>CM073586.1:79160206-81560206 GCA_037074715.1 Magnolia kwangsiensis | reverse complement strand
TATTGGTTTTGGTTTAGGTTAAAGGTTTAGGGATATGAGAATGGGTTCGGGTTTAGGTTATAGGTTTTGGTTAATGTTATAGGTTTTAGGTTTTGCTTTTGATTAAGGTTAGGTTTAGGTTATAGGTTTTGAGATTTGGCAATAGTTTTAGGTTATAAGTATAGCTTTGGGTTAGGTTATAGGTTTTGGGAATTGAGAATGGGTTCGGGTTTAGGTTATAGGTTTTGGTTTTGGTTTTGGTTTAGGTTATAGGTTTTGGTTAAGGTTATAGGTTATAGGTTATAAGTATAGGTTTAGGTTAGGTTATAGGTTATAAGTATAGGTTTAGGTTAGGTTATTGGTTTTGGAATTTGATAATGAGTTTGGGTTTAGGTTATAGGTTTTGGTTTTGGTTTAGGTCACAGGTTTAGGATAAGGTTTAGGTTTAGGTTTAGCTTATAGGTTTTTGGATTTAAGAATGGGTTCGGGTTTAGGTTATAGGTTTTGGTTTTGATTTAGGTTATAGGTCTTGTTTTAGGTTATTGGTTATAGGTTTAGGATAAGGTTTTGGTTTAGGTTTAGGTTATCGATTTTGTGATTTCAGAATGGGTTTGGGTTTAGGTTATTGGTTTTGGGATTTGAGAATGGATTTGAGTTTAGGTTATAGGTTTTGGGTTTGGTTCAGGTTATAGGTTTAGGGATTTGAGAATGAGTTTGGGTTTAGGTTATAGGTTTTGGTGTTGGTTTAGGTTATAGGTCTTGTTTTAGGTTATTGGTTATTGGTTTAGGATAAGGTTTAGGTTATTGGTTTTTGAATTTGAGAATGGGTTCGGGTTTAGGTTTAGGTATTGGTTTTGGTTTAGGTTAAAGGTTTAGGGATATGAGAATGGGTTCGGGTTTAGGTTATAGGTTTTGGTTAATGTTATAGGTTTTAGGTTTTGCTTTTGATTAAGGTTAGGTTTAGGTTATAGGTTTTGGGATTTGGCAATAGTTTTAGGTTATAAGTATAGCTTTGGGTTAGGTTATAGGTTTTGGGAATTGAGAATGGGTTCGGGTTTAGGTTATGGGTTTTGGTTTTGGTTTTGGTTTAGGTTATAGGTTTTGGTTAAGGTTATAGGTTATAGGTTATAAGTATAGGTTTAGGTTATGTTATAGGTTATAAGTATAGGTTTAGGTTAGGTTATTGGTTTTGGGATTTGATAATGAGTTTGGGTTTAGGTTATAGGTTTTGGTTTTGGTTTAGGTCACAGGTTTAGGATAAGGTTTAGGTTTAGGTTTAGCTTATAGGTTTTTGGATTTGAGAATGGGTTCGGGTTTAGGTTATAGGTTTTGGTATTGATTTAGGTTATAGGTTTTGTTTTAGGTTATTGGTTATAAGTTGAGGATAAGGTTTAGGTTTAGGTTTAGGTCAAAGGTTTTGGGATTTGAGAATGGGTTTGTGTTTAGGTTGTACGTTTTGGTTTTGGTTTAGGTTATAGGTTTTGGGATTTGAGAATGGGTTCGGGTTTAGGTTATAGGTTTTGGTTTTAGTTTAGGTTATAGGTTTTGGGATTTGAGAATGGGTTCGAGTTTAGGTTATTGGTTTTGGGATTTGAGAATGGGTTCGGGTTTAGGTTATAGGTTTTGGTTTTGGTTTAGGTTATAGGTCTTGTTTTAGGTTATTGGTTATAGGTTTAGGATAAGGTTTAAGTTTAGGTTTAGGTTATAGGTTTTGAGATTTCAGAATGGGTTCGGGTTTAGGTTATAGGTTTTGGGATTTGAGAATGGGTTCGGGTTTAGGTTATCGGTTTTGGGTTTGGTTTAGGTTATAGGTTTTGGGATTTGAGAATGGGTTTGGGTTTAGGTTATAGGTCTTGTTTTAGGTTATTGGTTATAGGTTTTGGATAAGGTTTAGGTTATAGGTTTTTGGATTTGAGAATGGGTTCGGGTTTGGGTTTACGTTTAGGTATTAGTTTTGGTTTAGGTTATAGGTTTAGGGATACGAGAATGGGTTCGGGTTTAGGTTGTAGGTTTTGGTTAATGTTATAGGTTATAGGTTTTGCTTTTGGTTAAGGTTAGGTTTAGGTTATAGGTTTTGGAATTTGGCAATAGTTTTAGGTTATAAGTATAGCTTTGTGTTAGGTTATAGGTTTTGAGAAATGAGAATGGGTTCGGGTTTAGGTTATAGGTTTTGGTTAATGTTATAGGTTATAGGTTTTGTATTTGGTTAAGGTTAGGTTTAGTTTATAGGTTTTGGGATTTGGCAATTGTTTTAGGTTATAAGTATAGTTTTGGGTTAGGTTATAGGTTTTGAGAATTAAGAATGGGTTCGGGTTTAGGTTATCGGTTTTGGTTTTGGTTTAGGTTATAGGTTTTGGTTAAGGTTATAGGTTATAGGTTATAAGTATAAGTTTAGGTTAGGTTATAGGTTTTGGGATTTGATAATGGGTTCGAGTTTAGGTTATTGGTTTTGGTTTTGGTTTAGGTCATAGGTTTAGGATAAAGTATAGGTTTAGGGTTAGGTTATAGGTTTTCGGATTTGAGAATGGGTTCGGGTTTAGGTTATAGGTTTTGGTTTTGGTTTAGGTTATAGGTTTTGTTATAGGTTATAGGTTATAGGTTTAGGATAAGGTTTAGGTTTAGGTTTAGGTTATAGGTTTTGGGATTTGAGAATGGGTTCGGGTTTAGGTTATAGGTTTTAGGATTTGAGAATGGGTTCGGGTTTAGGTTTTAGGTTTTGGGATTTGAGAATGGGTTCGGGTTTAGGTTTTAGGTTTTGGTTTTGGTTATAGGTTTTGGGATTTTGAGAATGGGTTCGGGTTTAGGTTATAGGTTTGAGGATTTGGGAATTGGTTCAGGTTTAGGTTTTAGGTTTTGGTTTTGGTTTAGGTTATAAGTTTAGGGATTTGAGAATGGGGTCGGGTTTAGGTTATAGGTTTTAGTTTTGCTTTAGGTTATAGGTCTTATTTTAGGTTATTGGTTATAGGTTTATGATAAGGTTTAGGTTTAGGTTTAGTTTATAGGTTTTGGGATTTGAGAATGGGTTCGGGTTTAGGTTTAGGTATTGGTTTTGGTGTAGGTTATAGGTTTGGGGATATGAGAATGGGTTCGGGTTAAGGTTATAGGTTTTGGTTAATGTTATAGGATATAGGTTTTGCTTTTGGTTAAGGTTAGGTTTATGTTATAGGTTTTTGGATTTGACAACAGTTTTAGGTTATAAGTATAGCTTTGGGTTAGGTTATAGGTTTTGAGAATTGAGAATGGGTTCGGGTTTAGGTTATAGGTTTTGGTTTTGGTTTAGGTTATAGGTTTTGGTTAAGGTTATAGGTTATAGGGATTTGAGAATAGGTTTAGGTTAGCTTATAGGTTTTGGGATTTGATAATGGGTTCGGGTTTAGGTTATAGGTTTTGGTTTTGGTTTAGGTCATAGGTTTAGGATAAGGTTTAGGTTTAGGTTTAGGTTATAGGTTTTCGGATTTGAGAATGGGTTCGGGTTTAGGTAATAGGTTTTGGTTTTGGTTTAGGTTATGGGTTTTTTTTTAGGTTATTGGTTATAGGTTTAGGATAAGGTTTAGGTTTAGCTTTAGGTTTTAGGTTTTGGGATTTGAGAATGGGTGTGGGTTTAGGTTATAGGTTTTGGGTTTGGTTTAGGTTATACGTTTAGGGATTTGAGTATGGGTTTGGGTTTAGGTTATAGGTCTTGTTTTAGGTGATTGGTTATAGGTTTAGGATAAGGTTTAGGTTATAGGTTTTTGGATTTGAGAATGGGTTCGGGTTTAGGATATAGGTTTTGGTTTTGGTTTAGGTTATAGGTTTTGGTTAAGGTTATAGGTTATAAGGATTTGAGAATAGGTTAATTTTAGGTTATAGGTTTTGGAATTTAATAATGGGTTCAGGTTTAGGTTATAGGTTTTGGTTTTGGTTTTGGTCATAGGTTTAGGTTAAGGTTTAGGTTTAGGTTTAGGTTATAGGTTTTCGGATTTGAGAATGGGTTCAGGTTTAGGTAATAGGTTTTGGTTTTGGTTTAGGTTATAGGTTTTTTGTTAGGTTATTGGTTATAGGTTTAGGATAAGGTTTAGGTTTAGCTTTAGGTTTTAGGTTTTGGGATTTGAGAATGGGTTTGGGTTTAGGTTATAGGTTTTGGGTTTGGTTTTGGTTATAGGTTTAGGGATTTGAGTTTTGGTTTAGGTTTAGGTTATAGGTCTTATTTTAGGTTATTGGTTATAGGTTTATGATCAGGTTTAGGTTTAGGTTTAGTTTAGAGGTTTTGGGAATTGAGAATGGGTTCGGGTTTAGGCTTAGGTATTGGTTTTGGTGTAGGTTATTAGTTTGGGGATTTGAGAATGGGTTCGGGTTAAGGTTATAGGTTTTGGTTAATGTTATACGATATAGGTTTTGCTTTTGGTTAAGGTTAGGTTTATGTTATAGGTTTTGGGATTTGACAATAGTTTTAGGTTATAAGTATAGCTTTGGGTTAGGTTATAGGTTTTGAGAATTGAGAATGGGTTCGGGTTTAGGTTATAGGTTTTGGTTTTGGTTTAGGTTATAGGTTTTGGTTAAGGTTATAGGTTATAGGGATTTGAGAATAGGTTTAGGTTAGCTTATAGGTTTTGGGATTTGATAATGGGTTCGGGTTTAGGTTATAGGTTTTGGTTTTGGTTTAGGTCATAGGTTTAAGATAAAGTTTAGGTTTAGGGTTAAGGTATAGTTTTTCGGATTTGAGAATGGGTTCGGGTTTAGGTTATAGGTTTTGGTTTTGGTTTAGGTTATAGGTTTTGTTTTAGGTTATAGGTTTTAGGTTTAGGAAAAGGTTTACGATATAGGTTTAGGGATTTAAGAATGGGTTCGGGTTTAGGTTATAGGTTTTGGGATTTGAGAATGGGTTCGGGTTCAGGTTTTAGATTTTGGTTTTAGTTATAGGTTTTGGGATTTGAGAATGGGTTCGGGTTTAGGTTATAGGTTTTAGGATTTGGGAATGAGTTCAGGTTTAAGTTGTAGGTTTTGGTTTTGGTTTAAGTTATAGGTATAGGGATTTGAGAATGGGTTCGGGTTTAGGTTATAGGTTTTGGTTTTGGTTTAGGTTATAGGTCTTATTTTAGGTTATTGGTTATAGGTTTAGGATAAGGTTTAGGTTTAGGTTTAGGTTATAGGTTTTGGGATTTGGGAATGGGTTCGGGTTTAGGTTTAGGTATTGGTTTTGGTGTAGGTTATAGGTTTTGGGATATGAGAATGGGTTCGGGTTTAGGTTATAGGTTTTAGTTAATGTTATAGGATAGAGGTTTTGCTTTTGGTTAAGGTTAGGTTTAGGTTATAGGTTTTGGGATTTAGCAATAGTTTTAGGTTATAAGTATAGCTTTGGGTTAGGTTATAGGTTTTGAGAGTTGAAAATGGGTTCGGGTTTAGGTTATATGTTTTGGTTTTGGTTTAGGTTATAGGTTTTGGTTAAGGTTATAGGTTATAGGGATTTGAAAATAGGTTTAGGTTAGGTTATATGTTTTGGAATTTGATAATGGGTTCGGGTTTAGGTTATAGGTTTTGGTTTTGGTTTAGGTCATAAGTTTAGGATAAGGTTTAGGTTTTGGTTTAGGTTATAGGTTTTCGGATTTGAGAATGGTTTCGGGTTTAGGTTATAGGTTTTGGTTTTGTTTTAGGGTATAGGTTTTGTTTTTGGTTATTGGTTATAGGTTTAGGATAAGTTTTAGGTTTAGGTTTAGGTTATAGGTTTTGAGAGTTGAGAATGGGTTTGGGTTTAGGTTATAGGTTTTGGTTTTAGTTTAGGCTATAGGTGTAGGGATTTGAGAATGGGTTTGGGTTTAGGTTATAGCTTTGGTTTTGGTTTAGGTTATAGGTTTTAGGATTTGAGAATGGGTTCGGGTTTAGGTTATGGGTTTTAGTTTTGGTTTAGGTTATAGGTTTTGGTTAAGGTTATAGGTTATAGGTTATGAGTATAGGTTTAGGTTAGGTTATAGGTTTTGGGATTTGATAATGGGTTCGGGTTTAGGTTATAGGTTTTGGTTTTGGTTTAGGTCATAGGTTTAGGATAAAGTTTAGGTTTAGGGTTAGGTTATAGGTTTTCGGATTTGAGAATGGGTTCGGGTTTAGGTTATTGGTTTTGGTTTTTTTTAGGTTATAGGTTTAGGGATTTGAGAATGGGTTCGGGTTTAGGTTTTAGGTTTTGGGTATGCTTTAAGTTATAGGTTTTTGGATTTGAGAATGGGTTCGAGTTTAGGTTATAGGTTTTGGGATTTGAGAATGGGTTCGGGTTTAGGTTATACATTTTGGTTTTGGTTTTGGTTTTGGTTATAGGTTTTCGGATTTGAGAATGGGTTCGGGTTTAGGTTTTAGGTTTTGGTTTTGGTTTAGGTTATAGGTTTTGTTTTAGGTTATTGATTATAGGTTTAGGATAAGGTTTAGGTTTAGGTTTAGGTTATAGGTTTTGGGTTTAGGTTATAGGTTTTGGTTTTGGTTTAGGTTATAGGTTTAGGGATTTGAGAATGGGTTCGGGTTTAGGTTATAGGTCTTGGTTTTGGTTTAGGTTATTGGTTTTGGGATTTGAGAATGGGTTCGAGTTTAGGTTATAGGTTTTGAGAATTGAGAATGGGTTCGGGTTTAGGTTATAGGTTTTGGTTTTGGTTTAGGTTATAGGTTTTGTTTTAGGTTATAGGTTATATGTTTAGGATAAGGTTTAGGTTATTGGTTTTCGGATTTGAGAATGGGTTCGGGTTTAGGTTATAGGTTTTGGTTTTGGTTTATGTTATAGGCTTTGTTTTAGGTTATTGGTTATAGGTTTAGAATAAGGTTTAGGTTTAGATTTAGGTTATGGGTTTTGGGATTTGAGAATGGGTTCGGGTTTAGGTTATACGTTTTGGGATTTAAGAATGGGTTCTGGTTTAGGTTATAAGTTTTGGTTTTGGTTTAGGTTATAGGTTTAGGGATTTGAGAATGGGTTCGAGTTTAGGTTATAGGTTTTGGTTTTGATTTAGGTTATAGGTTTTGTTTTAGGTTATTGGTTATAGGTTAGGTTTAAGTTTAGGTTATAGGTTTTGGGATTTGAGAATGGATTCGGGTTTAGGTTATAGGTTTTGGTTTTGGTTTAGGTTATATGTTTAGGGATTTGAGAATGGGTTCAGGTTATGAGTATAGGTTTTGGTTTTGGTTTAGGTTATAGGTTTAGGGATTTGAGAATGGGTTTGGGTTTAGGTTATAGGTTTTGGTTTTGGTTTAGGTTATAGGTCATGTTTTAGGTTATAGGTTATAGGTTTTGGATAAGGTTTAGGTTTAGGTTTAGGTTATAAGTTTTGGAATTTGAGAATGGGTTCGGGTTTAGGTTATAGGTTTTGGGATTTGAGAATGGGTTTGAGTTTAGGTTTTCGGTTTTGAGATTTGAGAATGGGTTCGGGTTTAGGTTTTAGGTTTTAGTTTTGGTTATAGGTTTTGGGATTTGAGAATGGGTTCGGGTTTAGGTTACAGGTTTTAGGATTTGAGAATTGGTTCAGGTTTAGGTTTTGGTTTAGGTTTTAGGTTTATGGATTTGAGAATGGGTTCGGGTTTAGGTTATAGGTTTTGCTTTTGGTTTAGGTTATTGGTTTTGGGATTTGAGAATGGGTTCGAGTTTAGGTTATAGGTTTTGGGATTTGAGAATGGGTTCAGGTTTAGGTTATAGGTTTGGATTTGGTTTAGGTTATAGGTCTTGTTTTAGGTTATTGGTTATAGGTTTATGATAAGGTTTAGGTTTAGGTTTAGGTTATGGGTTTTGGGATTTCAGAATGGTTCGGGTTTAGGTTATAAGTTTTGGGATTTGAGAATGGGTTCGGGTTTAGGTTATAGGTTTTTTGGTTTGGCTTAGGTTATAGGTTTAGGGATTTGAGAATGGGTTTGGGTTTAGGTTATAGGTCTTGTTTTAGGTTATTGGTTATTGGTTTAGGAGAAGGTTTAGGTTATAGGTTTTTGGATTTGAGAATGGGTTCGGGTTTAGGTTTAGGTATTGGTTTTGGTTTAGGTTATAGGTTTAGGGATATGAGAATGGGTTCGGGTTTAGGTTATAGGTTTTGGTTAATGTTATAGGTTATAGGTTTTGCTTTTGCTTAAGGTTAGCTTTAGGTTATAGGTTTTGGGATTTGGCAATAGTTTTAGGTTATAAGTATAACTTTGGGTTAGGTTATAGGTTTTGAGAATTGAGAATGGGTTTGGGTTTAGGTTATAGGTTTTGGTTTTGGTTTATATTATAGGTTTTGGTTAAGGTTATAGGTTATAGCTTATAAGTATAGGTTTAGGTTAGGTTATAGGTTTTGGGATTTGATAATGGGTTCGGGTTTAGGTTATAGGTTTTGGTTTTGGTTTAGGTCATTGGTTTAAGATAAAGTTTAGGTTTAGGGTTAGGTTAGAGGTTTTCGGATTTGAGAATGGGTTCGAGTTTAGGTTATAGGTTTTGGTTTTGGTTTAGGTTATAGGTTTTGTTTTAGGTTATAGGTTTTAGGTTTTGGAAAAGGTTTAGGTTTAGGTTTAGGTTATAGGTTTTGGGATTTAAGAATGGGTTTGGGTTTAGGTTATAGGTTTTGGGATTTGAGAATGGGTTCGGGTTTATGTTTTAGATTTTGGTTTTGGTTATTGGTTTTGGGATTTGAGAATGGGTTCGGGTTTAGGTTATAGGTTTTAGGATTTGGGAATGTGTTCAGGTTTAAGTTATAGGTTTTGGTTTTGGTTTAAGTTATAGGTTTAGGGATTTGAGAATGGGTTCGGGTTTAGGTTATAGGTTTTGGTTTTGGTTTAGGTTACAGGTCTTGTTTTAGGTTATTGGTTATAGGTTTAGGATAAGGTTTAGGTTTAGGTTTAGGTTATAGGTTTTGGGATTTGGGAATGGGTTCGGGTTTAGGTTTAGGTATTAGTTTTGGTGTAGGTTATAGGTTTTGGGACATGAGAATGGGTTCGGGTTTAGGTTATAGGTTTTAGTTAATGCTATAGGATATAGGTTTTGCTTTTGGTTAAGGTTAGGTTTAGGTTATAGGTTTTGGGATTTGGCAATAGTTTTAGGTTATAAGTATAGCTGTGGGTTAGGTTATAGGTTTTGAGAATTGAAAATGGATTCGGGTTTAGGTTATATGTTTTGGTTTTGGTTTAGGTTATAGGTTTTGGTTAAGGTTATAGGTTATAGGGATTTGAGAGTAGGTTTAGGTTAGGTTATAGGTTTTGGAATTTGATAATGGGTTCGGGTTTAGGTTATAGGTTTTGGTTTTGGTTTAGGTCATAAGTTTGGGATAAGGTTTAGGTTTAGGTTTAGGTTATCGATTTTCGGATTTGAGAATGGGTTTGGGTTTAGGTTATAGGTTTTGGTTTTGTTTTAGGTGATAGGTTTTGTTTTAGGTTATTGGTTATAGGTTTAGGATAAGTTTTAGGTTTAGGTTTAGGTTATAGGTTTTGGGAGTTGAGAATGGGTTTGGGTTTAGGTTATAGGTTTTGGTTTTGGTTTCGGCTATAGGTTTAGGGATTTGAGAATGGGTTTGGGTTTAGGTTATAGCTTTGGTTTTGGTTTAGGTTATAGATTTTGGGATTTGAGAATGGGTTCGGGTTTAGGTTATGGGTTTTGGTTTTGGTTTAGGTTATAGGTTTTGGTTAAGGTTATAGGTTATAGGTTATAAGTATAGGTTTAGGTTAGGTTATAGGTTTTGGGATTTGATAATGGGTTCGGGTTTAGGTTATAGGTTTTCATTTTGGTTTAGGTCATAGGTTTAGGATAAAGTTTAGGTTTAGGGTTAGGTTATAGGTTTTCGGATTTGAGAATGGGTTCGGGTTTAGGTTATAGGTTTTGGTTTTGGTTTAGGTTATAGGTTTTGTTTTAGGTTATAGGTTATAGGTTTAGGATAAGGTTTAGGTTTAGGTTTAGGTTATAGGTTTTGGGATTTGAGAATGGGTTCGGGTTTAGGTTATTAGTTTTAGGATTTGAGAATGGGTTCGGGTTTAGGTTTTAGGTTTTGTTTTTGGTTATAGGTTTTGGGATTTAAGAATGGGTTCAGGTTTAGGTTAAAGGTTTTAGGATTTGAGAATGGGTTCAGGTTTAGGTTATAGGTTTTGGTTTTGGTTTAGGTTATAGGTTTAGAGATTTGAGAATGGGTTCAGGTTTAGGTAATACGTTTTGGTTTTGGTTTAGGTTATAGGTCTTGTTTTAGGTTATTGGTTATAGGTTTAGGATAAGGTTTAGGTTTAGGTTTAGGTTATAGGTTTTGGGATTTGTTCAATGGTTCGGGTTTAGGTTTAGGTATTCGTTTTGGTGTAGGTTATAGGTTTAGGGATATGAGAATGGGTTCGGTTTTAGGTTATAGGTTTTAGTTAATGTTATAGGATATAGGTTTTGCTTTTAGTTAAGGTTAATTTTAGGTTATAGGTTTTCGGATTTGGCAATAGTTTTAGGTTAGTATAGCTTTGGGTTAGGTTATAGGTTTTGGGAATTGAGAATGGGTTTGGGTTTAGATTATAGGTTTTGGTTTTGGTTTTGGTTTATGTTATAGGTTTTGGTTAAGGTTATAGGTTATAGGTTATAAGTGTAGGTTTAGGTTAGGTAATAGGTTATAAGTATAGGTTTAGGTTAGGTTATAGGTTTTGGGATTTGGCAATAGTTTTAGGTTATAAGTCTTGCTTTGGGTTATGTTATAGGTTTTGAGAATTGAGAATAGGTTCGGGTTTAGGTTATTGGTTTTGGTTTTGATTTAGGTTATAGGTTTTGGTTAAGGTTATAGGTTATAGGGATTTGAGAATAGGTTTAGGTTAGGTTATAGGTTTTGGGATTTGATAATGGGTTCGGGTTTAGGTTATAGGTTTTGGTATTGGTTTAGGTCATAGGTTTATGATAAGGTTTAGGTTTAGGTTTAGGTTATAGGTTTTCGGATTTGAGAATGGGTTCGGGTTTAGGTTATAGGTTTTGGTTTTGGTTTAGGTTATAGGTTTTGTTTTAGGTTATTAGTTATAGGTTTAGGATAAGATTTAGGTTTAGCTTTAGGTTATAGGTTTTGGGATTTGAGAATGGGTTTGGGTTTAGGTTATAGGTTTTGGTTTTGGTTTAGGTTATAGGTTTAGGGATTTGAGAATGGGTTCAGGTTTAGGTTATAGCTTTTGGTTTTGTTTTAGGTTACAGGTTTTGGGATTTGAGAATGGGTTCGGGTTTAAGTTATAGGTTTTGGGATTTGAGAATGGGTTCGAGTTTAGGTTATAGGTTTTGGTTTTGGTTTAGGTTATAGGTTTTCGGATTTGAGAATGGGTTCAGGTTTAGGTTTTAGGTTTTGGTTTTGGTTTAGGTTATAGGTTTTCTTTTAGGTTATTGGTTATAGGTTTAGGATAAGGTTTAGGTTTAGGTTATAGGTTATAGGTTTTGAGATTTGAGAATGGGTTTGGGTTTAGGCTATAGGTTTTGGTTTTGGTTTAGGTTATAGGTTTAGGGATTTGAGAATGGGTTCGGGTTTAGGTTATAGGTCTTGGTTTTGGTTTAGGTTATTGGTTTTGGGATATGAGAATGGGTTCGAGTTTAGGTTATAAGTTTTGGGATTTGAGAATGGGTTCGGGTTTAGGTAATAGGTTTTGGTTTTGGTTTAGGTTATAGGTTTTGTTTTAGGTTATAGGTTATATGTTTAGGATAAGGTTTAGGTTATAAGTTTTCGGATTTGAGAATGGGTTCGGGTTTAGGTTATAGGTTTTGGTTTTGCTTTATGTTATAGGTTTTGTTTTAGGTTATTGGTTATAGGTTTAGAATAAGGTTTAGGTTTAGGTTTAGGTTATAGGTTTTGGGATTTGAGAATGGGTTCGGGTTTAGGTTATAGGTTTTGGGATTTGAGAATGGGTTCGAGTTTAGGTTATAAGTTCTGGTTTTGGTTTAGGTTATCGGTTTAGGGATTTGAGAATGGGTTCGTGTTTAGGTTATAGGTTTTGGTTTTGATTTAGGTTATATGTTTTGTTTTAGGTTATTGGTTATAGGTTAGGTTTAAGTTTAGGTTATAGGTTTTGGGATTTGAGAATGGATTCGGGTTTAGGTTATCGGTTTTGGTTTTGGTTTAGGTTATATGTTTAGGGATTTGAGAATGGGTTCGGGTTATGGTTATAGGTTTTGGTTTTGGTTTAGGTTATAGGTTTAAGGATTTGAGAATGGGTTTGGGCTTAGGTTATAGGTCTTGGTTTTCGTTTAAGTTATTGGTTTTGGGATTTGAGAATGGTTTCGAGTTTAGGTTATTGGTTTTGGGATTTGAGAATGGGTTCGGGTTTAGGTTATAGGTTTTGGTTTTCATTTAGGTTATAGGTTATTGGTTATAGTTTTAGGATAAGGTTTAGGTTTAGGTTTTAGTTATAGGTTTTGGGATTTCAGAATGGGTTCGTGTTTAGGTTATAGGTTTTGGGATTTGAGAATGGGTTCGGGTTTAGGTTATAGGTTTTGCATTTGGTTTAGGTTATAGGTTTAGGGATTTGAGAATGGGTTTAGGTTAAGGTTATAGGTCTTGTTTTAGGTTATTTGTTATAGGTTTAGGATAAGGTTTAGGTTATAGGTTTTTAGATTTGAGAATGGGTTCGGGTTTAGGTATTGGTATTGGTTTTGTTTTAAGTTATAGGTTTAGGGATATGAGAATGGGTTCGGGTTTAGGTTATTGGTTTTGGTTAATGTTATAGGTTATAGGTTTTGCTTTTGGTTAAGGTTAGCTTTAGGTTATAGGTTTTCGGATTTGGCAATAGTTTTAGGTTATAAGTATAGCTTTGGGTTAGGTTCAAGGTTTTGAGAATTGAGAATGGGTTCGGGCTTAGGTTTTAGGTTTTGGTTAATGTTATAAGTTATAGGTTTTAATTTTGCCTAAGGTTAGGTTTAGGTTATAGGTTTTGGGATTTGGCAGTTGTTTTATGTTATAAGTATAGTTTTGGGTTAGGTTATAGGTTTTGAGAATTGAGAATGGGTTCGGGTTTAGGTTATAGGTTTTGGTTTTGGTTTAGGTTATAGATTCTGGTTAAGGTTATATGTTATAGGGATTTGAGAATAGGTTTAGGTTAGGTTATAGGTTTTGGGATTTGATAATGGGTTCGGGTTTAGGTTATAGGTTATGGTTTTGGTTTAGGTCATAGGTTTAGGATAAGGTTTAGGTTTAGGTTTAGGTTATAGGTTTTCGGATTTGAGAATGGGATCGGGTTTAGGTTATAGGTTTTGGTTTTTGTTTAGGTTATAGGTTTTGTTTTAGGTTATTGGTTATAGGTTTAGGATAATGTTTAGGTTTAGGTTAGGTTATAGGTTTTGGGATTTGATAATGGGTTCGGGTTTAGGTTATAGGTTATGGTTTTGGTTTAGGTCATAGGTTTAGGATAAGGTTTAGGTTTAGGTTTAGGTTATAGGTTTTGGGATTTGAGAATGGGTTTGGGTTTAGGTTATAGGTTTTGGTTTTGGTTTAGGTTATAGGTTTAGGATTTAAGAATGGGTTCGGGTTTAGGTTATAGCTTTTGGTTTTGGTTTAGGTTATAGGTTTTGGGATTTGAGAATGGGTTCAGGTTTAGGTTATAGGTTTTGGGATTTGAGAATGGGTTCGGGTTTAGGTTATAGGTTTTGGTTTTAGTTTAGGTTATAAGTTTTCGGATTTGAGAATGGGTTCGGGTTTAGGTTATAGGTTTTGGTTTTAGTTTAGGTTATAGGTTTTATTTTAGGTTATTGGTTGTAGGTTTAGGATAAGGTTTAGGTTTAGGTTTAGGTTATAGGTTTTGGGATTTGAGAATGGGTTTGGGTTTAGGTTATAGGTTTAGGGATTTGAGAATGGGTTCGGGTTTAGGTTATAGGTCTTGGTTTTGGTTTAAGTTATTGGTTTTGGGATTTGAGAATGGTTTCGAGTTTAGGTTATAGGTTTTGGGATTTGAGAATGGGTTCGGGTTTAGGTTATAGGTTTTGGTTTTCATTTAGGTTATAGTTTATTGGTTATAGTTTTAGGATAAGGTTTAGGTTTAGGTTTTGGTTATAGGTTTTGGGATTTCAGAATGGGTTCATGTTTAGGTTATAGGTTTTGGGATTTGAGAATGGGTTCGGGTTTAGGTTATAGGTTTTGCATTTGGTTTAGGTTATAGGTTTAGGGATTTGAGAATGGGTTTGGGTTAAGGTTATGGGTCTTGTTTTAGGTTATTTGTTATAGGTTTAGGATAAGGCTTAGGTTATAGGTTTTTGGATTTAAGAATGGGTTCGGGTTTAGGTTTTGGTATTGGTTTTGTTTTAAGTTATAGGTTTAGGGATATGAGAATGGGTTCGGGTTTAGGTTATTGGTTTTGGTTAATGTTATAGGTTATAGGTTTTGCTTTTGGTTAAGGTTAGGTTTACGTTATTGGTTTTGGGATTTGGCAATAATTTTAGGTTACAAGTATAGCTTTGGGTTAGGTTAAAGGTTTTGATAATTGAGAATGGGTTCGGGTTTAGGTTATAGGTTTTGGTTAATGTTATAGGTTATAGGTTTTGCTTTTGATTAAGGTTAGGTTTAAGTTATAGGTTTTGGGATTTGGCAATTGTTTTAGGTTATAAGTATAGTTTTGGGTTAGGTTATAGGTTTTGAGAATTGAGAATGGGTTCGAGTTTAGGTTATAGGTTTTGGTTTTGGTTTACGTTATAGGTTTTGGTTAAGGTTATAGGTTATAGGGATTTGAGAATCGGTTTAGATTAGGTTATAGGTTTAGGGATTTGATAATGGGTTCGGGTTTAGGTTATAGGTTATGGTTTTGGTTTAGGTCATAGGTTTAGGATAAGGTTTAGGTTTAGGTTTAGGTTTAGGTTATAGGTTTTCAGATTTGAGAATGGGTTCGGGTTTAGGTAATAGTTTTTGGTTTTGGTTTTGATTATAGATTTTATTTTAGGTTATTGGTTATAGGTTTAGGTTTAGGTTTAGGTTATATGTTTTGGGATTTGAGAATGGGTTTGGGTTTAGGTTATAGGTTGTGATTTTGGTTTAGGTTATAGGTTTAGGGATTTGAGAATGGGTTCGGATTTAAGTTATAGCTTTTGGTTTTGGTTTAGGTTATAGGTTTTGGGATTTGAGAATGGGTTCGGGTTTAGGTTTTAGGTTTTGGGATTTGAGACTGGGTTTGGGTTTAGGTTATAGGTTTTGGTTTTGGTTTAGGTTATTAGTTTTCGGATTTGAGAATGGGTTCGAGTTTAGGTTCTAGGTTTTGGTTTTAGTTTAGGTTATAGGTTTTCTTTTAGGTTATTGGTTATAGGTTTAGGATAAGGTTTAGGTTTAGGTTTAGGATAAGGTTTTAGGATTTGACCTTAGTTTTAGGTTATAAGTATAGCTTTGGGTTAGGTTATAGGTTTTGAGAATTGAGAATGACTTCGGGTTTAGGTTATAGGTTTTGGTTTTGGTTTAGGTTATAGGTTTTGGTTAAGGTTATAGGTTATAGGGATTTGAGAATACGTTTAGGTTAGGTAATAGGTTTTGGGATATGATAATGGGTTCGGAATTAGGGTATAGGTTATGTTTTTGGTTTAGGTCATAGGTTTAGGCTTAGGTTTAGGTTTAGGTTATAGGTTTTGACATTTGAGAATGGGTTTGGGTTTAGGTTATAGGTTTTGGTTTTGGTTTAGGTTATAGGTTTAGGGATTTGAGAATGGGTTCGGGTTTAGGTTATAGGTCTTGGTTTTGGTTTAGGTTATTGGTTTTGGGATTTGAGAATGGGTTCGAGTTTAGGTTATAGGTTTTGGGATTTGAGAATGGGTTCGGGTTTAGGTTACAGGTTTTGATTTTGGTTTAGGTTATAGGTTATAGGTTATAGGTTTTGGATAAGGTTTAGGTTTTGGTTTAGGTTATAGGTTTTGGGATTTCAGAATGGGTTCAGGTTTAGGTTATAGGTTTTCTGATTCGAGAATGGGTTCGAATTTAGGTTATAGGTTTTGGGTTTGGTTTAGGTTATAGGTTTAGGGATTTGAGAATGGGTTTGGGTTTAGGTTATAGGTCTTGTTTTAGGTTATTAGTTATAGGTTTGGGATAAGGTTTAGTTTATACGATTTTGGATTTGAGAATGGGTTCGGGTTTAGGTTTTGGTATTGGTTTTGGTTTAGGTTAGAGGTTTAGGGATATGAGAATGGGTTCGGGTTTCGATTATAGGTTTTGGTTAATGTTATAGGTTATAGGTTTTGCTTTTGGTTAAGGTTGGCTTTAAGTTATAGGTTTTGGGATTTGGTAATAAGTTTAGGTTATAAGTATAGCTTTGGGTTAGGTTAAAGGTTTTGAGAATTAAGAATGGGTTTGGGTTTAGGTTATAGGTTTTGGTTAATATTATATGTTATAGGTTTTGCTTTTGGTTAAGGTTAGGTTTAGGTTATAGGTTTTGTGATATGGCAATTGTTTTAGGTTATAACTATAGTTTTGGGTTAGGTTATAGGTTTTGAGAATAGAGAATGGGTTCGGGTTTAGGTTATAGGTTTTGGTTTTGGTTTAGGTTATAGGTTTTGGTTACGGTTATAGGTTTTAGGGATTGGAGAATAGGTTTAGGTTAGGTTATAGGTTTTGGGATTTGATAATGGGTTCGGGTTTAGGTTATAGGTTATGGGTTTAGTTTAGGTCATAGGTTTAGGATAAGGTTTAGGTTATAGGTTTTCGGATTTGAGAATGGGTTCGGGTTTAGGTTATAGGTTTTGGTTTTGGTTTAGGTTATAGGTTTTGTTTTAGGTTATTGGTTATAGGTTTAGGATAAGGTTTAGATTATAGCTTTTGGGATTTGAGAGTGGGTTTGGGTTTAGGTTATAGTTTTGGTTTTGGTTTAGGTTATAGGTTTATCGATTTGAGAATGGGTTCGGGTTTAGGTTATAGCTTTGGTTTTGATTTAGCTTATAGGTTTTGTGATTTGAGAATGGGTTCGGGTTTAGGTTATAGGTTTTGGGATTTGAGAATGGGTTCGGGTTTAGGTTATAGGTTTTAGTTTTGGTTTAGGTTATAGGTTTTCGGATTTGAGAATGGGTTCGGGTTTAGGTTATAGGTTTTGGTTTTGGTTTAGGTTATAGGTTTTATTTTAGGTTATTGGTTATAGGTTTAGGATAAGGTTTAAGTTTAGGTTTAGGTTATAGGTTTTGGGATTTGAGAATGGGTACGGGCTTAGGTTTAAGTTTTTGGTTTTGGTTATAGGTTTTGGGATTTGACAATGGGTTCGAGTTTAGGTTATAGGTTTTTGTTTTGGTTTAGGTTATAGGTCTTATTTTAGGCTATTGGTTATAGGATTAGGATAAGGTTTATGTTTAGGTTTAGGTTAGAGGTTTTGGGATTTGAGAATGGGTTCGGGTTTAGGTTTAGCTATTGGTTTTAGTGTAGGGTATAGGTTTAGGGATATGAGAATGGGTTCGGGTTTAGGTTATAGGTTTTTGTTAATGTTATAGGATATAGGTTTTACTTTTGGTTAAGGTTAGGTTTAGGTTATAGGTATTAGGATTTGTCAATAGTTTTGGGTTATAAGTATAGCTTTGGGTTAGGTTATAGGTTTTGAGAATTGAGAATGGGTTCGGGTTTAGGTTATAGGTTTTGATTTTGGTTTAGGTTATAGGTTTTGGTTAAGGTTATAGGTTATAGGGATTTGAGAATAGGTTTAGGTTAGGCTATAGGTTTTGAGATTTGATAATGGGTTCGGATTTAGGTTATAGGTTATGGTTTTGGTTTAGGTCATAGGTTTATGATAAGGTTTAGGTTTAGGTATATGTTATAGGTTTTCGGATTTGAGAATGGGTTCGGGTTTAGGTTATAGGTTTTGGTTTTGGTTTTGGTTATAGGTTTTGTTTTTGGTTATTGGTTATAAGTTTAGGATAAGGTTTAGGTTTAGCTTTAGGTTATAGGTTTTGGGATTTCAGAATGGGTTTGGGTTTAGGTTATAGGTTTTGGTTTTGGTTTAGGTTATAGGTTTAGGGATTTGAGAATGGGTTCGGGTTTAGGTTATAGCTTTTAGTTTTGGTTAAGGTTATAGGTTTTGGGATTTGAGAATGGGTTCGGGTTTAGGTTATAGGTTTTGGGATTTGAGAATGGGTTCGGGTTTAGGTTATAGGTTGTGGTTTTGGTTTAGGTTATAGGTTTTCGGATTTCATAATGGGTTCGGGTTTAGGTTATAGGTTTTGGTTTTGGTTTAGGTTATAGGTTTCGTTTTAGGTTATTGGTTATATGTTTAGGATAAGGTTTAGGTTTAAGTTTAGCTTATAGGTTTTGGGATTTGAGAATGGGTTTGGGTTTAGGTTATAGGTTTTGGTTTTGGTTTAGGTTATAGGTTTAGGGATTTGAGAATGGGTTCGGGATTTGGTTATAGGTCTTGGTTTTGGTTTAGGTTATTGGTTTTGGGATTTGAGAATGGGTTCGAGTTTAGGTTATAGGATTTGGGATTTGAGAATGGGTTCGGGTTTAGGTTATAGGTTTTGGTTTAGGTTTAGGTTATAGGTTAATGGTTATAGGTTTAGGATAAGGTTTAGGTTTAGGTTTAGGTTATAGGTTTTGGGATTTCAGAATGGGTTAGTGTTTAGGTTATAGGTTTT
This sequence comes from Magnolia kwangsiensis, assembly GCA_037074715.1. Lineage (NCBI taxonomy): Eukaryota > Viridiplantae > Streptophyta > Magnoliopsida > Magnoliales > Magnoliaceae > Magnolia > Magnolia kwangsiensis. Next base: position 81,541,761 of record CM073586.1, on the reverse strand, counting down.
GGGATTTGAGAATGGGTTCGGGTTTAGGTTATAGGTTTTGGGTTTGGTTTATGTCATAGGTTTAAGGATTTGAGAATGGGTTTGGGTTTAGGTTATAGGTCTTGTTTTAGGTTATTAGTTATAGTTTTAGGATAAGGTTTAGGTTATAGGTATTTGGATTTGAGAATGGGTTCGGGTTTAGGTTTTGGTATTGGTTTTGGTTTAGGTTATAGGTTTTAGGATACGAGAATGGGTTCGGGTTTAGGTTATAGGTTTTGGTTAATGTTATAGGGTATAGGTTTTGCTTTTGGTTAAGGTTAGCTTTAGGTTATAGGTTATCGGATTTGGCAATAGTTTTATGTTATAAGTATAGCTTTGGGTTAGGTTAAACGTTTTGAGAATTGAGAATGGGTTCGGGTTTAGGTTATAGGTTTTGGTTAATGTTATAGGTAATAGGTTTTGCTTTTGGTTAAGGTTAGGTTTAGGTTATAGGTTTTGGGATTTGGCAATTGTTTTATGTTATAAGTATAGTTTTGGGTTAGGTTATAGGTTTTGAGAATTGAGAATGGGTTCGGGTTTAGGTTATAGGTTTTGATTTTGGTTTTGGTTATAGGTTTTGGTTAAGGTTATATATTATAGGGATTTGAGAATAGGTTTAGGTTAGGTTATAGGTTTTGGGATTTGATAATGGGTTCGGGTTTAGGTTATAGGTTATGGTTTTGGTTTAGGTCATAGGTTTAGGATAAGGTTTAGGTTTAGGTTTAGGTTGTAGGTTTTCGGATTTGAGAATGGGTTCGGGTTTAGGTTATAGGTTTTAGTTTTTGTTAAGGTTATAGGTTTTGTTTTAGGTTATTGGTTATAGGTTTAGGATAAGGTTTAGGTTTAGGTTTAGGTTATAAGTTTTGGGATTTAGGAATGGGTTTGGGTTTAGGTTATATGTTTTGGTTTTGGTTTAGGTTATAGGTTTAGGATTTGAGAATGGGTTCGGGTTTAGGTTATAACTTTTGGTTTTGGTTTAGGTTATAGGTTTTGGGATTTGAGAATGGGTTCGGGTTTAGGTTAGAGGTTTTGATTTTGGTTATAGGTTTTGGAATTTGAGAATGGGTTCGGGTTTAGGTTATAGGTTTTGGGATTTGAGAATGGGTTCGGGTTTAGGTTAGAGGTTTTGGTTTTGGTTTAGGATATAGGTTTTCGGATTTGAGAATGGGTTCGGATTTAGGTTATAGGTTTTGGTTTTAGTTTAGGTTATAGATTTTATTTTAGGTTATTGGTTATAGGTTTAGGATAAGGTTTAGGTTTAGGTTTAGGTTATAGGTTTTGGGATTTGGGAATGGGTTTGGGTTTAGGTTATAGGTTTTGGTTTTGGTTTAGGTTATAGGTTTAGGGATTTGAGAATGGGTTCGGGTTTAGGTTATAGGTCTTGGTTTTGGTTTAAGTTATTGGTTTTGGGATTTGAGAATGGTTTCGAGTTTAGATTACAGGTTTTGGGATTTGAGAATGGGTTCGGGTTTAGGTTATAGGTTTTGGTTTTGGTTTAGGTTATAGGTTATTGGTTATAGTTTTAGGAGAAGGTTTAGGTTTAGGTTTAGGTTATAGGTTTTGGGATTTCAGAATGGGTTCGTGTTTAGGTTATAGGTTTTGAGATTTGAGAATGGGTTCGGGGTTAGGTTATAGGTTTTGGGTTTGGTTTAGGTTATAGGTTTAGGGATTTGAGAATGGGTTTGGGTTAAGGTTATAGGTCTTGTTTTAGGTTATTAGTTATAGGTTTAGGATACGGTTTAGGTTATAGGTTTTTGGATTTGAGAATGGGTTCGGGTTTAGGTTTTGGTATTGGTTTTGGTTTAGGTTATAGGTTTTGGGATATGAGAATGGGTTCGGGTTTAGGTTATAGGTTTTGGTTAATGTTATAGGTTATAGGTTTTGCTTTTGGTTAAGGTTAGGTTTAGGGTATAGGTTTTGGGATTTGGCAATAGTTTTAGGTTATAAATATAACTTTGGGTTAGGTGAAAGGTTTTGAGAATTGAGAATGGGTTCGGGTTTAGGTTATAGGTTTTGGTTAATGTTATAGGTTATAGGTTTTGCTTTTGGTTAAGGTTAGGTTTAAGTTATAGGTTTTGGGATTTGACAATTGTTTTAGGTTATAAGTATAGTTTTGGGTTAGGTCATAGGTTTTGAGAATTGAGAATGGGTTCGGGTTTAGGTTATAGGTTTTGGTTTTGGTTTAGGTTATAGGTTTTGGTTAAGGTTATAGGTTATAGGGATTTGAGAATAGGTTTAGGTTAGGTTATATGTTTTGGGATTTGATAATGGGTTCGGGTTTAGGTTATAGGTTATGGTTTTGGTTTAGGTCATAGGTTTAGGATAAGGTTTAGGTTTAGGTTTAGGTTATAGGTTTTCGGATTTGAGAATAGGTTCGGGTTTAGGTTATAGGTTTTGGTTTTGGTTTTGATTATAGGTTTTATTTTAGGTTATTGGTTATAGGTTTAGGATAAGGTTTAGGTTTAGGTTTAGCTTATAGGTTTTGGGATTTGAGAATGGGTTTGGGTTTAGGTTATAGGTTGGGATTTTGGTTTAGGTTATAGGTTTAGGGATTTGAGAATGGGTTCGGGTTTAGGTTATAGCTTTTGGTTTTGGTTTATGTTATAGGTTTTAGGATTTGTGAATGGGTTCGGGTTTAGGTTATAGGTTTTGGGATTTGGGAATGGGTTCGGGTTTAGGTTATAGGTTTTGGTTGTGGTTTAGGTTATAGGTTTTCGGATTTGAGAATGGGTTCGGGTTTTGGTTCTAGGTTTTGGTTTTAGTTTAGGTTATAGGTTTTATTTTAGGTTATTGGTTATAGGTTTAGGATAAGCTTTAGGTTTAGGTTTAGGTTATAGGTTTTGACATTTGAGAATGGGTTTGGGGTTAGGTTATAGGTTTTGGTTTTGGTTTAGGTTAGAGGTTTAGGGATTTGAGAACGGGTTCGGGTTTAGGTTATATGTCTTGGTTTTGGTTTAAGTTATTGGTTTTGGGATTTGAGAATGGTTTCGAGTTTAGGTTATAGGTTTTGGGATTCGAGAATGGGTTCGAGTTTAGGTTATAGGTTTTGGTTTTGGTTTAGGTTATAGGTTATTGGTTATAGTTTTAGGAGAAGGTTTAGGTTTAGGTTTAGGTTATAGGTTTTGGGATTTCAGAATGGGTTCGTGTTTAGGTTATAGGTTTTGAGATTTGAGAATGGGTTCGGGTTTAGGTTATAGGTTTTGGGTTTGGTTTAGGTTATAGGTTTAGGGATTTGAGAATGGGTTTGGGTTAAGGTTATAGGTCTTGTTTTAGGTTATTAGTTATAGGTTCAGGATAAGGTTTAGGTTATACGTTTTTGGATTTGAGAATGGGTTTGGGTTTAGGTTTTGGTATTGGTTTTGGTTTAGGTTATAGGTTTTGGGATATGAGAATGGGTTCGGGTTTAGGTTATAGGTTTTGGTTAATGTTATAGGTTATAGGTTTTGCTTTTGGTTAAGGTTAGGTTTAGGGTATAGGTTTTGGGATTTGGCAATAGTTTTAGGTTATAAATATAACTTTGGGTTAGGTGAAAGGTTTTGAGAATTGAGAATGGGTTCGGGTTTAGGTTATAGGTTTTGGTAAATGTTATAGGTTATAGGTTTTGCTTTTGGTTAAGGTTAGGTTTAAGTTATAGGTTTTGGGATTTGGCAATTGTTTTAGGTTATAAGTATAGTTTTGGGTTAGGTCATAGGTTTTGAGAATTGAGAATGGGTTCGGGTTTAGGTTATAGGTTTTGGTTTTGTTTTAGGTTATAGGTTTTGGTTAAGGTTATAGGTTATAGGGATTTGAGAATAGGTTTAGGTTAGGTTATAGGTTTTGGGATTTGATAATGGGTTCGGGTTTAGGTTATAGGTTATGGTTTTGGTTTAGGTCATAGGTTTAGGCTAAGGTTTAGGTTTAGGTTTAGGTTATAGGTTTTCGGATTTGAGAATGGGTTCGGGTTTAGGTTATAGGTTTTGGTTTTGGTTTTGATTATAGGTTTTATTTTAGGTTATTGGTTATAGGTTTAGGATAAGGTTTAGGTTTAGGTTTAGCTTATAGGTTTTGGGATTTGAGAATGGGTTTGGGTTTAGGTTATAGGTTGTGATTTTGGTTTAGGTTATAGGTTTAGGGATTTGAGAATGGGTTCGGGTTTAGGTTATAGCTTTTGGTTTTGGTTTATGTTATAGGTTTTGGGATTTGTGAATGGGTTCGGGTTTAGGTTCTAAGTTTTGGGATTTGGAAATGGGTTCGGGTTTAGGTTATAGGTTTTGGTTTTAGTTTAGGTTATAGGTTTTCGGATTTGAGAATAGGTTCGGGTTTTGGTTCTAGGTTTTGGTTTTAGTTTAGGTTATAGGTTTTATTTTATGTTATTGGTTATAGGTTTAGGTTTAGGTTATAGGTTTTGACATTTGAGAATGGGTTTGGGGTTAGGTTATAGGTTTTGGTTTTGGTTTAGGTTATAGGTTTAGGGATTTGAGAACGGGTTCGGGTTTAGGTTATTGGTCTTGGTTTTGGTTTAAGTTATTGGTTTTGGGATTTGAGAATGGTTTCGAGTTTAGGTTATAGGTTTTGGGATTCGAGAATGGGTTCGAGTTTAGGTTATAGGTTTTGGTTTTGGTTTAGGTTATAGGTTATTGGTTATAGTTTAAGGATAAGGTTTAGGTTTAGGTTTAGGTTATAGGTTTTGGGATTTCAGAATGGGTTCGTGTTTAGGTTATAGGTTTTGAGATTTGAGAATGGGTTCGGGTTTAGGTTATAGGTTTTGGGTTTGGTTTAGGTTATAGGTTTAGGGATTTGAGAATGGGTTTGGGTTAAGGTTATAGGTCTTGTTTTAGGTTATTAGTTATAGGTTTAGGATAAGGTTTAGGTTATAGGTTTTTGGATTTGAGAATGGGTTCGGGTTTAGGTTTTGGTATTGGTTTTGGTTTAGGTTATAGGTTTTGGGATATGAGAATGGGTTCGGGTTTAGGTTATAGGTTTTGCTTTTGGTTAAGGTTAGGTTTAGGGTATAGGTTTTGGGATTTGGCAATAGTTTTAGGTTATAAATATAACATTGGGTTAGGTTAAAGGTTTTGAGAATTGGGAATGGGTTCGGGTTTAGGTTATAGGTTTTGGTTAATGTTATAGGTTATAGGTTTTGCTTTTGGTTAAGGTTAGGTTTAAGTTATAGGTTTTGGGATTTGGCAATTGTTTTAGGTTATAAGTATAGTTTTGGGTTAGGTCATAGGTTTTGAGAATTGAGAATGGGTTCGGGTTTAGGTTATAGGTTTTGGTTTTGGTTTAGGTTATAGGTTTTGGTTAAGGTTATAGGTTATAGGGATTTGAGAATAGGTTTAGGTTAGGTTATAGGTTTTGGGATTTGATAATGGGTTCGGGTTTAGGTTATAGGTTATTGTTTTGGTTTAGGTCATAGGTTTAGGATAAGGTTTAGGTTTAGGTTTAGGTTATAGGTTTTCGGATTTGAGAATGGGTTCGGGTTTAGGTTATTGGTTTTGGTTTTGGTTTTGATTATAGGTTTTATTTTAGGTTATTGGTTATAGGTTTAGGATAAGGTTTAGGTTTAGGTTTAGCTTATAGGTTTTGGGATTTGAGAATGGGTTTGGGTTTAGGTTATAGGTTGTGATTTTGGTTTAGGTTATAGGTTTAGGGATTTGAGAATGGGATCGGGTTTAGGTTATAGCTTTTGGTTTTGGTTTATGTTATAGGTTTTAGGATTTGTGAATGGGTTCGGGTTTAGGTTATAGGTTTTGGGATTTGGGAATGGGTTCGGGTTTAGGTTATAGGTTTTGGTTTTGGTTTAGGTTATAGGTTTTCGGATTTGAGAATGGGTTCGGGTTTTGGTTCTAGGTTTTAGTTTTAGTTTAGGTTATAGGTTTTATTTTAGGTTATTGGTTATAGGTTTAGGATAAGGTTTAGATTTAGGTTTAGGTTATAGGTTTTGACATTTGAGAATGGGTTTGGGGTTAGGTTATAGGTTTTGGTTTTGGTTTAGGTTATAGGTTTAGGGATTTGAGAACGGGTTCGGGTTTAGGTTATAGGTCTTGGTTTTGGTTTAAGTTATTGGTTTTGGGATTTGAGAATGGTTTCGAGTTTAGGTTATAGGTTTTGGGATTTGAGAATGGGTTCGGGTTTAGGTTATAGGTTTTGGTTTTGGTTTAGGTTATAGGTTATTGGTTATAGTTTAAGGATAAGGTTTAGGTTTAGGTTTAGGTTATAGGTTTTGGGATTTCAGAATGGGTTCGTGTTTAGGTTATAGGTTTTGAGATTTCAGAATGGGTTCGGCTTTAGGTTATAGGTTTTGGGTTTGGTTTAGGTTATAGGTTTAGGGATTTGAGAATGGGTTTGGGTTAAGGTTATAGGTCTTGTTTTAGGTTATTAGTTATAGGTTTAGGATAAGGTTTAGGTTATACGTTTTTGGATTTGAGAATGGGTTCGGGTTTAGGTTTTGGTATTGGTTTTGGTTTAGGTTATAGGTTTTGGGATATGAGAATGGGTTCGGGTTTAGGTTATAGGTTTTAGTTAATGTTATAGGTTATAGGCTTTGCTTTTGGTTAAGGTTAGGTTTAGGGTATAGGTTTTGGGATTTGGCAATAGTTTTAGGTTATAAATATAACTTTGGGTTAGGTTAAAGGTTTTGAGAATTGAGAATGGGTTCGGGTTTAGGTTATAGGTTTTGGTTAATGTTATAGGTTATAGGTTTTGGTTAAGGTTAGGTTAGGTTAAGTTATAGGTTTTGGGATTTGGCATTTGTTTTAGGTTATAAGTATAGTTTTGGGTTAGGTCATAGGTTTTGAGAATTGAGAATGGGTTCGAGTTTAGGTTATAGGTTTTGGTTTTGGTTTAGGTTATAGGTTTTGGTTAAGGTTATAGGTTATAGGGATTTGAGAATAGGTTTAGGTTAGGTTATAGGTTTTGGGATTTGATAATGGGTTCGGGTTTAGGTTATAGGTTATGGTTTTGGTTTAGGTCATAGGTTTAGGATAAGGTTTAGGTTTAGGTTTAGGTTATAGGTTTTCGGATTTGAGAATGGGTTCGGGTTTAGGTTATAGGTTTTGGTTTTGGTTTTGATTATAGGTTTTATTTTAGGTTATTGGTTATAGGTTTAGGATAAGGTTTAGGTTTAGGTTTAGCTTATAGGTTTTGGGATTTGAGAATGGGTTTGGGTTTAGGTTATAGGTTGTGATTTTGGTTTAGGTTATAGGTTTAGGGATTTGAGAATGGGTTCGGGTTTAGGTTATAGCTTTTGGTTTTGGTTTATGTTATAGGTTTTGGGATTTGTGAATGGGTTCGGGTTTAGGTTCTAGGTTTTGGGTTTTGGGAATGGGTTCGGGTTTAGGTTATAGGTTTTGGTTTTGGTTTAGGTTATAGGTTTTCGGATTTGAGAATGGGTTCGGGTTTTGGTTCTAGGTTTTGGTTTTAGTTTAGGTTATAGGTTTTATTTTAGGTTATTTGTTATAGGTTTAGTTTTAGGTTATAGGTTTTGACATTTGAGAATGGGTTTGGGGTTAGGTTATAGGTTTTGGTTTTGGTTTAGGTTATAGGTTTAGGGATTTGAGAACGGGTTCAGGTTTAGGTTATAGGTCTTGGTTTTGGTTTAAGTTATTGGTTTTGGGATTTGAGAATGGTTTCGAGTTTAGGTTATAGGTTTTGGGATTCGAGAATGGGTTCGAGTTTAGGTTATAGGTTTTGGTTTTGGTTTAGGTTATAGGTTATTGGTTATAGTTTAAGGATAAGGTTTAGGTTTAGGTTTAGGTTATAGGTTTTGGGATTTCAGAATGGGTTCGTGTTTAGGTTATAGGTTTTGAGATTTGAGAATGGGTTCGGGTTTAGGTTATAGGTTTTGGGTTTGGTTTAGGTTATAGGTTTAGGGATTTGAGAATGGGTTTGGGTTAAGGTTATAGGTCTTGTTTTTGGTTATTAGTTATAGTTTTAGGATAAGGTTTAGGTTATAGGTTTTTGGATTTGAGAATGGGTTCGGGTTTAGGTTTTGGTATTGGTTTTGGTTTAGGTTATAGGTTTTGGGATATGAGAATGGGTTCGGGTTTAGGTTATAGGTTTTGGTTAATGTTATAGGTTATAGGTTTTGCTTTTGGTTAAGGTTAGGTTTAGGGTATAGGTTTTGGGATTTGGCAATAGTTTTAGGTTATAAATATAACTTTGGGTTAGGTTAAAGGTTTTGAGAATTGAGAATGGGTTCGGGTTTAGGTTATAGGTTTTGGTTAATGTTATAGGTTATAGGTTTTGCTTTTGGTTAAGGTTAGGTTTAAGTTACAGGTTTTGGGATTTGGCAATTGTTTTAGGTTATAAGTATAGTTTTGGGTTAGGTCATAGGTTTTGAGAATTGAGAATGGGTTCGGGTTTAGGTTATAGGTTTTAGTTTTGGTTTAGGTTATAGGTTTTAGTTAAGGTTATAGGTTATAGGGATTTGAGAATAGGTTTAGGTTAGGTTATAGGCTTTGGGATTTGATAATGGGTTCGGGTTTAGGTTATAGGTTATGGTTTTGGTTTAGGTCATAGGTTTAGGATAAGGTTTAGGTTTAGGTTTAGGTTATAGGTTTTCGGATTTGAGAATGGGTTCGGGTTTAGGTTATAGGTTTTGGTTTTGGTTTTGATTATAGGTTTTATTTTAGGTTATTGGTTATAGGTTTAGGATAAGGTTTAGGTTTAGGTTTAGCTTATAGGTTTTGGGATTTGAGAATGGGTTTGGGTTTAGGTTATAGGTTGTGATTTTGGTTTAGGTTATTGGTTTAGGGATTTGAGAATGGGTTCGGGTTTAGGTTATAGCTTTTGGTTTTGGTTTATGTTATAGGTTTTAGGATTTGTGAATGGGTTCGGGTTTAGGTTATCGGTTTTGGGATTTGGTAATGGGTTCGGGTTTAGGTTATAGGTTTTGGTTTTGGTTTAGGTTATAGGTTTTCGGATTTGAGAATGGGTTCGGGTTTTGGTTCTAGGTTTTGGTTTTAGTTTAGGTTATAGGTTTTATTTTAGGTTATTGGTTATAGGTTTAGGATATGGTTTAGGTTTAGGTTTAGGTTATAGGTTTTGACATTTGAGAATGGGTTTGGGGTTAGGTTATAGGTTTTGGTTTTGGTTTAGGTTATAGGTTTAGGGATTTGAGAACGGGTTCGGGTTTAGGTTATAGGTCTTGGTTTTGGTTTAAGTTATTGGTTTTGGGATTTGAGAATGGTTTCGAGTTTAGGTTATAAGTTTTGGGATTCGAGAATGGGTTCGAGTTTAGGTTATAGGTTTTGGTTTTGCTTTAGGTTATAGGTTAGTGGTTATAGTTTAAGGATAAGGTTTAGGTTTAGGTTTAGGTTATAGGTTTTGGGATTTCAGAATGGGTTCGTGTTTAGGTTATAGGTTTTGAGATTTGAGAATGGGTTCGAGTTTAGGTTATAGGTTTTGGGTTTGGTTTAGGTTATAGGTTTAGGGATTTGAGAATGGGTTTGGGTTAAGGTTATAGGTCTTGTTTTAGGTTATTAGTTATAGGCTTAGGATAAGGTTTAGGTTATAGGTTTTTGGATTTGAGAATGGGATCGGGTTTAGGTTTTGGTATTGGTTTTGGTTTAGGTTATAGGTTTTGGGATATGAGAATGGGTTCGGGTTTAGGTTATAGGTTTTGGTTAATGTTATAGGTTATAGGTTTTGCTTTTGGTTAAGGTTAGGTTTAGGGTATAGGTTTTGGGATTTGGCAATAGTTTTAGGTTATAAATATAACTTTGGGTTAGGTTAAAGGTTTTGAGAATTGAGAATGGGTTCGGGTTTAGGTTATAGGTTTTGGTTAATGTTATAGGTTATAGGTTTTGCTTTTGGTTAAGGTTAGGTTTAAGTTATAGGTTTTGGGATTTGGCAATTGTTTTAGGTTATAAGTATAGTTTTGGGTTAGGTCATAGGTTTTGAGAATTGAGAATGGGTTCGGGTTTAGGTTATAGGTTTTGGTTTTGGTTTAGGTTATAGGTTTTGGTTAAGGTTATAGGTTACAGGGATTTGAGAATAGGTTTAGGTTAGGTTATAGGTTTTGGGATTTGATAATGGGTTCGGGTTTAGGTTATAGGTTATGGTTTTGGTTTAGGTCATAGGTTTAGGATAAGGTTTATGTTTAGGTTTAGGTTATAGGTTTTTGGATTTGAGAATGAGTTCGGGTTTAGGTTATAGGTTTTGGTTTTGGTTTTGATTATAGGTTTTATTTTAGGTTATTGGTTATAGATTTAGGATAAGGTTTAGGTTTAGGTTTAGCTTATAGGTTTTGGGATTTGAGAATGGGTTTGGGTTTAGGTTATAGGTTGTGATTTTGGTTTACGCTATTGGTTTAGGGATTTGAGAATGGGTTCGGGTTTAGGCTATAACTTTTGGTTTTGGTTTAGGTTATAGGTTTTGGGATTTGTGAATGGGTTCGGGTTTAGGTAATAGGTTTTGAGATTTAAGAATGGGTTCGGGTTTAGGTTATAGGTTTTGGTTTTGGTTTAGGTTATAGGTTTTCGGATTTGAGAATGGGTTCGGGTTTAGGTTCTAGGTTTTGGTTTTAGTTTAGGTTATAGGTTTTCTTTTAGGTTATTGGTTATAGGTTTAGGATAAGGTTTAGGTTTAGGTTTAGGTTATAGGTTTTGACATTTGAGAATGGGTTTGGGTTTAGGTTATAGGTTTTGGTTTTGGTTTAGGTTATAGGTTTAGGGATTTGAGAATGGGTTCGGGTTTAGGTTATAGGTCTTGGTTTTGGTTTAAGTTATTGGTTTTGGGATTTGAGAATGGTTTCGAGTTTAGGTTATAGGTTTTGGGATTTGAGAATGGGTTCGGGTTTAGGTTATAGGTTTTGGTTTTGGTTTATGTTATAGGTTATTGGTTATAGTTTAAGGATAAGGTTTACGTTTAGGTTTAGGTTATAGGTTTTGGGATTTCAGAATGGGTTCGTGTTTAGGTTATAGGTTTTGAGATTTGAGAATGGGTTCGGGTTTAGGTTATAGGTTTTGGGTTTGGTTTAGGTTATAGGTTTAGGGATTTGAGAATGGGTTTGGGTTAAGGTTATAGGTCTTGTTTTAGGTTATTAGTTATAGGTTTAGGATAAGGTTTAGGTTATAGGTTTTTGGATTTGAGAAAGGGTTTGGGTTTAGGTTTTGGTATTGGTTTTGGTTTAGGTTATAGGTTTTGGGATATGAGAATGGGTTCGGGTTTAGGTTATAGGTTTTGGTTAATGTTATAGGTTATAGGTTTTACTTTTGGTTAACGTTAGGATTAGGTTATAGGTTTTGGGATTTGGCAATAGTTTTAGGTTATAAGTATAGCTTTGGGTTAGGTTAAAGGTTTTGAGAATTGAGAATGGGTTCGGGTTTAGGTTATAGGTTTTGGTTAATGTTATATGTTATAGGTTTTGCTTTTGGTTAAGGTTAGGTTTAGGTTATAGGTTTTGGGATATGCCAATTGTTTTATGTTATAACTATAGTTTTGGGTTAGGTTATAGGTTTTGAGAATAGAGAATGGGTTCGGGTTTAGGTTATAGGTTTTGGTTTTGGTTTAGGTTATAGGTTTTGGTTACGGTTATAGGTTATAGGGATTGGAGAATAGGTTTAGGTTAGGTTATAGGTTTTGGGATTTGATAATGGGTTCGGGTTTAGGTTATAGGTTATGGTTTTAGTTTAGGTCATAGGTTTAGGATAAGGTTTAGGTTTAGGTTTAGGTTATAGGTTTTCGGATTTGAGAATGGGTTTGTGTTTAGGTTATAGGTTTTGTTTTGGTTTTGATTATAGGTTTTATTTTAGGTTATTGGTTATAGGTTTAGGATAAGGTTTAGGTTTAGGTTTAGCTTATAGGTTTTGGGATTTGAGAATGGGTTTGGGTTTAGGTTATAGGTTGTGATTTTGGTTTAGGTTATAGGTTTAGGGATTTGAGAATGGGTTCGGGTTTAGGTTATAGCTTTTGGTTTTGGTTTATGTTATAGGTTTTGGGATTTGTGAATGGGTTCGGGTTTAGGTTATAGGTTTTGAGATTTGGGAATGGGTTTGGGTTTAGGTTATAGGTTTTGGTTTTGGTTTAGGTTATAGGTTTTCGGATTTGAGAATGGGTTTGGGTTTAGGTTATAGGTTTTGGTTTTGGTTTAGGTTATAGGTTTAGGATTTGAGAATGGGTTCGAGTTTAGGTTATAGCCTTTGGTTTTGGTTTAGGTTATAGGTTTTGAGATTTGAGAATGGGTTCGGGTTTAGGTTAAAGGTTTTGGGATTTGAGAATGGGTTCGGGTTTAGGTTATAGGTTTTGGGATTTGAGAACGGGTTCGGGTTTAGGTTATAGGTTATGGTTTTGGTTTAGGTCATAGGCTTAGGATAAGGTTTAGGTTTAGGTTTAGGTTATAGGTTTTCAGATTTGAGAATGGGTTCGGGTTTTGGTTATAGGTTTTGGTTTTGGTTTTGATTATAGGTTTTATTTTAGGTTATTGGTTATAGGTTTAGGATAAGGTTTAGGTTTAGGTTGAGCTTATAGGTTTTGGGATTTGAGAATGGGTTTGGTTTTAGGTTATATGTTGTGATTTTGGTTTAGGTTATTGGTTTAGGGATTTGAGAATGGGTTCGTGTTTAGGTTTTAGCTTTTGATTTTGGTTTAGGTTATAGGTTTTGGGATTTTTGAATGGGTTCGGGTTTAGGTTATAGGTTTTGGGATTTGAGAATGGGTTCGGGTTTAGGTTATAGGTTTTGGTTTTGGTTTAGGTTATAGGTTTTCGGATTTGAGAATGGGTTCGGGTTTAGGTTCTAGGTTTTGGTTTTAGTTTAGGTTATAGGTTTTCTTTTAGGTTATTAGTTATAGGTTTAGGATAAGGTTTAGGTTTAGGTTTAGGTTATAGGTTTTGACATTTGAGAATGGGTTTGGGTTTAGTTTATAGGTTTTGGTTTTGGTTTAGGTTATAGGTTTAGGGATTTGAGAATGGGTTCGGGTTTAGGTTATAGTACTTGGTTTTGGTTTAAGTTATTGGTTTTGGGATTTGAGAATGATTTCGAGTTTAGGTTATAGGTTTTGGGATTTGAGAATGGGTTCGGGTTTAGGTTATAGGTTTTGGTTTTGGTTTAGGTTATAGGTTATTGGTTATAGTTTAAGGATAAGGTTTAGGTTTAGGTTTAGGTTATAGGTTTTGGGATTTCAGAATGAGTTCGTGTTTAGGTTATAGGTTTTGAGATTTGAGAATGGGTTCGGGTTTAGGTTATAGGTTTTGGGTTTGGTTTAGGTTATAGGTTTAGGGATTTGAGAATGAGTTTGGGTTAAGGTTATAGGTCTTGTTTTAGGTTATTAGTTATAGGTTTAGGATAAAGTTTAGGTTATAGGTTTTTGGATTTGAGAATGGGTTCGGGTTTAGGTTTTGGTATTGGTTTTGGGTTAGGTTATAGGTTTTGGGATATGAGAATGGGTTCGGGTTTAGGTTATAGGTTTTGGTTAATGTTATAGGTTATAGGTTTTACTTTTGGTTAAGGTTAGGATTAGGTTATAGGTTTTGGGATTTGGCAATAGTTTTAGGTTATAAATATAGCTTTGGGTTAGGTTAAACGTTTTGAGAATTGAGAATGGGTTCGGGTTTAGGTTATAGGTTTTGGTTAATGTTATAGGTTATAGGTTTTGCTTTTGGTTAAGGTTAGGTTTAAGTTATAGGTTTTGGGATTTGGCATTTGTTTTAGGTTATAAGTATAGTTTTGGGTTAGGTTATAGGTTTTGAGAATTGAGAATGGGTTCGGGTTTAGGTTATAGGTTTTGGTTTTGGTTTTGGTTATAGGTTTTGGTTGAGGTTATAGGTTATAGGGATTTGAGAATAGGTTTAGGTTAGGTTATAGGTTTTGGGATTTGATAATGGGTTCGGGTTTAGGTTATAGGTTATGGTTTTGGTTCAGGTCATAGGTTTAGGATTTTAGGTTTAGGTTTAGGTTATAGGTTTTCGGATTTGAGAATGGGTTCGAGTTTAGGTTATAGGTTTTTTTTGGTTTTGATTATAGTTTTTATTTTAGGTTATTGGTTATAGGTTTAGGATAAGGTTTAGGTTTAGGTTTAGCTTATAGGTTTTGGGATTTGAGAATGGGTTTGGGTTTAGGTTATAGGTTTTGGTTTGGGTTTAGGTTATAGGTTTAGGGATTTGAGAATGGGTTCGGGTTTGGGTTATAGCTTTTGGTTTTGGTTTAGGTTATAGGTTTTGGGATTTGAGAATGGGTTCGGGTTTAAGTTATAGGTTTTAGTTTTGGTTTAGGTTATAGGTTTTCGGATTTGAGAATGGGTTCGGGTTTAGGTTCTAGGTTTTGGTTTTAGTTTAGGTTATAGGTTTTATTTTAGGTTATTGGTTATAGGTTTAGGATAAGGTTTAGGTTTAGGTTTAGATTATAGGTTTTGACATTTGAGATTGTGTTTGGGTTTAGGTGATAGGTTTTGGTTTTGGTTTAGGTTATAGGTTTAGGGATTTGAGAACGGGTTCGGGTTTAGGTTATAGGTCTTGGTTTTGTTTTAAGTTTTTGGTTTTGGGATTTGAGAATGGTTTCGAGTTTAGGTTATAGGTTTTGGGATTCGAGAATGGGTTCGAGTTTAGGTTATAGGTTTTGGTTTTGGTTTAGGTTATAGGTTATTGGTTATAGTTTAAGGATAAGGTTTAGGTTTAGGTTTAGGTTATAGGTTTTGGGATTTCAGAATGGGTTCGTGTTTAGGTTATAGGTTTTGAGATTTGAGAATGGGTTCGGCTTTAGGTTATAGGTTTTGGGTTTGGTTTAGGTTATAGGTTTAGGGATTTGAGAATGGGTTTGGGTTAAGGTTATAGGTCTTGTTTTAGGTTATTAGCTATAGGTTAAGGATAAGGTTTATGTTATAGGTTTTTGGATTTGAGAATGGGTTCGGGTTTAGGTTTTGGTATTGGTTTTGGTTTAGGCTATAGGTTTTGGGATATGAGAATGGGTTCGGGTTTAGGTTATAGGTTTTGGTTAATGTTATAGGTTATAGGTTTTGCTTTTGGTTAAGGTTAGGTTTAGGTTATAGGTTTTGGGATTTGGCAATAGTTTTAGGTTATAAGTATAGCTTTGGGTTAGGTTAAAGATTTTGAGAATTGACAATGGGTTCGGGTCTAGGTTGTAGGTTTTGGTTAATGTTATAGGTTATAGGTTTTGCTTTTGGTTAAGGTTAGGTTTAGGTTATAGGTGTTGGTTTTGGTTTAGGTTACAGGTTTTGGTTAAGGTTATAGGTTATGACGATTTGAGAATAGGTTTAGGTTAGGTTATAGGTTTTGGGATTTGATAATGGGTTCGGGTTTAGGTTATAGGTTATGGTTTTGGTTTAGGTCATAGGTTTAGGTTTAGGTTTAGGTTATAGGTTTTCGGATTTGAGAATGGGTTCGGGTTTAGGTTATAGGTTTTGGGATTTGAGAATGGGTTCGGGTTTAAGTTATAGGTTTTGGGATTTGAGAATGGGTTCGGGTTTAGGTTATAGGTTTTAGTTTTAGTTTAGGTTATAGGTTTTCAGATTTGAGAATGGGTTCGGGTTTAGGTTCTAGGTTTTGGTTTTAGTTTACGTTATAGGTTTTATTTTAGGTTATTGGTTATAGGTTTAGGATAAGGTTTAGGTTATAGGTTGTTGGATTTGAGAATGGGTTCGGGTTTAGGTTTTGGTATTGGTTTTGGTTTAAGTTATAGGTTTAGGGATATGAGAATGGGTTCGGGTTTAGGTTATAGGTTTTGGTTAATGTTATAGGAGATAGGTTTAACTTTTGGTTAAGGTTAGGTTTAGGTTATAGGTTTTGGGATTTGGCAATAGTTTTATGTTATAAGTATAGCTTTGGGTTAGGTTAAACGTTTTGGGAATTGAGAATGGATTCGGGTTTAGGTTATAGGTTTTGGTTAATGTTATAGGTTATGGGTTTCGCTTTTGGTTAAGGTTAGGTTTACGTTATAGGTTTTGGGATTTGGCAATTGTTTTAGGTTATAAGTATAATTTTGGGTTAGGTTATATGTTTTGAGAGTTGAGAATGGGTTCGGGTTTAGGTTATAAGTTTTGGTTTTGGTTTAGGTTATAGGTTTTGGTTAAGGTTATAGGTTATAGGGATTTGAGAATAGGTTTAGGTTAGGTAATAGGTTTTGGGATTTGATAATGGGTTCGGGTTTAGGTTATAGGTTATGGTTTTGGTTTAGGTCATAGGTTTAGGCTTAGGTTTAGGTTTAGGTTATAGGTTTTGACATTTGAGAATGGGTTTGGGTTTAGGTTATAGGTTTTGGTTTTGTTTTAGGTTATAGGTTTAGGGATTTGAGAATGGGTTCGGGTTTAGGTTATAGGTCTTGGTTTTGGTTTAGGTTATTGGTTTTGGGATTTGAGAATGGGTTCGATTTTAGGTTATTCGGTTTTGGGATTTGAGAATGGGTTCGGGTTTAGGTTATAGGTTTTGGTTAATGATATAGGTTATAGGTTTTACTTTTGGTTAAGGTTAGGATTAGGTTATAGGTTTTGGGATTTGGCAATAGTTTTAGGTTATAAGTATAGCTTTGGGTTAGGTTAAAGGTTTTGAGAATTGAGAATGGGTTCGGGTTTAGGTTATAGGTTTTGGTTAATGTTATAGGTTATAAGTTTTGCTTTTGATTAAGGTTAGGTTTAAGTTATAGGTTTTGGGATTTGGCAATTGTTTTAGGTTAAAAGTATAGTTTTGGGTTAGGTTATAGGTTTTGAGAATTGAGAATGGGTTCGGGTTTAGGTTATAGGTTTTGGTTTTGGTTTAGGTTATAGGTTTTGGTTAAGGTTGTAGGTTATAGGGATTTGAGAATAGGTTTAGGTTAGGTTATAGGTTTTGGGATTTGATAATGGGTTCGGGTTTAGGTTATAGGTTATGGTTTTGGTTTAGGTCATAGGTTTAGGATAAGGTTTAGGTTTAGGTTTAAGTTATAGGTTTTCGGATTTGAGAATGGGTTCGTGTTTAGGTTATAGGTTTTGTTTTGGTTTTGATTATAGGTTTTATTTTAGGTTATTGGTTATAGGTTTAGGATAAGGTTTAGGTTTAGGTTTAGCTTATAGGTTTTGGGATTTGAGACTGGGTTTGGGTTTAGGTTATAGGTTGTGATTTTGGTTTAGGTTATAGGTTTAGGGGTTTGAGAATGGGTTCGGGTTTAGGTTATAGCTTTTGGTTTTGGTTTAGGTTATAGGTTTTGGGATTTGAGAATGGGTTCGGGTTTAGGTTATAGGTTTTAGTTTTGGTTTAGGTTATAGGTTTTCGGATTTGAGAATGGGTTCGGG
Source organism: Magnolia kwangsiensis (assembly GCA_037074715.1). Classification (NCBI taxonomy): domain Eukaryota; kingdom Viridiplantae; phylum Streptophyta; class Magnoliopsida; order Magnoliales; family Magnoliaceae; genus Magnolia; species Magnolia kwangsiensis. The sequence continues at coordinate 81,524,544 of CM073586.1, read as the reverse complement.
TTTAGGTTCTAGGTTTTGGTTTTAGTTTAGGTTATAGGTTTTATTTTAGGTTATTGGTTATAGGTTTAGGATAAGGTTTAGGTTTAGGTTTAGGTTATAGGTTTTGACATTTGAGAATGGGTTTGGGTTTAGGTTATAGGTTTTGGTTTTGGTTTAGGTTATAGGTTTAGGGATTTGAGAATGGGTTCGGGTTTGGTTATAGGTCTTAGTTTTGGTTTAAGTTATTGGTTTTGGGATTTGAGAATGGTTTCGAGTTTAGGTTATAGGTTTTGGGATTTGAGAATGGGTTCGGTTTTAGGTTATAGGTTTTAGTTTTGGTTTAGGTTATAGGTTATTGGTTATAGTTTAAGTATAAGGTTTAGGTTTATGTTTAGGTTATAGGTTTTAGGATTTCAGAATGGGTTCGTGTTTAGGTTATACGTTTTGAGATTTGAGAATGGGTTCGGTTTTAGGTTATAGGTTTTGGGTTTGGTTTAGGTTATAGGTTTAGGGATTTGAGAATGGGTTTGTGTTAAGGTTATAGGTCTTGTTTTTGGTTATTAGTTATAGGTTTAGGATAAGGTTTAGGTTATAGGTTGTTGGATTTGAGAATGGGTTCGGGTTTAGGTTTTGGTATTGGTTTTGGTTTAGGTTATTGGTTTAGGGATATGAGAATGGGTTCGGGTTTAGGTTATAGGTTTTGGTTAATGTTATAGGTGATAGGTTTTACTTTTGGTTAAGGTTAGGTTTAGGTTATAGGTTTTGGGATTTGGAAATAGTTTTATGTTATAAGTATAGCTTTGGGTTAGGTTAAACGTTTTGAGAATTGAGAATGGGTTCGGGTTTAGGTTTTAGGTTTTGGTTAATGTTATAGGTTATAGGTTTCTCTTTTGGTTAAGGTTAGGTTTACGTTATAGGTTTTGGGATTTGGCAATTGTTTTAGGTTATAAGTATAATTTTGGATAAGGTTTAGGTTATAGGTTTTTGGATTTGAGAATGGGTTCGGGTTTAGGTTTTGGTATTGGTTTTGGTTTAGGTTAGAGGTTTAGGGATAAGAGAATGGGTTCGGGTTTCGGTTATAGGTTTTGGTTAATGTTATAGGTTATAGGTTTTGCTTTTGGGTAAGGTTGGCTTTAAGCTATAGGTTATAAGTATAGCTTTGGGTTAGGTTAGAGGTTTTGAGAATTGAGAATGGGTTCGGGTTTAGGTTATAGGTTTTGGTTAATATTATATGTTATAGGTTTTGCTTTTGGTTAAGGTTAGGTTTAGGTTATAGGTTTTGGGATATGGCAATTGTTTTAGGTTATAAGTATAGTTTTGGGTTAGGTTTTAGGTTTTGTGAATTGAGAATGGGTTCGGGTTTAGGTTATAGGTTTTGGTTTTGGTTTAGGTTATAGGTTTTGGTTAAGGTTATAGGTTATAGGGATTTGAGAATAGGTCTAGGTTATAAGTTTTGGGATTTTATAATGGGTTCGGGTTTAGGTTATAGGTTATGGTTTTAGTTTAGGTCATAGGTTTAGGATAAGGTTTAGGTTTAGGTTTAGGTTATAGGTTTTCGGATTTGACAATGGGTTCGGGTTTAGGTTATAGGTTTTGGTTTTGGTTTAGGTTATAGGTTTTGTTTTAGGTTATTGGTTATAGGTTTAGGATAAGGTTTAGGTTTAGGTTTAGGTTATAGCTTTTGGAATTTGAGAATGGGTTTGGGTTTAGGTTATAGTTTTGGTTTTGGTTTAGGTTATAGGTTTAGGGATTTGAGAATGGGTTCGGGTTTAGGTTATAGCTTTGGTTTTGATTTGGGTTATAGGTTTTGGGATTTGAGAATGGGTTCGGGTTTAGGTTATAGGTTTTGGGATTTGAGAATGGGTTCGAGTTTAGGTTATAGGTTTTGGTTTTGGTTTAGGCTATAGGTTTTCGGATTTGAGAATGGGTTCGGGTTTAGGTTATAGGTTTTGGTTTTGGTTTAGGTTATAGGTTTTATTTTAGGTTATTGGTTATAAGTTTAGGATAAGGTTTAGGTTTAGGTTATAGGTTTTGGGATTTGAGAATGGGTACGGGCTTAGGTTTTAGTTTTTGGTTTTGGTTATAGGTTTTGGGATTTGACAATGGGTTCGAGTTTAGGTTATAGGTTTTTGTTTTGGTTTAGGTTATAGGTCTTGTTTTAGGTTATTGGTTATAGGTTTAGGATAAGATTTATGTTTAGGTTTAGGTTATAGGTTTTGGGATTTGAGAATGGGTTCGGGTTTAGGTTTAGGTATTGGTTTTAGTGTAGGGTATAGGTTTAGGGATATGAGAATGGGTTCGGATTTAGGTTATAGGTTTTGGTTAATGTTATAGGATATAGGTTTCACTTTTGGTTAAGGTTAGGTTTAGGTTATAGGTATTGGGATTTGTCAATAGTTTTAGGTTATAAGTATAGCTTTGGGTTAAGTTATAGGTTTTGAGAATTGAGAATGGGTTCAGATTTAGGTTATAGGTTTTGATTTTGGTTTAGGTTATAGGTTTTGGTTAAGGTTATAGGTTATATGGATTGGAGAATAGGTTTAGTTTAGGTTATAGGTTTTGAGATTTTATAATGGGTTCGGATTTAGGTTATAGGTTATGGTTTTGGTTTAGGTAATAGGTTTAGGATAAGGTTTAGGTTTAGGTTTAGGTTATGGGTTTTTGGATTTGAGAATGTGTTCGGGTTTAGGTTATAGGTTTTGGTTTTGGTTTAGGTTATAGGTTTTGTTTTAGGTTATTAGTTATAGGTTTAGGATAAGGTTTAGGTTTAGCTTTAGGTTATAGGTTTTGGGATTTGAGAATGGGTTTGGGTTTAGGTTATAGGTTTTGGTTTTGGTTTAGGTTATTGGTTTAGGATTTGAGAATGGGTTCGGGTTTAGGTTATAGCTTTTGGTTTTGGTTTAGGTTATAGGTTTTGGGATTTGAGAAAGGGTTCGGGTTTAGGTAATAGGTTTTGGAATTTGAGAATGGGTTCGGGTTTAGGTTATAGGTTTTGATTTTGGTTTAGGTTATAGGTTTTCAGATTTGAGAATGGGTTCGGGTTTAGGTTATAGGTTTTGGTTTTAGTTTAGGTTATAGGTTTTATTTTAGGTTATTGGTTATAGGTTTAGGATAAGGTTTAGGTTATAGGTTTTGGGATTTGAGAATGGGTTTGGGTTTAGGTTATAGGTTTTGGTTTTGGTTTAGGTTATAGGTTTAGGGATTTGAGAATGGATTCGGGTTTAGGTTATAGGTCTTGGTTTTGGTTTAAGTTATTGGTTTTGGGATTTGAGAATGGTTTCGAGTTTAGGTTATAGGTTTTGGGATTTGAGAATGGGTTCTGGTTTAGGTTATAGGTTTTGGTTTTGGTTTAGGTTATAGGTTATTGGTTATAGTTTTAGGATAAGGTTTAGGTTTAGGTTTAGGTTATAGGTTTTGGGATTTCAGAATGGGTTCGTGTTTAGGTTATAGGTTTTGGGTTTGGTTTAGGTTATAGGTTTTGGGTTTGGTTTAGGTTATAGGTTTAGGAATTTGAGAATGGGTTTGGGTTAAGGTTATAGGTCTTGTTTTAGGTTATTAGTTATAGGTTTAGGATAAGGTTTAGGTTATAGGTTTTTGGATTTGAGAATGGGTTCGGGTTTAGGTTTTGGTATTGGTTTTGGTTTAGGTTATAGGGTTAGGGATATGAGAATGGGTTCGGTTTAGGTTATTGGTTTTGGTTAATGTTATAGGTTATAGGTTTTGCTTTTGACTAAGGTTAGGTTTAGGTTATAGGTTTTGGGATTTGGCAATAGTTTTAGGTTATAAGTATAGCTTTGGGTTAGGTTAAAGGTTTTGAGAATTGAGAATGGGTTCGGGTTTAGGTTATAGGTTTTGGTTAATGTTATAGGTTATAGGTTTTGCTTTTGGTTAAGGTTAGGTTTAAGTTATAGGTTTTGAGATTTAGCAATTGTTTTAGGTTATAAGTATAGTTTTGGGTTAGGTTATAGGTTTTGAGAATTGAGAATGGGTTCGGGTTTATGTTATAGGTTTTGGTTAATGTTATAGGTTATAGGTTTTGCTTTTTTTTAAGGTTAGGTTTAGGTTATAGGTTTTGGGATTTCGTAATTGTTTTAGGTTATAAGTATAGTTTTGGGTTAGGTTATAGGTTTTGAGAATTGAGAATGGGTACGGGTTTAGGTTATAGGTTTTGGTTTTGGTTTAGGTTATAGGTTTTGGTTAAGGTTATAGGTTATAGGGATTTGAGAATAGGTTCAGGTTAGGTTATAGGTTTTGGAATTTCAGAATGGGTTCGGGTTTAGGTTATAGGTTTTGGTTTTGGTTTAGGTTATAGGTTTTTGAATTTGAGAATGGGTTCGGGTTTAGGTTATAGGTTTTGGTTTTGGTTTAGGTTATAGGTTTTATTTTAGGTTATTGGTTATAGGTTTAGGTTTAGGTTTAGGTTATAGGTTTTGGGATTTGAGAATGGGTTTGGGTTTAGGTTATAGGTTTTGGTTTTGGTTTAGGTTATAGGTTTTGGGATTTGAGAATGGGTTCGGGTTTAGGTTATAGGTCTTGGTTTTGGTTTAGGTTATTGGTTTTGGGATTTGTGAATGGGTTCGAGTTTAGGTTATTGGTTTTGCGATTTGAGAATGGGTTCGGGTTTAGGTTATAGGTTTTGGTTTTGGTTTAGGTTATAGGTTTTTGGTTATAGGTTTAGGATAAGGTTTAGGTTATAGGTTTTGAGATTTCAGAATGGGTTCGGGTTTAGGTTATAGGTTTTGGGATTTGAGAATGGGTTCGGGTTTAGGTTATAGGTTTTGGGTTTGGTTTAGGTTATAGGTTTAGAGGTTTAAGAATGGGTTTAGGTTTAGGTTATGGGTCTTGTTTTGGGTTATTAGTTATAGGTTTAAGATAAGGTTTAGGTTATAGGTTTTTGAATTTGAGAATGGGTTCGGGTTTAGGTTTTGGTTTAGGTTAAAGGTTTAGGGATATGAGAATGGGTTCGGGTTTAGGTTATAGGTTTTGGTTAATGTTATAGGTTATAGGTTTTGCTTTTGGTTAAGGTTAGGTTTAGGTTATAGGTTTTGGGATTTGGCAATAGTTTTAGGTTATAAGTATAGCTTTGGGTTAGGTTAAAGATTTTGAGAATTGACAATGGGTTCGGGTCTAGGTTATAGGTTTTGGTTAATGTTATAGGTTATAGGTTTTGCTTTTGGGTAAGGTTGGCTTTAAGCTATAGGTTATAAGTATAGCTTTGGGTTAGGTTAGAGGTTTTGAGAATTGAGAATGGGTTCGGGTTTAGGTTATAGGTTTTGGTTAATATTATATGTTATAGGTTTTGCTTTTGGTTAAGGTTAGGTTTAGGTTATAGGTTTTGGGATATGGCAATTGTTTTAGGTTATAAGTATAGTTTTGGGTTAGGTTTTAGGTTAATGTTATAGGTTATAGGTTTTGCTTTTGGTTAAGGTTAGGTTTAGGTTATAGGTGTTGGTTTTCGTTTAGGTTATAGGTTTTGGTTAAGGTTATAGGTTATGGGGATTTGAGAATAGGTTTAGGTTAGGTTATAGGTTTTGGGATTTGATAATGGGTTCGGGTTTAGGTTATAGGTTATGGTTTTGGTTTAGGTCATAGGTTTAGGTTTAGGTTTAGGTTATAGGTTTTCGGATTTGAGAATGGGTTCGGGTTTAGGTTATAGGTTTTGGGATTTGAGAATGGGTTCGGGTTTAAGTTATAGGTTTTGGGATTTGAGAATGGGTTCGGGTTTAGGTTATAGGTTTTGGTTTTGGTTTAGGTTATAGGTTTATGTATTTGAGAATGGGTTCGGGTTATGGTTATAGGTTTTGGTTTTGGTTTAGGTTTTAGGTTTAGGGATTTGAGAATGGGTTTGGGTTTAGGTTATATGTTTTGGTTTCGGTTTAAGTTATAGGTCTTGTTTTAGGTTATTGGTTATAGGTTTAGGATAAGGTTTAGGTTTAGGTTTAGGTTATAGGTTTTGGTTTAGGTTTAGGTTATAAGTTTTAGGATTTGAGAATGGGTTCGGGTTTAGGTTATAGGTTTTGGGATTTGAGAATGGGTTCGAGTTTAGGTTACAAGTTTTGCTTTTGGTTTAGGTTATAGGTTTTTTTATTTGAGAATCGGTTCGGGTTTAGGTTAAGGGTGTGGTCCCTGCAAATACAAATACAAATATAAACACGGCCTGTCCAAAATGCCAGCCCTTTTCCAATGCCGTCCATAGCAAAGGGACAGCTTCATCATGGTCATAACAGCGGTTCTCACCTTCCAGGGACCCCCGCTCTTCCGGATAACTCCGACGTGCATCCGGGTCTGCTCCATTAATTTCGAGCAATTACATAAACACGGCCTGTCCAAATGGTCAGGCCCCTCCAATGCCGTCCATAGAAAATGGACAGCTTCATCATGGTCATAACAGCGGTTCCCACCTTCCAGGGACCCCCGCTCTTTCGAATAGTTCCGACCCACATCCGGGTCTGATCCATTAATTTGAAGCAATACATATATAAATAAAACACATAACGTATAAATTTACCTGAAGGCGCTGACGGATGAGCTGCCGCACATCATCTGTCATGTCTGCCCAACGGGAGGTGATGGCGGGGATCATAGATCGACATAAGACACCAACCTCCGACGTAAACAATCTGGCGTTGTTCCCAATAGGTCTAACATAGTCCTGTGGGAACTCTACCGTCACCCTACCCTCACGTGTAAGTCGCTGTAAAAGCAACCCACGCGGTCCACATCCTCGTCGGCTGGTCGACGACGCTGCTACAAAAGAAATATATAAGTATAAACATAAACCAAAGTCATTAAATATATATATATATATATAACCTTATATGCAGTGCCCAGTGTATGTGTGACTGAGGGATTCGAGGACTGCTATGCAACATGTGGCGGCGATGCTAGCTCCGTCCCATCACGAGTAGAAGGGGTAGATCCAGTGCGCGAACGACTTACTCTCCCACCTGGTGCCATCACTAAATATGTGCGAGCTATGAACTTATAAATTTAAACAATGTCAATACAAATGAAATATACTAAAATATTATACAAGTAGTGTTCACGGTACAATGCATTTATGCTTATGCTTAGAGAGATGATTAAAATATGATTAGACCATTACACTATAATGCAAGCAGAATATATTAAAACTGTAAACTTTAATCTATAACCCTGTTAAATTTCATTACACATTGTCATTCTATATTAAAAGTACATATTCGAATTGAAAAATGACATGTAAATCATGTGTACATTTGATAATCGTCGTCTGTATCACTATCGCTTAGGACTATTTCTTCTTCACCATCACTATCGCTGATCAGTATTTCCTCTTCATCATCTGTAATGGATCCCTCAATGAAACCACTATCATCTCTAACAATGTCACGTACTATTGAAGCATCAACATGATCAGGTGGCACATTATCTCTGTCCAGTTGCACCACATCAATATCAACACTTGAATCAGTCCCTGTATCCGCAGACGGCATGTCTTCTTGATATGCTTGTTCAACCCTAGACGTGTCATTTCCCCCATCCTCGCTATCTTCAACTTCTAGTTTGGAAACGTTAAATACGTTTCCGGGCTTTATTTTCTGCACCACGTGCCAAGAGCCGCCTAACTTGGTGTCAGCGAGGTAAAATACTTATTCAGCTTGGCTGGAAAGGACAAATGGGTCGTCCTTAAACCACTTTCGAGATAAATTTATGCTCGTAAAGTAGTTATCAGTCTGTATTCCCAACTTCTTATTTCCAACGTCTCACCAATCACATCTAAATAAGTACACCTGCTTTCTCATACAATAATTCAGCTCAATAATATCTGTTAAAATGCCATAAAAGTCAATTTCATCCTCCTCATTCGTTTCCTTCACAACCACCCCACTATTTTGTGTGGACCTGTACTTATCACGTTCTTCGGTATGAAATCGAATCCCATTTACAATACAACCTGTATATCTAGATATACGTCTATCAGGGCCACACGCCAACGAGTATAGTGCTTCAGATGCATCCGCAGAGTTGCTTATGCGCAACATCTTCATCTATTATCATGTACAGAATATAATTATTTAGAGATTTTCTTAGGTTCAAATAATGTGCAATACAACGAAAATTCTAAGTGTGGAGAGATATAATGTGAAATCTTACATGTTTTCGAACCATTGTGAAAACTGATCCTGTTGCATTTGATTATAACTTGTGGGGAATTTGAACTTCATCTCGTCTAGGTGTTCACTACACATAAATGACACGCCAACAGCAAGAAACATTAAGGTTTTCAGTTTACAGAGAAAGCAATAATCAAGTGGAAGACTTATTCCAAGTACGATTCTATTTCTTCACAATTATGCAACACATACCACCTCGCCTTTGCTAGATCCCCAACGTCCATATCTTAAAATGTTGGGAATCCTAAAGGACGAACGTTATCTGCAAACACAGATATGAGTCCTGGTTCATGCTCCTGCCCTTCATCGACATTTCGATCTTCTCGGTTGAATCGAGTCTTAATGCCACGAAAATACAAGGAGCAAAATGTAAGGCACTCATTATCAATGTACGCCTTAGCTATGAATCCCTCCGGGTGTGCCCTGTTCCTCACAAATCCTTTAAGTGTGTGAAGGTATCTGCACACAAAACTAATATGTTAACAGGCTTTTAAACATGGATAAATGCAGTTTACGGAATGAAAAAAGAAATTTAATAGGTTCTACCACCTTTCGATCGGATACATCCAACGATATTGTACTAGGCCTGCAAGCTTCACCTCATGCGGTAAATGAATCGCTAGGTGTACCATGACATCGAAAAATGTAGGTGAAAATATTCTTTCAAGTTTGCAAAGGATTACGGCAATGTCCTTCTCCAGTCATTTAATAACATCTACATTTAACGATTTTGAACACAAATCCTTAAAGAATATTCCCAACTCAATCAACGCAGCATTGATATCCTTGCTCAGGAATCCACGAATAGCAACCGGCAGTAGGCGTTGCAGAAGGACATGACAATTATGACTTTTCAGGCCTATTACCTTACAGTCTGTAATGTTTACACGCCGAGATATGTTTGACGCATACCCATCGAAAAACTTCACCGATCTCAACCATTCACATAAACGCTTTCTCTCTAGTTTTGTCAATGTATAACAGGCTTCTGGTATAGTATATGAATTTTTATGTGGTTGTAAGGGTAACTCTTTCCTTAAACCCATTTCTTGTAAATCCAATCGAGCCTTGACACTGTCTTTTATTTTCTTCTCTATGTTCATCAATATTCCAAAGACATTATCACATATATTTTTCTCAATATGCATGACATCTAAGTTGTGTCGCAATTTCAGATCACTCCAATAGGGCAATTCAAAAAAGATGCTCTTCTTCCTCCAGTTATATTCCAATACCGTACGTTTCCTCTTCTTCAAGTGCAATGGCTTACCAAATGTAACTTCTCCAATGTTACTCAGTTGTTGTATCATATCTTCTCCAGATAGCTCTTTCGGGGGTAGCCTATGATCTTGTTTGCCATCAAAGATCATCGTCTTCCTGCGCCAACTATGGTCGCTCGGAAGGAAGCGACGATGGCCCATATAACATGTTTTTCTATCATGCTTCAATAACAATGAACAAGTCTCAATACCACATGTAGGACAAGCCAACTTGCCCTTCGTGCTCCACCCAGACAAATTTCCATACGCAGGAAAGTCATTTATTGTCCATAAGACACTGCGTGCAATTGAAATGTCTGTCCTGCAAATGTGTCATACGTTTCTACACCTTGACTCCACAACTCCTTTAAATCATCTACTAACGGTCACAAATACACATAAATGTTATTCCCAGGTGACCTGAGTCCAGGAATAAGCAATGACATCATGAAAAAAGGCTCCTTCATACACCACCAAGGAGGTAAATTATAGGGCATAAGTACCACTGGCCACACACTGTACGAGCTACTCATATTACCAAATGGATTAAAGCCATCACTTGTAAGACGTAGTCGAACATTGTGAGAATCCTTGTAAACTAGTCATGTTGCTTGTCAAAATTTTGCCAGGCTTCAGAGTCCGTAGGGTGCCTCAGGGTACTATCATCATGAAATCGTTTCTCCTTATGCCACCTCATATCTTCAGCCATCTTACGAGACATAAACAATCTTTGCAATCTGGGTTTCAATGGAAAGTACCTTAACACCTTTTGTAGGATTTTCTTACGCCCGGCTTTGTCATACTTCCACCTAGACTCTCCACATGTTTGACACCGACCATCCTTATCATGCTCTTCCCTATACAATAAACAATCATTTATACATGCATGGATTCGTTCATAACCAAGGCCCAAGTCTCGCATCAAGGATTTTGCCTCGTAATGAGACTTGGGCAATGTCTCACCAGCCGGTAATGCTTCTTTCAGCAACTCAAGAAACATGTCGAATAATTTGTTACTCCAACGATTTATTGTCTTCAAATGAAGTAACTTTGTAAGAAATTTTAACTTGGAGAAGTTCTCACACCCTGGATAAAGTGGACATTGCGCATCCCTCAACAACTTACTAAACTTATCTGATTCGACATCACCCGTTGGAGGAATATCTTGGCTACTGCTTGTCACTGCAAAATCAGTATTCGCAGTTGTTCCCCTGAACACATCACCTATGATATCTTGCATTTCGTCAACGTCTTCACCCTCGTCATCCGGCACAATTGGGTCTTCGTTGACTTCAGTGGCCTCATCTCTATGGGTCATATCTTCACCATGATGGACCCACCAAGTGTAACCCGGGTCAATCCCAAATATGAACAAATCATCCTCTACTTTGTTTAAAGTCTTGTATATCAAGTTCATGCATTTTCGACATGGACACCTAATCCTATTCCCTGAATCTGTCCCATTTCGCGTAAATTTCATGAACTCTTGAACCCCTTGTTTATACTCTGGGCCAAACCTGTTCTTAGCTCGCATCCAACTCTTATCCATCTCTACAATGAAAAGACTAGAGTTAGTCTATGAAGATAGCTTTAAGATTAGGCTATGTTATAGGTTTAGCTTATATGTTTAGGTTTAGGTTAAGGTTATGAGTTTAGGTTAAGGTTATAAGTTTAGGTTTAGTTTATAGTTCTAGGTTTTGGATATGGGAATAGGTTATAGGTTATGGGATAAGGTTTAGGTTATAGGTTATAGGTTAAGGTTCGGGTTCGGGATCGGGTTTAGGTTATAGGTTATAGGTATAAGTTTAGGTTTAGGTTTTTAAGTTTAGGGTTAGGTTTTTATGTTTAGGTTTAGTTTTTGGTTAATGTTTAGGTTTAGGTTATAAGTCTAGATTTAGGTTAAGGTTAAGGTTATAAGTTTAGGTTAGGGTTATAAGTATAGGTTTAGGTTATAAGTATAGGTTATAAGTTTGGGTTAAGGTTATAAGTATAGGTTTAGGTTATAGGTTTAGGTTTAGGTTATAATTTTTAGGTTTAGGTCATAGGTTTGGGTTTAGGTTATAGGTTTAGGTCATAGGTTTAGGTTTATATTATAAGTTTATGTCTATGTTTAGGGAATCAGGTTTGGTTTCGAGTTATGGATCAGGTTTAGGTGTTCTCTAGTATTATCTACTATTGAACCTAGTATTATCTACTACATACTAGTACCATACAACTTATATTGGGGCATCATACCATAAGTTACAAGATTTTCATGTCCCCCCTAACCAAGGTATCCTCCATTGATAACACACACATATATATATCATAAGTTGTTTATTTTCATTTACATTTGCAAATACATTCATCATCCATCCAAGAAAATTGAAACAAGTACTGTCAGTCTATGACGAACAGTTGAAAAGGAAAATCATGCATCTTATCTTACCCGAACATAAGTAGCGGTTCCCACCTTCTAGGAACCCCTGCTCAACATCCAGATAGTTCTGACGCACATCCGGGTCTACTCAAATATTTTCTAAGATAATACAATGAAATCCAAAATTAGTTATTCATCCAAGATTGGATAGATTGTAATACTTTCATATTCCCATTTAAATGTCCACGATGAAAATTCGGGAGTATCTCCCCATGCCTCTCTAGATAAGTTTATCTTACGTTACATTCTGATGCCAAATATCTAAAGCAGTGTAAAGATATTTGGCATTGGATACGGAACGGAAGAAACATATCCAGAGAGAAATGAGGAGATGGACCACGGATCAGGCATGAACATTGAAATAGATTATATGAAAGTATATTATCCATCTAACCTTGAACTGTCCAAAATGGGACAATTTGATCGATTTCTATGCCACTAAAAACACACCATGTCTATGTATGGCCCCATAGAAATCCTCAAACGAGTAACTAATTATCTAACTTACAAGTTGGACCTGAAACACAACTAGTAACAATTTCATGCAAGCTTATCCATTTGAGAAGTAGAAAATGTCATATCCTATTGAATGAACTGAATCAATTCAGTTGTTTATCCAAACACATCCTAAACAGATAAACTATGCAAGAGATATGCCAGCAATTTTAAAAAGAAACACACCCCACTTCTTGATTTTATAGCAAAGAACAGAAATGAATTCTCTTTAATGGTTAGGATCATCCAATAGGAGAATCAGATAGAGCAAAAGTAAACAAGAACTCCAGACGATAGTAAGATGCTATACCAAGATTGTTGCCCTCTAACAGTAACACTAACAGGTCAAGTCGACACACATCTCTAGACATGGCGATACATTCAGCACATGAAGGAGACATAAACAAGTCAAGTCAGCTAGCATAATACATGTACCAAAATAATATGCTGAATGTGGACAGTACCATAATACATGTCGTGTGCACAGTAGTCCACCTGATGAGTGGGACCAACCCAATGGTCAGGTCTCCTTATATACACATAAAGATCTTTTACTGATACTTCCATTGGGGCCTTGCAACAGTGCCCGTTCATGATAATGATGTATCAGCAACTACGATATGATCAAGCCGATCACTTATAGAGTATGGGGTACAGATTCTTTGAGGATGAAAAACATTGCCGTATTTTAGAGGTTGTACAGATTACATTTAGAAGATTTGAGCAGGAGTCATTCGTGGTGCTTAATCCAAGGTTTTAGTTACAAACAGACATGGTCCATTTTAGACAGGACGCACCCATGCTTCGGTAGGATCAAAAGACGTACATATGCAGGGGATGGTATCATGATTCATTGTAGTTTCCATCTTTTTCATTATTTCATTCAAATTCCATTTTGTTTGAAAGGGATGATCACCTACAAACAGTCATAATTTCGATTAAGCTAGAAGCGACAACAGGTTCCAACATATAAAGTTATACCACATCCAGGCCATGCAAAATGTGGGCCCTACCAGTGAGATCACTAGATGATAGAATATAGCCTGTTTGATTATTAGGAAGGCTGAAAATGTCTAATCACTGCCAGGAGGCCTGATCACTAGCTCTAGCTAACCTGCAGATGGTTGTAGGTGATCTCTAGCCTTTTAAAAAAAAAAACTGTGCAGAGAGGCCACATTGCAGAGTGCTAACATCTAACGGAAATTGTAATTACTTGGGATATAGAAAATGCTGGTACTTAGCTGTATTAGTGCATGATGGCTATCGTTCTCAATAATGAATTTTATTTGTTCTCTTGAATGCTCCGGGATGTGTTGTTGCTGATGTTCCTCTTCCATTATCTTGGTGTGCAGGCCAGAGTGATCCAAGTACTTGTTTTCTGGACCTTAACAATTGGGGTGGGGCCAAGTTCATGCTTCGGCCCAGTGCATGGTCTGCAAGTGCTGATACCCTGACGGGCAGTTACCAGCCCCTGATATGACATCAGCTGGGTTTAGCCTTTGTGGGTTGAGGGTGGCCTGCTGGACCATTTGGGTGCTAACCAGAGCCAACTAGAAATCAATTTTTCCTTCAATGGGCCGCAATGTCCTATGGCATTCTTTATGGCATCTAAGGGCATTTTTTGAACTGAAAAATGGATTTCATGGGTTCTCTGTTGACAAACAAGCTAGCGCCTGCAACCTTCTTTCAGTTCGTCCCACCATGATGGTTGTGGGGAGTAAAAGAAATGAGAAAATATGGGAAGATTACTATCCCAAAGCCAAACCTCAATGAGAAAAATACGGGGGCAATAATTGATTTTGAGCGCTAAGCAATTGTATACGTGGCATGCATTAACCCCGGTTTATAGTAAATTTCTGGAACAGTCCTAAAACAATCCAGCTGCTGAATATTCCATTTAATCCCTCCATTAAATGCACTAATACAGCTGAGTTCCACTAACTCAGCTTGATTTCTGGTCGAGTTAAGTCACCAAGTTTTAGAACTATGGAGCAAGGTTTAGAGAAAGAAGGTCACTCTATATGGTGTTGTATAATGAAGAAATGTTGTTGCTCTCGAAATAGGCGTCGCAGCTATTTTCAATTTTTTAGTTATGTCCATTGAAAGGTCTTTTAATTGAATGGCCCCAATCATCTTACAGAGTTTATGTGATTCTAAGGAATCCTTCAAGCCATTGCCCAAAAACTGCAGTCGTTGGATGACTCTACCATTCTAAGATTGTTCAACGAGCATGTTTTTAGGCATTAATGATATTGTGGGTCACAAAACTTCAATTGCTACGAGTTTTGAATGGTGACTCAGTTGAACCGACTCGTAAAACTCAACTGGGTCAACTCACCCCAGTTTTAAAAGGGTTGGTCCCACTCATCAGGTGGACTACTGTCCACATTCAACATACAAAAATGGTTGTGTACACAACTCCAAACAGTAAATTACAAAATTGAAAATCCATAAATTACTAAATCTCCAAATCCTTAAATCGGCATTGAGAGAGAGAGAGAGAGTAACCGTTGTTTTGAGGAGCTAGAGATCGTAGATGGTTCGCAGGATAGATGTCTGAGATGTCTGGATTTCCTCTCCTTCTTCTTCTTCTTTCGAGTGCTCTCCAAGTCTCTCTCACAGATCTATGGTGGGTTTGCGGTGAATGGGGGATTTCGAAACCCTACCGAGCGAGAGAGAGAGAGAGAGAGGTGTTGGGAAACAGAGGGCCGGACGCATTTGCTTGTGGGAGAGGGGTTGGAAACCGATGGCCGGGCGAGAGAGAGAGAGAGAGAGAGAGAGAGAGAGAGAGAGAGACGGTTTGGGAGAGGGGCGGGCACAGGATTTGGGTTTTGGGATGGCCGGGCGGGGAAAGTTTTCACCAAGTTTTCTGGCCGGCTCGTTTTTAGGAAGCGGATTGCGTACTGATATGTGGGGTCCACCTTGATTTATGTATTTTATCCACTCTGTCCATCCATTTTACCTGATAATTTTAGGGCTTGACCCAAAAAATGAAGTATATCCAAACCTCAATTGGACCACACCACAGGAAACAGTGTGAATTGAACATCTACCATTGAAAATTTCTTGGGGGCCATAGAATTTTGGATCAAGCTTGTTTTTGTGATTTGCCTTCATCCATGTTTTTGTGATCTTATGAACAGGTTGGATGAGAAATAAACATCTCTGTGGACCCTATAAAGGTTTCAATGGTGGAAATAATTATTCCAACTGTTTCCTATGGTATGGTCCACTTGATCTTTGGGTATGCTTAAATTCTTGTCTCAACATGTAAAATAAGATGGAAAAATGGATGGATGGCGTGGATGGACCAGATAAATTCACGGTGGACCCAACAAAGTTTACTCAGTACGATAAGAGTGTACTGAGTAACTCAGTACGCAATCCGATTTCTGTTTTTAATTCTTATGGGGCCCACTGTGATGTATGTGGATTAGTCCAGGCTAGACCTAAACTCAGATTGGGCAAGGCATGCTGGACTTGGTACCGAGTTGGGTCGAGTTCAGACAAGGTTTATTTCAAAATCAGGCCGAGTCAGGTGAACCCTAACTTGGGGTTTTCTTTTCTTTTCTTTCTTGCACTGGAATCGGGATTGGTTCTGATTCGGGGAGGCCGTGACAGTGGGGCCCACCTGATGTTTTGATATATCCACGCCACCCATTGGGTATGCCAGCTCATTTTAGAGCTTGTGCCAAAAAATAAAGCAGATCCAAATCTAAGGTGATTGATGGTCCATCGTTATAAACTTCTTAAGGTCCACCGTTACGTTTATTTATCATTTAACAAGATCACACAAACCTATATCAAGCTTGATCCAACTCTTCTGTAGACCACAAGAAATTTTATTGGTGGATATTAATCACCACTGTTGCTTATTTGTGTCAAGGTGTTGTAGGCCCACCATGTTGTGTGTTTTATCCACGCAGTCTATCCATTTTGCCAGATTACTTCGGGACATGATAAAAAAAATGAGGCAGATCCTTAATCTAAAGTGGACCACAACATAGGAAATTAATGTCAAGTGTAGGTACACTTTCTTAGGGCTCACTGTAATGATTTTTTTAGCATATGACATGAATGAAAGAAAACATAAATATAATCTTAATCCAAATTTACACTTGGATTAGCTACTAACATGAGTAGCGAGATTGGCTACTAAAGTGACGTCACTGACTTATATAAGCCCTACCATTAATTATGTATTTTATGCACACTGTCCATCTATCTTGAGATATCATTCTAGGGCATGATCAAGAGAATAAAATGAGAGAGTGATGCACCATTGAAACCTTCTAAAGGTCCACCATGATGTTTATTTGAGATTCAACCTGTTCATAAGTTAACACAGACATTAAATACGTGAAAAGAGTGAAAATTAGCTTAATCGAAGACTTTTACAGCCCTTAAAAGTTTTAAATGGTGGGTGTCACTCTCTACATTATTTTCTTTGGTCGAGTCTACTAAAGATTTTGATCTGACTCATTCCTTGGCTGATGTCCTAAAATGACCTCTCCAAATGAACTCGATTTGTTTCAAGTGTGGGAAGGTTGGACACTCGAAGAAAGAATGCACCAACTGGACAAATATGGACTTTCACATACATCCCCATAAGTAAAAAGTGGGCCACTTATGAAAATCACCTGTGGCAAATCAGGTTGGTCCCCTCAATGGATGGGCAGCATCGTTGAAATCAATCGAAAGCCAATGGTCCTACTCAATGCAGGTGTGTTACTCACCTAGTGAGTCAATGGACCAAATTTTGATGACATGAAATGATCATGGTGCGACGCATATTTTGTGCGGCTGGGATGTCTTACCAGCTTGATGTATTGGCATGAAAGGTGGTGGGCCCTTATGTGATATTTTCTCATGTTTATGGTCTATATCTATGCGTGAAAGATGACTAAGCATGCTGTTAGTTTATTTACATGTATGCGTATAGATCAATAGGCATTTTACCTGTTTTTTTTTTTTTTTTAAAAGCTCCTTATACGTACCCAAATGTTAAACAAAAAAAAGACCTCAAGTTTTTAGCTCGTAACTTATGATCGATTTAACAAGGAATCAAGGCATGGTTTATTAGTCAAAATGCTCCTCATACAAAAAGTGTTGCTTTTAACTAGAGATGCAGCCAGATCATAAATAGGCCTTAAGCTTGAGGTGACAAAAGAAACTAAGTTCAGGATTTTCATATCTAAAATATGAATTGGCACCAAATTATTTGAACATGTTATTGAGAACTACTGACTTGACAATATCTGTGCTAAGCTGAAAATAAAAAAATAATTAAGGATCCATGGAATGCTTACCCTTGAAAACTTCTAAGGGCCTGTTTGGCCAGGCAGATCCCACGGTATTAGGAGGAATGGGATCGAAAATATCCTTGGATAGGCATGACAAGCCAAACAGGTCCGGTGAACTTGTCCCGGGATATAAGCCATCCCATGGATCTCAAGACAATCCACTGACATCACCATCATTACTTTAAAATTGATCCTATCCCTTGGTTGAATGGATTGAAAGGTAAAATCCCGGGACATGTGGGGCGTGCCAAATAGACCCAGGGAACTTGTCCCGGGATATAAGCAATCCCATGGATCTTAAGACAATCCACTAACACCACCATCATTACCTTAAAATTGATCCCATCCCTCCTAATACCATGGGATCTGCCTGGCCAAACAGGCCCTAAAGGATGCCAAATAAACAGTACAGCCTTACGTCTGCTTCGTTTAATAGGATTGGATGCCAAATAAATGGTACAGCCTTATGAGAATTTTAATGATGGATATCTAATCACTATTGATTTCATGTGGTGTGGTCCACCTGATATTTTATGTACTCTCATTTTTGGGCCCCACCATGATGTAAGTTTTATATCCACACCTTCCATCCATTTGTAGAGATCATTTTAGGGAAGTATCCAAATAACGAGTTAAATCCAAAGCTCCAATGGGCCCCAACACAAAAAACAGTGGGACAGTGACGCCCACCATTAAAAACTTTTAACGGCAACAAAAGTTTTATATCAAGATGACATTTGTGTTTTACCTTATTTAAGATATTTTTTAACGTTTGAATAAGTTTGATTTCAAATAAACATCACGATGGGCCTTAACATAGTTTCAACGGTGAGAATCACTCTCCCCACTATTTTCTGTGGTGGGGTCCACTACAGATTTTTATCTGTCCTAGGTTTAGGGTCCTGACTTAAAATGATATCTAAAAATGGATGGACGGTGTGGATATAACAAATACATCATGGTGGGCCCACAGAACTTGGGGAAAGTAGGGCATTCAAAAGACGCCCTACACCCAAATACCCAATCGACACCCCTCCCTGCGACTCTCTCTCTCTCTGCTCTCTCTTCCTCTAGCGATCTCTCCCTCCTCTCCCTCTTCTCTCTCGTTGACTCTCTCTTCCTCTCTCTCTGATCTCTCCTCCTTGTCCCCTCTCTGTTTCTCTCGCATCCTCCATGTAACGCCCGTGAAAAATTCATACTTGGGCTCGAGTACCAACTCGACCCGAAATTGTGTAGAATTTATTCCTTTAGAAAATATGACTAAGTTAGCTAGTGCAACGTTAGAATAGCTGGGAAATGCTCCCTGATCACTTTAAATACGTTCTACAAGGCCCAAAGAGAGTGGAACCAATGGTGCTATAATGCTCTAAAGCCTCGGATCAAACTCTAAACCGGTTTATTCTTGGGACCTCCTTGAAACTTTGTATTGGATCTAGACCGCACGTCGAAAGTCCGATACCTACCATCTTAGACCGTTATGACCACTTAGCTAGGCTTGGCAAACGTTTCGAAAATCAAGTCCAACTGACATTCAGAGGCTATTTCATTGAGCCTGGAGTGAAGAGAGTGAGAATAGGGTTAGAATTGGAATTTGAAATTCAAATCTGGCACACAATTTGACGCATCAGTATTGAGCGTTCTGACCGTCAGAATTCAGCCAAATTACACCCTTGGATCAGGAAAAATTTCTATTACATATCACGAGACTTATAGGCCTGATCTTGGTGCGGTGACCGTTAAACAGAAACTGGACCGCCACGTGCGATCTGGGAACCCTACCGGTCTGAAAACTGGATGTGTGCTAGATCCAGTATGCATGAGCTTAAGTCCGACCGCATTTGGCCAGGGGACCTTCAGAAATACTCTTTTGGACCGAAACGGCCCCGATTTGGTTAGGCACCAAGTAAACATTGTTCCCAAGCCTATTTTGGGCATGTTTTAGCTTATAAAAGGGGTTGAAACCCTCACTTCTCTCACACATCCGAATTTGCTAGAAACCCTAGCTTGTGTGAGAGAAAAGGTGAGAGATTGTGAGAGAGAGTGGGAGAGTTCTTCCTGCTACTTGTGCTACGTGTTGCACGTGCTTAAGCAACTCACCTCTATCGCTTTCCCGGCGATTACACCGCGATTCTAGGTAAGCAAATACCCTAAATAGTTGCTGATTTGAGGTTCCTTTGTTTCCATAGCGATGTAGCTTATCGATCTTGTGTATTAGGTTCCCTATTCGCCGTAGACGAAACGTATACGCTCCGTTTCAATTCACGAGTCTACAAGACATAAGGTGAGGATTTTAGACGCTTTGATTGACGGTTTCCAACGCTTTCAATGTCGTTTAATAGTAGATTATCGACGGCATTTCCGTTTGACATGTACAACATGCTCTCCATTTCCTGTTTCGTATATTAACGAAGAATATGAGATTTAGGGCATTTTAGTCATTTGTAGGAAGTACTGTTTACATTCATATTTTGCTGATGTGATTGACATGGTTTATTGTCGCATTAGGAAGTTAGGAATACGTGCATAATTAGTTTGGCGAAGAGATTCGCCTAATTGCACACTTCGGGTCGACATGCTATATGTAGACTTAAGTGTGTAGTGTATGTGTTTGTATAAATGTTTGTATTAGTATGTATTGAATTAAATGATGTTATGAATTAGTTTGAGATTGATTTCTCAATTAATATGCTGATCTAAATGATTTCCTACATGTTGACTATATGCATGATTTCATTACATGCATGAAATATATGTGTTTGAAGATTTACTTAAGTTGAATGTTATAACATGTGTTAACATGCTCACATGACTGTGTTTCAATTCCAATACTCTTACATAATTTGCTGATGTGATTCCATAAGTGTTTGGGACTAGACTTAGTCCAGGCAGTCGGTAACCGAGCGAATTCGTGGCTGACTGGTCTTAGCCACGAACGACGCGTCGATGAACGCGAGTCGTGTTTGAAGTTGGCGGCAGTGGTTAGGCCACGCGAAGTATTTTACGCACTTCATGTCGTTCGACTTGAGATGCGATCGCGCTAGTCGAGCCCGTCAAGTAACCCGACTGGTCGATGTATGTTCACCTTGTATGAGTCATAACTGCTTGAACTTAGGGTACTGAACTTACCATTGTAAACCCTGCTAACCATGGTACCTTGATCCACGAAGACTCATGAGCCGGGCATGGTGGTATGGGACACCGTGGTCGAGCTGTCGGCCTACGCTGGGGCCACAAACCTCCCCGTAGTGACCAGTGAGCACCTAGACTCGTGAGCAGATTATGGTGGTATGGGACACTATATTCTCGCTGTCGGCCTACACTGATCAGGCGACGAGTCCTTTGTAGTGACCGCGAGCGTATTCTGAGTCCACGGGAGGCGACGACCCTTCCGTTGCAGTAGAGTACGGTAGGCCTGTATTGATAAGGTGATGGGGGAGCGGTGCAACGAGTGCGAGCAACAGCCCTGGCAGCCCTTGCAGTGACCTACGAAATATACATTGTATGAGATTACTAGGAGTGACGACCCTAGACAGGATCTGTGTTGGGATTGATATAAGTACCTTAGTTTTCCAATTCTGCTGTTTGAATGGACTAATAACAACTTGGAAATCAGATCACCATGCCATTGCATGTGCCTGGTAGATGTGGAGCACTTGAGGGTCGATTGCATGCCAAGGTCGTAAGATGTTGCCGTATGAGGGAGATCGTCGGTGAGGGCATACATCACGTCATGTCATCTTGCATTAACAACAGTATTAGGATTGTCTGATTTACTGCTTTACTATTATCGCATGATTGAATTGTGAACATGTTAATCTTTGCTCTATGATTCCACTGAGTTGATCACTCACTCCCACGTTATGGGATGGTGTTTGCAACACCCACCAGACCCTGTTTAGATGCAGGTGAGGCTAAGATCCAGGAGGCAGAGCCAGACTTCGACGAGGACCAGGACGAGTTCTCGTACATACAGTATCACGATGGCTTTGCGTAGGCGACCTGGATTGATGGGACTTCAGTGGGACCATTTTGGACATTTACTTTCGTTCATGTATATGTATATGAGACTCAGAGATGTATTCATACTTTAGAGACAGATGAGATTTACTTTATTTTTCCATACAGTGATATATATATTGTTTAGTCTTCCGCTTGCTTTTATCACTGGATCTGAAGTATGAATTGCAGTTTTGGTATACTTTTACTCATGTGAATGCTTTAAATTAGACAACATTGAATCATAATCATTTTTGTTGTATAAGTGACGGTCTGGAACTCGGGAGTTGAGTTTATACACGACCCCCGATTTTCAGGGTGTTACACTCCACCTCCTCTGTCTCTCGATATCTCTCTTCCTCTCTCTCGCAGACCGTTGTCGGACGCCCTACCCATGCACGCCCAGACATCCTCTCTCTCTCTCTGAAGCTCGGTTGACCGTGAGGTATCTCTCTCTCTCTATCAATCTCTCTCAATCTCAATACTGATTTAGGGATTTGGGGATTTAGGGATTTGGAGATTTAGGGATTTATGGATTTGGGGATTTAGAGACTTGGGGATTTAGGGTTGGATGGCAAATAAACCTTACATTGGACCCTAGGAAGTTTTTAATGGTGTCCATGGACCCCATGACTATTAATGGAATGGACCACGGTGGGGCTAATACATGTATACGCTATGGGGCCCACTATCCCACGGAAGTTTTTTGTTCTTGCTCTCTTTTTCCAAGGATTTCTAGGAGATAACAGAGGTTTTTGCATGGTGATGTTCTTCATTTCTATAGAAATTGAACTGAAATTTCTGCTGGAATTGAGTGGAAGTTCTTATGATTTTTCATAGTATTTATATGTTTGATTTTTAATGCTTTTTATTCTGCATTAGAGATCATAAGTGTAGAAAGTTAATTTGATTTTTCATTAATTGCATTTCATAAAAATGGATTTATTTATTTATTTATTTTTGAAGAATGCTCAAATTGGATAATTTGGTATTATATGGGTGCTGACTATGGTAATAGTCTGTCGTGATTTTCATAATGGTGGTGGTTTGATCACTGTGCACGTGGCATGGATCTTAACCGTCTAAATTGTGGAGCAGGTTGTGGATGGTGCATAGCCTCAAAGTCAGATTAATCAAACAACCATAACCATTTGATGCCGGACAGATAATGGATGGAATCAGATGTTTGGGACTGTTTGATTAGTGTGATTTTTCAGGCTATGTTGATCCATCCACAATGGGCTTGCCTATTTGGACGGTCTGGATTGTAGTACATGTTGGGTCTAACTTCAATAGCCGGAATAAGATGATTGTGGTTGTTTGATTGGTGTGATATGTTGTATATGGGCCCATGGGGCCCTCTTGTGGGAAACCATTAGATGATGGGTCCCACTCAAGTTTCCTTTTAATTAATTTCTCCACTCTATTATTTGTATTTTTTAGTTGAATTTCAGATTCAACATAAATATGATTGGGAAGAGGGCAAGATTCGGATGAAATGGGATAATCTCTCTCTCATCCGAAGCCTCCTAGGTGACAATCCCTCATATAAGGTATATAAATTCCAAGAAAAATACCTGAGAGAGATCATACTCATATGTTCATTTGGCCCACCTTTGGATGATCTAAGCCATTGATCATTATCTGGGGGCCATCTCAACCATAGAATCAGAGGAATGATTAATATCAAAAGTCCCACATTTTTCAGATCCCAAAGTCAAGAAAGCAGAAAATCATCTAAATGTAGGAAATTCATTAGAAAATAGCTTATTTTAGTAATAAGTGCTAAAAACAAGTTTTACGAAGCAGGCCCTTAAATGAACTTACTTGATTGTATGAAAAGTTTCTTGGTAACTGACAATCATAGTCTCTACTACATGATTATAAGTAAAAAAAAAATTTAGATGAACTCATTTTTAAGTGGCACCCAAACAGGCACCAATTGACTAATCTAATCTTACTTCACATTGGCAACTGATTAATCTAATCTACTTCACTGCAATAGTGACAAACCATCTCCTGGCATGCGAAGTTTACAATTAAATTAGGTTGTTCTTAAGGCCCTCTGATTTTGTGGATCGTGTGGGTTGTTGCATACGATGGGTTATGGACTACGATTAAAGACTACCTTATTGTCAAACTCAATTGACTGAGGACCTATAAAGGCAATGCCATTTTATCTCTCACTGTCCATTTTTGTGGGGCCCCATAATTATATGGTTGTGATTAATGAATCCTAGTTATTTTTGGGCCATGTGCAATCTATGAACTTTGTTGGTCTTGTTGATGGTAGGTGAGCTTACTTGGGCCACATACGAATTCATAGCATAACAAGGTAAGATGATTATTTATAGGTTCATAAGTAGGATAATGGCTTCTTAGAAGAAAAATAATTTAAATATCAAAATAAATAAATAAATAAATAAAATCTTACACCTTGATCATAGACCAAGAATAACCGGTTGGAACCCATCTATCTATTTTAATGCAAAACAGCCCCTGATAGATTTGACTAGTCCAACCATTTAGATTGCCATGACAAGTGATTTGGGTCACATATGCCATCAGAGGATAAATATCATAACATCCCAACTAGATTGCCATGACAAGTGATTTTGGTGCTGAAGTCTAAAATTACGTATTTGCCATCCAACCTGTTGTTAGTCTAAAATATGATGTCTGGTGGGATTTTTTTCCTGTTTATGACACTGGAGTAGAAGCTCAGAATGGTGAAAAGGGTGGGCTGCACCAGGATGAAAAGGCCAATTGCCTGCATCACCTGAAATTTGAATATCCATGGACCGACATAGCCCAAACTTTGTAGGGCCCACCATGATATATGTGTTTCTATCAGATTTTCCAGCTCATTTTAGAGCATGAGCTCAAAAATAAGGCATATTTAAAGCTCAAGTGAACTGCACCGTGGGCAACAGCTGGGAAAATGGAGCTCACTGTTGAAACCTTCTTAGGGCGTACCATGATGTTATTTTCCATCCAATCTGTTTACAAGGTCACACAGACCTAGATGAATGGAAAACACAAATATCAGCTTGATCGATAACTTTAATGGAAACCAAGAAGTTTTTAAAGGTAGGCGTTCAATCACCCTTGTTTCTTATGGTGTGGTCCACGGAGAATGGATTGTACATTTCCTAGCCATGCCCTGTAATGAGCTAGAAAAATGTATATACAGCCCGGACAAAACACATTCGTGGTGGTGGGATTACAAATCCTTTCCAGAACTGACCAGTAGTGTCCGAAACCCACGCCATGCTTCATGGATATATTTGAAGGCACGTGCTGCAGGCAGCTTGATAAGTGAGTATTTGAAGAGATAGTGAGTATCTGCCATCCAAAATGAGGATTGCTATGGTAAGTAGAGGGTTACCTGTCATAGTTGGCGGGAAGCAAAGGGAGCACCATGATGTTTGTGAGAAATCAACGGATTGGGTTAAAACATGGATTAAAAAATGATGCCTTATTTTTTTTTCCTTATCTTGTTTCTTTATGACCTGTATGAATGTAGTTTGATGGTTGTTATAGTTTGTGTAGTTATTTAGCTAGGGGTAGATCTTCTTTATGGGTTTTGCTTCCCCTATGTGCTGGTTCAGGATCATCATCATGGGCCCACATGTACAGATGATCCAAAGATTGGAACCGTTCATCATATGTGTAACTATTATATATCAGCTAATAGTGGAATGACAACACCCCAAGACTGACCTTGACATTTGATTTTGTCGAGTTAATGTGATCCATTGAAATTTAGCTTCACCAATCTCACATACGTATGTCTTAACATGTGTGTCCATATATAGTCAAGACATGTTCTTATATGAATGATAGTACATAACTACACATTATCCACAAATGTTACACAAGGGATTTATATATATATCTTACTACATATAGATTGTCACACCATTTTAATCCTTGGTTTTCAATGACAAGTGGGGTCCATGGTCTAATAATCCAAACCCATGCGTGTTTGTCCCAACATCAGATGGACTACACCTAAGAATCTCCTCGATAGGACAATCCCAACCTATCAATTTCTGGCTTCTATATAAAAGGTTACGTTATCTTCTCTCACTCATGTACTATTTCATGTTATAAAATTTTTAAGTAAATTGTACGAGGTTTACAGTAATCTTGGAGATTAAAAAATTTTCAAGTATGTGCGTTTTAGTTTGAGTTATTTCTCTAATGACGATAGCCTTTGGAGGGTTGATATGAGGGATGGGTTGATTGCAAGAGGCCGATTAAAACTATATTGGGTTATCTTGCTGGTCTAGAAATGATTATGTCCGGCAAGATAACCCAATGCAGTTTTAATCAGGCCTCTTGTAATTAATCCATCCCTCGTATCACCCCTTCCAAGGCTATCATGATTAGAAAAATAACTCAGATTGAAATGCACATACTTGGAAATTTTCTAATCTCCATGAATACTGTAAACCTCGTACAATTTACTTGAAATTTTCATCAGCTGTAGGTCATATGGTATAAAGAGCTTGTCCGTCTCTACTAACCGAACATAAAACACGAACTCAATGGCAATTTTTCAGCCTATGAATCTTGTGTATATGCAGAAAAGCAACAGAAGTGGTTAATGCTTTTAATCATTCAATGTCTAACTACTCTCCATTGTAGGGACTGCCTGATGAATAGTCTTCAAGATTAATTTTCATCCATAAAAAAATAGATGCCTATCCTGTTTTTAAATGTATTTGCTTGAAATTGATGGAGCAGACCTAGATGTGAGTCGGAGCTATTCGGATGTTGAGCGAGGGTCCCTGGAAGGTGGAAACCACTGTTATGACCATGATGAAGTTGTCCATTTTCTATGGACAACATTGGAGGGGCTTGGCCATTTGGACAGACCGTATTTATGTATTTGCTCGAAATTGATGGAACAGACCCGGATGTGCGTCGGAGATATCCGGATGAGCGGGGGTCCCTGGAAGGTGAGAACCGCTGTTATGACCATGATGAAGCTGTCCATTTCCTATGGACGGCATTGGAGGGGCCTGGCCATTTGGATAGGTCGTGTTTATGTAATTGCTCAAAATTAATGGAGGAGACCCGGATGTGCGGCGGAGCTATCCGGAAGAGCGGGGGTCCCTTGAAGGTGAGAACCACTGTTATGACCATGAAGAAGCTGTCTATTTCTTATGGACAACATTGGAAGGGCCTGGCATTTTGGACAGACCGTGTTTATATTTGTATATGTATTTGCAGGGACCACACCCTTAACCTAAACTCATAACCTAAACCTAAACCTAAACCTTATCCTAAACCTATAACCTATAACCTAAACCAAAACTAAAACCTATAACCTAAACCTGAACCCATTCTCAAATCCCAAAACCTACAACCTAAACCAATACCAAAACCTATGACCTAAATCCGAACCCATTCTCAAATCCCAAAACCTATAACTTATCCCTAAACCTTAACCTATAACCTAACCTAAACCCATACCTATAACCTAAAACTATTCTCAAATCCCAAAACCTATAACCTAAACCTAACCTTAACCTAAACTTAAACCTATAACCTATAACCTTAACTTATAATCTATAACCAAAAGCAAAAGCAAAACCTATAACCTAAACCCGAACCCATTCTCAAATTTCAAAACCTACAACCTATCCCTAAACCTTAACCTAAACCTATACTTATAACCTAAAACTATTCCCAAATCCCAAAACCTATAACCTAAACCTAACCTTAACATAAACCTAAACCTATAACCCATAAACTTAACCAAAACCTATAACCAAAACCTAAACCAAAACCTATAACCTAAACCCGAACCCATTCTCAAATCCCAAAACCTATAACCTAAACCAAAACCAAAACCTAAAACTTATCCTAAACCTATAACCTATAACCTAAACCAAAACCAAAACCTATACCTAAACCCGAAAGCATTCTCAAATCCCAAAACCTATAACCTAAACCAAAACCAAAACCTTAGACCTAAACCCGAACCGATTCTCAAATCTCAAAACTTATAACCTATCCCTAAACCTTAACCTATAACCTAACCTAAACCTATACCTATAACCTAAAACTATTCTCAAATCCCAAAACCTAAAACTAAAACCTAAGCTTAACATAAACCTAAACCTATAACCTAATACCTTAACCAAAACCCAAAACCAAAACCAAAACCAAAACCAAAACCTATAACCTAAACCCGAACCCATTCTCAAATCCCAAAACCTATAACCTAAACCTAACCTTAACCTAAACCTAAACCTATAACCTATAACCTTAACCAAAAACTATACCCTAAACCAAAACCAAAACGTATAACCTAAACCTGAATCCATTCTCAAATCCCAAAACCTATAACCTAAACGAAAACCAAAACCTATAACCTAAACCTGAACCCATTCTCAAATCCTAAAACTTATAACCTAAACCTAAACCTAAACCTTATCCAAAACCAAAACCTGTAACCTAAACCAAAACCAAAACCTATAACCTAAACTGGAACCCATTATCAAATCCCAAAACCTATAACCTAACCTAAACCTATACCTATAACCTAAAACTATTCCCAAATCCCAAAACCTATAACCTAAACCTAACCTTAACCTAAACCTAAACCTATAACCTATAACCTATAACCTTAACCAAAACCTATAACCTAAACTAATAACCTAAACCTGAACCCATTTCCAAATCCCAAAACCTATAACCTAAACCAAAACCAAAACATATAACCTAAACCTGAACGCATTCTCAAATCCCAAAACCTATAACCTAAACCAAAACCAAAACCTTTGACCTAAACCCGAACCGATTCTCAAATCTCAAAACTTATAACCTATCCCTAAACCTTAACCTATAACCTAACCTAAACCTATACCTATAACCAAAAACTATTTCCAAATCCCAAAACCTAAAACCTAAACCTAAGCTTAACATAAACCTAAACCTATAACCTAATACCTTAACCAAAACCTATAACCTAAACCAAAACCAAAACCTATAACCTAAACCCGAACCCATTCTCAAATCCATAAACCTGTAACCTAAACCAAAACCAAAACCTATAACCTAAACCCGAACCCATTAACAAATCCCAAAACCTATAACCTAACCTAAACCTATACTTATAACCTAAAACTATTCCCAAATCCCAAAACCTATAACCTAAACCTAACCTTAACCTAAACCTAAACCTAAACCTAAACCTATAACCTATAACCTATAACCTTAACCAAAACCTATAACCTAAACTAAAACCAAAACCAATAACCTAAACCCGAACCCATTTCCAAATCTTAAAACCTATAACCTAAACCAAAACCAAAACAT
Source organism: Magnolia kwangsiensis (assembly GCA_037074715.1). Taxonomy (NCBI): domain Eukaryota; kingdom Viridiplantae; phylum Streptophyta; class Magnoliopsida; order Magnoliales; family Magnoliaceae; genus Magnolia; species Magnolia kwangsiensis. Next base: position 81,495,602 of record CM073586.1, on the reverse strand, counting down.
ATAACCTAAACCTGAACGCATTCTCAAATCCCAAAACCTATAACCTAAACCAAAACCAAAACCTTTGACCTAAACCCGAACCGATTCTCAAATCTCAAAACTTATAACCTATCCCTAAACCTTAACCCGTAACCTAACCTAAACCTATTCCTATAACCTAAAACTATTCCCAAATCCCAAAACCTAAAACCTAAACCTAAGCTTAACATAAACCTAAACCTATAACCTAATACCTTAACCAAAACCTATAACCTAAACCAAAACCAAAACCTATAACCTAAACCAGAACCCATTCTCAAATCCCATAACCTATAACCTAAACCTAAACCTAAATCTTATACTAAACCTATAACCTAATACCTTAACCAAAACCTATAACCTAAACCAAAACCAAAACATATATCCGAAACCTGAACGCATTCTCAAATCCCAAAACCTATAACCTAAACCAAAACCAAAACCTTTGACCTAAACCCGAACCGATTCTCAAATCTCAAAACTTATAACCTATCCCTAAACCTTAACCTATAACCTAACCTAAACCTATACCTATAACCTAAAACTATTCCCAAATCCCAAAACCTAAAACCTAAACCTAAGCTTAACATAAACCTAAACCTATAACCTAATACCTTGACCAAAACCAATAACCTAAACCAAAACCAAAACCTATAACCTAAACCTGAACCCATTCTCAATTCCCATAACCTATAACCTAAACCTAAACCTAAATCTTATACTAAACCTATAACCTATAACCAAAACCAAAACCAAAACCTATAACCTAAACCCGAACCCATTCTCAAATCCCAAAACCTATAGCCTAAACCTAACCTTAACCTATAACCTAAACCAAAACCAAAACCTATAACCTAAACCCGAACCCATTCTCAAATCCCAAAACCTATAACCTAAACCAATACCAAAACCTATGACCTAAACTTGAACCCATTCTCAAATCCCAAAACCTATAACCTAAACCTAACCTTAACCTATAACCTAAACCAAAACCGATAACCTAAACCAAAACCAAAACCTATAACCAAAACCCAAACCCATTCTCAAATCCCAAAACCGATAACCTAAACCAATAATAAAACCTATAACCTAAACCCGAACCCAATCTCAAATCCAAAAACCTATAACCTATCCCTAAACCTTAACCTATAACTTAACCTAAACCTATACCTATAACCTATAACCTATAACCTAAACCTAAACCTAAACCTAAACCTTATCCTAAACCTATAACCAATAGCCTAAAACAAAACCTATAACCTAAACCAAATCCAAAACCTATAACCTAAACTCGAACCCATTCTCAAATCCCAAAACCTATAACCTAAACGAAAACCAAAACCTATAACCTAAACCCGAACCCATTCTCAAATCCCAAAACCTATAACCTAAACGAAAACCAAAACCTATAACCTAAACCCGAACCCATTCTCAGATCCTAAAACCTATAACCTAAACTTAAACCTAAACCTTATCCTAAACCAAAACCTGTAACCTAAACCAAAATGAAAACCTGTAACCAAAACCAAAACCAAAACCTATAACCTAAACCCGTACCCATTATCAAATCCCAAAACCTATAACCTAACCTAAACCTATACTTATAACCTAAAACTATTCCCAAATCCCAAAACCTATAACCTAAACCTAACCTTAACCTAAACCTAAACCTATAACCTTAACCAAAACCTATAACCTAAACCGAAACCAAAACCAATAACCTAAACCCGAACCCATTTCCAAATCCCAAAACCTATAACCTAAACCAAAACCAAAACCTATAACCTAAACCCGAACGCATTCTCAAATCCGAAAACCTATAACCTAAACCAAAACCAAAACCTTTGACTTAAACCCGAACCGATTCTCAAATCTCAAAACTTATAACCTATCCCTAAACCTTAACCTCTAACCTAACCTAAACCTATACCTATAACCTAAAACTATTCCCAAATCCCAAAACCTGAAACCTAAACCTAAGCTTAACATAAACTTAAACCTATAACCTAATACCTTAACCAAAACCTATAACCTAAACCAAAACCAAAACCTATAACCTAAACCCGAACCCATTCTCAAATCCCAAAACCTATAACCTAAACCTAACCTTAACCTAAACATAAACCTATAACCTATAACCTTAACCAAAACCTATAGCCTAAACCAAAACCAAAACCTATAACCTAAACCCGAATCCATTCTCAAATCCCAAAACCTATAACCTAAACGAAAACCAAAACCTATAACCTAAACCCGAACCCATTCTCAAATCCTAAAACCTATAACCTAAACCTAAACCTAAACCTTACCCTAAACCAAAACCTGTAACCTAAACAAAAACCAAAACTTATAACCTATACCCTAACCTAAACCTATACTTATAACCTAAAACTATTCCCAAATGATTTTTACCTATAACCTACCTATAACCTTAACCTAAACCTAAACCTATAACCTATAACCTTAACCAAAACCAATAACCTAAACCAAAACCAAACCTATAACCTAAACCAAAACTAAAACCTATAACCTAAACCCGAACTCATTCTCAAATCCCAAAACCTATAACCTAAACCAAAACCAAAACCTTTGACCTAAACCCGAAATGATTCTCGAATCTCAAAACTTATAACCTATCCCTAAACCTTAACCTATAACCTAACCTAAACCTATACCTATAACCTAAAACTATTCCCAAATCCCAAAACCTATAACTTAAGCCTAACCTGAACCTAAACCTAAATCTAAACCTATAAGCTATAACCTTAACCAAAACCTATAACCAAAACCAAAACCAAAACCTATAACCTAAACCCGAACCCATTCTCAAACCCCAAAACCTATAACCTAAACCAAAACCAAAACCAAAACCTATAACCAAAACCAAAACCAAAACCAAAACCTATAACCAAAACCAAAACCAAAACCAAAACCTATAACCTAAACCCGAACCCATTCTCAAATCCCAAAACCTATAACTTAAACCTATAACCTATAACCTAAACTAATACCTATAACCTAAACCAAAACCAAAATCTATAACCTAAACCCGAACCCATTATCAAAACCTATAACCTATAACCTAACCTAAACCTATACTTATAACCTAAAACTATTCCCAAATCCCAAAACCTATAACCTAAACCTAAACCTTATCCTAAACCTATAACCTATAACCTAAACCAAAACCTATAACCTAAACCAAAACCAAAACCAAAACCTAAACCTAAGACCTAAATGTATTCTCAAATTCCTAAACCCAAACCTACACCTAATCTTAATCTTAACTACTTAACCTAAACCTAAACTTGAAAACCCAAACCTAAACCCAATCCCAAACCCAAACCCGATTTCCTAAACCTAAACTTATACCTTAACCTATTCTCAATTCCCTAAAACTATAACCTAAAACATATAACCTAAACCTAAAACCTAAATATATTCTCAAATTCCTAAACCTAAACCTACACCTAATCTTAATCTCAACTACTTAACCTAAACCTAAACTTGAAAACCTAAACCTAAACCCGATCTCGAACCCGGACCCGATTTCCTAAACCTAAACCTTAACCTATTCTCAATTCCCTAAAGCTATAACCTATAACCTATAAACCTAAACCTAAGCTAAACTTATAACCTTAACCTAAACCTAAAACCTAAATGTATTTTCAAATTCCTAAACCTAGACCTACACCTAACCCTAATCTCAACTCCCTAACCTAAACCTAAACCTAAACTTGAAAACCTAAGCCTACACTCGACCCGAACCCGAACCCGATTTACTAAACCAAAACCTTACCCTATTCTCAAATCCCTACACCTAAACCTACACCAAATCCTAATCTCAACTCCCTAACCTAAACCTAAACCTAAACTTGAAAACCCAAGCCTAAACCCGATCCCAAACCCGACTCGAATTCCTAAACCTAAACCTTAACATATTCTCAAATCCCAAAGCTATAACCTATAACTTAAACCTATAACCTAAACCTATAACCTTAACCTAAACCCAAAACCTAAACCTTACCCTAAACCAAAACTTATAACCTTAAACCTAAACCAAAACCTATAGCCTAAACCTTAACCTAGGTTAAGGTTGTTTTTCTTTTCATTTGTCTGGATCATCTCTCATATGTTCTCTCTCTTTTCATTTATTTTTTTCCATAGGATTGTTTATGTTTGGATGGATGCAGTTTATGTTTAGATGGATGCAGTTTATGTTTGGATGAATGTAGTTTATGTCTGGATGGATGCAGTTTATGTTTGGATGGATGCAGTTTATGTTTTGATGGATTTACGTGGTTTCATTTTAGATGAATGTGAATATGAATATGATGAAATATTTTATATAACAGGTGTATATCAGGAAAAATACAATGAAAGGAAATTTGAGATGAAATAAAAAAATAAAAAAGACTTTAGCGATGAAAATTTTCGTCGCTAAAAGCCTAGGCACATTTTTTAGCTACAAAAATTTTCGTAGCTACAAGCCCTTATATTTTCTTTCCTCTCATTTAGCGACTAAAAATTTGGTTGCTAAAAGTCCCAGCTACAGATTTTTAGGTACGAAAATTTTCATAAAGCTATTTACTAAAATATTCGTACCTAAAAGTAAACCTTGAGATTTTATATCAAAAACTGTTCACACATTAGTGACTCTAATTTCGTCGCTAAAAGTCGCAGACCCATTTTTCAACTACGAAAATGTTCGTAGCTAAAAGTCAAGTAGCCAGACATTTAGCGATGGAGAGTTCGTCGCTAAAACTCCCAAGCACGTTTTTGGCTACGAAAATTTTCGTTGTTAAAAGTAAACCTCTGCTTTCGTTCCCTTATGTTTAAAAAATTGTTCACAACATTTAGCGACGAATTGTTTCGTTGCTAAAAGTGACTTTTAGCTACGAAATCATGATTTCGCCGCTAAAGTAAAGTTTTAGCAACGAATTGTTATTTCGTTGCTACAAGTCACTTTTAGCAATGAAAAAAAAATTTGTCGCTAAAAGTTTCGTTGCTAAAAACCCCTTTTCTTGTAGTGAGGGAACTCACAATTAGCTGGAATACACTGAAAAGCATGCAAACAAAGTTGCATCAGTGACTTCAGGACTTAGGTCGCCAACAAAGATGTTGAAGTAGCCTGAAACACATGAAAACAACAAAAAGAGTACTGATTAGTAGAGAGAACCACCATGGTGTGCCAACAGAAACAACAAATAAAGAACAGTAAAAGAGAAAGGAAACAAGTATGGAAGCAAATAGTAACCTGAAGTAACCTCCCTTGGCAGTATGATCTAGAAAGCATGGAAAAAGCATGTAAAACAGAATCTAGCTAGCCTTCTACATGCCAATGGCACTTGTCTTGGCTATTGGCTTTGCCATTTTGAAAGCGTGTGTTCTATACAACAATGCTAGTGCTATGTATTCATGCATGTAAAACAGAATCTAGCTAGCCTTCTACTGCTATTAAAGGATAAAAATGAACCACATCTGATTGAAATGTGTTTTCCTATCTCCAATAAAATCCAATTAACAGAATAAGATGTAACTTACCGAAATAGTGGCAACTTACCTTCATTTTCTTTCCAAGAATCTCTTCATCGACATTATACCATTTATATGAAAGCAGATTCTTGCTAGATGGACCCCGAAATTTTTAAATAAAATTCATGAATTTTTTCAAAGATGAGAGAGAATCTTATACAAAAGAAGTGATGTTAATTTGTTCAATCCAGAAATGGTACAGTTAGAGCCCATTTGATTTGTGGCTTGTGGAAGGGCAAATATATCCAATGATCCACCTTTAGTGCAGGCCCAATCAGACGGTTAAGTAAAATTCAAGGGGAAAGATTGTTTTTGGTATATCCATACAGCACAAGGGCATTAAACACTTGCTTATGTAATTCAATTGTCTTCAGTAAAATCAAATTACTTTCTTAAAAGAAATGCACGCCATGCATACGAAACGTCATTTTCAAACCAAACTACACTCGCTATTTTCAAATCTCACGCGGCCACTTCATTCGCCCACTCTCCCTTGATTTCCCCACTCTCACCTCTTCGTCTCTCTCTCTTGAAGCCAAAAAAGAAGAAAAAAAAATCTCTTTTATATTTTTTCAATCCATCTTCCATTTTTTTCTTAACAAGAAAATCCATATTTACTAATATTTCCATTTTTCTATTTTTCAAAAGAATGAGTTCGGACTCCGAAAGCGTCGGCTCTAGCACTCGTACTTTTAGCCTAAACCCTAACCAAGGACTCAAAAATTACCAAGTACTCATAAACATTCATTGCGAGCATTTTTTGTCTATGCGTATGACGACCATACTGTTTGAAGCAATTCAGGAAAAAAGATATGACTTCCAGTCGAAGGAATGTGAAGTAACCAACAGATGCACCAACAAAGGGCTTATCTTCACACACCAAAAACAAAAAAAGTGTTTAGCTTCATGGGCTTAGTAATTTTTAGCTGGAAAGTGAACTTTCTCATGAAAGAATAGCACATGATCAAACAAATGAAATAACTACGACTATAGCCCTTGTCACCTTCCAATAGCCCAAGAACAAACGTAATATTTTTTATGGTGCACACTTCAAGGAACTATATGAAAACACCCGTTGCACAAGCATTTCTCTATAACAATATGACAAAGAAAAACTAACAGTTTAATGAAAGAAAATATCTCACCAAGCTGGAATTTGACTAGTTGGTATTTCTTTCTCAAACTTCTATGTTGGAAGCATAACAATGTAGCTGAAATATGTGAAAGCAATGTTTGGGAATAGAAAATGACGCACGCATGCACGCACGCATGCGCACACACACACACATCAACAGAACAAGACACTCTTTGTTAGAAGTTATAGAAGATATTGCTACTATAAGAACGTGAAATCAGTATCACTTCATATACATCATGAACTCTTCACCTTTCTAAACCTTGGCATTCATATAAGCTATTCATTATAGAGCCAAGGACGTACCTGCCTTGTAAAATGAAGTGAAAAAGAGGGCCAAATTCTGAATAAATGCCTGAATGAACAACCAAAAGAAGAATATCAAGCATGCTCAATGGCACGTCAGAATCTCAATATGAAGATGCAGACAAAGGGATCATGAGTTTACATGCATGCAGCAATTCCATGCAATGAAAAAGTACCCGCTCTTCACGGAACCATTTGCATAAGCATCAGGAATATTCGTTCTAGGTGGGAGAATACTCTATAGAACATCAGATGATCCCAGCAATGGATACAGATGCAAAACAAAGTGAAACAAAACTGAGATTTTCTGTCCAAACACCACCTTTGAGTGAATAGCTTCCAAACCCTTTACAACTAATAAAACTTCCAGGCATCCAAATGACCCCTAAATGCACTAGAAAATTGAGAAACTATATGATCCTTGGCCTCTGCAAACCTATTTTCTGCAACTCACAACCAGTCTACCAGAATATACTATCCATGTTTCTCTAGTTTACAAGTCCACTCACCATGAATCACATTCAGCAACAAAAACCAAACAAAATAAAAGAAAAGTCTGACAAAACTTCAATACTCTGACAGAATTTCAAATCAGAAACTTATATAACAATTAAAAAGAAGTTGGTAGGAAAACATACAGATCTATGGAACTTCAATACTCTGACAGAACTTCAAATCAGCAACTTATAACAATTAAAAAGAAGTTGCATGGACTGCCTGTGACCTACATCATTGAGTCTTTTTTTTAGTTACATAAAAATTGTATAAAAGAAGAACTTCAATACTCTGACAGAGTGTGATGGACAGATTTCTTAAAACACTTCTCTGGTTGCTTATGATAGTGGCTGCAAGGGCCGATCTACACATAACATGATGAGCCCGAGTTTTGGGATATAAGAAGAAAATGTGGTGGCAAATGTGATGGACAGATTGGATATCATGCGCACAACATGATGAGCTTCAAACCCACATTACCAACAAATGACGGTTTATAGAAACTGATTGAGAACCACAACTACCTCCATAACTCCTAATAATAACAGGATAGTCTTTGTATAATTTACTAAGAAACACTGCAACTGCTGCAAACTGGAGTGGGCCACCATGATCGGGACTTGAGAGGATTAACCCACCTATACAATAAAAAAAAAAAAAAAACCCAACATTAGTCTACATTCAGTGAAAACTAAGCCAATTGTGAAGTGGTACCCATCCTCATGGTATAGAACTTGCTTTCTAAAAGTTCAGCAACTTGGATAATGATGCAGTAGAAACTAGCTGGTATAGTCACTACTTGTGTTATAGAGTAATGCCCAGTGTGCTCAAATACAACTTTTGGCATTCTCCTCTCACACACGGAAACATGCATGTAGGACATTCTAGACATGCACTAGGTGGGCCCACCATGAAGATCAGTGGTGCAAAATCATATCACCCCGCTTATCAGCCAGGCCACATATTTGCATAGAGTCAAACACCCAATGTCTGATTCAAACCATCCCTTGCATATATGTACATATGTAGGCATTATTAAATCCATTTTAATAATCATGAGATGGGATATATGTACATATGTAGACATTTTCCATCTATTGTGACAATAAGGTAACGTTTCCATTTCTCCAAAAAACTTTTGAAACTTGTGAATCCTCATGTTTCACTTTTTAACCATTGACCATTGTATTTTCCCCTGGAAATCACCAAGACTAAAAAAAACCACCTTTTGTAGGATTCTTTTCCACTGATGATGCTATCCACAGTTTTCCTCGGATCTGGTGATTTCCTTTCTAAACGTACATCAATCCAAACAGGCCTTTAGTTGTCTTATCATCTTCTTAGCCTACATCCCAACAATTTGGGGTTGGCTTTTAAATGGTAGATTGGCAGTTTAGATGATTGGCTTTTTATCTCCTCACCCATATAAAGAAAGAAAGAAAATTTTTTTTTATAAAACTGATGATTTTGTCTTTGCAACTTACAAGGACTGTTGTAGCTAGAGACCTTGAAGGGCCTCATACTCTACCAATTAATCTAACATCAGAGGTAGATGTCCCCTAGTTGGTACTTCAAATCATCCACCTTACAGTGCACCATGTAGAATGATGTTGAAAAAACCAATTTTGGGCATCTAAACAGGTTGGACCATCCAAATCCCTAAAAATTAATGAGTTGAGCCATCCTAACCATGGAAAAAGATTGCCAAAATCCAAGTTGAACCATCCCAACCATGGAAAAAGATTGCCAAAACCCATCTTCTGGTGACCAAAACGCTAGCAATTTAGCATGGCAACCAATGTTCACAGAGACATCATGGCAACTAATGTTCTGCTTGATAAGGATCTCAATGCTAAGATATCCGACTTTGGTTTGGCTAAACTTGATGAAGAGGAGAATGCCCATACTTTGCAGCTATTTCCTTCAGGCTTCTACTGACAATTAGAGTTGTTCATAACAAGAAAACCACAAAGGCAATTGCAACATTACCCCATATGGCGCACCTTTGTTAAGGATGCATTTTCCCTTGACTATCAATATAAGTAAGAGTCATTTTCTTATCAATTGGATTAAACGGAAGGAAATGAACCCCTTAAATGTCAGCTCATGCCTTCTTGTATGTCTAGATGGAAAGAAAGGCCAAAATGGAAGAATCAGTGATACACACATTATATATCTTTGTATAAGTAAGATAGAATAACAATTGCATTCCAAAATCAGAAAATAGAAAAAATGAATGCAGTAAAAAATTTTAAAAAAATGATTCCAAAACACATTTTCACTCATGGCAGCCATGGATTTATCAGATGTGAGTCATGTCAATGCTTTAAATTTCATGGATTGAATTGCTTACCTTCCAGTATGCTTTCAGAATCCATTCTCTGCCTTGATTTTGTCAGCTTTTAATCGTTATACTTCAAAGTTTTCCTGCAAATCTCCTATTTAGAATTTTCTGCTCTCTAGTCTCATCAACCAAGAACATGTGAGTTGCTAGAAAAAATACAAAATTCATAATGAACCTTATCATGCAGTTAATTCATCTACAACAAAGTGAAGAAAGGTAAGGGCTCAATTCCAACAAATCACATTCAAGACTCAGCTTCAATTAGAAAATAATAATAATTTTTACTGATAAAAGATTTACTCCCTCCCAGGGGAAGCATATATAATTTAGATTCATTCCGAATACCTACCCTATCAGATGGGAAAAACTTTTTTAGGGGGCGTCTCCCATGAGGTTTAAGCAGATTCTTACAAAAAAAATGAGAGAAATGGTTTGGATAAGGCCAACATTCCACCAATAACCAGTGTTGTTGTGTACTCAAATGTGGTTTGATTTTTTCTTTTTTTCCAAGGAATGAGTTGGCCTCAACCTTGTCAGAATCTGCTACGACAATGACGAAAGAAAGCATGTCAATCTAACTACTGCTTGATGACGTCGATACAACATAGAGTTATGGCATATCCATGTTGCATCTAGGTCTGTTAATGGGGCTGGATTAAGCAGGGTTTCATGCTACCCAAGTTGCACATGTGAAGCCCAAGATTGATGGTCCAGACAATTGAGCTCATAGCTCCCATCATGGATGGACCATGGCCAAAGAATATCTTCAATCAGACAATGCTAACCTTTCCATCAGCAGCAAGAAAAAAGATGGTTATGAAGAATTTCGCAGCAATCCAAACTCAATGGAAAAGAAGGCTAAATATTAGGTGGCTAGGCTTCCAATTTGGGAAAAGAAGGCCAACTTGATGGTCCATCTCTCTCAAAATTCACCTCTATCAACTGACGTTAACCATCTAATCAATGCACTCAAGTTGGAAGAGTATCAGAGGCTTAGAGGATGGTCCAAAGACTTTAGCATGCCCCATTGTTCCATTGACTTGAAAGAACATGAAGATCAGGGCTAGGGAAAAATCATCCAATGCTCACCTTCCAATTTAAAATTGCAGAACCTCTTGGTTGAATAGCTAAAATGTGGTTTTCCATGGAGAGCGGACTTGTTACTCCTTGTACGGAGTTTCACAAGTAAAATTTAAAAAGAATAAAGATAGACACAATTAGCATTCTCTACTACCAGTATATACCCTCATCCATGAAAACATTCTTAAAATGTCACAAAAACATGATTGTGTACTATGCCAAGTTTAAATGGGACGTCAATATTAAAGAGAAATGGGGGAAGAAAAAACCAAAAGGTATCTAAAAGCTCACCAATTGGAGAATAAATGCTGAGATGAATTGGGACAGTGGACACTTGTTTGGTGTGTCCTGTCTCTCGATCAGTCTCATCTGAAATCTCTTTCCTCACAAGAGCTACATGGGCACAGCCAAGACTTGAATGTAAGAGGAGATGCCAAATAATTAAATGGGAAAAAGAAAGATGCATATCAATAACACCCATGGTTGCTAAATGATGCACTGTTAAAACATTTCAATAAAACCTATTTAAAAAAGACAACATTTCAATCAAAACAATAGTTCCAGAAATGGCTTAAGACTAAAATGAAAAATGGGCTGCAGAAATAAGTTTCCAGGATGTGCTAAAATCATCCCGCATATCTAAGCAGAGAATACCACAAAACTGATTGTTGGCATTGATAACTGGGAATTTTTAGAGGCCAAAAAAAAAGAAAGAAAAAATCTATAACTAAACAATACCTCAGTAGAGTAAGTGTGTAATTGCAAACAAACTACAAATATGACTGAACTGATCGATTACCTACATAAACTGCAATTTTTGTGTAGCAACATCAAATATTCACCCAGACTGAATTTTCTCTCTCATACACCAACCATCAAACAGGGGGTGTGCATGTCCACATTGTATTTTCCATTGCCTTACCAATCAAACAAAAATAATTGAAAAAGATATAGCAACAAAAACCAAGGATTAAAAATGCATTTGGCATATCATACCATTCACCAAGAGAATTAGGGCATCCACCTATAAACTAATCCCAAACAGAAAAAAAAATGAAATCCAAAATATATGAAAAAATAATAATATCCAGATCTACAGATGAGGAAATAAATAAATAACAAAAAAAATGAAAATCTTTATATTATGGCTTGAAGATTCAATGTTTGAGAGAGAGATACCAACAACGTCGAGAGGTCATTTCAAGAGCTCATTTGAAAGAAGAACTTGAATCCTACACCGTTTTCAGATTTGAAGGAAGTATTTCAAAGGACTTTCTAACATTAAAGATGAAAATCTCTCTCCAAAAAATATTTTTTTTTATAATATCATTCATAGGGATTAAATACAAATCTCGTTGAGGCATCAAACAAATGGCGTGCACCATTTTCTATGCAACAAAACTGATGAGATCGAAGAAACTAGCGTTTCCCTAAAATGATTGGGATTAAACGGAATGTGAAGATGAAACTTCCAAACAGAAATGTAGAGTACAACCATGTGAATGCTCACCTATTTGAGACGGTTCTGCATGGCGACTAGCGATGAAGAGGGCACTCGAAAGATTCACAGCTCAATCTCGACTGGTGATGAAGAGGGCGCTCGAAAGAGAGAACGGTGAGGAAGAAAATGGCGGTCGAAAGAGGGATTTGGAAATTCCTCTTCTGAAATGGGTAAGAGATTCAAATCCGAAAAATGTGAGTTTTACATAATTTATAAAATAAACTGTATTTTACAGTCATACAATTAAGGGTCCATTTTCTTGATGGTTAAGATATTATTCCAAATGAAAATTATAAATATAAACCATCTGCAACAAGACCGATTATTTGGATGGTCTGGATAGCCATATATAAAACCCACTTTTTCTATGAACAAGTCACCACCATTTTACATAAAATGCAAAACTCACACCTTTTCACCCAACAAATAACGACGTTAGCTTTAGCTTTGGATTTGGTAGGGCTCTATGGGCCCCACCATGATGTTTTTGTTTAATCCACATCGTACATCCATTTGTTAAGATTCTTTTAACATTGATACCAAAAAATGAGCTTGAAATATATCTCGGGTGAACCACACCACGGGAAAACAGTAGCTATTGGACGTCCACCGTTTAAAATGGCCCTTTTTCAAAATGTCAATTATATATTAAAATATTTATTCTTTCTAATCATAATTTTTTTTGAACTTTATTTCCTAAAATACAAAGGATGTATAGTGAATTTTTTAGTGATATTGCAAAGCATTTAAATATAATTTTTAAAGCAAAAAAATAAATTAATAATAATAATAGTTTCCATTCAATTGATTAAAAAAAAAATGTTTCATTCAATTAATTGATACAAAAATAATCTTAGATACAAATAAATACAATTAAGCCACTGAATTTCTATTAAAAATGATAGAATTTTTTAATGTAACGTTTTAATGGTGAGAATCATTGTCCCATTGCTATTGTTCGTGTGGTCTAGTTGAGCTTAGGATATGAATCACTTTTGGGCTCATATTATAAAATGATCTATAAAATCATTTTCAATTATTCCATGTCTATGTTAACTTATAATAGGTTGGATCCCAAAATAAACATCTGGTGGGCCCTAAGAAAGTTTCATCGGTTGGTGTTACTGTCCCACTCTTTTACATGGTGGGGTTCACTTGAAATTTAAATCTGCCCCATCAATCAAATGCAACATTCCACAGTGGACCACAGGATTAAAATATAAAGTCAATCCATGACTTGGGTGGGCTACACCACATACTATAGTTGAGAGGGATTACCCTCCCATTAAAACATTCATAATCATATATTAGGCACAGATCCAGCCCATTCATTAGTGTGTCCCACTTTGATGAGGAGTCAGACCAAGTTTCCACCGTTGATACCTTCGTTAGGCCCACAATAATGTTTATTTGTCATCCAACATGTTCATGATATGAAAAAGAAATGAATAAAGGGAAAACACAAACATCAGCTTGATCCAAAACTTCCGTGAATGTTATTTTTATGGTGGATGTTCAATCCCACTTTGTAGTCCACTTAAGCCTTGGACCCGCCCCATTTTTTAGTTAATATCTTAAAATGATCTAAGAAAAGTGTTGAATGGTATAAAGAATGTTAATTTGTGACTTAGGTGGGCCACACCACATAATATAGTGGAGAGAGGTTTCCTTAAAACTTTCATAATCATATATTGGGCCTGCCTAAATGTGATTCACATATCTAACCCGCTCATTATGTGTGTCCCACTTGATCCAAAACTTTTATGGCCCCAAAATGATTTTTAATGGTTGACGCTCATTCAACACTGCTTCCTAAAATGTGGTCCACTTACGATTTGGATATATCTCATTTTTGGTCTCATACCGTAAGATGATCTTTAAAAATAGATAGATGACATGGATTAAACATATACACCATGATAGGGCTCATAGAGCACCAACCACCAGCCATTGGATAGGTTAAGGGGGAGTAGTTAATCCGTTCCCTTTATTTGTAGTGTGGTCCATTTAATCTTTGGATATGATTCATTTTTTGGATAATTCTTTAAAATTATCTCAAAAAATGGATGAACGGTGTCAGTTGATCCCAAATTTTTGATAACATCATGATGTGGCCCACAAAACTTACTAACATCAATTCTTAGGTTCTCACGAGGTCAGTAAGTTGGGTTATAATTTTGACCAGAATATTTGACCGATTTTACATGTCTGGTCCATTCACTCTATTTTACTGATCATTACCCTCAATTTGACTAGTTACTTGCCCCGATCATGCTGCACATGAGAAAGATATTGGGCAAACAAGATTGATCAACAATTTGAGTGAATTTTGATTTAAACATCTGAAGTTATTTACTCTTCAATTTGGACTGATTAGATTGTCCAAAAATGGATAAATGTTGTTCATAATATCAAAAATATATGAATGAATAGAAAACACAAACATCAGCTTGATCCAAAATTTCTATGGCCTCCAAGAAATTTTAAATGGTAGAGGTTCAATCACACTATTTCTTGTGGTGTGGTCCACTTGAGCTTTGGATATGCTTCTTCTTTTTTTCTTTAGACTTCAAATTATCTGTTAACATGGATGAATGGAGTGGGTAAAATAAATAAATAACGGTGGACCCCATAGAGTTTACTCTAGTAAGGGTAACGAGTAACTCACATAAACGTAGTGGAGAAGGGTTTCCTTAAAACATTCATAATCATATATTGGGCCTGCTTAAATGTGATTCACATATCCAACCCACTCATTATGTGTGTTCCACTTGGATGAGGGGTCAAACTAAGTTTCAACCGCATCCAAAACTCATGTGGGCCCCACCAAGTGCTTTTATATTTTTTAGGATGTCTTCACATAGTTTTATATGGTATGGCCCACTTGAGTTTCATATATAAATGATTTTTGAGAAATCTCATAACCTAAAGGGGACACATCAAATCCACAGTGTTGATGTTCGACACACATCATGATGGGGCCCATAAAACTTACTAACATCAATTCTTATATTCTCATGAGGTCAGTAAGTTGGGTCACAATTTTGACCAGAATATTTGGCCGTTTTACATATCTGGTCCATTCACTCTATTTTACTGATCAATATTCTCAATCTAACTAGTTACTTGCCTCAATCAGGCTACATAAGAGAGAGATATTAGGCATAAAAGATTGATCAACAATTTCAGTAAAATTTGATTTAAACATCAAAAGTTATTTACTCTTTAATCTGAACTTATTAGATTTTCTAAAAATGATTAAAGGTACAATTAGTGGATGTGCCTAATAATGTAGTTATTAGTTATTTTATTTTTCACAGATAAATTTTAATTTCCATTTAAAAATAACATTTTTTAAAAAAAATTAATATTTTTTTACTCTTTTAACAAAATATCATTTTTATTATAAAATATTTCAAAAAAAAAAAGAATACAAACATATGATATTCTTTTCAATATTTTTTTTCATGTGATATTATAAATATTCTTATAAAATGTGAGAAATTTTTTTTCTCATATTTTATTTTTTTCTCTAAAATTTCAAATTGCCAATTTTTTTTCTTCAAAAGCATCATTTTGTTCTCAAACATTGTTAAAATTTCTAAACTTCTCAATATTCTTTTTCATGTGATACTACAAATCATTTAAATATTACCTTTTAATTAATTAATTAATTAATTAATTAATTAATTAATTAATTAATTATATAAATTTTGTAGCTAAAAGTAACCCATTGGATATTTTATTAAAAAATTATTTACATCCTTTAGTGACGATCATTTTCGTCGCTAAACGTCTCACCACGTTTTTTAGCTACGAAAAGTTTCGTAGCTAAAAGTAAGCCTTCGGAAAGTTTTTGAAAAATTGTTTACAGCCTTTGGCGACGAAACTTTTCGTCGCTAAAAGTCCAATCCAAGTTTTTAAAATATTACCCTTTAATTATATACACACACACACACACACACACACACACACACACACACACACACACACACACACACACATTTAGGTTGTAGGCAAAAAAAAATTAAAATTAAAACATTTTTACATTATTACCGACGGTTATTAGCCGTCGAAAAAAATTTAAGGAAAACACTTTAACTGACAAAAATTTACGTCGAAAAAAGTTTAACCGCCACCATTTCCAACACCCCGTGAAAATTTTCTTTTCGATCCTTTGGTAAAAAATTCAAAAGATCCTTTAGCTACGAATACTTTTATAGGTAAAGATGGGTTTTACCTACGAAATTATAATTCGTATGCAAAAGTATGAAAAATTCAAAAAGACCCTTCAGCTACGAATATTTTCGTTGGTAAATATGTGTTTTACCTACGATATTATACTTCGTAGGTAAAAGTAACGTTTTTGCCTTGAACCCTTTAGCTACGAATAATTTCGTAGGTAAACAATAAGTTTTCGATTTTTAGTTTTTAATAAAAATTGAAACACCCTTTAGCTACGAATATTTTAGTAGGTAAAGATTGGTTTTACCTACAAAACTACATTTCGTTGGTAAAAGTAACGTTTTTGATTTATTCATTGTTTTACAAAAGACCCTTCAGCTACGAATGTGTTCGTAGGTAAATATAGGTTTTACCTATGAAATTAAATCTCGTAGGTAAAAGTAAGGTTTTAAGTCCCTTAAGCTACAAATATTTTCGTAGGTAAATATTTGTTTTGCCTACGAAATTATAATTCATAGGTAAAAGTAAGATTTTGGATTTCTTATTTTTTGAAAAATTCAAAAGACCCTTCAGCTACGAATATTTTCGTAGGTAAAGATTAGTTTTGCCTACGAAGTTTTAATTCGTAGGTAAAAGTAAGATTTTGGATTTCTTATTTTTTGAAAAATTCAAAAGACCCTTCAGCTACGAATATTTTCGTAGGTAAAAGATAAGTTTCAAGACTGTTTAGCTACGAAACTTTTCGTAGGTAAAGATGAGTTTGTACCTACGAAATACAATTTCGTAGGTAAAGGTAAGGTTTTCGTTTTTTGGTTCTTTTAAATATTCAAAAGACCCTTTAGCTACTAACATTTTCGTAGGTAAAGATGGGTTTTACCTACAAAATTAGACTTCGTAGATAAAAGTAAGGTTTGGTTTTTTGAAAATTCAAAACACTCTTTCGCTACGAACAGTTTCGTAGGTAAAGATGTATTTACCTACGAAAGTATATTTCGTAGGTAAAAGTAAAGTTCTCAATTTTTTAGAATTCAAAATATCATTTAGCTACAAATATTTTCTTAGGTAAAAATGGGATATTTTGATTACGCAACACCCTTTGGCTACGAACAGTTTCGTAGGTAAATATTTGTTAGAGAATTCAAAATGCCCTTTGGCTATGAAAAGTTTCATAGGTAAATATGGGTTTTACCTACGAAAGGATATTTCGTAGGTAAAAGTAAAGTTTTTGATTTTTTAGAATTCAAAACATCATTTAGCTACGAATAATTTCGTAGGTAAAGCTATGATTTTTTAATTACCCATTAGCTAGGAATATTTTCGTAGCTAAAGATTGGTTTTTACCTACGAAATTTCAGTTCGTGGGTAAAAAATTCAAAACCACCTTTGGCTACGAATACGTTCATTGGGAAAGGTGCGTTTTACCTACGAAATTATATTTTCTAGGTAAAAGTAATGTTTTAAATTTTTTATTATTTGAAAAAGGCAAAAGACCCTTTACCTACGAAAATGTTCGTAGGTAAAGAGTTTTTTACCTACGTAATCAAATTTCGTTGGTAAAAGTTTGCTTTTACCTACGAAAATAATTTTCATCGGTAAAAGTTATCTTTGCCTATGAAAATTATTTTCGTAGGTAAAAGTTTCGTAGGTAACAACCATATTTCTTGTAGTGGTTACACATAATTTGTCATCCACTAGTTTATGTAAATGATCCATGTTGTATGCATGACCTTCTCTTCAAATGTGATCTTTTAAGCAATTTCTAATGGTAAACCGAGTTCATGAATCCCTTAATATGCATCCCCAATAATCACACTACAAGAAGAGAACCTTGATCCCTTCCTGATAAACAGTGTCCGCATCTTTTCAAGCCATGCCTTTGTAGAAGAATCATCGACCTCTTTAACAGCCCCATACTTCCTAGTAATGTCATGAGGTGCCTTGTAGGATGATAAATGAAAATAAGAAATACCAAAAAATAAGAACAAGAAGAAGAAGAAGAACTACAAGTGACAAAAAAGAAGCCATCCGGCACCATCCATGTGTATATACTAACTTGCTTGTATATATAATTTCAATACGTAGTATCACATTTGATAAAAATGAAAATAAGAGTAGGATTACAAGTAAAAAAACAAAAAGGAGTACTATAAATGATCACAGACAAGTCGCCTGGAACCATTAATGCATACATAGAGTTTGTTTACATAATTTCAACTAGAACTCAGGATGCATGAATGATTTGTGGAGTGAAGGTAGCTGATGAATTCTAGAGGATGGCCGATAAGGGTTTGCACATGCCACTCCAAATTGTTGATTTCACCACTCCATATTACTTCACATGATCACACAGACGTGTGCTTCACTTTGCTCCATCTATTCATTGACTCCCCTATCTTGGTATAAAGCTACTTGTATACACACACACACATACATATATATATATATATATATATATATATATATATATATATATATATATATATATATATATATATATATATATATATATATATATATATATATATATATATAAAATTATTATTATTATAATCTTGCAGCCTATGATCTAGGTAGGGGACCAACTCCTGTTGGCATGTCAATGGTGCCAATGTTGTTGCCTGATGGACGGCTTGGATATGTCCTGTAAGTACAAATCATTAACATATTGCTAATTATGTTCTCTTTTTTTTGCCTTCTAAGGTGAATCATGACTCACAAAGCTGGTTAGTTTGCATCCAAACACACTAATTACTATCACTCTGATGATTAAAATTTCAAAGAAAGAAGAAAAAATATCTATACGACTAAACTACTTTTAGATTTCCCATTCATGACAGTGCCGAAATGTGCACAATAGTCAATTCTAACCCAGGAAAGCTGCAAAATATGCATGATTGCAAGAACTCATCTTTTTTGTTGAGGATTTCACTAACGCCCACACTGTTGACACACACACACAAAAATAAATAAAAATTATATAGGATAGTATTTTCATCTTTTCACATGAGCCATAATTTGTATTTTCTTCTCTCTTATAGAACTGCGTGATTAAGAGAAAGTGAACCTATTTGACTGGAATTGTATATTTCCCGACAGCTAAATGCATACATAGTCACTAACTCGATGGGAAATATAGTGGGCTCATTTATTTCAGGCTTCTTTAAAGTTGTTAGTACTTTATTTGGAGCTCCGCTTGACTTTCACGCAGGCAAATCTTGCAGGTAAGCATCAAGGAAGTGACTTTGCCTAAACTTTCCTTTCTTAGGAGTTTATTTCGAAATTCATTTTATGGGATGCCATTCAATGCATCCTTGACAAGCTACCTTTATTTTAATTACCTGTTAATCTCTTTACGGTATTTCATTAGCTTACAATTCTACAAGTTGTACTTATTATAAGTTTGTACTTATTACCTAGCTTTAGCTAAGAAATCTATTAGTTTCTCCAGGGTACCTATTTTCGAGCAGCGTGTTGACAATAAAGTGGGTATTGCATATATAATGGATATGCTGGATTCTGTTGAAAAGGTCAGTTCTTCTATGATTTTGATTTTTTTTATTTCACTTGTGCTCATGAGACTTATTTGCAATATGTTTAGGAGTGTAAGTGTTTACCACTCTTTCTATGGCATGGGACAATTTGATCTATCTGCTTTTGAAGGTTGATAAAATAGAAAGTTCTACAATGGGAGCAATTGCACATAAGCCTGCCTACTTTGTACCTAGTAATTTTTATTTGCAATTAATTATGTAGTTGAGAAACTCGCTACATGCTGTCTGTAAAGCTGTTTTTGCAATTTTAATTTATATCACAGATTTGGAATGGAGCATCCATAACATCTAATGCTAAGTGATAATTGTTTATCTTTGGAAACACTGAATGAACTAACAGATGGTTACTCTGCCTCATATTATGCTGAAAGATTGCTATACTGCACTTTTACATTATAATTTTCCATAAAGATCCTTTTTTTTTTTTTTTTCAAAATGAATAATGAAATTTGGATCATTTCATAGATTTAATGTCCGTGTGGAATCTGCTAAGAGAGTTCCGCATCAGTTCCACATCAGGAAGGTTCATATGGCTATTGTTCTAAATGAGTATGGCAAAACTGTGGGAGTACGTTTACATCCTTCACATTTTCTTTAACAATGCTCATGAAGTTCAAAAAGTTGTTCATGTTATTGTTTACGTGATTTTGGGTGTTAACTATTTTAATACTGTAGCCTCATTGATATTTTTTAACATCGAAAAGTAGTGAAGAATTTTAATACTGGTTTTTGTAATAAAACTGGTACCTACTCTGGTTGACTGCCAGAACTTTTACATGGCGAGAAACAGCCATCAACATCTTGCATTCCTAGCTTGGTATTTAGGAGGATGGACAAGAAAGTAGGTAGGAGGTCGAATGATCATGCATCACAAAGACTTGACATGTTGGCATGTTGGAGATGCATCAACATCTTAGGAAAGATAACTGTTAGCTATCTCCAGTATCCATGAATGTGTTCACGTGCATGCATATCTGTAGAGTATTTAGCCTCATTGCGCCCTCTCCTGCTTCCCATTCTTTTGTACTTGCTAACATTTAAAATAGACTCTTCCTCGCTTCGGAATCCCTCCTGCTTTCCCTTCATGCTTTGCAAAGCTATGTTGGAGTTCCTTGCTTTTTAGTGGATTCCTTTGGCAGGTGATTCGCAACATTCACATTTCCCTGAGTCTGGTAAAATGCACACTATTGGAAAGTTTTCAATTTATCTTTCTGGTTTACTGCATAAGCTTGGACATTTTGGTTCACTATTTGCTTCTCATTTCATATACTGTGCAATAGTTGACTGTAAGTCATTAGATTTTCCTAGATTTGGGGGGTTCCCGCATGATGGCAGTTTGGTAATTTTGGAGTCCTTAGGGTTTGGGCTGAAAGTATGAGTGTTGGAGCCGATGCTTTTGGAGTCCGAACTCATTTTTTTGAAAAATAGAAAAATGAGAATATTAGTAAATATGAATTTTCTTGTTAAGAAGAAAGTGGAAGATGGATTTAAAAAACATAAAAGAAATATTTTTTTTCGTCTTCATCATCTTTTTTGCTTCAAGAGGGAGAGACGGATAAGTGAGGGTGGGGAACTCAAGGGAGATAGTGGGGGAATGAAGTTGCCACGTGAGATTTGAAAATAACGAGTGTAGTTTGGTTTGAAAATGACGTTTTGCATGCGTAGCATGCATTTCTTTTAAAACAATAATTTGATTTTATTGAAGACAATTGAATTGCATAGGCAAGTGTTTAATGCAGGGAACTTCTCTAGAAATGTTATTCTAATAACTAACCTAATGAGAGTAATTTGTGGACCAATCTTTCTATCATATTCAAAGAAATTCACATTTTTCTTCGTGCTTCTTACATGGTTCTCTATCCCATTTTTGTTTGACTTGAAAGTAAAGGTGATGCATCTTCTTATTTATTCAATCATGGAATGTAGGATGTTGCCGTTAAGGTTCTTACAGATTAGGACTTTCATGAGGATTAACTGAAGGACTTTCTAAGGGAGGTATGCATTTGAAACATTGCTAATAATATTCTTTGAAACTATACCCATTTATGTATCCGGATGTGCGTCGGAGCTATCTGAATGTTGAGCAGGGGTCCTTGAAAGGTGGGAATTGCTGTTATGACCATGATGAAGCAGTACATTTCTTATGGACAACATTGGAGAGGTCTGGTCATTTAGACTAACCGTGTTTATGTATTTACTTGAAATTAATGGAGCAGACCCGGATATGTATTGGAACTGTCTGGATATTGAGCGGGAGTCCCTAGAAGGTAGAAACCGCTGTTATGACTATGATGAAGCTGTCCATTTCCTATGGATAGCATTGGAGTAGCCTAGCCATTTAGACAGGCCGTGTTTATATCTGTATTTGCAGGGACCACACCCTTAACCTAAACCACATCCTAAACCATTAACCTAAACCTTAACCTTGACCTATAACCTAAACTTTAACCTATAACCTATAACCTATAACCTAAACTTTAACCTTGACCTATAACCTAAACTTTAACCTATAATTTATAACCTATAACCTATAACCATTTGGACAGGCCGTGTTTATGTATTAGCTTGAATTTGTAGGAGCAAGCACATGTAAATGTATTCTCGAATCCCTAAACCTAAACCAAAACCCATAACCAAAACCTATAACCTACAACATTAACATAAACTTATAACGTACAACATTAACATAAGCCTATACTTATAACTTAAACCTATTCTCAAATCCCAAAACCTATAACCTAAACCCTAAACCTAAACCTATAACCTTAACCTAAACCTAAAACCTAAACCTAAACCTATAACCTAAATCTATTCTCAAATCCTTAAACCTAAACCTACACCTAATCCTAATCTCAACTCCCTAACCTAAATCTAAAACTAAACTTGAAAACTCAAACCTAAACCCGATCCCGAACTCGAACCCGATTTCCTAAACTTAAACCTTAACCTATTCTCAATTCCCTAAATCTATAACCTATAACCTAAACCTAAACCTTAACCTAAACCTATAACCTAAACCAAAACCTCAACCTAAACGTATAACATAAACCTAAACCTTAACCGAAACCTAAACCTATAACCTAAACCTTAACCTAAACCTTAACCTATAACCTATAACCTAAACCTTAACCTACAATGTATAACCTATAACCTAAACCTATAACATATAACCTAAACTCAATTCCCTAAACCTTAACCTATAACCTAACCTAAACCTAAACTGTAACGTCTCGGAAAAATTCGTACAAAGACCCGACTATCGCCTCAGGTAGAAATCACTAAGGACCAAATTCTTTAGAAATTAAACGAGAATTAACTAGTGTTAAACTAGATTACCTGTGAAATTAGCCCTAATCACTTTAAACATGATTTGTATGACCCAAAATCTACAAGGTCATTAATGCTATATTACCTAAAAACTTAGGATCCATCTTAAAACCTAGTTGCTCTCGAGAGCATCATGAAACTCCGTATCGGACCTGGACGGCACGTCAAAATTCTGGTTATCCCAAGACTATATGGTTATGACCGCCTTACTGGACTTGACAACCACCTAGGAAATCAAGTCCTAATAGTACCTAGAAACGCACAACTTGAGCCCGAAGCGAAGTGTATGAGAAACGTGAATATCTTTAGGAAATAAACTAAAATTTAAGTGAATTGAGTCGGTTCACTTGTAGGCCGAATCTAAGAACTCAGACCGTCAGATTTTGACCCAATTACACCCTTGAATCAAAGAAAATTTTTAACACAGGTCAGTGTACTTATGACCCTGATTGAGTACTGGTGACCGTTGAACTGAAACAGGTCTCCCACAGTCGATCCCTAAATCCAATCGGATCGAAAACTTAGCCTAACCTAGATCCATGGTCAAGGAGCCTAAGTCCGACCGTAAGTAGAAAAGGGGCCTACAGAAGTGCTCCGTTGGACCAGAACAGCCAACCTTTGGCTATAACCTAAGTATACCTTGGCCCTTAAGCCATTTTCATCAGTTCTGGACCTATATAAAGGCCTTAAACCCCTTCTCTCCCTTGCCATACGAATTTTGTAAAACCCTAAAAGAGAAAAGAGAAGAAAGAGAAGGAAAGTGTAAGCCCCGTATCTTACACCGTACCGTTCCATAGACTTCCGCGGTCTTATCGGTCAAATTCTGGCAACCTTCGACCCTTAACGGATATTTGCGTGCGATCTTGAGTCACACGTCGTTAACCCAAGTCGACGCAACCTAAGACCTTTACCATAGCGACCGCTTCGTTGCCGCGGTTCCGATGCCATGACTCGCGCGTCGAGGCTATACCTTAGTCAGGAGATGTGGGCCAACGTTCGGTGCGAGAAAACACCACGCATTGCGAAATCTAAGAGAATCTCTACCCAATATCCCATCAATCAATCCCATCTCATGGCAAGTACACATCACTTTTCACTCTTCCCCAAGCAACCCCAAAGTCAACTTTCTCTTACACCCAAGTACACCTATCACCCATCACCCATCCTCACCCAATTCATCACCCATCCCTCTCTCTCTTGCACCTCTCTCTCTTATCTCTCTCCCTCATTTTCTTCCAAGCAAGAAATCGTCCATGAGAGCCCCATGAGAGAGCTTTGTATGGCCCACTACCTATCTCCCATCTCCACCCTTCAAAACCAATCGCGACCGTTGAATCTCAACCGTTGGAGCTCACAGGTGCGTTGATGGAAGAAGAAAGTCCAAGAAGAAGGTCGATCGGTGGGTTCTTCTCTCTCTCTCTCTCTCTCTTCATTTCTTCTTTTATATATATATTTTTCTTTTGTGTGGTGATTTGGCTGTGTGACCCACTTGAATGGAACCCATCATGAAGTAAGTATTTTACCCAAGTCGTTTATGAGTGGGGTCCACCTTATGTGTGTTGTACCCATACCATTCATCATGTGGTGGCCCACTTGAATATAGCCCACCTTTACTGTGAGGACCGTCCAGCGTCCAGGGACGCTGGACGTCTCCGTGAAAATCCAAATATTTACTTGGTTACAAGCTTGTGGGGTGACCCACTCATACACACCCTACCTTGATGTATGTGTTAGATCCACGCCGTCTATCCTATACACCAACTCATTTTAGGCATTGAGCCAGAAAATGAGGTTGATCGGAGCATCTGATGAGCCATAACTTAGTAAATAGTGGTTGTAGCTACTAGTGAACTGTGATCTGACATGGGCCCAGCTCCACAGTCAGGTAGTAGACTGAGTGAAAGATACATTGTTTCAACGCTGGACCCACCCAACTCCACAGCTTAGGTAGTAGACGGAGTGAGAGATGCCTCATTTCAACACTGAGGTCTTGGCATCCATCCCTAGTGGGGGTGGCTATCATGGACACCCAGTTCCATAGCTCAACTGGTAGGCTGAGCGGAGTTATCTCATTTCAACAGTGATCTTGGCATCCATTCCTAGTAGCAGTGGCAGCAGTGAAGTGTAAACTGGCATGGGGACTATGGGACCCACCCATGTCATCCATCCATTTTGGGTCGTGCTAGTGTACCCTGACAAGTTTGAAAGGTGCAGGGCTATGAGGACAATGTCTGAGCAGTGCTGGTCCTCTCTGATGTGCCATGGCCCCCATGAAACTATTGTGTATGAGGATTCATGTTATGGGTAAGAGTGGCCTGACTAAAGAGCCAGCTTGGCTCGGCTCACCTATGTGTTGTTGCTCGGCCAGCTCGGCTCGGCTCGACCAACCTGATAGTATTATTTTGTCAGGTCGGCTCGACCCATCTGATAGTATTGTTTGACCTGCTCGGCTCGGCTCGGCCAACTTGATAGTATTGTTTGGTCAGGTCGGCTCGGCTCGGCCCCACCTGATGTTATTGTTAAGTCAGGTCGGCTCGGCTCGACCCATCTGATGTTATTGTTAAGTCAGGTCAGCTCGGCTCAGCCCACCTGATGGCATTGTACGGATTAGGTCCATCTGATGTTGTTGTTCGCCAGGTCAGCTCGGCTCGGCTCACCTATGTGTTGTTGTTCGGCCAGCTCGACTCGGCCAACCTGATAATATTGTTTGGATAGGTCGGCTCGGCCCATCTGATAGTATTGCTTGGCCAACTCAGGTCGGCTCAGCCCATCTGATAATATTGCTTGGCTAACTCAGCTCGGCTCGGCCAACCTGATAATATTGTTTGGTCAGGTCGGCTCGGCCCATCTGATAGTATTGCTTGGCCAACTCAGCTCGGCTCGGCCCATCTGATAGTATTGTTTGACCAGCTCGGCTCGGCTCGGCCAACCTGATAGTATTGTTTGGTCAGGTCGGCTCGGCCCCCATCTGATAGTATTTCTTGGCCAACTTAGCTCGGTTCGGCCCATCTGATAGTATTGTTTGACCAGCTTGGCTCAGCTCGACCAACCTGATAGTATTGTTTAGTCAGGTCGGCTCGGCCCCCATCTGATAATATTGCTTGGTCAGCTCAACTCGGCTCGGCCCAACTGATAGTATTGTTTGGCCAGCTTGGCTTGGCTCGGCTAACCTGATAGTATTGTTTGGTCAGCTCGGCTCGGCCCATCTGATAGTATTGCTTGGCTAGCTCGGCTCATCTGATAGTATTGTTTGGCCAGCTCGGCTCGCCTCGGCCCATCTGATAGTATTGTTTGGCCAATTCGGCTCGGCTCGGCCCACCTGATAATATTGTTTGGTCAGGTCGGCTTGGCCCATCTAATAGTATTGTTTGGCCAGCTCGGCTCGGCTCAGCCCACCTAATGTATGTTATGCCTACACCATCCATCATGGATGGTGGAATACATTGTGATTTATGTATTTCATCCTCACCATCCAGTAGATCTAGACGGTGAGGTCTGCCTAATGAATGTGGAGTATTCACACCCTCCGCTTATGTGGGACCCACCATGGCCTATGGATTATTTATGGCGTCCAGCAGCGCGGGATGTGGCCCACCTTGAGGTGTTGATCATGTATTCTCACCGTCCAGTCTTTGGACGGTGGATACCCCCCACGATGTATGCATGAATCCTCACCGTCCAGGAGCATATGGACGGTGCTGGACCCACAGTAATGTATATCCACGTTGAACATCACCCTGGGCATGGGGCCCTCGTAGGTGTCATATCTAGGCCGTCCAACTATCTGGATATGGGCCCACATTGATGTATTTATTTTACCATTCTCACCGCTCAACAGGTCTGGACAGTGAGACTTACCATAAGGTGGGTGTTGTATTCACATTGTCCGTCCATTCTACTTCATACGTGGTACCACCCTGATGCCTCTGTACATCCGTATTGTCCAACTGTTTGGGCAGTGGGACCCGCTGTTATGTACGTTGTATCCACTACCCATTTGGTGGGGCCCATTTATTGTATGTGCAGGGCCCACCTGTTGTGTATTTGAGTCCCATTGGTGTGGCCCGTGGATACGGCCCACCTATAATATATATATAGCCCATTGATTCGGCTCATTTGATTCGTCTCATTCGATTTGGCCCATTTGATCAACCCATTTGATCGACCCACTTGATGTGTATATGACCCTTATGTGAGACCACGAGCTCATTATGTGTTTTGGCTCTATATGTAGGTCACTCCTTGGGAACAATGTTGGTTAAATGTCTGCATTATGATTCTCCTTTGGGCCCATTATTAGGCCCATACTTGTAGGTCGTCTAGGCCCCTCTTCGTTATGAACAGCATCCCTCACCTTATAACATGCGTAGTATAACTCCATGACACGTAGCCCATTCGATGTATTTGGGGGCCCATTCGACTTGGCTCATTTGATTCATCCCATTTGTATCGGTCTATTTGATCGGCCTGCTTGTATCGGCCCATTTGATTGATTTAGCCCATTTGATTGATTAGGCCCATCTTAATGTATTTGTGGCCTGGTGCTGAGGCCATATATGAGGCCCATGTTATGAGGCCCACTTTGATATACTTGTGACCTGTTGAGGGTCAAATAGTGCACATTAAACCCCAAATATTGTGCGAATTTACGAGCTTAATAGTGTTTAACGGCTGATTTAATCGTGTTTATGTTGCAGGTTGATTTTACAAGCTTGGATCGAAATAGGATACTAAATGCATGGATTTAACGCTCCAAATTCACCAAAGCATGGGACACACTCCAGGGGACCAAGATTGACAGATATACACGGTCAAAAATCTGAGAAAACTAAGAAACTGAAGCTCAAGTGGCTTGAAACGCATCCAGAACGCAAGATCACGGGGTTCCCAATATCGGTTCGGCTCGAAACTTCATACGTGGCCTGAGGACCATAAATTAACCGTACACGTCAAAAATCATCCATTGGATCATTGCAGAAGTGGCCTAACAGGCATATCAGCCCATCAATCTTTAATTTGGGGCCCACCTGTTATCTGGATATGCTTTAAATTTGGTCTTGACGGTTCAAATGATATGAAAAAGCAGATGGATGGTGTGGATTGCGGACATACATCACGATGGACCCCACTTGGCTAGTGAATGTACACCATGTACACAGCACTGGCCATACACCTAAAATCAAAAAAACGGGTCAGCGGCGCTGACCCGTCTTCTCTATGAAAAGCTCCAGCGGATGCACGAATGCCGGTCGATTTGGATTAGTGGGGCCCGATCCTCACCCAGATCATGAATCTGGACCGTTCATTGCATTCATAGGGCGGTTGTAACCCATGCGTAGGAGCCTTTTTTCTCCCATGCGAGCGATCGGAAGATTCTTTCTGTCAAACGGAGGATGGATGGCAAACTGAATTAATCTGTGGGCTGCGACGAAATCCACTTCAAAAACGTCATACCCGACCGATTTTTCGAGCTTCGTTCGATGGACGGACTGGATTTCGCAGACGCCAAAAGAAGTGCGCTCCACCAAGTCACAGCGGAAGTGTTCCGTAACCGTCTTAAAAAAAAATGAAAGTTTTCGTGTCAGCGAATGAACGGCCGCTAGCCGTTTTGCGGATGATAGTGGACCCCACACGTGCCCCGTAAGCTCAATCCAAACCATCCACTGTGTAGACAGCCGTGACCACTACAAAACCATGTTTAAACTTTTCACTCATGCAAACACATGTGTGAGATACAGGGGCTACAAAAGGGCTGCCCTGTAGCGTTCAAATCTGATCTTTTAGTTATTTCTTCTCTGGGACACGCCAATGGATATTTAAAACCACCTATTCTTGACTGAAATTTCATTCTGAATCCAATGGACGAGGTGGATTTTTTAAAAAATACTTCTGTGGGGCCCACCGATCACAACAGCGAAATGGTGTGAAAGGTTCCGCACATCCGTAAAAATTAACTTTTTCAGGCGATTTTGGCCCAGCATCTTTGATCATATGGCAGATCTGAACCGTCTATCATGTAGAGGACCCAAGAAAATCCTAAGGGATGGTGTTTCTTTGGAATTTAAGAGAGAAAAGTGGCGTGTTTCGAGGCACCGAACTTGGCTACGAAAAAGCTTTCAATGGGCATGCATAGCTTTCCAAATCCGATTTTCACCACTCCAGCAGCTATATAAGGAGGTTTTGGATGTGGGGAGGGGGGATTCAGGTCTTGGGAGGAAGATTCAGAGCTGGGAAGGAAGGCTCAGGTCGGACGTCTGCAAGAGAGAGAGAGTTGAGTTTGTTTATTTCTTTTATTTTTATTTTATTTTGTTTTGAGATATCTAGCCTATTCATGTTGGGCTAAACCTCCTAGCTAGGGATAGGAGGTGAAGCTTGTAGTGAGATGGAAGAGTTTAATTTATGAATTTTTTTTATTTAATTTATGAATTGAATTAATGTTGCTGCTAGTTTAATTAATGGAATGTTTTTAGTCTTTAATGGTCTGTTGTGACTAAAATTACAATGGGTCTGCAATGGCTTTGATCATGTCCTTTTTCCTTCTGGTGTTTATGACGTCAGGAAGCTCTGTTGTTCACCATCGTCTCCTGGGCATGGTTGATGTCGGCACCCTTCCTAACTTTCAAACATGTGATTGGGTGGTAATTAGTTTAATTCTGTTGTTTGCCATAGTCTTTGGGCATGGGTTGGTGATGGAATCCATTCTAATTCATACACCTTTCATCTCTTTGAAAACTAGATCAACGGCAGTTCAGTAATTTCCATGATTTTAGATGCAAGCATAAGTTCTCCCTGATCTCTACAAGTGGATCCTCTGAATCCCTAGTTTCCTTTCCTCTGATTTCTATAAATTTTAGATTAATATTTTCATCATTATTCCTTAAATTATATTCAGTTTAAATTTCATCTCATTCTAGTTCTAGTTCAAGTTAGTTTTAGATAACGTGCAAGTTTCAGTCCCTTGGGATTCGACCTCGGTCTTACCGAGTTTATTACTACATCACAACCCTGCACTTGGGGAGTGAACAAGTTTTTGGCGCCGTTGCTGGGGACTGTTGGATATGTTTTTCTGAAATTAATTAGTTTTAGGATTAGTTTAGGATTAGATTTTCTTTTTAGAAATTTTTAATTCTAGATTTAGAAGCTTAGTTATTTTCCTTATTAGAAATTTTTCCTAACTTTAGAAACTTGTTATTCTTCCTTCTATCTGATTTTTAAAACTAACTCAATTTTTCTATTTTGTAGGAAGCTTCTAATTTAGTAAGCTCTTTCTAATTCTTCTTTCTTTGGAATTTCTTCTTTTCTCTAGAAATTAGTTTACTTTTAATTAGGACTTTCTATTCTTAGAAACTAACTTATTTTGTTTTGTTTTGCAGATTCTTAACCTAGGCCTCCAAATTTGGTAACTTCTTTTCATCTTTCCCTTTTATTTTCTAGATTTTTACTTCTTCCTTTCTCTTAGGTTTAAGTTAGAATTTGAGGGCTGAGTGTGTTTTATGCCCCAGTGGGCACGCGACAACACTCGACGTCTCGTGACTGAAGGAGGATTAGTTGAGGGGTTGACTGTCCATCGCAGGACTAGACACCACTTGAATTCTCCGGAGTTAGAGGAGGTTATGGTTAAAAATCAACCTCAAGCACTACCCCAACCAAGGGTTGAGGAAGTACATGATGAGAATGAGGTGCATCAGGCACCCCCGCCTCGTACTTTACAAGATTATTTACAACCGGTGGGGGTGAGTACGCCCTCATGCATGATTTTTTCTGAGAATACATGACATATGGACATCAAGCCAGGGGTTATCCAACTCCTTCCTAAGTTTCATGGGCTTGAGTCTGAAGAACCATACTTGCATCTGAAAGAGTTCGATGAAATCATAGGCACCTTATACTTTCCTAATGTATCTGAGGATACTATTAGGCTGAAACTCTTTCCATTTTCCTTGAAAGAAAAAGCCAAGACGTGGTTACATTCACTGCGTCCTAAATCCATTGGCACATGGAATGATATGCAGAGGGAATTTATAAAGAAATTTTTTCCACATCATAAGACAATTACCCTCAGGAGAGCAATCATGAACTTTGCCCAAAAGGAAGATGAAACATTCTTCCAGTTTTGGGAAAGGTTCAAGGATCTGGTTAATGCATGCCCACAACATGGCTTTGAAATATGGCGCATTATGAATTTCTTCTATGATGGGCTAACATCTTCCATACGCGAAATGGTCGAGACAATGTGTAACGGAGAATTCATCAATAAAAATATTGACGAGGTATGGGATTACCTCAATAGTCTCGCTGAAAAAACACAATCATGGGACTATTACCCAAGGACGAACACTACGTCTAGGCCAACTCATTCAAGGGAAAAATGAGGAATATATCTCCTGAAAGAGGATAATGATCTTAACGCTAAGGTGGCCAATCTCACCAGAAAATTTGAGGCCATGGAAGGAAGGAAGGAAAAGGTTAATGAAAGTGTTTGCGGCATCTGTGATTGCAACATTCATACTACTAAAAATTGTCCTTCAATACCTGCCTTTCGAGAAGTATTGAATGAACAATCTAATGCCGTAAATAACTATCAAAGACCTTTCAATGGACTACCCTCTAATACATACAATCCTGGCTGGAAAAATCATTCAAATTTTAGTTGGAGGAACGGACAAACTGCTATCCCTCAAGGTTTCTTCAATCAAAATCCAAATCAGGGGAGACCTCAAGAAGAACCGGCTCAAAATTCTGTCCAAGAGCTGACGCAAATAATGCGGGATTTTATACAAAAGATAGATTCACGTATGACGACTATAGAAAAGGGAATGCTTCCTGCACAACCAATCCCCAATCCTAAACCGCAATATGAGACAGGTAATCCCAGCTCTTCAAATCAAATGGGGCATGTTAAATCCATCACCACTCTTAGGAGTGGGAAGGTTATTGATAAAACTCTTCCGGTTAGGCCTGAAAAGCCCCAAGAACCAGAAGAGGACAACAATGATGAATCTGGTGACACCCCACAAAAATTTAAACCGGAACCTCTAAAGAAGCCAGTTGCTCCGTTTCTCCAACGGTTGGTTGAACCTAAACGTCTCTCTAACTCTCAGGATATCCTAGAGGTGTTGAAACAAGTGAAAGTCAACATTCCTCTGCTTGATGTTGTAAAACAGATTCCTTTATATGCTAAATTTCTAAAGGACTTATGCACTACCAAATGACGGAAAAGTGTTCAAAAGAAGATCTCCTTGACTGAGAAAGTGAGTGCCATCCTAAAACAAGATGTGCCGTAAAAATTCAAAGATCCCGGTTGCCCAACCATATTGTGTGTAATCGGGAACTATCGAATTGATCATGCACTTCTTGACTTAAGAGCAAGCGTCAATCTAATTCTCTATTCGGTATACCAACAGTTAGGTTTGGGTGAATTAAAACCCACCCGAACCACACTACAACTTGTTGATCGTTCTGTTCATGTACCAAGAGGGATCATCGAGGATGTGTTGGTCCAGGTTGATAGATTCTATTACCCTGTTGATTTTATCATCTTGGACATCGAACCCATCAATGACACGAGCACTCAGATTCCCGTCATTCTTGGTCGCCCATTTCTGTCCACTTCAAATGCAATTATCAATTGCAGGAATGGTGTCATGACTATGTCATTTGGAAATTTGACATTGGAATCGAATATCTTTTTCAATAACGGCAGCAACTCAGAGGATGATGACAATTTCCACGATGTTAACATGATTGATTCTTTTGTGGAAGATGGAACGCCTCTCACCTTATCCTCTGATCCTCTAGAGACGTGCCTGGCCCACTCCCATGATCTTAATGATGATATAATTAGGGAGACGTGTGTCATGCTTGATACTGCACCGGTACTTGAAGTTAACCGGTGGAGGCCACAAATTGAAGAGTTTCCCCAAACGGATGTAGTGCCTCTACCGTCTAACCTCAAGCCACCGAAGCTTAACCTAAAACCTTTGTCCTCTGATTTAAAATATGTCTATTTAGGTCAAGATGAGACATATCCGGTGGTGATCTCTGCCCACCTAGAGAAGGAATAAGAGAGTATGCTCATATCTACTCTCATTGAGCATAAGGGAGCTCTTGGATGGACGATAGCGGACCTCAAGGGAATTAATCCATCGATTTGTACTCACCGCATATATCTTGAGGACAATGCAAAGGCTGTTCGGCAATCACAATGTAGACTGAATCCAAACATGAAGGAAGTGGTTAAGGCCGAGGTTCTCAAACTATTGGAAGTGGGGATCATATATCCCATATCCAATAGTCAATGGGTGAGTCCGACTCAGGTGGTTCCTAAGAAGTCCGGGATCACCATCGTAGCCAATGTCAATAATGAACTCGTGCCAACCAGAGTTACGACTAGTTGGAGAATGTGCATTGACTATAGAAAGCTGAATACCGTCACAAGGAAAGACCACTTTCCTTTGCCCTTCATGGATCAAATCTTAGAAAGGCTAGCTAGTCATTCCTATTACTGTTTCCTTGATGGGTATTCAGGTTATAATAAGATTGAAATCGCCCCTGAGGATCAGGAAAAGACCACATTCACATGTCCCTATGACACCTTTGCTTACAGAAGGATGTCATTCGGGTTATGTAATGCCCCTGCCACCTTTCAGCGATGCATGATGAGTATCTTTTCTGACATGGTGGGAAAATATTTAGAGATCTTCATGGACGATTTCTCTGTTTTCGGTTCATCTTTCAGCGAGTTCTTAGCAAGTCTTAAATGTGTACTGAAAAGATGTGAAGAAAAAAATTTGGTACTTAATTGGGAGAAGTGCCATTTTATGGTTCAAAAGGGAATTGTCCTTGGGCATATCATCTCGTCCAAAGGAATCGAGGTAGATAAGGTAAAAATCAATCTTATCTCTAACCTACCTCCACCCAAGAACATCAGAGATGTGCGATCCTTCTTGGGACATGCAGGCTTTTACAGACGATTCATAAAGGATTTTAGTCTCCTCTCTCGTCCTTTATGTAATCTTCTTTAAAAGGATACACCCTACAAGTGGACTGAGCAGTGCCAAGAAGCTTTCACTAAGCTTAAGGGCATGTTAACCACTGCACCTATCATGCAGCCACCTGACTGGAGTCTTCCTTTTGAACTTATGTGCGACGCCTCTGATTATGCTCTTGGAACGGTTCTAGGCCAGAGAAAAGATAAGCGGCCTTACGTTATTCACTACGCAAGTAGGACTAAATCTTGCCCAAGTGAACTACTCGACTACGGAAAAGGAACTCTTACCCGTAGTGTTCGCTTTGGACAAATTTAGGTCCTACCTGATCGGATCCAAGATCATCATCTACACAGATCATGCGGCACTTAAGTATCTTCTTTCTAAGAATGATTCTAAGCCCCGCCTGATACGATGGATCCTTCTACTCCAAGAATTCGATTTGAAAATTAAAGACAAAAAGGGAGTAGAGAACGCAGTGGCCGATTATCTTTCTCACCTTAATACCTCTGATTTCCTTGAGGCGACCCATATCAATGACATGTTCCCTGATGAACAACTGTTTAGAGTCTCTCATACACCTTGGTTCGCTGATATTGCTAATTATCTTGCTACAGGTGCCATACCGACACACTGGACGTCACAAGATAAGAAGAAATTCTTTACCAAGGTGCGTAACTTTTTCTGAGACGATCCATATTTGTTTAAATATTACCCAGACTAAATCTTAAGGAAATGTGTACCAGACGATGAGCATCAGAGTGTCATCTCCTTCTGTCACTCATAGGCCTGTGGTGGTCACTTTTCTGCTAAAAAGACCACGGCCAAGATTCTACAATGTGGCTTTTACTGGCCCACTATGTTCAGGGACACTCATGAGTTTTGCAAAGCTTGTGAGTGTTGTCAAAAAATGGGAGCATTGTCCCGTCGAAATATGATGCCTTTGAATCTCATCCTTATCATTGAAGCATTTGATTGCTGGGGCATTGATTTCATGGGACCATTCCCCCAATCATTTAGAAATCTATATATTTTGCTCGCCGTAGACTATGTCACTAAATGGGTCGAAGCAATTCCGTGCCGTAAAAATGACCATCGTATGGTCATTAAATTTTTGAAAGAAAATATCCTGTCGCGGTTCGGAACGCCTCGAGCCACATTAGTGACGGGGGCTCACACTTCTGCAATAGACCATTCGAGAGTTTAATGAAGAAAAACGGTATCTTGCATAAGGTGAGCACCCCATACCATCCACAAACAAGTGGACAAGCTGAGATTTTCAATAGAGAGATCAAACATATCCTGAAAAAAAACTGTTAACCCTAACCGTAAGGATTGGTCAATCCGATTGACCGATGCTTTATGGGCATACCGTACTGCTTTCAAAACTCCTATTAGAACATCTCCCTTTAGACTTGTCTATGGGAAAGCTTGTCACTTGCCCATGGAATTGGAACATAAAGCATACTGGGCGATCAAAAATCTAAATTTTAATTTGGACAATGCTGGCTCGTTATGCAAACTTCAGCTGAATGAACTTGAAGAAATCCGGAACGATGCATATGAAAACTCGAGAATTTACAAGGACAAGATGAAGGCGTTTCATGATCAACATATTCTACGGAAATCATTCATGCCAGGTCAGAAAGTCCTTTTGTACGATTCTCGACTACGTCTCTTTCCGGGTAAGCTTCGATCTCGTTGGACCGACCCTTACATTGTTGTCACTGCTTATCCTCATGGGGCCGTCGAGATAAAAGATTCCGAAAATGATAAGGAGGTTAAAGTCAATGGACATCGATTAAAGCCATTTGTTGAGACATTTGATTCAGAGGACATGTCTATGCCTCTGATTGCTCCTGTTTTCCAGGACTGATCTCCTAGTCTGATGGAGGTATAGGTAGGTTTATTGCTTTCATAGGTTTAGGATAGTCGCTTTCATAGGTTAGTTAGTTCAATGTTTGTGGGTAACATTACTGCAAATCCTCACGAGATTACAACTCGTCCACTAGGGGTAACCTAGGGGTTTAAAGGCTTGTTGCATTCGCTAAATGCAATCGAGAGCACCTGCGAAAGTGGTATAGGTACGATTTTATTCGTTGTTATTTTTATTTTATTTTCTCTCTTGGCTGACCAGCTTTCATGCTGCGATCTCTCGAAAAGTCTTTCTCTTGATTCGTTATCCAGGTACTATCTTCCCATCACTTTACTTTCGTTGTTCCATGTGCATTGCATGCTCATATCTTTTACATTGAGGACAATGTAGATTTTAGGTTGGGGGTGGGAGATTAGGCTTCCTAATCCGTATTTTCTTGGTCTTGAGCAACAATTGTGCCAATTGTGAAAATTTTTAAAATTTTTCTGAAAATTTTTATGAATTTGAAGTGATTTTGATGGATACCCTTGATTTAGAAGTTCAAGATAAGTGATGTTGATAATTTAGGACTCTTGGATTCAGTATCTATTAAATTTCGCAGTTAAGATCAAGTTATTAATCCATGATTAGAGGTTGTAAACATTGACTGAGTCATGATTTCACATGTCACATCTCACCTTCACATTAAGGTTTCAGTTGATATTGAATGGTTAATTTAGTAATCACTAAGCATGAAAGGAACTAGCCTGGAATATTTGCCTAACAAGATTGATATGAAAAAAAAAAAAAGAAGAAGAAGAAGAAGAAGAAACTTTTGGAAAGATTTGGGCAAATGGTCTTCATCATAGGTATGCTCCGTGTAGGTGAGGATTTGACTCCCCACAGTTGATATTCGGAAAATGTTAGGCGATTGGATTTCACCATAGGTTTGCTCCCTATGGGTGAGGATTTGATTCCCTTCCTTGGCATTACTTTGAATAGAAAAATCACAAGTTAATAGGTTAATCTATGAGGCAAGTTTTGGATTAGGTTTTAGTTGTCATGAATTTTCTTGTTGGTTACCAATGATATCATGAAATTGACGATTGGATCTCTTAATGATGATAAGACGAGAGTACACTATATGCTCACGGATCTTAATATTTAGAAATTTTCTAATTAGTGGATTAATATTGTGAACTGGACTAGGAAGTTTACCATGCACTCGAGTTTAGGAGAAAGTAATGTCCAACATTCATGAATCTTGGAATCCTGGTATCTGAATCGATTTTCAAGAAATCACTCGAGTTCATAGAAATTGTCTTGTAATTCTCAACTTATTTTTCGCATATTTTGCTCGGGACTAGCAAAATGCTGGTTGGGGGTTGTGTTGAGGGTCAAATAGTGCATATTAGACCCTAAATATTATTCGGATTTACGAGCATAATAGTGTTTAACAGCTGATTTAATCGTGTTTATGTTGCAGGTTGATTTTACAAGCTTGGATCGTAATAGGATACTAAATGCATGGATTTAACGCTCCAAATTCACCAAAGCATGGGACACACTCCAGGGGACCAAGATTGACAAATATACACGGTCAGAAATCCGAGAAAACTAAGAAACTGAAGCTCAAGTGGCTTGAAACGCATCCAGAACGCAAGATCATGGGGTTCCCAATATCGGTTTGGCTCGAAACTTCATACGTGGCCTGAGGACCATAAATTAACTGTACACGTCAAAAATCATCCATTGGATCATTGCGGAAGTGGCCTAACGGGCAGATCAGCCCATCAATCTTTAATTTGGGGCCCACCTGTTATGTGGATATGCTTTAAATTTGGTCTTAACGGTCCAAATGATATGAAAAACTAGATGGACGGTGTGGATTGCGGACATACATCACGATGGACCCCACTTGGCCAGTGAATGTACACCATGTACACAACACTGGCCATACACCTAAAATCAAAAAAACGGGTCAGCGGCGCTGACCCGTCTTCTCTATGAAAAGCTCCAACGGACGCACGAACGCCCGCCGGTTTGGATCAGTGGGGCCCGCTCCTCACCCAGATCATGAATCTGGACCGTTCATTGCATTCATAGGGCGGTTGTAACCCACGCCTATGAGCCCGTTTTCTCCCATGTGAGCGATCGGAAGATTCTTTCTGTCAAACGGAGGATGGACGGCGAACTGAATTAATCCGTGGGCTGCGACGAAATCCACTTCAAAAACGTCATACCCGACCGATTTTTTGAGCTTCGTTCGATGGATGGACTGGATTTCGCAGACGCCAAAAGAAGTGGGCTCCACCAAGTCACAGCGGAAGTGTTCCGCAACCGTCTTAAAAAAAAATGAAAGTTTTCACGTCAGCGAATGAACGGCCGCTGGCCATTTTGCAGATGATAGTGGGCCCCACACGTGCGCCGTAAGCTCAATCCAAACCATCCACTGTATAGACAGTCGTGACCACTACAAAACAATGTTTAAACTTTTCACTCATGCAAACACATGTGTGAGATACAGGGGCCACAAAAGGGCTACCCTATAGCGTTCAAATCTGATCTTTTAGTTATTTCTTCTCTAGGACACGCCAATGGATATTCAAAACCACTTATTCTTGACTGAAATTTCATTCTGAATCCAATGGACGGGGTGAATTTTTCAGAAAATACTTCTGTGGGGTCCACCGATCATAATAGCGAAATGGTGCGAAAGGTTTCGCACATCCGCGAAAATCGACTTTTCCAGGCGATTTTGGCCCTCCATCTTTGATCATATGGCAGATCTGAACCATCTATCATGTAGAGGACCCAAGAAAATCCTAATGGACGGTGTTTCTTTGGAATTTAAGCGAGGAAAGTGGCATGTTTCGAGGCACCGAACTTGGCTACGAAAAAGCTTTCAATGGGCATGCATAGCTTTCCAAATCCGATTCAAATCCGATTTTCACCACTCCAGCAGTTATATAAGGAGGTTTTGGGCGTGGGGAGGGGGGATTCAGGTCTTGGGAGGAAGATTCAGAGCTGAGAAGGAAGGCTCAGGTCGGACGTCTGCAAGAGAGAGAGTTGAGTTTATTTATATCTTTTATTTTTATTTTATTTTATTTTGAGATATCTAGCCTATTCATGTTGGGCTAAACCTCCTAGCTAGGGCTAGGAGGTGAAGCTTGTAGTGAGATGGGAGAGTTTAATTTATGAATTTTTTTATTTAATTTATGAATTGAATTAATGTTGATGCTAGTTTAATTAATGGAATGTTTTTAGTCTTTAAGGGTCCGTTGTGACTAAAATTACAATGGGTCTGCAATGGCTTTGATCATGTCCTTTTTTCTTCTGATGTTTATGATGTCAGGAAGCTCTGTTGTTCACCATCGTCTCCTGGGCATGGTTGGATGTCGGCACCCTTCCTAACTTTCATACATGTGATTGGGTGGTAATTAGTTTAATTCTGTTGTTTGCCATAGTCTTTGGGCATGGGTTGGTGATGGAATCCATTCTAATTCATACACCTTTCATCTCTTTGAAAACTAGATCAACGGCAGTTCAGTAATTTTTATGATTTTATATGCAAGCATAAGTTCTCTCTAATATCTACAAGTGGATCCTCTGAATCCCTAGTTTCCTTTCCTCTGATTTCTATAAATTTTAGATTAATATTTTCATCATTATTCCTCAAATTACATTCAGTTTAAATTTCATCTCATTCTAGTTCTAGTTAGTTTTAGATAACGTACAAGTTTCAGTCCCTTGGGATTCGACCTCGGTCTTATCGAGTTTATTACTACATCACAACCCTGCACTTGGGGAGTGAACATGACCCATCTAGATGGGTATGTTATGAGTAGACCCACTTGCTGCTTGTGCGAAGCCCACTTGTTGTGTATGTAGTCTTTGTATAGAGCCCATTGTGACGTATATCAAACCCTTGTATGAGGCCGTGGGCCCACTGTATGTGCGGCCCTATGTGGGCCACTCCTTAGAGCAATGATGGTTAAATGTCCACCTTGTGACCTTCCCTTAGGCCTTAATAGGCCGATTATCGTGATCGATCGCTGATTTCAATTGTACAGGCCGATTCCAATTGTCGAGGCCGCGTATCGAGGCCGTCTCCGATTGTCGAGGCCAAGGCCAATTGTCGAGGCCAAGGCCGATTGTCGAAACCTATATGAGGTATGTATGACCCACCGTTGGATCCCATTGAGATGTATTTGTGGCCTATGGGCAAGGCTCGTTGTGATATGTATTGGGCCCATGATGCATGATCCATTTGATGTATTCGAGACCCATGTGTAGGGCTCACATGTTATGTATTTAAGGCCCATGAGCAGGGGCCCACCTGTTGTGGATATATGGTCCTTGGGCAAGGCCCACTGTGTTGTACATTAGGCCTTTATAAGAGGTTGTGGGCCCATTATGTGTTTGGCTCTATGTGGGCCATCCCTTAGGAAAATGTTGGTTAGATATCCACATTGTCGAGGCCGATTGTGATACTGATTATGAGTATGTGACTACACAACATTATGATACATGCCCATATGCATCATTTGCATGTTTGTTATGAGATGTGATTGATCATTACATATGTCATTTGGCAGGATGATATGAGACTCCCTGATAGGCGGAGGTTCTCCCACATGAGCGCGCGGTATGTATAGGATTGATGCATGATTGGATTGTATGACTCATGCATCTTGCATTGTGTTGTGATTACTATACGCCCTAGTAACATCAGGGTCATAGCCTCCACAAGCATATCGTGGATGGCCAGATGGGACACAGAAAATCTGTTCGAGCATCTGGCTGCTATAGATGGCCCTGGGTGAAAATCCCTAAACACTCTCTTGGTACCAGAAGATGCTCCAACATCTAGACTGAATGGGTAGATGAGCGTTGAATGCTGATTTTCAGATGGTTGTGCTCTCCAATGTGTCGTGGTCGGTTGGAAGGGGGTGCGGCCTTACCTGCCCGAGCGCAGGGGGCAAAGTTAGGCTGAGTTTGACCAGCTCACGGAATGGGTCCGCTATCGACGTGCCAGATAGGTATTGGCGGACTATTGGCCAGGCGGATAGTGAGGTTTCTTACACTCACTTGGACTGTGGGGCTAGGGAGAGCGGCAGTTCCATTTGGAGTGTAATAGACCCCGGTGATTTCTCAGAGAGGAACCGTACTGATATGTGGACTTATTGAGTAGGAGTTGCATGCTCATTCATTCACTCATTCACTATCCGCTCGGGCTGGTGATGCGTAACTAATTGTTGTGTACCTTCGTTATGGCAAGGATTTCGGTTGGGCGCACGACTAACCTGAGATCAGGAGTCTACTACATTGAGTCTGACTCTCCAAATTTAGGTATGGGACTGGTTTAGATAGAAGTCTCTTGTGATAGACCCCATATCCTGTGATACTATGTACTATCATCCCGACGTCACTCTAGCTTGGTCATTTCATTTGCACCGCATATTACATTCCATCTGCAGTATTTAGTATTTTGGGTTGTCATGTTTCTGCATTGATATGGCCGATAGTACTCATGCCTTGCATCGCATCGTCCCGGTACGGCTGATCGTACTTATAGACTTGTCAGTATATTTCTGCTTATTTTAATATTTTATGATTTATGACATTGTATCCTCGGCATCTAATATTTGGCTCGCTTTGACTCCTCATTTGCATAACTGATTTTCACTGCCTACCCTGATATTGTATAACTCATGGACTTGTCAGTACTTCCGCTTACTTTGATTACTCTGATATTGCTTACTTGACACTTACCTTGTGCACACACTTATACCACCCTCTAAGCTTTCTATAAGCTTATGCACGATAGATGCGTGTAGGTGATGTTAGGTTGCAGCAGTGTTGAGCTTGGAGCGTGCGGTGGTCTTCTGGAGCTTGATTTTTCTATTTATATATTTTCCTTTCAATGTTGTACTCCAATGATTATATTAGTAGATATGTGATGATAATGTTACTTTGTGAATTGGGTAATCTTGTGGTTATGCTTATTAATATTTAAATGTATATAAAAAAAATTCTCCTTATAGGATCCCAGGATCGGAATCTAGCATATGAATGCTAGGAGCCAAAAATGGGGTATTACGGAGGCTGTCGGCACCGGATTCAGAAATCAAAAATCCATATTTGGGGTGTGACAGAAAGAGAGAGAAAGTGAGAGAGAGATTCAGGGTTTGTGCTTGAGATTCGATTCCACCTTTCCACGTACTTAGCTACCGTATCTGTGTCGCTATACCGGCAATTTTGGTTCCGTGCTTGGGTAAGAAATCCTAACCCTAATTGGTTTTAGGGATTTGAATAAAGTAAAGGATGAAATAGCTAGCCTATTTCATGCTGCAGGTTGTCCTGTTGCCATAGACAAATACATCATGTTCAAACTGAGCTCGTTACGAGTCTACCAGTGTAAGGTGTGGACTATAGATGGTTAGGTTATAGTTTTCAATGCTTTCAATGTCAGTAATGATTTATGACTGACTTGATTGCTGCCACACGTGCCTAGTTTTGCTGTTTCTTGTCTATTATACATATATAAAAACTATGTTGATTTTAAATGTATTCCATGTGTATGTTGAATGTTTGAATGACTATGGAATTATGATTTAAGCTTGCCATGTTTATTAACTGACAATACATTATTGTTGTACAAATGGTGAACCCCTTGTAAAAGGGATTTGCTATAATACTTGTTATAACTACTTTATTATATATGTGTAGCTTAAGTGTTTGATAAAATGCATGAATGTAAAAGTGCTTGTTTAAATGCATGTAACGAGGGTGTTGAGATAGGATTCTCAACTCCCTTAACTATAGTTATAGTATCCTTGATATAACCTATCTTACTACTATGTGAGTTGGGGATGAAATGCCTATGTGTGGTAATGAGCGTAGTATTTGTTTTGTCGAATTGGTTAAAGTAGGATTTATGATTGATTTTACTTCTCACATGCTTTCTTTGCTACTTCATGCGTATACTATTGTTTGGAATGTGTTTCGGGATACGACGTAGTCCAGGCGATCGGTAATGATTTTTACGCTAGTGGCTAAGGTTGTTTAGCCACAAAGGACGTGTTCGATGAATCTGAGCCATACTTTGGATATCGACAGTGATTAGGCCACATGAAGTGATTACACACTTCATGTCGATTATCTCGATGTGCGCCCGTACCAGTCGAGCTCGTCAAGTAACCCGATAGACCCGATGTATGTTCACCATGTATGGACGTTACTTCTTGAATCTAAGGTACCAAACTCACTAATGGAAACTCATTTAACCTTGGTACCTCAATCTGCTAAGACTCATGAGCCGGACATAGTGGTATGGGACACCGTGGTCAAGCTGTCGCCTTACGCCGGGGTGACGAGCCCACCCATAGTGACCAATGAGCAACCCAGACTTGTGAGCCAAATACGGTGGTATGGGACACTGTATTCAAGCTGTCGGCCTATGACTAGGTGACGAGCCATTCATAGTGACCTTGAGCATACTCTGAGACTGCGCTGAGGTGACAAGCCTTTGTAGTGACCTAAAACCGCAACATCGTATAAGACTAGCTAGGATTGACAACCCTAGAATGAACCATTGTTGGGAAATGATATAAAGGAGTTACCTTAGCTTCCCAATCCTTCTGTATGAAAAGGACTAATAAGAACTCGGTAACCACGTTCATAACATCGCACTACATGTGCCATTAGCATTGGTGTAAAGCATAGCAGGAGTGTTGCATGCCGCAGTCGTTAGATGTTGTCGCAAGAGGGAGTGCATGCGAGGGCATGCATCATTAATACATATCATGGTTGAATTAACCAAAATACTTAGGAATGCTTGATTTATTACTTTATCATTACTGTTTGATTGAATTGATCATATGTTAACCTTTGCTCTATAGCTCCATTGAGTTGATACTCACTCCTACATTTTGGGATGGTGTTTAAATACCAACTAGACTCTGTTGTAGATGCAAGTAATGACGATGCTTATGAAGCTGAGTCGGACTATTACGATGATGAGGAGTTCTCTTATATGCAACTCTCTGGTAGTTTTATGTGGACTTGG
Source organism: Magnolia kwangsiensis (assembly GCA_037074715.1). Taxonomy (NCBI): domain Eukaryota; kingdom Viridiplantae; phylum Streptophyta; class Magnoliopsida; order Magnoliales; family Magnoliaceae; genus Magnolia; species Magnolia kwangsiensis. The sequence continues at coordinate 81,451,211 of CM073586.1, read as the reverse complement.
AGTTGCGCTGGCAGGGCTACAAGATTTTGGATAGAAAATATTACACTTTCTTATTTTGTACCTTTTGGAACTACACTTGTAATTGCTTAACCTAGTGACAATCATACTCTGAGGACTTACTATTACTCCTATACAATTTTTATACATATCACAGTCTTTCACTTGCATAATTTAAATTGTCCCTGGAGTATGATAGGTTAATTTGGTATAATCCTACTCATGTTTAAGGAACTAATACAGATAACATTTAATCATCATTATCTATGTTGCATAAGCGATGTGTTGGAACTTAGGAGTTAGGCTCCTACTCAACCCCCCTGATTTTCATAGCGTTATAAGTTGGTATTAGAGCATGATTTGGATTAAACCGGACCTGGGTTATGGTACCACAACACATACTGACATATTCTGACTTAGGAGGGTGAGATACAATGTAAAAACAGTCGTAGGACTCCTAGTTTTGCTTATTGATAGAATTGACCGAAGTTGACCCTTAGAATCGGGGCCAATACGCATCCGAGATAATGAGTGGTGACCCCAGATCTTTACTAAGCCGTCAATCAATGGGTCCAGACTAAAATTATACCCTTTCCACATCCAAACAACCTGAAAAGTGTGAATATATGAGAGATAGGGACCCAAACTGTTTCAAACGGCCGAGGGGGCCTAAATCGCATAAAACGGTGGGACCCAGGGGATTCCGCACACACACGGCACCTCGGGAGGGGGGGTGGCCACCGCCCAACCACTGCGGCACCACACCGGGTCTAGCAGACCATGGCGGCACCCCGCCCAGGTCCAGCGGGCTGCGGCGGCACAGCGCCATCCGTGGTCTACCGCGGCCTAGTCGGTCCGGGCCTGAATGGGCCACAGCGGGCAAGCTTTGGCCTGGCCTCCCAACATGTGTGGGGCCCTATAAACACCCCTTTTTACCTCATTTCACCCAACACCTATTTTTAAACCCTTCCAAGCTTTCTAAATCCCTTCTTCCTCTCTTGAATCCTTCCTCCATCCTCATATTTCCTTCATTCTATACACGTCCCCACCATCTTCATCAAAGACTCATCTTTTATTTCCTTCTTCCCCTTGAGTGCACAAAACCACATTTGTGCCTCATACATCCCCAAATCCAACGACCCATCCTACTTCCCCACTTTATTTCACTAAAATGGCCCTTTTCGAGCTCGTAACGGCCATCTTCTCTCTCTCCACCATTCTTTCCCTCATGGGAAAGAAGAGAGCTCCTGTGGATGAAGCCGGGCCTAGCCGCTCTAACCGTCTGAGGACAAAGACGAGCGCTGAAGCTACCACAAGCGCCGCCCATGAATGAAGGTCGAAGTGGGAGCTCAATCCCTGACTCCCACTTGAGCAAGTTCTACTGGTAGGCTTTGAACATGATCGTTTTAGTGGTCGTAGAGTCGTGCTTGAGGCCCATGTAGATGAGAAGTTATCTGGACATTATCCGATGATGGAATACCTAGTGGACGCCGGGTGGGGTCCCATATTCGAGGGGGAGTCTCATGCATGTGAGAACACGGTTCTAGCCTTATACGCGCATATACGGGACCCTACGCTGGAGCCTCTACAGTTCAAGATCCTATTTGGAAGGCAAGAAGCAGCAGTTGATGTGGGGTTGGTATCCCAGATCATAGGAATCCCATGTGAAGAGGTGCACATTAGCGATAAGCCTCTCAAGAATGTGCGAGAAAGGGATTGCCGCACGCGCTACCTCTGTGGCCGATTAGCACATTGAAAGGAAGGCAGAAGCCATTGGAAATGCCAGATGATTTTCGCTTGCTTCATCACATATTCACGTATAACATGTACCCTAGGTGGTGCATATTAGACCCCAGTTATTGCCTGGATTTACGAACATTGTACTGTCTAACGGTCCGATTTAACCGTGTTTGTGCTGCAAGGTGTAATTACGAGCTTGGATTGAAATAAGAGGCTAAAATCATGGATTTAACGTTCAGAATTCATCAAGGCATTGGACGAGACTCCATGAGACCAAGATCAATGATTTAAAAGTTGGGGATCCGAGGAAATCAAGTCATTCACGTTGAAAATGGCCTGAAACTAGTCTAGAATGCAAGATCACAGGGTTCCCACCATCTGTTTAACTCGAAACTTCATAAATGGCCTGAAGACCATAAATTAACCGTACACGTCAAATTTGAACCATTGGATCCCTGTGAAAGTGACCTAACAAATAGATCAGCCCAAAAAATGCTGATATGGGGCCCACTTGATATCTGGATATGCATCAATTTTGGTCTCAGCTCCTTAATTGGGCTGATAAAATAGATGGACGGAGCGGATTTCTCACGAACACCATGCTGAACCCCATATGTACACTGCGTGTACATAAAGTGCACGTGCAATGGACGCGCACCGGATCGACTTCTTGGTCAAAAGGGTCTCTGACCCGTTATTTCTTTGAAAATTGGATTTCCCACCAGCGGACGGACGCACGGCATCCATTTTGGCTAGTGGGGCCCACCCATCATCCATTATGATGATCAGACCTGTCCATTGTCTCTAGGGTAGGGAAGACCCTCGCCTAGCTGGCCTTTTGGCCCCATGCACGTTCACACACAGTGAATTCATCCAAAATGCAAGATGGATGGTGGGAGCACAGATACAGTGGGTTGCACCAGAATCTGACCAAAATCACCCCTTCCTGACTGGTTTTTCGTCAGGAATCCAGTGGACGGAATAGATTTCTCCATAAAAATCAAGTTGGGGCCCATCGACTTTCACAGCGTGAGGCGGTGCATGCTCTGTTTTGTAAACTGACCTGCGGACCAATTTTGTGGGCCATGTACACGATCTTTTCGGATGATCCAGTCCACCCATCTTGATCAGGGTTAAAAACCGACTAGACAATAAACATATTTCCAATCCATGTTAACTGGATGAAAAACAATCTTCTTCGTAATGTCCGCAGACTCTGTTCCATGATCCACGTTAGTGATCGTGGTGGGCTCCTATCTTCAGGATGAGTGAAGATCTGCACCGTCCATCCTATAGGGATGAGAAATCTAATCAAGGTGGGGTAGACATTTCACTAATTGGCAAAGGAAATAAGGAGTTGGGTGCGTTGGTTCTCATTTGTGTAAACTGACGTACGCAGGGACTGTGTACTGACTTCTTGCTGCGTAAACAGCAGCCACGTCGGTCCTCTAAACCGACCCTTCTAGCCATCGACTATATCAAGTATAAAAGAGAGAGAGAGAGAAGAGAAAGAGGATCATCCACGGCTGGAGCTTGGATTCAAATGGCAGGGAGACGTGAGAGAGAGAAAGACAGGGAGAGTTTTTTATTATTTATTTATACTGGTTTTTTTATTAATTTTTGAGATTAGCCTAATCATGCCAAGGTCAGGCTAAACCTCTTAGATAGGGCTAAGAGGTGAAGCTTGTAGCGTGATTGGAGTGATTTGCTTGTGGCTTTTGTTTATATTGAACTAACGTTGATTTTAGTTTTATTAATGGCATATTTTTTTTTTAGTCTTTAATGGTCTACTGTGACTGAAATTACAATGGGTCTACAATGGCTTTGAGCATGTTCCTTCCCTTTTTATGTTTATGATGTCAGGAAGCCTTGTTGTTCACCATAGTCTCCTGGGCATGGTCAAATGTCGGTACCCTTCCTAACCTTCATGGCATATTGATTGGTTGGTAATTAGTTTAATTCAGTTGTTTGATTTGTCTCCTGGGCATGATTTGGTGATAGAATCCATTCTAATTCATATACCTTTCATCTCTTGAAAACTATATCAATGGAAGTTCAGTTAATTTTCATGATTCTTGAAGCAGGCGTAAGGTCTCCCTGATCTCTACAAGTGGATCCTCTGAATCCCTAGTTTCCTTACCTCTGATTTCTCCTAAGTTTTAAATAAATATTTCATCATTATTTCTTAAATTCTATTTGATTTAGAGTACATCTATTTCTAGTTCTAATTCTATTTAATTTCAGATAACATACAGGTATCAGTCCCTTGGGATTCAACCTCAGTCTTACCAAGTTTATTACTACATCACAACCCTGCACTTGGGGAGTGAACAAGTTTTTGGTGCTGTTGCCGAGGACTGACGGGTACGTTTGTCTGAGATTAACTAGTTTTAGGATTTGTTTAAGATTAGGATTTTCTAATTTTAGGTTAGAATTCTTTTTCTGTTTTTAGAAACTAATATGTTTTCCTATTTTGTAGGATCTTGACATAAGTTCTAATTTGGTAATCCCTTTCTAATTTCTCTGTTTTTTTTCTATTTTTAGAATAAGGCTTTCAGTTTTAGAAATTTGATTTTTTTTTTTTTTCATTTCTAGAAACTAACATTACATTTTATCCTAGGATTTCTAATTTGGAACTTTCTAACTTTAGGTTTTCTATTTTTAGAAACTAATTTCTTTTGTTTTTCTTTTTCAGGATCTCAACATAGGAACTCCACATTTGGTACATTCTTTCTAACTTCTCCTCCTCTTACTTTTCACTTTGTTGTAGGACCTTTTCTTCTATTTTTCATAGGATTAAATTCAAGTTAAGGGTTTCATCATGTATATGCACGAGTAGTAACGTCAGTATGTTGAGAAGAATAACCTATTTTGGGATGATGATGACATAAATCAACTTATGTCTTAAAACTTTTCTAAAACTATCATTGAGAACCGATTAGAATATAAAGATCCACCGGCTAAGAAGTCCTTACGTGATTATATGCAGGAGAACAATTACACCCCATGGATTAACAAAACAGTACGTGAGTGTTGGGGTTATCACAACTATGGTTGTGAGAATTATTATCACCCATCCGATAAAAAGAAAACAATGCATGATTATATCATGAGTGATAATACTTATTACCAACCATCAAATTCTCCCACCTATGATCCGTATGACTACAATAAGTAAAAACATCAAAATTGGGGAAATAAACAACAACATGTTATAATGATTATTCTCTTGGATCTCCTACCTTTGAGATCTAACCAGAAACGATCTAAGAGGATTCATATCAGCGTGACATGGCCTGTCTTGAGGAAATTCGAAAAGCAATAGAAACACTCATGTCACACCCTGAAAAGATAGAGGAGGTTTGCTCATCCCAACCACAACCCAATCCAGAAATACAATGCGAGGAAAGTGATCCGCACTCACTTTTAAAAAAATTTGAAATTTGGAATGAGGAGTTGGATTCTGTTAATGAGCATGTGGTTTAATTTCCTGAGGAGTCGATCTCGATGACTGTTCGAAAGAATGGTGAAAATACATGGATATCTTTTAAATACAGTGATGATGTCACACCTTCCTTACATGACACATAGGACTTCAATGATGAGGTAGAGGTTAGTTTATTCGAACCTCAACCGAATTTAGGAATAGAATATGAGGAAGGTGATTACATCCCAACTGTGCACTGCATGGAATTAGACGAAGATGTGTATCGGGATGATGATCATGAATGTTCAGCCCAAATTCTCCTGAATCGATCTCAAGCATGGTCCAGGTCAGTGATCAAGAAGTGCACGAAGTGATCAGTCAGGAGGATCTACTCCACTCATCTGACATGCCCGATTTAAATGTGAAAAATGAACCCCTTACAACAGACTCTTCTAAATCTTGTGAGACATATTTAGACCACTCTCCTGAATTAAATGATGATATGATTCGGAAGAAGGAGAAGTTGCCCGCTACGACTCTAGATTTGAAACCACTCAGTTGAGACCACCATATGAGCTGCACACATTTGACAATTCAATACCTTAGTTGAGTAATTTCAATGAACAGATTGATCACATCAATGCTTCACTTATTGATCATCAATCTATCTGTGCAGGCCTGGAGTAAGAGAGCATACCTTCATCCACTTTTAAGGATGATGGATTCTTTGAGCAGATCATCGCGAGATCCAATATGAAAAATAAGTCACACTCAGCTGAATTTTCCAACTCTTAGGATTGCTTGGCACATTTTGCAGTTTCAAATAATCCCTTGTTAAAAGACAAAGTAGATGCCTTGCGAGACAACATCTCGGTAGTCATCACTGACCGAGAGAACCCTTATTCTAAAACCCTCTCTTCCCCTGATCTTAAATGTTTACCAGTAAAGGAAGAGGAGCTAAAAATTAAACCAAAGTTTGGAGCTTCGGAATGTCTTGAGACTACATCACCTCTTAGGAAGTTTTCTAAACTTTATTTATTTGTAGTCTCTGATTCACCATGCGATACTAACGTTGAAACTTCTTCTGTCATAGGTGAATCGTATATATTACGGGTACCTCAAGCACTTCAATGAAAAATTTCTTATGAGGTACATAAGTCTTTCTGGAAAGTCATGCTCTAGGGCGCCCAAGCCTATTGTAAAAAGGGCTTTTGGATGATCCTGTTGAGGAACTTACTGAGAAACTTATCAAGATATTGGCCGGAAGGGAAATCTTGCGGCATGATCGATTCAATGTTTGTGGGTAACATTGCTGCAAACCCTCACGAGACTACAACTCGTCCACTAGGGGTAACCTAGGGGTTTAAAGGCTTGTTGCATATGATAAATGTAATCGAGAGCACCTGTAAAAGTGGTATAGGTAGGATTTTATTTTTATTATTTTTGTTTTACTTCTGTTGATTTCTCTCTTGTGCTAACTCGCTCTTACATAGATATTTTTGGAAACTCTCTCAATTCGTTATTCAGGTACTATCTTCCCATCACTTCTCATTTACTTTCGTTATCCCATGTGCATTGTATGCTCATATATCTTTTACATTAAGGACAGTGTAGATTTTAGGTTAGGGGTGGGAGATTAGGTTATCTAATCAGTGTTTTCTTGGTCTTGAGCAAAAATCGTAAAAATTTTAAAAATTTTCTGAGAATTCTTGTGAATTCGAAGTGATTTTGACGACCATCTTAGATTTAAAATTTCAAGATACGTGATATTGGTAATTTATGACTCTTGGATTCAGTATCTGTTAGATTTCACAGTTAAGTTTGAATCGTTAATCCAAAATTAGAAGTAGTAAACATTGATTGAGTCATGATTTTACATGTCACATCTCGCTTTCACATTAAGGATTCAGTTTGATATTGAAAGGTTAACATGGTAATTATTAAGCATGTAAGGAACCAACTTGAAAATTTGCCCATCATGATCAATTAAAGAAAAAAAAAATAGATACCTTTGAAAAAAGTTGGGCGAATAATTTTCACCATAGGTTTGCTCCCTATAGGTGAGGATTTAATTCCCCATGGATGATATGAAGAAAAGGGTTGGGCGTACAATCTTCGTCATAGGTTTGCTCCCTATAAGTAAGGATTTGATTCCCCTTCTTGATGTTACTTTTAATGGAAAAAATCAAAAGTTGAAAGAATGGAAAGATGATCTGTAAGGAAAATTTTGGGTATCATGAATGCTCTTGTCGTTACTAATGATATCCTAAAATAGAGAAGTGAATTTTAATGTTGATAAGCCGAAATTACATTATACACCCATGAAACTTAATGTTTAGAATTATCATAATTGATGGATTAATACCTCGAACTTGATTATGAAGTTTGCGGTGTACTTGAGTCCAGGAGAAAATAATTCCCAACATTCATGGGTCTTAGAATTCTAATATCTGAATTGTTTTTCAAAAGAATCATTCGAGTTTATAGAAATTGTCCTGTAATTCTCAACTTATTATTCGCATATTTTACTCGGGACTAGCAAAATGTTGGTTGGGGGTTGTGTTGAGGGTCAAATATTGCATATTAGACCCTAGTTATTGCCTGGATTTACGAACATTGTACTGTCTAACGGTCCGATTTAACTGTGTTTGTGCTGCAAGGTGTAATTATGAGCTTGGACTGAAATAGAGGCTAAAATCATGGATTTAACATTCGGAATTCACCAAGGCATTGGACTAGACTCCATGAGACTAAGATCAATGATTTAAACGTTGGAGATCCGAGGAAATCAAGCCGTTCAGGTTAAAAATGGCCTGAAATTGGTCCAGAATGCAAGATCAGAGGATTCTCACCATCTGTTCTACTCGAAACTTCATACATGGCCTGAAGACCATAAATTAACCGTACATGTCGAATTTGAACCATTGGATTCCTGTGGAAGTGACCTAACGGACAGATCAGCCCAAAAAATGTTGATATGGGGCTCACCTGATATCTGGATGTGCATCAATTTTGGTCTCAACTCCTTAATTGGGGTGATAAAACAGATGGACGGAGCGAATTTCTCATGAACACCATGCTGAACCCCATATGTACACTGCGTGTACATAGAGTGCATGTGCAATGGACACACACTGGATCGACTTCTTGGTCAAAAGGGTCTCTGACCTGTTATTTCTTTGAAAATTGGATTTCCCACCAGCGGACAGATGCACGGCATCCGTTTTGGCTAGTGGGGCCCACCCATCATCCATTATGATGATCAGACCTATCCATTATGTCTCTAGGGGAGGAAAGACCCTCGCCTAGCTGGCCTTTTGGCCCCATGCACGTTCAAACATAGTGAATTCATCCAAAATGCAAGATGGACGGTGGGAGCACAGATAGAGTGGGCTGCACCAGAATCTGACCAAAATCACCCCTTCCTGGCTGGTTTTTCGTCAAGAATCCAGTGAACGGAATGGATTTCTCCATAAACATCAAGGCGGGGCCCACCGACTTTCACAGTGCGAGGCGGTGCATTCTCTGTTTCACAAACCGACCTGCCGATGAATTTTGTGGGCCATGTACATGATCTTTTTGGAAGATCCGGTCTACCCATCTTGATCAGGGTTAAAAATCGACCGGACAATGCACATATTTCCTATCCATGTTAACTGGATGTACACAATCTGCTTCGCAATGTCCGCAGACTCTGTTTCACGATCCACGTTAGTGATCGTGGTTGGCTCCTATCTTTAGGATGAGTGAAGATCTGCACCGTCCATCCCGTAGGGACAAAAAATCTAATCAAGATGGGGTAGACATTTCGCTGATTGGCAAAGGAAATAAGGAGTTAGGTGCACTAGTTCTCATCTGCGTAAACTGACGTACGCCGGGACTGCGTACTGACTTCTTGCTGCGTAAACAGCAGCCACGTCGGTCCTCTAAACCGACCCTTCCAGCCCCCAACTATATTAAGTATAAAAGAGTGAGAGAGAGAGAGAGAGAGAGAGAGAGAGAGAGAGAGAGAGAGAGAAGAGAAAGAGGATCATCCACGGCTGGAGCTTGGATTAAAATTGCAGGGAGACGTGGAGAGAGAGAAAGACATGGAGAGTTTTTTATTATTTATTTTTACTATTTTTTTATTAATTTCTTAGATTAGCCTAATCATGCCAAGGTCAGGCTAAACCTCTTAGCTAGGGCTAAGAGGTGAAGCTTGTAGCGTGATGGGAGCGATTTGCTTGTGCCTTTTGTTTAGATTGAACTAACGTTGATTTTAGTTTTATTAATGGCATGTTTTTTTTTTAGTCTTTACTGGTCTGTTGTGACTGAAATTATAATGGGTCTGCAATAGCTTTGAGCATGTTCCTTCCCTTTTTATGTTTATGACGTCAGGAAGCCTTGTTGTTCACCATAGTCTCCTAGGCATGGTCGGATGTCGGTACCCTTCCTAACCTTCATGGCATATTGATTGGTTGGTAATTAATTTAATTCTGTTATTTTCTTTGTCTCTTGGGCATGGTTTGGTGATAGAATCCATTCTAATTCATATACCTTTCATCTCTTGAAAACTATATAAACGGCAGTTCAGTTAATTTCCATGATTTTTGAAGCAGGCGTAAGGTCTCCCTGATCTGTACAAGTGGATCCTCTGAATCCCTAGTTTCCTTACCTCTGATTTCTCCTAAGTTTTAAATAAATATTCCATCATTATTTCTTAAATTCTATTTGATTTAGAGTACATCTATTTCTAGTTCTAGTTCTATTTAAATTCAGATAACATACAGGTATCAGTCCTTTGGGATTCAACCTCAGTCTTACCAAGTTTATTACTACATCACAACCCTGCACTTGGGGAGTGAACAAGTTTTTGCCGCTATTGTTGAGGACTGATGGCTACGTTTGTCTGAGATTAACTAGTTTTAGGATTAGTTTAAGATTAGAATTTTCTAATTTTAGGTTAGAATTCTTGTTCTGTTTTTAGAAACTAATATGTTTTCCTGTTTTGTAGGATCTTGACATAAGTTCTAATTTGGTAATCCCTTTCTAATTTCTTTGCTTTTTCTATTTTAGAATAAGGCTTTTAGTTTTAAAAATTTGAATTTTTTTTTTTTCATTTTTAGAAACTAACATTACTTTTTATCCTAGGATTTCTAATTTAGAACTTTCTAACTTTAGGTTTTCTATTTTTAGAAACTAATTTCTTTTGTTTTTCTTTTTCAGGATCTCAACATAGGAACTCCTCATTTGGTACATTCTTTCTAACTTCTCCTCCTCTTACTTTTCACTTTGCTGTAGGACCTTTTCTTCTATTTTTCATAGGATTAAATTCAAGTTAAGGGTTTCATCATGTATATGCACAAGTAGCAACGCCAGTATGTTGAGAAGAATAACCTATTTTGGGATGATGATGACATAAATCAACTTATGTCTCAAAACTTTTCTAAAACTATCATTGAGAACCGATTAGAATATAAAGATCCACCGGCTAAGAAGTCCTTACGTGATTATATGCAAGAGAACAATTACACCTCATGGATTAACAAAACTGTACGTGAGTGTTGGGATTATCACAACTTTGGTTGTGAGAATTATTATCACCCAACCGATAAAAAGAAAACAATGCGTGATTATATCATGAGTGATAATACTTATTACCAACCATCAAATTCTCCCACCTATGATCCGTATGACTACAATAAGTGAAAACATCAAAATTGGGGAAATAAACAACAACATGTTATAATGATTATTCTCTTGGATCCCCTACCTTTGAGATCCAACCAGAAACGATCCAAGAGGATTCATATCAGCGTGACATAGCCTGTCTTGAGGAAATTCGAAAGTAATAGAAACTCTCATGTCACGCCCTGAAAAGATAGAGGAGGCTTGGTCATCCCAAACACAATCCAATCCAGAAATACAATGCGAGAAAGTGATCCGCACTCACTTTTAAAAAAATCTGGAATTTGGAATGAGGAGTTGGATTCCGTTAATGAGCATGTGGTTCAATTTCCTGAGGAGTCGATCTCGATGACTGTTTGAAAGAATGGTGAAGATACATGGGTGTCTTTTAAATACAGTGATGATGACACGCCTTCCTTACATAACACACAGGACTTCAATGATGAGGTAGAGGTTAGTTTATTCGAACCTCAACCGAATTTAGGAATAAAATATAAGGAAGGTGATCCTATCCCAACTGTGCACTGCACGGAATTAGACGAAGATGCGTATCGGGATGATGATCATGAATGTTCAGCCCAAATTCCCCTGGAATCAATCTCAAGCATGGTCCAAGTCAGTGATCAAAAAGTGTAACACCCTGGATTTTTGCCAACCTGGGATTAGACGTCCTTAGGAAATGGGTCAACCATAATACCTTGGTAACCTCTCAGAAACCAATTTTAAAGCCAAAGAAATCATGTAGAACCTTATTCTTTAGAATTTAATGAGAATTAGCCGACGCTACACTAGATTACTTGTGAAATTAGCACCGACCACTTTAAATACGATCTGCAAGACCCAAAACTTGTAGAATCAATGACGCTACATTATCCTAAAATCCAGGATCAAACTCTAAACTGGTTTGTTCTCAAGAACCCTTTGAAACTTTGTATTAGATCTAGACCGTGCGTCGGAAGTCCGATATCTACAATCTTAAACCGTTATGACCGCTTAGCTGGACTTGACAATCATTTCAAAAATCAAGCCCAACCGACGTTCAGAGGCTATTTCATTGAGCCTGGAGTGAAGAGAGTGAGAAATGGGTTAAGATTTGAAATTTTAATTCAAATCTGGCACGGGTCTTTGTGCGTTATTATTAAGCGTTCTGACCGTTAGAATTTAGCCAAATTTCACCCTCGGGTCAGGAAAAATTTCTCTTTCATATCATGAGACTTGTAGACCTGATTTAGGTACGATGACCGCTGAACTGAAACTGGACCGCCACATGCGATCTGGGAACTCTACCAGACTGAAAACTTGGTGTGAGCAACATCCAACGACCATGAGCTTAAGTCCGATCGCGTTCGGCTGAGGGACCTCCCGAAACGCTCTTTTGGATCGAGACAGCCCCGATTTGGTTATAACCCAAGTATACTTTGTTCCTAAGTCTAAAAAGGTGAGCTTTTAGCCTATATAAGGGCCTTAAACCCTCACATATCTCTCCCATCCGAATTTGCTAGAAACCCTAGATTGAAAGAGAGAGAAAGTGAGAGATTGTGAGAGAGTGTGGGAGAGTTTTTCCTGCCACTTGTTACGGCTGTTACACGTGCTAAATCCTGGCATTCAAATCACTTTTTCGGTGATTCTAACGTACTTCTAGGTAAGAAAAATCCTAACTACTTGCTGTTTTGGGTTTCTTGCGATTCGAATAGCGATGTAGCTTATGTAACTTGTGTATTAGGTCGCCTTTACGCCATTGACGAAGCGTATACATTCAGTTCGAAACGATACACGACTAGGGCAAAAGGTGCGGATTTTAGACGCTTTGATTGACTGATTTCAAAGCTTTCAATGTCGTTTAATAGTAGATTATCGAAGAGAACGCCGTTTGACATGTAAAACATGCTGTCCGTTTTCCGTTTCGTAAATGTAAGGAAAATATGAGATTTAGGGCATTTTAGTCATTTGTAAAAAATACTGTTTACATCTACATTTTGCTGAAATGTTTACCATGGTTATTTGTCATGTTAGGATATTAGGAATGCGTGCATGATCGGTTTGGCGAAGAGATTCGCCCTTATGCGCACTTTGAGTCAACATACGCTATGTAGACTAAAGTGTGTAAACTAAGTGTTTGTATAAATATTTATATTAGTATGTATTGAGTAAATGGTGTTGTGTATTAGTTTTGAGATTTAATTCTCAATCAACATGTTGATGTATATGATTTTCACCATGTTGGCTATATGTATGGATTTCATTATATGTATGAAATGCATGTATTAGATGAATTGCTTAAGTTGTATGTTATAACATGTAACAACATGCTTGTATTGTTGTATTGCATTTCTATTACTCTCATATGATTGCTGATGCTGATTTACAAATGCTTAGGGCTATGACCTAGTCCAGGCAGTCGGTAATGGATCAAATTCGTGGTTGGCTTTTATTTGCCACGAAGGATGCGTCGATGAACGCGAGTCGTGTTTTGGGTTGGCGGCAGTGGTTAGGCCACTCGAAGTGTTTTATGCACTTCATATTGTTTAACCTGAGGTGTGATAGTACTAGTCGAGCCCGTCAAGTAACCCGACTGGCCGTTGATTGTTCACCTTGTATGAGTCATAACTGCTTGAACCTAGGGTACTGAACTTACCATTAAAAATCCTGTTAACTATGGTACCTTGATCCATAAAGACTCATGAGCCAGGCATGGTACTATGGGACACCGTGGTCGAGCTGTCGGCCTATGCTGGGGCCACAAACCTCCCCGTAGTGACCAGTGAGTACCTATGACTCATGAGCCGATTATGGTTGTATGGGACACTACATTCGAGCTGTCAGCCTACACTGATTGGTGAAAAGCCCTTTGTAGTGACCGCGAGCGTATTCTGAGTCTACGGGAGGCGACGATCCTTCCATAGCGACAAGGGTACAGTAGGCCTGTATTGATAAGGTAATGGGGGAGCGGTGCAACGAGTGTGAGAAACAGCCCTGGTAGCCCTTACAGCGACCTATAAATATAACATCGTATGTGATCTCTAGGAGTGACGACCCTAGACAGGATCTGTGTTGGGATTGATATAAGGGAAGTACCTTAGTTTCCCAATACTACTGAATGAAAGGACGAATAACAACTCGGTAATCATTATCCATATCGCATTGCATGTGCCTGGAAGATGTGGAGCACTGAGGAATGCAAGCATGCCGTGGGCGTAAGATGGTGCCGTATGAGGGAGTATGTCGGTGAAGGCATCCATCTTGTCATTTCATGCATACATTAACAACAGTATCTAGGAATGTTTGATTTATTGCTTTACTATTATCGCGTGATTGATTTGATAACATGCTAATCTTTGCTCTATTATTTCACTGAGTTGATCACTCACTCCCACGTTACGGGACGGTGTTTGCAACACCACCAGACCCTGTCTTAGATGCAGGTGACGAGGTGATTCAGGACGCAGAGCCGGATTACTACGAGGATCAGGATGAGTTCTCGTATATGCAGTTCTTTGATGGTTTTACGTAGGTGGCCTGGATCGGCGGGACATGCTAGTGGACTATCACTTGACATTTATTTCTTGCTTTATGACATGCATATGAGACTCAGTGATGTATTCATACTTTGGAGATAGTTTGAGATTATTTTTTTTTCGTACAGTGATATATATATTTTCCGATCTTCCGCTTGCGTTTTATCACTGGATCTGGAGTATGAATTGCAGTTTTGGTATAATCTTACTCATGTAAATGCTTTAACTCAGACAACATTGAATTATAATCACATTTGTTACATAAGTGATGGTCTGGAATTCGGGAGTCGGGTTTCTACACGACCCCCGATTTTCAGGGCGTTACAAGAAGTGCACGAAGTGATCAGTCAGGAGGATCTACTCCACTCATCTGACATGCCCAATTTAAATGTGGAGAATGAACCCCTTATAACCGATTCTTCTAACTCTTGTGAGACATATTTAGACCACTCCCCTGAATTAAATAATGATTTGATTCGGGAGGAGGAGTTGCCCGATACGACTCTGGAATTTGAAACCACTCAGTTGAGGCCACCATCTGAACTGCATACATTTGACAATTCAATACCTCAATTGAGTAATTTTAAGGAACAGAGGGATCACATCAATGCTTCACTTATTGATCTTCAATCTATTTGTGTGGGACTGGAGTAAGAGAGCGTACCTCCATCCACTTTTAAGGATGATGGATTCTTTAAGCAGATCATCGCGAGATCCAATATGAAAAATAAGTCACACTCAGCAGAATTTCCCAACTCTTGGGATTGCTTGGCACACTTTGCAGTTTTAAACAATCCCTTGTTAAAAGATAAAGTGGATGCCTTGCGAGACAACATCTCAGTAGTCATCACTGACCGAGAGAACCCTTATTCTGAAACCCTCTCTTCCCCTCATCCTAAATGTTTACTAGTAAAGGAAGAGGAGCTGAAAATTGAACCAAAGTTTGGAGCTTCGGAATGTGTTGAGACTACATCACCTCTTAGGAAGTTTTCTAAACTTTATTTATTTGTAGTCTCTGATTCACCATGCGATACTAACGTTGAAACTTCTTCTATCATAGGTGAATCGTACATATTATGGATACCTCAAGCAATTCAATGAAAATTTTCTTATGAGGTACATAAGTCTCTCTGGAAAGTCATGCTCCAGGGTGCATAAGCCTATTGCAAAAAGAACTTTTGGATGATCCTATTGAGGAACTTACTGAGAAACTTATCAAGATATTGGCTGGAAGGGGAACCTTGCGGCATGATCAATTCAATGTTTGTGGGTAACATTGCTGTAAACCCTCATAAGACTACAACTCGTCCACTAGGGGTAACCTAGGGGTTTAAAGGCTTATTGTATATGCTAAATGCAATCGAGAGTACCTGCGAAAGTAGTATAGGTAAGATTTTATTTTTATTATTTTTGTTTTACTTCTGTTGGTTTCTCTCTTGTACTAACTCGCTCCTACATAGATATTTTTAGAAACTCTCTCGATTCGTTGTTCAGGTACTATCTTCCCATCGCTTCTCATTTACTTTCGTTGTCCCATATGCATTGAATGCTCATATATCTTCTACATTGAGGACAATATAGATTTTAGGTTGAGGGTGGGAGATTAGGTTATCTAATCAGTGTTTTCTTGGTCTTGAGCAAAAATTATGAAAAATTTTAAATTTTTTGAGAAATTCTTGTGAATTCGAAGTGATTTTGACGACCATCTTAGATTTAAAATTTCAAGATACGTGATGTTGGTAATTTATGACTATTGGATTCAGTATCTATTAGATTTCACAGTTAAGTTTGAATTATTAATCCAAAATTAGAAGTAGTAAACATTGATTGAGTTATGATTTCACATGTCACATCGTGCTTTCACATTAAGGATTCAGTTTGATATTGAAAGGTTAACATGGTAATCACTAAGCATGTAAGGAACCAACTTGAAAATTTACCCGTCATGATCAATTAAAGAAAAAAAAACAGATACCTTTGAAAAAAGTTGGCCGAATAATTTTCACCATAGGTTTGCTCCCTAT
Organism: Magnolia kwangsiensis; assembly: GCA_037074715.1. NCBI lineage: Eukaryota > Viridiplantae > Streptophyta > Magnoliopsida > Magnoliales > Magnoliaceae > Magnolia > Magnolia kwangsiensis. The sequence goes on along the minus strand of CM073586.1, from coordinate 81,434,841 downwards.
AGGTGAGGATTTAATTCCCCATGGATGATATGAAGAAAAGAGTTGGGCGTACAGTCTTCGCCATAGGTTTGCTCCCTGTAGGTGAGGATTTGATTCCCCTTCTTGATGTTACTTTTAATGGAAAAAATCAAAAGTTGAAAGAATGGAAAGATGACCTGTAAGCTAAATTTTGGGTATCATGAATGCTCTTGTGGTTACCAATGATATCCTAAAATAGAGAAGTGAATTTTAATATTGATAAGCGGAGATTACATTATACACCCATGAAACTTAATGTTTAGAATTATCATAATTGATGGATTAATACCTCGAACTTGATTATGAAGTTTGCGGTGTGCTTGAGTCTGGGAGAAAATAATTCTCAACATTCATAAGTCTTAGAATTCTAATATCTGAATTGTTTTTCAAAAGAATCATTCGAGTTTATAGAAATTGTCCTGTAATTCTCAACTTATTTTTCGCATATTTTGCTCTGGACTAGCAAAATGCTGGTTGGGGGTTGTGTTGAGGGTTAAATATTGCATATTAGACCCTAGTTATTGCCTGGATTTACGAACATTGTACTGTCTAATGGTCCGATTTAACTGTGTTTGTGCTGCAAGGTGTAATTATGAGCTTGGACTGAAATAAAGACTAAAATCATGGATTTAACGTTCAAAATTCACCAAGGCATTGGACTAGACTCAATGAGACCAAGATTAATGATTTAAACGTTGGGGATCCGAGGAAATCAAGCCGTTCACAATGAAAATGGCCTGAAATTGGTCAAGAATGCAAGATCACAGGGTTCTCACCATCTGTTCTATTCGAAACTTCATAAATGGCCTGAAGACCATAAATTAACCGTACACGTCAAATTTGAACCATTGGATCCTTGTGGAAGTGACCGAACGGACAGATCAGCCCAAAAAATGTTGATATGGGGCTCACCTGATATCATGATATGCATCAATTTTGGTCTCAACCCCTTAATTGGGGTGATAAAACAGATGGACGGAGCGAATTTCAAATGAACACCATGCTGAACCCCATATGTACACTGCGTGTACATAGAGTGCATGTGCAATGGACGTGCACCGGATAGACTTCTTGGTCAAAAGGGTCTCTGACCCGTTATTTGTTTGAAAATTGGATTTTCCACCAGCGGACAGATGCACGACATCCGTTTTGGCTAGTGGGGCCCACCCATCATCCATTATGATGATCAGACCTGTCCATTGTGTCTCTAGGGTAGGGAAGACCCTCGCCTAGCTGGCCTTTTGGCCCCATATATGTTCACACATAGTGAATTCATCCAACATGCAAGATGGACGGTGGGAGCACAGATACAGTGGGCCGCACCAGAATCTGACCAAAATTACCCCTTCTTGGCTGGTTTTTCGTCAAGAATCCAGTGAACGGAATGGATTTCTCCATAAACATCAAGGTGGGGCTCACCGAATTTCACAGCGCGAGGCGGTGCATTCTCTGTTTCGGAAACCGACCTGCCGATGAATTTTGCGGGCCATGTACACAATATTTTCGGATGATCCGATCCACCCATCTTGATCAGGGTTAAAAACCGACCAAACAATGCACATATTTTCGATCCATGTTAACTGGATGTACACAATCTGCTTCGTAATGTCCGCAGACTCTGTTTCATGATCCACGTTAGTGATCGTGGTGGGCTCCTATCTTCAGGATGAGTGAAGATCTGCACCGTCCATCCTGTAGGGATGAAAAATCTAATCAAGATGAGGCAGTCATTTCGCTGATTGGAAAAGAAAATAAGGAGTTGTGTGTGCTGGTTCTCATTTGCGTAAATTGACCTACGCAGGGACTGCGTACTGTCTTGTTGCGTAAACAGCAGCCACGTCGGTCCTCTAAACCGACCCTTCCAGCCACCGACTATATCAAGTATAAAGAGAGAGAGAGAGAGAGAGAGAGAGAGAGAGAGAGAGAGAGAGAGAGAGAGAAGAGAAAGAGGATCATCCACGGCTGGAGCTTGGATTCAAATTGCAAGGAGACGTGGAGAGAGAGAGACAGGGAGAGTTTTTTATTATTTATTTTTACTATTTTTTTATTAATTTTTGAGATTAGCCTAATTATGCCAAGGTCTGGCTAAACCTCTTAGCTAGGGCTAAGAGGTGAAGCTTGTAGCGTGATGGGAGCGATTTGCTTGTGCCTTTTGTTTAGATTGAACTAACGTTGATTTTAGTTTTATTAATGGCATGTTTTTTTTAGTCTTTACTGGTTTGTTGTGACTGAAATTACAATGGGTCTGCAATGGCTTTAAGCATGTTCCTTCCCTTTTTATGTATATGACATCAGGAAGCCCTGTTGTTCACCATAGCTCCTGGGCATGGTCGGATGTCGGTACCCTTCCCAACCTTCATGGCATATTGATTGGTTGGTAATTAGTTTAATTTTGTTGTTCGCTTTATCTCCTGGGCATGGTTTGGTGATAGAATCCATTCTAATTCATATACCTTTCATCTCTTAAAAACTATATCAACGGCAGTTCAGTTAATTTCCATGATTCTTGAAGCAGGCGTAAGGTCTCCCTGATCTCTACAAGTGGATCCTCTGAATCCCTAGTTTTCTTACCTCTGATTTCTCCTAAGTTTTAAATAAATATTCTATCATTATTTCTTAAATTCTATTTGATTTAGAGTACATCTTAGTCTAATTCTAGTTCTATTTAATTTCAGATAACGTACAGGTATCAGTCCCTTGGGATTCGACCTCGGTCTTACCAAGTTTATTACTACATCACAACCCTGCACTTGGGGAGTGAATAGTGGGGCAACCGTACTGAATCCACTCGATTGATGGTAGATTTCCTTTATAGGGTTGGGCAGAGAGATAAGATATGTCTGTCTACGTTCACCCTACTACAGATAGTCCAGATGGCACGTTCTCCTAGGAATGATGTCTCGCTTTCATTTGGCCGACTCATATGTAAGATTTCTCGAGAGTTCACCTACAGACTCAATATGGATGACCTTACGCCGATCCACTATATTACTGAGACTATGCTCAAGAACATGAGAATTGGCCCGTGACAACGTCAGGCCCGACTTGACGAGTATGGGGACGAGACCGCGAGTGAAGAGGAAGAAGATGAGTCAGAGGGAGGACGTGAAGAAGGTGAGAATGAGGACGAGGAAGAGGAGGCCCCGGGTTCTGATGAGGGCTCTTCTCCTGCTATTTAGGTGCACGACAGAGATCGGGTTGTTAGGGAAGCTCACTTAACTCGACTTGAGGAGGGCCAAGTTTCCCTGAGGTAGGAGATCCAGGAGACCCGGACTAAAGTAAGGTGGAAGCTTGAAGAGAACGAAGCCTTCATGAAATAAAAATTCAAGAAGGTTTCTCGCACCTTTAGGGCTGCCCTGTGCTGTATGCAGGACAAGGGTGCACCTCCAACATCACCAGATTCAGACGACTAGTCGTATATGAAGTCATCTTTTGCTTTGTCTTGTTGCTTGTTCTCTTCTTGTTGTTATGTATAGCCTTATTAGGCTTAGTAGTGAGGTAGTTTGGTAGTATGTTTTGGTATTTGAAGCCTGGATTGTATTAACTCACATGCATCTTCTGTCATGATCCATGTAACGTTGTATCTCCTGTATTGTGACAATTTTAGTAAATGAAATGCATGAAGTCTCTTTAAGGTGTGTGTGAATGCCGTGTAATTGAGCTTGTAAGCATGCTAAAACTGACCTAGGTTGCACCCTATGTTGTGTACAGGGAATGCCACCTAAGGCCGCATGGAGTTCGACACGTCTCACTTTTGGCAATTCGACTGTCGGGGCACCTCCCTTGAGCGATAGCCAGACAGACCCTAGTTTGGGCCTCACTCATGATACCATGCCGGACTCTTAGCCGGCCATTGGCCCCACTAATGGGTCGACGACACTTGTTGCACCATTGTTGCAGGAGTAGAACCGTGCATCTACTTCAACACCGGACATGCCTCAGTCTGCTCCCCCTACTGACAGGTTAGAGCAGATGATGCTACTGATATAGTGGCAGCAATTACAGCAGCAACAACAACAGCAACAACAATAGCAGTAGCAGCAACAACAGTAGCAGCATTTTTTTACCACCATGGCGGGCATCTTTGTCCAGAGCATGGGGGTAGCCCCACCTGCACCTCTTATGCAGCCTGAGAGCAGTACGAGTGCTAGCAGCCTCTCTGAGCGATTCCAGCACTTCCGATCTCCTACATTTGCGGGTACTCACAAACCTGAGGAGGCCGAGTATTGGCTTGACTGCATCTCTAAAATGTTGAAGCCACTGCATTGTACTGAGGCAGAGCAGGTAGAGTTGGTCACCTATATGTTTGAAAAGGAGGCCAACTTATGGTGGGATAGCATTCTTCACACAGTTGTTATCGGATACGTGTGGATGTGGGACACTTTTGAGACCTGCTTCCACGAGAAGTATTACCCTCTCACGTATTGACATAAGAAGGAGAGTGAGTTCCTTTGCCTCCATCAGGGAGAGATGACATTTGCTTAGTACGAGAATAGGTTTACGAAAATGGCTAGGTATGCTCCTTTCATTCTCGTCGATCAGCCGATGAGGATGCGGCGCTTCTCTTAGGGTTTGCGACCCGAGATTCGCTCGAAGATGTGTTGTGCTAGCATACCCACTTATGTTGAGCTAGTGAACATGCCTTTACAAGCAGAGCAGGATGAGGATCGTTTATCTCGCACACGTGCACCCATGGGTCAGCGGCCTCAACCAGATCTACTGAGTCGGCCATTCCTTGATAAGAGGCCGCGCACAGACTCGCCACCCAGGATCGCCACTCCATTAGCCCCTTTGAGGTGACTCGATGTGTGGTGTACATACTGCAAGCATGAGGGGCATACAAATACTTCTTGCTTTACCAAGATGAGGGACAATGGCTTCTCGCAGCCTCAAAGGATCAACTGACATGTTCCTCAGATGATTACAACTCCACCTTTGTGGTCAGCACTAGTAAATCCATCATTTCGGCCACCTGCACCTAGATTCAGGCCACCTTAACAACCTATGGTACCGTAGCCAAACCGTCAGCAGCAGGCTCGTGTGCACTCACTTGCAGCTGAGGCATCTGAGACAGCGACCACACTACCTTTGGCTTTTGATGTCTCTGCGTATATTCAAGGTACACCAGTCTTCTTATTGGTGGACACTAGGTCCACTATCTCTATTATATCATGTGCAGCAGTCAAGCGACTGGGGTTAGAAACTAGTCCTCTGGTTGGGGTGAGAATCCTTACAGCCACGGTGACTTTCTCAGACGCTACCAAGATATGTAAGGGGTGTTCAATTGACGTAGGGAGCAGAACAGTGCACATGGACATGATTGTCACCTCGTTGCATCATTATGATGTCATTCTCGGTATGGACTGGCTTACAGAGATGAAGGCAGAGATCAACTGTGATACTAGGGTGGTGACAGCCTGTGGACTAGAGGGCACGACCTTTACATTCCCAGTGCAGGTCAGTTGGCCCTATCGCATCAGTTATTATACTTCCTTGCTAGAGGATGTTCATGGTCCGACACTCGAGGAAACCCCTGTAGTCCAGCAGTTCTCAGATGTATTCATAAAGATACCTGGATTACCCCCTCAGCATGAAGTCGATTTTACCATCGATCTAGTGCCTAGTGCGACACCTATATCTCTTCCGACCTATCTTATGACTTCATGTGAGATGGAGGAGCTAAGGAAACAGATCGATGATCTGTTGGATGCAGGCTTTATACGGCCTAGTGTGTCTCCTTGGGGAGCACCTGTATTGTTTGTAAAGAAGAAGGACAGGTCACTGCGATTGTGTATTGATTATCGCAAGCTAAATCAGGCGATGGTAAAGAATAAGTACCCTTTACCCAGGATAGATGATCTGTTTGATTAGTTGAGGGGGGTCACAATATTTCTCGAAGATCGACTTACGATCTGGGTATCACTAGTTGCGCGTCAGGGATGAGAACGTACAGAAGATAACTTTTAGGACCAATTTTGAGCACTACGAGTTCCTAGTGATGTTGTTTAGACTCACGAATGCACCGGTCGTGTTCATGGACCTGATGAATAGGGTGTTTTGGCCGTACTTGTACCGATTCGTCATCGTATTTGTAGATGACATCCTGATATACTTCAAGAGTCGGGAGGAGCACGAGAAACACCTGCGAGCAGTCTTTAATATTCTCAGGAAGAACCAGTTGTTTGCATAGTATAAGAAGTGCGACTTCTGGAAGGAAGAAGTCAAGTTCCTGGGACATGTGGTGTTCATGGAAGGGAGCGGTGGACCTTACTAAGGTAGCCGCAGTTCAAGACTGAGAGCAGCCTAGTTCGGTTACAAAAGTAAGGAGTTTCTTGGGCCTGACAGGTTACTACCATTGATTATTTTGAGACTTTTCCAAGATAGCTAGACAGTTGTCTCAGCTGACTCGGAAGGATCTCACGTTCGCTTGGAACGAGAAGGAAGAAGCAGCTTTTTAGGAGCTGAAGGACAAGTTGATGTCCACCCCTGTGCTAGTATTGCCAGAGCAAGGGGTCAAGTATACGATATACACCGACGCATCTCGCGTTGGTTTGGGTGGTGTTCTAATGCAGAAAGACAGGGTTATTGCCTATCTATCGCAGCAGTTACAGAAACATGAGAAAAACTACCCTACACACGACCTAGAGTTAGCGGCCATCATTTTTGCTTTGAAGATTTAGAGACATTACCTCTATGGAAATGAGTTCGAGCACTTTTATGACCATAAGAGCCTCAGGTACCTATTCACCCAGAGAGACCTAAATATGAGGCAGTGGCGATGGATGGAAACCTTAAAGGACTTCAAGTTCGAGGTCTCCTACCATCCTGGCAAGGAAAACCTCGTAATAGATGCGTTGAGCTGCAAGAAGGTGATAGCATTTGCGGCACCGCTGATGATTGAGGAGTGGAATATGGTGGATTTTGTACGTCGGTTTGAGCAGAAACTCACGGTGGAGGAACCGTTTGAGAGTGTCGCACACGTTCGTGTGCGGCCACTTATTGATGATAGGATCATTGTGGCTCAAAAGGATGATGAGCGATTGGTAGAGTTATGAGAGCAGGCGAGAGACGGTCAAGACTCAGAATGGAGAGTTGGTACGGATGGGGGTTTACGTTACCTGGCCGCCTATACTTCCTGAACCTTCACGTCTTGAGGCAGGAGGTTCGAGAGGCTACACATAATTCGAAGATGGCAACATGACTCCATTTGGGTGATCGTGGACCAGTTGACAAAATTGGCTCATTTTCTCCCTATTAGAGTTTCGAACTCTGTAGACAATCTGGCCAGGTTGTACATCAAGGAGATCATACGTCTGCATGGAGTTCCTATAGAGATCGTGTCAAACCGAGACATGCAATTCACATCTATCTTCTGGACTCATATCCAGGAAATAATGGGTGTGAAGTTGAAGTTCAGTACCACGTTTCACCCACAGACTGACAGATAAATGGAACAGGTAAATCAGGTGTTAGAAGACATGCTGCGAGCTTGTGTGCTGGATTTCAAGGACAGTTGGGATGACTATCTTCCTTATGCAGAGTTCGCGTATAACAATAGTTTTCAGGCGAATATTTGCATGGCTCCATATGAGGCCTTATTGGCCATCCCTATCGAGCACAGCATTGCTGGGCAGAGGTTGGTGAGAAGAGTCTGATTGGCCCAGAGTTGGTTCAGGCGACCTCAGAGAAGATTGACATTATCAGGCGTCGACTTCTAGTAGCACAGAGCAAATAGAAGAGCTACACCGATGCGAGGCGGTGACCGCTAGAGTTCGAGGTCGGGGACCATGTATTCCTTCGGGTTTTCCCTATGAAGGGAGTCCTTCAGTTTGGCAAGAAGGGGAAACTCATGCCGAGATTTATTGGCCCATTCCAGATACTGGATCGAGTAGGGATGGTAGCGTACTGTCTGGCTTTACCCACACCACTTGTAGGCATGCACAATGTATTTCATGTATCTATGCTGAAAAAATACATTCCTGATCCTTCACACATTATCAGATGGGAACAGGTGCAGTTGAGTGAGGATGGTACATATGTACTATGACTGATGCGCATCTTAGATAGAAAGGAGCAGGTATTGCGTAGTAAGGTGATTCTACTTGTGAAGGTATTGTGGACAAATCATACTGAGAGAAGTCGATGTTCGTAAGAACTACCCTCAGATTCTCGAGGAGTACGAAAAGGTACTAATTTCTAGGATGAAATTTTTCTTTAAGGGGGTAGATTATAACGTCTCGAAAAAATTCATACAAAGACCCAAGTACCGCCTCAGGTAGAAACCACCAAGGACCAAATCCTATAGAAATTAAATGAGAATTAACTAGTGCCAAACTAGATTACTTATGAAATTAGTCCTAATCACTTTAAACATGATCTGTATGATCCAAAATCTAAAGGGTTGTTAATGCTACATTACCTAAAAACCTAGGATCCATCTCAAAACCTAGTTGCTCTCGGGAGCATCATGAAACTTTGTATCGAACCTGGACCGCACGTTGAAAGTCTGGTTATTGCAAGACTATACGGATATGACCGTCTTGCTGGACTTGACAACTACCTCGGAAATCAAGTCCTAATAATACCCAGAAACGCACAACCTGAGCCCGGAGCGAAGTGTGCGAGAAACATGAATATCTTTAGGAAATGAACTGAAACTTAAGTGAATTGAGTCGATTCACTTGCAGGCCGAATCTAAGAACTCAGACTGTCAGATTTTGACCTAATTACACCCTCGAATTAGGGAAAATTTTCAATACAAGTTAGTGTACTTGTGACCTTGATCGAGTACTGATGACCGTTGAACTGAAACAGGTCTCCCGCGGTCAATCCCTAAACCCAATCGGACCGAAAACTTAGCCTGACCTAGATCCATGGTCAAGGATCCTACGTTTGACCGCAAGTAGAAAAGGGGCATCCAGAAGTGCTCCGTTGGACTGGAACAGCCAACCTTTGGCTATAACCTAAGTATACCTTGGCCCTTGGGCCATTTCCATCAGTTCTGGACCTATATAAAGGCCCTAAACACCCTCTCTCCCTTGCCATACGAATTTGCTAAAACCCTAGAAGAGAAAAGAGAAGAAAGAGAAGGAAAGAGAGAGAAAGTGAGAGAGAGATTCAGGGCCTGTGCTTGGGATTCGATCCCACCTTTCCACTTACTTAGCTACCATATCCGTGTCGCTATACCGGTGACTTCGGTTCTGTGCTTGGTTAAGAAATCCTAACCCTAATTGGTTTTAGGGATTTGAGTAGAGTAAAGGATGAAATAGCTAACCTATTTCATGTTGTAGGTTGTCCTGTTGCCGTAAACAAATACATCATGTTCAAACTGAGCTCATTACGAGTCTACCGGCATAAGGTGCGGACTATAGATGGTTAGGTTATGGTTTTCAAGGCTTTCAATTTCAGTAATGATTTATGACTGACTTGATTGCTGCCACACGTGCCTAGTTTTGGTATTTCCTGTCTATTACACATATATATAAACTATGTTGATTTTAAATGTATTCCATGTGTATGTTGAAATGTTTGAATGACTATGGAATTGTGATTTATGCTTGTTATGTTTATTTCCTAACAATACAAGATTGTTGTACGTATGGTGAACCCCTTGTAAAAGGGATTTGCTATAATACCTCTTATAACTACTTTATTACATATGTATAGCCTAAGTGTTTGATAAAATGTCTGAATGTGAAAGTGCTTGTTTAAATGCATAACGAGGGTGTTGAGATAGGATTCTCAACTCCCTTAACTATACTTATAGTATCCTTGATATAACCTATCTTACTACTATGTGAGTTGGGGATAAAATGCCTGTGTGGTGATGAGGGTCGAATATTGTATATCAGACCCCAGTTATTGCATGATTTTACGTACATGATAATGTTTAATGAAATATTTTAATCGTGTTTTTGTTACAGGGTGTAATTAGGAACGTTGCCTGAAAAAGAGTACTAAAAGCATGGATTTGATGCTCCGAAGTCAACAAAGCAAGGAACGGACTCCAGAGGACCAAGATCGAAGGATTTACACACCAGGGATCCAAGAAAATCAAGTCGTTCACGTTAAAGAGGCCCAAAATTAGTGCAGAATGTAAGATCACATAGTTCCCACCATCCGGTTGGCTCGAAACTTCATACATGGCCGGGGGGGGGGGGGGGGGGCTATAAATTAACCGTACATATTAAATTTCAGCCTTTGGATATCTCAGGAAGTGGCCTAACGGGCAGATTTTCCCCTTAATTCATTAAGTGGGGCCCACCTACAATCTGGATATGACTCAACTTTGTTCTTAATCCATTAAATAGGGAGAAAAATTAAATGGATGGATTAGATTGCTCAGGAACATTATAGTGGACCCCACCTTGTAAGGCGTGTGCACAGTGTACAAGTGCACTAGCCGTGCACCGAATCAAGTAAGTCGGTCAGTAGGCGCTGACCCGACTTCCTTCCTAAAACATTAATCTCCGTTTTCTGCTACGCAATAGGGAGTTACGGTCGACATCAGGTGGGCCACCATCATCACAGGTATTGCTGATCCGGACCATCCATTCATTCCAAGAGATGAAACTGACCGTACATATGGAGAATTTCTAGACCCATGAACGTGTATGCATCGAAACAACATCCAACAGCTCTAACAGATGGCAGGTTTAAAACTTAATGGGCCACACTCAACCCAACATAAAACCATCCATATCTGAAGGGTTTTTGGATGTGCATCCAATGGATGGCTTGGATTCATCAAAATAATAATGAAGTGGGCCCCACCAGTGCCATAGTGGAAGAGTTTTGCGTCCTTGTTTCACGTCTAACCGTTGCCCATTTTTTCAGGCAGTTTGGCCCACCATATTTGATCAGACTGTTGATCTGATCCATCCATCGTGTAGGCCTATACCAAATGCCCCAAGTGATGTTGATCTTACAGACAAAATGCAATGGAAGAGGGAGTTGGGACACTGACATCTTAAGCTACGTAAAAACTTTTGCAGCACCTTCTAAATCCATGCACAGTGTGTAAACAGCTGTTCCACCGCCCTTGACATGTATAAAAGAGGCATATGCTGGGACGTCAGAAGGGGAGAGATCAAAAGAGGAAAAGTTAGGAGATCCACGCCAGAGGAGAGAGAGAAGAAAGAGAAGAAAGAAGAGAGAGAGAGAGAGAGAGAGAGAGAGAGAGAGAGAGAGAGAGAGAGAAGGGAGTTCTTTATGTTTTTTCTTTCTTCAATCTTATTTTTTCTTCTTTCTATTTGAATTCATAGATAGTTAATTTTTTAGCTAGGGGTGAGATGAAGCCCCTAATTTGAATGATGCTTATTTTTCTTTATCGATTTCATCCTGACTCTAGTGTGCTTAACTAAAATTTTTGTACTTCTCCATTCTATGAGCTTAACCAAAGTCTAGATGTGGATGTTGTTTGGAATCTTATTCTAGGTGTTTGTGTCTAACCATGAACAGGTTTCCTATAGAAAAAGAAATAGGAATCTACATCTCTTCATGCCTAACCATGAATGGAAAGATGTGATCCATATACTTTAAGGGATTATACATTCTGTGTGCCCGACCAAGGACAGAGTGTGCTTTATTTATTAAATTTATATCAATTTGAATTAGGGTGAATCAACAAGTGAAACAAGGGTCAGGATAATTAGGGGTGGATTCAAAAGTCCTAGTACTCTCATTGATTGAATTTTTCTCATTGTTCTCAGTTATTTTTCATAGATTTTTCTTATTTTATTTAATTGTTAGCAAAACTATTTGTTAGATTAGTTTAAAAGAATCATAAATTTTAAATTATGACAACTAGTCGTCGTGGGAATGATCTCGTAATACGTACCATATCTACATTTGATTTATATACTTGCGAGTTTAAAATCATTTAAATCAAGTTAGTTTAAATAAAACATCATATAATAATGTGTGTAGTATGTGTTTGTCGAATTTCTTAAAGTAGGATTTATAATTGATTTTACTTCACACATGCTGTCTTTGGCTACTTCATGTGTATACTGTTGTTGGGAATGTGTTTAGGGCTATGACATAGTTTAAACGATCGATAATGATTTCTGCGCTAGTAGCTGAGGTTGTTTCACCACACAGGACGTGTTCGATGAATTCGAGCCGTACTTTGGATGTCGACAGTGGTTAGGCCACACAAAGTGATTATGCACTTCATGTCGATCATCTCGATATGCGCCTGTACTAGTTGAGCTCATCAAGTAACCCGATTGACTCGATGTATGTTCACCATGTATAGATGTTACTGCTTGAATCTAAGATACCAAACTCACCAATAAAAATCCGTTTAACCTTGGTACCTCGATTCACTAAGACTCATAAGCTGGACATGGTGGTTGGGACACCATGGTCGAGCTGTTGCCCTATGCCGGGGTGACGAGCCCACCCGTAGTCACCAGTGAGCAACCCAGACTTGTGAGCCAAATACGGTGGTATGGGACACTGTATTTGAACTGTCGGCCTACGACTAGGTGACGAGTCATTCGTAGTGACCTCAAGCATACTCTGAGACTACGCTGATGTGGTGAGCCTTTCTACAATAACTAGAGTATAAGCTAGGCCTACATTGAGGTGACGAGCCCTTGTAGCAATTTGGAACCGCAACATCGTATAAGACTAGCTAGGACTAACGACCCGAGAATGGACCATTGTAGGAAAATGATATAAGAGAGGTACCTTAGCTTCCCAATCCTTCTATATGAAAAGGACTAATAAGAACTCGGTAATCACATTCATAACATTGCACTGCATGTGCCGTTAGCGTTAGTATAGAGCACAGCGGGAGTGTTGCATGCCGCGATCGTTAGATGTTATCGCAAGAGGGAGTGCAGGCGAGGGCATGCATCATTAATATATATCATGGTTGCATTAACCAGAGTACTTGGGGATGCTTGATTTTATTGTTTTATCATTACTGTTGATTGAATTGATCACATGTTAACCTTTGCTCTAAAGCTCCATTGAGTTAATCACTCGCTCATACATTCTGGGACTGTGTTTAAACACCAACCAGACTCTATTGTAGATGCAGGTGATGGCGATACTTATGAGGCATAGCTGGACTATTACGATGACGAGGAGTAGTTCTCCTATATGCAACTCTCTAGCGAGTCTATGTAGACCTGGAGTTGCATTAGCGGGGCTACAGGATTTTGGATAAAAAATATTACACTTTCTTATTTTATACCTTTTGAAACTACACTTGTAATTACTTAACCTAGTAACAATCATATTCTGAGGTCTTATTATTACTCCTATACAGTTTTTATACATATCACAGTCTTCCGCTTGCGTAATTTAAATTGTCCCTCGAGTACGATAGGTTGATTTGGTATAATCCTACTCACGTTTAAGGCACTAATACAGACAACATTTAATCATCATTATCTATGTTGCATAAGGGATGTGTTGGAACTCGCAAGTTAGGCTCCTGCTTGAACCCCTGATTTTCAGGGCGTTACATAAACTTATAACCTACACTTATTACCTATACCTAAACCTGTAACCTAAACCAAAACATAAAACCTAAACCTAAACCTATAACCTTAACCTAAATCAAAATCTATAACTTAAACATTAACCTATAACATATAACCTATAACCTAAACTTATAACTTATAACCCAACCTTAGCCTAAACCTAAACCCTAAACCTAAACCTATAACCTAAACCCTAAACCTAAACCTATAACCTAAATGTATGATCTCAAATCCCTAAACATAAACCTACACCTAATCATAATCTCAACTCCCTAACCTAAACCTAAAGCTAAACTTGAAAATCCAAACCTAAATCCGATCCTGAAGCCAAACCCGATTTCCTTAACCTAAACCTTAACCTATTCTCAATTCCCTAAAGCTATAACCTATAACCTATAACCTATAACCTATAACCTAAACCTAAACCTAACCTAAACCTAAAACCTAAACCTAAACCTAAAACCTAAATGTATTCTCAAATCCCTAAACTAAACATACACCTAATCCTAATCTCAACTCCCTAACCTAAACCTAAACCTAAACTTGAAAACCCAAACCTAAACCCAATCTTGAACCCGAATCCGATTTCCTAAACCTAAACCTTAACCTATTCCCAATTCCCTAAAGTTATAACCTATAACCTATAACCTATAACCTAAACCTAAACCTTAACTTAAACCTATAACCTAAACATAAGCCTATAACCTTAACCTAAACCAAAACCTATAACCTAAACCTTAACTTATAACCCATAACATATAACCTAAACTTATAACCTATAACCTAACCTTAACCTAAACCTAAACCTAAACCTATAACCTAAACCTAAAACCTAAAACCTAAACCTAATCATAAAACCTAAATGTGTTCTCAAATCCCTAAACCTAAACCTAAACATACACCTAATCCTAATATCAACTCCCTAACTTAAACCTAAACCAAAATTTGAAAACCCAAACCTAAACCTGATCCCGAACCTGAACCCGATTTCCTAGACCTAAACCTTAACCTATTCTCAATTCTCTAAAGCTATAACCTATAACCTATAACCTAAACCTAAACCTTAACCTAAACCTATAACCTAAACCTAAACCTTAACCTAAACCTAAACCTATAACCTTAACCTAAACCAAAACCTATAACCTATAACCTATAACCTAAACTTATAACCTATAACCTAACCTAAACCTAACCCTATAACCTAAACTTATAACCTAAAACTTAAACCTAATCCTAAAACCTAAATGTATTCTCAAATCCCTAAACCTAAACCTACACCTAATCTTAATCTCAACTCCCTAACCTAAACCTAAACCTAAACTTGAAAACCCAAACCTAAACCCGATCCCGAACCCGAACCCGATTTCCTAAACCTAAACCTTAACCTATTCTCAATTCTCTAATGCTATTACCTATAACCTATAACCTATAACCTAAACCTAAACTTATAACATAAAACTAAACCTTAACCTTAACCTAAACCTATAACCTTAACATAAACCATAACCTATAACCTAAACCTTGACCTATAACCTATAACCTAAACTTATAACCTATAACCTAACCTTAACCTAAACCTAAAACCTTAACCTAAACCTAAAACCTAAAACCTAAACCTAATCCTAAAACCTAAATGTATTCTCAAATCCCTAAACCTAAACCTACACCTAATCCCAATCTCAACTCCCTAATCTAAACCTAAACCTACACCTAATCCTAATCTCAACTCGTTAACCTAAACCTAAACGTAAACTTGAAAACCCAAACCTAAACCCGATCCCGAGCCTGAACCCAATTTCCTAAACCTAAACCTAAACCTTAACCTTATTCTCATTTCTTTCTAGAATTTTCATGGTGCTTGTGTTATTATAGTTAGGGCTCAAAGGAGAATAAATATTCCTTACAACAACAAAATAAGAAAACCTCCATAGGTCAAATTCTTAATTTTTATTGTTATTATTTTTTTAATTATTGAAAATTGCTGACGGATTTTAGCCGTCAACAATGCCAACAGATTTTAGCCGCTGACAACACCGACGCATTTTAGTCGCCGTAAACTCTGACGAATTTTAGCCACCGACAACATCGACGGATTTTAGCTATTGACAACGCTAAATCTTTATTCGTCAGTGAGCAACGCCGATGCACCCTTTACCGACAGACCTTGCGACGACTAAAAGCCGTCGGGGAAGGTCATTGCTGACGTTTTTTAGTCGTCGGCATTGCCCTGTTTTTTAGTAGTGAACCTTCAACATGTGTGAGGTGATGGTGGAAAAACAATCAGGGTGAAAGTTTAAAGTTTTGTGGACTCTTCTAATGAATTTAATCAGTTTTATAAAGATGAGGGGATCGTACGATATAACATAGGCATTCACCTAAGAAAAGTGGTGTGGCAGAACGAATGAATCAGACTTTTTTAGAGAGATCCTACAGCACGTTAAGTAATGCTAGGTTAGGTAAGGAGCTATGACTTGATGCCATTAATATGACTTGTTACTTAGTGAATCAGTATTCTTCTACACAGATCAGTTGTAAAATTTCAGAAGAAGTATGGTGATTATGAAGTTGATTACTTAGGATTGCGAGTGTTTGATTGTGATGCGTACTCTCATATATCTTCCATTAAAAGACATAAGCCAGACCGAAGTGGGAAAAAGTGTATCTTTGTTGACTATGGTGATGGTGTGAATGGATACAGGTTATATGATTGGGTCACACGAAGCATTACGATTGGCCGTGACATTAGGTTTGATGAGAATTCTTTGTTTTGTAAGACAAAACATATGGAATAAGAAAAATCAGTGGTGATGGACGTAGAAATTATCGAGGTTAAAACACAAGTTAAAGCTCAGCAGCACCAATGGGTACATGAGTAGGTAGAGCAAACACCGCTTAGAAGAAATCCACTAAGAGATTATAGATTACTAATGAGATATAGAGATGACTCGAATATTACATTCATCCACATTATGGATGAGGGGTATCCGTATACCTTCCAGGAATCATTGGATGACCCAGATGTTGAGAAGTAGATGACAGTAATGCAAGATGAGATTGACTTTCTTCATAAGAATGAGACATGTGAGTTGGTAGAGCTTCTCATCGGATGTATAGTGATCAGGTGCAAGTGGATTTATAAGAAGAAAGAGGATGTGCACAAGTCAAGATTAGTTACGAAAGGGTATGCGCAAAAGGAATGTGTAGACTTCGGTGAGATTTTCGCTCCTGTGGTTAAGCAGATATCTATGAGGTTTGTGTTGACACTAGTTGCCAAATACAATGTTGGGCTAGAACAAATGGATGTTAAGACTACTTTCATACATGGGGAATTGGAAGAACAGATCTACAAAAAGAAACTAAAGGGGTTTAAGGAAATGGGTCAAATAATAAGGTTTGTTGGTTGAACAGGTCGTTATATGGCCTTAAGCAATGGTTCACAGAGTTTAATACTTTTATAGTGAGTCAGTGTTTCAATAAGAAATGGATGTATTTGATTCAGGGAATTATCTTATTCAATAACAATAAAGAAAGATAGAGAGAACAATCATCACAACGTATTTTATTAATTCTGAGTTCATTTACATTATCTTTATCCCTTAATTCTAAGATAAAGAATTTATAATTACAAAGTATAAATATTAAATAAGTTCAGATATCAATTCCGGCAACATTCCAACTTGCGATGTATTCATTTCATCAAGAGAAGTGTTATGAGGATTTGAATATCCTTTCGCTCTTTCCTTTAATTCATTTAGAATAGAAGCTTCTTGTGTAAGAACACAGAATTACAGCGAACACTTGCAATAATCAGAAATTTGACAGCATATCTACACCACACATCATTCCTACACAACATGTTGCACGATCCAGCACAAATGGACATAGTCCATTTTCTTCTTCTTTCTCATTCTTCTTCTCTAAGTATCTGTCAGGGTACTCAGAGGTCTTCTTACTTCTCAAGAGCTCTAATCTCTTGTCTGTGTTCAAATGAGAGCGAAAGTGAGATATTTATAAACCTTCGCACGTGTGGACCCTTGATCTTTGTGCCTTGGGACCCACCTTGCAGGACACTTCAAATTAATAGATCTCATAGTCGAAATAATGTTGTGCGGACCCGCGCAACCAATATATTGTCTTTCTCAACGTTGCACGGACCCACGTAACCAATATCCTTTGCGCGGTCACACGCAACACATGTATTTCATTAACTTTCTTTTCACTTGATTTTCTTCATTTTTACTAGGAGTGAATATGATCATTTCGTCTACTTCAAGATACTAAGTGATGAATGAATCATTTTATTGGTATTATATATTAATGACATGTTTATCATCAGTATAAGCATGTACGAGATCAATATATTGAAGACTCAGCTATCAGAGACATTCAAAATGAAAGATCTATGAGCTGTAAAGAAGATTCTCGACATAGACATACATAGAGATAAGAAGATGAGCATATTATAGTTATCTCAAGCAAAGTATCTTAAGAAGGTATTAGTGAAGTTTGAGATGAAAAATGCTTAGCTAGTTAGCACATTCCATGATACATATTTTAGGATTTCTTCATAGTAGTGTAGCGCCCCGACTTTTCAGGACTCGAGTATACGACCTATTTTCCAAAAACCCGAGTGTTAACTTTAAAGGATGGTCAAATCCAGTATATAATATTTTTATTTTATCAGAGTTAACAGATGAGCGTAGGATGGACAAATCCACATAAAGGAGAGTCTTTATTTACATTTAAGATATACAAGAAGCTACCCATAATGACTTATACAAATCAATGTCTCGATGAAACAACTATAAGAATTACAAAATTTAATACATGAGAAGTATAAAAATGCATTTAAACATAAGCCGCAAGATCGCGCAACTTCTCTTGATGATACAGTCATGCATCTCTGACACTTATACCTAGCTCCTCGTTAGTTTGAATGTATAAATCACTTAAGCCACCTGTGCTACCTGCACGGTTTTATGTTTGATGGATGAGTGACCAACTCAGTGTGAATTTCTCTCAAGATTACACACTACCGCATTAAGTAAGACATAGTATAAACCATCCAAACAATCAAAATAGCGTAAATGCAGTCTTATTATAAGCATGGATGCGTGAATGCAATCATTGTCCTGGGTAAGACATCCAGACTGACATTAGGCTCGTCACCCATGAAATCATTGTCCCAGGTTAGACATCCAAATGGACATTGGGCTCATTACCCATGAAATCATTGTCTCGGGTAAGACATCTAGACGAACATTTGGGCTAATCACCCATGAAATCATTGTCACGGGTAAGACATCCAGACAAACATGATACATGCATCATGTACGATAATATTAGATTTTGCTCTGTGTCATGTATACATGATTAGTCAATTCGTTATTAGTCCAATTACACACAGCCAATTTAATTAAGCTTGTGGTCACTATAGGGAGCTCATGACTTAGCGTAGACCAACGACTCGAGCATAGTGTCCCATGACTACCATTTCCAACCCATGAGACTACCGCCTTAGGATGTTTAATAGAAACCCGTCGACTAGTGGCCAATCATATTATAGTATGTGCAGCTTACCATCGCATGGTTGCACAGTATAAAACATCGGACCCATATAGAGAAAATTCCAAAACGAGCCACGTAGGGCCAATATCAAAACAAGCCACATAGGGCCAATATCAAAATAAGCCACATAGGGTAAGTATCAAAACCATGCGAGAAAAGATCATCCTTGAAAACCACTTAGACACAATAGCCCTAGATGATAGGCCCACATCAATGATCTATCTAGATCGCCACTCAATAGCCACTAGGTCAAAGGTCCATTGCAACCACCATCAATCAAGTTACATCTCAAGTATCGGTGTACAACCATAAGTGGGGGTTTTCCACTAATGTACCAGTTTAAATCCCAAAAGCAAACCATAAGTAATCCAATAGCATAAATTAAATATACAAAATAAACATTAAGCATGTGATGTAGCAATTCAATTCTAACAATTAACACTGTGGTTATAGAGTGGAGACATTAAAATAAAATTATAACTTAAGCTAATGGGAAAATGAAAAGCTTAAGGAGAAGAATCATCACCTCATAGTTCGCATCGCCTACCAGCATCGCTAAGGAATGCGCGTTCCCTTAAAATTGAATCCTACCATAGATTGTGAAGCTGTATGGTTAGATACAAGTCTTATACATTCCCTATGGTTAAGATCATCACATAGGGTTTAGATAACTTGGGTTTAGGATTTCTCCCTAGGGTTTAGTTCCAGGTTTAAATTCTAGGTTTTAATTATGAAACTTGAACTCTATTTTGTGTAGCCTTTAATGATATCGTTAATGGTTTTAATAGATGAATGAGATTAATAAAATGAATTAGTTATTAATTTTATGAATATTACAATGGTTAATATTGTATTATTTAATAGCAACCCACAATTATACTTAGTGACTCATAATAGTAATAACAATCGTAAAAGGAACCTATCATAATATCATAGAGAGTAAACCCATCAACAATAGAACTCAACTCGGTGAAAGAGTGAACTAACTCAAATAGTCAGATTTGAGTTTTATGTACTATCTACGGTTAGGATCATAACATGTGGTTTAGGTTACTTAGATTTAGAGTGTATCCACTAATCTAGTTTTAGGCTTCGTAGAGTTCAATTTTAGGATGCATCGTGGATTGTCCTAGCTCAAATCCAAAAGGTTAAAAGTCATTAGGATCTAGGGCGGGTTGAACTAAGCTCTTACGGGCCCATTATCGCCACAGTCCACATCAAATGGTTAAGATGGACAGATCATGAATTGTTGAATGATGATGTGTAATATAGGCTACGTGTGTTCCCACACGTGTTAATGCTAAATTTGACTTAAATAGTAACACTCAAGTATTGAAAAATACAGGGTGTTACAAATGTCCCATTACAGATGAGAAAAGAAGATTATATGTGCCCTATTTGAGTGCGGTTGATAGTTTAATGTATGTCATAGTGTATATGAAACATGATATTTCATATGCAGTCAGTGTTGTGAGAAGATATATGTCAAACCCAATAAGAAACATTCAGAGGTAGTGAAATGGCTACTTCATTATATATGAGGTACATTGAACTATGTCTTGACATTTCAGATATCAGAGGAAAAATTAGTAGGCTACGTGGATTTAGCTTATGTAGGAAATATAGACAATAGAAAGTCAACTTTTGGTTACTTATTTATATTAGCGGGTGAAGTGATTAGTTGGATGCTAAAGCTTTAGTTTGTGGCTACGTTTTACATAATTGAAGCTGAGTATATGGTGGTGTCGGAAGCTTTTAAGGAAGTTGTTTGGTCAAGAGAAATGATGAACGAACTCGAACTTTGGCAAGAGGCCATGCCAGTTAATTGTGACAACGAAAGCATGAACAATTTGGTCAATAAATCAGTTTATCATTCTTATACTAAATATATTAATGTTTGTCATCATTTTATCTGACATATTCTCGAGGAAAGAGGTGCGACTCTTAAAAAGATCAATACAAGCGTGAATCTGGTAGACATGATTACAAAGGCGGTTTTCACAGAGAAGTTCTAATTCTATTTGACTTCCATAGATTTAGCGAAAGGTTGATGAAAACGGAGTGATAATGATGGTGAAACTATGATTGAAGTAATTAGAAATGAAGCTTAGAGCTATGGTTTATGATGATTGAAGCCTTGGTGAAGATTGTTGTTAGATGTCTTCAATCTAATTAGAACAAGATCTGTCATTGATAGACCACTCAATGCCAACGATTATTTGTCATTCCCATTGATAGACCATTTGATCATATTGAGAAAATCTCGTATTTTAGATTTTTCTCACTAGACAGTTTTTCTAACATTCTTCGATCCCAGCAAAGGTGGCTTTGATCCTATCGAACGACCTTGATGGCTCGATGGCTGTCAATCCTATTGAAAGTCCTATCGATCATGCACAGTTTTATGTAATTCTAGGATTTGTTTCCTGTTCCAGGTGCGACACTATATATATGATTGTAAATGGGATTAGGGTGAAATCTAATCGAAGGTTAAACATTTCTATGGTTAGGGGAGGTGAAAACGAGGGTTTTTTGTGCATTGTAAGGGATTACATCTCTTGTCCTTTTTTATTTCATAGTGATTCATTGTCGCTTTATGACATAGTTTTTTTCCGCAAGAGTTTTTTCACGTAAAATTCGTATGTGCTTTTGATTCCCTTGTTTACATTTGCTTAATTTCGTGTGATCCAAATTCAAAATTTGCTTTCATGGATTCCCAACAACTACTAGAAGCACAAAGATCCTTCGGGGCTCATCATGACTGCAAAAAGAGGTTGATTCATAGCTGAAGAGAGCCACAACAATGAAAAAAGTGCAGATAGTCCCACAAAGTTGAGAACCGTCTTTCCTTCTAGGTGTAGTGTAGCTTCCCCTTTCAACTCCCCTTTTTAATTTCATCTTCCCTGTCCACGGTAGCTGATCGTTAATCTCTTCTTCTGTTTGTTTTTTTTTTCTCTCCTTTATTCTGCCTCTACCTGCATGGCCTAATAATAATAATAAGCGTGAGGAATTCAGGTGACGTTTTGGAAGTATCCACCATTTCCATCATCACAACACTTTTTCCAGCACCACAATGCAAGTGGAACCTAATATACCCTACCCATGATACAAGAACAAAAGAAGGGACAAAACTGGGGTGATAGATCACCACCATATTTTCTGACTTATTTTTCTAAGTCGTCATCTCAGGCACCATAGTCAACTCGAACCATCCAAATATCAGGTCACATTGTGTGCGGTGGTGCTTTCTACCCCACAATTTGTAGCTATAAAATGATCAAGTGTTCAAATTCAAAGGGTGAAATCAGATGATCCAGATTCCTCGAACAGTGAATTTTTTAGCCTACATACATCATTTGAACAAGTAATAATCGCAATGATTTTAAACAATCGAGATACGCATTCTCACGTCTTAAATTCTATGTTTTACGCATAATAATCCTGAAGAATTAGACTACATACAAATGCTGTGAATGTATGCCATGTATATCATAAATGGTAATATGGGACACCAAAACACTAAAACTGATGATGAACTATTATGATAGTCTAATGCAAAAGGAAGAAAACATGAGGAGAGAGACGGTTCCTTTTTGTACATTTGAACTGCCTCATAATTTCCGGCACGGCTCTGTGGTGGGCCCCACCTCCATCCCACTACTCCCTACACTCAGATCTCCTATCTCTTTTCACTTTGTACGACACTCACTATCTCTTGTGAGAGCACCCAACTATGTTATGTCCCCTTCCTTTTTATCCACAAATACCTTGGCATATCCTCACCCTCCATCATTTCTACCTATGAAATCATCCAACATTTGTTGGATTGCACATTTGGCTGGGAATTGTCTGTGGGCCCCACTTGGACAGGATGACGTGGAGGGGGGGTGAGTCGACTACCATTGATCCCTCAGGTGCTCCACTCAACCTTGCATTGCCACACATGCTCTTTTGGGATGAGAAGCACTTGTGGGTAAGAAAAGGTTGGAGAGTATTCTAGGAGAAGGGTATGTTTATTATGTTCACAGACCAAGGGTGCGTTTGGTTGCACCAAATATCATGATTGATATTTGGTGCAACCAAACACACCCTAAAATAAAATAAGATAGTTTGAAATTTACAAGGCTACACGATTTTGCCCTTGTTCTCTCATTCATTCGAATCAACAAAGGAAAATTTTTAAACTTTTCCTAGAGGTGAACCACTTTGGGTTGATGTGATCCCAATTTGTTCAGTATTCAGGCTGAGTGCAAAGGCCCGCCAGTTGGACCCTAGCATGTGTTGTAGTGTCCGTGATTATTCAAATCGGGGATGATTTTGAGTCCACCAAAGGAACCAACTAGTTAAACTGACTGGACTTTTTTAAGTCATTAATTTTCATCATCGTCTAAGCCTTATACCAACTAAATGGGGTCAACTAAGTAAATCATGTTCTGTAATAGTATTTTATTAAGGGCCAGACCTTCTGTTTGAATATAGGTTTTTTTTGGATTGGTCCTCGTGGCTTAACATGATTAGGTTTGAATATTTAATTATTGGGTTAGACCATCACAAGTACAATTATTTTGTTCACTTGCTAAGCTTTTTTTTTTTTTAGAAAAGATTTTCATTGATCATGGATAATTACAATTGAGATTCGGGTGGGACCACAAACAAAAAGAGACAAGGACCCACCTATGGTAAAAGAAACTATTTCACTCTCAGGTTACACAATCCCACTTTGTCCAAAAAAAGGAGGCCTTTTGGGATACGAGGAAGATCCGCCTGAGAGTTGAGAAATAAACTCAATTGGGAGCCACTATCAAGCTTCACGAGATTATCGGCAACTGCATTTTCCTCCCTAGGGGTGTGGGAAATGGAAAGATCCAAGACACCCCTAAGGTTCTGGATTCTGGACGACCAATAGGCCATCTACCAGGAAGGCTTCGAGAGGTCAAAGAGAGGCCACCACAGAAAGCGAATCGCTGTCCACCTCCACTTTTGGAAAACCCAACTTCGCACACAAGGAGAGGCCCTCCCAAATGGACCTAATCTCTGCTCTCGAGTTGGAAGCGAGACCATAGGCAGAGTAGAATGCAAAAGGGAGGTCCCCATTACTGTACCTACCGACGTCACCCTCGCCCGAGAGACCAAGGTTACCAAGCAATGACTTGTTTACGTTTAACTTGATCCACCCTCTCTTCAATCTCAGCTACTTCACTACTTGGATTCTCTTACGGTGCAAAAGAGACCCATCGACTCCCAGATTAGCCAGTGCAGAGGCTAATGAGTGGTTCAACATTTTAGGTAGAGGAAGTAGAGGCCCTGTAAAAAAGATCCAGCGGTGGACGTGGCAATCACCTTCGCGCCAATAGGAGAGGAGTTGTCAAAGCGGGCGGCATTCCTCGCTTTCCATAATTCCCAAAAAATGAAAATGGGGGTGAGGCCCCTTAGAAGATTTAGTTGATCTGAGTCGGCAGCAGTGCACCACCATCTAGACGCTCTGGTAGTAGCTGAGCTAACAGGAAAGGGCTAGATATTCAGGAGAGGTTGGAAATGGTCCCACACTTCTAAAGCTAACCCAGCAGAGGAGAATACGTGGTTGATAGTTTTGATATGGGACTGAGACAAGGGCCTGTAATAGACACATTTAGAGGCTAAAGGAATACCTCTTAACTGAATATTGGCATCGACTGGAACCGCCTTGAGGAAGATCTTCCACGAAAGAAGGGAGAGTTTGGGAGGGAGTTTGGAGTGCCACACCCAAACTGCCCACGCTTTTTTAACAGTTTGTGAACTGATCATCTGCCAATCTAAACTGACAAAGAATTCACTCGATGAAGAGAGGGCCTAAACCTTTCTATCGTCAATTGAAGAGGTGAATGTGTCCTCTACATCGATATGGTCGAGGACCACTTCAGGGAGGAGATGCCGAATAGAAATAGGGTCACGCCAGCCCGATGGGCCAATAAAATCTCTAACCAACTGGGGCATAGAGGGAGGGGGCTACAAACTCCACTCAGCGAGAGGACCAATGCCAAACCAGTCCTAGAGCCAAAAATTGAGGTCTTCCCAACCTAAAATCCGCTTGGTCACTTTGTTGATGGTTGGGAAGTGTTTACAGATATGCCTCCACAAAGGGGATACATTAGAGGCAAGGCTGGAACCATCAAAAGATCGGCTGCCCGTGGGGTATTTAGATTTGAGAAAGCTAAACCGACAGATATGTTGTCCTCTGCACATGATAGTCACTTCAGGGAGGAGATGCTAAATAGAAATAGGGTCACGCCAGCCCGATGGGCCAATAAAATCTCTAAACAACTGGGGCATAGAGGGAGGGGGCTGTAAACTCCACTCAGTGAGAGGACCGATGCCAGACCAGTCCTGGAGCCAAAAATTGAGGTCTTCCCAGCCTAAAATCCACCTGGTCGCTGTGTTGATGGTTGGGAAGTGTTTAGAGATATGCCTCCACAAAGGGGATACATTAGAGGCAAGGCTGGAACCATCAAAAGATCGGCTGCCCGTGGAGTATTTAGATTTGAGAAAGCCAACCCAACAGCTATGTTGTCCTCTGCACATGATAATCCACCTGGTCACTCCTTTCTATCGTCAATTGAAGAGGTGAATGTGTCCTCTACATCGATATGGTCGAGGACCACTTCAGGGAGGAGATGCCGAATAGAAATAGGGTCACGCCAGGCCGATGGGTCAATAAAATCTCTAACCAACTGGGGCATAGAGGGAGGGGGCTGCAAACTCCACTCAACGAGAGGATCGATGCCAGACCAGTCCTGGAGCCAAAAATTGAGGCCTTCCTGGCCTAAAATCCACCTGGTCACTGTGTTGATGGTTGGGAAGTGTTTACAGATATTCCTCTACAAAGGGGATACATTAGAGGCACGGCTAGAACCATCAAAAGATCGGCTGCCTGTGGGGTATTTAGATTTCAGAAAGCCAGCCCAATAGCTATGTTGTCCTCTGCACATGATAGTCCAAGCCATTTTCATTCTAAGTGCCTGCATAATAATGGGTAGGCTTTTGATATCTAGGCCACCTTCATATTTCAGGCAAGCAATGTGTTTCTAGCTGACCCAATGACATCTTTTATGGTCACCTTCCCAACTCCAAAAGAAGTTTGCGCAAGCTTAGTTTAGGGCCTTTAGTAGAGAGATGGGAATATCCGAAGTAGCCATAGAATGAATCGGAATGCCGCTAAGCACGTGGTTGATAAGCATTGCACGTCTAGCTTGGGAAAGAATTCTAGCCTTCCAGCCCAAGATTCTAGCTTGGAATTTCTCCAAGATCCCTTGAAAGAATGCTTGCTTCACTCTTCTCTTGAATATCGAGGCCCCTAGGTAAGTGAAAAGCTGCATTCCCTGGTTAAAATCGAGGATCTTGTGGGTTGACACTACGCCAAAACAGAGAAAAAAGGATGGTCAAAAACCGTCTCAAAAGGCCAAAAAGGACGGTCCTGGACTGTCGCAACGGGCGTCAAATTTTGACATGTCGTATTTTTTAAAGGACGGCCATAAACTGTCTCTAAAGAAGGACGGTCATGGATCGTCTCTAAAGAAGGATGGTCATAGACCGTCTATAATGATAAGTAATTAGTGGACTTATATGAAGCTGAAAAGGACAGTCTATGACCATCCGTAAAAAGGACGGCCCATGACTATCTCGTATGACCTGCAAAAAGACGGTCATAGACCGTCTCTTATTAACTGGAAAAGGACGGTCTATGACCGTCCTTTAAAAGGACGATCATGAACTGTCTCTTATGAGTTTGAAAAGGACGGTCATGGACCGTCTCTTATGAACCTGAAAAGGACGGTCTTCAACAGTCTCGTATTTTCATATACACCTGTTCATATCATATTCTTCCTAATATACACCTGTTATATATACCTGTTACAACATCGTATTCTTCCTGATATACGCCTGTTATATAATATATTTCATCATATTCACATTCACATCCATCTAAACCCAAACTACATAAATCCATCCAAACATAAACTAATTCATCCAAACATAAACTACATCCATCCAAACACACAATTTTATCCACATTACATTCATCCACGCATAAATACGCTCACACCAACCCTGCAAAACTCCAAATCATGAGCCAAAATATCAAACAGTTTCTCATCCAACAAAAACTAAAACTAAATTATAATATTCATACTCTATAGAGACTCCCAAGGTGAAGAATTACCTCTAGAATATGATGCGATGAGGCTTCTATTTTGTTGCTTGCCTGAATGCAATCAGTTGTTTTCTGCCAAATACCATAGATATTCTTTAAACACTGAATTCAAACACTTGCACCAAAGATCATACAAAAACAGAGGAGAAAAAGACTTACCGGATCATCCCTTTGTTCATACCACCTCTCTGAGGATCCTGCACAACTTGAAAAAGATCTCTTATCAGCTCTTGCCGATGCGTTAAGGTTAAGGTTAAGGTTATAGGTTATAGTATATAGGTTTAGGTTTAGGTTATAGGTTATAGTATATAGGTTATAGCTTTAGGGAATTGAGAATAGGTTAAGGTTAAGGTTTATGTTTAGGAAATCGGGTTTGGGTTCGGGATGGGGTTTAGGTTTGGGTTTTCAAGTTTAGGTTTAAGTTTAGGTTAGGGAGTTGAGATTAGGATTAGGTGTAGGTTTAGGTTTAAGGATTTGAGAATACATTGCGGTTTTAGATTTAAGTTTAGGTTTTAGGCTTAGGTTTAGGTTATAAGTGCAGGTTATAGGTTTAGGTTTAGGTTAGGTTATAGGTTAAGGTTTAGGGAATTGAGAATAGGTTAAGGTTTAGGTTTAGAAAATCGGGTTCGGGTTCGGGATCGAGTTTAGGTTTGGGTTTTCAAGTTTGGGTTTAGGTTTGGGTTTTCAAGTTTAGGTTTAGGTTAGGGAGTTGAG
Source organism: Magnolia kwangsiensis (assembly GCA_037074715.1). Taxonomy (NCBI): domain Eukaryota; kingdom Viridiplantae; phylum Streptophyta; class Magnoliopsida; order Magnoliales; family Magnoliaceae; genus Magnolia; species Magnolia kwangsiensis. The sequence continues at coordinate 81,406,854 of CM073586.1, read as the reverse complement.
ATTAGGATTAGGTGTAGGTTTAGGTTTAGGGATTTGAGAATACATTTAGGTTTTAGGTTTAGAAAATCGGGTTCGGGTTCGGGATCAGGTTTTAAGTTTGGGTTTTCAAGTTTAGGTTTAGGTTTAGGTTAGGGAGTTGAGATTAGGATTAGGTGTAGGTTTAGGTTTAGAGATTTGAGAATACATTTAGGTTTTAGGTCATAGGTTTTGGTTTAGGTTAAGGTTATAGGTTTAGGTTAAGGTTTAGGTTTAGGTTACAAGCTATAGGTTTAGGGAATTGAGAATAGGTCAAGGTTTAGGTTTAGAAAATCAGGTTTGGGTTCGGGATCGGGTTTAGTTTTTGGTTTTCAAGTTTAGGTTTAGGTTTAGGTTAGGGAATTGAGATTAGGATTAGGTGTAGGTTTAGGTTTAGGGAGTTGAGAATACATTTAGGTTTTAGGTTTATGTTTAGGTTTTAGGTTATAGGTTAAGGTTTAGGTTTTAAGTTTAGGTTAAGGTTAGGTTATAGGTGATAAATTAAGGTTTTAGGTCATAGGTTTTGGTTTATGTTAAGTTTATAGGTTTAGGTTTAGGTTAAGGTTTAGGTTTAGGTTATAAGCTATAGGTTTAGGGAATTGAGAATAGGTTAAGGTTTAGGTTTAAGAAATCGGGTTCGAGTTTGGGATCGGGTTTAGGTTTGGGTTTTCAAGTTTAGGTTTAGGTTTAGGTTAGGGAGTTGAGATTAGGATTAGGTATAGGTTTTGGTTTAAGGATTTGAGAATACATTTAGGTTTTAGGTTTATGTTTAAGTTATAGGTTAAGGTTTAGGTTTCGGTTATATGCTATAGGTTTAGGGAATTGAGAATAAGTTAAGGTTTAGGTTTAGGAAATCGGGTTCGAGTTCGAGATCGGGTTTAGGTTTGGGTTTTCAAGTTTAGGTTTAGGTTTAGGTTAGGGAGTTGAGATTAGGATTAGGTGTAGGTTTAGGTTTAGGGAGTTGAGATTACATTTAGGTTTTAGGTTTAGGTTTAGGTTTTAGGTTATAGATTAAGGTTTAGGTTTTAGGTTTAGGTTAAGGTTAGGTTATAGGTTATAAGTTAAGGTTTTAAGGCATAGGTTTTGGTTTAGGTTAAGTTTATAGGTTTAGGTTATAAGCTATAGGTTTAGGGAATTGAGAATAGGTTATGGATTTGCAAATACATTTAGATTTTAGGTCATAGGTTTAGGTTATAAGCTATAGGTTTTGGTTAAAAGTGTAGATTATAGGTTTAGCTTAGGGATTTGAGAATACATTTAGGTTTTAGGTTAAGGTTATAGGTTTAGGTTTAGGTTAAGGTTTAGGATTAGGTTATAAGTTATAGGTTTAGGAAATTGAGAATAGGTTAAGGTTTAGGAAATCGGGTTCGAGTTTGAGATCGGGTTTAGTTTTGGGTTTTTAAGTTTAGGTTTAGGTTAAGGGTGTGGTCCTTGCAAATGCAGAGATAAACAAGATATAAACACAGCCTGTCCAAATGGTCAGGCCCTTCCAATGCTTTCCATAGAAAATGGACAGCTTCATCATGGTCATAATAGCGGTTCCCACCTTCCAGGGACCCCCGCTCATTCAGATAGCTTCGACGCACATCCGAGTCTGCTCCATTAATTTCGAGCAAATACATAAACACGGCCTGTCCGAATGCTCAGGCCCCTCCAATGCTGTCCATAGGAAATGGACAACTTCATCATGGTCATAACAGTAGTTCCCACCTTCAAGGGACCCCCGCTCATCCGGATAGCGCTGACACCCATCCAGGTATGCTCTATCAATTTCAAGCTAATACATTTAAAAATAACATAAATATATCTAAAAGCATCTGGATACCTAGGGAAGGCCTCCCATATTTGTATTGTTGGTTACTCATCCCTTTGTCTACAAGCCATTATTGACCAACAATTTCTATCGCTAGCTGTACTCTGAAACCAACACAAATATAACTGGGAAACAATATAAGTAATAAGAAAGAATGAATTTACCTGTACACATCATTAAATGTTTCCCTATAAGGAGGTGATATTATAACTTTGATAGCCACAACCTGTATGATAGAAAAAATGCAATCGATACAGTCTGTTACAATTCAAAGGAGAAAAAATATTTGTGGTTGCACCGATATTCTAGTACATTACGAACAGCTGCCTACGTACCCAAAAAGTCAAATTGAGATCAAGCCACTATGTAGTTCTTTTTAATTAACCAAGTTACTAAAGGTCATAAATTTCATATTTAACAAAGTATCATTGAACGTCGTCTTAAATCGTTTCTGGTTGGTGCATTTTAAAAAATTCATATACACAATCAATGTATATTCTTGTTACATCTCGTACTGCAGCAAGAGACAACGTTCTGTCAACACTTCAGTTACATTTGAAATTGAAATCCTTTAGTGACTTGATTAATAAAAAATAAATAACGACAAACCATAGTTAATAAAAAGGATGCTAATGATTAAATAAATAAGGCAACTTGATCAAAAAAGGATTTCAGTGAATAATCAAATTTTCGTCATACAAAACGTCCTAGAGTTCAAAAAGTTAAACAAAAGTACTGAATATTCAAATTCTCATCAGGAATTTGGGCTAAACAACAATTTCACCCAATTGAATATCTTCAAATGTCCTATCATCATTAAACAACTCTGTTGTGCGAACGTTGATGTCATCTATTACAACTCTGATGCATTCTGGAGAAATGCCTGTATTATCTGACACCATCTACCCACTAGCAATAGCCCGACCACGGATATCTCTCAATTGACAAATTTGTTCCATCGATGAAGTTGTTGTAGAGTTTTCTCGAACACTTGAGGGCTCACCAGATCGACGGTGGGCCTATAAATAAAATAATGGTTTCATGTAAATAATAATGCTAATTTTATCTTTAAAAATAATAATTATATCATTTGATTGGGGTAAATGCAGTACTTGAGATGCAGCTGTATCAGGGGAACGGTGAAGTTCTTATCTTTGAGTAATTTGTTTCCTAAGTTCAGCAAATTCTTACCTAAGTTCAGTAATTTGAGTCATTGATGCTTCAAATTTAGCCTCAATGGACATACGTGCATTCCTCTCTGACCGAGCTTCTATGATGAAGGGGGTGGCAACCTTCATAGTAGTCTTAGAAATACCCAAACCCATGCCCCTAACCCGGCCTCTGCTATCACGACCACAAACCTAAACAATAATTTTTAAGTTTAGTGATGTGTGTATATTATTATTGGAAAAAAAAAAAAAACCAACGACAATATATGTAAAGTGAGTAGAATTGATGGAAAACCTATGAAACTGGGTCGTGGTCTAAATCCTTGTGCTTACTGGAAGGATCACTGACAGCTATTGATAATATTCTTTCTTGTTAGAAGATAATTGTTACAATAAATCCTTGTACTTAAATTTTTTTAAAAAATGACTAAAAACTGAAAAATTATTCTCACCGCTGTTTCAAGATGTGTTTATGTTGGGTAAGACCCATCAGGTCTACTATGAGTGGCAACAAACAAGTCGGTCCTGGTGATGATAGTATTTGGATTTTCTTTTTACTGTAATTATATAAGCAAATTAGTTAACAAGTATTTATATTCATTAAATAAATTGTCAAAAAATATAGTACAAATTATCATTTTCTCTAATGTCCTAGTAGCACCTCGTCTTCCAGTCGTGTGAGGGCATTTCACCCGTGCTCTGGAAGTCTTCCTCTTCTTAGAAGATTGATTAATAATTATATGGATTATAAATTAATGAAAATGTCCCAATCCTCTTGCTTTACACCAATGGGATAATTTCTTCTTCTTTCTACATCATTATCAAATTTATCATATTCATTTCACAGATTGTATTTTCATACTTTCCAAGCTTTGCTTACTTTCGAAAATGCATATTCTTTTAAGTCATCATCGATGTCGTACGAGACCTATTTCATTAAATTAACAATTAAACAATCTTATTGAGTTAGAATTAGAAATAAAATCAAGAACAAACATGCTCACCAAAACCATAGACCAGATATTATCTTTAATTGCACCAGGCACTTTGCGCCAATCAGCAAATGAAATTGGACAGTGTGTCCTGCCAAGTTGCCTTAAAAATGTGTTGAAAGGCACTGATGTTTCTTCGACTGGTTGTTTATATTCATTTAATTCAAGTCACTTCCTTGTATTGCTTTCTTGGGTTGAAGCAATAGAACCACCAAAATCTGACATAATTCCTGCAATAATATTTTGATAGCTAAAAAACTGTAACAATCATTACTAAATAGAATTCAACTCACTTTCAAACTGATTTGAATCTTATTAGTTTCTTTTCCGTTTCCTATGACATGAGGTGCTCGGCTCACTCTCTACCCATGATTTTTCCTTTACATCTTCATCTTCTTCATTTAAATCATTAATTAATGAAAGTACTGAAGAACCTACATTCCTTCTGGCCTCAAACTCAAGTGGATCTTCAAATGCATATGCATCTTTCGTTAATCTCTTAGGAGCATCCAGTACAACATGTCAGCCATCTCTAGTTGGATCCTTACAGTAAAAGACCTGAGCTACTTGAGATGCAAGAATAAACGGCTCATCATCTTCCTTTAAGTTCCGTCTAAACATTCCTAAATTAACAAATATCAAATTTGTTTCGGAATCTATGAAACATCCATTCAATTTATCTTCAATATGCACCCAATCACAGTAGAAGAGTGCTACTCGGAATTCGAAGTAGTTCAATTCAAGAATTTGTCTAATGATGCCATGATAAGTGACTTCTTCTTCTATAGGATTCTTATCCCTTGCATTTGCCCTGAAGCTAGTTAACGCTTTCATTGAGACTCCACTATTCTGTGTTGTTCTATTTATTTCAGAATTTACAGTGCTAAAAACATATCCATTTACTGAGTAAGTATTATATGATATGCATTTGAAGTCAGGACCATCGACAATTCTCTTAAATTGAGACATTTATTGATTATGTAGTTGTTGTCTTAACCAAGGAATGTATTCCATTGATTTTCCTGCTGACAGATTACCCTTTCGATTTTGTCCCGTATGTGTTTGGGCCTGGATGTATGTTTGTACTTCCTACAAATTCCAAATCATAACAATTAATTATATATATATAACAATGTTTATTACCATAAGCCATTTAAAAATATAAAAAAGAATAATATACTTCATTAACTTACTCCTCCCATGGATGATTTTCTATGTGATGTTGTAAAACTCATCTGTGTGCTTGTTGGTATTGCACTGTAGTAAGATCATAAACTTTTCCTTTCTTATCATTCTGGGAATCACCAGCATTTTCATCATCTATGAATATTTTTAATCCTTGCTTATGACCTCCTATTGTATTATTAGGATAGTATTCCATGCAATACATCATAGATTCCTCTATAATGTAGCGTTCTGCAATACAACCCTCTAAGTAAGCTTGATTCATCACATACTTCTTGTATGTTCTCATCATCCTGTTAAATATTAAAATTAGATATTGAGAAATAAATATAAGTTATTTTGAAAAGTTAATAAATTAAAACAGTTAAAGTTACCACTCAAAAGGATACATCCATTGATATCTGACAGGTCCACAAACTTGTGCCTCCTCCGCTAAGTGCACAACAAGGTGTGTCATAGAAATGAAAAATGATTGTGGAAAATACTTTTTGAAAACACATAATGTTTCCACTATTTTATTTTTCATGTCTTGAAGCTCCATACGATGAATTTCTTTAGAACATATGACGTAAAAGAATCTTGACAATTATATAATGACGGCGCGCAATGACTTTTCTTTCTTGAATGAATGCATCAATAATACGGGTAGTAACTGCTACATTAGAATGTGATAATCATATGACTTAAGGCCCTTGAGGTGATAGTCATCCATACTGATATGATGTTTTCAGTTTGCACTATACCCTCTAAGAACTTTCAAATCACTCAAGGTTCGACAAATGAATTCTCTTTCAGATCTAGATAATGTGAAAGAAGCCTTAGACAATAATAACTTACCATTTTTTTCCTCTGACCAATATTTTGATCTTATCTTCATATACATAAGATCCTGACAGACTTGTAAACCATCCTTAGACCTGTCCTTCATGTCTATGATTGTTGCAATAAGGTTCTCAGTAACATTTTTCTCGACATGCATCACATCCAAATTATGACGAATGCGCATATGCTCCCAATACGGCAATGTAAAGAAGATTGATCTCTTCGACCAACCAGTAAGGTTAAACTCTTCATCTGTGGTCTTCTTTCTCTTATTTTCTATATGCTTTCCGAACTTGGTTTGTATATTATTCATTTTAACCAATACCTATTCTCCAGACAAACGCTTTGGAGTCTGCAGATTTTCATCATTCCCATTGAATCGAGATCTTTGGCTCCTAAAGATATGAGCTCTTGGGAGGAATCTTATGTGCCCCATATAAGCAAACTTCTTTCCATGTTTTAGCCAAACAGAGTTGGTCTCCTCACAACAAACAGGACATGCATACTTTCCTCCTGTCCTACACTCAGAAAGATGTCCATAGGCTGAAAAATCATATATTGCCCAAAATAAAATTGCCTTCATTGTAAACCTGTTCTTCCCAAACGAGTCATATGTTATCGACCCTTTCCACAATTCATTTAATTCTTCAATTAATGGTTCTAAATATACGTCGATGTCATACCCTGGACCATTTTTTCTGGAAATTAAAAGTGTTAACATAATAAATTCTTCCACATGCATTGTAACACCCTGTACTTTTTAGCACACGAGTGTTATTATGAAACATAACTTAGTATAAACATAGACCTAGACTACTTGAACGTTCTACTTCATCCAACTGTCTAGTACAATCGCCATCCATAGATTGATCCATTCATCCATTGAATTCCAAGTAGGACCATCACATCATCTGGAAAATTCATGTCTAGGACCTCGATTTCCTCGATGAGTAGAATGAGCCACCCATCTAATAGAACACTTACTATCCATCATGCCATATTGAAACTGAACTGTAAATCACCAGAATCGGGACCAAACTCATGAATCCACTAATCAATTAATCTGTAACTAGTAATGGACGCTATCCAATCACGCGATTAAAATGGATCGACAGCTCGAAACCAATCAGACCATTAAAATTTAATAACTTGTAAGTAACTACTAGGGACTTTAATTAAATTATTTTTGGCCCCTTTATTTATATAATCCACCTTGAAATAAGACCCTAGGCTCAAAAATCTTGATTATTAAATTACCAGAATGATCTCACCTTTGTAGTCACATTAATAATCACTTAAAAGGTAAATCTCGCTTTGTATGGGCCACCTGTGTTGAGGATCTGGCTCATTCCTTAGACTGAGCCCTAATGTGGATTGACGAAACAAATGGACGGAGTAGATTTATCAAATACATCTATGTGGACCCCACTTTTGGAGTCGTGAGAGTGCACAGACGACGTGCACACGATGTGCACCAATCCACGGATCCGGTCAAAATGACCGCTGACCCGTGCAATGCCTAAGATTTCAAATGAAATCTCTCCCGCCCAACGTTGTTTCAACAGGACCGTCCATTCGACGGTGCAAACGACCACTTTTCGAATAAGAGAACCAGATCTAAACCGTCTACATGATAGATAGGGTCCCACCGACCACACACATGAAGAGATACAGGATAGAAAACCGTTCGTTCCGCCTCTGTCTATAAACCAGCAAACAACATATGAAAATGTCGCTGACGTAGATGGAATGTCCATGTTCGCCACACCTCTAACCGATCCAACCGTTGGAAACCGCCGGATGGAGGCCACGTATGCAGAGAAAATCTCCGTCAGCCCTACCATTTCCAAAACTAGCAACCTACTCACCGGATTGCGGAAAGAAACTTTCCGCTTATAGCCACAATGCATCTCGTCCATTCCTGGTCACCTAGAAGCTTCCCTCAGGCAAATCCTAAGCGTCCAAAGTAGGGCAACCTAATATTTTCGTAGCAGCTGAGAAAATAGCGAGATTTTGAAGCTGCGCCGCGATTTTTCACTTTCAACAAGTTGTCTTAATCTACAGCCATCCTTGCTCCGTAAAATGAACCCCACATTACTTTTAGGTCATATCACGACCGTCCAAACGGTCGTGATCTTAGGATTAGCCACTCAGTAGAAAGTTTCCATTTTCATCAGTTCATCTTCCCCAAACTGACTGTGTCACCCACTTCCTGCTAAACAAGACCCATACACTGATCTGGATCGTCCATCATGTAGCCCATAACACCCGAAACCCATCAGAGAATGATATTTGGGCCCATGCACACGTTCAGCGACTTGAGAGAATCCCAGAGTGGTGTTCTCTCGACCGTCTTATGTTAACCACGCGCTAATCCTTGCGATTAGTGAGAGATGTTTCCAGAAACAGAGTGGCTGTAAATAGCCTGAGATTAGGGCGAATCCCAAGGGGAAGAAAAAGAAACGAAATAGAAAGAGAGAGAGAGAGAGAGTATCTGCCGCCGCTGGAGCGAGTTGCATAACCCATTGCAACCTGACTCAGTGGAGAAATCCATCTTCTGAGGAGAAAATAAAAGGAGAGAAGTAAGATTGAGAGAGATAGAAGAAGGGAGAGAGTGAGTAGTAGCTGCTGGGACCGATTCCCAGTTGCTGCTTGACTCGGGCCAGATAAATCGAGTTCTGAACCCACTCGTCTTCCGGCTGCATCATCCACGGGTGAAACCTATCATTCCAAACCTCCTCCGCGCATCCAACATCAACCCCAATCTGGTAATCTCAAAGAAATCCTCCCTCAGTTCTTGTTGGAATCCATCTGGCCGGTTGGCTATATTCTTAGTCACCTCAACTCAGTCTCGAGTTGAGTGACTTAGCTACATTTCTAGGTGGAAAAACCTAGATCTGGATCCATGGCAGTGATCGGCCTGCCTTGCACAGGGATTAACACCACGATCTAATCTCCGTTGGGTGCACTCAGTTACACACTGCTAGTTAAAGAAATCTGACTAGGACGAGTTAAAACTGAGTCAGTGACTCAGGTCCAGTTTTGGGAGGTAAAACTTTGACTCAGCTGGGCCTGGGTTGTAGTCCACCCCAGTTAACCAGAAGCCCAACCAAGGGCGATCCAGATTTTCCATTTGGGAGCTAACTCGACCAATTTTCCAACTGAGTCAACTCAATGCTCTATAGCTGGCTGACTCGGTCAGTTTCCTAACTGAGTCAAGCTGACTCTAATCACCTGTGAATGGTTTGGGTAGCATTGGGTTCAATCGAATCATTAATCAGACCCGGTGTTATTAAAACCCTTATAACCTAACTCAACTCATTGTTAGATAAGAACCCCAACCGAGTCGACTCGATCATAACTCACTAATGTCTTATAACAGTTTCTTTAGGCGCTGGTTGCAACTGATACCCTGAGGGACACTTCCCATCAATCAATTTCAATCAAGATCTTATAAACTCACCTTGCAAGAAGATTCAAAATAGAGGAGTTTCCACTCAAGGTGAGGAGCATCCCCCGTAGCTTCTTCCATTCACAAATTTCCATGTGGATTAACTCTTTACTGTAGAGTACTTTAGAGAAATATAAATTCCTAGTTATCTTAACTTTTATGAAGAAATTTTTTAATGCCATGTTTTCTTATAATTATGTATGTGATGTATTGCCTTATAAACTCCATGTCACATTTATGATCACCTACCTACGAATATAGCTTTGTTAGACATATTAATGAAAGAATGCTCCCACATTAGATTAGCTGTGAATTATGTAGAGAAACATCATCTTCATAACCTTCTACATTCTCTAACCTATAATTTGTTTGGCCCTATCATATGGATAGTTCTTAAAAATATGGCAAATATGATTCTGTTTACATATAGTGTACAAAGGGATGATTGGGATTCCACCTTTTATAATTATTACCGTTGCTATGGGACAAATGCCTCTTGTTATCTTGATATCATGAACATAACTCTAATGTGTTTGACTTGAGCTTCACATGTCTCTTGGTGAGCCCTCCTTTGAATGTATAGAAATCATGGAAGTACATATGGAATGCATAGTTGGATATGACCTATTTAAAATTGAAGGTCATTACTATTCTATTAAAGTAATATATCTATGTGTCATGGTGCATAACATCCGCGCATGACATGTGAGCTTTTTCGAGTGTTCATCGTAAGCCACATCTGTTGTGTTGTACAAGGTTCTATTACCTAAGTTCAACCATCAGGTTTGTTCACTTGTACACTTTGGGCCGCTCTTTCTTTACATGAGGCTTTTCCAGGATTAGACTCTCCTCGGGCGTACCCCGTCTATTTTTCCAGGAGATATCCTTGGGTGTACTCACCCTCATGGCCTTTTTCAGGTAGTTAACCTACCACAGGCAGTCTGCATGGTCTTTTTCGGGCAGCTAGTTCTCCTTAGGCGTACTTATGAGTATTTTTCCAGGTGACTAGTTCGCCTTGGGCGACCCCTTTATTTTGACAGCTAGATGTACATCCCCAGATCTGTGACTTAAGCATACATTCATACATTCATGCAAATGTATTGTTAGTTGTATTGCTATATGAATTATATATGAATTGTTAACCTATTTTGGAATGATGTGTCATGGTTGAATCTATAAGGGAAATTTTCACTGAGTTTTCACTCACCCATCGTGCGGTTGCACCAAATAGACACAGGTGATGACCAGGTGGAGACTCGTATGACGAGATCCCAGGGACAGATGCGGTGGATTGTGGTGAGGAAGAGTTCTATGTACATGTTGTTGAGCCGTTGGAGCTTTAAGACTTACCTATTTTTATACTTCAAATTTTGTATGTTTTGTTTGAGTTGTAATATAGTATTTTCCCTGTTATGGGGTTTCATTTGCTTCCATTTACATGTATTTAAACTTCCTTGTCATTACTCTTGATATTCTAGTATACATGATAATTGTCTTGTTTTACATCGTGAAACTTCCTAGTGATTAGATGTATAGCTGGTTACTTCATAGCGTAACCCTCGGGTTCTTGTACTCGAGCGACTGTCCTCGAGTTTTGAGAACCAGGGTGTTACATGTATAAATGAGGTGAAATATTGTATGGAACAATCATAACAGGCTAACAACTATATGAGATGCTCATATGCCCAAAGGGATTGAATCCATTTGCTCCAAGTCCCAACCGAACGTTACGTGGATCCACAGCAAAATCACTAAATTTTCTATCTACAAACTTTCACAAAGAAGAATCCACAGGATGACGCATGTACGAGTCATTTTTAGCCCCCTTCGAATGCCACAGCATGTTCTCTGCAATTCATGATACGCTATAAAGTCTTTATAACCTTGGTGTTAATGGAAAGTATCTTAGCACCTTCCATGGTACATGTGAGACTCTTGATTTTACAACACTATTCACTTTCCATCTGGTTGCTTTACATATAGGGCAACTTTCCTTATTAGCATGCTTCTTCCGGTACAGGATACAATCATTACGGCATGCGTGTATCACCTCATAGTTCATACCCAACGAACTGATCAATCTCTTTGCATTATAGGTACTATCTGGCAAAGAGTTCTCGCTTGGCAAAATCTTCTTGAGCAGTTGCAACAAACTCGTAAAGCTATTATCTGACCACTGATATCTAGCCTTCATGCTCATCAACTCAACTGTCACTGACAACTTTGTATACCCACGTTTACACGATGGATATAGGGGTTGTACCGCATCCTCCCTTAATTTATTGTACTGAGTATCATTGTCTATGTCATCTTGAGGCTGACTACCATGTTCCTCATTGACCTCATTCATACATGCATCTAAGTCATCGGGTTGAACACGACCAAAAGTATCATTAACCAAATCAACCATTCTGGGCAACAACTCTTCATTACTATCAATGGCAGATGTACTAGGAGCCTTGGCATTGACACCCATATTGGGAAGTTTTTCTCCATGAAAAAACCAAGTTGTGTATGTCTGATCTATACCATTCATAATCAAATGCTCAGAAACTGTACTTAGTATTTTCTTCCCACACACATTACGACATCTAGCACAAGGATAACTATACCAATCAACACCTCTCGAATTCCTTTTTACAAAAATAATAAACGATTCAACGCCTTTATTCATCACTTAATATATCTTTCGTCATCCAATTCTTGCTCGGGGGCGTCAAATCCATTTCTGATATCACGTGCATGCAGCATATAAAAAGTGAGATACAATAAAAAAGAGGCTTTTCATAAACTGTTAAGACATGCCACACATGTGGTCATCAATCACAAAAAATAAAGACCTATATATATCCGCAAATATATGCACATGATTAGGTGTAGGTTTTAGGTTATAGGTTACAGGCTACATCAAGTTATGAGTTTTCAAGCATTGACTCACATATGTAGACTGAAATATGAAAAATAGTCTTACCATTCTTACATTAAATGAAAATATGAAGTTTCAATCCACAAAAAGAAAGAAGTAATAATTCAGAAGTTATTTAGGAAACAAGAGCAGCAAAATGTAATAAACAATACAACAACTTGTGAATTTTCCATAGTTTAGATCTCTAAGGCCAACTTATAAATACAAAATGTACATCTCATGGTGTACATCTAATTAGTAAACTCTAGATTTGAAAGATCTCTTATAAATTTCAAAATGTACATCTCATGGTGTAGATCTAATTAGTAAACTTATAAACAATACAACAACTTATAAATTTTAAAATACAGCAACTTATAAACAACTTACAAATTTCAAAATACAGCAACTTATAAACAATACAACAACTTGTAATAAACAATACAACAACTTGCAATAAACAATACAACAACTTATAAATACAGTAACTTATAAACAATACAACTTATAAATTTCAAAATACAGAAACTTGCAATAAACAATACAACAACTTTTAAATACAGCAACTTATAAATTTCAAAATACAGCAACTTATAAACCATGCATACATACATGTGTTTTATCATAAAACCATACAGCAACTTGCACTAAACATACATCACATTCGATTGGTTGCTGTTTATATAAACATACAGCAACTTACAATACAGTGATGGTACACATCTAACTAAAAAGGGTCTCAATATGGGTGGCTAGGATTTCTAATGTGGGAGATAGTGAACTAGGCCTTTGCAAACACAATGATCAATCTACTTCAAGCATGGATTGACTACTCACTAGATTGAGTTGACTCAGGCTCAAGTTGAGTCGGATCCAATTTTTTACTATAAATCAATAAACTTGGGTGGGAGTCCACTTAATTAGGACTGAACCATTCAAAACCCCTATTTTTTCTCCCTCTTTTGCGCAGAGGTGATCATTGCAATGTGCCCCACAATTTTCACAAGATGGGACACTACACATGTGACATGTTGGCGGGAAAGAAATGGTTGCCATACGTCATCATTTCTCTAAGAAAATACCTATTTCATCTTTAAAAGAAAATTCCTATTAAGTTTATTAATAAAAAAAATGGAATCCAGCACATTCTAAGATTAATAAACAAAAGATAATGATTAACAACAGACATAGAGAGAGAGATTTGTCATTTGGTAGCTTGGATTTTAGGCATTTTGGATTTGGATTCCAAATCCAGGCCAAAATCTTGTGTCTAGCACCCTGGAATTTAGTGGATTCTGGATTTGAACCTCAAAAAAGTCCAATTCTCAATTCTTCTTTAAAAGCTGGGTTGACTAATATAAGGATTTTCAATACACTCCAATGCTCATATTTCAAACAGCTCTCCATCATCCAAGTTGAAAATCTAGGTGGCCAAGTACGGTTTCTCGATTCCATAGATAGAAAATCAAGAATGAAACAAAGAGGGTGAGCATTTCAAATCCTGGATTTCGATCCTTATGTAAAAATCCAAATAGAAGCAGTCAAAAAACAGAGAGAATCTCACTGATGGTGCAAGTGAATTATAAATCGGCCATTATATGACATACTTAGTCACAGGCACAGTTCTGTATGTTTATATAAACAGCAACTTGCAAATGGAATTTTATTTTATATAAACAGTTTAAAATCAGTAGAAAAATCACTAAAATATAATAGCCCCACATGATCCATCATTTCCTTCCATAACCCCCACAAATTGTAAATTGTTGCTCTTGATATTTAGGCCCCAAATGCATAAATAAACAGTTCAAAATCAGCGCATGCTGGGCTCTATGGTGGGCCATGGGTCTGAATAAGAAAGTTTACGGCTTTATATAAAAAAAAACACACACAAAAAAAAAGGGAAAAAGACAGAGAACATGTGGCCCTCTCATTAGACTGCTATCAAGCCATTCAAAACAAAAAGAAAAACAAAAATACAACCACAATAACCAACCCAAAGCCTCCGAAGAAAAAGGCTACTGACTTTAGCCATCACTTGCCAAGACCAATCCCCAAGAGATCTGTGCAGAGCATCCCTAGAACCCTTTTGTCGAGAATGCAACTGCTGTGTTGTCTGGCTTAAGGACTTACATTTTTTTCCCCAAAACATTAAAAATTTTAGATTGAGAATTATATGCCCTAGCAAGATGAGTAGAACTAATAGGCAAAGAGACAAGTATGGCAACAGTAAAGAGCTTCCTTGTATACAGGTGCAAGATCAATCTTCCCATTATATTCGATTTAGCAAATATACACCAAATAAAAAAGAGTAACAGATTCAGATCATCTAATTCAAGCCTTCTTTGGGGATTTGGTTGCTTCATTACTATCTTTGCTTCGACACAATAACAGCCTTTGTAGTGGACCCACCATCAAACTTGGTGATATTGATACATTGGCAACATAAACAACATTCGAATTAGATGTTTCTTGTTAATGGTTGTTGCTAAAATCTATAAGCCCTAAAATCCCCAAATCCCTAAATGAGGGTCCACATTCGAATTGGAAATCCACAAATTACTAAATCCCCAAATTCATATATCAACATTGAGCTTGAGCGAGATTGAGAGAGAGAGAGAGAGAGAGAGAGAGAGAGAGAGAGATACCTCGTGTTCGTGAATAGGGAGGGCCTTGGACCACCGCTCGGCCAAATGATGATCGGCAGGGAGATAGATGGGGAATCGACAATGGGATTGCTTTTGTCGGGAGTCGAGATGGAGAGGGATTGAGAGAGGGGATTGAGAGAGATGGGGAGTCAAGCTGGAGAGAGAGAGAGAGAGAGAGAGAGAGAGAGAGAGAGAGAGAGAGAGGTGCGGAGAAGATAGAGAGAAAGGGGTGAAAGGGCTCTTTGGAAGGGCACTAGAATGAAATGGGAGTGCGAAAAGGGGGCACTGGAATGAAATGTGGGTGCCCACTTGAGATGAAATGTGGCCCCACCCTTATGGGCGGTGGTCTGTGGGCCCCACCATTATGTATGTGTTTCATCCATTCCGTTCATCCATTTTTACAGATCATTTTATTGCTTGATCCCAAAAGTGAGAGGGATACAAATCTCATGTGGATCACACCACATGAAAACAATAGTGATTAGATATCAATCGTTAAAATCCTCCTATGGCCGACTACACTGTTTATTTGACATCAAATCTGTTGATTTGGTCATACAGGACCAGATGAAGGGAGAAAAATAAAAATCAGCTTGATCCAATATATTTAAGCTACCAAAATGTTTTTAATGGTCGACCCTCATTCAACATTGTTTCCTGTAATGTGGTCCACTTGAGATTTGGATATACCTCATTCTTGGACTCATACCGTAAAATGATCTGTAAAAATAGATGGATGGCATGGATGAAACCGTCGACGATGCTCTGTGGGCCCTACCATGATGTACGTGTTTCATCCATTCCATTCATCCATTTTTAAAGATCATTTTAGAGCTTTTTGCAAAAAATTAGAGGGATATAAATCTCAGGTGGTCCACACCACATGAGAACAATAGTGATTGGATATCCACTATTAAAATCCTCTTAATGCCCACTATACTGTTTATTTGACATCAAATCTGTTGATTTGGTCATACAGGATCAGATGAAGGGAGAAAAACAAAAATCAGCTTGATCCAATATATTTAAGCTACCAAAATGTTTTTAATGGTCGACCCTCATTCAACACTGTTTCCTATAATGTGGTCCACTTGAGATTTGGATATACCTCATTCTTAGATTCATATTATAAATTTATCTGTAAAAATATATGAATGGCATGGATGAAACACATACATCATGGTGGGGGCCATAGAGCACTGACCACCAGTCATTGGTTGGAAGGGGTGTACACAAACCGGGCTAGCCCGGTTAGCTCGCTCGACTCGGACCAAATAAGCTAGACTCAGAACTGAGTTCGAGTCGGGACGGGCCATTTTTCTCAGCCCGAAAATGAGTTCGAGCCGAGCTCGGATAGGGCCCAGTTTGGCCCGACTCAGTCCGAAACCTGACCCGACTAGAACTTAATTCGAATTATTTGTGTGTCACATATACGATTTCTTATACCTACCTATCATTCCTTCCACTATCAGAGTATCAAAGTATTTATTATTCCATATGTTAGTTATAAATAACTTTAAAAAAATGGGGAAGATTCTTTAACTGTACACATGGTGTACAACAGCTCAAATTATATAAATAGTTTAGCATAAACCAACAATCTGATTTTTCCTTTTGAATTTGGACCAAGTACTACTTTACTCCCAACCACCCCTTTGTCAGCCATTAATTGAATGGTTACAATTGATTGATCAGTGCTATTTTAGAGATACAATCCATCTGCAATGGAACTCACAATTTGGATGATCTGGATAGCTGAACATCAATGCTACAATGAAAATGATAAGTCACTATCATTTTTTCAAATGGTGGAAAACTAACATAAAAGTCATTTTGCCCTCATTCATTTATAGCAAGTTGATGGACAGAAAGTCAAAGAAAAGAATAGATAGTGTTTTTATTACTACAACAAGTAGGACGTTACTTTCATTATCTTCGAAATCGTAGCCCTAGGATTCCTTTGTGTCAGGATGCAAATGGAACTGCTCACCTATTGCAGAGTACCACACATCATGATGGGCATCCATTCACTCTATTTTACTGATCATTACCCTCAATTTGACTAGTTACTTGCCTCGATCATACTACATATGAGAAAGATATTGGGCAAACAAGATTGATCAACTTTTTGAGTGAATTTTGATTTAAACATCTGAAGTTATTTGCTCTTCATGTCCAGACTAATCAGATTGTCCAAAAATAGTTAAAGGTTGTTCATAATATCAAAAATATATAAATGAATAGAAAACACAAACATCAGCTTGATCCAAAACTTTTATGGCCTCCAAGACATTTTAAATGATAGAGGTTCAATCACACTATTTCCTGTGGTGTGGTCCACTTGAGCTTTGGATATGCTTCTGTTTTTTTCTTTAGACCTCAAATTATCTGTTAACATGGATGAATGGAGTGGATAAAATAAATAAATAACGGTGAACCCCACAGAGTTTACTCTGGTAAAGGTAACGAGTAACTCACTTAAATGTAGTGGAGAAAGGTTTCCTTAAAACATTCATAATCATATATTGGGCGTGCCTAAATGTGATTCACATATCTAACCCACTCATTATGTGTGTCCCACTTGGATGAGGGGTCAGACCAAGTTTCAACCGCATCCAAAACTCATGTGGGCTCTACCAAGTGCTTTCATATTTTTTAGGATATCTTCACATAGTTTTAAGTGGTATAGTCCACTTGAGTTTCGTTTACCAATGATTTTTTAGATATCACATAACCTAAAGGGGACACATCAAATCCACGGTGTTGATGTTCGACACACATCATGATGGGGCCCACAAAACTTACTAACATCAATTCTTAGGTTCTCACGAGATCAGTAATCAGTTGGGTCATAATTTTAACCAGAATATTTGGCCCATTTTACATGTCTAGTCCATTCACTCTATTTTACTATCAATACTCTCAATTTGACTAGTTATTCGCCTCAATCAGGCTACATATGAGAAAGATATTGGGCATACAATTGATCAACAATTTCAGTGAAATTTGATTTAAACATTTGAAGTTATTTACTCTTCAATTTGAACTGATTAGATTGTCCAAAAATGATTAAAGGTTCAATTATTGGATGTGCCTAATAATTTAGTAATTTTATTTTTCATAAATAAATTTAATATTTTTTTTACTCTTTTAACTAAATATCATTTTTATTATAAATAAATTTAACATTTTTTTACAAAATTTAGTTTTCTTTTTAAAAAATATATATTTTTTTACAATTTGTCAATTTTTTCACAATTTTATTTAATTTTATAAATTTTCTTTTCCAAAATATCATTTTTTTATCGAATTATTTTTTCAAAATTATCAACATTATTCAAAGTTCTTAATTTTTTTTTTTCAAAATCTAGATTTTTATAAAATTACAGTTTTTTTTTTCAAAATTTAAAATTTTCGTAAACATTGTTAATTATTTTTCTAAGCTTCTCAACTTTTTTTTTTTTAATTCATAATTTTTTTGAGCTTCTTAATTTTTAACCTGAGCGTTGAGACGGTTTAAGACCATCTCTAATAGAGACGGTCTTTGACAGTCTCTAACAGAGTCGGTCTTTGTTAGTCTGTGAAAGAGAGGGTCTTTAACAGGGTTATAAGATGGTTTAGGACCATCTCTAGTAGAGACGGTCCTAAACCGTCTCTAATAAAGATGGTCATTGACAGTCTCTATTAGAGACGGTCATTGATAATCTCTATTAGAGACGGTCCTAAACCGTCTAGAGATGATCATTGACAGTCTTTAATAGAGACGGTCTTTGGCAGGGTTATAAGACGGCTCAGGACTGTCTCTAATAGAGACGGTCTTTGACAATCTCAGATTATAAGTAAAGGATGGCCAATGACCGTCTCAGATGACCACATATAAGACGGTTAACGACCGTCCTAAACGATTTGTGGACGTTGAAATTTTTAAGACAATATTAAGGACGGTCAGGGGCCGTCTAAAATGTTAGAGACGGTTTATGGCCGTCTCTGAAGTGTCTTTAAACCAAGCAATTTTAGAGATGGTCCAGAACTGTCTTGAAATTTGTCTCTTTTTTTTCCATTTTTCACTTAGTGTGAGCTGTCTCTGGCTTCAAATTGGTGGATGGATAGGATAAAAAGAACTCTTGTTGACATTGATTTTCTGGCATGAAGTTGCTTGGAAGTGGTCAAGAAAACGTCAGCGAAACGCGGCTCCCATTAGAGAACCATAACATTTACAAAAAGGAGGTGGGTGATGAGGGGGTATCTGCGGCTAGTTCTATAAGGCTGACGTTGCCCGAAAGAAATCAGGTTATGAAAGCCTCGTGTAACATCCCGAAAATCGGGGGGTCGAGCAAAAACCCAACTCCCGAGTTCCAAAATGTTATTCATGCAACATAGATATGTATGTTTGAATGTTGTCTGTGATAATGTATTAAACATGAGTGAAATTACGCCAGAACAGCATATCATACTCCAGAGACAGTTAAATTAACCAGCGGAAGTCTGTAATAGTATGTATAACATATATAAACCATTGTATGTCTCCAGAGTGTGAACATGTTACCAGGTTATATACATACATGTATTCTTCAAAAGTAACCAAAAGAATATACATAAGTGCTCTAAAAATATAAAATGACAAGTGTCAAGGTATTTAAGCAACCTCCCTGTAATCCCGTCAATCAGAACACGCATAAAGGAGGGATCCTCCTCATCATCATCAAGTCCAGCTCCGCCTCATAGGCCGCGCCATCATCTGCAATCACAAAAGGGTCTGGTGGGTGTCCAGGAACACCGTCCCGTAACGTGGGAGTGAGTAGCTAACTCAGTGGAATATTAGAGCAAGGATTAACATATTCTCAAATCAATCACGCGATAATAGTAAAGCAATAAATCAAACAATCCTATACTGTTGTTAATGCAATTATGACATGACGTGATGTATGCCCTCACTGACGATCACCCTCATGCGGCAACATCTTACGACCGCGGCATGCCGCACTCCCTCAAGTGCTCCACATCTTCCAGGCACATGCAATGTCATGGTGATATGATTACCGAGTTGTTATTAGTCCTTTTCATACAGCAATATTGGGAAACTAAGGTACCTCCCTTATATCAATCCCAACACAGATCCTGTCTAGGGTCGTCACTCCTAGTAATCTCATACGATGTATATTTTGTAGGTCGCTGCAAGGGCTGCCAGGGCTGTTGCACGCACTCGTTGCTCCGCTCCCCCATCACCTTATCAATACAGGCCTACTGTACTCTACTGCCACGGAAGGGTCGTCGCCTCCCGTAGACTCAGAATACGCTCGCGGTCACTACAAAGGGCTGCCAGGGCTGTTGCTCGCACTCGTTGCACCGCTCCCCCATCACCTTATCAGTGTAGGCCGACAGCAAGAATATAGTGTCCCATACCACCATAATCTGCTCACGAGTCATAGGTGCTCACTGGTCACTACGGGGAGGTTTGTGGCCCCAGCGTAGGCCGACAGCTCGACCACGGTGTCCCATACCACCATGCCCGGCTCATGAGTCTTCGTGGATCAAGGTACCATGGTTAACAGGGTTTACAATGGTAAGTTCAGTACCCTAGGTTCAAGCAGTTATGACTCATACAAGGTGAACATACATCGGCCAGTCGGGTTACTTGACGGGCTCGACTAGCGCGATCGCATCTCAAGTCGAACGACATGAAGTGCGTAAAACACTTCGCGTGGCCTAACCACTGCCGCCAACTCTAAACACGAATCACGTTCATCGACGCGTCGTTCGTGGCTATGACCAGTCAGCCACGAATTCACTCGGTTACCGACTGCCTGGACTAAGTCTAGTCCCACACATCCATGAAATCACATTAACAATATATGCAAAGGTTTTTGGAATTGAAATGCAATCATGTGAGCATGTTAACACATGTTATAACATTCAACTTAAGCAAATCTTCAAACACATACATTCCATGCATGTAATGGAATCATGCATGTGGTCAACATGTAGGAAATCATTTAGGTCAGCATATTAATCAAGAAATCATTCTCAAACCACTACATAACATCATTTAATTCAATACATACTAATACAAGCATTTATACAAACACATACACTACACACTTAAGTCTACATATAGTATGTCGACCCAAAGTGCGCAACTAGGCGAATCTCTTCGCCAAACTAATTATACACGCATTTCTAACTTCCTAATGCGACAACAAACCATGTCAATCACATCAGCAAAATATGAATGTAAACTGTACTTCCTACAAATGACTAAAATGCCCTACATCTCATATTCTTCGTTAATTTACGAAACAGGAAACGGAGAGCATTTTGTACATGTCAAACGGCGTTGCCGTCAAGAATCTACTATTAAACGACATTGAAAGCTTTGGAAACAGTCAATCAAAGCGTCTAATATCCGCACCTTATGTCTTGTAGACTCGGAAATTGAAACGGAGCGTATACGCTTCGTCTACGGCGAATAAGGAACCTAATACACAAGATCCATAAGCTACATCGCTATGGAAACAAGGGAAACTCAAATCAACAACTATTTAGGGTTTTTACTTACCTAGGATCGCGGTGGAATCGCCGGGAAAGCAGTAGAGGTGTGTTGCTTAAGCACGTGCAACGCGTAGTACAAGTGGCAGGAAGAACTCTCCCACACTCTCACAATCTCCCACCTTTTTCTCTCTCCCAAGCTAGGGTTTCTCTCAAATTCGGATAGAAGAGAGGAGTGAGGGTTTCAACCCCTTTTATAGCCTACAACATGCCCAAAATAGGCTTGGGAACAATGTTTACTTGGTGCCTAACCAAATCGGGGCCGTTTCAGTCCAAAAGGGCATTTCTGAAGGTCCCCTGGCCAAATGCGGTCGGACTTAAGCTCATGCATACTGGATCTAGCACGCATCCAGATTTCAGGCTGGTAGGGTTCCCAGATCGCACGTGGCGGCCCAGTTTCAGTTTAACGGTCACCGCACCAAGATCAGACCTATAAGTCTCGTGATATGTAATAGAAATTTTTCCTGATCCAAGGGTGTAATTTGGTTGTATTCTGACGGTCAGAATGCTTAATACTGATGCGTCAAATTTGTGTGCCAGATTTGAATTTGAAATTCCAACTATGTCCCTATTCACACTCTCTTCGGTCCGGGCTCAATGAAATAGCCTGTGATCGTCAGTTGGACTTGATATTCGAAACGATTGCCAAGCCCAGCTAAGTGGTCATAACGGTCTAAGATGGTAGGCATCTGACTTACGACGCGCGGTCTAGATCCAATACAAAGTTTCAAAGTGGTCCAGAGAACAAACCTGCTTAGAGTTTGGTCCGAGGTTTTAGAGCATTATAGCACCCTTGGTTCCACTCGCTTTGGGCCTTGTATAACGTATTTAAAGTGATCAAGGACCATTTCCCAGCTATTCTAACGTTGCACTAGCTAACTTAGTCATATTTTCTAAAGGAATTAATTCTAAGTGGTTTCTTTGGCTATGGAATTGGGTTCTAAGCAATTTTTCAGGTGTTTTAATTGACCCATTGCCTAAGGACGTCAAATCTCAGATTGGCCAAAATCCGGGGTGTTACAATCTATCCCCCTTAAAACACAATGTCGTCCCCGACATTGGCGAACGACAAGGAGTACCTAGAGGGACTTTAGTATTGACATTCTAAGGAAGGTTCAAATCCTACTTAATAACCTAACCGTACATATAACCTAAATCAAATGTTTCGATCTTGGGCCAGTGGGGAAGAGCCTAACCACGCTTCCGCTGCGCCACTCTAATCGAATGGGAGCGTTGACTAACCTAACCGGATTGGACTCCATACGTTCTACCCCCCTTAAAACTTAGTTTTACTTAAATTCAAGAATCTATGCATCGCTCCGTATATCGGAACGAAGTGCAACTTAGGGGCTATCCTTGACATAAATTGGGAACAACCTCTCATTACAGTGGTTTTCCTTTGCTAATGATGCGTTCTATGGCATTGGTATCTATGATCATAGAGATGAGCCTAATATCTATTGTGGTTAAGGTCAGGGGCAGGTATGAGTTGGTGGCAAGATGCCTAATTCTCTACTGGCTTTAAGTCCTCGCCATTTCCCAAAAGGCAATGTGATCCCGTTTGGTTGTAGGTGGTTGGGCCATCACAGAATAAAGGTTATGTAGTAGGTCTGAGCCGGATACATAGACTTTCTGTCTAGCTAGAACAGAAGATTTATTGTATCAATTCTTAATCCGAGTCGATGCCGATCTTCTGCTTGATCAGAGCATTGGATTTATTGGGAACCACTAGGATTAAGAAGTCGATTCAAACCGCGAATACATCGCGTACATGCAGTTCCTTTACTCTGCGTTCCCGAATGCAATAAACCCTTGGGGATGGCAATTCTAAGGGGCGTGCTAGTCCATTCTAAGTTCAATCTGAGGGATTTATAAATGTTCCCTGAGAGTGAATGGTTCCTTCCTATGGGCAACAACAGAAGTCTATAAGTCATAAGGGGATCTGTCGAAGGAATAAGGTTCTACTTCAACCAAATCTAACCTACAAGTCCTTAGCATATACAGGCTGTACACTACTTAAGGTAACTAGTAGGCTAGTTTGTATTTCATTCGCTATAATTCAAGACCTAAGCCTATACACTAGACGGTTTCATACCATCTCTAATACAGGGAATTGCTCTATCGCTTAGGATCAAAATTGTCTAAATGGAATTGGATTTCTTATGTCGTCAGACCCTTCAAATCTAGGAGTGCTAACACTAGAACCAAAACACCTAGAGCCTATGTGGCCGGTAGCGCTTAGTGGTATTAAATGGAACTGCATTCCTAGTCCCATGGCAGGATTGGATGTGGTATGCTTGGTAGGAGGGTGGGTGGGGATAAAAATTAATTTGTAGGCTGGATCTCAGGGAGTTATAATACTCCCAATCTAGGGACAATATTTTATAGCGAAATGAAACAACATGCATTCCATTCGAAAAATTTTGGCTATATTAAGCCCAAACCACAACACAAACACATTTTTCTACCTAACAACAAAACAACACAGAAATTTCAAACAGTAGTCAAACAAGCTAAAGGGCAACGACATAGATGCCTAATTCTACCAAAGGACTTCTACCAGGGTCCCGACTGACCTTCTTGAATACTATCAAGTTCAATACTGTCAGTTGCCCATTAGAGTTCTATCGGCCATGTGTTTTCAATACTTCTCAAACGGAGAAAGTTGAGAAATGGGATTTGAGGTTAGCATGATTCTGAGACCCAAAAAAGGGGGTAAAGGCTCAAATAAAAGGGACATGAGAGAGAGAACGATGGAAAGGGAGGAAAAAGGCTGAAACAGCCTTAACAATAGCCATGGAAAATGGAGGAAATGCGAAGAAATGGTCGCCCAAAGGGACAGAATGAAATCTAGGCGTTGTAGAGGGATGCTTCAAGCTTCCCTAGGATGTATTTTCAGAAAGAAATGAAAATGAAAAAGGGGAATGGAGCACCTCACGATTTCAGCTCGATTTTGGGGTTTTAGGAGCTCCAACGGATGAAATCTTCAAGAGGGAGGGCTGCCAACTTCAAAGGAATGACGGAGGGTGGTCGTTTTTGGCAGGGAATGGATCTAGGGTGGTTTAGAATCACGAATTTTTGGGATAGGGCAGCTGAAAACGAAAATGGGGCTAGGGGAGGGGCTGTTTGTGAAGGAAGTACCCATATTTGGGGTTTTCTTGGGGTGGGAGGTGCATAGGGGTGATGTGGACCCTGTTTAAGGGGGTGCGCCCGAAGGACGGCCCCATCGGAGCTCGCCGGCCGGCGATGCATCGCCGAACCGGCGATGGCATCGCCGGTGAAGTTACAAACTGGCCTCTGAGGCCATATGGGATGGATTCCTCTTGCCCTAGGGATTCCAAAAAGGTATGGTGCACACTCTAGTTCATTGTAGATTGCCCTAGGGAGGCCAATACATTTTTAACATCCATTCGAGGATTTTTGGGTCCAATCTTCAATCCCGAATACAAAACCCTATCATGCAGCATATGATTTTGGGGTATAAGGATCTAGTACATCCATCTAAACCATTATTTACTAAAGAAAGTGAAGTTAGAATGGCCTTATGGCCATTTTTCATGAAATTTTACTATTCACTGTAAAATTTTGTGAAAGTACTAATTTGTGTTATTTTCATATTAGGTTTGATGCCTAATACGAAATGGATAAGAAATAATTAAAGATTGGGGTGGTGAGAGGAAGAATTTCGAAGATTTTCGGTGAAACGGGGTTTTTAAGCCCTGGCGATTGAATACAGGAGTCGTGGTTGTCCCACGGCCCAAGGATTCACATTAACGGTTTAGAATTGTTCAAAGAATAGCTCAACCCACTTACCTACAACCTAGGAGCTATTCGAGTTACTCTACGCGACCCTAGATGCGATACGGACTCGATCACGCGATTGAAATGAATAGGCTCCGCCTATTGACGAACCTGGGATCCTAAAAGTGTTTCTAGACCCTTCTCGCACCCACCTAAGTCAAAGGAAGCGACAGCGTACGTCGCGTGACCATAACCCAGGCCCCGTTTAATCCAAATCATGCTCTGATACCATCTGTAACATCCCGAAAATCGGGGGGTCGAGCAAAAACCCAACTCCCGAGTTCCAAAATGTTATTCATGCAACATAGATATGTATGTTTGAATGTTGTCTGTGATAATGTATTAAACATGAGTGAAATTAAGCCAGAACAGCATATCATACTCCAGAGACAGTTAAATTAACCAGCGGAAGTCTGTAATAGTATGTATAACATATATAAACCATTGTATGTCTCCAGAGTGTGAACATGTTACCAGGTTATATACATACATGTATTCTTCAAAAGTAACCAAAAGAATATACATGAGTGCTCTAAAAATATAAAATGACAAGTGTCAAGGTATTTAAGCAACCTCCCTGTAATCCCGTCAATCAGAACACGCATAAAGGAGGGATCCTCCTCATCATCATCAAGTCCAGCTCCGCCTCATAGGCCGCGCCATCATCTGCAATCACAAAAGGGTCTGGTGGGTGTCCAGGAACACCGTCCCGTAACGTGGGAGTGAGTAGCTAACTCAGTGGAATATTAGAGCAAGGATTAACATGTTCTCAAATCAATCACGCGATAATAGTAAAGCAATAAATCAAACAATCCTATACTGTTGTTAATGCAATTATGACATGACGTGATGTATGCCCTCACTGACGATCACCCTCATGCGGCAACATCTTACGACCGCGGCATGCCGCACTCCCTCAAGTGCTCCACATCTTCCAGGCACATGCAATGTCATGGTGATATGATTACCGAGTTGTTATTAGTCCTTTTCATACAGCAATATTGGGAAACTAAGGTACCTCCCTTATATCAATCCCAACACAGATCCTGTCTAGGGTCGTCACTCCTAGTAATCTCATACGATGTATATTTTGTAGGTCGCTGCAAGGGCTGCCAGGGCTGTTGCACGCACTCGTTGCTCCGCTCCCCCATCACCTTATCAATACAGGCCTACTGTACTCTACTGCTACGGAAGGGTCGTCGCCTCCCGTAGACTCAGAATACGCTCGCGGTCACTACAAAGGGTTGCCAGGGCTGTTGCTCGCACTCGTTGCACCGCTCCCCCATCACCTTATCAGTGTAGGCCGACAGCAAGAATATAGTGTCCCATACCACCATAATCTGCTCACGAGTCATAGGTGCTCACTGGTCACTACGGGGAGGTTTGTGGCCCCAGCGTAGGCCGACAGCTCGACCACGGTGTCCCATACCACCATGCCCGGCTCATGAGTCTTCGTGGATCAAGGTACCATGGTTAACAGGGTTTACAATGGTAAGTTCAGTACCCTAGGTTCAAGCAGTTATGACTCATACAAGGTGAACATACATCGGCCAGTCGGGTTACTTGACGGGCTCGACTAGCGCGATCGCATCTCAAGTCGAACGACATGAAGTGCGTAAAACACTTCGCGTGGCCTAACCACTGCCGCCAACTCTAAACACGAATCACGTTCATCGACGCGTCGTTCGTGGCTATGACCAGTCAGCCACGAATTCGCTCGGTTACCGACTGCCTGGACTAAGTCTAGTCCCACACATCCATGAAATCACATTAACAATATATGCAAAGGTTTTTGGAATTGAAATGCAATCATGTGAGCATGTTAACACATGTTATAACATTCAACTTAAGCAAATCTTCAAACACATACATTCCATGCATGTAATGGAATCATGCATGTGGTCAACATGTAGGAAATCATTTAGGTCAGCATATTAATCAAGAAATCATTCTCAAACCACTACATAACATCATTTAATTCAATACATACTAATACAAGCATTTATACAAACACATACACTACACACTTAAGTCTACATATAGTATGTCGACCCAAAGTGCGCAACTAGGCGAATCTCTTCGCCAAACTAATTATACACGCATTTCTAACTTCCTAATGCGACAACAAACCATGTCAATCACATCAGCAAAATATGAATGTAAACTGTACTTCCTACAAATGACTAAAATGCCCTACATCTCATATTCTTCGTTAATTTACGAAACAGGAAACGGAGAGCATTTTGTACATGTCAAACGGCGTTGCCGTCAAGAATCTACTATTAAACGACATTGAAAGCTTTGGAAACAGTCAATCAAAGCGTCTAATATCCGCACCTTATGTCTTGTAGACTCGGAAATTGAAACGGAGCGTATACGCTTCGTCTACGGCGAATAAGGAACCTAATACACAAGATCCATAAGCTACATCGCTATGGAAACAAGGAAAACTCAAATCAACAACTATTTAGGGTTTTTACTTACCTAGGATCGCGGTGGAATCGCCGGGAAAGCGGTAGAGGTGTGTTGCTTAAGCACGTGCAACGCGTAGTACAAGTGGCAGGAAGAACTCTCCCACACTCTCACAATCTCCCACCTTTTTCTCTCTCCCAAGCTAGGGTTTCTCTCAAATTCGGATAGAAGAGAGGAGTGAGGGTTTCAACCCCTTTTATAGCCTACAACATGCCCAAAATAGGCTTGGGAACAATGTTTACTTGGTGCCTAACCAAATCGGGGCCGTTTCAGTCCAAAAGGGCATTTCTGAAGGTCCCCTGGCCAAATGCGGTCGGACTTAAGCTCATGCATACTGGATCTAGCACGCATCCAGATTTCAGGCCGGTAGGGTTCCCAGATCGCACGTGGCGGCCCAGTTTCAGTTTAACGGTCACCGCACCAAGATCAGACCTATAAGTCTCGTGATATGTAATAGAAATTTTTCCTGATCCAAGGGTGTAATTTGGTTGTATTCTGACGGTCAGAATGCTTAATACTGATGCGTCAAATTTGTGTGCCAGATTTGAATTTGAAATTCCAACTATGTCCCTATTCACACTCTCTTCGGTCCGGGCTCAATGAAATAGCCTGTGATCGTCAGTTGGACTTGATATTCGAAACGATTGCCAAGCCCAGCTAAGTGGTCATAACGGTCTAAGATGGTAGGCATCTGACTTACGACGCGCGGTCTAGATCCAATACAAAGTTTCAAAGTGGTCCAGAGAACAAACCTGCTTAGAGTTTGGTCCGAGGTTTTAGAGCATTATAGCACCCTTGGTTCCACTCGCTTTGGGCCTTGTATAACGTATTTAAAGTGATCAAGGACCATTTCCCAGCTATTCTAACGTTGCACTAGCTAACTTAGTCATATTTTCTAAAGGAATTGATTCTAAGTGGTTTCTTTGGCTATGGAATTGGGTTCTAAGCAATTTTTCAGGTGTTTTAATTGACCCATTGCCTAAGGACGTCAAATCTCAGATTGGCCAAAATCCGGGGTGTTACAATCTATCCCCCTTAAAACACAATGTCGTCCCCGACATTGGCGAACGACAAGGAGTACCTAGAGGGACTTTAGTATTGACATTCTAAGGAAGGTTCAAATCCTACTTAATAACCTAACCGTACATATAACCTAAATCAAATGTTTCGATCTTGGGCCAGTGGGGAAGAGCCTAACCACGCTTCCGCTGCGCCACTCTAATCGAATGGGAGCGTTGACTAACCTAACCGGATTGGACTCCATACGTTCTACCCCCCTTAAAACTTAGTTTTACTTAAATTCAAGAATCTATGCATCGCTCCGTATATCGGAACGAAGTGCAACTTAGGGGCTATCCTTGACATAAATTGGGAACAACCTCTCATTACAGTGGTTTTCCTTTGCTAATGATGCGTTCTATGGCATTGGTATCTATGATCATAGAGATGAGCCTAATATCTATTGTGGTTAAGGTCAGGGGCAGGTATGAGTTGGTGGCAAGATGCCTAATTCTCTACTGGCTTTAAGTCCTCGCCATTTCCCAAAAGGCAATGTGATCCCGTTTGGTTGTAGGTGGTTGGGCCATCACAGAATAAAGGTTATGTAGTAGGTCTGAGCCGGATACATAGACTTTCTGTCTAGCTAGAACAGAAGATTTATTGTATCAATTCTTAATCCGAGTCGATGCCGATCTTCTGCTTGATCAGAGCATTGGATTTATTGGGAACCACTAGGATTAAGAAGTCGATTCAAACCGCGAATACATCGCGTACATGCAGTTCCTTTACTCTGCGTTCCCGAATGCAATAAACCCTTGGGGATGGCAATTCTAAGGGGCGTGCTAGTCCATTCTAAGTTCAATCTGAGGGATTTATAAATGTTCCCTGAGAGTGAATGGTTCCTTCCTATGGGCAACAACAGAAGTCTATAAGTCATAAGGGGATCTGTCGAAGGAATAAGGTTCTACTTCAACCAAATCTAACCTACAAGTCCTTAGCATATACAGGCTGTACACTACTTAAGGTAACTAGTAGGCTAGTCTGTATTTCATTCGCTATAATTCAAGACCTAAGCCTATACACTAGACGGTTTCATACCATCTCTAATACAGGGAATTGCTCTATCGCTTAGGATCAAAATTGTCTAAATGGAATTGGATTTCTTATGTCGTCAGACCCTTCAAATCTAGGAGTGCTAACACTAGAACCAAAACACCTAGAGCCTATGTGGCCGGTAGCGCTTAGTGGTATTAAATGGAACTGCATTCCTAGTCCCATGGCAGGATTGGATGTGGTATGCTTGGTAGGAGGGTGGGTGGGGATAAAAATTAATTTGTAGGCTGGATCTCAGGGAGTTATAATACTCCCAATCTAGGGACAATATTTTATAGCGAAATGAAACAACATGCATTCCATTCGAAAAATTTTGGCTATATTAAGCCCAAACCACAACACAAACACATTTTTCTACCTAACAACAAAACAACACAGAAATTTCAAACAGTAGTCAAACAAGCTAAAGGGCAACGACATAGATGCCTAATTCTACCAAAGGACTTCTACCAGGGTCCCGACTGACCTTCTTGAATACTATCAAGTTCAATACTGTCAGTTGCCCATTAGAGCTCTATCGGCCATGTGTTTTCAATACTTCTCAAACGGAGAAAGTTGAGAAATGGGATTTGAGGTTAGCATGATTCTGAGACCCAAAAAAGGGGGTAAAGGCTCAAATAAAAGGGACATGAGAGAGAGAACGATGGAAAGGGAGGAAAAAGGCTGAAACAGCCTTAACAATAGCCATGGAAAATGGAGGAAATGCGAAGAAATGGTCGCCCAAAGGGACAGAATGAAATCTAGGCGTTGTAGAGGGATGCTTCAAGCTTCCCTAGGATGTATTTTCAGAAAGAAATGAAAATGAAAAAGGGGAATGGAGCACCTCACGATTTCAGCTCGATTTTGGGGTTTTAGGAGCTCCAACGGATGAAATCTTCAAGAGGGAGGGCTGCCAACTTCAAAGGAATGACGGAGGGTGGTCGTTTTTGGCAGGGAATGGATCTAGGGTGGTTTGGAATCACGAATTTTTGGGATAGGGCAGCTGAAAACGAAAATGGGGCTAGGGGAGGGGCTGTTTGTGAAGGAAGTACCCATATTTGGGGTTTTCTTGGGGTGGGAGGTGCATAGGGGTGATGTGGACCCTGTTTAAGGGGGTGCGCCCGAAGGACGGCCCCATCGGAGCTCGCCGGCCGGCGATGCATCGCCGAACCGGCGATGGCATCGCCGGTGAAGTTACAAACTGGCCTCTGAGGCCATATGGGATGGATTCCTCTTGCCCTAGCGATTCCAAAAAGGTATGGTGCACACTCTAGTTCATTGTAGATTGCCCTAGGGAGGCCAATACATTTTTAACATCCATTCGAGGATTTTTGGGTCCAATCTTCAATCCCGAATACAAAACCCTATCATGCAGCATATGATTTTGGGGTATAAGGATCTAGTACATCCATCTAAACCATTAGTTGCTAAAGAAAGTGAAGTTAGAATGGCCTTATGGCCATTTTTCATGAAATTTTACTATTCACTGTAAAATTTTGTGAAAGTACTAATTTGTGTTATTTTCATATTAGGTTTGATGCCTAATACGAAATGGATAAGAAATAATTGAAGATTGGGGTGGTGAGAGGAAGAATTTCGAAGATTTTCGGTGAAACGGGGTTTTTAAGCCCTGGCGATTGAATACAGGAGTCGTGGTTGTCCCACGGCCCAAGGATTCACATTAACGGTTTAGAATTGTTCAAAGAATAGCTCAACCCACTTACCTACAACCTAGGAGCTATTCGGGTTGCTCTACGCGACCCTAGATGCGATACGGACTCGATCACGCGATTGAAATGAATAGGCTCCGCCTATTGACGAACCTGGGATCCTAAAAGTGTTTCTAGACCCTTCTCGCACCCACCTAAGTCAAAGGAAGCGACAGCGTACGTCGCGTGACCATAACCCAGGCCCCGTTTAATCCAAATCATGCTCTGATACCATCTGTAACATCCCGAAAATCGGGGGGTCGAGCAAAAACCCAACTCCCGAGTTCCAAAATGTTATTCATGCAACATAGATATGTATGTTTGAATGTTGTCTGTGATAATGTATTAAACATGAGTGAAATTAAGCCAGAACAGCATATCATACTCCAGAGACAGTTAAATTAACCAGCGGAAGTCTGTAATAGTATGTATAACATATATAAACCATTGTATGTCTCCAGAGTGTGAACATGTTACCAGGTTATATACATACATGTATTCTTCAAAAGTAACCAAAAGAATATACATGAGTGCTCTAAAAATATAAAATGACAAGTGTCAAGGTATTTAAGCAACCTCCCTGTAATCCCGTCAATCAGAACACGCATAAAGGAGGGATCCTCCTCATCATCATCAAGTCCAGCTCCGCCTCATAGGCCGCGCCATCATCTGCAATCACAAAAGGGTCTGGTGGGTGTCCAGGAACACCGTCCCGTAACGTGGGAGTGAGTAGCTAACTCAGTGGAATATTAGAGCAAGGATTAACATGTTCTCAAATCAATCACGCGATAATAGTAAAGCAATAAATCAAACAATCCTATACTGTTGTTAATGCAATTATGACATGACGTGATGTATGCCCTCACTGACGATCACCCTCATGCGGCAACATCTTACGACCGCGGCATGCCGCACTCCCTCAAGTGCTCCACATCTTCCAGGCACATGCAATGTCATGGTGATATGATTACCGAGTTGTTATTAGTCCTTTTCATACAGCAATATTGGGAAACTAAGGTACCTCCCTTATATCAATCCCAACACAGATCCTGTCTAGGGTCGTCACTCCTAGTAATCTCATACGATGTATATTTTGTAGGTCGCTGCAAGGGCTGCCAGGGCTGTTGCACGCACTCGTTGCTCCGCTCCCCCATCACCTTATCAATACAGGCCTACTGTACTCTACTGCTACGGAAGGGTCGTCGCCTCCCGTAGACTCAGAATACGCTCGCGGTCACTACAAAGGGCTGTCAGGGCTGTTGCTCGCACTCGTTGCACCGCTCCCCCATCACCTTATCAGTGTAGGCCGACAGCAAGAATATAGTGTCCCATACCACCATAATCTGCTCACGAGTCATAGGTGCTCACTGGTCACTACGGGGAGGTTTGTGGCCCCAGCGTAGGCCGACAGCTCGACCACGGTGTCCCATACCACCATGCCCGGCTCATGAGTCTTCGTGGATCAAGGTACCATGGTTAACAGGGTTTACAATGGTAAGTTCAGTACCCTAGGTTCAAGCAGTTATGACTCATACAAGGTGAACATACATCGGCCAGTCGGGTTACTTGACGGGCTCGACTAGCGCGATCGCATCTCAAGTCGAACGACATGAAGTGCGTAAAACACTTCGCGTGGCCTAACCACTGCCGCCAACTCTAAACACGAATCACGTTCATCGACGCGTCGTTCGTGGCTATGACCAGTCAGCCACGAATTCGCTCGGTTACCGACTGCCTGGACTAAGTCTAGTCCCACACATCCATGAAATCACATTAACAATATATGCAAAGGTTTTTGGAATTGAAATGCAATCATGTGAGCATGTTAACACATGTTATAACATTCAACTTAAGCAAATCTTCAAACACATACATTCCATGCATGTAATGGAATCATGCATGTGGTCAACATGTAGGAAATCATTTAGGTCAGCATATTAATCAAGAAATCATTCTCAAACCACTACATAACATCATTTAATTCAATACATACTAATACAAGCATTTATACAAACA
Source organism: Magnolia kwangsiensis (assembly GCA_037074715.1). Lineage (NCBI taxonomy): Eukaryota > Viridiplantae > Streptophyta > Magnoliopsida > Magnoliales > Magnoliaceae > Magnolia > Magnolia kwangsiensis. The sequence goes on along the minus strand of CM073586.1, from coordinate 81,373,219 downwards.
CATACACTACACACTTAAGTCTACATATAGTATGTCGACCCAAAGTGCGCAACTAGGCGAATCTCTTCGCCAAACTAATTATACACGCATTTCTAACTTCCTAATGCGACAACAAACCATGTCAATCACATCAGCAAAATATGAATGTAAACTGTACTTCCTACAAATGACTAAAATGCCCTACATCTCATATTCTTCGTTAATTTACGAAACAGGAAACGGAGAGCATTTTGTACATGTCAAACGGCGTTGCCGTCAAGAATCTACTATTAAACGACATTGAAAGCTTTGGAAACAGTCAATCAAAGCGTCTAATATCCGCACCTTATGTCTTGTAGACTCGGAAATTGAAACGGAGCGTATACGCTTCGTCTACGGCGAATAAGGAACCTAATACACAAGATCCATAAGCTACATCGCTATGGAAACAAGGGAAACTCAAATCAACAACTATTTAGGGTTTTTACTTACCTAGGATCGCGGTGGAATCGCCGGGAAAGCGGTAGAGGTGTGTTGCTTAAGCACGTGCAACGCGTAGTACAAGTGGCAGGAAGAACTCTCCCACACTCTCACAATCTCCCACCTTTTTCTCTCTCCCAAGCTAGGGTTTCTCTCAAATTCGGATAGAAGAGAGGAGTGAGGGTTTCAACCCCTTTTATAGCCTACAACATGCCCAAAATAGGCTTGGGAACAATGTTTACTTGGTGCCTAACCAAATCGGGGCCGTTTCAGTCCAAAAGGGCATTTCTGAAGGTCCCCTGGCCAAATGCGGTCGGACTTAAGCTCATGCATACTGGATCTAGCACGCATCCAGATTTCAGGCCGGTAGGGTTCCCAGATCGCACGTGGCGGCCCAGTTTCAGTTTAACGGTCACCGCACCAAGATCAGACCTATAAGTCTCGTGATATGTAATAGAAATTTTTCCTGATCCAAGGGTGTAATTTGGCTGTATTCTGACGGTCAGAATGCTTAATACTGATGCGTCAAATTTGTGTGCCAGATTTGAATTTAAAATTCCAACTATGTCCCTATTCACACTCTCTTCGGTCCGGGCTCAATGAAATAGCCTGTGATCGTCAGTTGGACTTGATATTCGAAACGATTGCCAAGCCCAGCTAAGTGGTCATAACGGTCTAAGATGGTAGGCATCTGACTTACGACGCGCGGTCTAGATCCAATACAAAGTTTCAAAGTGGTCCAGAGAACAACCTGCTTAGAGTTTGGTCCGAGGTTTTAGAGCATTATAGCACCCTTGGTTCCACTCGCTTTGGGCCTTGTATAACGTATTTAAAGTGATCAAGGACCATTTCCCAGCTATTCTAACGTTGCACTAGCTAACTTAGTCATATTTTCTAAAGGAATTGATTCTAAGTGGTTTCTTTGGCTATGGAATTGGGTTCTAAGCAATTTTTCAGGTGTTTTAATTGACCCATTGCCTAAGGACGTCAAATCTCAGATTGGCCAAAATCCGGGGTGTTACACCTCGACTGAGGGCTTCTGATTCAAAGATGAAGAGACTCAGGGATATTGGATCCCCCTGGCGTAACTCTCTAGAAGATCGAAAGAAACCACTAGGCTCACCATTTATTAAGATTGAGAACCAAGAGTTGCTCCAGTATTTCTCAATCATGGTGATCCAGCTCGCCCGAAAACTGAAATGGTCAAGGAATAGTTTGAGGAAGGCCCAATCCAATTTATCATAATCTTTCTCCATCTCTGGTTTGATAAGGATATTTCCACCTCGAACCTTCTTGTTGATAGCTCTAAAAACTTCATGGGCGAGGGCACAACTCTCAGTGATCGATCTCCCTTTGACGAAAGCTCCCTGTTCAGGTGAGATTAATTTGGGGAGGACCCTGCTAAGCCTATAGGCAAATGATTTAGCAAAAATTTTGTAAATTACATTACACAAGCTAATGGGATGGAAATCAGAGAATTTTTTTGGGGCAGGGATCTTGGGAATAAGGCATATAAGAGTTTCGATGAAGGCCCTAGGGAGGTGACGCCTTGTGAAAAGAGATCAGAATGTAGAGAGGATGTCGTGGCCCACAATATCCAAGCAACTATAGAAAAACACTGCAGTGAAACCATCCGACCCTAGCGCCCCATCAGCCGGAATAGAATGAGTGGCGGCCAGAATTTCCTCAATCGAGGGCTCTGACATTAGATTAACATTGTCCTCGGCTGAGATGGAAGAAGGGATAATATCGAGGAGGTCCATAGGGGCTGAAGAAGGACCGCCTTGTAATAGGTTAGAGAAGAAAGAGATGGTTGCAGCTTTGATCATGAGATGGTCAATTACTACTGTCCCATCTTCTAGCTAAATCTGTGAGATGATGGATCTTCTAGCTCTACCTGTTGCCACATTATGGAAAAACTTTGTGTTTCAGTCCCCCTCTTGAAGCCAATGATTTCTGGATTTCTGTTTCTAGAAAATCTCCTCATCCAGGTCCAAGTGGGTTAGATTTTCTTTGGCCTGATTTAGCTTTAGGAGGTTATTTGGGTTGTTATCCTAGAGGACCAACTCTTCAGCAGCAGACAACTCTTCCTTAGCTACTTCGATATTGTTGAAAATATTACCAAAGACATCCTTGTTCCAGCTCCTTAGGGCTGACTTCACTAATTTAAGCTTGCTTTCGAGGACAGCCATTGGGTCTCCCAAGGCTTCAATGGTCCACGCATTGCGGACTAAGTCTTGAAAGGAGTCATGAAGGACCCACATGCGGTAAAATATGAAAGGTTTTGGGAAGTTCCTGGTAGTAGCAAGGAAGGAAAGAAGTAAGGGTGAAATATCTGACTTTACCCTGGGTAAGTGTTGCACCTGAAAAGCTGGAAAACTTGTTTATCAAGGACCGTTGCAGTAGCTTCTCTCTAATTTGGCCTAAGAATGAGACTGCCCATACTGGTTGTTACACCAGGTGAATTGGTTACCTGCTATAAGACCCGTATCTTAGTCCGTACCGTTCCGTAAACTTCCGCGGTCTTACCGGTCAAATTTCAGCAACCTTCGACCCTTAACTGATATCGACGCGCGACCCTGATTCATATGTCGTCAACCTGTATCGACTCAACCCAAGACTAATACCATAGCGACCGCGCCATCGCTGCTGTTCCGATGCCGCGACTTGCGTGCCGAGGCGATACCCTGGTCAAGAGATGTGGGCCAACGTTCGGTGCGAGGAAAACACCGCGCGTTGTGAAACTCAAGAGAATCTCTACGATGTGTCATATCAATCCATCAATCCCATCAATCAATCAATCCATCAAGCCATCACATGTCAAGTACACATCACCTTTCACCCATTCCCAAGCAACCACAAAAGTCTTCCATGCCCATACCTCTCTTACACAAATGCCACAAAAGTCTTCCAATGCCATGCCTTTCTTACACAAAAGGCCACCAAAGTCAAAAGGTGTCTTACACACCCATCACCACATCCATCCATCACTCTCTCTCCCTTTACAACTCCTCTCTTTCTCATTTTCAAAAAAATCCAAGGAGAGAAACTCCATGCGTATGGAATTCTCCAAGCATTCCTAAGCTCCAAATGTGGCCCACTTTCCTACCCCATCATCTCCCATCTTAGCCATCCATTCATCATCTCCTCCATTGAAATCCAAGCTAAGGTGCCAAGGAACCCCTAGGAGCAAGAAGATCGGACGGTGGGTGTTTAATCATACTAGTTTTTCCTGTTTTTGAGATGGGCCAAGTGAGGCCAACCGATCAATGGTTTGGGTCTCACTTGAGACCCTAAGATGTGACCGATGGCCCACTAGGATCATCATGATCATTCCATGACGGGGCCATTCTCCATGGACCCCATCATGATGTTTATTTCTTTAAAAAGGTCATCTAGACCATCCATATTGGTGGGGAAAGGATCCCCACCGTTGATTTTAAATTTGATGGTCCCATGTGCTAAAGGAACCATTTGATTGTATGATTCATTGTAAGGGAGGGCCCATAATGTCGGGGTCCCTCCATCACAAGCGTGTCCCACCTTCTATCTCTCTATCTCTCTCTCCCTTTCTATTTCTTTTTATATGGTTGCGTGGCCACTTGGATGGACCCCACTAGTATGCATGTATCGGATCCAATCCATTTTTAGATGGGGCCCACCTTGTATGTGTATGGGGTAGCCATGTGATGGCCCACCTAATCAGGGCCCACCTCAATGCTTTTTAATATATATATATATATATATATATATATATATATATATATATATATATATATATATATATATATATAAAATCCCACCGTCCAGCATCTGAGACGCTGGACGTCTTTGCCAAAAGAAGGGAAAATGGGAGATTTTTGGTGGCCGGCTCCTACAGGCCCCACCTTGATACATGTGTTCAATCCAAGCCGTCCATCCTCTTACCCACCTCTTTTTAGGCGTTGAGCCAAGAGTTGGGGTTGATTGGAAGATCTGGTGGACCATAACGTCGAAGATTGCATCATCACCATTCAAATAGCATTTTCTTATTTTATTTTATTTTCTAAACATATAAAAAATTCAAACTTTAGACTCATTTGGTCGGCCTCGAGCCACTGAACGCAATGGCCGGGGTGGATTTCTGTAAAGCGGACCTCACGTGCGAAAAACCCCCGAAAAATGGGTTTTCCCTATTTTTTGAAGAGGCAGAGCCACTGCCTCCCTCTCTGTCAGCGGCAGCACGCTATACGCTGTTGCGTGCAGCGTCCGGGTGGGCGTCCAGCAGGGGACCCACGGCTCCAACCGTGGGCCCCACCATGAGGTTTGTTTGTCATCCAATCTATTCATGAGGAGGGTCCCATCCTTGGGTGGGCCCCCTCCAAGTTTCAGCTGGATCCAGAACTCAGGTGGCCCACACCACACGAAACAGTGTGAATGAACATCTACCATTGAAACCAATTCTGGGGTCCGTAGAAGTTTTGAATCAAGCTGAAATTTATATTTTTCCTTCAGCCAGGTCTGTTTGACCTTATCAACGGGTTGAATGCCAAATAAATATTACAGTGGGCCCCACATGGCACTCATAGTGATGTAAGCGTTTTGTCCACCGTCTAGGCGGACGGTGGGAGCCCACCTTGATATTTATGTTTTAACTCCACCGTCCAGCGGACGGTGGGGCCCACCTTGCGCCTGTGTTGGCTCACGCCACCCCCTCCCCTGGCTGATCAGAAAATAAACATTACGTGGGCCCTAGGCCCAAGTGGCTTATGAGTAGTTTGGATGGCCAAATTTACATTTGCAGTGAACCCTTTTCCTTTTTGGGTAGAAAATAAACATTTCAGTGGGCCTCTAGGCCCATGGGATTAGGCCCATTTATCGTATCTTGAGGCCCATTTAATGGAAATATAGGGCCCAATTGGTGTAGCCATTTGTTACATCTAAGGCCCACGAGATTAGGCCCATTTAAATTGTATTAGGCCTATGAGTTGAGCCCACTTAAATTGTAAAAGGCCTATGGGTTTAGACCCATTTGATACATATGAAAGACCCATGGGTTGAGGCCCATTTCAAGTATTTTAAGGCCCATGGAATTAAGACTTTAGATGTATTCTAAGGCCCACGGGTATGACCCATTGCAATGCATATAAGGCCCATTGGTGTGGTCCATTTAGGTGGCCCATTTGACGAATAAAAGGCCCATATGACATGGCCCATTGGATGTATTTAAGGCCCAATGGGGTGTACCTGAGGTCCATTGCAATGTGTGATCCCAACACTGATTATGTACGATGTTTACGACGATCGTGCCTTGGGAGCAATGTTGGTTTGACGTCCACATTGCGAGTGTAATGTTGGTTGGACGTCCACATTACGGCTCTCCTTAGGGCCCATTATTAGTCCCATACTTATTGTATTTAGGCCGTCCAGGCCCATCTGGATTGGAAGGATAGTTCATTTCACTATAACATGTTTAGTATAGTTCCATGACTCATGATCATATGCATCATATGTATGCTTGATATGAGAAGTGACTGATCATAGCATATACCCTCGGGCAGATTGTTTATGGAACCCCAATTAGGCGGTGTTGTCCTACATGAGCGCACGATACGCGCAGGATTTGCTGCATGATTAGATGGTGTGATTCATGCATTTCGCATTGTGTGATATGGTTACTGTACGCCCTAGCGACATCGGGACCGTAGCCTCCACAGCCGTATCGTGGTTGGTAGGATTGGATACCGAAAATTTTATTCTACATGGGGTGCCATAAATATCCTTAGATGAAAGTCCCTAAACCCTTATGATACCAAGAGGTTGCTCCAACGTCTAGACCGAGTGCGTAGATGAGCGTTGAGGGCCGATTACCAGACGGTTGCGCTCTCCACTATGTCATGGATGGTTGGAAGGGGGTGCGGCCTTACCCGCCCGAGTGTAGGGGGCAATACTAGGCTGAGTCTGACCAGCTCGAGGAATGGGTCCTCTATCAACGAGTCGTGCCTGATATTTTCAGACGGATAGTGAGGTTTCTTCCACTTACCTCATTGCGCGCGATGTGGCGGCAATTTATTTTAGAGTGTACTAGACCCCGGTGATATCCCAGATTTGAGTTGTATTGATACATGGACTTAGATGAGGATTGTATGCTTGACTTGCATCTTGCATCGCATAGCCTTGGTATGGCCGACATCCTTCATCTTTGCATCGCATAGCCTTGGTATGGCTTATGGTTTTCATGGATCCATCTGTATATTCCGCATTACTCTGATACTGCATGATCATACTACTACCTTGTGCACACACTTCCACCACTCTCTAAGCTTTCTATAAGCTTATGCACGATCGTTGGGTGCAGGTGACGTTGGGGCGTAGCAGCGCTGAGGCAGGAGCGTGTTGCAGATCGTTTTGGAGATTTTGAATTATCATCATTGTATTTTCCTTTATGCTCATTGTACTTGTAAAGTTTTTTATCATAGTGGAAAAGTAATGGAATTCTTAGTTGTTGCTTGTGGGTTATGCCTTTGGTTATACTTATTACGAATCAAACTGACGTTGAAAATCCTCCTCGTAGCATCCCAGGATCAGAACCTGGCGAATGGGCGCTAGGAGCCGAGAATGGGATTCTACGGAGGCTGTCGGCACTGGATTCGGCGATCAGGATTTTTTTAAGCCCGGTTTCCGAGTTTGGGGTGTGACACCTGCAAACCCAGTGTCGAGGAGACCTACCTTGTTAAGAGCATCAGTAAATTCTGTAGCACTGGAGTTGTTGAAAGAACCTCTACCATGTCTCTCTGTTGCAGATAGCGCAACATTAAAATCACTTGCTACAACCCAAGGTAAAGGAGGGCCAGCACCTAGTGTTGCAATCTTATCCCATAGATTTGTTCGAAGGTTTCTGAAACATTTCTCGTAGATAAAGGAGAGCAAACTTGAGAGCAGGCCACCCTGAATAGCTACTAAATAGTGAGCATCTGGGAGGAAGATGGGATCAGATCAATAGACAGAGAGGGGGCAAAGAAAACCCAGATTTTACCCACTTAATCAGCATTAAAGAGGAGGAGTAAAAACCAAGTTGGAGACCAATCCGAACTCTCTTCTCTTCTCTGAGCATCGGCTCGAGAATGGCTACAATGGAAGGCTTGAACTTGGCTATGAGGCGATGAAGGGTCGAAATGGTGGGAGTGTTCCCCACGCCACAGGCATTCCAAATCAACATACTATGCATTTGTACCATCCACAGAGAGAGATTCACGACGCCTGAGTTTTCTCAATCTACCATTCCAGCTATCTCGAGACCCTTGACTAACTGAGTAGATAGGATCCAAAAGCTGGGAATTTCCATGACTTTTGGTCTTTAATCTTTTGTGGTATGTACGATGGACTTGGGCAAATTTTATAGGGGATGAAGGGAGATGGTGGACTGGCAAAATTCTGAGAGGAGGGGGGGGGGGGGGGGGGGGGGGGGCACTACAAGAAATATGGTTTTTACCGATGAAATATTTATCAATGAAATTTTTTTCGTAGGTAAAGATAAATTTTACTAACAAAATTTATTTTCGTCGGTAAAAGTAACCTTTTAAAAGTCATCTTTACCGATGAAAAATTTCGTAGGTAAAGGGTGTGTTGAATTTTTGAAAAAATAAAAATTCTAAAAGGCTACTTTTACCTACAAAAATAAATTTTACAGGTAAAAACCATCTTTACCTAAATAATTTTCGTAGGTAAAGGGTGTGTTGAATTTTTGAAAAAATAAAAAATCGAAAAGGCTACTTTTACCTACGAAATTAAATTTCGCAGGTAAAAGCCATCTTTACCTACAAAAATTTTTGTAGGTAAAAGGTGTGTTGAATTTTTGAAAAAACAAAAAATCGAAAAGGCTACTTTTACCTATGAAATAAAAGCCATCTTTGCATACGAAAATTTTCGTAGGTAAAGGATCTGTTGAATTTTTGAAAAAAAAAAAAAAAATAATCGAAAAGCTTACTTTTACCTATGAAATTAAATTTTGTAGGTAAAAGCCATCTTTACCAACGAATAGTTTCATAGGTAAGGTCGTTTTGAATTTTTGAAAAAAATAAAAATAAAAAATCAATAAGCTAACTTTTACCTACGAAATTACATTTCGTAAGTAAAAAACGTGGATGAGACTTTTACCTACGAAATTACATTTCGTAAGTAAAAAACGTGGATGACACTTTTACCTACGAAATATTTCGTAGGTAAAAGTTTTTTTAAAAAAATATTCTAGCACAAAATTCCTGATATTTCGTAGGTAAAAGTTTTTTTTCAAATATTCTAGCACAAAATTCCTAATATGCACCTGTTACAATATATTTCATCATGATATACACATGCTATAAAATATATTTCATCATATTCACATTCACATCCATCTAAACCCAAACTAATGAAAAGAGAGAGAACATATGAGAGGTGATCCTTATCTCCTTTGATGGATTCAAGCCGCATGTGCCCTACCCAACTTCCTATAAGGAGAAGTTATATGAGCCTTGGAATAACGTTGGTGATAAATCCACCTTATCTATTAATATTATCATATTGTGTTAGGACATGACTCTAAAAATGAGATAAATCCAAATTACAAATAATCTATGCTATAAGAGATATTGGAGATGAAAATAGATGCATTGTGATGTTTGAGTTCGAGTATGCTTGCCAACAAAGCATGATTTTCTTGTTTGTTGCCATGTGATTAGGCTACATTATTACATCAATCAGGTTCGGGTTCGGATTCGGGATCAAGTTTAGGTTTGGGTTTTCAACTTTAGGTTTAGGTTTAGGTTAAGGAGTTGAGATTAGGATTAGGTGTAGATTTAGGTTTAGGGATTTGATATTACATTTAGGTTTTAGATTTAGGTTTAGGTTTAGGTTATAGGTTTAGGTTTAGGTTTTAGGTTCAGGTTAAGGTTATGTTATAGGTTATAGGTTTTAGGTTTAGGTTTAGGTTTTAGGTTTAGGGAATTAAGAATAGGTTAAGGTTTAGGTTTACGAAATCGGGTTTGGATTCAAGTTTAGGTTTGGGTTTTCAAGTTTAGGTTTAGGCTAAGGAGTTGAGATTAGGATTAAGTGTAGGTTTAGGTTTAGGGATTTGAGAATACATTTGGGTTATAGGTTTAGGTTTAGGTTTTAGTTTATAGGTTTAGGTTATAGGTTTAGGTTAAGGTTAGGTTATAGGTTATAAGTTTAGGTTATAGGTTATAGGTTAATGTTTAGGTTATTAAGTTTTGGTTAAGGTTAAGGTTATAGGTTTTGGTTTAGGTTTAGGTTTAGGTTTCAGGTTTAGGTTAAGGTTATAGGTTTAGGTTAGGTTTAGGTTATAGGTTTAAGTTGGGTTTAGTTTTCGGTTATAGGTTATAGGTTATAGCTTTAGGAAATTGAGAATAGGTTAAGGTTTAGGTTTAGGAAATCGGGTTCGGGCTTAGGTTTGGGTTTTCAAATTTAGGTTTAGGTTTAAGTTAGGGAGTTGAGATTAGGATTGGGTGTAGGTTTAGGTTTAGGGATTTGAGAATACATTTAGGTTTTAGGTTTAGGTTTAGGTTTTAGTTTATAGGTTTAGGTTATAGGTTTAGGTTTAGGTTTTAGGTTTAGGTTAAGGTTAGGTTGTAAGTTATAGGTTATAGGTTAAGGCTTAGGTTGTAGGTTTTGGTTTAGGTTTAGGTTTAGGTAATAGGTTATAGCTTTAGGGAATTGAGAATAGGTTAAGGTTTAGGTTTAGGAAATCGGGTTCGGGTTTAGGTTTGGGTTTTCAAGTTTAGGTTTAGGTTTAGGTTAGGGAGTTGAGATTAGGATTAGGTGTAGGTTTAGGTTTAGGGATTTGAGAATACATTTAGGTTTTAGGTTTAGGTTTAGGTTTAGGTTTTAGTTTATAGGTTTAGGTTTGGGTTTTAGGTTTAGGTTAAGGTTAGGTTATAAGTTTAGGTTATAGGTTAAGGGTTAGGTTATAAGTTTTCATTTAGGTTAAGGTTATAGGTTTTAGTTTAGGTTTAGGTTTAGGTGTTAAGTTTAGGTTAAGGTTATAGGTTTAGGTTATAGGTTTAAGTTAAGTTTAAGTTATAAGTTTAGGTTCAGGTTTAGGAAATCATGTTTGGGTTCAGGATCGGGTTTAAGTTTGAGTTTTCAAGTTTAGGTTTAGGTTTAGGTTAGGGAGTTGAGATTAAAATTAGGTTATAAGTTATAGGTTTAGGTAAAGGTTATAGGTTTAGGTTAGGTTTAGGTTATAGGTTTAGGTTTAGGTTATAGGTTATACGTTATAGCTTTAGGGAATTGAGAATAGGTTAAGGTTTAGGTTTAGGAAATCAGGTTTGGGTTCGGGATCGGGTTTAGGTTTGGGTTTTCAAGTTTAAGTTTAGGTTTAAGTTAGGGAGTTGAGATTAGGATTAGGTATAGGTTTAGGTTTAGGAATTTGAGAATACATTTAGGTTTTAAGTTTAGGTTTAGGTTTTAGTTTATAGGTTTAGGTTATAGGTTTAGGTTTAGGTTTTAGATTTAGGTTATAAGTTTAGGTTATAAGTTATAGATTATACGTTAAGGTTTAGGTTATAGGTTTTGGTTAAGGTTTAGGTTTAGGTTATTGGTTATAGGTTATAGGTTATAGGTTATAGCTTTAGGGAATTGAGAATAGGTTAAGGTTTAGGTTTATGAAATTGGGCTCGGGTTTGAGTTTAGATTTGGGTTTTGAAGTTTAGGTTTAGGCTAAGGAGTTGAGATTAGGATTAGGTGTAGGTTTTGGTTTAAGGATTTGAGAATACATTTAGGTTATAGGTTTAGGTTTAGGTTTAGGTTTTAGTTTATAGGTTTAGGTTATAGGTTTGGGTTTATGTTTTAGGTTTAGGTTAAAGTTAGGTTATAGGTTATAAGTTTAGGTTATATGTTATAGGTTATAGGTTAAGGTTTAGGTTGTAGGTTTTGGTTTAGGTTGTAGGTTTTGGTTTAGGTTTAGGTTTAGTTTTTAGGTTTAGGTTAAGGTTATAGGTTTAGGTTAGGTTTAGGTTATAGGTTATAGGTTATAGCTTTAGGGAATTGAGAATAGGTTAAGGTTTAGGTTTATGAAATAAGGTTCGGGTTCGGGATCGGGTTTAGGTTTGGGTTTTCAAGTTTAGGTTTCACTACCAAAAAAATGATCAAAGGCTACGACTATGCTAGTTTTTAACTACGGATATAGACCGTAGCTAGTTTGCTACGGATTAAAACCGTAGCTAAAAATGACCAAGCCGTAGCTAAAAGCTACATCCTCCACACGATCATACAACCTTTAATAGCCCCATAAGGGACTCTATAAGGTGCATTAAAATGTGTGTACTCCATCTAATACGTATATCCATTTTTAAAGAGCATGTTAGGGCAAGTGCCCAAAAAAGGAAGTAGATTGAAAGCTCAAGTGGACCACATGGTAGGAAATAGTGGAGATTAATACATACCATTGATCGATGGTGTGGTTCAATTAGACCTTTGATTTTGCTAGATGTTGGGGTCATTCCCTATAAAAAAAAAATTACAAAATTAATGGATGGAGTGGATATATCGATTACGTCATGATAGACCCCACAAAGCCCTTAACAAGGCCATCCGTCTAGAACCTATCAAATGTGCGTATGCAGAGGGCATGTTACGGATGGCACAATGGCAACTGTCAACTGGGATTTTAGTTACGGTTTAAAACCATAGCAGGTGAAAATACGGAAAACCATGGGGCCTTTTTCTTTTCCCCCTCTCACGAGACATTTCTTTTCCTGCTTCCATCCCTTTCTCTCTCACGAAACCTTCATACACCTGAAAAAAACCCCATTCTCACATGTCCATCCCTCTCTCTCTCTCTCTCTCTCTCTCTCTCTCTCTCTCTCTCTCTCTCTCTCTCTCTCTCTCTATCTCTCTCTCTCGATCTCTCGTGCCCCTTTTCTCTCTCTCGATCTCCCCTCTCACGAACTCCTCTTCTCTCCCTAACCCTCCCTTCTCACTCAATCTCATGAAGAGTTGCCTCTCTCACACCATAGTCCACGTCCATTTTAGGTATGCGAGACCAATTTTCTTTTTTTTCTCTTTTGAATATTCATTTTTCTATCTTCTTTTTTTTTTTTAGAAATTGGATTGGGAGTTTCTTATGCAATGTGGTGTCCAATGAATCAATGAGCTTAATTTCATTAATAGAACATGGTCAGGCATCCAATGAATAGGCTTATTTTATGCAACAATGCTAATTAGGACCATTGATCAGTGGATCATCGTTATTGAATGGCCATGTCCCACCGATCAAACATATTAGAGACATTGCTCTGAGCTATTGGTGTCTCAGAACTAATAGTAGACTTAGAATGTTTGATTTTCTACACTTAGTGGAGAAATATTATGTATTTGGGTTATTTTTACTTCTTTTTTTGCTATTGCTATTAAACTTCTCTAGGTAAACAAGGACCATTATAGATTTTTATTTTTTCTGTATGTCATCATCTAACTATGATCAGATGATGAGAGAGTCTTCCAGCTATTTTTCTTTTTGGTGGTGAAAGATAAAAAGAATGTTAGGATTGAAAGATGAAAAGAAATGGTGTTTGGTTAGGGGGACTGCTAGATTGTATGGGTGAACATAATGGTGTTCTAGTGTCCTGATCAGTGTTACAAATGCCTAAAACCTTACTTCCTTGAGACCATGATTTTAACCATGTGTTGGGACCATGCTTCTCTACAAGAACAACAACAAATGTAGTTAGTAACTCTAACAAACCATGGGGTGGTATGGTTTCATTTTCAACAAACCAGGAATTTACAATGCATTCAAATTTCAACTTGTAGTTGCCTGATGTTTATAAAGCTGCATGGAATCTATTGAAGGTGAGCCTGTTTCTGGTGCCTGCATTTAGAAATTAGCATTTCACTCTTGAAATGTGTTGTTCTGGTATTGATGGTGAGCCTGTTGATGCTTATGTTATCTTTACAGGACCCAACCACGCAAACTGGCATTGATAACTTCATGGTACAACAACTTGATGGAACAGTTAATGAGTGGGGCTGGTGCAAGCAGAAGGGATCATGGTTGTTCCTCAATTATGGATGTTTGTTGTATTAGTTTTGTGTTAATTTTGCATGTGATGCTACAAAAATGTATCTAATACGATCTTATTGTTGTGTTAATATGGTCAGCTTGGTGCTAATGCTATATTGGCAGTATCACTTGCTATCTGTAAAGCATGTGCTAGCGTGAAAAAGATCCCTCTTTACCAGGTATAGGAACTAATTATCTTCTCTCCATTTGGTAGGTGCTCACTGACAGCACTATGTGGTAGGGTGTTGCTTGTTTTATGCATCAGGATTCATCATTCCTATCTCTATGGTAGATAGATGCAGAGAGTACAGTGGGGGGAGAAGCTTTTTCTCGGATAGCACCAACAATTCCTACTGTTGCTGATGTAGTTACCAGTACTCATCTGTTTGATGTACTTACAAATTCAACTGGAGGTCAAATTTCTTTCTCTATATGTGAGAAGTACCTTGTTGGATTAGAAAGGTTAGCATTCTTCAATTGATAAGTTGTGCTTACTCATATCACGGTAGTAAAAAAGGGTACATAGTGGCTGTAATGGTTGTTGTGTAATGGTAATGGTGAGATCCCTTATGCGATATGGGTTTGTAATGTCCATTCTTAAAAAATGGCCCATAATAGGCCTATAAGTTGTAACAGTTGTAACAGTTGTATGGGCCCATTACAGGCCAATATGAGCCTATAATGGTCCCATATTAGGCTGATACATTTTTTTTATTAAAAAAATTGACTGTAACAGGGCTGTAATGGTTGTTTCAGGGGTTGATAAGGAGGTTTCTGTCCATATTTCTCACCTTCATAGGTATTCTAAATGGCTTAATTGTCCCCTGATTTAAAAGGGTTGTTGCATGGCCTATGCATCTTAATGTATCTTTCTTGTATATGTTTAGTAAGCACCCTATAGTGGGTTGTTCTGTAAACTACCTCTATTCTAACCTTTTTTAAAAAAAGAGATACCAAGCTGACTAGTTTTTTTGAGCCTAGAGGATCGAATGGGTGTTCGTAGATAAGGGCAAACATGATGTATTTGCATGTGTTGACTCAAAGTTAGCTATACCACTAATCAAGTTGGGTTGTTAGTGATATCAATCAAATGGGACTCCTTAATTCAAACAGATGGTTAAGAGAAGAAGAAAAAAGGAAAAGATAAGAAAACATATCCTGCATTTTATTTTTCAAAACACCCTGGACAGGGAAGGTACATTTGGCACATTTGGCGCATGTGTGCATTGGCATGTTGGCACATGTTGGCCACTTGTGAATCACTGGTGTCACATGTGCACATTGGCACATGTGGGATGGTTGAAAGTTGAATGTGGCACATGTAGGTGGTTGAAGGTTGACAATGGCACATGTGGCACATTGTCACATTTATTGTGGTACATGTGGCGGATATGATCCATGCGTGCAAAAAAACATATTCTTGGAATTACTGTAATGAATCGTTGCCCAAGTTTGTTATCCCACCTTTCTTTAAAGGACAGACTATCCTCATATTTTGGTATAGTCTATCCTCAATTTGCCTGGCAACTGCGCAGAAATGGTGTTGACAAACTAGGGATAGAGCTAGTTATGCCATATACGCTACACAAGATTGAATTTATGCTACTTCCAACCAGACCTTGGCGAATCCTTGTATTGGTCTTGGTGGAATGTGTTTTTCACACTATGAAGCAAACTTTTCTATTCATACACTGTGAAGCAAAATTCTTGGAAGTTCAATAAACTTGGA
This sequence comes from Magnolia kwangsiensis, assembly GCA_037074715.1. Lineage (NCBI taxonomy): Eukaryota > Viridiplantae > Streptophyta > Magnoliopsida > Magnoliales > Magnoliaceae > Magnolia > Magnolia kwangsiensis. The sequence continues at coordinate 81,357,992 of CM073586.1, read as the reverse complement.
AAAATAGGAGCAGGTGGTATATTTTAATAGCTTAGTACCATTAGCCATTCGTGCCTATCTTCTCTACTTTCCTGTTTTAATGACTTCTTGCTTCTTTCATTTGATAAAAAGAGGAGTCAAGCTCCATATAGCTAGTTCAAGCCTCTGATGTTAATGATGTTATAATTTTATAGGTAGAGGCTATTTCTTTGTTGTCATTATGCATGAGAATACCGAGAAGGCTATAGGTGTTGAATAGGACCTGGTCTAATCTTGATGTAGTTCACTTCTACTTTGTGTCTTAGCAAGGGATCTCGTTCATAAAACATCCATAATCAATCTTTTATCTTTTCTTGCCACTCTATGGGTCTATTTGGCTTGAGCGTAATAGCCTAACAGGAGATCCTTACAGGATAAATCCTTTCTCCAGAAGAGGTCTTTTAGAAGGTCAAATGGCTCGTGGTTGACTGGGCCAGGGCTTCTTGTCTCTTTGCAATGGCTTGGTTGAATTCTTCCATTGTTTATGGAGGCCTTTTCTTCTTTGTTTTAATTGGATGATTTCTTATCACTATTATATATATATATATATATATATATATATATATATATATATATATATATATATATATATATATATATATATATATATATATATATATATATATATATATATTCTTGTTCTTTCTTAATAAAAATCTTGTTACTCTCAAAAGAAAAAAGCTTGGCTTTAATTGACTAAGAATTGTGGGGCTTCCACACCAGAAGGCAGACAGTCGGTAATTTCCTTAGTTCACTTGTTTTGCCATCGTTGATGACTTGATGGTAATGAAGTGCTCCAGTTTTACAATGAAATTTCTTTGTAGGGTCTCTTGTGCTCTCAATTGCAGACGACAAATGAAGAAAATGGTAACAAGAAAAGGTTAGATTTCCCTTTCTATATATAAATTGCATTATATGTCACGAAACTAGAATGGTTAGATCAAGGTTTGTATCTATTTTTATTAAATATTAAATACCTTCTATTTATTTTATAATTTTTTATTGGAAATTAAAGTGTATTTTTGCTTGGCATAGGAAATGAGGTCCAAATGGTTGGGACAATACTATGATGATGATGGCTAAGAATTATGGTCCAATTTGATTGATTAGACTATTCACACGCCTGAATGCAAGTAATAACTTGAGATTTTTTTTTTCTACATAGTAGGAGACATGAACCGGTTAGTTAGGGTTGATCAAGGGATATCAATGGCAATGTGCAAATTTTTGAGTTGAGTTTGGCACATATGAAACTAGGCGAAGAAATTTTATTGGAGTATTTTTCCAGGTAACTTGAGGATTGATGAGGGTACAAACCCTAAAGAGGTCAAACAACTCAACACTGAGTAAGGGTCAAGCTTTGCTTTGGAGGAAGATGTGATCAAGGTGATTTGAGGTGGGGACTTCATCCATGACAGGCCATTGTCTAAACTAAGAAATGGCCAGTGTTTCCAGTGCTTGGGTGGGAGGTGAGTTGGATTCTCCATCTCGCCTACATGGAACACCACTACATGCATTGATTCCCATAGTGTTGAAATAGATTGAAGCTTGTATTGAAAGGTTTAGGAAGTATAAGAGAGCTTTTAGAGTTGAGGGATAGTCGAATGCTCAACCATCAAAGTTAAAACTAAAAAAGCTAAGGTGATTCTAGCAGATATGGAGCTTTGGCTTGAAAAATACTACAAATCAAAGACAAGTTAAAAGGAAGCAAACCCATGGTGATGGACCACACCTGTAGGAGCAAACCCATGGTGATGGCCACTCGCCCAAACCTTGCGGTTACCTTCTTAATATTCATATTGAGTATTAGGGCTTTACTTTCAAGTTGGACTTGAAAGGAGAGGAACTATATTTTGATTTATGCCTCATTATGGATTCTAAGGGAGGTAACTTCAATTTGGTTATTTCCTTTCTTCTCAATTGAGCTAGTTATTTGAAATTTAGGCAATGGTTTGTCCAAATGCTTGCTAAAATTTTCACTTCATGACAAATTGAATCTATGTCAATTGCAAGTCGATTAACTCTTACTGATCACGCACTTTACTTTGAGCCATTATGGGTTGTCTTATAATAAGGCAAAAACATATGACTTATTAGATGATTTGAGACAGGGTGTTAAACCTGCGTTGACTGGGCCATGGGGCACACAACTATTTGACAAGGCAGTCTTGTATAAATCTATCTCCTTATAAGTCACCTCATCCACCAACCTGTGGTTTATGTATGTCTTACTTTTCAAACCTGTGTAATTTTGTTAGCCTTAGTAAGTTTACATGTACATCTCTGCTAGCTGTTTGACATGCGATCCAAGTGTTAGGACTACATTGATATGTGTGGGGCATTCGAGCTGGGCATCAGGCAGTCCCAACCATAAAGTTACCCCACATGTATTTTGAATGTGATCTATTGACAGTAATTATTAAACCATCCAGTGTTTCCATATGTGTGGCTTCGCTGATGAGGCAACAAACAAGGTCCATGTGCACCACATGTGTCAGGTTGGCACATGCAACTTCATGTAGAGTTGCTTCAAGGTAGGTGCTCACTGACAGCACTATGTTTTGGTCATGAGGGAAGGTGGCAGGGTGTTGCTCATTTTATGCATCTCTTATTGATTTATGTTGGCATTCTTTTATCATATTTTGGTTTCAATTGGCTATTGGTCATACCATTTTTTATTTTATTTTTTTGTATTGATATAAAATGTTTCATTTGTAAATTAATCCATTATACTTTATTTTCATCAAACAGAATGTAAGTATAGATTTGAGGCTTTGCAAGGGACCTCTATCCTGTTTCTTCTTGAATTTAGGGGTACATAACCAAGCATTCATGCACACTATGGCAGTGGAAGTACATATGGTAGTATTTTTCTCATGTCTCAAGACTAGGAATATAAAATACCCTTTATCCACACATTAGAAATCCAGAATCTATTTGATTGGAGACCTTTTCCTCCTTCAAACCATCTCTACTGTATGTATTGGTAATCGCACTGGCATGAATCATCTTTTTCCATTTGAGTTTTGAAGTTTCTTTCCTTTGTTATGATGTACATATTTTTACGGAGTTTGGGCTATGGATCTCACACAGATTGGTTTGGTTGAAATGCAAGCCATCTCCTTGGAAGAAATCAAGGAATCTACATCTAATATGTAGCCATTGTCCTCTGTGAATTCTCTCATGTAATCATGTCTACTTTATAATTGTATGTGTATAATGAGAGAAGCACTTGGTCGTTTGTGAAATTTCATAGAGGATTGTTCCATTGTTCGATAGTTGTATAGCTGACAATCCTTTTACCGAATGTTAGCTACCATTGTTCCTTCAAAAATCCTTTTCCACACAACAATGGTAGTAGATTTTCTATACATTAAATACCATTGAAAATCCTTTTGCAGATTTTCTAAGGAACAATGGAACAATTGAAGTTATTTTTCCAAACTGATAGTTGTTGTTTAAATATATCTTATTGTCGTTGTTGTATAGAACAATAGTAGCAGATTTTTGAAGTGTGCGGAATAGTGGTTGGGGTATGAAGGGTTTAGTTGAGCAGTTGTTGTTGTATATAACAGTTGGTGAAGGGTTTTGCAGATTTGCAAAGAGGGTTACAAATTGACAATATGAAGAAATTGTTTTGTCTAGCTTTATCTTGCTTAAAACCATCTTTCTTACTTTGTTGATTTTTTCCTTCTGTTTTCTTCTTCTTTCTATTGAAACTTGACACCAATGGAGAGAACGATGTATGCTAAGATTATTTACACAATGCAGGTATTCTTGCTTCATCATGGAAAACAATGAATTTTTGGATTCATCAAAGCAGGATTCCCTTGAAGAACTTCCATCTCTTTTCCACAATAGAACATCCCATTCAGTGCCCAGCTTCGATAATATTGGAAACAGTGGTGGCCTGAATTTTCCATATCAGCCAACTACAACTCCAACAAACAATCCTTCACCCAATCATACATCGGTTAAAGTAAGCCAATTTTTCAAAGAACAATACAATTATTGGATCTTAAATAAATTTGATAAGATAATTATACTATGTGGAAAAGGATATTGGTTCTTAATTTTGTTACTGTCTGCATAACATGTTGGCAGTAGTGTACATGCTTGTTTCGATGTGTTTGCTACTAATGTGCGACTAAGAATGACTTTGGTGTTAGGCCTATCTTTATTTAATTTTTTGTTGCTCCTCTTCTTCTCATGTATTTATTTATTTATTTATGTCATTTACAACAAGTAACATAAGCATGAGCCTATCTAAGTACACATATTCATCAACGGACTCGGATTGGGGTTGGAATTGGAATTACATTACTGTCAAGCATAATTCAAAAGCCTGTAAGCTCAGCTTGACTTCATGATTTAAGTTAAATAATTGGAAAATGTTTGGGGTAACATGTGTAGATCCTAGTTGAAGGCATTACTCTCCCCACTAGAGGTGGCAGTTTTGAAGCACCCTAACTTTTACTAATGGACACCTTGACCATGTGAATGACTCTACCCAATTCATTGGTTGAGTTTAGCTAAATGGATTGTATTTGATTGAATAAATGCTTGTATAGGATTGAATGAATGATTGTATATGATTGAATAAATGAATGATTATGTTTGATTGAATGAATGAATGATTTAGCCATGAAGTTTTTATCTATATTAGCTTATATGAGTTGATCTATCAGGGCATGTACTACAATGGTAAGAGATGCCATTATTATATTTTATTTAATTATTTTTTAAAAAATAGGCCTTAGCTACGGCTATTAACTGTAGCCCTTTATTTGAAAACCGTATCTGTTGCTACTTTCAGCCTATTGCTACAGTTCTCGCTCTACTTTTAGCTACAGATATAATCCGTAGCTATATATTTTAGAGTTATGGACAATGTTGCTACGGATTTAATCCGTACCTCTTATTTGTATGGCTACGACTATAAACCGAAGCTATTTATCTGAAAACCGTAGCTGTTACTGATTTGAGCCTATTGCTACAGTTCTCTCTATACTTTTAGCTACAGATATAATCCGTAGCTATATATACTTTAGAGATACGGAAGTTATTGCTATGGATTTAATCCGCACCTATTGTTTCTAACCTATGGCTACGGTCATGCTATGGATCTTAACCGTAGCCATAGGCTTTTCGTTACGACTTTTATCCGTAGGCTTTTCCTAGTTTTCTGGTAGTGTTTAAGTAAAGTAGTTGAGATTAGGATTAGTTGTAGGCTTAGGTTTAAGGATTTGAGAATACATTTAGGTTTTAGGTTTAGGTTTAGGTTCTAGGCTTAGGTTAAGGTTATAGGTTTAGGTTTAAGTTATAGGTTATAGGTTATAGCTTTAGGGAATTGATAATAGGCTAAGGTTTAGGTTTAGGAAATTCGGTTCAGGTTCGGGATCAGGTTTAGGTTTGGGTTTTCAAGTTTAGGTTTAGGTTAAGTAGTTGAGTTAGGATTAGGTGTAGGTTTAGGTTTAGGGATTTGAGAATATATTTAGGTTTTAGATTTAGGTTTGGGTTTTAGGTTATAGGTTTAGGTTATAGGTGTAGGTTTAGGTTTTAGGTTTAGGTTATGGTTAGGTTATAGGTTATAAGTTTAGGTTATAGGTTACAGGTTATAGCTTTACGTTAGGGAGTTGAGATTAGAATTAGGTTACAAGTTATAGGTTAGGGAGTTGAGATTAGGATTAAGTTATAAGTTATAGGTTTAGGTTAAGGTAATAGGTTTATTTTAGGTTTAGGTTATAGGTTTAGGTTTAAGTTATAAGTTATAGGTTATAGCTTTAGGGAATTGAGAATAGGTTAAGGTTAAGGTTTAGGAAATCGGGTTCGGGTTCGGGATCGGGTTTAGGTTTGGGTTTTCAAGATTAGGTTTAGGTTTAGGTTAGGGAGTTGAGATTAGGATTAGGTGTAGGTTTAGGTTATGGTTTAGGTTTAGGTTTTAGTTTATAGGTTTAGGTTTAGGCTTTAGGTTTAGGTTAAGGTTAGGTTATAGGTTATAAGTTTAGTTTATAGGTTATAGATTATAGGTTAAGGTTTAGGTTTAGGTTATTGATTATAGGTTATAGGTTATAGCTTTAGGGAATTGAGAATAGGTTAAGGTTTAAGTTTAGGAAATCGGATTCGGGTTCGGGTTTAGGTTTGGGTTTTCAAGTGTAAGTTTTGTCTAAGGAGTTGAGATTAGGATTAGGTGTAGGTTTAGGTTTAGGGATTTGAGAATACATTTAGGTTATAGGTTTAAGTTTAGGTTTTAGTTTATAGGTTTAGGTTATAGGTTTAGGTTTAGGTTTAGGTTTTAGGTTTAGATTAATGTTAGGTTATAGGTTAAGATTTAAGTTATAGGTTTTGGTTTAGGTTAAGGTTATAGGTTAAGATTTAAGTTATAGGTTTTGGTTTAGGTTAAGGTTATAGGTTTTGGTTTAGGTTTAGGTTTTAGGTTTAGGTTTAGGTTATATGTTTAGGTTATAGGTTATAGGTTATTGATAATAGCTTTAGGGAATTGAGAATAGGTTAAGGTTTAGGTTTAGGAAATCGGATCAGGTTTAGGATCAGGTTTAGGTTTGGGTTTTTAAGTTTAGATTTAGGTTTAGGTTAAGGAGTTGACATTAGGATTAGGTGTAGGTTTAGGTTTAGGGATTTGAGAATACATTTAGGTTTTAGGTTTAGGTTTAGATTTTAGGTTATAAGTTAAGGTTTAGGTTTTAGGTTTAGGTTAAGGTTAAGGTTAGGTTATAGGTTATAAGGTTAGGTTGTAGGTTATATGTTATAGGTTAAGGTTTAGGTCATAGGTTTTGGTTTAGGTTAAGATTATAGGTTTAGGTTTAGTTGAAGGTTTAGGTTTAGGTTTAGTGTAAGGCCCGTATCCTAGACCGTACCGTTCATTAAGCTTCCACGGTCCTCTCGGTCAAAATTCGGTAACCCACGATCTATAATCGATAGTTGCGCGCAACCCTGTACCATATCCTGTATTCTAGAGTCGGCTCGACCGGAGACTTGTACCCTAGTGACCGCACCGTCGCTGCGGTTCCGACACCGCGTCTCGCGCACTTAGGTGATACTTGGGCTAGGAGATGTAGGCCCGCGTTCAATTCGAGGAAACGCCGCACATTTATAAATCCAAGACAACCTTTCAAATCATGTCTCATCAATCCCATCAATGTCAAGTACAACACATCAATCAACCCATCACCCAACACATCACTCACCCCATCACAACCCATACCTCTCTTACATAACAACCCCAAAAGTCAACCTTCCATCACCTCACCATCCCTCTCTCCCATCACTTCCCTTACATCACACACTCTCTCTCATCTCTCTCATTCTCCAAGCAATCCTAAAAAAACTCCCAACGTCCAAGATTTCCTCCATTTTCCACCCACCATGAAGCTTCATACCCCATCATCCAATCTCGACCATTGATTCTTTCTCCTTGGAGCTAGATCGCCCTAGTGCAGAAGAAGGAGTAGTTTTGAAGGTGGGTGCTCCTTTGTCTCTCTTTCATTATTTTGTTGTGATGAGATGGTCGTGTGGCCCACCTGGATATACCCCACCTTGATGTATGTGATGTCCAAACCGTCCATTAAATGGACCCCACGACTGTCCAAGCCATGTGGGCCGTACGTAACGGTGATAGGAAAACACAAATACTAATTGATCAAGTGGGTCACGTCCACGTGGGACCCACTAGCCATGGTTCCCACAAGTGGGACCCACCTCAATGAAAGTGAAGCCCACGCCGTCCGTCCAACGTCGTCCAGGGACGCTAGACGTGTAGTGGAGTGTGCTCAGTTAGTGGGTGTGCTAAATATATATAAATATATATATATATATATATATATATATATATATATATATATATATATATATATATATATGTATATAATTTAAAAAAAAACATATATATGTACTTGCTTTGTAGTGATTTTTGGGTGGGACGCTTATATAGGCCCCACCTTAAAGTATGGATTTAATCCACACCGTCCACCCTTTTTCCCATCTCACTTTAGCCGTTGAGTCGAAATTTGAATCCGATCTAAACCTCTGGCGGGCCGTAATGCAGGAAACAGTGGTTTTAGGTGATTTAATCGGTTAAGGCCCACTGTGATGTTCATATATGCCAAAAATATCACATATTAGACTTGTTAGTTCTATTACGAGCTGAGGAGACCAGTGGTTGGTGTGGATTTTTCTAATGTTGGCCCCACATATAAGAATCTGTAGATTAACAAAAATATATTCAAATAAAAAAAACACATCACATGGGACGTCCCTGCTGCTGTCAGCGTCCTCTGGACGCTGCAGTAAGCAGCGTCCTTGCTGGTGGTTTAAAGGTGGAATGGTGGGCCCCACCACAAGCCCCACCATAAAGTGTGTTTCACATCTACACTGTGCATTTGACGGGTCCCCTTTTTGGAATTGGTTTCCCCAAAAATCAGCCGTATACATATCTCAGGTGGCCCTCACGGTAGGAAACAGTGTTGATTGAATGTCTATCATTGAAATCCTTTTAGGTTATCAAAGAAGTTTTGGATCACCATGCAATTTGTTTTTCCTCCTCATCCGGGTCTGTGTGAGCTTATTAACAGATTGAATGACAAATAGATGTTGTGGAGGACCCATACGTGGGACCCACATACATATCCTAGCAGAGGACGTGAATTGACAGTGGGGTGTACTATCCAGCTATAAGAGATAAAATAAAATAAAATATATAATATAATATTATTATAATATGATATATATATATATATATATGATGTGGGCCCTACGTGGGACCCACCTGTACTGCTAAAACAGTAGCGGCAAGGGACCAGCTGCTATGTGTGGACCCCATTTAGACCGTCCAACATTTTGAGCAAGTGGGACCCACTCCACACGTGCCGCACATGTGGAGGTGGGGCCCACTAAATGTATGCGTTCCATTCATGACAGTGGGACCCGTACTATATGTGTGTTTATCATACCGTCCACACCTTGCAGCATATATAAAAATAATAATATTATATATTATATTATAATATTATCTAATATCATATGCTAGCTAAGAAGGGTGGGCCCTACTTGGGACCCACCTTTACTTCCCTTTTTAATACAATAAGGCTGCACAGTAGTAGCTATAAATATCATATATATTATATATATTATATACTTCATATAAAATACATGAGGGAGGGCCCTACGTGGGACCCACCTCTGCCTTAAAGAGAGATAGAGAGAGAGAGAGAGAGGCAACCACGCTGCACGTGCTGCAGGTTCCACCATGATATAGTGTTCCATCCACACCGCCCAGATTGAGATGGATGGTGCTGGGCGATGTTTGGACAGTGCTGATTACATGGACAATGTTTGGACAGAGCTGATCATCATTAGGGTGCCATGTGCCCCATAGAATGGTGTGTACATGTGATACACATGTTGCACCTGCAACTATTGAAATAATTTTAGATGTAAACCAAGCTCCCATCTGTGAGGCCCACCATGATGTATGTTGTGACCCATCCGTCAGGTTCACTTTGATGTATTTTGTGGCCCATTAGTGCGGCCCATTAATGCAGCCCACTTGATGTGTAGTGCAGCCCATTGATGCAGCCCACTTGATGTGCATGAGGCCCATTAGTGCGGCCCATTGATGTGGCCCACTTGACGTATATAAGGCCCATATGATGAGGCCCGACTTGATGTACATGAGGCCCATTATGAAGTGTATTAGGCACGTATCGTGCGGCCCATTGTGATGTGTATTAGGCCCATGACGCGTGACCCATTTGATGTATTCGACACCCAGATACGTGGTCCATTTGATGCATACGAGACCCATGTGTAGAGCCCACCTATTGTGCATTCAAGACCCATGAGTTGTGGCCCAATGTGATGTATGTGTAGCCGTTATGGTGTTTAAAAATCCCTTATGTGGGCTACTCCTTAGGAGCATTTTTGGTTAGATGTCCACATTGATGGGCAATGATGGTTTAATGTCCACATTGTGACCTTCCATTAGGCCTTGTTCATTTAAGTGTTGAGCCGATTATCATGATCAATTACCGATCGTGGCCGATTATCGATTGACGTGGTCGATTATCGATTCTGCTTACCGTGGTCGATTGACTGATTACCGGTTGTCAAGGCTGATTATCGTGACCGACTACCGATCATGGCCGATTGTCAATTGACGTGGCCGATTGCGGATTCTATTTATCGTGGCCGATTGACCGATTACTAATCGAGACCGATTATCATGACCGATCACCGATCGTGGCCGATTATCGATTGACGTGGCCGATTACCGACTCTGCGTGTCGTGGCTGATTACCGATCGAGGCCGATTATCGAGACTGATTACCGATCATGGCCGATTATCGATTGATGTGGCCGATTGCTGATTCTTCTTGTCATGGCCGATTGACCGATTCTGATTATCGAGGCCGATTACCGATCGAGGCCAATTATCGTGGCCAATTGTCGATTCCGATTGTCATGGTTGATCTCTGATTTCGATTGTCGAGGCCCAATATGATGTATATGCAGCCCATTGTGTTGTGTATCCAGCCCGTGTTTAAGGCCCAATGTGATGTATATGAGGCTTATGTGATGAGGCCCACTGTGATGCATTTGAGGGCTAGGCGATGGAACCCATTGTAATGTATGTTAGGCCCATGTGAAAGGCCCATCGTGATGTGTATTAAACTCTTGAGTGAGGCCCATGGTATTATATATTTGGCCCTTATGTGAGGCCATGAGTCCACTATATGTTAGGCTTTATGTAGGTCGTTCCTTGGGGGACAATGTTGGTTAAATGTCCACGTCGTCGATGTCGATTGTCAATGCCTGTTATTGATACCGATTATGAGTATGTGACTGCATAGCATCATGATATATGCCCATACACATCATTTGCATGTCTGTTATGAGATATGACTGACCATTGCACAAGTCATAGTGTCGATTGTTATGAGACTCCCTGATAGGCGGAGATTGTCTCACATGAGCGCACGGTATATGCAGCATGACTGGATTGTGTGAATCATGCATCTTGTATTATGTGTTGTGATTACTGTATGCCCTAGCGACATCAGGGCCGTAGCCTCCACAGGCATATCGTGGATGGCCAGATGGGACACCAAAAATCTGTTTTACATGGGATGCTATAGATATCCCTGGGTAAAATTTTCTAAACCTCTTAGTTCCAGAGGTTGCTCCAACGTCTAGACCAAGTGGGTAAATGAGCGTTGAGTGCCGATTACCAGATGGCTGTGCTCTCCACTGTGTCATGGTCGGTTGGTAGGGGGTGCGGCCTTACCCGCCCGAGAGTAGGGGGCAATGCTAGGCTGAGTTTGACTAGCTCGAGGAATGGGTCCGCTATCGACAAGTCGAGCCTGATATTGGCAGACGGATAGTGAAGTCTCTTCCACTTACCTTATTGCGCGCGATGTGGCGGTGATCTGGTTTAGAGTGTACTAGACCCCAGTAATTTCCCAGGGAGGAACCGTACTGATATGTGGATTTATTGAGTAGGAGTTGCATGCTCATCATTCATTCACTATCCACTCAGGCTGGTGGTGTGCAACCAATTGTTGTGTACATTCGTTATGGTAAGAATTTCGGTTGGGCGCGCGACTAACCGGAGATCAGGAGTTTACCACATTGAGTCTGACTATCCAAATTTAGGTATGGGACTGGTTTGGATAAAAGTCCCTTGTGGTGGATCCCGTAGCCTGTGATACTACGTACTATCATCCTGACTTCACATTCCCGCATAGTCATCTCATGCGCATCGCATATTGCATTACATCCGGAGGCATATGGCATTTTGAGTTGCTATGTTTCTGCACTTATATGGCCTAGACAGACTTAGCAAGATTTGAATATTACATTGCATCCTCAGTATTTAATATTTGACTCTTGATGACTCCTCATCGCATAGCTGTTCTATATCGCGTATTTTGATATTAATTGACTTATGAACTTGTCCATACTTCCGCTTACTCTGTTATCGTATGGTTTATGATCTTGTTAGTATTTCTGCTTACTCTGATAATTCCTGCTCTTGTCAGTATTTCTGCTTACTCTGATAATTCATGATTTCATCACTGTTTCTGCTTATTCAGACGTTGTATGGTGTATGGATTACTAGTTTTCTGATATTGTATGATTATGACATTATATTGAATACTTGACACTTACCTTGTGCACATACTTACACCACCCTCTAAGCTTTCTATAAGCTTATGCACGATAGATGCGTGCAGGTGATGTTAGGTTGCAGCAGTGTTGAGCTTGGAGCGTGCAGTGGTCTTCTGGAGCTTGATTTTCTATTTATGTATTTTCCTTTCAGTGTTGTACTCAAATGATTATATTAGTGGATATATGATGATGATGTTGCCTTTGTGATTTGACTAATCTTATGGTTATGCTTTTTACTAGTTAAATGTATAAAAAAAATCCTCCTTATAGGATCCCAGGATCAAAATCTGGTATATGAATGCTAGGAGCTGAGAATGGGGTACTACGGAGGCTGTCGGCACCGGATTCGACGATCGGGATTCCTATGAATCCGATTTTCGGGTTTGGGGCGTGACATTTAGGTTATAAGTTATAGCTTTAGGGAATTGAGAATAGGTTCAAGCTTATGTTAAGGGTGTGGTCCCTGCAAATGTAGATATAAACATGGCCTGTCCAAATGGTCAGGCCACTCCAATGTTGTCCATAGGAAATAGACAACTTCATCAAGGTCATAGCAATGGTTCCCACCTTCTAGGAACCCCCACTTAACATCTGAATAGCTTCGACGCACATCCAGGTCTGTTTCATTAATTTCAAGCAAATACATAAACACGGCCTGTTCAAATGATCAAGCCACTCCAATGTTATCCATAGGAAATGGACAGCTTCATCATAGTCCTAACAGTGGTTCCCACCTTCCAGGGACCCCCACTCAACATCCGAATAGCTCCGATTCACATCCAGGTCTACTCGATCAATTTCGAGCAAATACATTTAAAAACAACATAAAAGGTTAGTAAGGCAAGAAACATCCATATGAAGATATTGAGGGGAATTACTAGTGTATATATATTCCTTCTATGTAGGATTGCTATTATCCGAATCTAAACAGTCAAGAAATTTAACATGATTTCAAAAGGGGCGATGCTATTATCCTCACTCATTCATTTATTTTTCACTGGTAATTGTCTCAAGTATAAGTTTCTACTTCTATGGAGTTAGAACTCTCAACACATTTGGTGTAAACATCATATAGACCACATTTGTGAGTTCCCAAAATTGATCTCATCTCTCTACATCATTTTTTTTATACATGAATTCCATCTACGTAATACCAAACATAACTGAGAATATCAATTCAATAAATTTCATGAAATTATTATACTTTTCAGATCAGTTTAGGGCATTATCTAAAAAATGAAGCAGTTCCAATTATTAGATGGACCATAACATAGGAAATGGTGGTGATTGACCATTAATGGGCCATACAAGTTTTGGATCAAGCTGATATTTGTTTTTTCCCATCATCCAGGCCTTTGTCATCTTATCAACGGATTGGATGGAAAATAAATAAATATTATGGAAACATTAAGGTGGGCCCAAAGAAGTTTTTAATGGTAGGATGTTCAATCATCTCTATTTCCTAAATTATGGTACACTTGGTAATTGGATCTTCTTCATTTTTGGGATGTGTCCCAAAATGATCTAAAAACACGGATGGATGGTATCGATACAAAATACACACATCAAGGCAGACTACGCCCTGAAAATCATTTCTAGTAAGGTTTTGACAGCCATGCCTTGCAAAAGATGGTCGCATCATATAAATCACTGTGAATTCAAAGGTTTTATTCATGATTTTACACCTTCCCCTATGGTGTGGCCCACCTACATCTTGGATTGACCAACTTGTAGGATCTGTGGTGAAAATGTGATGGCACATCTAGTTGAATCTGATGATTTTTGTTCCACTTTGAAATTAGTTAGTACAAGTCAAGCACTCCATGTGCCTAGACAAATCAGGCTAACTCAGTCCTTGTAATTTCTGGTATCTAACAAAAACTCGGATTCATTCCACCTTAGTTAAGTCAGATCAACTCTAAATCTTGTCTCTGTTTCTATTTAACTCTAATATGTAGTGTAACCCAAGATTCCCTTTAGCTTCCTCTTAGATCAACTTTAAATCTTGTCTCTATTCCTCACATGTCACACTTCTCAATCAGCTAGCCACATTTTCTTATCATGAAATAAATATTAGCAGAAATTATATAAATGATAGGATGATTCAGGACAGGACGATTAAAACTTCAGCCCAAATCAACATTGTAATTCTAAATTTTAAGTGTTGGGATGTAGACCATATATAAACGATAAATGCCATATTTTATAGCAGAAAAAAGATGGTTGACAAATAAAACTTGAATTTAAGGCCCATCATACGTTTCGTGTTTGAATTCATCAACCTACTGTCGTAGGGTCCATGGACACCATTAAAAATTTCTTAGGGTCCAATGTAAGGTTTATTTTCCATCCAACTCTAAATCCATAAATCCCCAAATCCCTAAATCGGTATTGAGATTGAGAGAGATTGTGAGAGAGAGAGAGAGAGATACCTCACGGTCAACCGAGTTTCAGAGAGAGAGAGAGAGGGCGTGCATGGGTAGGGCATTCGGCAACAGTCAGCGAGAGAGATCAGAGAGAGAGGAAGAGAGATATAGAGAGAGAAAGAGAGGAGGTAGAGGATGCGAGAGAGACAGAGGGGACAGAAAAAGAAAAAGAGAAACCAATAAAAATGAAAACCTATTTCAACAAAAAAAGAAAAAAAAATTAATAATCGTACCTCAGCGAAAGTGTCATTGAAGGAAATGCGATGGTCGTCCTTCTCAGTGTCAATGAGCACTCCATCACAATCAAAGAGGAGAGAAATATGCATGGCATTTGCAGGTGCCACAGCAACACCTAGATATGGCGAGAGAGAGAGAGAGGGCATTGGTACCGGGACGGCGAGAGAGAGAGAGAGAGATATAGAGAGGGAGGGCACTGGGACTGGGACGGTGAGAGAGAGAGAGAGAGAGAGAGAGAGAGAGAGAGAGAGAGTAGAGGGAGGGCGGCGAGAGAGAGGGCAGAGGACAGGGGTAGGGCGCTCAAAAAGGGTAGGGGTAGAGAATGAGCCAGAGAATGAGGTAGATATCATTTTGAGATAAAATGAACTAGAGAATGAGGCAGATATCATTTTGTTATATCCATGTCGTCCATCCATTTTTAGATATCATTTTAAGTCATGAGCTAGAGAATGAGGCAAATATAAATTTATAGTGGACCCCACCACAGAAAACAGCGGGGAGAGTGATTCCCACCGTTGAACTTATTTTAAGGCCCATCATAATGATTATTTGAAATCCAACCTGTTCAAAAGTTTAAAAATACATGAAATAAGGGAAAACACAAGTACCATCTTGATATAAAACTTTTGTGGCCTTTAGAAGTTTTTAATGGTTGGCATCACTATCCCACTGTTTTCTGCGCTGGGGTCCACTGGAGCTTTGGATTTAACTCGTTCTTTGGATATTGCCCTAAAATGATGTCACGCCCCAAACCCGGAAATCGGATTCACAGGAATCCAGATTGCCGAATCCGGCGCCGACAGCCTCCGTAGTGCCCCATTCTCGGATCCCGACACTCGCATACCAGATTCCGATCCTGGGATCCTACAAGGAGGATTTTCAGTATGAATTTTTTTGTAATGAAGCATAACTACAAGTATACTTAATTCACAAAGGCAACATCATCATCACATATCTACTAATATAATCATTTAAATACAATGCAAAAAAGAAAAATACATATATCGAAATCAAAGCTCCAGAAGACAGCTGCACACTCCAAGCTCAACGTTGCTACAACCTAACGCCACCTGCACGTATCTATCGTGCATAAGCTTATAGAAAGCTTAGAGGGTGGTGAAAGTGTGTGTAAGGTAAATGTCAAGTATACCATAAAGCCCATAAATCATACATCATCGAGATAAGTAGGAAAAATGATAAGATCATGAATCATATGATATCAGAGTAAGTGAAAATATGTGGGTAAGTCCATGAGTGTTATCAGCCGTACTAAGGCTGTGCGATGCAAAACATAACAAGACAATAACAGATGCCGAGGATGCAATGCAATATGCAAATCCTGACGAGCCACGAATACCATCAACCTTATCTAGGCCATATAAATGTAAGAACATAGTAACCCAAAATGCTAAGTACTGCAAATGCAATGTAATATGTGATGCGAATGAAATGATTATGCTTGAATGTGAAGTCGGGATGATAGTACGAAGTATCGCAGGCTATGGGGTCCATCACAAGGGACTTCTATCCAAACCAGTCCCATACCTAAATTTGGATAGTCAGACACAATGTGGTAAACTCCTGATCTCAGGTTAGTCGTGCGCCCAATCGAAATCCTGGCCATGTGATGCACACGTAACAAATAGTTACGCACCACCAGCTCGAGTGGAATGTGAATGAATGAATGAATGGATGTGCGATTCTTACTCAATAAGTCCACATATCAGTACGGTTGCTCTCCAGAAAATCACCGGGGTCTAATACACGTTATTCAGACTGCCTCCTCCCTAGCTGCACAGCCAAGTAAGTGGAATAGACCACACTATCCGCCTGACCAGTAGTCTGTCAATACCTACCCGGCTCGTCGATAGCGGACTCATTTGCGAGCTGGTCAAACTCAGCCTAGCTTATAGCCCCCTCACTTGGGTGGATAAGGCCACACCCCCTCCCAACCAACCACGACACAGTGGAAGATGCAGCCTACTGGTATTCGGCACGGGGGCGCTCATGTTCCACTCGGTCTAGACGTTGGGGCTACTCCTAGCCTCGGAGGTTCTGAGATTTTCACGTAAGGACATCCTAAGTGCCCCATAGTGCTAGAACCAAATATTTTTGGTGTCCCATCTGGCCATCCACGATGTGCCTGTGGAGGTCATAGCCCTGATGTTGCTAGGACGTGCAGTGATCATGATACACAAATGCGAGATGCATGAATCACACCGTCAAATCATGAAGGAATCCAACGCGTACAGCGCGATGATGTGGGGCACCCTATCTCATAATGAGTCCCGCAAATGGTCTGCCCAATGGCATATGCTATGATCAGTCACTACTCATATCAAGCATACATATGATGTGTATGGTCATGAATCATGGAGTTATACTAGGCATGTTTTAAAGTGATGAACTATCTTTACAATGCAGAAGGTCTTGGACGATCTACACACAACTAGTATGGGCCTATCAATGGGCCCTAAGGAGAGTCATAATGCAGACATTTAACCAATATTATACTTACAATGTGGACGTCAAACCAACATTGCACCCAAGGCATGGCCCGCCATAAAACATCATTACACAAACCATGGAAGAATCACACATTGCAATGGACCCTAAGAACATCCCATTGGGCCTTGACCCATGGGCCTTAGATAAATGGGCCGCACCACATGGGCCTTACCAAATGGGCTGAAAATATATCTTAATGAGTCTCGCCCATGGGCCTCGGATACATCACATTGGGCCTTGACCCATAGGCCCTAATGCATCACAATGGGCCTTAACCCATGGTGTCACGCCCCAAACTCGGAAACCGGGCTCACAAAATTCTCGATCACCGAATCCAGCGCCGACAGCCTCCGTAGAACCCCATTCTCGGCTCCCAGCTCTCATTCGCCAGGTTCTGATCCTGGGATGCTACGAGGAGGATTTCAACGTCAGTTTGATTCATAATAAGCATAACCAAAGGCATAACTCACAAACAACAACCAAGAATTCCATTACATTTCAACTATGATCAAAAACTTTATAAGTACAATGAGCATAAAGGAAAATACAATGATGATAATTCAAAATCTCCAAAATAATCTGCAACACGCTCCTGCCTCAGCGCTGCTGCGCCCCAATGTCACCTACACGCAACGGTCGTGCATAAGCTTATAGAAAGCTTAGAGGGTGGTGAAAGTGTGTGCGCAAGGTAGTAATATGATCATATAATATCAGAGTAATGCGAAATATGCAGATGGATCCATAATATCATGAGTCATACTAAGGCTATGCGATGCAAGACATGATGATATCGGCCATCCCAAGGCCATGCGATGTGAAATGTAACTTAAACATACAAATCCTCATCTATGTCCACACATCAATACTACTCAAATCTGAGATATCACCGGGGTCTAGTAACTCTAAACTAGATCGTCGCCTCATCGCGCGCAATAAGATAAGTGGAAAAAACCTCACTATCTGTCTGTCAATATTGGGCGCGACTCCTCGATAGCGGACCCATTCCTCGAGCTGGTCAGACTCGGCCTAGCATTGTCCTCTACACTCGGGCGAGTAAGGCCGCACCCCCTTCCAACCGACCACGACACAGTGGAGAGCGCAACCGTCTGCTAATCGGCACTCAACGCTCATCTACCCACTCGGTCTAGACGTTGGAGCAACCTCTTGGTACCATAAGGGTTTAGGGACTTTCACCCAGGGATATCTATAGCACCCCATGAGAATAAGATTTTCAGTATCCAATCCTGCCAACCACGATACGTCTGTGGAGGCTACGACCCCGATATCACTAGGGCATACAGTAACCATATCACATGATGCGAGATGCATGAATCACACTATCCAATCATGTAACACATCCTTGCACGTAACGTGCGCTCATGTAGGGCAACACCGCCTAATCGGGGGCCCATAAATAACCTACCCGAAGGCATATGCTATGATCAGTCACCTCTCATATCAAGCATACATATGATGCGTATGATTATGAGTCATGGAACTATATTAAACATGTTATAATGAAATGAACTACCCTTACCATACAGATGAGCCTGGACGGCCTATACACAATAAGTACTGGCCTAACAATGGGTCCTAAGGAGAGTCATAATGTGGACATCCAACCAGCATTACACTCGCAATGTAGACATCAAACCAACATTGCTCCCAAGGCATAGTCCGTAAAGAATATCCTTATATAAATCAGGTTGGGATCACACATTGCAATGGACCTTAGGTACATCCCATTGGGCCTTAAATATATCAAATGGGCCATATACTATGGGCCTTATATTCATTAAGTGGGCCACATCCATGGGCTGCACCAATGGACCTTAAGTGCATTGCAATGGGTCATAACCCGTGGGCCTTAGAATGCATCAATGGTTTTTGACCCATGGGCCTTATACATATCAAATGGGCCTACTCCCATGGGCTTTAAAATACATCAAATGGGCCTAATCCCATGGGCCTTAGAACACATCAAATGGATCCAATCCCATGGGCCTTGGGATATTTCAAATGGGTCTAGTCCCATGGGCCTTAAATAAATCAAATGGGCCTAACCCATAGGCCTTTTACAAAATCAAATGGGCCTAACCCAAACATAGGTGGCCCACCCAATTTACACTCAAGCCTTAAAATGATCTTACCAAGTGGATGGACGGTCTGGATGCATCACATGCAGCATGGTCGGTCCCACTGTCGCTGGACAGTGCGGATAAAACACATTCATCAAAGAGGGCCCCACCGTCCGCTGGACAGTGGACGCCAAAGTAATACAATAAGGTGGGTACCACCGTCCGCCTGGACAGTGGACTTAAACCACATACATCACTGTGGGTCCCATGTGGGGTCCACCATTATGTTTATAATGCCATCCAGACCGCTCATAAGGTCACACGGACCTGGGTGAAAGGGAAGAATAAATTTCAGCTTGATCCAAAACCCCTGTGGGCCCAGAAGAAGCTTTCAATGGTAGAAATTCAATTCCACTGTTTCCTATGGTGTGGGCCACCTGAGCGTCGAATCGGCCTCATTTTTGGAGGGGGCCCACCTCAGGGTGTGGGCCACCATATGAACGGCATGAATAAAACATATAAATCATGGTAGGGCCCACGGCAGCAGCCGTGGGTGGCTGCACGGACGCCCGTCCGCCCGCGTGACGCGCTGCAGACAGCGCCTACAGCGGCTCTGACACAAGCAGCTTGCTGCTTCTCTTCTTCTTCCTTTTTTTGAAAAATCCATGATTTTGAGGATTTTCGAAGGTGGGGTCCACATCGCATAAATCCACTCCATCCATTAACTTCCTCGGCTCGGAACAATTTTAATGAGTCTAAAGTTTGAATTTTTATATGATTAGAAAATGAAATAAAATAAGAAAAGGATCCTTGAATGGTAATGATGCATTCTTCGATGCTATGGCCCACCAGATCTTCCAATCAACCCCAACTCTTGGCTCAACGCCTAAAAAGAGATGGGTAAGAGGATGGACGGCTTGGATTGGATATATATATCAAGGTGGGGCCTACACAAGGGTCCACTTCAAGCTTCCTTCTTTCTCTTTTTTTTTTTCTCTTATAGGGACGTCCAGCGTCCCAGACGCTAGACGGTTTGGCTTTTTAAAAAAATTACATTATGCTGGGCCCTGTTGAAGTGGGCCACCACAGATGAATGTTGTGGGTACAACATGTAAGGTGGGTCCCACTTGAGGAACACTTGGACCAAATAAATACCTCAAGGTGGGGTCCATTCAAGTGGGCCACACTACCCTATTATATAAAATAACATAAAATAAAATAAAAAGAAATAAAAAGAGAGAGAGAGGGATAGAGGGTTGGACACGCTTGATGGAGGGTCCCCGGTACTATGGGCCCTCCCTTTCATGATCTACAACATACATCATAGCATATGGGTCCACCTAACTAAGGATCGATGGTGGAGATTCATTCTCCACAAAAATAAATGGTCTAGATGACCTTGCTATTGCAATGAAATAAACATCATGATGGGGTCCATGGAAAATGGCCCTATCATGGAATGATCATGATGATCAAGTGGGCCAACGGCCACATCTTAGAGTCCCAAATGAGGTCCAAACCATTGATCGGTTGGCCTCACTTGGCCCATCTTAAAAATATGAAAAACTAGCATAATCTAGCACCCACCGTCCGATCTTCTTGCTCATAGGGGTTCCTTAGCACCTTAGCTTCAACTTCAATGGATGAGATGGAGAATGGAGGGTTGAGATGGGAGATGATGGGGTTGGAAAGTGGGCCACCTTTGAGTTTTTGGAAGAGAGGGAGAGACATGGAGAATGCTCATACGTATGGAGGTGTTGTTTGGATTTTTTTGCAAATGAGAAAGAGAGGAGTTGTAAAGGGAGAGAGAGAGGGTGATGGATGGATGTGGTGATAGATGGATGTGTAAGAAAATCTTGACTTTTGTGGCCTTTTGTGTAAGAGAAGCATGGGTGGTGTAAGAATCTCTTGACTTTTGAGGCATTTGTGTAAGAAAAGTATGGGCATGGAAGACTTTTGTGGCTTGCTTGGGAAAAGGGGTGAAAGTGATGTGTACTTGACATGTACTTGACATGTGATGGATTGATGGATGATTGATTGATGGGATTGATGTGATTGATGTGACACATCATGGAGATTCTCTTGGGTTTCGCAACGCGCGGCGTTTTCCTCCTACCGAACGTTGGCCCACATCTCTTGACCAGGATATCGCCTCGGCGAGCAAGTCGCGGCATCGGAACCGCAGCGATGGCACGGTCACTATGGTATTGGTCTTGGGTTAAGTCGATACAAGTTGACGGCATATGAATCAAGGTCGCACGTCGGTATCGGTTAAGGGTCGAAGGTTGCCGAAATTCGACCGGTAAGACCACGAAAGTTTACGGAACGGTATGAACTGAGATACAGGTCTTACAGCTCTCCCCTCCTAATAAAAAAATTTTATCCTTGAAATTTACACAATCATCGCAACTAGGCACAACTCATGAAGAAGAAGAGACATAACATCACTACATAAAACCAGAGATAACATGCAAAATACATCACATGATCAACCATCAAAGAGATGAGGATAACACTCTCGAATCTCTGCCTCACGCTCCCAAGAAGCCTCCTCTACAGTATGGTGACCCTACTGTATCTTCACCAACGAAATGACCTTGGTTCTGAGGACCTGCTCCTTCCGATCAAGGATATGGACTGGCTGCTTAATGTTAGAAGCGTCCGCACGAACCTCCAACGACTGCCAATCAATAACGGAAACTATGTCTGACCCACACTTCCTCAACATGGAGACGTGGAAAACGTCGTGGACGCCAGACAACTGTGATGGCAAGGCAAGCCGATAGGCCACGGCGCCAACACGCCCAGTGATCTCAAAATGTCCTATGAATCTCAAGGCAAGCTTGCCCTTCGCTCCAAATCGAACTACGCCCTTCATGGGCGAGACCTTGAGATACACATGGTCTCCTACCTCAAACTCCAAGGGACGACGCTGACGATCAGCAAAACTCTTCTGTCGGCTCTGAGCTGTGCGCATCCTCTGCCTGATGATGTCAATAGCCTCTGATGTCTCCTGTACAAGCTCGGGACCTAGGAGACGACGCTCTCCAACCTCGGTCCAGCAACTCGGTGATCTGCATAGTCTGTCATATAGTGCCTCAAAAGGAGTCATGCAGATGGTCGCCTGATAACTGTTATTGTACGCGAACTCAACCAATCGCAGATGCTCATCCCAGCTACCCCCAAAATCAATCGCGCAGGCCCGAAGCATATCCTCAAGTATCTGATTGACCCTCTCGGTCTGGCCATCGGTCTGCGGATGGTACGTAGTGCTGAGCTGCAAATCAGTCCCCATCGCACGCTGGAAGCTCCCCCAAAACTGAGACGTGAACCTCGAGTCTCGGTCAGAAATGATCGAGACTAGAACGCCATACAATCTCACAATCTCCTCGATAAATAACCTCGCAAGCCGGTCCATAAACCAAGTCGCACGCATCGCAAGGAAATGTGTCGACTTCGTCAGACGATCCACAACAACCCAAATGGTGTCATGACCGCGCTGAGTCCTCAGAAAACCCATAATGAAATCAGTAGACACGTGCTCCCACTTCCACATCGGGATACTCAACGGCTACAATAGACCAGGAGGTCTCTGATGATCGGCCTTGATACGCTAACACGTATCACACTCGGCCACAAAACTGGCGATCTGGCTATTCATCCCCGCCCAAAAATACTGTCGCCTCATGTCACGGTACATCTTCTTCGAGCCCAAGTGGATAGAAAATCGTGATCGATGTGCCTCAGTCATAAGATCTCTGTGCAACTCTGGAATATCCGAGACACATAATCGGCCTCTGAAGCGAAGTCCACCGTCTGTACCAATCTGTCAATCTGCCTGACCCTCAGATGCCACCTCAGCCATTTAACTCTGCAACGACTCATCAGCCTGATGAGCCTCGATCACCCTAGTGACAAGAGAGGGTTGAATCGACAAGCTCGATAACTGTACGATGGAAGACTGCAGGCCGAACTCAAAATCATACGCTGCGATATCCTCAAGCATCTGCCACTCCTGAATCATCATATGTGCCACTAAGCCTCGTGGCTAACGGCTGAGGGCATCTGCCACCACGTTCGCCTTGCCCGGGTGGTACTGGAGATCGAAATCATAGTCCTTCAGAAGCTCCATCCAGCGCCTCTATCTTATATTCAACTTAGACTGCGAGAAGAGGTACTTCAAGCTCTTATGATCAGAGAAGAGCTCTAACCTAACCCCATAAAGATAGTGCCTCCACACCTTCAGTGCGAAGACAACTGCAGCCAGCTCTAAGTCATGCGTAGGATAGTTCAGCTCATGGACCTTGAGCTGACGAGACGCAAAGGCCACTGGTCTCTCATGCTGCATCAGGACAGCACCCAAACCGATATGCGAGGCATCAGTGAATACAATAAATTCGTCACTCCCAGAGGGAAGAGTAAGGACAGGAGCGGACGTCAAACGGTCCTTCAACTCCATAAATGATCGCTCGCAGGCTTTACTCCAAATAAACTCTACGCCCTTCCGAGTGAACCTGGTCAGCAGGGCTACAATACGAGAGAAGCCCTCAATAAAATGCCGGTAATAGCCCGTCAAACCAAGGAAACTACGGATCTCTGTCGCAGTCGTGGGCTGGCCCCACTGACGCACTGCCTCGACTTTCGAGGGGTCCACTGCGACACCCTCCCTCGTCACCACGTGACCGAGGAACCTCACCTCCTCCTGCCAGAACTCACACTTCTCCAGCTTCACATACAGCTGGTGTGTGCGAAGGGTCTGCAAAGTGATCTCCAAATGCTCCTCATGCTCCTCACGGGTCCTCGAATAAATCAGGATGTCGTCAATGAAGACTACAACAAACTGATCGAGATAAGGGCGGAAGACCTCGTTCATCAGCTGCATGAAGACTGCGGGTGCATTGGTCAGTCCGAAGGACATGACCTGAAACTCAAAATGACCGTAACGCGTCCTGAAAGTTGTCTTCGAAATATCCTCATCTCGGACCTGAATCTGATGATAACCGGAACGCAGGTCGATCTTCGAAAAGAACTGTGCACCCTGCAGCTGGTCAAACAAATCATCAATCCTCGGGAGTGGGTACTTGTTCTTGATCGTGACTTTGTTGAGCTCGCGATAGTCAACGCAGAGCCTCAACGAGTCATCCTTCTTCTTCACGAAGAGTACCGGCGCTCCCCACGGCGAACTACTCGGACGGATAAAGCCTAATTCACGTAACTCGTCCAACTGCTTCTGCAGTTCCCGTAACTCCAACGGTGCCATACGATACGGGGCCTTCGAAATAGGCACGGTACCGGGCACGAGATCAATCTGAAACTCGGTGAGTCAATGAGGCGGTAATCCCGAAATCTCCTGAAACACATCGGGAAAATCGTATACTATGGAAAAATGGTCGATGCAAGCGGCAACAGGCTCCTCTATGGCGTAGGACATCAAACAAGACAACCGCTCTCCTCTAGGCTCAGCAACGAACTGGAACTGTGGCACACCGGGTATACAGAACGTGACGGTCCTTGCGGTGCAGTCCAATATAGCATAGTACTCGGCGAGCCAATCCATGCCCAAGATGACGTCGAACTCAGACATCGGTAATACAAATAAATCGGTAGGTAGAAAGGTATCCCCAACTAGAACGCGGCAAGACGAACAAAATTGTCCCAACACTGCAGTCCTCTCCAAGGGAGTGGATACTGATAGGCCCTCACCAGAAGACTCCAACGGTAAGTCAGTCGATCGGCAGAAGCTCTCGGCCACAATAGAGTACGATGCACCGGAATCAAACAGCACACGTGCAATGCATACAGAAACTTGAAGTATACCCTCAACGACTCCTCCAAAAGACTGTGGGTCCTGCTGAGCCCCATAAAACCTAGACTGAGCCGGCTGGGGAGGTGCCTGTCCCCTCTGAGCGTGCGGCTGCTACTGCTGGGGTCACTGAGGCTACCAAAACTACTGCCTCTGCTGCTGCGGCCTCTGAGGCTGGTGCTGATGCTGCTGCTGAGGTGGCCTCGGTGGTGGGGGCTGCTGTCGCTGCTGCTGTGGGGTCTCTGCTACTGTGGTGGAGGCTGCTGCTGAGCCCTCTACTGCTGTGGACCTCTCTGCTGCTGCTGAGGGCTGGGACACTCCCATGAACGGTGTCCGTCGCACCGCACCTAAAGCAAGTGCCGGTGAACTGCCTCTGAGGTGGTGGTGGAGGTGCTGCTGGTGTTGCTGGTGTTCGGAAGGCTGGGTGACCTGTACTCCTCTGTTGCTGTGGTCAACGCTGCTGAGAGTCACTAGGAGGAGCCTGCCTCTTCCGGTCTCTCCTCTGACCGTGATCAGACTAAGAACCGTCCCACTCTGTCTCAAAAATCTGGGCCTTCCGCACCACCTCCTTAAAGGTCAGAAGCTCATAGCCAATAACACGGCTGCGAAGACCGTAACGCAAGCCATTCTCGAATCGTCGGGCCCTCCGTCCCTCATCATCAACAAGGTAAGGGGCAAATATAGACAGTGCTACAAAGCGAGCCACGTACTGGGCCACGGTCATATCGCCCTGCACCAGGGCCTCGAACTCCAACGCTTGCTGTCGTCAGACATGATCAGGGAAATACTGTCGGTCAAACCGATCCACGAAATCCTCCCAGGTCCACACAAAATTGGTGCCTGCTGCTCGGGAAACTGATGCCCACCAGTGCTCAGCCTCACCATGGAGAAGGAATACGACCATTCGAACTCGCCGTTCTGTCGCACATCCCATAGTCTCAAATACCTTCTCCACATCCGCGCGCCATCTCTCAGCTACCGTCGGGTCTGGCTCACCTTGGAAAAGGGGCAGATCGAGCCGTCGAAACTCACGAAGGAGAGCATTAGCACGATCCTGCTCTGTCTGTGCTGGCGAAACAACTGGCTGCCTACCCTGCCTATGGAGTGCAGCTGTCACAGCCTGTAACATCTGCTGCAACTGAGAGGCACTCACAGATATGGTCGGCTCCGCACCGGCCTCTGGTGGAGGAGCGGGATACTCAGGATGGGCAGTAGGAATCTCTGGTGGAGGAGCAGGATACTCAAGAACAGGCATCATAGGTGGTAATGCGGGAGCCGCAGGTGATGGAGTGGGATCCTCAGGTAGTGGTGCGGGAGTCGATCGGGTAACTCTCCCACGTGCCATGTCCTACAGGAAAGAGCGAAGGCGCCTATCAACTTCATAACTCTCGAAGACACGCACGTTAAGGGTCTATAACGGAAGGTCGTTAAGCTATCCAAACTTCAAAACTTAGGCATTCTACACTCATAGCAGACATGTAATGTTATTCTCAATTATTCCCAAGTTATGATCTGATACCAACTTCTGTCACGCCCCAAACTTGGAGACCAGGCTCACAAAATTCCCGATCACCGAATCCAGCGCCCACAGCCTCCGTAGAACTCCATTCTTGGCTCCCAGCTCCCATTCGCCAGGTTCCAATCCTGGGATGCTACGAGGAGGATTTCAACGTCAGTTTGATTCATAATAAGCATAACCAAAGGCATAACCCACAAACAACAATCAAGAATTCCATTACATTTTTACTATGATCAAAAACTTTACAAGTACAATGAACATAAAAGGAAATACAATGATGATAATTCAAAATCTCCAAAACAATCTGCAACACGCTCGTACCTCAGCACTGCTGTGCCCCAACGTCACCTGCACGCAACGGTCGTGAATAAGCTTATAGAAAGCTTAGAGGGTGGTGAAAGTGTGTGCGCAAGGTAGTAATATGATCATGCAATATCAGAGTAATGCTAAATATGCAGATGGATCCATAATATCATGAGTCATACCAAGGCTATGCGATGCAAGACATGAATGATATCGGCCATCCCAAGGCCATGCTATGTGAAATGCAACTCAAGCAGACAAATCCTCATCTATGTCCACACATCAATACTGCTCAAATCTGGGATATCACCAGGGTCTAGTAACTGTAAACTAGATCATCGCCGCATCGCGCGCAATAAGGTAAATGGAAAAAACCTCACTATCCGTCTGTCAATATCGGGCGCGACTCGTCGATAGCGGATCCATTCCTCGAGCTGGTCAGACTCAGCCTAGCATTACCCTCTACACTCGGGCGAGTAAGGCTGCACCCCCTTCCAACCGACCACGACACAATGGAGAGCGCAACCGTCTGGTAATCGGCACTCAACGCTCATCTACCCACTCGGTCTAGACGTTGGAGCAACCTCTTGGTACCATAAGGGTTTAGGGACTTTCACCCAGGGATATCTATAGCAACCCATGTAGAACAAGATTTCTGGTATCCAATCCTGCCAACCACGATGCGTATGTGGAGGCTACGACTCCGATATCGCTAGGACGTACAGTAACCATATCACACGATGCGAGATGCATGAATCACACTATCGAATCATGTAACACATCCTTGCACGTAACGTGCGTTCATGTAGGGCAACACCACCTAATCGAGGGCCCATAAATAACCTGCCCGAAGGCATATGCTATGATCGGTCACCTC
Organism: Magnolia kwangsiensis; assembly: GCA_037074715.1. Taxonomy (NCBI): domain Eukaryota; kingdom Viridiplantae; phylum Streptophyta; class Magnoliopsida; order Magnoliales; family Magnoliaceae; genus Magnolia; species Magnolia kwangsiensis. Next base: position 81,330,040 of record CM073586.1, on the reverse strand, counting down.
TCATATCAAGCATACATATGATGCGTATGATTATGAGTCATGGAACTATATTAAACATGTTATAATGAAATGAACTACCCTTACCATGCAGATGGGCCTGGACAGCCTATACACAATAAGTACTGGCCAAACAATGGGTCCTAAGGAGAGTCATAATGTGGACATCCAACCAGCATTACACTCGCAATGTGGACGTCAAACCAACATTGCTCCCAAGGCATAGTCCGTAAAGAATATCCTTATATAAATCAGGTTGGGATCACACATTGCAATGGACCTTAGGTACATCCCATTGGGCCTTAAATATATCAAATGGGCCATATACTATGGGCCTTATATTCATTAAGTGGGCCACATCCATGGGCCGCACCAATGGACCTTAAGTGCATTGCAATGGGTCATAACCCATGGGCCTTAGAATGCATCAATGGTTTTTGACCCATGGGCCTTATACATATCAAATGGGCCTACTCCCATGGGCTTTAAAATACATCAAATGGGCCTAATCCCATGGGCCTTGGAACACATCAAATGGATCCAATCCCATGGGCCTTGGTATATTTCAAATGGGTCTAGTCCCATGGGCCTTAAATAAATCAAATGGGCCTAACCCATAGGCCTTTTACAAAATCAAATGGGCCTAACCCAAACATAGGTGGTCCACCCAATTTACACTCAAGCCTTAAATGATCTTACCAAGTGGATGGACAGTCTGGATGCATCACATGCAGCATGGTGGGTCCCACTGTCGCTGGACAGCGCGGATAGAACACATTCATCAAAGAGGGCCCACCGTCTGTTGGACGGTGGACGCCAAAGTAATACAACAAGGTGGGTACCACCGTCCGCCTGGACAGTGGACTTAAACCACATACATCACTGTGGGTCCCATGTGGGGTCCACCATTATGTTTATAATGCCATCCAGACCGCTCATAAGGTCACAGGGACCTGGGTGAAAGGGAAGAACAAATTTCAGGTTGATCCAAAACCCCTGTGGGCCCAGAAGAAGCTTTCAATGGTAGATATTCAATTCCACTATTTCCTATGGTGTGGGCCACCATATGAACGGCATGGATAAAACATATAAATCATGGTGGGGCCCACGCCAGCAGCCGTGGGTGGCTGCACGGACGCCCGTCCGCCCGCGTGACGCGCTGCAGGCAGCGCCTGCAGCGGCTCTGACACAAGCAGCTTGTGGCTTCTCTTCTTCTTCCTTTTTTTTAAAAAAAAATCCATGATTTTGAGGATTTTTGAAGGTGGGGTCCACATCGCATAAATCCACTCCATCCATTAGCTTCCTCGGCTCGGAACAATCCTAACGAGTCTAAAGTTTGAATTTTTATATGATTAGAAAATGAAATAAAATAAGAAAAGGATCCTTGAATGGTAATGATGCATTCTTCGATGCTATGGCCCACCAGATCTTCCAATCAACCCCAACTCTTAGCTCAACGCCTAAAAAGAGAAGGGTAAGAGGATGGACGGCTTGGATTGGATATATACATCAAGGTGGGGCCTACATAAGGGTCCACTTCAAGCTTCCCTTTTTCTCTTTTTTTTTTCTCTTACAGGGACGTCCAGCGTCCCAGACGCTGGACGGTTTGGCTTTTTAAAAAAATTACATTATGGTGGGCCCTGTTGAAGTGGGCCACCACAGATGAATGTTGTGGGTACAACATGTAAGGTGGACCCCACTTGAGGAACACTTGGACCAAATAAATACCTCAAGGTGGGGTCCATTCAAGTGGGCCACACTACCCTATTATATAAAATAACATAAAATAAAATAAAAAGAAATAAAGAGAGAGAGAGAGAGAGAGAGAGAGAGAGAGAGAGAGATAGAGGGTTGGACACGCTTGATGGAGGGTCCCCGGCACTATGGGTCCTCCCTTTCATGATCTACAACATACATCATAACATATGGGGCCACCTAACCAAGGATCGATGGTGGAGATTCATTCTCCACAAAAATAAATGGTCTAGATGACCTTGCTATTGCAATGAAATAAACATCATGATGGGGTCCATGGAGAATGGCCCCATCATGGAATGATCATGATAATCAAGTGGGCCATCGACCACATCTTAGAGTCCCAAATGAAATCCAAACCATTGATCGGTTGGCCTCACTTGGCCCATCTCAAAAATATGAAAAACTAGCATAATCTAGCACCCACCGTCCGATCTTCTTGCTCCTAGGGGTTCCTTAGCACCTTAACTTCAACTTCAATAGATGAGATGAGGAATGGAGGGTTGAGATGGGAGATGATGGGGTTGGAAAGTGGGCCACCTTGGAGTTTTTGGAAGAGAGGGAGAGACATGGAGAATGCTCATACGTATGGAGGTGTTGCTTGGATTTTTTTGCAAATGAGAAAGAGAGGAGTTGTAAAGGGAGAGAGAGGGTGATGGATGGATGTGGTGATAGATGGATGTGTAAGAAAATCTTGACTTTTCTGGCCTTTTGTGTAAGAGAAGCATGGGTGGTGTAAGAATCTCTTGACTTTTGAGGCATTTGTGTAAGAAAAGTATGGGCATGGAAGACTTTTGTGGCTTGCTTGGGAAAAGGGGTGAAAGTTATGTGTACTTGACATGTACTTGACATGTGATGGATTGATGGATGATTGATTGATGGGATTGATGTGATTGATGTGACACATCGTAGAGATTCTCTTGGGTTTCTCAACGCGCGGCGTTTTCCTCGCACCGAACGTTGACCCACATCTCTTGACCAGGGTATCGCCTCGGCGCGCAAGTCACGGCATCGGAACCGCAATGATGGCACGGTCGCTACGGTATTGGTCTTGGGTTGAGTCGATACAGGTTGACGACATATGAATCAGGGTCGCGCGTCGATATCGGTTAAGGGTCGTAGGTCGCCGGAATTCGACCGGTAAGACCGCGGAAGTTTACAGAACGGTACGGACTAAGATACGGGTCTTACACGTGGGCCCCAAATACATAACAAGTGAGCGCTATATATGGGCCTAATATACATAACAAGTGGGCCCTGCACCTGGGCCTACACCGTCCAAATGGGTCCTCTAAATGAATGACATGGATGAACAACACATAACTCATGGTATGGCCCACCATTTAGATCACGGTGGACCACGTCAAATGGATGGATGGAGTAGATAGAACACGTACATCACGTGGGGTCCACGTTCCAACCAGGGATGGATGGCGAGGATATAAATCACATACATCACAGTATGTACCACTGTCCAGCCATATGGACGGTGGATGCAAAACAGATGGATGACATTGATAAACACATGCATGAGGTGGAGTCCACACGTGCGTGGGTCCCACAGCTGCTATGCTACATGAATAAAACACATACATTACATCTTCCCACCGTCCATGCCTCTGGACGGTGGGGTATAACCCATACATCACGTGGAGTCCCCTTTGGTGGACAGGGTGGAGTACAACACATTCATCAATGGGTCCTACGTGGGGCCCACCAAAATGTTTATCTACCGTCCAACCTGTTGATAGGGTCACACAGACCTGGGCGAGGAGGAAAAATAAATTTCAGCGGGATCCAAAACTTCTGTCGGCCTAAAAAAATTTTAATGGTAGAGTTCAATCACCGCTGTTTCTTGTGGTGTGGGGCACCTGAGATCTAGTTCAGGCTGATTTTTGGGTGGGGCCTACTTAAGGTAGGGACCCACCATATGGACTGCTTAGATGGCAAATAAGCATCAAGGTGGGGCCCACGACTGGAGCCGTGGGTCTGCCTCCATCTACCTGCTCACCAGCTGCTGGCGCGGCCAGCCCTCTGACACAGCAGCAGCTTGCTGCTGCTTTCTTATTTTTATTTTTTTAAAAAAAATCATTTTTCTAGGGTTTTTCTTATGTGGGGCCCACATCAGGTAGATCCACCTCATCCACTAGCTCCCATGGCCCTAGACAAGTCTATCAAGACCAATATTGGGCCTGTAACATCCCGAAAATCGGGGGTCGAGTAGAAACCCAACTCCCGAGTTCCAAAACGTCATTTATGCAACATAGATAATGATGAATGCATGTTGTCTGTAGAATAGCATTAAACAAAATTGAGACTAATCCAAAACAGCATATCATACTCCAGAGACAGTTAAATTTCATAAGCGGAAGACTGTGATAAATACATAAAATATATAATTGATTGCAAGTCTCCAGAGTGTGAACATGTTACCAGGTTAACTATATACATGTATACTCTAAAGATGAGCAAAAAGAATATACATGGGTGTTTAAATAAAAGGCAAAATACTGAGTGTATTGACATCTAATCATTAACCCTGTAACCCCGTCGATCAGAACCTGCATATAGGAGAAATTCTCCTCAACATCATCAAGTCCGGCTCTGCATCGCAAGCATCGCCATCATCTAAAACGAAAAAAAAATAGGGACTAGTTGGTGTTGCAAACAACGTCCTGTAACATGGGAGTGAGTAGCTAACTCAGTGAAAACTATACAGCAAAGGTTAACATGTTATCAATTCAATCAAGCAGTAATGATAAAGCAGTACAATCAAACATTTCTAAATACTATAATTAATGCAAAGATGAAATGACATGATGTATGCTCTCGCCAGCATACTCCCTTATGCGACACCATTTTACGTCCACGACATGCTTTCTTCCCTCAGTGCTCCACATCTTCCAGGCACATACAATGCGATATGAACATGATTACCGAGTTGTTATTAGTCCTTTTCATACAGCAGGATTGGGAAGCTAAGGTACCTCCCTTATATCAATACCCAAATAATGATCCATTCTAGGGTCGTCAGTCCTAGCATATCTCATACGAAGTATGGTTCTAGGTCGCTGCAAGGGCTGTCAGGGCTGTTGCACGCACTCGTTGCACCGCTCGCCTATCACCTTATCAATACAGGCTTAGTTTATACTCTGTTTACTGCGGGAAGGCTCGTCGCCTCTTCACAGATTCAGAATATGCTCGAGGTCACTACAAAGGGCTATCAGGGCTGTTGCTCGCACTCGTTGCACCGCTCTCCCATCACCTTATCAGTGTAGGCCAACAGCAAGAATATAGTGTCTCATACCACCATAATCTGCTCAAGAGTTTGGGTTGTTCACTGGTCACTACGGGGAGGTTTGTGGTCCCAGCGTAGGCCGACAGCTCGACCACGGTGTCCCATACCACCATGCCCGACTCATGAGTCCTAGGGGATCGAGGTACCAAGTTAGAGGGGCTTTCCAATGGTATGTTTGGTATCTTAGGTTCAATCAGTAGCGTCCAAACATGGTGAACAAACATCGGGCCAATCGGGTTACTTAACAAGCTTGACTAGTACGAGCGCACGTTGAGTTGATCGACATGAATGCGCAAGCACTCGACGTGGCCTAACCACTGTCGACAAGCAACGTACGGCTCGAGTTCGTCGAGACATGTCCTAAGTGGCGAGACAATCTCAGCCACCAAGCAGACTCTATTACCGATTGCCTGGGCTATTTCATAGTCCTAAACACGTACAATTACAACAAATAAGCATATGAGATTATAAAGACAGTAATGAATAAATAAATCTATCCTATAGCCATTTGAACATACTATGGAAACATGGATATACAGTACATAAAGGAAATCATACACACAGCTAAACATGAATCATGTACAATCCATGGATGTAAACATGCACACAGCTAAGGCAGTTGGGATTCATATCTCAACTCCCTTATAAACCACAATTTACCAACTACTAATACATTCAGACATTTTATACAAGCACTTAGACTACACCTATTACATAATACATATTATGTATTAATTAGCATACGTATTAGGGCAAAACCTTTCGTCAAAGGGTTATCGCCTATACAACAATCATATATCCATGACAGTCTATCATGGAGAGCACACTTACAAAGTCTATACTCATTCGGTCATTTTCACAAACACTTAGGCTACACATACTAACTACATATCGTATATTGGTATATCATACATTTGGACTAAACCTTTAGCCCAGAAGTTGTTACATATACATCCAGCATACATAGATGGCAGTTAATCATGACAAGCACAAATCTAAATTTTATACGTATACGGTATTTTCTATAAATATGAGAAATACAGTATAATTAACATAATTAATGTATAACTGAAAATCGAAACGAACAACACTTTGTACATGTGAAACAGCATCCTAAGCAAGAATAAATCATTGCTTAACATTGAAAGTCTTGAAAACCATAACCTAAACGTATATAGTCCGCACCTTAAACCAGAAATTGCGAAACAGAGTTGATTCAAACGATAAGTCTTCGTCAATGGCTCAACGGCAACCTATACCATGAAATAGGTTAGCTACATCATCACTTATGCTATTTGAAACTCTAGAACAGGTTAGGGTTATGATTTCTTACCTAAGAGCGGAGCTGGAAGCACCAGAATGGCGGTGCAAAAGCAACGTTGAAGCACAAGGAGTAGCAGGGAAGAATCCATGGAAGAAAAATCTCATCTTCTCCCTCACTTTCTCTCTCTTTCTCTCTCTCTTTTCTAGGGCTTAGAAAATTCATATGGAATGAGAGAGTAAGGGTTTAAGCCCTTTTTATAAGTCCAAAAGTGACGAAAATGACCTTATGACCAAGGTATACTTATTTTATAACCAAAGTGGACTTATTCTGATCCAACGGAGCACTTCTGGCAACCCCTTTTCTGCGTGCGGTCAGACTTAAGCTTCCTGACGTCAGATCTAGGTCAGGCAGAGTTTTTTTGTTTGATCAAATTTTCAGATCGCCCGTGGCGGACCAGTTTCAGTTCAACGGTCACCGATACTCGATCAGGGCCGCAAGTGCGTCGACATGAGTGGGTCATTTCTCCTGATCCGAGGGTGAATTTGGATTAGATTCTGACTGTCAGAACGCTTAGAAAAGGCGCGCAAGTGACACGTGTCAGATTTCATAAATTTTATTTAATTTCTAACATTTCTCACACTCTTCACTCATAACTCAAGAAAATCGTCCTGAGACATCATCTGGACTTGATTTTTGGGGTGATTGTCAAGTCCAACTAGGCGATCATATTCGTCTAAGTTTGGGGTAATCGGACTTCCGATGTGTGGTCCAGATCCGATACGGAGTTTTCGAATGCTCACGTGAGCAATCGGGTTTAGAGTTTGATCCTAGTTTTTAGGGTATTGTAGCGTCAACTATTCTACACGTTTTGGCTCTAGCAGATCGTATTTAAAATAATTGGTGATAATTTCACAGGTCGTATAATCTAACACTTAGTTAATTTCATCTAATTTCTAAAGAAAGTAGCCTATAATGATTTCTGTTTAAGATGAGATTTGAAGGGTGGAGTAGGGGTGCCTGGAAACGAAAAAAGGAAGAGTTTGGAGAGGAACTTTTGGAGAAATTTAAGAGATTTTTTAAGAAAAGGAAAGCTTGGAGGGGTGATTTGTGAAGGAAGTAGTAGATTGGAGGGGTTTTGATCGACGGCCCATACATCAGGGGGTTTCCCTAGCCCCCAAACACAATCGGCCCGAAGCCCGGTCCCATCTGGGCCCGTTTACCAGCGAGGCCCTCGCCGACCACTGTGCCAACTGGCGAGGGTTAGCCCCTTGGACGAGGTCCTCTTGCCCCTAGGTCCCAAAAAGGTATGGGGCCCACCCTGGATCCCTCTGGATTGGCGTAGGTAGGCCCCCGACTCCATTTGAGGCATTTTCAGGGCCAATTTATAAACCAAAATGAGTTTATGCGATGTGTAGCATATGATTTTGGGGTAGAAGACGTTAATCTATCCAAATAACCTATTCATTTTGTTATATTCCAAAAGGTTAAGAGTCAAAATCAATTTTATCCATTGATTTACTATTCATGGTAAGTTTTAGTTTCGGTATTGTTCTTCCTCATTTATACCCTAAGATTGGTGTGTATTATGAATGTTCTTTAAAACAAATGAAGAATAAAGTGGTGGAGGGTGACATTTTAAAGGAATCGGATAAAAAGAGGTTTTAGGCTTTGAGATTAAGTGTAAGATGTTGGGGTTGACCTACCACCTAAGGACATTCATTTCTAGGTTTGGAATGGAATGGAACATGGTCTAAACCCTTCGATTGACGGTCTATAAGTGATTTGGGGTCGTTGTGTGTGATCAGGAGTGTGCACGGACTCAATCTCGGTGACCGTTTACAGTGAGTTTTAGTTTAAGTATAGTTCTTTACTATTTAAACTTGAGGATTCGTGTCTAATATGAAACTACTTGGAGAAGTTTGAAGAATGAGGTGGTGAAAGGTGAGTTTTGAAGGAAATGGGTTGAAAAGTAACTTCTCTGGCTTTGGAATTGAGTTTTGAAAGTGATAAGGTTGACCCATTGTCTAAGGACGTCTAATTCCAGGTTGGTAAAAATCCAGGGTGTTACAGGGCCTTTTTCAGCGTGTAAGAAAAATCTGGGTGGACTTCAACGGTAATGATATTGTTCTTAAAACTATGACCCACCAGATACTCGGATCATCCTCATTTTTCAGCTCAACGCCTAAAATGAGTTGGGGAAGAGGATGGACGACTTTGATTGAATACATACATCAAGGTGGGGCCTATGTGAGTAGCCCTTCTCAAATGCTTAGAAGGCCAAGCATCATTTTGTGTATTAAGTCCAGCAACGTCCAGACGCTGGACGTTTTTTAGTGTATCAACATATTCAAGGTGGGCCCTATTTAGGTGGGCCATCACATGATGGATGGTATGAGTACAATACTTGTAAGATGGCCCCCCACTTTTAGATGGCTTGGGTCAATACATACTTAATGGTGGGGGTCCATCCAAGTGGGCCACACAATCAATGCATCTTACACAACGAAAATAAATGAAAAAGAGAGGGAGAGAGAGGAAAAAGGGAGTGGGACACGCGTGATGGAGGGACCCCGACATTATGGGCCCTCCGTTGCATGATCTACAATATACATTAAGTGGTCCCATTTCATATGGGCCCACCGATCAAAATCAACGTTGGAAATCCTTTCTCCACCGAAATGGATGGTCTAAATGACCATTTATGCAAAGAAATTAAACATCATGATGGGGTCCATGGAGAATGGCCCCATCATGGATTGATCTTGAAATCAAAGTGGGCCATTGGCCACATTTAGGGTCCAAAATAAAATTCATACCATTGATCGGTAGGCCTCACTTGGCCCATCATCAAAATAAGAAATCTACACCTATAGAAGCACCCACCACTTGATCTTCTTGTTCCGTTGGAATGTCGGTCTCCTTGTGCTTCACTTTGATGGTGGAAGATGAGAAGTGGATGGCTAGGATGAAGGATTTGGGGTGAAAAGTGGGCCACACATGCACTCTTTTCTCTCATGAAATTATATGGACGTGTGAGCCTCTTGCTCTTGGTGTTGCTTGGAAAAAGTGAAGAGAAAAAGAGAGAAATGGGATGGTTGAAAGAGAGGTGATGGATGGATGTGATGGGTGAAAGTGTGAGTGATGTGTGATGTGAGTGATGGGTGAGGTGAGAGCTTGGTTGACTTTTGAGTTTGCTTAACTTGTGGAGAAAGGAAGCATGGGTGCTTTGTACTTGACATGAGAGGTGATTGATGGGATTAATTTGACATTTTGTAGAGATTCTCTTGGGATTGCAAACGTGCGGCATTTTCTCGAAATAAACATCTGCTCACTTCTCTTAGTTAGGGTATCGGATCGGTACATGAGTTGCAGCGTTGGAACCGCGGCGACTTTGCGGTCACAATGACACAAGTCTTAGATTAAGCCAACTCAAATGTATAGGATACGACTTACGGTCGTGTGCAAACGTCGATTACTGTTGAGGGTCAAATATTGCATGTTAGACCCCAGATATTGTCTGGATTTACGAATATAATGCTGTCTAATGGCTCGTTTTCTCATTCTTGTGTGGCAAAGTGATTTTATGAGCATGGATGGAAAAAAGACGTTAAAAGTTGAGATTTAACGATCTGATGACGCCAAAGGCAAGGGACACACTCCAGGGGACCAAGATTGACAAATATACACGGTCAGAAACCCGAGAAAAGTTAGAAATTGAAGCTCAAGTGGCCTGAAGGACGTCCAGAATGCAAGATCACGAGGTTCCCACCATCCGTTCGGCTCGAAACTTCATACGTCGCCTGAGGACCATAAATTAACCGTACATATAAAATTTCAGCCATTGAAGATCTCGAGAAGTGCCCCAACTGACTGATCAGCCTATAAACCATTGATTCTGGGCCCACCTGATATCTGGAACTGCCTCAAAATTATTATTGACGCCTTAAATAAGGAGTCAAAACAGATGGACGGTGCAGATTTCTCTAAAATAGTGCAATGGACCCCATATTAGATGAGTGTGTACAGTGCACATGTGCACTCGCCGTGCACCAGAATTTTCAAAAGTCGGTCAGCGCAGCTGACCGACGTTCCGTCTACAACTCAAAAAAAAAAAAAAATAAAAAAAAAAAAAAAAATAAAATATTTCGCAGCGGACGCACGGCCGCGGCCGTTTTTGCGAACGGTAGTGGGCCCCACCCATTGCTCGTATGGAGAATCTGATCCGTTCACCGTGTAGAGGGACTCGAATACTACAAAAACATGCTGAATTTTTGTACCCATGCGTGCACACGTGTGAGATACAGAGGCCACAAAAGGGCTGCTCGGTAACGTTCAAAACTGATTCTTTTGTGATTTCTTCTCTGGGCCATGTCAATGGACGTTCAAAACCACCCATTCTTGACTGAAATTTCGTTCTGAATCCAATGGACGGGGTGGATTTTCCAAAAAATGCTTCTGTGGGGCCCACCAATCACAACAGCGAAATGGTGCGAAAGGTTTCGCACATCCGCGAAAATCGATTTTTTCAGGCGGTTTTGGCCCACCATCTTTGATCATATGGCAGATCTGAACCGTCTATCATGTAGAGGACCCAATGAAATCCTAAGGGACAATGTTTCTTTGAAATTTGAGCAAGGAAAGTGGCGTGTTTCGAGGCACCGAACTTGGCTGCGAAAAAGCTTTCAATGGGCATGCATAGCTTTCCAAATCCGATTCAAATCCGATTTTCACCACTCCAACAGCTATATAAAGAGGTTTTGGACGTGGGGAGCATGGATTCAAGGTCTTGGGAGGAAGAACAGAGGGCTCGAGCTTGGGTTTGAACGTGGTCAGAGGAGAGAGAGAGGAGCTTGGTTTTTTTCTTTCCCTTTTCTTTTCCTTTTCTTTTTCTCTTTATTTATTTGGATTGAGCCCATCCATGGCAGGCTAAAACCTCCTAGCTAGGGCTAGGAGGTGAAGCTTGTAGTGAGATGGGAGATTTGATTTTATTTTAATTTTAATTCATGAATTGACGTTGATTTTAGTTAATTAATATGGGAATGTTTTAGGTTTTTAATGGTCTGTTGTGACTGAAATTATAATGGGTCTGCAATGGCTTTGAATATTTCCGTTCTCTTTAATGTTTATGATGTCAGGAAGCCCTGTTGTTCACCATAGTCTCCTGGGCATGGTCGGATGACGGTACCCTTCCTAACTTACATACATGTGATTGGGTGGTAATTAGTTTGATTCTGTTGTTTGCCATAGTCTTTGGGCATGGTTTGGTGATGAAATCCATTCTAATTTATCTTCCTTTCATCTCTTTGAAAACTAAATCAACGGCAGTTCAGTAATTTTCATGATTTTTGATGCAAGCATAAGTTCTCCCTGATCTCTACAAGTGGATCCTCTGAATCCCTAGTTTCTCTTCTTCTGATTTATCTTAAGTTTAGAAAATTATTCCATCATTATTCCTCAATTTATACTTGATTTAGAATTCATCTTTTTCTAGTTCAATGTCTATTTAATTTTAGATAACGTACAAGTTTCAGTCCCTTGGGATTCGACCTCGGTCTTACCGAGTTATTACTACATCACAACCCTGCACTTGGGGAGTGAACAAGTTTTTGGCGCCGTTGCCGGGGACTGACGGCTACGTTTTTCTGAAATTAATTAGTTTTGGGATTAGTTTAAGATTAGATTTTCTTTAGAATTTTTAATTCTAGGTTTAGAAGTAGTTATTTTCCTTGTTAGAAATTTTTCCTAACGTTAGAAACTTACTATTCTTCATTCTATCTGATTTTTAGAACTAACCTAATTTTTTTCTGTTTTGTAGGAAACTTCTAATTTAGTAAGCTCTTTCTAATTTCTCTTTCTTTAGAATTTCTTCTTTTCTTTTCTAGAAATTAGTTTACTCTTAATTAGGACTTTCTATTCTTAGAAACTAACTTATTTTGGTTTGTTTTGCAGGTTTTTAACTTAGGAACTCCGATTTGGTAACTTCTCTCCAACCCTCCCTTTTCCTAGATTTTTATTTTTATTTTTTATTTTTTTAGTTTAAATTAGAATTTGAGGGCTGAGTGTGTTTTATGCCCCATTGGGCACGCGACAACACTCGACGTCTCGTGACTGAAGGAGGATTAGTTGAGGGGTTGACTGTCCATCGCAGGACTAGACACCACTTGGATTCTCCTGAGTTAGAAGACGTTATGGCTGAAAATCAACCTCAAGCACTACCCCAACCAGGGGTTGAGGAAGTACATGATGAGAATGAGGTGCATCAGGCACCCCCGCCTCGTACTTTACGAGATTATTTACAACCGGCGGGGGTGAGTACGCCCTCATGCATGATTTTTCCTGAGAATACAGGACATATGGACATCAAGCCAGGGGTTATCCAACTCCTTCCTAAGTTCCATGGGCTTGAGTCTGAAGAACCTTACTTGCATCTGAAAGAGTTCGATGAAATCATAGGCACCTTATACTTTCCTAATGTATCTGAGGATACTATTAGGTTGAAACTTTTTCCATTTTCCTTGAAAGAAAAAGCCAAGACGTGGTTACATTCACTGCGTCCTAGATCCATTGGCACATGGAATGATATGCAAAGGGAATTTATAAAGAAATTTTTTCCACATCATAAGACAATTACCCTCAGGAGAGCGATCATGAACTTTGCCCAAAAGGAAGATGAAACATTCTTCCAATGTTGGGAAAGGTTCAAGGATCTGGTTAATGCATGCCCACAACATGGCTTTGAAATATGGCGCATTACAAATTTTTTCTATGATGGGCTAACATCTTCCATGCGCCAAATGGTCGAGACAATGTGTAACGGAGAATTCATAAATAAAAATGTCGACGAGGTATGGGATTACCTCGATAGTCTCGCTGAAAAAACACAATCATGGGACTATTACCCAAGGACGAACACTACGTCTAGGCCGACTCATTCAAGGGAAAAAGGAGGAATATATCTCCTGAAAGAGGATAATGATCTAAATGCTAAGGTGGCCAATCTCACCAGAAAATTTGAGGCCATGGAAGGAAGGAAGGAAAAGGTTAATGAAAGTGTTTGCGGCATCTGTGATTGCAACATTCATACTACTGAAAATTGTCCTTCAATACCTGCCTTTCGAGAAGTATTGAATGAACAATCTAATGCCGTAAATAACTATCAAAGACCTTTCAATGGACCACCCTCTAATACTTACAATCCTGGCTGGAAAAATCATCCGAATTTTAGTTGGAGGAACGGACAAACTGCTACCCCTCAAGGTTTCTTCAATCAAAATCCAAATCAGGGGAAACCTCAAGAAGAATCGGTTCAAATTTCCATACAAGAGCTGGCGCGGACAATGCAAGGAATTTCGCAAGGAATTTCAGATTTTATGCAAAAAATAGATTCACGTATGACGGCTATGGAAAAAGGGATGCTTCCTGCACAATCAATCCCTAATCCGAAACCGCAATACGAGACAGGTGATCCCAGCTCTTCAAATCAAATGGGGCACGCTAAATCCATCACCACTCTTAGGAATGGGAAGATTATTGATAAAACCCTTCCGGTTAGGCCAGAAAAGCCTCAAGAACCAGAAGAGGACAACAATGATGAATTTAGTGGCGCCCCACAAAAATTTGAACCGGAATCTCTAGAAAAGCCAGTCGCTCCGTTTCCCCAACGGTTGGTTGAACCAAAACGTCTATCTAACTCTCAGGATATCCTAGAGGTGTTAAAACAAGTGAAAGTCAACATTCCTTTGCTTGACGTTGTAAAACAGATTCCTTCATATGCTAAATTTCTAAAGGACTTATGCACTACCAAACGACGAAAAAGTGTTCAAAAGAAGATCTCCTTGACTGAGAAAGTGAGTGCCATCTTGAAACAAGATGTGCCGCAAAAATTCAAAGATCCCGGTTGCCCAACCATATCATGTGTAATCGGAAACTATCGAATTGATCACGCACTTCTTGACTTAGGAGCAAGCGTCAATCTGATTCCTTACTCGGTATACCAACAGTTAGGTTTGGGTGAATTAAAACCCACTCGAACCACACTACAACTTGCTGATCGTTCTGTTCGTATACCAAGAGGGATCATCGAGGATGTGTTGGTCCAGGTGGATAGATTCTACTACCCTGTTGATTTTATCATCTTGGACACCGAACCCATCAATGACTCGAGCACTCAGATTCCCGTCATTCTTGGTCGCCCATTCCTGTCTACTTCAAATGCAATTATCAATTGCAGGAATGGTGTCATGACTATGTCCTTTGGAAATTTGACATTGGAATCGAATATCTTTTTCAATAATGGCAGCAACTCAGAGGATGATGACGATTTCCACGATGTTAACGTGATTGATTCTTTTGTGGAAGATAGAACACCTCTCACCTTATCCTCTGATCCTCTAGAGACGTGCCTGGCCCACTCCCACGATCTTGATGATGATATAATTAGGGAGACGTGTGCCATGCTTGATACTGCACCGGTACTTGAAGTTAACCGGTGGAGGCCACACATTGAAGAATTGCCCCAAACATATGTAGTGCCTCTACCGTCTAACCTCAAGCCACCGAAGCTTGACCTAAAACCTTTGCCCTCCGATTTAAAATATGTCTATTTAGGTCAAGATGAGACATACCCGGTGGTGATCTCTGCCCACCTGGAGAAAGAACAGGAGAGTATGCTGATATCTACTCTCATTGAGCATAAGGGAGCTCTTGGATGGACGATAGCGGACCTCAAGGGAATTAACCCATCGATTTGTACTCACCGTATATATCTTGAGGACAATGCAAAGGCTGTTCGGCAATCACAACGTAGACTAAATCCAAACATGAAGGAAGTGGTTAAGGCCGAGGTTCTCAAACTATTGGAAGTGGGGATCATTTACCCCATATCCGATAGTCAATGGGTGAGTCCAACTCAGGTAGTTCCTAAGAAGTCCGGGATCACCATCGTAGCCAATGCCAATAATGAACTCGTGCCAACCAGAGTTACTACTGGTTGGAGAATGTGCATTGACTACAGAAAGCTGAATACCGTCACAAGGAAAGACCACTTTCCTTTGCCCTTCATTGATCAAATCCTGGAAAGGCTAGCTGGTCATTCCTATTATTGTTTCCTTGACGGGTATTCAGGTTATAATCAGATTGAAATCGCCCCTGAAGATCAGGAAAAGACCACATTTACATGTCCCTATGGCACCTTTGCTTACAGAAGGATGCCATTCGGGCTATGTAATGCCCCTGCCACCTTTCAGCGATGCATGACGAGTATCTTTTCTGACATGGTGGGGAAATATCTAGAGGTCTTCATGGACGATTTCTCTGTTTTTGGTTCATCTTTCAGCGAATGCTTAGCAAGTCTTAAATGTGTGCTGAAAAGATGTGAAGAAAAAAATTTGGTCCTTAACTGGGAGAAGTGTCATTTTATGGTTCAAAAGGGAATTGTCCTTGGGCATATCATCTCGTCCAAAGGAATCGAGGTAGATAAGGCAAAAATTGATCTTATCTCTAACCTACCTCCACCCAAGAATATCAGGGACGTGCGATCCTTCTTAGGACACGCAGGCTTTTACAGACGATTCATAAAGGACTTTAGTCTCCTCTCTCGTCCTTTATGTAATCTTCTTCAAAAGGATACACCATACGAGTGGACTGAGCAGTGCCAAGAAGCTTTCACTAAGCTTAAGGGCATGTTAACCACTGCACCTATCATGCAGCCACCTGACTGGAGTCTTCCTTTTGAACTTATGTGCGACGCCTCTGATTATGCTCTTGGAGCAGTTCTAGGCCAGAGAAAAGATAAGCGGCCTTACGTTATTCACTACGCAAGTAGGACTCTAAATCCTGCCCAAGTGAACTACTCGACTACGGAAAAAGAACTCTTAGCCGTAGTGTTCGCTTTGGACAAATTTAGATCTTACCTGATCGGATCTAAGATCATCATTTACACAGACCATGCGGCACTTAAGTATCTTCTTTCTAAGAATGATTCTAAGCCCCGCTTGATACGATGGATCCTTCTACTCCAAGAATTTGACTTGGAAATCAAAGATAAAAAGGGAGTAGAGAACGTAGTGGCCGATCATCTTTCTCGCCTTAATACCTCTGATTCTCTTGAGGCGACCCATATCAATGACATGTTCCCTGATGAACAACTGTTTAAAGTCTCCCATTCACCTTGGTTCGCTGATATTGCTAATTATCTTGTTACAGGTGCCATACCGACACACTGGACGTCACAAGATAAGAAGAAATTCTTCACCAAGGTGCGTAACTTTTTCTGGGACGATCCATATTTATTTAAATATTGCCCAGACCAAATCTTAAGGAGATGCGTACCAGACGATGAGCATCAGAGTGTCATCTCCTTCTGTCACTCACAGGCCTGTGGTGGTCACTTTTCTGCTAAAAAGACCACAGCCAAGATTTTACAGTGTGGCTTCTACTGGCCCACTATGTTCAGGGACACTCATGAGTTTTGCAAGGCTTGTGAGCGTTGTCAGAAATTGGGAGCATTGTCCCGTCGAAATATGATGCCCTTGAATCCCATCCTTATTATAGAAGCATTTGATTGTTGGGGCATTGATTTCATGGGACCATTCCCCCAATCATTTGGAAATCTGTATATTTTGCTCGCCGTAGACTATGTCACTAAATGGGTCGAAGCAATTCCGTGCCGCAAAAATGACCATCGCACGGTCATTAAATTTTTAAAAGAAAATATCCTGTCGCGGTTCGGAACGCCTCGAGCCATCATTAGTGACGGGGGCTCACACTTCTGCAATAGACCATTTGAGAGCTTAATGAAGAAATACGGTATCTCTCATAAGGTGAGCACCCCATACCATCCACAGACAAGTGGACAAGCTGAGATTTCTAATAGGGAGATCAAACATATCCTAGAGAAAACTGTTAACCCTGATCGTAAGGACTGGTCAATCCGATTGACCGATGCCTTATGGGCATACCGTACTGCTTTCAAAACTCCTATTGGAACATCTCCCTTTAGACTTGTCTATGGGAAAGCCTGTCACTTGCCTGTGGAATTGGAACATAAAGCATACTGGGCGATCAAAAATCTAAATTTCAATCTGGACAATGCTGGCTCGCTACGCAAACTTCAGTTAAATGAACTTGAAGAAATCCGGAACGATGCGTATGAGAACTCAAGAATTTACAAGGACAGGATGAAGGCGTTTCATGATCAACATATTGTACGAAAATCATTCACGCCAGGTCAGAAAGTCCTTTTGTATGATTCTCGACTCCACCTCTTTCCGGGTAAGCTTCGATCTCGTTGGACCGGCCCTTACATTGTTGTTACTGGTTATCCTCATGGGGCCGTCGAGATAAGAGATCCCGACAATGGCAAGGAGTTTAAAGTAAATGGACATCGATTAAAGCCATTTGTTGAGACATTTGATTCAGAGGACATGTCCATGCCTCTGATTGCTCCTGTTTACCAGGACTGATCTCCTAGTCTGATGGAGGTATAGGTAGGTTTATCGCTTTCATAGGTTTAGGATAGTCGCTTTCATAAGTTAGTTAGTTCAATGTTTGTGGGTAACATTACTGTAAACCCTCACGAGACTACAACTCGTCCTCTAGGGGTAACCTAGGGGTTTAAAGGCTTGTTGCATATGCTAAATGCAATCGAGAGCACCTGCGAAAGTGGTATAGGTAGGATTTTATTTTTATTTTTCTTTCTCTCGTACTAACCTGCTCTCTCCCAGTGATCTATTGGAAACTCTCTTGATTCGTTATTCAGGTACTATCTTCTCATCACTTCTCATTTACTTTCGTTGTCCCATGTGCATTGCATGCTCATATCTTTTACATTGAGGACAATGTAGATTTTAGGTTGGGGGTGGGAGATTAGATTTCCTAATCAGTATTTTATTGGTCTTGAGCAACAATTGTGAAAAATTTTGAATTTTTCTAAAAATTTCAACAAATTCGAAGTGATTTTGACAGATATCCCTAATTTAGATTTTCAAGGTACATAATGGTGGATTTATGACTCTTGGATTCCGTATCTGTTAGATTTCATAGTTAAGTGAATTATTAATCCATGATTAGAAGTTGTAAACATTGATTGAATCATGATTTCCGGACACGTCTTGCTTACACATTAAGACTTCAGTCTAATATTGAAGGGTTAATTTGGTAATCACTAAGCACGAAAGGAACCAGCCTGAAATATCTTGCCATCATGGTATAAAAATTGGAAAGGTTGGATAATTAATCTTCACCATAGGTTTGCTCCCTATAGGTGTGGAGTTAATTCCCCATGAATGATATCTAAAAAGAGTCAGGTGTACGATCTTCACCATAGGTTTGCTCCCTATAGGTGAGGATTTGATTCCCCTTCCTTGGCATTACTTTGAATAGAAAAATCAAAAGTTAATAGGCTAATCTATGAGGCAAGTTTTGGATTAGGTTTTAGTTATCATGAATTTTCTTGTCGGTTACCAATGATTTCATGAAATTGACGATTGGATCTCTTAATGATGATAAGCCAAGATTAGACTATACATCCATGGATCTCAATGTTTAAAATTTTTCTAATTGATGGATTGATACTTTACACTTGATTATGATGTCTACCGTGCGCTTGAGTTCAGGAGAAAATAATGCCCAATATTCATGAATCGTAGAATTCTAATGACTGGATTATTTCTCAAAAATCATTCGGCTTTACAGAAATTTTCATATAAGTCTCAACTTATTTTTCGCATATTTTGCTCGGGACTAGCAAAATGCTGGTTGGGGGTTGTGTTGAGGGTCAAATATTGCATGTTAGACCCCAGATATTGTCTGGATTTACGAATATAATGCTGTCTAATGGCTCGTTTTCTCATTCTTGTGTGGCAAAGTGATTTTATGAGCATGGATGGAAAAAAGACGTTAAAAGTTGAGATTTAACGATCTGATGACGCCAAAGGCAAGGGACACACTCCAGGGGACCAAGATTGACAAATATACACGGTCAGAAACCCGAGAAAAGTTAGAAATTGAAGCTCAAGTGGCCTGAAGGACGTCCAGAATGCAAGATCACGAGGTTCCCACCATCCGTTCGGCTCGAAACTTCATACGTCGCCTGAGGACCATAAATTAACCGTACATATAAAATTTCAGCCATTGAAGATCTCGAGAAGTGCCCCAACTGACTGATCAGCCTATAAACCATTGATTCTGGGCCCACCTGATATCTGGAACTGCCTCAAAATTATTATTGACGCCTTAAATAAGGAGTCAAAACAGATGGACGGTGCAGATTTCTCTAAAATAGTGCAATGGACCCCATATTAGATGAGTGTGTACAGTGCACATGTGCACTCGCCGTGCACCAGAATTTTCAAAAGTCGGTCAGCGCAGCTGACCGACGTTCCGTCTACAACTCAAAAAAAAAAAAAAAAAAAAAAAAAAAAAAAAAAAAAAATATTTCGCAGCGGACGCACGGCCGCGGCCGTTTTTGCGAACGGTAGTGGGCCCCACCCATTGCTCGTATGGAGAATCTGATCCGTTCACCGTGTAGAGGGACTCGAATACTACAAAAACATGCTGAATTTTTGTACCCATGCGTGCACACGTGTGAGATACAGAGGCCACAAAAGGGCTGCTCGGTAACGTTCAAAACTGATTCTTTTGTGATTTCTTCTCTGGGCCATGTCAATGGACGTTCAAAACCACCCATTCTTGACTGAAATTTCGTTCTGAATCCAATGGACGGGGTGAATTTTCCAAAAAATGCTTCTGTGGGGCCCACCAATCACAACAGCGAAATGGTGCGAAAGGTTTCGCACATCCGCGAAAATCGATTTTTTCAGGCGGTTTTGGCCCACCATCTTTGATCATATGGCAGATCTGAACCGTCTATCATGTAGAGGACCCAATGAAATCCTAAGGGACAATGTTTCTTTGAAATTTGAGCAAGGAAAGTGGCGTGTTTCGAGGCACCGAACTTGGCTGCGAAAAAGCTTTCAATGGGCATGCATAGCTTTCCAAATCCGATTCAAATCCGATTTTCACCACTCCAACAGCTATATAAAGAGGTTTTGGACGTGGGGAGCATGGATTCAAGGTCTTGGGAGGAAGAACAGAGGGCTCGAGCTTGGGTTTGAACGTGGTCAGAGGAGAGAGAGAGGAGCTTGGTTTTTTTCTTTCCCTTTTCTTTTCCTTTTCTTTTTCTCTTTATTTATTTGGATTGAGCCCATCCATGGCAGGCTAAAACCTCCTAGCTAGGGCTAGGAGGTGAAGCTTGTAGTGAGATGGGAGATTTGATTTTATTTTAATTTTAATTCATGAATTGACGTTGATTTTAGTTAATTAATATGGGAATGTTTTAGGTTTTTAATGGTCTGTTGTGACTGAAATTACAATGGGTCTGCAATGGCTTTGAATATTTCCGTTCTCTTTAATGTTTATGATGTCAGGAAGCCCTGTTGTTCACCATAGTCTCCTGGGCATGGTCGGATGACGGTACCCTTCCTAACTTACATACATGTGATTGGGTGGTAATTAGTTTGATTCTGTTGTTTGCCATAGTCTTTGGGCATGGTTTGGTGATGAAATCCATTCTAATTTATCTTCCTTTCATCTCTTTGAAAACTAAATCAACGGCAGTTCAGTAATTTTCATGATTTTTGATGCAAGCATAAGTTCTCCCTGATCTCTACAAGTGGATCCTCTGAATCCCTAGTTTCTCTTCTTCTGATTTATCTTAAGTTTAGAAAATTATTCCATCATTATTCCTCAATTTATACTTGATTTAGAATTCATCTTTTTCTAGTTCAATGTCTATTTAATTTTAGATAACGTACAAGTTTCAGTCCCTTGGGATTCGACCTCGGTCTTACCGAGTTATTACTACCTCACAACCCTGCACTTGGGGAGTGAACAATTACAGGTCGCGGATTGCCGGACTTTGATGGGAAGGATCGTGGGAGTTGATGGAACAATACGGATTAGGATACGGGTCTTACAAATGATCTCTCCAAGTAGATGGAAGGTGTGGATATAAAACATACATCATAGTAGTATATAAATATCAGGTGGACACCACTATAGATGATTTTATAATTTATTATATATATATATGGGAACAGGTTCCATACAGTCGAACTGTGTGGGCCCCACCATGATGGGTATCGAACATCTACCCAATCAATCAAATGCACCATTCCATAGTGGGCCTGGGGCTTAAAAATCAAGTTAATCCGTGACTTTTTTGGGCCACACCACATACAAAAGTTGAGAGGGGTTAACCTCCATTAAAATTTCATAATCATTTGTTCGGACCACCGAGATGTGGTTCACAAATCTAGACCATCCATTATGTGTGTCCCACTTGGATGAGGAGTCAGACCAAGTTTCACATGCATTAAAAATTCAGGTGGACCCCACCAAGTGATTATATATGTTTAAGGCATTTCTTCACATGATTTTAGATGGTATGGCCCACCTAAGTCCCATATACGGGTGATTTTTGGGACATCCCATAATTTAAAGGAGGCCTATCGAATGCACAGTGTTGATGGTCGACACGCATCACAGTGGGGCCCACATAGCTCGACCTTGTGGGAAGTTCCCATGAGCTCAACCATACAAAACCTTTTCCATATATACCCGACCCCACCCAACCCTAGCCCCCTTTCCCTTTCTTCTCTTTCTCTACCCTCCGCACACCTGCCCGACGCCTGACCACCAGAAAGTTTAGGGCTTTATCCTTGATTCAAAATTGTTGGTGTACCACCAAGGTTAAATACCAATTCTTCAAGAACACACACGTATGATAAGTTGGGGCTTTTTATCCTTCAGAACTGGGACACCTTTCAATGATCAAAAGACTTCCAATGTCAGCATCTTTTCTAGTCATAGCATACTCACTCACAAAAGCTAAGAATTGAATTCAAAGTTGTTATCTATAGACACTAATAGCATGTATAGTTTACTAGTCATAAAATTGCAACAGCATCCTACCTTTGGGCCATTTTTCCGATGCATGTCATCTGATCAAATTGATGAGACTTGGAAAACATGTTGTTTGTAGAGGTATAAATCTATCAAAGGAAACTTGATCAGAATATTTTCCACAAGGTGTAAACCTTCTGTAGCTGCAACATGTAGAGGCATCCGTTCTTCGTAATTTTTTGAGTTTGGATCAACACCATTTTCAACGACCATTTCAAAAGGTTGACATTGTTGTCCATTACAACTTTATAAAGATAGTCCGGCATCTTCCAAGTTCAAAATTGCACCATTTTTTTACAAGGAGAGTTGCAAATTTATCATGCCCGACCTTGACAACCTCCAACAAAGGAAGATTCCCAAACTTGTTTGCATTTTAAAACAATATATAGCTTAGTTATGAAGCATGTGTTGCAATTAAAGACAATTTAAATACATTACAATTAAAGACTAAAAAAAAACTATATTCATGAACCATTGGAAAAAAAAAAACATGAGTGATATGTTGTTAGTAGTATCTTGATGCTTTTTAGACTAGATTATATAGTATTTCATTAGCCTATTTGCTATAAGCTATTTCAAAGCTCAGATTGTATAGTAGTAGTCTTCTGCAAGGTTTTGAATTTTCATGGTTTCTGTTTCTTCAAACTTAGATTAAGAAAATGAGTTTTGTTAAGCACACGAATATTTGATTTGTATAAATAAGCAGTGGAGCCCACATATCTGAATATGGGGTCCAACGTCCTACCTATTTAAATCCATCGACATGTTTAAATCAAAATTCACTCACGGTATGAGAGTAAATAACTTAAGACGTTTAAATCAAAATTCATTCAAATCTGTCAGCCCTACCATGGTGTATGTGTTTAATCCATATCGTCTATCTATTTTTAAAGATCAACTTACGGTATGAGACCAAAAATGAGATATATCCAAATCTTAAGTGGACCACATTCAAGTAAATAGTGTTGAATGAGCGTCAACCATGAAAAAACATTTTGGGGTCGTGTATGACCTAATTAACATATTGGATGTCAAATAAACAGTACAGTGGGCCTTAAGAGGATTTTAATGATGGATATCCAATCACTATTGTTTTCAGGCGGTGTGTTGCACCTAAGATATCGATTTATATACTTCTCAATTTTGGGATCAAGTCATAAAATGATCTTTATATACTTCTCAATTTAGGTGCGGCCCTAACTGTTGGGCCTACCTTGAAGTAATCAGGTAATTAATCCTCACTATTTATGTGGTGTAGTCTTCTTGAGCTAGCTGAGGTTGGCTAAGGTCAGGCCACAGGTTGGCTGAGGTCATATGGATATACAATATATAAATCAAAGTAGGCCCAAAGTTAAGTCTGGCATCAGGTTAGCTGAGGTCAGGACACAGGAGCTGGGCAACAAAGAGCTCTGTTGGGGCCCGAATGACCTAATAAAAAGATTGGATGTCAAATAAATAGTAAAGTGTGCCTTAAGAGGATTTTATGGATATCTAATCACTATTGTTTTCATGTGGTGTGGTCCACTTGAGATTTATATACCTCTCATTTTTGGGCCCCAACATGATGTATGCTTTGTATCCACACCTTCCAACCATTTGGAGAGATCATTTTAGGGCAATGTCCAAAGAACGAGTTAAATCCAAAGCTCCAGTGTACCCCAGCACAAAAAACAGTGGGACAGTAATACCCACCATTAAAAACTTCTAAAGGCCACAAAAGTCTTTGATCAAGCTAATATTTGTGTATTCCCTTATTTCATGTTATAAAAAAAAATAAAAAAATAATAAATAATAAAAAAAAACACCTTTTGAACTAGTTGGATTTCAAATAAACATTACGATGGGTTCTATACGTCGAGCTCATGGGAACTCCCCATGATGTTTGCCTGTCATCCATGCTTGTGATGTTATCGACATGTTGGATGAGAAATAAACATTACAGTAGGCCATTGGAAGTTTTTAAATGTTGATGTTCAAAATCTCTAGTTGACCCACCACAAAAAATAATAAAAAATAAAAAATGTGGGGATTGAACGCTTACAAATAAAAAATTTTAGAGAGCTACAGAAGTCTTGGATTAAGCTGATATTTGATTTTTCTCTTCATCCATGTCTTTTTTTAACTTATTAACAGGTTAGATCTCAAATAAACATCATAGTGGCCCTGGGAAAGTTTCAACGGTGGGTGTCACTGTCCCCACTGTTTTCGGTGGTGGAGCCACTTAAGATTTGGATCGAACTCGTTCTTTTGATCATCTCATAAAATGATCTCTCCAAATGAATGGACGGTGTTGATACAATACATACATCATTGTGGGGCACACAAATCTGACTCCTTTTTTGGATCAACTACTAAAATACTTTGTTAAAATGAATGGACAGAGTGGATAAATAACATACATCACGTTGGGCCCCACAAGACTTAAAAATGGAAATATTTTGTGTACTGAGTCACTCAGTACACTCTTATCGTACTGAGTAAACTCTGTTGGGCCCACCGTGAATGTATCTGGTCTATCCACACCGTCCATCCATTTTTTTCATCTTATTTTAGGGGCATACCCAAAGATCAAGTGGACCATACCACAGGAAACAGTTGGAATAATGATTTCCACCGTTGAAACGTTTATAAGGTCCACAGTGATATTTATTTCTCATCCAACTTGTTCATAAGATCACAAAAACATGGATGAAGGGAAATCACAAATACAGGCTTGATCCAAAACTTTTGTGGCCCCCAAGAAATTTTCAATGGTAGATGTTCAATTCACACTGTTTCCGGTGGTGTGGTCCAATTGAGGTTTGGATATACTTCATTTTTTGGGTCAAGCCCTAAAATTATTAGGTAAAATGGATGGACGGAGTGGATAAAATACATAAATCAAGGTGGACCCCATAGAGTTTCCTCAGTACGCTAAGTGTACTGAGTTACTCAGTACGCAAACCGCTTCCTAAAAATGAGCCCCTCCCAAAATCAAAATCCCGCGCCCGCTCCTTCCAAAACCCAAAACCCAAATCCCGTGCCCGCCCCTCTCCCAAACCCTCTCTCTCTCTCTCTCTCTCTCTCTCTCTAGCACGGGCGCGCGTGCGCCCGGCCATCGATTTCCCAACCTCTCTCCCACAAGAAAATGTGCCTAGCCCTCTGTTTTTCAACACGTCTCTCTCTCTCTCTGTCTCTCTCTCACTAGGGTTTTGAAATCCCCCTTTTGCTATAAACCCACCTTAGATCTATGAGAGAAACTTGGAGAGCTCTCGAAAGAAGAAGAAGAAGGAGGAGGAGGAGGAGGGAAAATCCAGACATCTCAGACATCTATCCTGCGATCCATCTATGATCTCTAGCTCCTCAAAACCACCGTTAGTCTCTCTCTCTCTCTCTCAATGCCGATTTATGAATTTGGGAATTTAGTAATTTATGAATTTTTGATTTGATGTGGACCCTCATTTAGGAATTTGGGGATTTTAGGGCTTACAAATTTGAATGTGGACCCCAAATTGGGGTTTTTCTGATTTTACAAATTAGGGATTTTAGGACTTATAGATTTGAATGTGGACCTCGAATTGAACTTTTGATCTGTTTCAATATATATATAAGATAAAAAATTTAAAAAAAAAAACCTCAGATTTAATGTTTCAAATATGAGATGCCATATAGTTGATGGAGAGGCTACAATTCCAGCAGGCGAACGTAGATTTTGAGCTGTGATTTCAACCCATGGATACCCGCTACACTTGACTTGACTCGGTGCCAACTCGACTTACTCAGTACCTTTGTTCGATTGGACTCGGTTCAGATTAGTCTAGGCCAGACCCAAACTTAGGTCGAGTCAGGCATGTTCGGATCAATCCTAACTTAGTCCGACCCGATGCTAATCTCCGGTCAACTTAATGCTAATCTCCAATGCCACATGATTTCCAACAGATTTGTACTTGTTTTCTCCCTAATTTGTTTTTTTTCTACTTGATTTTTCTCTCAAATCGTAGTTTCTACGCCAAAATTGTGTTTTAATGCAAAACAACTCAGGTGGAGTTGCCAAAACACACGTAAGAATGAATTTCCCTAAAAAATTTGAGCTAACATGGAACTTTTTAATTTTTAAATTTTTGTTGATTTTTCAGCGGTATATATACTGATATGACTCAATACTTGTGATATTTCACAAGTATCAATTGATACAATGTAATCTTATGGAGTGTTGCTTTGCCGATATATAGTGATAATGATATCGATAATGTCACAATATATCAGTATATATTGACCATTGTAGTTGATACAATGCATTTTTATGTTACACACCTATAATATTGTATCAACACCATGTTGATATTGATAATATCAGATAATTTTGTAGATGCATTGATCACTAACTGATGCAAGTAGCTAAACCACCAAATCATCAACATGTTGCTTTCCTACTTATTGAAGTATTTTGATTTAGAAATGCCTACCTCCATCCTAGTGGACCACTATGGTATCCTCCATTGAGTGCATACAACCAAAATGGCATGCTTATATGACATCCAAACCAATGAATAGATAGCCCCACATTGAAAATCAGTGGATGCAAATGACAACCGATCCATTCATCAGGTGGCCTTACTGTAAATTGAGTAAATCAATTATCCATCCATTGTTTTCTACATGGTGACACACCTGATGAATGGATCTGCCTGATTTTTGCGACCAATTATCTTCAAGTTGGGGCCTACTTCTTCCATGGCTTGAATGTTTGTATACGTGTGGTGCTTTGATGTATAAGCTCAATAGATGGTAACTTAATGGTCTATTAAGATGTCAATGTGAACATTCCTCATTTTACATAATTTAAATATTTATGACTATTAAAAACTTTGTTAATCATTATACACCCAGTAAAGTCTGAAGACTATATGATCAACCTAACCCAACTGGAAATCATGTCGAGTTTTTGTGTTTCTAGGAGTATTTGTAGAAATAGAAATTCAGATTTAAGTCCACTTTTTTTTCTAAGAGATAGAGTGAAGGCTCTAGTTGACCACACCACATGAAGTAATTTGGTGACAATGACCCTCCACCGTTGAAACCTTTCTAGGGCCTACTATTAAGTTTATTTTCCATCCAACCTATTGATAAGGTCACATAGAAGTGAATGAAGGGAAAAACATAAATATGAGCTTGATGACGTCAAGCAGTTTTAAGTAGTAGTCAATCAATCCTCACTATTTATGTGGTGTAGTCTTCTTGAGCATTTGATTTGCCTCATTTTTGGGGTAATAACGTAAAATGGATGGATGACATAGATAAAACACAAATATCATGGTGGGCTACACAGAGCTCCTAACAGGACCGTCTATCTCTAGCTAGGTTCTACTAGGAGTAGTACTCGATCCCGACACTAAGGCAGCATACTAGTAAACTCTTATGCGGCCATTATGATGTATATGTCTTATCCACACCATCCACCATTTTTACCCATCATTTTAGGGCATGAGCTTAAAATTGAATCATAATCTAAACTCAATTACACCATACCACTGCAAATAGTAGGAATTGAAGGCTTACTGTTGAAAACTTATTAAGGCCAGTAGTCTTGGATCAAGCTGATATTCGCTTCATCCATGTCTCTCTGTTACTAATGCAGCTTATATTGTTTCATTTCCCTCTGTTGCCTATAATTGTCCTTGAAAACCTTCATGAGCTTGTATATTACATTTTTTGCCTTAAATTATTATTATGATTAGTTAGTTTATAATTGTGACTTGTAATTTATAGATTTGTATGTTAGATAATTAGTTACTCGTTTGAGGATTTTTGTGAGTCCATACACAGATATGGTGTGTTTTTAGTGGTATAGAAATTGTTCAAATTGTCCCATTTTGGATAGTTTAAGGTTAGATGGATAGTATGCTTTCATATAATCTATGTAAATGTTCATGCCTAATCCGCGGTCTATCTCCTCATTTCTCTCTGGATATGTTTCTTACTTTCCGTATCCAATGTCAAATATCTTTACATTGCTTTAGATATTTGGCATCAGAATGTAACGTAAGATCAACTTATCTGGAGAGACATGGTGAGATGCTACCGAATTTTCGGCATGGACATCTAAATGGGAATATGAAAGTATTACAATCTATCCAACCTCGGATGAGTAACTAATTTAGGATTTAATTGTATTAACTTAGAATTGATGGAGTAGATCCGAATGTGCATCGGAGCTATTCGGATGTTGAGCTAGGGTCCCTAGAAGGTGGGAACCATTGTTATGACCATGATGAAACTGTCTATTTTCTATGGACAACATTGAAGTGGCTCGGTCATTTAGATAGGCCGTGTTTATATATATGCTTGAAATTAATGGAGTAGACTCAGATGTGTGTCGGAGCTATCCGGATGTTGAGTGGGGGTCCTTGGAAGGTGGGAACCGCTGTTTGTGTTTAGGTAAGATAAGATGCATGATTTTCCTTTTCAACGGTTAGTCATAGAGTGACAGTACTTGTTTCAATTTTCTTGGATGGATGATGAATGTATTTGTGAGTGTAAATGAAAATAAAGAACTTATAATATATATATATATATATATATATATATATATATATATATATATATATATATATATATATATGTTATCAATGGAGCATACCTTGTTTAGGGGGACATGAAATTCGTATAGCTTATAGTATGGTGCCCCAATATTGGTTGTAAGTTACTAGTATGTAGCAGATGATACTAGGTTCAATAGTCGATAATACTAGAGAATACTTAAACCCTATCTGAACCCAAAACCGAACTTGATTCCCTAAACCCAGACCTAAACCTATAACCTTAACCTAAACCTATAACCTAAACCTATAACATAAACCTAAACCTAAACTTATAACCTAAACCCAAAACCAAACCTATAACCTAAACCTAAAACCTAAACCTAAACTTAAACTTATCACCTACACTTATAACCTTAACCTAAACCTATTCTCAAATCCCTAAACCTATACTTATAACCTACACCTAAACCTTAACCTATAACTGAAATCTACACTTATAACCTTAACCTAAACTTATTCTCAAATCCCAAAACCTAAACCTAAACCTTAACCTATAACTTAAACTTAAACCTAAACTTAAACTTATAACCTAAACCTATAACCTAAATCTAAACCTTAACCTATAACCTAAACCTTAACCTAGAAACTTAAACCTAAACCCAAACCTAAACCTGAACCCAAACCTGAACCTGAACCTATAACCTATAACTTAAAATTTAACTTAAAACCTATAACCTATTCTCAATTCCCTAAAGCTATAACCTATAACCTAAACCTAAACCCAAACCTAAGCCTATAACCTAAACCTAAACCTATAACCTAAACCTTAACCTATAACCTAAACCTAAACTTATAACCTTAACCTAAACCTATTCTCAAATCCCAAAACCTAAACCTTAACCTATAACCTAAACATAAACCTAAACTTAAACTTATAACCTACACTTATAACCTAACTTATAACCCAAACCAAAACCTAAACCTATACTTATAACCTTAACTTAAACTTATAACCTTAACCTAAACCTATTCTCAAATCCCAAAACCTATGACCTAAACCATAACATATAACCTAAACTATAACCTATAACCTAAACTTAAACTTATAACCTAAACCCAAACCCAAACCTAAAACCTAAACCTAAAACCTAAACCTAAACTTAAACTTATAACCTACCCTTATAACCTTAACCTAAACCTATTCTTAAATCCCTAAACCTATACTTATAACCTAAACCTAAACCTTAACCTATAAACTAAACCTAAACTTATAACCTTAACCTAAACCTATTCTCAAATCCCTAAACCTAAACCTAAACCTTAACCTATAACCTAAGCTTAAACTTATAACCTACACTTATAACCTAAACCTATAACCTAAACCTAAACCTTAACCTATAACCTATACCTTAACCTATAACCTTAATATATAATGAAAATGTTTAATGGAATTTCTAAGGGTTAATAGATTAAAGTTTATAGTTTTATTATATTCTCCTTGCATTATAGTGTAATGGTCTAATCATATTTTAATCATCTCTCTAAGCATAAGCACAAATGCATTGTACCATCAACACTACTTGTACAATATTTTAATATATTCCACTTGTATTGACATTGTTTAAATTTATAAGTTCGTAGCTCATACATATTTAGTGACGACACCAGGTGGGAGAGCACATCGTTCACGCGTTGGATCTACCTGTGATGCGACGAAGCCAGCATCGCCGTCACATGTTGCATCGCAGGCGTCTGATCCCTTAGTCGCACATACACCGGGCACTGCATGTAAGTCATTATATATTTCTTTTAATGACTTTTGTTTATGTTTAGACTTACATATTTCTTTTACAACAGCATCGTCGACCAGCTGACGAGGATGTGGACTCATGTGTGGGTTGCTTTTAGAGCGACTTATGCATAAGGGTAAGGTGACAGTAGAGTTCCCACAAGATTGCATTAGACCTATTGGGAACAATGTCAGACTTTTTACGTCAGAGGTCGGTGTCTTATGCTAATCTCTGATCCCCCTACCACCCCCCGCTGAGCAAAAGTGACAGATGATGTGCAGCAGCTCATCCATCAATGCCTTAAGGTAAATTTTAATAAATTAAAATTTATTTTATAAAAGTTCATTTACGGTTAAATTATTTTCTTAATAAGTTTATTGCCTTAATCTATTATTTATGAAACTACAGGATAAATTTGACTTGGATTTGAGTATTCTATACATTTCTTATGCCGTCGACGACATGATCAAGGAGCGGTTCAAGGAGTACCGCTCCTTGTTACATAAGCAGTACAAGCGGTGCATGAGCCATGAGGAGGGCGCACTGTCCGCACCACCGCACGTGACCCATGACGACTGGCAGATACTCTGCGATAGATTTTCATCTAATTCTTTTCAAGTAATATTTACATATTTACGATATCTTAAGGGAACAATTAAATTCACAATTAATAACAATATATTATGAATGATGTATTCAGAAGAGGAGCAAAATAAATTCTGACAATAGGGAAAAGTTAGAAGTGAACCATGTAGCAGGTTCAAAGTCATTTGTAAAAATCGTCACGACATGGTAAGAAATTACTGGTAATTATTAAGTTGATATATTCTTTCCATACAATTATATTAACTCTATTGTCCTTTCGATTGCGCAGTGAGATTCCGTCACTGGCTAGGAGTCCAGACGAGTAGACCTCTACAGAGAGACTCACTGTCTACAGGCGACGGGATCTTGAGTACATCCTAGAGCCGACGAGATTTGAGTAAAAATTCTTACATTATAAAATTTAATTATATTAAATTATAATAATGTCATTTTTTAGAGAAAATTCATATGTTTTCATTACAGGCGGCGATGAACACCTTACGCAGTCAGCCCACTCCCAATGGTACTCAATGGAGTGAGCCAGAGATCCTAAGTGAGGTGCATGGCACCCGTTCTAGATATGTGCGTGGGCTTGGCTATGGTGCTAAGCTCATGGCACCCACTAGAGCTGCCTCCACCCGATCCATCGTCGTTGGTGAGAGCGTCACCCGCCGAGCTGATATTGCAAAGAGAGAGGTTCAGCAGCTACGGGTTGTCGTCCATGACATCAGAGAGCAGCTAGAGAGGTAGATGAAGGAGCAGGAGAGGAGGATGGAGGAGCTGGTGAGGCAGAGGGAGGAGCAGGAGAGGAGGAGGATGGAGGAGTAGGCGAGGCAGAGGGAGGAGCAGGAGAGGAGGATGGAGGAGATGCAGGTGGAGCATGACCGACGGATGATGGAGATGTTTCAGGCTCTCACTACACGCTTACCCACCGATGCCTCACTACCTCCGCCTTCATCTTTGTGATTTTTTATATTTTATCTATAATGTTAAACTTATATATATTTATGTATAAATGAATGTCATGTTGATGGATGTAGTTTATGTTTAGATGAAAATAGTTTATGTTTGGATGGATTTGCGTACTTTGGGTTTAAATGGATGTGAATGTGAATATGATGAAATATATTACACAACAGGTGTATATCAGGAAGAATATGATAAAATATATTATAACAGGTCTATATCAACAATTTTGTGCTGGAATATTAAAGAAAAAAAAAGACACTTTTACCTACAAATAGTTTCGTAGGTAAAAGTCTTATCCACGTTTTTTGCCTACAAAATTTTTTGTAGGTAAAAGTCTCATCCACGTTTTTAACTACAAAAATATTCGTAAGGTAAAAGTTTTGTAAATATTTTTAGCTACGAAAATATTCGTAGGTATATGTTTTGTAAATAATTTTACCTACAAAAATATTCGTAGGTATATGTTTTGTAAAATATTTTTACCTACGAAATAATTCGTAGGTACAAGTTTTGTAAATATTTTTAACTACGAAAAAATTCATAAGTATATGTTTTGTAAATATTTTTACTTACGAAAATATTCGTAGGTAAAAGTTTTGTAAATATTTTTAGCTACAAAAATATTTGTAGGTAAAAGTTTTGTAAGTATTTTAGCTACAAATATATTTATAGGTAAAAGTTTTGTTTTACTTTTTAGGTACGAAAATATTCATAGGTAAAAGTTTTGTAAATATTTTTAGCTACAAAAATATTCGTAGGTAAAAGTTTTGTAAGTATTTTTAGCTACGAAAATATTCTTAGGTAAAAATTTTGTATTATTTTTACCTACAAAAATATTCGCAGGTAAAAGTTTTGTATTATTTTTACCTACAAAAATATTCGCAGGTAAAAGTTTTGTCAATATTTTTACCTATGAAAAAAAGCGTTGGTAAAAGGTTTTACCAACGAAAAATTTCATCGGCAAAAGTCTTACCTTTGCCGAAGAAAATTTTTTTTGTTGGTAAAAGTTTGGTCTTTTAGCGACGAATTTACAGACGAAAATTTTCGTCAGTAAAAGTTTTTTCCTATGAAAAAAAGTCCTTTAGCGATGAAAATTTTTATCGGTAAAAGTGGCTTTTCTTGTAGTGGTGGGGGGGGGGGATATGGGGGATAGAAAGGAGGGTTGTGGGGTTGGAACATATGGGTTTGGCTGGTCTTGTTGGGTATGATGAGTATGTTGGTGCTGCAAATTAAGTTGGGTAGGTTGATATAGAGGGGAGGATGGGAGGCGTGGGCTGGAGGGATGAGCTAGGGAGGTAGGATGAAGACGGTTCTAGGTGGGCTGCAACTTCAGGGGTTGAGGCTTATGTTGTGAGGTTGGGAGATGAGGAGGAGAGGGGTTAGGGCTAAAAGGAATAGGTGAGAGGCTAGAGGAGGCTAAGTTGATCATGGGAGAAGGGCTGGATGGAGGTTTTAGTTTATTGAAGAAGGGGGATAAAATCCACCACTAGTTGAACATCATCCACCGAGTTTAGCCTCATAGAGCGGGTAGGGAAGGAGATGACTTATTGCCCAGAGAGAATCCAGCTTCTGGTAGCAAGATTAGACAAACCTAGGCCCTTTAAAGGAATTAGTGCTGGGGTGGAATCCCGCTAGATTACACTTCGCTGTGTGTGCAAGATATATTGGGGCCGAAAGGTATTAATGCCCATAATCCTATCTAGGACCTTCTGCCCTTGCAAGTGTGGAATCACATCTCAAATGAAAGTTTTTGTACATCGGAAGGGGTCGATAAATCCATGTGGACAGCGTCGCCTTTAGGAAAATTGGAGGTTAAGTCAGCCTGGAACTTATGTAGGATAGGATCCAGTAGAAAATCTTAGGCCAAGTGGGTTTGGCACTCAAAGTTACCCCTGAAAATTTCCCTATTTGTCTAGAGGCCTCTCCATGGACTGGTTCTGTGGACGTGCGTGTTAAGGAGAAAGGGATCAGCTTAGCATCCCACCATGATTGCTGCCTCTTCCATTCTAACCACCAGCCGGCTGAGGAATCACTGGACCACCTTCTAGCATCTGGGGATCTCGCCATGGAGGTTTGGTCTTTCTTCAAAGTTCATTTCAGCATCCCCATTCTACCAAACTAGTCCATGTCTTCTCAGGCTAACCATTGGTGGATTATGGCCAAATCATCCAACGCTTTCAAATTGTTGTGTGATTTCCTCCCATGTTTAATCTTCTGGGAGCCATGGCTGGCCAGGACAACTCCAGATTTGAGGATAGGTTTGTAAGTGGGACTCATACGATCAGCCAGGTGTCCCACTAGATACAAATTATCGGCCCCTCTCTTCCTAATCCTCACATAATTAATCCATATCGTCTCCAAACGTTTGCAATTTCTTGGCATCAAGTGCATCCATAATCAAAGAAAGCAACCATATTTTGTTAAATGGTTCAACCTTGACGCTAGATGTGTAAGGCCCATATCCTAGTCCATACTGTTCTGTTGACTCCCACGATCCTTTCTATCGATGTCTGGCAATCCGCAACATATAATCGATGTTTGCGCGTGACCCTAAGTCATATCCTGTAGATTTGAGTCGGCTTAATCTGAGACTTGTACCATTGCGACCGCACCATGGCTGCGTCTTGCATACCGATCTGATACCCTGACAGGGAGATGTGGGCCAGCATTTATTTTAAAGAAAACGCCGTACATTTACAATTCCAAGAGAATCTCTACAACATGTTTCATCAATCAATCAATCAATCCATCAATCAATCACATCATGTCAAGTACAAAAATAACCCATGCTTTCTTTCTCCACAAGTCAAGTAAACCCCAAAATTCAACCAATCTCTCACCTTACCCATCACTCACCTCACCCATCACTCCATTACATCCATCACCTCTCTTACAACAACCACCTCTCTCTCTCTTTCTCAACACACTTTCCAAGCATTTCTAAGGAGAGAAAAATGGACGTCTAAGCTCTTCCTTAGATAAGAGAAAAGTGATTTTTATGTGGTCCACTTTCCCATCCCAAATCCATCATCCTATCCATTCAAACCTCATCTTCCACCATCAAAGTGAGTCACAAGGAGATTGGCTTTCCAACGGACCGAGAAGATCGAAGGCGGGTGCTTAGTAGGCTAGATCTTTTCATGTTTTGATGATGGGCCAAGTGAGGCCTACTGATTGAAGGTATGGATCTCACTTGGGACCATAGATGTGGCCGATGACCCACCTTGATTTTATTATCATTCCATGATGGGGCTGATGGGGCCATTCTCCATGGACCCCATCATGATGTTTACTTTCTAGTCTAAAAAGGAGTCATCTAGACCTTATATCTTGGTGGAGAAGGGATCTCCACCGTTGATCTTTAATTTGGTGGGCCCACATGCAATGAGACCAACTTGATGCATGATTGAATGCAAGGGAGGGTCCATATTGTCGAGGTCCCTCCATCACACGTGTCCTCTCTCTCTCTCTCTCTCTCTCTCTCTCTCTCTCTCTCTCTCTCTCTCTCTCTCTCTCTCTTTCTCTTATTCTTTTTATAAGATGTAATGGCCATGTGGCCCACTCAAATGGACCCCACCATGAAGCATGTATTGGATTCAAGTCATTCTAGCTGGGGCCCACTTTATATATATGTTGTTCCACACCACCCATCCATGTGGTGGCCCACCTAAGCAGGGCCCACCTTAAACACATTTATATGCCCAAACAAACAAAAACAGTCCAGCGTCTGGATGTGTAATGGAAAAAAAATATATTTATATTAGCTTAGTTTGGGGAGGGCTACTTGTGTAGGCCCCACCTTGATGTATGGACCCCATCCACACCGTCCATTCCATTTCCCAAATCATTTTAGGCATTGAGCCGAAAAATGAAGTCAATCCGGCTTTCTGGTGGGCCATAGCATAGCAAAGGACGTTTTCACCATTGAAAAACCACCCCGTCATTTCTATGCACCGAAAAATATCAAATATTGGGCTTATTTGGCTTATCTCGAGCTATGGGAACCAGTGGACGGGGTGGATTCGCCTGATGTCGGCCCCACACGTGAAAAACCTCAGAAAAATCAGTTATATATATATATATATATATATATATATATATATATATATATATATATATATATATATATATATATATATATATATAATAACATGCAACAGGCGTTGCTGGTGCAGGCTCAGGCGCTGCCTGCGTCATTATGGCTGGCAGACGGCAGTGACCCACGGCCCCTACAGTGGGCCCCACCATGATGTATGTTTAGTATCCAAACTGTCCATTGGGTGGGCCCTTCCTTAAAGTGGGCCCCCTCCAAAGATCAGGCCAATTTAAGTCTCAGATGGGCCACATCATAGGAAACAGTAGGGATCTAACGTCTGCCCTTGCCCCTTTTGGGTATCACAGAAGTTTTAGATCAATATGAAATTTGTTCTTCCTACTCAACCAGGTACGCGTGACCGTATCAGCGGTTGGATGGAAAATTTACATTATGGTGGGCCCCACATGGGACCCACAAGGATGTATGTGTTTGGCTCCCACCGTCCAAGCGGACGGTGGAGCCCACAACTGATATATGTGTTTTAGTCACACCGTTCAAGCGGACGGTGGGACTATAAGTGCTATGATTTCATATCCCTTTGATTGTCAAATTTTGTGGTGTCAAAACCTATATCTATGTCTTATATATCTTGTGTTTCATGTTTGAGACTATTCATTGCTTCAAGACATCGTATTTCAAGACAAAAACTTAAATGAAGAAAGTTTCAAGTCATGGATGAAAAATTTAAGAATAGAAGTCTCCAAGTATGCATGTTCAAGATTCAATCAAGTACAAGTATAGAAGAAGACTTTGTCAACTCAAGAAAGGATCAAGCTCAAGAAGGCCTACTACAAGATTTGTAAATTCTCAAGCTTCTCTTAAGGGTCATCTGAGTGTACAGACTATCAATGTCCATCTCACTTTTAAGGTTTGTTTGACCTTAGATTGACCTTAGGATGGGCTTTACTGTAGGTCATTCTAGATAAATAATTCGTATATTTTAATATGCTTGTTCGGGCTGTTATAAGACCAGTCCTAACTCTGCTACGACCAGTCTTAAGTTTTTCAGGACCAGTCCTATGTTGTCAAAGATTTTTAAATTTTTGTGGTTGTCCTACGACCAATCCTGTGAGCTATACGACTCGTCCTTCGACCAGTCTTAGCCCTACGACTCAAACTCCAGCAACTAAACTGGGGGTCTTACGACCGATCGTAGGTGACCCACGACCAGTCGTAGGTGGCCCACAACCGGTAGTAGGCTACCCAAGACCAGTCGTGGAACAGCTAATCCTTATCCCACGGAAATCTTTGAAAATCTTTGAAGCTACGACCAGTCCTAGGATCGTAAGACCAGTCATAGATGGGATTTTTCAGGCTATAAATAGAGCACGAACTTCAGAGTTTTTAAATTCAATTCAACTTAATTCAAGCAATCTTTAGGCTATAATCTGAGATAAGTTTGTGTTTATTTTTTAAGGTACTTTGTGCTCATTTAATATTCCTTTTGCTAGCTTTTTTACTATTTAATTTTGATCTACATTCCAATCTTATTTGAAAAGGGGAATTTCTGATATTCCTTCTTCTTGGATTCAAAATCAAATAGAACTAGCCCTTTTGATTTAAAATCAATTAAACTTAGAACCATTCTTAAAGTGAGTATTGGACTTTGAACGTTGAATCGAACTTCTACTCCAATTGGTTCTACCGGGCTACTTCAAAAGGAGATTTAGGTATTTTACATTTGTGTAATTTACTTTCTTTGGTTTTGGTTGAGATTTGCCAGAAAAATCTCATGGTTTTGGTTATCTGAGGAGAGCCAAAAAACTCAGATTGTGTGGGTTTTTGGATTGTGTAAGCCCGAGATAAAAAGGCACAATTGTGAAGGTTTTAGGTGAACCTGTGAAACCTATTTTAATAGTGCATGCTAATATCCCCTGTGTGAGGATATTAGGAGTGGAGTAGCATTCTGTGTGGCTGTTGGATAATAGTTGGTGTACACACAAGCAAACCACTATATATCGTTGTGTTGTGGATGTGCTTTATTCTTTCATTTCTTTATTCATTCATTTTTGTGGATTGTATTTGTGGATGAATGTTGTAATCATTTTATTTCAATCAAGTGTGGGGAATGTTGTAATAACTTAGGATTTATTTTTGCAAGTTATTTTGGTTGCTTTACTTTTTATTCCTCATTGGTTTGTGATACATAGGACGTTCTAGAAATAAGGTTGTCTTACCTTAAACCCTTGGTTTTTGGTGTAAGGTTGTCCTTAGAACTGATATAGTATCATTATCTTAATTCTAGTTTATTGAGATTACTTTTAATTCAGCATTGTGCTTTATTTCTTTTATTTGGCATAGCCCTATTCACCCCCCCCCCCCCCCCCCCCCCCCCCCCCTCTAAGGCGTATAGCTAGGCCCTTTCAAGTGGTATCAAAGCCTAATAGCTCGTGCTTATTATTTATTTATTGGATTTATTTCCTAAGCTAACGATCTAAGCTATATTAAGATGTCAAATTTTGATAGCCTATTAGTCACTAGGCCACCACCCTTTAATGGCACAAACTATGCTTATTGGAAAGCCAGGATGAGGATCTTCGTTAAATCCATGGATGAAAGTGTGTGGCTGGCCACAGTGAATGAATGGAACCCTCCTATCACTGAAGTAACTAATGACGATGGTTCAAAATCAATGAAAGTAACGGCTTATTTTCTTTGGACCACTCTTCAGAAAAGTGAGAGTAGTGTCAATGCAAAAGCACTAAATGTAATTACTTGTGCATTATCACCAAATGAATTCAAAAGAATCATCTCTTGTGAAAATGCAAAACAAGCATGGGATGTATTAGAAATGACACACGAGGGTACATCAATTGTCAAGAAATCTAAAGTCCAACTCCTCACAACTAAATTTGAAGAAATTCATATAGAGGAGAATGAGATGTTTTTGGACTTCTACACTAGATTGAATGACATTCTGAACTCTATGTGGGGTCTTGGTGATAGAATCCCAGAAAGTAAAGTATGCGCAAAGATACTACGCTCACTACCTAAACAGTTCAATTCTAAAGTAAAGTATGCAAGTGTGGGGAATGTTGTAATAACTTAGGATTTATTTCTGCAAGTTATTTTGGTTGCTTTGCTTTTTATTCCTCATTGGTTTGTGATACATAGGACGTTCTAGGAAATAAGGTTGTCTTACCTTAAACCCTTGGTTTTTGGTGTAAGGTTGTCCTTAGAACTGATATAGTATCATTATCTTAATTCTAGTTTATTGATATTGCTTTTAATTCAGCATTGCACTTTATTTCTTTTATTAATCCGCTGTTATAAGTTTTATTTGGCATAGCCCTATTCACCCCCCCCCCCCCCCCCCCTCCCTCTAGGGCATATAGCTAGGCCCTTTTAGGGACCCCCTTTATGTGTTTTATCCACACTGTCCCATGACAGTGGGGTCCATCATGATGCATGTGTTGCATCCAAGCCTTCCAACCATTTTGAAAGCTCTTTTTTTAGCATGAGCTAAATAATGAGTCAGATCCATGGTTCAAGTGGATCTCCACTGCTGAAAAATAGTGGGGATAGCGAGATTCACCGTTCAAACTTCTTAAGGGCCCCGATAGTTTCGATCTAGCTAATGTTTCTGCGTTCACTTCATCTATCTCCATTATTGGGCCCTGCAGGATTTTAACGAAGGAAATCACTGTCACTACTATCATTTGGAGTGTTGTCTAGTTGATCTTTTGATATGATTCGTTTATATATGCTATATATATACCTTGATGTATTTGTGGCCCGTTGTTAAGGCTCACCTTGATATATGTAAGGCCCATGGGTTAAGGCCCATTGAGATGTATTAGGGCCTATGGGTTGAGGCCCATTGAGATGTGTTTGGAGCCTATGGTTTAAGGCCCATTGTGATGTATTTGGAGCCCATGGGTTGAGGCCCATTGTGATATATTCAAGGACCGTTATTTAGGCCCACCTTGATGTGTATAAGGCCCGTTATTGAGGCCTACCGTGATGTGTATGAGGCCCGTTGTTGAGGCCCACCTTGACATATATGAGGACCATATGATAAGGCCCCTTTGAGGTATTTGAGGCCCATAGGTCGAGGCCCAATGGGATGTATATAAGGTCTATTGCATTATGTGATTCCACCATGGGTTATGTAATGACAGTTATGGCAGGCCATGCCTTAGGAGCAATGTTGGTTTGACATCCACATTGTAAGAATAATGTTGGTTAAATGTCCACATTATAACTCTCCCTAGGGCCCATTGATAGGCCTGTACTTGTTATGTATAGGCCATTTAGGCTCATCTGCGTTGAAAGGATAATTCATTTCTTTATAACATGCTTAGTATAATAATATGCCTCATGTCATACGCATCATATGTATGATTAATATGAGGAATGTTTGATCATAGAATAAGTCATTGGACTGAGACATTTACGGGACTCTTTATGAGATGGAGTGCCCCACATGAGCGCATAGTACGCGCGACATTGCTGCATGATTGTACGGTGTGACTCATGCATCTCGCATATGTGTGACTTGATCATTATACGCCCTAGCAAAATCAGGGCCATGGCTCCACAAGTACATCGTAGATGGTCGTATTGGATACTGAAAATACTTGGTTCTAGCACTATGATCACTTAAGATGTCCTTAGGTGAAAGTCCCAGAACCTTTTTGGTACCAAGAGTTGCTCCAACATCTAGATCGAGTGGATACACGAACATCCAAGTGTCGAATACTAGTAGGTCGTGTCTCCCACAGTGTCGTGATAGTTAGGAGGGGATGTGGCCATATCCGCCCGAGTGAGGGGGCTATAAGCTAGGCTGAGTTTGACCAGCTCGTAAATGAGTCCGCTATCAATGAGCTGGGTAGGTATTGACAGACTACTGGTTAAGCGGATAGTGAGGTCTATTCCACTTGAATGACTGTGCAGTTAGGGAGGAGGCAGTTAGTGCAAAGTGTATTAGACTCCGGTGATATCTAAAGAGGAACTGTATTGATATTTGTACTTGATGAGTACTGGCATGCTTGTTTTGCATCTT
Organism: Magnolia kwangsiensis; assembly: GCA_037074715.1. Taxonomy (NCBI): domain Eukaryota; kingdom Viridiplantae; phylum Streptophyta; class Magnoliopsida; order Magnoliales; family Magnoliaceae; genus Magnolia; species Magnolia kwangsiensis. Next base: position 81,288,797 of record CM073586.1, on the reverse strand, counting down.
GCATATGACATTTGGCTACATATGCCTCGCATCGCATGGTCTTGGTATGACAGATGGCATTCATGTCTTACATCACATAGCTTTGGTACAGCTGATAGCATTCATGGACTTACCATATATTTTCGCATTACTTTGATATTTTACACTTAGCGCTTGCGTTATGCACACACTTACACCACCCTCTAAGCTTTTGTAAGCTTATGCACGATCGTTGCGTGCAGGTGGCATTGGACCGCAACAGCGCTGAGCCAGGAGTGCACATCTGACTATTTTGAAGTTTTTTTTATCACCTTGTATTTTCCATTTCACATTGTACTTAAAGTTTTTGATATAGTAGATAAGTGGTGATGTTGTTTTGTGACTTGGTTATGCTTGTGGTTATGCTCCATTACAAAAAAAAATCATACTGAAAATTCTCCTTGTAGGATCCCAGGATCGGAAATCTGGCATGTGAGTGCTGAGATCTGAGAATGGGGCACTACAGAGGCTATCAGCACTAGATTCGACGATCAAAAATTTTGTGAGCCCATTTTCTGAGTTTGGGGCGTGACAAGATGGGTTAAAATCAACATGATGGACTAGTCAGGGGTAACCCGGGCCAAGGTGGTGGTGGGGGGATTTGCAGAGGTAACAACGAGGACTTCATCTTCGCCGTTGCCTCGAGCTACGGAATAGGAACAAAGTTCATGGCTGAAGCCACAGCGTTTGCAAATTGGCTAGGTCTGGCAGTCTCGAAGGGGTATTCCCACATTCTTGTGGAAAGTGACTCAAGGATCTTGGTAGATCTACTCAACAAAGACGGTACCCCAGGCTGGGCCCATTAGTACCTGTGGGCAAAAATCTCCCACCTCAAGAAGCAGGCTGTTCACTCCCCAAGTATAGGATTGTGATGTAGTAATAAACTCAGTGAAACCGAGGTCGAATCCCAAGGGACTAAACCCTATATGTAGTTTAAACTAAGTAGAACTAGAACTAGATTAAGATGAAATCTAAATCGAATATAATTAAGAGAATAATGATGAAATATTTATTTAAAACTTAGAGAATTCAAGGGAAGGAAACTACGAATTCATAGGATCCACTTGTAGAGATTAGAGAGATCTTATGCCTATTTCAAGAACCCAACTAGAGTTAGAGTCCCATCTTCATCCAGTTGAAGGGTGTAACCAAGAAAATCAACTGAACTTCCTTTAATATAGTTTTCAAGAGATGAAAGGTATATGAATTAGAATGGATTCCATCACCAAACCATGCCCAGGAGACAAAGTAAACAATAAAATTAAACTAATTACCAACCAATCAACAATGTATGAAGGTTATGAAGGGTACCGTCATCTGACAATGCCCAAGAGACGATGGTGAACAACAGGGCTTCCAGACGTCATAAACATAAAAAGGAAAGGAGTATGCTCAAAGCTATCGCAGACCCATTGTAATTTTAGTCAGAACAGACCATTAAAAACTAAAAATATTCTCTTAATTAAACTAAAATCAACATCAGTTCAGTCTAAATAAAAGGCACAAGCAAAAAGTCTCCCATTACGCTACAAGTTTCACCTCTTATAGCCCTAACTAAGAGGTTTAGCCTAGCAACATGATGAGGCTAAATCCATTAAACAAAAAATAAAATAAATAAAAATAGAAATAAAAAGAAAAAGAAAAAAAATAACTCTACCCTCTCTCCCTCATTCTATGCTTCACGTCCAGCCCAAATCTGATGATCCTCTCTCCACGCCTGGTGCTTCCTTTTATAAGAATGAGAAGTTGGTCGACTGTGGGAGTCAGCGATACAAGTTACGTAGTAAGTCACGTGAGAACCGGACTACATAGGCACGAAAAAATGCACCGAGTCGTGTTTGGATTGAGTTTGGGACGCCTAACCGTCCCAAAACTTGGTTTTAGCTCCATGATTGGGGTCTTCTTGGGCCTGTGTTCTATCTGGACGGTCTGGATCGTCGAAACGATCGATGATCGTGGGCCACAACTTCCATGAAATTTCAGTTTTTCCAGACATGCGTAAACCTTACGCAGACGCACTGACGTGTTCGGTGGGCCCCACAAAGATGTTTTTAGTAAAATCTACCCCGCTCATTAGATTACTAGAAAAAAACCAGTCATGAAGGAGTGGTTTTTAGCAAGTTTTAGTGCGGTCCACTGTATCAAACCAACTCACCATTAATCCTGTATTTTTTTACGATCCACATGTATACACGTGTATGGGGCCAGAAGTCCACCAAGGCGAGGGTCACGCTTACCCCATAGACATAATGGATGGTCCGGATTAGTGAAATGTGAGATGTGTGGGGCCTACAAGTGAAAAACGGACGGTCGGCCTGCGGACGCCATGGAAAGTCCGTTTCTTATGAGAAATCCTCGGTCAGCGCCTGCTAACTGAGTTCTTAAATTGCGATGCACGGCTGGACCACGTGCACTGTGTACATGTACTTCAAGCGTGGGATCCACTGAGATGTATACTGGAAATCTGCTCCGTCCAACCTGTTTTTCATATAATTTAAAGGGTTGAGACTAAAATTGAAGCATTTTCAAATACCAGGCGGGCCCCAATTCAAGGTTTAGGGGATTATCTATCAATTTAGCCATTTCCACAGGGATCCGGGAGGTGAAATTCGACGTGTACGATTCATTTATGGTACTCAAGCTATGTATGAAGTTTCAGTCGAACGGATGATTAGAACCCTGTGATCTTTCATTATGGACCAATTTCGGGCCACTTGAGCTTTAGTTTCTCAATTTTCTTTAATCTCTGATGTGTAAATCCGTCGATCTTGGTCCCCTAGAGTCTTTCCCTTGCCTTGGTGAATTCAGACCATAAAATCCACGCTTTTAGTACCCTTTTTCAGTCCAGGCTCCTAAATACACCTTGCATCACAAACACGATCAAAATGGGCCATTAAACCGTATCATATTCATAAAATCAGGTAATAACTGGGGTTCGATATGTAATATTTGACCCTCAACACAATCCCCAGCCAGCATCTTACTAGTCCCGAGCAAAGTATGCGAAAAATAAGTTGAGAATTATAGGGCAATTTCTATGAACTCAAGTGATTTTTGAAAAACAAACCAAATACTAGAATTCAAAGATTCATGACTGTTGGGCATTACTTTATCCTAGATTCAAGCACATAGTAAACTTCAAAATCAATTTCAAAGTATTAATCCATCAATTAGAAAAAATCTAAACATTGAGTTCCATGGGTGTATAGTGTAAACCCAGCTTACCATCATTAAGAGATCTAGTCGTCAATTTCCATGATAACATTGACGATCAAAAGAGCATTCAGGACAACCTAAACCAGAACTTGCCTCACAGATCATCTTTTCATTCCTTCAACTTTTGATTTTTTCATTAAAAGTAACGCCAAGAAGGGGAATTAAATCCTCACCTACAGGAAGCAAACCTATGGTGAAGAACGTACACCCAACCCTTTTCACATATCATCCATGAGGAATTAAATCTACACCTATAGTAAACAAACCTATGGTGAAGATGATTAGCCCAACCCTTTTCAAATGTATCTGTTTTTTATTGGCTGGGTATTTTCTTTTTCTTCAATTGATCATGACGGGCAAATTTTTCAGGTTGGTTTCTTATATGCTTAGTGATTACGAAGTTAACCCTTCAATATCAAACTGAAACCTTAATGTGAAAGCGAGATGTGACATGTGAAATCATGACTCGATCAATGTTTACAACTTCTAATTCTGGATTAACAATTCAAACTTAACTATGAAATTTACTAGATAACTAAATCCAAGAGTCATAAATTCAACATTACGTATCTTATAATTCTGAATCAAAGATGTAACACCCCGGATTTTGGCTAATCTGGGGTTAGACGTCCTTAGGCAATGGGTTAACTAAAACACCTGAGAAATCGCTCAGAACCCAATTCCATAGCCAAAGAAAACACGTAGGATTAATTCCTTTGGAAAATAAGTGTAAGTTAGCTAGCGCGACGCTAAAGTAGCTGGGAAATAGTCCCTGATCACTTTAAATACGTTCTACAAGGCCCAAAGCGAGTGGAACCAATGGTGCTATAATGCTCTAAAGCTCGGATCAAACTTTAAGTAGGTTTGTTCTCTGGACCACTTTGAATCTTTGTATTGGATCTAGACCGCTCGTCGAAAGTCCGATACCTCCTATCTTAGACCGTTAGAACCGCCTAGTTGGACTTGACACTCATTTCGAAAATCAAGTCAAACCGATAATCACAGGCTATTTCATTGAGCCCGGACCGAAGAGAGTGCGAATAGGGACATAGTTGGAATTTCAAATTCAAATCTGGCACACAAATTTGACGCATCAGTATTAAGCGTTCTGACCGTCAGAATACATCCAAATTACACCCTTGGATCAGGAAAAATTTCTATTACATATCACGAGACTTATAGGCCTGATCTTGGTGCGGTGACCGTTAAACTGAAACTGGACCGCCACGTGCGATCTGGGAACCCTACCGGTCCGACAACTCGATGTGTGCTAGATCCAGTATGCATGAGCTTAAGTCCGACCGCATTTGGCTAGGGGACCATCAGAAATGCTCTTTTGGACTGAAACGGCCCCGATTTGGTTAGGCACCAAGTAAACATTGTTCCCAAGCCTATTTTGGGCATGTTTTAGGCTATAAAAGGGGTTGAAACCCTCACTCCTCTCTCCCATCCGAATTTGAGAGAAACCCTAACTTGGGAGAGAGAAAAATGTGAGAGATTGTGAGAGGGTGGGAGAGTTCTTCCTGCCGCTTGTGCTACGTGTTGCACGTGCTTAAGCAACTCATCTCTATCGCTTTCCCGGCGATTCCTCCGCTTTTTCAGGTATGAAATAACCCTAGAAAGTTGCTGATTTGAGGTTTACTAGGATTCATAGCTTGTTAGCTGACGTAACTCGTGAATTAGGTTCTCTTATCGCTGTAGACGAAGCGTATACGCTCCGTTCGAATTTACACATCCATAAGAGACAAGGTGCGGATTTTAGACGCTTTGATTGACTATTTCCAAAGCTTTCAATGTCGTTTAATAGTAGATTCTTGACGGCAACGCCATTTGACATGTACAACATGCTATCCGTTTCCTGTTTCGTAAACCAACGAAGAATATGAGATTTAGGGCATTTTAGTCATTTGTAGGAAGTACTGTTTTCATGCATATTTTGCTGATGTGATTGACATGGCTTCTCGTCGCATTAGGATATTAGGAATACGTGCATAGTTAGTTTGGCGAAAAGATTCGCCTAAATGCGCACTTCGGGTCGACATACTATATGTAGACTTAAGTGTGTAGTGTAAGTGTTTGTATAAATGCTTGTATTAGTATGTATTGAATTAAATGATGTTATGGATTAGTTTGAGATTGGTTTCTCAATTAATATGCTGACGTGAAGGATTTCCTACATGTTAGTTATATGCATGGTTTCATGGTATGTATGAAATGCATGTACTTGATGATTTACTTAAGTTCTATGTTATAACATGTGTTAACATGCTCACATGGTTGTATTTCATTTCCATTACCCTTACACAACTGCTGATGTGATTCTATGATTGTTTGGGACTATGCCTAGTCCAGGCAGTCGGTAACCGAACGAATTCGTGGTTAGCTAATCTTCGCCACGAACGACGCGTCGATGAACGCGAGCCGTGTTCTGGAGTTGGCGGCAGTGGTTAGGTCACACGAAGTGTTTTACGCACTTCATGTCGTTCAACTTGAGATGCGATCGCGCTAGTCGAGCCCGTCAAGTAACCCGACTGGCCATTGTATGTTCACCCTGCATGAGTCATAACTGCTTAAACCTAACCATGGTACCTTGATCCACGAAGACTCATGAGCCGGGCATGGTGGTATGGGACACCGTGGTCGAGCTGTCGGCCTACGCTGGGGCCACAAACCTCCCCGTAGTGACCAGTGAGCACCTGTCTCGTGAGCAGATTATGGTGGTATGGGACACTATATTCTTGCTGTCGGCCTACATTGATAAGGTGATGGGGGAACGGTGCAACGAGTGCGAGCAACAGCCCTGGCAGCCCTTTGTAGTGACCGCGAGCGTATTCTGAGTCTACGGGAGGCGACGACCCTTCCGTAGCAGTAGAGTACAGTAGGCCTGTATTGATAAGGTGATGGGGGAGCAGTGCAACGAGTGCGTGCAACAGCTCTGGCAGCCCTTGCAGCGACCTACAAAATATACATCGTATGAGATTACTAGGAGTGACGACCCTAAACAGGATCTGTGTTGGGATTGATATAAGGGAGGTACCTTAGTTTCCCAATCCTGCTGTTTGAATGGACTAATAACAACTTGGAAATCATATCACCATAACATTGCATGTGCCTGGAAGATGTGGAGCACTCTAGAGAGTGTGGCATGCCACGGTCGTAAGATGTTGCCGTATGAGGGAGATCGTCGGTGAGGGCATACATCACATCATGTCATATTGCATTAACAACAGTTTTAGGATTGTTTGATTTACTGCTTTACTATTATCGCATGATTGATTTGATAACATGCTAATCTCTGCTCTCTTATCCCACTGAGTTGATCACTCACTCCCACGTTACGGGATGGTGTTTCCGGACACCCACCAGTCCCTATTGTGATTGCAGATGATGGCGCGGCTTGCGAGGCAGAGCTGGATTTGATGATGATGAGGAGGATCTCTCCTTTATGCGTGATCTGATTGACGGGATTACAGGGAGGTTGATTAGATACATTGACACTTGTCATTTTATATTTTTAGCGCCCTCATGTATATTCATTTTGTTTACTTTTGAAGTATACATGTATGTGTATAACCTGGTAATATATTCACACTCTGGAGACATACAACAGTTTATATACGTTATACATACTATCACAGTCTTCCGCTTGCAAATTTAACTGTCTCTGGAGTATGATATGCTGTTCTGGCTTAATCTCACTCATGTTTAATACATTATCACAGACAACATTCAATCATACATATCTATGTTGCATAAATAACATTTTGGAACTCGGGAGTTGGGTTTTTGCTCGACCCCCCGATTTTCGGGATGTTACAAAAGATGACCATCAAAAACACTTTGAGTTCACAAGATTTTTTCTAAAAATTTTCACAAATTTCTTCGCTCAAGACCAAGAAAACACTGATTAGGTTGCCTAATCTCCCACCCTCAACCTAAAATCTACATTGTTCTCTATGTAAAAGATATAGGAGCATGCAATGCACATGGAACAACGAAAGTAAACTAAAAGTGATGAGAAGATAGTATTTGGATGAAGGAATCGAGAAAGACATTTCCATAATGATCACAGCATGAAAGCTGGTCATCACGAGAGTGAAAACACGAAATCAAATTATCCTAAACTAATGCAGGAAGCAAACAAACCTAATGGCATAAAATCGTCTATCCTAGAACAGCATAAAGTAAACTACCCTGGTTCTATGAAAGCAGAGAAAAACTACTCGATCATGCCACAAGGTTCCTCTTCTGGCCAATATCTTGATAAGTTTCTCAGTAAGTTCCTCAACAGGATCATCCAAAAGCTTTTTTGTAATAGGCTTGGACGCCCTAGAGTATGACTTTCTAGAGAAACTTATGTACCTCATAAGAAAATTTTCGTTGAATTGCTTGAGGTATCCAGAGTATATATGATTCACCTGTGACAAAAGAAGTTTCAACGTTAGTATCCTATGGTGAATCAGAGACAACAAGTAGATAAAGTTCAGAAAACTTTGCAAGAAGTACTAGTGTAGTGTCAACACATTCTCAAGTGTCAGACTTTGGTTCAATTTTCAACTCTTCCTCCCTTAATGGTAAACATTCAGGATCTGTGGAAGAAGGGGCTTCAGAGTAAGGGTTCTCTCGGTCAGTGATGACTACCGAGATGTTATCTTGCAAGGCATTCACTATGTCTTTTGGCATGGGTTCATTTAAATCTGCAAAGTGTACCAAGCAATCATCCAAAGAGTTGAAAAATTAATCTGAGAGTGATTCATTCTTCACATTGAAGTATATGATGTACTACCCAAGGAATCCATCGTCCTTAAAGGTAAATGGAAGTACACTCTCTGGCTCCAGCCCTGCACAGACAGATTGAAGGTCCGTAGACGAAGTATTAATGTACGAACTCTACTCATTGATACAACTCAGAAGAGGCATTGAATCGTCAAAACTTGATAGTTCAGATGGTGGCCTTAACTGGGTGGTTTTAAATTCAAGAGTAGTATCGAGCAACTCATCCATCTCCTGAATCATATCATCATGCAATTCAAGAGAATCATCTAAACATGTCTCACAAGAGATAGAAGGGTCGGTTGTAAGGAACTCATCCACTTTTAAATTAGACAGGTTAGATGAGTGGAGCAGCTCATTATAACCGCTCACTTCGTGTACTTCTTGATCATTGACCTAGACCAAACTTGAGATTAATTCAAGGAGAACTGGGACTGCACATTCATGATCGCCATCTAATACTCATCATATTCTAGTTCAGTACAGTGCACACTTAGAATGGGATCACTTTCCTCACATTCTATTCCCTGATTGGGTTGAGATTCATATAAACTAACCTCTTCCTCATTATTGAACTCGAGTGTGTCATGTGAGTGGAGTGTGTCATCATCATTATATTTGAAAGACACCCACGTCTCTTGACCATTCTTTTGGACCGTCATCGAGATTGACTCTTTGAAAAATTGAACCACATGCTCATTAATGTAATCAACTCTTTATTCCAAATTCCAAAGTTTTTCAAAAGCAAGTGAGGATCACTTTCCTCGCATTCAATTGTAATATTGAAGGTCTGATATGTAATATTTGACCCTCAACACAGGCCTCCCCTGAGGATCTCCTTCACGCCCAACGAGGCCAATGGTGTAACAGATGGGTTGGCCAAATTGGGTAGAGGTGTCATTGGCCGGGCAGAATTTCAAACACTTGTTGATCCACCCCTTGCTTGGGGTTCTTATTTCCTCGACAGGGTGGGGCTTGGTACAATTAGGTTGGGTTAATGTCATGGGAGGATTAGTTGTGTAAGTATTTGAGGGGTTGCTCCGTCATATGATAGGTTAGGTCTCCGCTATTTTGTGAGGCCCACCCCAATTTCTTGTACTTTCTACACATGAATATATCAAACCTTTAAAAATAAATAAATAAGTAGGCCACAATACTTGAATTTAGAGGTTTTAGTCATGATTTCACGTGTTATGACTCGCCTGAGTTCGGGATGAATCTAAGGTCCCGGATTGGAAGTCAATAAAATATGACAGTGGCCCCCACACACCAATTTGTATGTTAAGCTGATCCTAAAATCGTTTGTATTGAATATGACCTTGTGAAAATAAAGCAACGGCCGGAATCTTCCAAGTGTGACATTTTTGGGACACCCCAAATGGACAGCCAAATCAAATCAGTAGTAAGCTTAATGAACCATTGGATACATACTAAACCATGCCCCTGAGTAAGGATTGATTAGGATCACCGGCCTTTTCTGCCCAAAATCTGAAAGATCCAGACCATTCAAGTAGAACGTCCCACTGAAGATGAGCTAGCTGAATGGTAAAAAATTCCACTCATCATGCATCTATCCCTCATAACAAAATTCACCTAAGTAGGGACAGAAAGGGTCCTGTATCACTGAATATTTTCAAGTGAACAATACATCTAGCACTTTATAGATGAACAGTCCGGATCATACACCCTCGTTATCACGATCAGCCCATTTTCAACCTAGTGCGAAATTTAGAAGATCAGGTGCAAACTTCCTGGACCACATTGGGGAAATCTTGTGTGTATTCCATGAATTGACTACTTTGGAAATCAAAGCAATGCTGCCGCCAACTCAGAATCCAGTCAATAGAAGTTAATTTCGGCCAGAAAAGTCATCATTGGAATCAGAAATCCAGAATACATTCCACCAAATTGCATTGAGAAATTCAGATTAATTCTTATTAGGAATCCAGATTCTAGTCAATTAGCTCTAATGTTCTTTGTGCCATGAACCATCTCCCCTGAAAGAATGGGAGATGTAAATTGCTTTGTGCCATGAGCTATCACCCTCTAACAGCATGGTAGTTTACATGCACGCACGTCCATGGACAGACTCTTATGTCGGTTTTGACCACAAAATTCCTCAAGGAAATGGATTTTACCATATAGTGCCTCTAATAAATGATATCACCCGCTTGTACATTTTAATTTTTAAGAGAGCAAGTACATTATTGCCCATTCGTGATTTTTCTTTACAAGAAAGTGGAAAATCAATAGTTGTGGGGCCCACATAGCATGTATCTCACATCCAACCGGCACAACAGATGTATACCGACATTATTAGTAAACGAACCAAAAATATGATAGATTTATTCGATTGTAAGGTGGGCCCATCTATTAAAAAAAAAATAATGTACACCATTCAAAATATCCGATTTAAGTAACCTAATTGACTTGATGTTTTGTTGGTGTTATCACAATGGGGTGGTGACACTTTTAATATGTTGAATGTTATAAGCATGTCACGTGGGTTCCACAACTCTTGAGCTCTATTAGTTTTAGATTTTAAATAATAATAATAAAAAAAAAAAAATTAATGAGGGTATTTTTATAATTTCCTCTCTCAAAAAAGCACTTCCCTGTGATTCCTAAAAATCCCCACATTATTTGGTAAGATGTAGATTCCTTAGGAATATTGCGGTAAAAATCCCTAACTTAAAAAAGGGTGGAGATTTATTCTAGTGGATTTTTATTACTGATGTACAATCCACACCACTCAAATTGTGGGTCCAACTCTGGACGGAGCATTTCTCTAAAACCAAAAGGATTAAGCGATCCAAACTATCTAATCAATTGCTATCATATGGATAGTCAAAAGTGAAATGGTGAGGGTCCAGATGTGAAGGAAAGAACCAGATGGTTAACAGCATCGGCTAAATACAACTTTCAGGTCTTGTTCTTTGGACAGTTGGGTCAGCAATCTGGACAGTTGGATCGTTGTGCAATTATGCATTGTATACGTATGAAGAGTGTACACCATCCATTAAATTGTGCAAAACTAATGTTAAGAGCCTTTTAAGTCTAAAATCTAAATACATGCATACAATTATTCTTGGGAGTTTGACCGCAAGATTCCCTAGGAATTTATATCTTACCAAATAATGTTTGAACTATTTGAAACTATATATAAATACTTTTTTAAGGATAAAATTAGAAATAAGAACTTTTTTGTTTATTCTTTAAACTAGTGAAAGTCGAAACTTGTGAGCCATGTGGTATGTGTATCTCGAAATGGAAGTCGGCCCAGGCAGGGGTTCTGTGGGACCCACCAATGTATGTGGGTTTTATCCACACCGTTCGTCCATTTTTTCATATCATTTTTCAGATCCAGGGATAAAGTGGATTGAACCACAGGAAGGAGAAGTGGTAATAATGATATCCACCATTGAAACCGTTTTGGAGCTCACCGTAATCTTTATTTGCCATCGAACCTGTTCCTAAGGTCACATAGACCTCAATGAAGGGTAAACACAAACTTCAGCTTGATCTAAAACTTCTATGACCCTCAAGATGTTTTTAAGGGTGGATGTTCAATCCCCACCGCATGGTCCACAGCTTTGGATTTGCCTCATTTTTGTCTTATAACAAAAAATGATCTAGAACAATGGATTAATGGCATGGATAAAACCCATACATCACAGTGAGCCCCATGGAGCCCCTGCATGGACTGATTATGTATGGGCCGCAAGATACACTCTGCTTCCAATAATCACATCCAACCTATCTAACGTATGCTCCCCACATGAAAAAACACCAGCAAAACATTAGGTATGGGCTACACTTGAATTAGGATATTTTCAATGAATTTTTATGGATTGACCACTCTTGATAACTACTCGTATATTTAGTTCATCTAATAATATCATTGGTGTGCATCTGGCCAAATCTAATAATATCATTGGTGTGCATCTGGCCAACAAGTTGAACATAAAACACGATCCACTTAGTCCCATAATTCTCGATTCTGCACTTTGTTGTAAAGGAAAAATAGAAGGCTGTAAATAAATTTCTCTACTGGAAAAGCATGATTCAGGATTATCGGTCCTGGTGGCACTATTTGGTAAATCCAAATCTTGGCAGTCATTTTACATTAAAAATCATTTTATTCTTTACATGCTGAAGTACGGTAACTAAATCAAAACCATTTGAAACGTGTGCCCCGAGGCAGATGGTATATACCTCAAAAAATCACGCAGACCAAAGGATCTTAACTGCCTGATATATCCCATCGCGTGTATGAATAATCACTTCAGAGATGCGGGCTTGCCAGTTGAAAGTAAATCAATATAAGGAAAATGGCTCATCATTCAATTTCATTGATAGAGGCTTGAGAGTAGATCCTCAGTCACCTTAGAGTCAAAAGTCACCAATTCGAATGCAACCCCAGTGTCGAAAATTTAGGAAAAATGCTCCAGACCCTAATTCATTGACAATCTCATGGTTAGTAACGTGAATTCTAATCTAATTAGACTTTAATCAAGGGTTAAGGATTTTACCTAACTTAATTCGGGTAAACTCCAACTCAATTCGATGAGTTGAGACCCGGAATTAACGTATCACAGCATCCACACGGGCCACACCCAAATACGGCTTTTGCAGTAGCATGAGCCTCTCCTAATCGATTTTTAAGACCTTAAATCTTAACAAACAAATTATAGAGTTAAGGTTTTCAAGAAATGATATAAACAAAATGGGGTTTCTAACTTTAGTGGATTAAAAATGTAGGGAACAAAAGAAAGAGGTGGAAGGATAACTCGGGAACCTCTTACCTAGCAAGGATTGAAGAATCTGATCAGAAATCTTCGTATTTCAACCGTTAAAGACATGAAACCAAGCGTAGACGCGAGATCTTACAAAATCCAGCTAGCATGAGGATTGGACGATGTGATACGGTACTAGGCGCCCCACCATTTCTCTCATCCATCTCTTCTTCTCTTCTTCTTTCTCTCTTCCTCGCTTTCTCTCTTCCTCTCATTTGCTAGGAAAAATTCATAAGGGAAGAGGGGGAGCCCAAATGAGGCCCTTTTATAGTGCCAAAAGTGTTGCATTTGGCCCCAAGGGCTAGGGTTTTGGTGTATTGACCTTATGAAGGGTGTTTCTAGCTTTTGGGGCCCACTAGAAAACGTACAAATCAATTTATGTCATTGGATAAGTTCTTCAAGTGGAGATATATGCATGAATATATGATCAACCTGTCATTTGGATATGCCATTTGAGGGGTATGATTAGAAGTTAGTTTGATGGTCACCGATCATCGATCAAGGCTGCGGCTATATGGATTTGTGGAAGGTATTATCCTAATTTAGTGTCTTATGTTTAATCGTTATCTAATGGTCTGAAAGCCACAACTTAGGCCAAGAGTGAAAATGAGACATTTAACTTAAGTGTCAAACAAACTCTAAACGTATTCGCTCATCTCATTCACTTTCCTTACGAGTCCAAGTTGAGCGATTTGAGAAGCAATCTCCACTCGGTGTCTCATGATGGATGCCAAACCCACTAAGATGAACATACTGCTATAGTTGTGAGTTCAATAACCCACTAACGAGTGGCCTAAAACTAGTTTGGTTAATTAATTCAATCATTTCTTGAATAAATTAGGCGGTAAGATTTCTTGTGCACAACTTAGGTTTGGATTAGCTAAGTTCATATCATGCCCTTTCTGCAATTAATAGAAATGATGATTTGGCTTTAATTACCCTAATCAAAAACCATAATTCGACTATAGTAGAAACTACCCGAATTAGTAAGATATACTAAAAATAGAAAAACCTAATTTAACTAAATAGGATGATTCTTGGCACAATTATAAGAAATTTCAAAGAAAACATAAATTATAAAAACTTTAAGATGAAAAATATATGTCTGGACCATCGACGACATGCAATTTAAGAAACTTTTTCGTTCAATAGGTTTATTGCTTGTAATATTTTTGGTAATTTTAGTTACTAAATTATTTTTATAATTTTTATGAAATTTCATCATCAAGTTTACTTTATCTCTTCTAAATTTTATTCTATTTCGAGTTTTAAAAAATTCTAAAACTTCTGGAAGTACCAACTACCTAAAACCAATGATTTTCGATAAAGTTTTCAAAACGTCCTAAAATTAACCTCATTCGAAATTAGTTTTTATTATTTATTATTTAAAAAAAAAAAAAAAAAAAAAAAAAAAGACTCATCAAGCTTCAATTTAGCTTTTGAATCAGCTCAATTGGAGTCGTAAAACAAAATATGTGAATTTTTGAAGTCTGTACACCAAAACTATCGTCTACTGGACATTGTTGATTATTACCAAACAGAGAGTGACGGTAGCACCACCAAGGTCTATCCAAAAAAATTCTTTTTACAGTGGCATCGCCGATGTTAGTCCATGCTTTGTAAAATTTGAATTTCCATTCTTTTTGGTGATTTTGGTGGATCTCACATCACTCCTTTTATCCACAAGCACGTGTGAATGTATGCACAGACATGTGTTCAAAACAAGAAATCAAATGTAATACCCAAGTACGTTCAATTCCCAAGTTGGTAAAATTTTGAGACATTACAACATAAGACAATAAATCCATATAGGTTGGTTGGGCCAGTGACAATACCATTTAAGAGAGGAGCATGATACTTTATGAGCTTCATAGATGATTACTCGAGGAAGGTTTGGCTCCACTTCTTAAAGCATAGGTTTGAGGTATTCGCCAAGTTTAAGGAATGAAAGGCTAAAGTAGATAAACAAACTGGGAGATAGATTAAGTATCTTCAGTCAGATAACAATACAGAGTATAAAGAGGTGGAATTCATGAAATTCTGCAAGAAACAAGGCATCATAAGTCACTTCTTAACTCCAGGGACCCCACAATAAATGGTAAGGAGGATGAATAGAACTCTATTAGAGAAGGCGAGAAGCATGCGGTTGCATGCAAGATTGTCCAAAAGCTTTTGAGCAAAAGTGATTAGCATGACATGCATTACTATGAATTAGTCATTATCTAGAGAGTTGGACTTCAAAGTTGCAATGGAACTCAGGATTGAGGATCTTTGGATGTCCAGTATACATCCATGTGCAGAGTGGATAAAGGAAAAAGTTGGATATGTCATCTTCAATGAGGCATCTATGTTTAAGGACGCTATAAAAAAAAAAAAAAAGTCAAAAATACATGGTGAAGTAGTGAGATAGTTGGTGTAGGTGGAACAAGTTGAGCCAGTTATTGAAGATGAAATTTAGCAACCACTACAAGAAGCTGGCCTTTTACCAACGAACTTATCGCCGACGAAACTAATTTTGTCAGTAAACATGACTTTCCCCGATGAAATATGATTTCGTCAGCAAAAGATTCCCGCCACGACCAAATATGTTCCCTCCACCATTTACAATGACGGTCTAGAAACTTTTCTCGACAAAATTATTTATCATCAGTGAAAACTATTTTTTCGATGATTATTTCATCGATAAATGTAATTTTTGCTGACAGACCAAATAGTTCGTCAACAAAAGATCGGAGAGGCTATTTTTTCGATGTTAAAAAATATCGTCGATGAAGGAACTCTTTATTGACGAAAACAATTGTCGGTAAAGGAGGTTTTTACTAATAAAATACATACATCGTTGGCAAAAATTGGGATTTTAAATTTTTTTAATAAAAATAAAATAAAATTCGATAAAAATTTTAAGGAACTTTGTACCGACGAACACAATCATCGGTAAAGGAGGTTTTTACCGACGAAATACATAAATCAACGGCAAAAATCGGCATTTTGAATTTTTTAATAAAAATAAAATAAAATTTGATAAAATTTTTAAGATTTTGACATTAAAAATTTAGAATTTGTATTTTTTTTGAAATATTTAATAATAAATATGATATTTTGTTAAAAGTTTTGAAAGAAAAATTAGGAGTAAAAAAATATACATTTAAAAAAAAAATGTGATTTTTCAATGAAAATTGAGATTTATCTGTGGAAAAAAAATAACATTTTTTACTAAATTATTAGGCACATCTACTAATTAAACCTTTAACCATTTTTTGACAATTCTAATTAGTTCAAATTGAAGAGTAAATAACTTCAGATGTTTAAATCAATTTTCACTCAAATTGTTAATCAATCTTGTATATATGCCTAATATCTTTCTCATATGTAGCCTGATCAAGGCGAGTTACTAGTCAAATTGAGGGTATTGATCAGTAAAATAGAGTGAATGGATCAGACATATAAAATGGGCCAAATATTTTGGTCAAAATTGTGACCTAACTTATTGACCTCGTGAGAACCTAAGAATTGATGTTAGTAAGTTTTGTGGGCCTCATCATGATGTGTGTTGAACATCAACACCGTGCATTTGATGTGTCCCCTTTAGGTTATGTGATATCTCGAAACTCATTCATATATAAAACTCAGGTGGGCCATACCATCTAAAACTATGTGAAGACACCCTAAACAATACAAAAGCACTTGGTGTGGCCCACATGAGTTTTGGATGCGGCTGAAACGTGATCTAACCCCTCATCCAAGTGGGACACACATAATGAGTGGGTTAGATATATGAATCACATCTAGGCAAGCACAATATATGATTATGAATGTTTTAAGGAAACCCATCTCCACTACATTTAGGCGAGTTAATCATTACCCTTAGCATACTGAGTAAATTCTGTAGGGTCCACCGTTATTTAATTATTTTATCCACTCCATTCATCCATGTTAACAAATAATTTGAGGTCTAAAGAATAAAAAGGAAGCATATACAAAGCTCAAGTGGACCACACCACTGGAAATAGTGTGATTGAACCTCTACCATTGAAAATTTCTTGGAGGCCATAAAAGTTTTGGATCAAGCTGATGTTTGTGTTTTCTCTTCATTTATATCTTTTTGATATTATGAACAACCTTTAACCATTTTTGGACAATTTGATCAGTCCAGATTGAAGAGTAAATAACTTCAGATGTTTAAATCAAAATTCACTCAAATTGTTGATCAATCTTGTATGCCCAATATCTTTCTCATATGTAGCATGATCGGGGCAAGTAACTAGTCAAATTGAGGGTAATGATCAGTAAAATAGAGTGAATTGACCAGACATGTAAAATGGGCCAAATATTGTAGTCAAAATTGAGACCCAACTTATTGACCCCCTGCAAACCTAAGAATTAATGTTAGTAAGTTTTGTGGGGCCCATCATGATGTGTGTCGAACATCAACACTGTGCATTTGATGTGTCCCCTTTAGGTTATGAGATATCTCAAAAATCATCCGTTTACGTAACTTAGGTGGGCCATACCATCTAAAACTATATAAAGACATACTAAAATATATAAAAGCACTTGGTGGGGCCCACATAAGTTTTGGATGCAGCTGAAACATGGTCTGACCCCTCATCCAAGTGGGACACACATAATGAATGGGATGGATATGTGAATCACATCTAGGTGGGCCCAATATATGATTATGAATGAGACAGGTCCAAGGCTTAAGTACTGAAGCACAAAGTGGGGATTTAACGTCCACCATAAATAACTTCTTAGGAGTTGGAGAAGTTTCTGATCAAGCTGATATTTTATTTTTTTCACTTCATCCATGTCTACATGACATTATGAATACGTTGGATGGTAAAAAAACATCACGGTGTCCCTTGGAAAGGTTTCAGTGGTGGGTGTCATTATCACCGCAGCTTCCTTTGGTGTGATCCACAGGAGCTGTGAACCTACTTCATTTTTAGGAACATACCTTAAAATGATCTGAGAAAAGTGATGAACGGAGTGGATAAAATAGTTACATCATGGTGGGCCCCACAGATGAATTGATTTTCGATGAACTTATTTTCGACGAAATTTATTTCGTCGGTAAACATTACTTTTCCTGACGAAATCATATTTTGTCGGAAAAGATTCCCACCACAACCAAACATGTTCCCGCCGAGAGGCTATTTTTACTGACGATATACAATATTGTCGGTAAAGGAGATTTTTACCAATGAGAAAAATCGTCGGTAAAGGCGGACAAAATGAATGTTGGACATATTATTTCACTTTGTGTGGTTAATCATAGATGTGGATTTGTAATTTTTGTTTTTGGTGTAGCTAATAAGTATATTTAAAAACATATGTATGGAGTGGATGGGGCTGATAGAGCATAGGTGGGCCCAAATATTTTTACAGCATTTTACCGACGAATGGTGACAAGTATTACCAACGAAAATTTTCGTTGGCAATAAGGTTATGTTTTAAACTCCAACCGCCATCAATCTCTCTCAATCACTCTCTCTCTCCCCTTTTGCTCTCTCTCACTCTCGTTGTGGCTCTCTCACTCCAACCCTGTTGTACATCGGGTATCTCTCTCTCTCTCTCTCTCTCTCTCTCTCTCTCTCTCTCTCTCTCTCTCTCTCTCTCTCTCTCTCCCTCCTTATCTATCCAGTTCATCAATTTGGGCATTTTTTTATCCTCAAGTAGTATTATGCAATGATTTGTGTATTAGGAATTTTTGAGTTTTCGAATCCCTAATTAGGGATTTGTAGTGTCGATCCCTAATTATGGATTATAAATTAAAAACTGAAAATCCCTAATTAGGGATTTGAAATTTAAAACCCTTAACTACAATTTTTTTTTAACGAATAAACCAGAGAACTCATTTATTTCACATATCAATTGCTGATTTCTTATCTTGTGTTGGGCTGATTTTTTGCTGCATTTGTTTTCATATTGTCAAGGGTTAATGTCTTGTACTGATTGTAGTTGTTTATTGATTCCATATGGCTTTGCCATTTTGATTTGTTTATTTCTTGTTTTTCTTCTGTATTTCATCTGGTAATTACTTCTGCAATGTTCGTATTACACTGTCAAGCTCACATGCCTGTAGCAGTAAAATAGATGGATAGAGTAGATGTAGAATATATACATTAAGGTGGGCCACTCAGTAAGGGCTGCACCCTCTTGGGTGAGGCTGCTGTGACACCTAATTTGCTCCAGATTTTATTAGGCCATGTGGTTGGGACCCTGACTGTGGGGCCACTGTGATTATGTGACTACATCCACACCGTGTATTGAAAGCTCATTTGGAAGCTTTTCAGTACGTATAAATCCCTGTCAAATGATCTTAATTAAAATGGAAGCACATAATTTATATTGGAAAGAGTTATATGACTATATTGTTGGACACACATTCTAAGTCATCATCACCTTTAATTGTATCCTTGTACATGGCACCTGTATGAGGCTTAGGCTGCTCTTCCATTGGGCCCTACCATGGGTGGAGCATATCTCAAAACTCTTTGCTGGTTGGATAATCCTAGTGGCTGATTGGAGCACTTCTGTGGACGGGCTAACAAATGGTTAGAGAAAGTTTCAACCAACTGCCAACAGTCAATGGATAAGAATCCTCTAATCAGGGGCTAGGATTATTCAATCCATGCAACTTTCAATTGTCCCCATCCATTGTAGGATCCAAAAGAATGTCTGTATGTTGTACATGTGAGCCATGCGTATGGATATGAATGCTTGATAATTAACACATATATTTGCATATGGCACTGTATCTTTCCACTATCTTGAAAGGTAAATAGTTCCATGATATTGTCATTTATAAAATTTCATGTCAGCAGTAATTGGTTGCATTGCTTGCTGCTTAGACCATCAATTAAGAACCTCTGATGTTCATGGAATTATTCTGTTGATGTCTTGACTGTAAGATCGATTTTGACTCCAATAGCATTTTCTACATTTCCAGTTTATTGCTTAGACATGAATAGAAGGGTTTATATCCAAATAAAAATTACAGTCACACACAGGTTAAGGGGCTGTTTGATTTTTCATTTCCTTGGTAAATACGAGGAAATAATTAATTATTACTTACGCCACCTATTTGAAATTCGTCAGGAATTACATTTCGAAAGTGGTCCATACAATACTTGTTATTACTAATTTAAATATGTAGGCCCCACCATGATATATGTGAGTTATCCACACCATCCATCCTTTTAAAAAATACATTTTAAGGCATGAAACCAAAAAAAAAAAAGGATAATCAAAAGCTCAAGTGGACCACGCCTTAGGGAACAAGCAACTTGCACTAAGTATATTGTCATTTTTAATTAATACATTTACGACTGGAACCATAAATACAATACAGAAACATAAACACTACCAAAAAAATGAGCAAAGGCTATAGACTATATGGATCTATGGCTACGGCCTTAATCCGTAGCTAAATAGCTACGGATTTAATCCATAGGCATAGGCTATGCGACACTTTTATAAATTAACGGTCTCATAAGGGTCGTTGTGGGCCCATCATAATGTATTTGTTTTATCTAAGTTGTCCATCTGTTTTGATATCGTATTTTAAGGTATGAGCCCAAAAAAAGAGCCATATTGAAGCCTCAAGTGGACCACACAATAGTAAACATTAGAAATTATGTACATATTGTTGAAAGTTATTTTGGAGTGGTGTGGTTGACTTGGGCCTTCAATCTGCTTTGTTTTTTGTTTTATGTCCTATCCATGGTTGCCTAAATGAATGGACTGCATGGATAGGTCACATCCATCATGGTGGTCCCCACAAAGCCCCCGAGATCACCGTCCAAAATAATAGCCCAAGGAGCGGATTGGTTGCTGTCGCACACACGCTATGTGATTTGGTGTGTTAACATCATTAAGTTATGTGGGTCCCATCATGACATATGAGTTATATCCAAACCGTCTGTCCACTTAGCGACCTCGTCGTAAGGCTTGAGACAAAAAATAAGAGAGATCAAAAAATCAAGTGGACCACACTGTATAAAGTAGTGGAGGATTGAACGCCAGCCATTGAAATTGTGTTCAGCGGTCATGGAAATTTTGGATTCCGCCTAAGCCCTCTCTCTCCTCTCCCTCTCACTCCAAAAGAAAAAAAAACCATCCCTCTCTCTATCGCTCTCTCGTGCTACCTCGTCGTCTCCCTCTCGCTCTCTCGTGCTCCCTCTTTCAATATCGCTGCCACTCTCCCTGTAAATAGAAAATAAAAACCCTACCCTCCTTGCCCTCGACTCTCTCCCTGAATCCCCGCCCCCAAAGCTCACCAAACTCTCTCTCTCTCTCTCTCTCTCTCTCTCTCTCTCTCTCTCTCTCTCTCTCTCTTTATGGTGCGGTGAAGAAAGAATCGCATGCTAACAGCAATCTGCAGAAGCTTGACTAGCAACTCCAATCCCTCTCTCAGAACCCTTGGTAGGAACGCCCGTCCCTACCTCCTCCCCTCTCCTTCTTACTTTGGTAATCTCTCTCTCTCTCTCTCTCTCTCTCTCTCTCTCTCTCTCTCTCTCTCTCTCTCTCTCTCTCTCTGTTTTTTCATTTCTCTTTCACCCATGAAGGATTTGAGGGTTTGTGGATCTTAGGAATTCAGTCGTTGTGGATTTTAGAAATTGGGGATTTGGGGATTTTTGGGATTTGAGGATATTGGGGACTTTCATATTGAAGGAATTTGGAGAAATTGGGGATTCGTGAATATAGTACCCGAAAAAATAAACATTTTGCATTTTGTGGGGAGTGCCTGGATGGATGGCTTCAAGGTTGATCGTGTGGATTTTTTTTTTTCATAGGACGTGATACATGATTGAAATCCTTTTAACTAGTTGTCAGATGTGCAATGCGTTATGCCATGGATGTAAAGGATTCCCTATTAAATGATAGTAGGGAAGCACATCATGTGATGTGGGTTTTTTTTAAAATGGAAATAGTGAGATGCTTTATGAAGAGGCCAACGCTGCTTGGGTTCTAAAAAAATAAAAATAAAAAAATGATCAATAATCCAGACCATTGATCAGGTGGCCATGTTGTTGGTGAACTAAAATCTCACCATGTGAGCATTCAACCTTCAATCAGTTTATGGAGAACCAAACAATGGGCGTTTCTAACTCATTGGCAATTCGACTCATCTATATACTAATGATTTGGTATGTAAACCTTGTATACTACCCAATCAACATCCTCACCAACTCTTATTGTTATTATTTTATCTTTTGTACAGGAGCATCTGTGTAGAGATAATTTATCGTTTATTTTATTTTTCCATGAAGGCTAGTCATGCATTCCTGTTACTTTATTTTTTGTTCATCAACTATATTATTGTTAAGGTAGAAATGTATGATGGAATTCCAGTAGTGCTATGTCTTGTAATGATATTTTCATGTTTTACAATTAGGGATCCATGTCATTTTGCAGGATTTGGAATCATGTGGGGACTTAATCATTTTTCTTGGGGTCAAGTACTCTTGAATCATTTTCCAAGTGACAAGTGGTACTTTTAATGATTGTATCAAAATTTTCCAATTTTTTTTCATCTAATATAAAAAAAAAAATTATTGGCATTTCTAGCTATCGGCTACTCATAATCAACCAATTTAGTTCTTCATTTATTTATTCTTCAGTTTCATATTCTTTATGAGAATCGCTCTAATATTTCTTCATAACTTTCAGGGGCAGTCTTAAATTTCCATGGTCTCATAGGAGCGGAAATCATGCCCTTTTACTCCAACAATGGGAAAGTCTACTTTCACCAGATGGAAAGCTTTCAGATGGACTAAAGTTTTTGTAGAAAGTCTGCAGTCTCAGGTGAGAGACTCCTGATTTTACATGCCTGCACACTTCTTTGATTTATTTTCTCCCTTGCTTGTCATATAATAACCATGAACTATTTGCAGGTTCTCGACGAAGCTGATCGAATGATTGACATCGGATTCAAGCAAGAAGTTTGCTTCATATTGAGGTAGACATCCTCTAGTATGTGATTTGAACAAAAACCATGAAAGAGTTTTGTTGGTTTTTGTTGTAGAATGAGATATTCATGGACATGAATCCGAATGAGCAATGTTGCAAAACAATCTATGGGAGGTACACATTTTCACTATTTTGTTTCTATTGCAATGCATTTTCCTTTTGTTCCTAGATATGGATATATGGAAACAACTTTGAGTCTTTCCTAATCGCTGTTGTCAATCCCAACAAGCAAGCACTTGAATGTTGGGATGAGGAGAATGGGCTAAGTGGGGATTATGCCGCTCTTTGTGAGAATCCCAACAAGCAAGCACTTGACTATTTTGGAGCAGTTCCATACTTTGTTTTGGAGTAGTTCCATACTCTGTTTTAGAGCAGTTCCATACATTGTTTTCCGTGTAAATGTTAAGAGGTCACTAACATCCAAACACACCCTAGATGTGTCGATCCCATTCATTTGGTTCAATTTTTTTCAACTGGGTATATTTTTATTTCCTTAAAATTTTCTTATGATTACTAAAATAGATTCATTCAAATCCAATGAGCAATCAAAATAAATGTTACTTCAACTACTAATGGTATAAATGTTTCTAAGCCCATGTATTGGATTGAAGTGAATGTATGAATGCAACCTATATTTTTATGTGCATTTGCAGAGTTTTTAAGAATGGGTCCTAGACCAAACACTTTCAGTTACACAGAATTGAAGACCACCACCGAAGACTTCAATCCTGCAAATAAGCTGGGTCAGGGTAGATTTGGCACTGTTTTTAAGGTCAGTTTGTTTTTATTCTATGTAAACTACAATGATCAAAAGATTTAAATGGTCCAGAGCCTCAGTATGGTGATTGCATGCATGTGGAGCCCAGTTGTGGATCAGGAAAGCCCACTCCCTGATGGAACAATCGTAAACCTTTGATAGGTAATCTACGAAAAAAAGGCAACCTATGAAAATATGGTAAAGAAAAAAAAATAAAAAACCCAGCAACTATTCACCTTCAATGGAAGAAAAGACAATGATCAAATGGTTGGGATCTTCGAATTTGAGAGATATTTAGGTCATCATCCATCTTTAATGTTGCACTTCAGATCCATGGTTTGCATCACATCCAAATCATTCAATTCCTTGGTTGAGCGTGTGTATGGAAATTGTCATACACTTTTCTACTACTAGAATTTCCAAATGAAAAATGCTTGTAAGGAAAACCAATTGATCTGATTTGCACTATAGGGCACATTGCTAGATGGGCGGATAGTGGCTGTGATAACTGACTGGATACCACCAAATAAGGCCCCGTTTGGATACCACCAAATAAATTACTTTTTCTACTTACTGTCGTAGATAACTGACTTTTTTGTTTAGTTAAACCATTTTTTTAGATAACTGACTTAATTCAGATAAGTTTGGTTTATGATTAGTTATAAATAACTTTTTACTTAAAAGTACTTAGTCACTTCAGGTTTTTTTTTTGTCTTCACTTCTCTACTTTTCATTAGTTCTGAAGAGATGCAACAGGAGAGACGAAAGAGAGGAGAAGCTAATAAGTATATTGTTTACCAAACATACTTATCTTCTTAATAAGTAGAAACTAAGATAAGCTACTTGTGGCATAAGTAGCTTAATTATCTTAAGTAGCTTACTATCCAAATGCCCCCTAAATGAGATGAACTCATTTTTAAGTTGCAACCAAACAGGTAGCATTTTTACAGGGGATTGGGAATTTGGTTTTTTCCACTAATTTAAAGTGGCAACCAAACATGCCATCCAAATGCAGCCTTATACCATTCTGTTAGTGATAAAATTTGAACAGTGCATTCAATCGATTTGAAGAATATGAACTGACCTAGTGATAGGCCACTCTCATGGATCAATTGACTGCAGTTTTCAGTTGTTTATAATCATATGATCTTATATAATTTTTTTGTTGGCCACTCTCATGAACTGACCTAGTGATAGGCCACTCTCATGAACCATATGATGATGATGTCCATAAATTTTGTCAAAACTTCTATAGTAGATTGAACCAACCAATCCACAAAAATCATAGCTAACTTATACGTAAATGTGCTAATCCCAAAAAGGAAGAAGAATAAGGTAAAAAAAATATAGTTAGACGTGTGTCGGTGTCGAAAACAGATGCAAGATGTCAGACACACCTACCTCCATAACCCAACTCATAAACATGTCACCATGACCTACCTAATGAATGGTTTAGAACTTCCACATGTATTCCACACTGGCATGCAGTTATGAACCATATCAAATATCTCTTGATCCAGGTTGTTCTCTCACTGTCTTTTTTTGTATGTTCTTTTTTTTTTGTATGTGTGTTTGCCTTCTAAATTTTAGAATGGGCTCAACAGATATGAATTGTAATTGTAATTCAGTTAGACAATGCATCTGATTGCACCAGCGTAGTGCAGTATTTGGAGGCATTTTCATAAAATTGTTTATACCACACTTCACCCATAAACAATGATACTTTGAGATGAGAATGTAAAGTAGAATAACTAAAGCACCTATAACATCGGTTTCATTTCTCTAGTTTTATGATTTTACTAGTAGATTCATGTATTGATTACTCAAGCATGACGGTTATACGCATTCTTTCAGGTGGATGTTGCATGTGGGAGGATTGGAGCTCCATATTTCAGATTGAAACATCTGATACATCTCTTGTTAAGAATGCACATGATTTGAGTGGCCTGGCCATTTGGACAGGGCGTATTTATGTATTTGTTCAAAATTGATGGAACAGACCCGGATGTGCGTCGGAGCTATCCGAAAGAGCGGGGGTCCCTGAAAAGTGGGAACTGCTGTTATGACCATGATGAAGCTGTCCATTTTCTATGGACGGCATTGGAGGGGTCTGGCCATTTGGACAGGCCGTGTTTATGTATTTGCTCGAAATTAATGGAGCAAACTTGGATGTGCGTCGGAGCTATCCGAATGAGCGGGGATCCCTGGAAGGTGGAAACCGCTATTATGACCATGATGAAGCTGTCCATTTCCTATGGATGGCATTGGAAGGGTCTGGCCATTTGGACAGGCTGTGTTTATATTTATATTTGCAGGGACCACACCCTTAACCTAAACCCGAACCCATTCTCAAATCCAAAAACCTATAACATAAACTTAAACCTTAACCTAAACCTATAACCTATAACCTAAACCAAAACCAAAACCTAAACCTATAACCTATAACCTAAATCAAAACCTATAACCTAAACCTAAACCTTAACCTAAATCAAAACCAAAACCTAAACCTAATCCTATAACCTAAACTCAAATCCCTAAACCTTAACCTATAACTTAACCTCAACCTATACTTATAACCTAAAACTATTCCTAAATCCCAAAACCTATAACCTAAACCTAACCTTTCCCTAAACCTATAACCTAAACTCAATTCTCTAAAGCTAAACCTAATCTCAACTCCCTAACCTAAACATAAACCAAAACTTGAAAACCCAATCCCGAACCTGAGCCTGATTTTCTAAACCTAAACCATAACCCATTCTCAAATCCAAAAACCTATAACCTAAACCAAAACTAAAACTAAAACCAAAACTTATAACCTAAACCCGAACCCATTCTCAAATCCCAAAACCAATAACCTAAACCAAAACCAAAGCCTATAACCTAAACCCGAACCCGTTCTCAAGTCCTAAAACCTATAACCAAAACCTAAACCTTAACCTAAACCTATAACCTATAACCTATAACCAAAACCAAAACCTATAACCTAAACCCAAACCCATTCTCAAATCCCAAAACCTATAACCTAAACCTAAACCTTAACCTATAACCTATAACATAAACCAAAACCAAAACCTATAACCTAAACCCGAACCCATTTTCAAATCTCAAAACCTATAACCTATAACCTAAACCTAAACCTTAACCTAAACCCATAACCTATAACCTAAACCAAACCTATAACCTAAACCAAAACCAAAACCAAAACCTATCACCTAAACCCGAACCCATTCTCAAATCCCAAAACCTATAACCTAAACCTATAACCTAAACCAAAACCTAGAACTTAAACCTAAGCCTTAACCAAAACCATTAACATATAACCTAAATCAAAACATATAACCAAAACCAAAACCAAAACCTATAACCTAAACCCGAACCCATTATCAAATCTCAAAACCTATAACCTAAACCGAAATCAAAACCTATAACCTAAACCCGAACCCATTCTCAAATCCCAAAACCTATAACCTAAACCTAAACCTTAACCTAAACATATAACCTATAACCTATAACCTAAACCAAAACCTATAACCTAAACCAAAACCAAAACCTATAACCTAAACCCGAACCCATTCTCAAATCCCAAAACCTATAACCTAAACTTAAAACTTAACCTATAACCTATAACCAAAACCAAAACCTATAACCAAAACCAAAACCAAAGCCTATAACCTATATAAACCCGAACCTATTCTCAAATCCCAAAACCTATAACCTATAACCTAAACCTAAACCTTAACCTAAACTCATAACCTATAACCTAAACCAAAACCTATAACCAAAACCAAAACCAACACCAAAACCTATAACCTAAACCCGAACCCATTCTTAAATGCCAAAACCTATAACCTAAACCTAAACCTTAACCTAAACCTATAACCTATATCCAAAACCAAAACCTATAACCTAAACCTAAACCTTAACCTAAACCATTAACCTATAACCTAAATCAAAACATATAACCTAAACTAAAACCAAAACCTATAACCTAAACCTGAACCCATTATTAATTCCCAAAACTTATAACCTAAACCGAAATCAAAACCTATAACCTAAACCCGAACCCATTCTCAAATCCCAAAACCTAAACCTAAACCTATAACCTAAACTCAAATCCCTAAACCTAAACCTAAACCTAATCCGATAACCTAAACTCAAATCCCTAAAACTTAACCTAGAACCTAACCTAAACCTATACTTATAACCTAAAACTATTCTCAAATCCCAAAACCTATAACCTAAACCTAACCTTTCCCTAAACCTATAACCTGAACTCATTTCCCTAAAGCTAAACCTACACTAATCCTAATCTCAACTCCCTAACCTAAACCTAAACCTAAACTTGAAAACCCAAACTTAAACCCAATCCCGAACCTGAACCCGATTTCTTAAACCTAAACTATAATCCATTCTCAAATCCAAAAACCTTTAACCTAAACCTAAACCAAAAATAAAACCTATAACCTAAACCTGAACCCATTCTCAAATCCCAAAACCTATAACCTAAACCTAAAACAAAACTTATAACCTAAACCCGAACCCATTCTCAAATCCCAAAACCTATAACCTAAACCTAAACCTTAACCTAAACCGATAACCTATAACCTAAACCAAAACCTATAACCTAAACCAAAACCAAAACCTATAACATAAACCCAAACCCATTCTCAAATCCCAAAACCTATAACCTAAACCTAAACCTTAACCTAAACCTATAACCTAAACCAAAACTTATAACCAAAACCAAAACCAAAACCTATAACCTAAACCCAACCTATTCTCAAATCCAAAAACCTATAACTTAAACCTAAACCGAACCTATTCTCAAATCCAAAAACCTATAACTTAAACCTAAACCTTAACCTAAACCTATGACCTATAACCTAAACTAAAACCTATAACCTAAACTAAAATCAAAACCTATAACCTAAACCCGAACCCATTCTCAAATCCCAAAACCTATAACCTAAACCTAAACCTAAACCTAAGCCTTAACCTAAACCTATAACCTATAACCTAAACCAAAACCAAAACCTATAACCTAAACCGGAACCCATTCTTAAATCCCAAAACCTATAACCTCAACCAAAACCAAAACTTATAACCTAAACCTGAACTCATTCTCAAATCCCAAAACCTAAAACCTAAACCTAAACCTTAACATAAACCTATAACCTAAATCAAAACCTATAACCTAAACCAAAACCAAAACCTATAACCTAAACTCGAACCCATTCTCAAATCCCAAAACCTATAACCTAAAACAAAACCAAAACTTATAACCTAAACCCAAACTCATTCTCAAATCCCAAAACCTAAAACCTAAACCTAAACCTTAACATAAACCTATAACCTAAATCAAAACCTATAACCTAAACCAAAACCAAAACCTATAACCTAAACCCGAACCTATTCTCAAATCACAAAACCTATAACCTAAACATAAACATTAACCTAAACCTATAACCTATAACCTAAATCAAAACATATAACCAAAACCAAAACCAAAACCAAAACCTATAACCTAAACCCGAACCCATTCTCAAATCCAAAAACCTATAACATAAACCTAAACCTTAACATAAACCTATAACCTATAACCCAAATCAAAACCTATAACCTAAACCAAAACCATAACCTATAACCTAAACCCGAAACCATTCTCAAATCCAAAAACTTATAACCTAAACCTATAACCTATAACCTAAACCAAAACCTATAACCTAAACCAAAACCTATAACCTATAACCAAAACCCGAACCCATTCTCAAATCCCAAAACCTATAACCTAAACCTAAACCTTAACCTAATCCTATAACCTAAAATCAAATCCCCAAACCTTAACCTATAACCTAACCTAAACCTATACTTATAACCTAAAACTATTCTCAAATCCCAAAACCTATAACCTAAACCTAACCTTTCCCTAAACCTATAACCTAAACTCAATTCACTAAACCTAAACCTACACTAAATCCTAATCTGAACTCCCTAACCTAAACCTAAACCTAAACTTGAAAACCCAAACTTAAACCCAATCCTGTACCTGAACCCGATTTTCTAAACCTAAACCATAACCCATTCTCAATTCCCTAAAGCCATAACCTATAACCTAAACCTAAACCTATAACCTAAACCTAAACCTAAACTTAAAACCTAAATGTATTCTCAAATCCTTAAACTCAAACCTACACCTAATCCTAATCTCAACTTGAAAACCCAAAACTAAACCCGAACCCGATTTTCTAAACCTAAACCTAAACCTTAACATATAATCAAGTTGCCAAAAGCTATAACCTATAACCTAAACCTAAACCTATAACTTAAACTTAAACCTAAACCTATAACCTTAACCTAAACCTTAACCTATAACCTAAACTTAATTATAACCTATAGCCTAACCTTAACCTAAACCTATAACCTAAACCTAAACCAAAACCTATAATCATATGGTGAGACCATTTCTTTTATGTCAATTTCATTCCTTTTTGAGTTTTTTTTTTCTAATTCATTAAGAAAAAAAAAAAAAAAAAGTGGTTATACATGATGTCATTCTTTCACTTTGTCTTTCTTTTCCCCAATGGGCATTCTAAATATATGAAACTGTTGAAATTTCATGGTGAAGTCGAGAACATTTCTCTAATGAAGCCAAAGATTTGTATTTTCAGCATTATTGTAATTGATTGTAATTGTAATTGATTGAATGAAGGATTGTAATTGATTGAATGAAGGATTGTAATTGATTGTAATTGAATGAATGAATGATTGTAATTGAATGAATGAATGATTGTACAGGTGGTACTTGAATGAACAAATGATTATATATAATTTTTTAATGTACAAAATAGCTACGGATATTGACCGTAGCCACTAATCTAACAGGTGTAACCTTCATTAAATTTGGCATATTGCTACGGACTTTTAGCTACAAATAATATCTGTAGCTGTTTGAAGTTTTCGCTACAGATATAATTGCTACGGATTATATCCGTAGCTATTGGAATCTATAGCTACGGATAAAATTCATAACCATAGGTTCCAGACCTATTGTTATGGTACCTACGACTACGGTCGTGCCTTGGACTAGCTACGGACAAAAACCGTAGCCATAGGTCGATGGCTACGGATTTTATCCGTGGCCTTTGCCCCTTTTTTTGGTAGTGAAAGGTTATAGATTTGAACTTGTAAATGAGATCAGGGTTGTTCATCATGTGGGCACCACATGTATAGGTCTTGGTCGAAATGAGGCTTAATATGCTTAATATGGGCATTATGCTTAATATGTATTACATTTTTTTTCTTAAATTATTATTACGACTTGTTAGTTTATAGTTGTGACTTGTGATTGTAATTTGTAAGTTAGATAATTAGTTACCTGTTTGAGGATTTCTATGTGGCCATACATAGATATGGTGTATTTTTAGTGGCATAGACATCGCTTAAATTGTCCCATTTGTGAGTCCGATTGGATTAAAGGGATGTCGGTCCTCAGAATTATAAGTGGCTTGGATCTTCCCATAACAGAAGCCTCCTACTCTTCGGGTTCGGACTAGAACTTGGAGAGAAAACATACATGGAAGATCAACCGCTTCCCCTATCATATCTTCCACACGTGCGGTTACAATTATGGGCCTCACTTTTAAATATTTGCAAGGGTACGTCATCGAAGTTTCCTGTCCACAGGCCAACCCTCAGCGGACGCATGACGACGGTTAAGATCTCACATCATTGCTGAGCCTATGGCCAATTACCACGTATGCCATGGGAGACATTCGAATGACGCTTCCCCTACTCAGGTGTCACTTCCTCTATTACGTGTCGCAATCTAATGTTAGAGGCACGTGGCCTGGCAGAGGTTGAGTCAATGATCTGCAGCCACGTATACCCTTGAAGTCGGCTCCCGACAGTTCTGCGGCAGCCATTGTTATCACACCCCAAACTCAGAAATCGGATTCACAGGAATCTCGATCGCCGAATCCAGTGCTGACAGCCTCCGTAGTGCCCCATTCTCAGCTCCTGGCAATCATATGCCAGATTCCGATCCTGGGATCCTATAAGGAGGATTTTCAGAATGATTTTTTTTATATAATGGAGCATAACCACAAGCATATCCAAGTCACAAAACAACATCACCACATATCAACTATATCAAAAACTTTAAGTACAATGTGGAAAGGAAAATACAAGGTGATTAAAAAGCTCCAAAATAGCCAGATGCGCACTCCTACCTCAGTGCTGCTGCTGTCCAACGCTACCTGCACGCAACTGTCGTACATAAGCTTACAAAAGCTTAGAGGGTGGTGTAAGTGTGTGCGCAAGGCAAGTGCCAAGTATATAATATTGGAGTAATATGAAAACATGCGGTAAGTCCATGAATGTTATCAGCTGTACCAAAGCTATATGATGCAAGGCATAAATGCTATCGGCCATACCAAGGCCATGTGATGCAAGGCCTATGTAGCCAAGTGTCATATACAAGATGCAAAGTAAGCATGTCAGTACTCATTAAGTACATATATCAATACAATTCCTCTCTAGATATCACCAGGGTCTAATACACTTCGCACTGACTGCCTCCTCCCTAGCTACATAGCCAAGCGAGCAGAATAGACCTCACTATCTTCCTGACCAGTAGTTTTCCAATACCTACCCGGCTCGTCGATAGCGGACTCATTTACGAGCTGGTCAAACTCAGCCTAGCTTATAGCCCCCTCACTCAGGCGGATAAGGCCACACCCCCTCCCAACCGACCACAACACAGTGGGAGATGCAGCCTACTGGTATTCGACACTCGGACGCTCGTGTATCTACTCGGTCTAGACAATGGAGCAACTCCTGATATCAAAAAGGTTCTGAGACTTTTACCTAAGGACATCCTAAGTAGCCACAGTGCTAGAACTAAGTATTTTCGGTATCCGATACAACCATCCACGATGTGCCTATGGAGCCACGGCCCTGATGTCACTAGGCCGTACAATGATCAAGTCACTCATATTCGAGATACATGAATCACACCATACAGTCATGCAGCAATCTTGCGCGTACCATGCGCTCATGTGGGGCACTCCGTCTCATAAGAAGTCCCATAATGTCTCAGCCCAACGGCTCATGCTATGATCAAATATTCCTCATATAAAGCATACATATGATGCGTATGGGCATGAATCATGAAGCTATATTAAGCATGTTATAAAGTGATGAATTATTAACAAGTATGGACCTATCAATGGGCCCTAAGGAGAGTTACAATGTGGACATTTAACCAACATTGTACTTACAATGTGGACGTCAAAACATCATTGTTCCCTAGGCACAGCCCGCCATAAATATCATTACATAAACCATGGGGAATCACACATTGCAATAGACCCTAAGGACATCTCGTTGGGCCTCGACCCATGGGCCTTAGATACATTGAATGGGCTGCATCATATGGGCCTTATATAAATCAAGTGGGCCACATCAATGGGCCTTATTTACATTACAATGGGCCATAACCCCTGCGCCTTGAAATACATCACAATGGACCTCACATTCATAACAAGGTGAGCCTCAACAACAGCCTCATACACCTCAAGGTGGACCTCAACAACGGGCCATAAATATGGGCTACAAATGCATCAAGATGGGCCTCCACGGATGGCCATAAGTACATCCATATGGGCACCATCATGTGGGCCTTATATAAATTAATGGGCCACACAAATGAGCCCCAGTATACATCAAATGGGCCACACCCTAAATATAAGTGGGATAATGATTTCCACCATTAAAATTTCCAAGGTCCACCATAACATTTATTTCCCACACAATCTGTTCATAAGGTTACCAAGAACTTGGTGGCCTAAGGGTCTAATGGTGGAGTTCGAACCCACTGTATAATGTGGTCCACCTGATAAATAGATTTGTCTTATTTTTTTAGCCTCAAGCTTATAAGGCAAGCTGGCCAAACGGTTGGACGGTTTGGATGCAACACATGCATCATGGTGGGGTCCACACACATGGCCCACCAATTGAACGAACGGTTGGGAAATAACACAAACATCCAGGGTGGAGCCTACTGGCCATCCAGCAACACCTAGACGCATTGATAAAACACATACACGGTGGGATTCCACCATCCACGGTCGTGGACGGTGTAAATGAAACACATACATCACTGTGGGGCCCACCATAACGTTTATTTGCAATCCAACCCGTTGGTAAGGTCACACGGACCTGGATGAAAAGGAAAACAAATTTCATCTTGATCCAAAACTTCTGTGGCCCAGAAAAGTGTTTCAAGGGCAGACGCTCAATCCCACTGTTTCCTCTAATGTGGGCCACCTGGGTAGTGTATACGGCTGATTTTTGGAGTGGGTCCACTTCAGGGAGTGGCCCACCCGATGAACAGTGTGGATATCAAATATACATCATGGTGGGGCCCACGTCTGGGACCGTGGGTCCCTGTCCGCACGCCTACCATGCGCAGGCGCTACCTGCTCCTCTAGCAGTAGCGTCTGCACCATTTCCTTTTTTTCTTTTTAAAATGGAGGTTTTTGGGGGTTTTTCATACGTGGGGCCCGCATCAGGTAGATCCACCCCATCCACTGGCTCCCATGGCCCTAGACAAGCTAAACAAGACCAATATTGGAGGTGTTTTGGCGTAT
Organism: Magnolia kwangsiensis; assembly: GCA_037074715.1. NCBI lineage: Eukaryota > Viridiplantae > Streptophyta > Magnoliopsida > Magnoliales > Magnoliaceae > Magnolia > Magnolia kwangsiensis. Next base: position 81,254,610 of record CM073586.1, on the reverse strand, counting down.
AAAATCATCAGGTGAATTTTCAACGGTAAAAATCAGAGTTTGCTATGCTATGGCCCACCAGAAATTCGGATCAACTTCATTTTTTGGCTCAACGCCTAAAATGATTTAAGGAATGAAATAGATGACTTGGATTAAAAACATACATTAAGGTAGGGCCTATACAAGTGGCCCACCCCAAAATGTCTTAAACCAAGCTCATATTTGTATTTTCCACTCAACATCCAGCGTCCAGGGACGCTGGACGGCTGTGCATTTCAAGTGGCCTGCCCACGTGGGCCACCAAATGAGGAATGGAGTGGATACAACACTTGTAAAGTGGGCCCCACCTATAGATGACTCGAATAAAATACATGCCTTAGGGTGGGGTCCATCCAGGTGGGCCACACGGCCACATCAATCACATACAACGAAAAAAAATGAAAGAGTGAGGAAGAGAGAGAGAGAGAGAGAGAGAGAGAATGAAAGTGGGACACGTGTGATGGAGGGACCCCGACACTATGGGCCCTCCCTTACAATCAATCATACATCCAGTCGGTCCTAATGCATGTGGGCCCATTAAATCAAAATTCAATGGTGGAGATTTCTTCTTCACTATAATAGATGGTCTAGATGACTTCTATTCAAGCTAGGAAAGTAAACATCATGATGGGGTCCATGGAGAATGGCCCCATCATGGAATGATCATGATGATCAAGGTGGGCCATCGGCCACATCTTAGGGTCCAAAGTGAGATCCATACCATTAATCGGTAGGCCTCACTTGACCCATCATAAAAGCATGAAAACTAGCCTATAAAAACACCCACCGTTGGATATTTTTGGTCCGTTGGAAAGCCGATCTCCTTATGTCTCACTTTGATGGTGGAAGATGAGAGTTAAATGGCTACGATAAGAGATCTTGAGATGGAAAAGTGGGCCACAAAAATCACTTCTCTCCTTAGAAATGCATGGACGTCCACCTCTTTTCTCTCTTGGAATTGTTGCTTGGAATTTGTGTTGAGAAAGAGAGAGAAGTGTGGTGGTTGTAAGAGAGATGTGAGTGATGGATGTGAGGTGAGTGATGGGTGAGGTGGGAGGTTAGTTGACTTTGAGGTTTGCTTGACTTGTAGAGAAAGGAAGCATGGGTGCTTTGTACTTGATATGTGATGATTGATGGGATTGATTTGACATATTGTATAGATTCTCTTGGGATTGCAAACGCGTGGCATTTTCTTTGAAATAAATGTCGAACCACATCTTCTGGTCAGGGCATCGGATCAATGCATAAGACTCGATGTTGGAACTGTGGCGACGATGCAGTCGCAATGGTACAAGTTTCGAATTAAGCCAACTCAAATCTACAGAATACGACTTAGGGTCACCCACAAACATCGATTATAGGTCATGGATTGCCGGACTTCGACGGAAAGAATCGAGAGAGTCGACGGAACAATACGGACTAAGATACGGGTCTTACAATTATGCTTTGCCATTAATGCAGATATTCTCCTCGGGCTATATAATTCTCAGCATTTTTAAAAATGCTTCTTATTTCAGCATTGAGTTTGTGTTCCCTGAAGAGGCAATTTTCGAAGAAGGCGATTCCAACCGATTCGAAGCTTCCGGTGAGATGATTCCAACCAATCAGTAGTTTTATGGTGAAGGCGATTCCCGGTGACTTTCCGGTGAGTCCTCTTTCCTTCCTAGTATTTCTCTCTTCCCTGTAAGATGTCTTCTGATATGGAGATGGTCCGTGATGATTATGATGACTCCGAGTCGGGAAGCTCGGATGACCGGAGAGGGGTGTCTAAAGGCCCCTTGGAAACAGTGCCTCTATACCCTCCGATGCGAAGGAACAAGGACGTGGGGGCTCGGACCCATCGGGTCGTCAAAAAGAAAGCCACCAGAGCCCCCCGAGACTCAACGACGGGTGGTGCTGAGATGCCAACGAGTGAGTGGGCATCAGAGGTCGTCCCAGGGGGCTCTGTATTGACGGAGTCTCAGATAGGATGGATCCGTTCGGAGTTTGAGATCCCAAAATTCATTCAGATAAGGGTGTCCGAGCCCCTTGATACCGTCGGCGTGCCTACTGATGGGGAAGTTGCCATTTTCCTCTGCGCCTTATAATGCGGGCTTTAACTTCCTATGCACCCCTTCGTCCGGGCCTTAACAGCCTATCTGGAGCTAGCTCCAGGCCAATTCACCCTAATGCTTAGAGGGTTTTGATCTCTTCTTTCATTATCTCTCATCAAGTTAAAAATCTAGAGCTGACAACAGAGGAGTTAGTAAGTTTGTATCTGGTCAAGTATGACAGTTAAGAGCCATGGTAATACTTCACGACCCGAGGCAATAAGGGGTCGGGTCTAATCTTGAATCTTCTGTCCTCTAACAAAGACTGAAAGAATAAATGGTTCTGGACTTCGGGCGAATGGGAGGCGCTGGAGGTGAAGCTCGGAAGCTTGATGACTCGGGTTCCCACCCGATTTACTTCACCAGGTCAGACCGCACACATGTCCTTTTTCACATCTTTCTTCCTTCCGTTATAGTTGATCTAAAGTTTCCTCTTATTTTTGTAGACTTCCCGAGGGGCTCACCTCTCCTATCCTCTGACCAGAAGAATCGAGTCGTTAAGGCCCGGGCACGATCAGGAGACCTGCGCTCCTAGTCAAATCTGATCACAACCAGCAACCTTCACTGGTCTGGGTTGTGCAAGTCCAAACCTCTCCCTACTTCCTTCAGTAAGTTTATCTTTAACCCCTTACCTCTGAAAGGTTTAAATCTCTTAACTTGATTGTTGATTCATTGTTGCGTGAGCAGGAATTACCGAGGCAGCCAGGTCCAGGAGGAGAAAAGCTTCCCCTACCGTTTATGAGATGTTGAGGGCCGAGCCCCGGACAAAAATAACTGTTTGGATAAGGCAAGCAGTCTCTCACGGTGAGGGCCTGTCGGCTCCAATTTTCGTTGTTGCAGCTCTAATTTCTGTTACTGCAGCTCTGGTTATAGCGCCTGTTGTAGCTGAGGTCACGGTCGTCAATGCTCCAGCTCCAATCCTCCCTCCTGTCGCCGCTCCTCCCACCACTGAGGCCCCTCCTGCAGCCTCGGAACCCTGCATTGTCGTCCCTTCTTCATCCTTACGAGAGGAGGCCATTTGGATGGTTGACGTCATGCTCACCCCTCCCGAGGCCAGGAATGATCTCAAAGCCGAGACTCAAGCCTCAGTAAGCATCCGGACTAGGGCCGAGGAAGCAATGGGGTCGGCCTAGGGGGACGAGCGGGGGAAGGTTTAAGCCAGACTACCACCTGTCTTGCCTGATTCCTTGGGCCACCAAATACGCCCCAGAAGAGGAGATAGCCAGCCTTCTCACCAAATCGGATGACTCTTTCCTGAATGACATGGCTTCTATTTTTTATAGAGTATTTTTTGTTACCCTTCGTTTCTTAACTTTTATTTCTTTCATATTTGTGCATTCACTCTTCTATTTTCATTCTATCCATCCCGAGGCTTTTCCTGACTCAGGAGAGAGTGCGGGAGCTTACAAGGAAAAACACTGAGGTGGAGGCCCTCAGGGGCAAGGCTGGGATCTTACAGGATGAAGCAGCTTTCCTCCAAATGGAACAGGCAAAGCTGTAGCGATAGCTTAAGGATGGGACAGCTCAAGAGCTTCAACTCCAAGGAGTTGTAGGTGATCTTGAGGTATGATGTGGTGCTGCTACAGCTGAGCTGACCAGAGCCAGGGCCCACGCAGACTCGCTTGCCAAGGAGAACGCTCGGCTAAGGGAAGTGCTGGAGTGGACCAAGGCTAAAGCAACAGAAGAGCAGCACAAGGTGGTTTCCCAGGCGAGGAATGCCCAGCGGGCTGAAGATGAGGTGTCCCTGGCCTCGACCCTAGCCACCGTAGTAGAAGCTTTTAAGGTTTCAAAGGAGAGGGTCGTTGAAGCCACTAAGTTTTATAATTGTGGTTTCGACGCCTGTATCGAAGTGGTCCAGGACTTGTACCCAAACCTTAATCTTGAGCCTCTGCTGGCTGAAGATGCAGGACTTCATAATTTGGAATATTTGGATATTTTTTTTTGGCCCTCTAGAGAGGGCATATGGATGATGATAATTTTTTACACTCTAGAGAGGGCGTATGGATGATGATTTCTTTGTGTGTTAATCTGTAGTTAGTTCTTGGATGATGATTGCTGAGCTAATTTGTCGACAGGTAGATTTTCTTTAGGACATTGTTGAGCCGACCCTTTGCGGGTCAGTTCATTTCAGTACCATTTTGTAGAACTTTGAATCTTCGTTGTGTTGTCATTACTAGGTCCGAACCCCTAGGGGATCGGCTCCTCCCATGATTGGCGAGCGACTTTTAACTTATCCGTGATTCGGGCGACGAGCTAACTCCTTTATCGGAGAGTCGAGTCATCTATTGGCTTTTTCCTTAAGCATGAGGAAGTGCCCTATAAAACTTTCGTGGGATAAAGCACTAACCCCTTCTTTAAGGGATCAGTTCGTTGAGTCAGCCTCCGCTTATGAGAGGAAATTTATTTATAGTAGATAGTCCGCTCAGGCAAATTTATCCGGAATGTGAATTTCATTGAGAGCGTTGAAGGCTGGTCGCTCAGAGGCGTACATTTATTGGGTGTCTTAAAGGCCATTTCATCAAGGATAATAAACTTTCAAGTACTCGACGTTCCAGGAGTGGGGGAGTTGACGACCCTCGAGATCTTCTAAGTGGCAAGAGCCGAGTTTAGTTGAACGGACCACATGATATGACACTTCCCAATCAAGTCCGAGTGCCTCAACCCCCAATTTCGTGGTGTTTTGGAAGACGCGGCGAAGGACTAAATCTCCTAGGTGGAACCGCCTGATCTTGACTTTGGAGTTGTAGAATCGCGCTACCTGTTGATGTCGAGCAGCAACCCGGAGTCTGGAGATTTCTCTGGCTTCTTTAAGTAGATCCAAGTTAGCTGCTATCTGTTCGATATTTTGATCTTCTTAGTAATTTCTCACCCACTGTGGGGAGGCCAATCTTGACTAACCATTGCCTCCGAACCATAGGAAAGTGAGAATGGAGTTTTCATAGTAGATGACTGAGTCGTAGTCTTGTAAGCCCAGAGGACGAATGGGAGCTCTTTGGCCCAGTTACCTTTTACTTTTTTTAATTTTATTTTAAGATGGTTTTTGATGACCTTGTTGACTGCTTCCACCTGCCCATTCGACTGTAGGTGTCGAGCCAAAGAATATGCGTTAGTGATGTCGAGCCCCCGACACATGCCTTTGAACTTGTTGTTGTCACTACCGTTATCAGACACAATGGTACATGGGATTCCAAATTGACAAATGATATTCTTCCAAATAAAATCGAGCACCTTCTGCTCCATGATCTTCACAACGAGTTCGGCCTTGACCCATTTGGTGAAGTAGTCGACTGCGACTATAGCGTTGACCTGCACCTTTCCTGTGAGCAGGGGGCCAATGATATCGAATCCCAACTAAGCGAATGGCTAAGGACCACTCATGGGAGTCATTTCCTCTGCAGGTTGCCTTGGCACGGCCATATATCGTTGGCACTTGCAACACTTATGAACATAGTGTTTCGAGTCTTCCTTGATGGTTAGCCAAAAATATTCTTGTTGGAGTATCTTCAAAGCCAAGGCTCGGTTGGCAGAGTGGTTTCCTCAGATTCCTTCTTGAATCTCTCAAATCACATAATCTGCCTCATCGGGTCAGAGGCACCTATGTAGGGCTGTGAATGCCCTTTCTTATACAATATCCCATCCAGAACTATGTACCACGCTGCCCTGATTCTTAGGCCCTTCGCTTTCAATTTATCCAAAGGAACCTCACCTGACATGAGGTAACTATAAATTGGGTCCATCCAGCTCAGAGTATCACTTACTAAATTAACCATTTTCTTCTCTATCTGGTCGATGTTCTGATGTTCTATGAACTCCATGGGAATTATTCGCGAAATCTTTCCTTCCGTGACTGAGACTTTGTTAGGGCGTCGGCCCATAAATTTTTTTACTCTGGGGATCTGACGGATAGTGCAGCTCCAAAATCTTTCAATCAATTTTCTTGTCTCATCTAAGTAAGCAATCATTCTTGTTTCCTTGGTTTCGTACTTAGTGGAGATGTAGTTCACTACCAGCTGGGAATCACATTGGACCTGAATAGACTGGACCCCAAGCTGGCCACCAATTTGAGACCAGCTAGTAGAGCCTCGTACTCTGCCTCATTTTTAGATGCCTTGAAGCTGAGTCTGATCGTGAACTAGATGGGTGTGGAATCAGGCGCGATCAGGATAATTCTCCCTCCAGTACGTTTGGCATTAGACGACCCATCTACGTAGAGAACCCATCCTGGTCCTGATAATGCCTTTTGATCGCTTGGAGGAACAGGCGAAGGAGTAGTCTTGACTTCGGTACTGATCTCGTCTTCGCTCGGAGTGGTGAATTCCGCAATGAAGTTGGCCACGGCTTGACCCTTAATAGTTGTCCTTAGATAGAACTAGATGTCGAATTCACCAAGTTCGATGGCCCATTTGGTTAGCCGACCTGAAACTTCGGGCCTCTGGAGAACTTGTTTGAGTGGAGAGTCTGTCAACACAATGACGAAATGAGCTTGGAAGTACAGACGTAGCCTCCGAGCTGAGACGACGAGACTAAGTGTCAGCTTCTCCAGAGCCGAATATCTCATCTCGACGGGCACCATGCCCTTACTCACATAGTACATGGGATGCTGCTTCCCCCCTGCTTCTCTGATCAGGGCCGAGGTGACAGGTGAGGTCGAGACCGTAAGGTACAGGAATAGGGGCTCACATTCTTCGGGTTTGGACAGCAGGGGTGGTGAGCCTAAATACTATTTCAGTTACTGGAAGGCTTGTTCACACTCCGACGTCTATTCTGCCTTCTTATGACCCTTCAACTGTTGAAAGAATGGGAAGCATTTATCTATAGCTCTAGATATGAAACATCCAAGTGTGGCTACTCGTCCTGTGAGGTAATGTATTTCCTTGACAGTCCGAGGAGAAGTCATGTCGAGGAGTGTTTTGATCTTGTCGGGGTTTACTTCAATGACCCTCTAGCTAACCTGAAATCCGAGGAATTTACCGGAGCCGACTCCGAAGGGCACTTCGCAAGTTTCATCTTCATCTGGTATTCTCGGAGGATGGCAAAAGTTTCTCTGAGATCTGGCAAGTGATCGGACACCTTGATGCTCTTTACTAGCTTGTCGTCGACGTACACTTCCATCGTATGTCCGATCTTCTTGGCGAAGATTTAATTCACCAGCCTTTGGTACGTGGCCTCAGCATTTTTCAGGTCAAATGGCATGACCCGGTAACAGTGGAGTCCTTTGTTTGTGACAAAGGTAGTCTTCTGCCTATCTGGGGGATGCATCTCGATCTAGTTATACCCAGAGTAAGCATCCAAGAAGGAGAGTAGTTTGTGCCTCGCAGTACTGTCTACCAATTGGTCAATCCGAGGTAATGTGAAGCTATCTTTTAGGCACGCCTTGTTCAGATCCAAGTAATCTACACATACCTGCCATTTTCCATTGTCTTTCTTGACGAGGACCACGTTTACGATCCACTCGGGATAGTGTACCTCCTCTATGAAACCAACATCAAGTAGAATGGAGACTTCGTCAGTTGTGGCTTCGTTCCGCTTGGCATCGAATGGTTTCCTCTTTTGCTTCATGGATTTGTGATCCGGGTCTACATTCAACCAGTGGACCATGACTTCCAGAGAGATTCTGGACATATCTTGATGTGACCATGCGAAGACATCTCTATACTACCACAAGAAAGCTAGCACTTCAGACCGCTGTTCAGGGTTTAACGATGTTCTAAGCTGAACAGTTCTACTCGAGTTTGCCTCGTCGAGCGATACTTTCTCTAGGTCTTCCACGGATGAACCCTCCGCAAGTCCTCTGGGATCCAGAATATGGACAGTAAGTGCTTGCTTCACGGACCCTTTCTTTATTGCTATAGCATAGCATCTCCGAGCTTCACGCTAATCGCCTCGGAGGTATCCTGTTCCGCCCTCGGTGAGGAACTTCATCATCAAATGATAGGTGGAAACGAATGCTCTCATTGCATTAAGGGAAGGCCTGCCCAGAATGACATTGTATACTGATGGCACGTTGACAAGAAGAAAGTCCACCATGAGAGTGGCTTGATGTTGTCCTTCTCCCGCAGTTATGGAGAGGGAGATGACTCCTTTAGAGATTACTCTCTCTCCGGCAAATCCGTGCAAGGGGGTCTTCACAGGTCTGAGATGCGACCTTGGAATCCTCATTCTTTGAAAGGCTTTGGAGTAGATTACGTCGGCTGAGCTTCCAATGTTGACCAAGATGCGGTACACTTTGTAGTTTGTTATGGTCATAGTAACTACTTGGACGTCGTCGTGCAGTATTAAATTTTGCATGCATCGTCTTCTGTGAAGGTCAAACTGCACGGGCTGACCTGAAGTTTCTTGATAAGTCGCTCGGTCAAGTGGACGTAATGCTCCGAATCAGACTTTCGAGAGTGAGCTTTTCAAGCTCTGTTTGAGTCTTCCCCATTAGATGAGCCCCCGAAGATGGTGCGGATTTCAGTTGGCTCTTTTGCGGTGTTACTTAGCTATTCTCGCATTTGCTCTTCTTTCCAAGCGGTTCTTTCTCCCTTGGTGTAACGGCACAAATGACCCTTACGAATAAGGGTCTCGATCTCATCCTTAAGTTCCACGTAGTCGATTGTATTATAGCCGTGATCCCATTGAAAACGGCAATACTTACATTTGTCGCGATGTTCTAGGTCGGCCTTCATACAGACCGGCCAATTTAGAAGCTTTTCTCCTCGAATGTCTAGTAGAATCTGCTCGATGGACGTGTTAAGGGGGGTGTAGGAATGAAATTTTTCCTCTGGTCTTCTACTCAGGCAACGATCGCGTGGGGAGCGGTCATCTGGTCTCTTACTGAGAGGCTAGAATTCTTCATTCCTATGCCTCTTCCCTTTGCCAGTCAGGTCTGTTACTTGGACATTCTTATAGGCGTTGGAGAATTCCTCGGCATTAGTGTATTTTTGAGCTCTGGCGATGAGGTCAGCTAATGTCTTTGGCGGATTCTTCCCAATAGAGAAGGTGAACCTTCCCTCTTTCAGACCACCGAACACGGCGGAGAGTGTCATCTTGTCATCATAGTCCTCCTCTTGTAACGCTTCCTCATTGAAGCGAGCGATGTAGCCTTTCAGTGACTCCTTAGGCTCTTGCTTGATGGTGAATAGGTGAGTATTCAGCTCTGACTCTTCTTACCACTTATGAACTGGGTAAGGAATAATCGACTAAGCTCTGCGAAGGAACCGATGGAATTAAGCTTGAGTTGACGATACCAACTCTAAGCGGATCCTGTGAGTGTAATCGAGAACCCCCGGCACATCATCGCGTCCCTTACCGTCTGAATTTGCATCCATGAACGATAAGCTTCCACGTGCTCGGACAGGTCACCGGACCCGAAGTTTTGGATGATGGGAGGTATTCGGAACCTCTATGGCATCACTTTGTTTATGATTATTGAGGTGAAGGGAGGCTCAGTCTCTTCCATCATTGCTTGAACAGTGGCGGGAACTGACTACGGCTGCTGCTTCTTTTCTAGTGTCAAAATTTTGTCGTTGAGCTTCGCAAACCGTGTCTACCAAGGATCTTTGTTCTCAGTCACTATCTCTTGGGTGTTTTCTATCTCAAGAGTCCTCCTTCCCCTCTTCTGTTCTAGCTCGTGGCAGAGATCCGTAGGTGTCAAGGCCGAAGTGATCGAGGCAATCATCAGAGCTCGAGTAGCTCTGTTCCAAGCCGAAACTCAGATTTGGGTCGGGGGAGGATTCTAAACTGAAACCGGTGCCTGAGGGTGTTGAGGCCCGTCAGGCCTCATACTCCTCAACGCGAAGTGAGCTTCCACGACTAGACCAAACGGCTCGGGAACAAGGCTTTCCTGAGCAGGGCGTGGTTACGGCTCCTATCGCTGCTTCATCTGATTAATCTCGTCATGCAAGGCTTATATCTTATTTTGCATGGCTCGATACTTACTCTACTGATTGCGAGAATGCTAGGAAAGCCTTGAGGCTGATTCGGCGTGAAGTAGTGAAGAGGAAAGAGTCTGTTCATTTTGCTCAGGTTCCACAGCTACTACTTTCTTCTTTCCTCTCGCCATTATACTTACAAATAAGAACCTGACTTTTCATATCAGATTCTCTCAAACGGCACCAAAAATGTTGATGACTAAATCCTGAAGACTCTCCTCTCTGACTCACGAACTCTGAGCTGTTTCGACGTCTTAAACCTGCACACTTGGGACAAGTAAAGGAGACCCTGGCTAAGCCGAGGACCCTCCGATGCCTAAGTCAGGTCAAGGGAATCTGGGTCTAAGTAGGTAAGTAGAGGAAGAGTGCAAGATGCTGCGTACCTATAGTAATGAGGTCTTCATTGTATTTATACCTGATCATCGGACGAACTGGCTCCGTTAATCTCAGCACGATTCGCTCAATTAATGGGATTTCGGATCGTAGAGATATTGTCCGCAATCTAAGGATCGTGTAACATATCGTGCGTATCTATGGGCAAGGTAGTCGGTCATGTCTACTTAAGGTAGTTTCTTGTTTTAGCTAATGAAGCATCCACATTCTTCTCTGCCCCCAGGTTGGGACTTCTAGCCGAAGATGCACATGGGCCTTCACTCGTGGTTTGTTAAACGTGGATTGTGTCACGAGTCTAAGCCGAGTTCGGGTCTGGACGGAGTGTGGACTTGGCTTTATCTGTCTGTTGAGCATTCTGGAGGTATCCTCCCCAAGCTCTGAGACGAGCGACGGGTCTGTCCCATCGAGTTGAATTTTCTTGCAACTGATGCAAGTGATTGAGTTATTCGTTTCTGGTTGGGCAGTAGAGGAACGGTTTGAAGTATTCGGTCCAAGCTCCATACCTACTGTTCCAGTCTCAGATTAATCCGAGCCGATTCCCAACCTCGGAGTAAGAGTACCACTGTAACCTAGCCACGAATCTTCCTTCCCCTTCGTAGCTCGTATTATTTCAAATTAACTATTATAAGTGCGATCGGATCAAAGGGATATCAATCCTCGGAATTATAAGTGGCTCGGATCTTCCCAAAATAGATGTGATTCATTTTTTATATAATGCTCTAAAATGGTGTGTGTGTGTGTGTGTGTGTGTGTGTGTGTGTGTGTGTGTGTGTGTGTGTGTGTGTGTGTGTGTGTGTGTGTGTGTGTGTGTGTGTGTGTGTGTGTGTGTGTGTGTGTGTGTGTGTGTGTGTGTATATATATATATATATATATATATATATATAATATTATTGTTGGACCATGCAACTTTGATCTCCTTTGAACCGTTCTTACAACTGGGAGCTCAAGGAGCGTCGGCGCTCCTCTTTGCACCATACGTATCTACACTAGCTATACGTATCTACATCCGCTATATAGCTGGTGTGTGCTACACCAGCCAATCCACTTCCCAAGGGGTGTGCCTGCTGGACGCGGATTGCCTGTGCCTCAGGGCACATTAAGTTTCTGCAGTTGGAAGCTGTGTGGAGCCCACATGGATGCCTGTCACAAATCCACTCTGTCCATCTGTTTTGCAAGACAAAAATAGATTGGAATCTGAAAATTAAGCGTATCCAAAACCCATGTGGGCCACACCATACTTAACAGCAGGGTTGAACGCCTTCCATTGGAAACTTAGTGGGAGCCAAAGAAACTATGTACAGGATGATATTTGTGCTACGGTTTACCTGAGTGGTAATAACCTATTAACAGTTTAGACAGCATATAAACATCATGGTCGGCTGAGAAAGGTTTAAATGGTGGACGTTTCCGTACGTTCTGACTATTTCATGCGGTGTAGCCCACGTGAGTTTCAGATCCGCTTGATTTTTTTACTGTGGTCATGCAAAACAGATGGACGGAGTGGATTTGCGACAGGCATCTCTATGAACTCCACACAGCATCTAACTAGTACACGAAGTAGACATTTTAGTTTGTTGGAAAGATGATTTAGAGCGGGTCATGGACAGTTTCATGGCTAATATGGATCAGAAAAGGCCTGATTAGAAGAGAAGGTGATGCGGACCGTCAAAACTTAAAACAAATGCATCTTGCATACAGGAGCGAGCAATCAAACGTACCATATGTGATTTTGGGGTAGGACAAGCTAGTTTAGCCACCAACCTGGATTGCGCACGCCAATTTCATGAAATACCATCAGATCTATATGGTGGAATTTTCATTTTATTTTTGTTTTTACTATTTATAATAAGTTTTAGTTTGATTATAACTTTTTATCCATTAAGCTTTAGTAGTTGCGCCCAACATGAAAGTGCTTAGAATAATTAGGAGAACATCATGGTTCGTCCAAATAGGACGCTTACTATTTTTTAGCCGAAAACCATGTCCACTACTAGGAATCATGACTGTTGTGAAATTTAGGAGTTTTAGTTGTAGTTTAATTCCGAAACTTCTTCAATGGCTTAGTATTCCTATTTAAATGGGTGTAAAATAGTTTATTCATTCATCGATTAATTTATAAATTTTTTAGAATGTTATTTCTATTTTCTTACTTTTTTCCTTACAATTTCTCGAAGTCTCTCTAAGGAGCACATGAAGCTTTGTGGATTCGAAGTTATTATCCTTGAGGAAGACGGTGACCGACCTCATCACGTTCATCCTTGAGTCATAAGATAATTAGATAAGCTTTCAAATGAACTAATTTTACATTATATATTTGATAAATTACAGATTGGCCAAAGTTTGCCAATCAGATTTTTGGACAGATAATTGAGTCTTGGGTCCACTGGCATTATGTAAGGTAAGGCTGCTGGGGATGAAATTTGATCTCGAAGTGTGTGGGTTGTGAGACACCTGGTGATGACTTCTGTTGTCAAATTCCGTGGTTCCAAGTCTAGATCATGAAATCTGATAGTATTGCTAAAGATGCTCCATGCTCGGCTCATACACAATGATGGCATTCACCCACTGCGATAGTATACAATGATTTGTTTGCAATTTCACATGAATTCAGGCCTTTGAACGATTTGATCACGGGCGATCCTGAAATCAATGGTGGAGGGAAAGTTGACACAGATGCTGTCTACAGAAGATTATCGGGTTAGGAAAAAACTCGTCCTCAAGTTTTGCTTCTTCCAGAGACATAAAAGGGTATAAGTTTCACTCCAAACACTACATATGGCTGATATACATTGCCTGGCATGATGGATACTAATCCGTCACTCTCTTTCGCCGATGCTTGGAATACGACTACCATTAGATTCATTCTCTTTTTGTAAATGCTTGGAATATGACAACCATTTGTGGAATTTTTGAGCAGACAACCCCATTATATTGCTTGGCGCCAATTGAATTGTATGGGTGCGAACACTCGAATGTAGCATGATGACCCTAATGAATGTATCATGATGACCCTAATGATATCCTCGTTTCAGTTGATGCTTATGGTTGATTCTATCTCTCCGGTTTCTTCATTAAAGAACATCTCCAATGAGGTCTGGAAATTCGACCCCTTCCTCGTTGAAAATATGTTTCTCCGCTAAAGCCTGTAAACTCAATCGATCTTCGTTTGAGACGGGAGCCTTGCGAGGAGTCCAATTTTCCACATACACATCTAGCACCATTTCAAGGTCGAAGAGATGCTTAAAATTTCCTAGGATTCCAAAGGCATTCGAAAGACTGGAGTCTTGATATAAAAAAATCTGGTGGTCCTCGCATTTGAAATTGGCATTATAAAAGGAAAAAAAAAAAAAAAAAAAACTGTTGTTGATGTCCTAAAAATGTAAGCACTTGATGCCATCGGGCAGAGGTTAATGCCATGGACAGGTGCTCGATGCCTTCAAAAAAATTTAGAAAATCCATGTTGATTGCTTGAGCGTTTTGGTCTTGCTACTTGATGTCATCTAATGTGTTTGATGCCATTGAGGTCCGTGATGGGTGGTCGATGCCATCAAAGGTCTCATTGAACACATGGGTAGACTTGTGTTAGTGTGGGATTTGTTTTCTATTATGGTTGTGATACTTTATACATAAGAGGTAATCGAGATTTGGAAATAGAGGAGGTGTTATAGGGGCTTTATAATTCGTTCTTAAGGATTTCAAGGGCATAGTCAGGGCTTGTGAAGTGGATTCGAGGCTTATTCAAGTCAGTAACACTCTTGTAATTTCCGCTTTCATAGTGCATACTTGTCATTTTGTACCATAGCTTTTTCCTATAAGGATTTTTCCATGTAAAATTCAAATTGTTTATGTTTAGACTATAATTGTGTGATTGCGAGTACTTGATTTGTCTCTGCGTGCTTCTGCGACAAAAACTTCATATTGTGCGATGCATCATTTCAAAATCTTAACTTTCCTCATAGGGAGCTGGATTTCAAGGTTTTCTTGGTCGGCAACTCTACCAGTTTGAGAAATTTGGTTTCCTTGTCTTGCACATTGAGAGAGTATATTGTCTACAACCTAAGAAGGCAATCTAAGGTTGGTGAATGGTTCGATGACAAATTGGAAAGTTTGAAGGACTCCAGCCACATGTTCATTCACTTTCCATGCAATATGTCACTATGTAGCTAGGATCCACATGGATGAGAAGTGATCTTCTGGATGTCGAAGAAATAGACGAGAAAATGTGTCACGAAAATATGGGTCAATATGTCAGGTTGTGGGACACCTCATCATGATTCTAATTGTAGAATTTAGCAATCCCAAGCCGGTCAAAAAAAATTTAGTTCAGATGCCGAATTTGCTCATCTAAATTTAGATGTTCTAAACCCGTGGTGTGACCCATGGTGATGTAGACAGGGTTGCGGACACTTTCATGTCCAAGATGGACCAAAGAAGGGTACTTACTCTTACCCGGGTAGTAGACTCCCGGGAGTTTCAACACCGGGTCAAGGGTTTGAGTACCCATTAGTGGTGAAATCCCACTGCGTGCATGTGTGGGGTGTGTGTGTGTGTGTTGGGGGGGGGGGGGGGGGGGGGGGGGGGGGGGGGGCGGGCGGGTGTGCATGTGTGAAAATAATAATAATAATAAGATGGACCAAATTAAGAAGGCTTGATCAGAGGTGAAAGTGATTAGGACTATCAGAACCCTAAAGCAAACGTATCTCACAAACTAGAATGAGTTATTCGACATACTTAGGGGTGTACATCGGGCCGAACCGAGTCGAACTGGGCTCAACCCAGCCCGACCCGGTCACCAGTCAAACCCAGCCCGAACCCGGCCCGGCCCGGTCACCAGGCCAACATGTCCAGCCCGAACTCAGCCCGGTCAACAATCAGGCAAGTTCGGGCCTAGTTCGAACCTGCTCCATCTACTAAGGGACCCACGATTTGGATGGCCTGGATTGCTATAAATTTATGAAACCTGTGAGGTGGATGAGTCACTGTCATTTCAAAGATGAGCGGTGAACTATCCTATAAGTCAAGAGAGAGATTGAGAGAGAGAGAGAGAAGAGAGGGAGAGACGAGAGGGAAGAGAGAGAGAGAGAGAGAGAGAGAGAGAGAGATTGAGAGAGAGAGAGAGAAGAGAGGGAGAGACGAGAGGGACGAGTGAGAGAGAGAGAGATTAGATCCCCAAGTATACGGTTGTGATGTAGTAATAAACTCGGTGAGACTGAGGTCGAATCCACAGGGACTGAAACCTGTATGTCGTCTAAAACTAAGTAGAACTAAAACTAGAACTAGGATAAGATGAAATTGAAATCAGGTAAAAGGAAGGGACTAATTATAAATAGATTAATTAAAAACTAATAAAAATAAAGGTAGAAAACTAGGGATTCAGAGGATCCACTTGTAACAATTGGAAAGCTAACTTGCAATGATTCAAAGACACAACTGGAATCAGATTCTTATCCTATTCAATTGCTAAGAAGAGATTTGTCATATCTCTAAACTTCTCATGGATCTAATCATCAATAAATAAGAGTGGTGAAGATTTGGAAGTGATTCCGTCACCTAACCATACCCAAGAGACTATGGCAAACAACAACAATTTACCAATCTCACAGTCAATCATGAGAGAATTGTGAAAGTTAGGAAGGATTTCATCACCTAACCATACCCATGAGACGATAGTGAACAACAGGGTTCCCAAGTTCACAATCTCATAATGAAAAGAACATACTCAAAGCTATTGCAGATCTACTATAATTTAAGTCACAATAAACTATAAAAAAAATTAAAAGTATTCCTTAATAATCAAACTAAAATCCATAATAGTGTAATAACCATGAATCAAAGCAAAGTCACCTGCCTAATTACGCTACAATCTTCACCCCTTAACCCTAGCTAAAAGGTGAAGCCTACAACATGATTAGGATAAATCCTTTAAACAAAATAAAATAAACAAAAATAAAAATAAAAATAAAAATAAAAAAACAACTCTACTCTCTCTGTCTCTCTGCTCCACGTCCAGCCCAAGCCAAGATCGAATGATTCTTCTCTCTATTTCTTTTATAAGCTGATGGAGGCGGTGGAGAATGATGCAATGGAGTCTGTGCATCTGTGCGTAAGACCTCTCGCAACAAGGACTTGTGTATCTCTGTTTAGCGCAGCGAAAAATAAAAACGTAAAAGCATCTACTTTTAGTCTGAATTTGCTATGCTGACTATCCAAATCTTTCGAAACTTGCTTCTTGGTTGGGGTCAGGACCCCCTTTCTATGCTTTTGGACAGTCCGGATCACGCATCCAAACATGATATGGATCACATTACTGGCCCACAACATCGGTCGTCCGGACTGCATAACCGACGTAAGTAGCTACGCTGCATTGCTCGGTGGGCCCCATATTGCTATCGACGGAGAAATCCACTCCGTCCATTAGCTGCCTCGTGGAATCTTGGCCCGAAAAACCAAGTTTTTGATCCGAATTTGGTGTGGCCTAAAGAATCACATCTGCTATACTACTTTGAACACGGTGGAATGGGCTTATTGTGACTGTTGTAACAGGCGTGCGTGTGTGCACAGTTGAACACGGTCGACTTGGGTTTGACTCTCTCGAGATCATCTTTATGATAGACGGTGTGGATTTGACTGTTGGGCCCCCATGGTGGCCCACAAGGATCGTCCGTAATCTCTGTTTCAAAAATAGAGTCGCGCAATGCTTCTTGCACTGAGGTTGGTGAGCCCATGATTGCTATTATTTTCGAAATCTAGTCCGTCCATTAGGTTTAACGTAAAAATTGGGCGTGATTGACGGTTTCCGAATCAAATTAGTGTGGCCCATAAGAATTGTTTTATTCCGTTGTACAGATGCATTGACGTTGTTTCCATTCATACTCATGCATGGGTCTAAAAAACCACCGTGTATACGGTCGGTTTGACGTCCTGGGATGAATGGACAGTCCAGATGGACCACATGATGAACGATGGTGAGTCGGAGTCTGAGTCAGTGCAGATGTTGCGAAAACGGAAACAGCAGTCTCCATTTTCATATGAGACTCGTCAGGTCAACAAGCACTGACCGACTTGTCCTCTATAGTGCACAGCTAGTGCACCATTTCAATGCATTCTACGTCAAATAGTGGATCCCACCATGATGTCTATGTGTGATCTGTTCCATCCATCTGTTTTATCATCTCAATTAAGGGGTTGAAGCCAACTTTGAAGTATATCCCAATACCAGACGAGCCTCAATTCAAGATTTTATGGCTGATATGTCAGTTTAGCCACTTTAACAGGGATCCAGGAGTTGAAATTCGACGTGTACGGTTCATTTATGGTCCTCATGCCATGTATAAATTTTTGAGCTAAGCAAATGGTGGGAACCTTATGATCTTGCATTCTGACTGATTTTCGGGCTACTTTAGCTTCAGTTTCTCAGTTTTCTCGGATCTCTGGCGTGTAAATCCGTTGATCTTGATCCCCTGGGGTTCATCCCTTTCTTTGTGATTCTGGAGCATCAAATCCATGAATTTAGTACCTTTTTTTAGTCTACGCTTATAAATCCACCTTGCAATATAAACACGATTAAAACAAGCTGTTAAACAGTATCATGTTCGTAAATTCAGGTAATAAATGGGGTCTAATATGCAATATTTGACCCTCAACAAGAGAGAGAGAGAGAGAGAGAGTTTTAGGGTTTATGGTTGGGGCAGCGTTCTCACTTCTCTGTCTCAAATGGTTAGGGTAAGGATTTAGGAATGTGTATGTGTGTATAAATGGCCGAGTTGGGCCAGGTCAAGTCGGGTTTCAGACCGAGTCGGGCCGACTAGGACTTGTTCAAACTCGGCCCGAACTCACTTTCGAGCTTAATAAAACGGCCCGTCCCGGACCGAACTCAGTTCTGGGTCGGAGAGTCGAGCTTTTTTAGGCCGAGTCGAATGAGTTAACCGGGCTAGCCCGGTTCGTGTACAGCCCTAGACATATCATATATGATTTTGGGTAGGTGAAACTACTTTAGTCAACATACCCCGCTACGCTAGGTTACCCATGCCAGATTTGTGAGATTCCATCAGATCGACGGTTGAAATCACATTTTATTTTCATTTTTACTATTTATAGTAAATTTTAGTTTAATCATAACTTTTGATCTGTTGAGTTTTAGGAGTCATGCAAAACATGAAAAGAGTTAGAAAGTTAAATTAACAGAATAACGTGGTTAGGTCAAATTGGACACTTACTATTTTTTCCAAAAACCATGAAGTCGAGTAGAAATCATTACCGTATGTAAATAGTAAATTTTTTATTTACTGTAAGTCACGTTTTTAGAGAGTTTGATTTTGAAATTTCTTCCTATCTTTGACATCATTATTTAAAGCATAGTAAATTCATTTCTATCATCAATCAATTTATTTGGAAATTTATTTCCATTTTCTATTTTTCCTCATGGATTCGAGGAATCTCTGTGAGGAGTCCAGAGAAACTCCGTGGATTCCAAGTATTTATCCTAGAGGAAGACGGTGATCGACCTAATCACATCCATCCTTGAGTTATTAGTATCAGAGCAAGGACTCCCCTCTAACCGATGACAAATAACGAAGGAATGGACCTAAATTTTATGGACGGTAATATAGGAATTCATTATCTTTTAGAAAGAATGAAATCTTTCCGCCAGGACAGTCAATTGACTAAGGGTTGCAGGAAACCCTCAACCATCTTGCGAATACGTTGATTGCTCTTCCAGTCCAAGGTAATGCTCGGCTACCCATGGTTACTGTACAGCACAACCCCGATTTTCATAGGTCACTTCTAGAGATGAATCGTAGAGCTACCCCAAATGAGTCAAGCTCTAGCAATGAGGACATCGATGGCGGCTTTGCTCGACGACCAGTCCATTGAGACGATCGACTACATCATACTGATAAAGACTATCAAGGTAAGATCGAACTTCCTAGTTTTAATGGCTTATTGTGTCTAGAAGATTTCCTCGACTGATTAGCCAAAGTAGAATGATATGTCGATTACATAGACGTACCGAAAAATAAAAAAGGTGAAATTAGTAGCATTCAAATTAAAATCCAGTGTTTTGGCATGGTGGGAACAATTATAACTCTCACATGCTCGACAAAACAAGGCTCCCATTTAATCATGACCATGGATGAGATGCCTTCTTTGATCACAATTCTTCCCTAGTGATTGCGTGCAAGTACTGTTCCAGTAATACTAAAATTGATAATAAGGGAATCGAATCGTCACAGATTATACTAAAGAATTCTAGGTGTTGGAAATGCTGAATGACCCGTCGAAAACTGAATCACAGAAGGTAACACGGTTTATAAGTGGATTGCGATCAATAATTCAGGATTGAGTTCATATGCACCTAGTCAAGACCGTGGATGAAGTAGTTCAGTTATTAGGTAGAGCTATTAGGTAGAGCAGAAACATAGCTTGCAAGAGTCCCTACTCGGCCCTATCTTTCGACTCGGCCCCCCATGAAGGGTCCCACGCATGATTCAACGCTGGCATGAGGAAAGGAACTAGTAGGAGGATGTCATCAACCTCTTACAACTGCAAATCGTGAAACGGGGAGTGGTCCATCTAGTCCTTAACATACGAAACCCACAAAAGCGGGCCTGAGTAGGATTTCAAATCCTTATGGTCAGATAAGGCCAAACACTTGCTACTCGCTGCAACTGGTGAACTAACTCCGATGAGAAGTCATGTGGTATGAAGCCCCTAAATACAAAATCCACTTGTTGCTAAGATACCCAAATTTGGATGCAGTCAGAACGTCACAACCACGTGCCTCTTTATTGAATTATGTTACATTGGCTTCCTTCGGCGACTCATCTGATTTCTTTATTTTCTGCACTCTAGGATTCTAATAATCTTTTTTCATATGCCCCATCATTCCATAGTTCTAGCACTTCATCTCCCTATTTCCCTTAGGCTTAGACCTATATCATGAATTTTCCTTCTCCCGTTAATAATTTCTTCCCCGAGCTATTAACACATCTGTAGAGGAACCCTTGCTACTATTCTCTTTCTTGACTACTTCAAATGAATGGCTGAGATAACAGTTTCGACATTTATGGTCTCTCTACAGTGGCATATAGTGTCGACGAGACTCTCGTACGACTTTGGAAGAGAATTCAACAGAATTAGAATTTGGTCTTCTTCATCGATCTTCATATCCACACTCGCCAACTTGCAAAGTAACTGATTGAACGCGCTAATGTTTTCATTAAGATCAAACCCTTCTGCCATATTTAGATTATTGAATTGCTTCTTCAGATACAAATAATTTGATAGAAATTTCATCATGTATAAGCTTTCTATCTTCTTCCAAAGACTTGTAGTGGTCTTTTGATCAAGAACATTATAAAGGATGTCATCTGTCAAACATAATTGGATCAAGGTTTTCGCCCTCTCATTCAGTTCTTTCCACTCTTCATCAGTCATAGTCGAAGGACTCTTCACTATACCAAAGAGTGTCTGTTGCAATCCTTGTTGAACTCGAAGACCTCTCATCGTCACCTTACATAGTTCAAAGTTATTTTTCCTATTGAATTTATCTTTCTCATACTTCATGTTAGATCATTTCTTCGTCATGTTTCAGATTTAAACTTGAATACCAACGTATAACTTTGTTACCACTTGTTGGGAAACCACGGAAGTAAACCTAAATCGAATCAGATGATGAAAAACAAATGCAAACAAAGCATGCACAGGAATACATGATTTAACATGGAAAACCCTTGTATGAAAAAATCACGACACAAAGTGACAAATAAATTACGATGAAAATAAAAGTACAAGAGATGGAATCACTTTTTTTTAGTAAAATTTTATTCAAGAGAAGAAATCTACATACCTTTGAGCCGGCCTCTACAAAAAAGGCAAGGACCCCACTTATCATATGCACTCATATATAAGACCCAGCCCAAAATCGACTAAAAGACACCCTAGGATTGTCATCTCCTAATATACTACAAATAAAATCACTTACAGATACGAAAACCAATGTTTTCTCCTTTCAAAACCTTTAAATCGACTTAGCCCTCCTTGTTCTCTCAAGTTCTGCGTAAATCCTGCAATTACATTCATATATACAGTGTTACACTGAATAGGAAATAAATCACACAATTATGCAAAAATGCACGCACCGTCAATCTAAACATCAATCAATCGACATCGATCGAGCAACTCTCAATCAATCGAGCCCACCATGTTCGATCAATCGAACATGCTCAAAAGTTTCAACAGAGTTAATATGAATTTTCTAAATTTTATCGATCCCTCGAACCTCCAAAGTCAATAGATCAAACATGTCCAAAACTATCTATGAACCAATCAATCTAATCAAGGTTTCTCTTAATTGATCAACTTTGTTCCTTGATCGCTTGAAGCCTATATTTCTTCACACAATGAAGACATCCAAACAATAACATCTAGATGTATGCATGAATATAAGAATGAAAAATCTATTAGAAAACATAGTATTTAACCTTGCCATGCTGACACAAATACCGTTTTGGGGTGTTTCTCAACTAGGGAATTTCTAGGGAGATTTTTAAAATTTTTGAGTTTTTATCAGGAATATTTTCAGGAACATTTTAATAACAGTAAAAGATTTAAAATATATATTATAAATTACTAAATAATTTCCAAATTTTAGTATACAGTTATGCAATGAGCTAATAACAAAATTTAAATACTTTTAAATTAAAATAGGGATATTTTAAAGGTCTTGTGATATTATCACATTCGACATCATCCTATTTAATATTTCTCTCGAAAATGTAAGAGATTTACAAAATCACAGCTGCATTTCTCACTCTGATCCTAACCTTTTGTACACACTAAATTCCAAAATGTATTAGAATGTCCTAGACTTTCCATGCCTAATTCCAATATATAATTTATATACAGAAATTACGAAAATAATACCAGTTGTGGAAGAAAAGAATCTGATGAATGACTCGATAAAGAAAAGAGAACCGTACTTTAAAACGTGGGATACGTAGGTTATCAAAGAATATATCATCAAAGTGATTAATTTATATTCTTATAACATAAATGTGACACAATGTATGATACAATGCATGTGTGCTTAGCTTGCCCTCAAAACCGACGTTTGTGACGACCAACATACCATGTTGTGCCAATGTGTCCACGTAGAAATCATGTGGCTGTCGTTGGTTATTACCATCGCCACACGTTTTTATTTTCATCGTTTGAAAGTGTAATTCAATATTAACAAAAAAAAAAAAAAAAAAGATAATTGGACGTATGTTGGTATGGCCCACATGATAAACGGGTCAGCAGACTCACCTGATCAGGCCGCCGCATCAGATGCATGCGAGAGTGGTGATTCCACATGTGCGACCCACCCCACTACCACAAAGCACTGATAATTTGCATCAGCAAGCACGATGCTGAAATTCGTTTGGCGCCTCTCAAATCATTTAGCACTAGCTTACGAATGCATGGGTCCCACCACGCGTCCAAAGCCAGAAATGCACTTAAGCCCCAAACTATTGCTGCCACGTGGAACCCACCCTCTCAGATATGGGCCCTACCTTTTATAAGGATAAAGGCATAAGAAAACAGAGTTAATTATTTGATACACCGGCTTGGTGATGGATGATACGCAGGCACTTGATTTGTAAATTAATGGATCAGTTGAGGACGCGAATTGCCTGTGCGCTACGTGGGGCCAGAAAGATACCCGTGACAAATCCGCTCTGTCCATCGGTTCCACTCGACCACAATAAGGGAAATCTGTCCAATGGTTAGTGATCGGTGCTCTGTGGGCCCCAACATGGTGTCTCATCCATGCCGTCCATCCATTTTTCCAGATAATTTTATGATATGAATCCAAAACTGAGGTAGATCAAAATCTCAAGTGGGCCACACAGTGTGTTAATTGAACTCTCACCGTTAAAAGCTTCTTAGGGCTACGAAAGTTTTGGATCATGATGATATTTGTTTTTTGCATTCATGCAGGTCTAAATGACCTAATCTATAGGTTGGATGTCAAATAAATATTATAGTAGGCCTGTGAGGTTTTTAATGGCGGATATTCAATCACTACTGTTTTCCCATGGTAATGCGAGATTTTGATCTAGCTCATTTATGGGATAAGTATTAAAATGATCTATAAAAATAGATGGACGGTTTGATAAAACACATAGATCATGGTGGGCCCACAGAGCACCAACCACTAGCCACCTGGCTGAGTCCAAAAATCAGGTTGATTGAAAACTCGAGTGGGCCATACCAGATGAAACATCAGGATTGAACACCCACCATTGGAAATTTTCTGAGGGCCACGGAAGCATTTGTATCAGGATAATAATAGGAAAATTGACCGTACTCGCCTCGAAATTTGGGCAAATTACCTATAACGCTCCGTCACTCCATATATTTCCTAAAGGGCCTTCTGACAGCTTTTGGAGTCTGTTTCGGACGAAAATGCCCCTGACCTTTGTTCAGTAGTTGCATAGTTTTCTAAGAACTAAGAAGTTTTTTTTTTTCTTCAAAAGATTGATTCTATTTTCTAGGAACTAAGAAGTTACGTAGTATTTAATGCCAGTAAAGTGATGTGTACGGAACCCTTTTTGCATGTGGGCAAGGACTAAACTCGTGGGGCCCATATTGATGTATGTGTATAATCCATGTCGTACATCCTTATTACCGTGTCATTTTAGGGCCAGAGTCTAAATATCAACCTGATCCAAAGCTCGTGTGAGTCACATAATAGAAAATAATGGTGACAATAGAACTCTTTGTTGAAACTTTTCAGGCTCACCGTGATGTATGTTAGAAGTGGACACTGCACAAGTCAAGACTTTTTGGGCCCATGCTGAGCTGGGCAACAAGATGGACGAAACAGATCTCCCCATTGTTGGCCTCAGACTATTGTACCAATGGCTATCCTTTCATTTGATAGTAAAGGAAGGGAGAAAACTACGACCCATAACAACCATAACCCATATATCATGAGAACTATGACCCTTACTACATTACAATCACAACCCTTACCACATTATAACCACGATCTAGGTATGGGTCGTGGTTGCCATATTATATGGGTCGTGATTTTCATGAGGAAAGGGTCGTGGTTGTCATGAGGTAGGAGTATGGTTGGCCCATTTTTCTTTCTTTCCCAATGTAAGTTGCGCGCGCGAGAGAAGAAATCGAATTGAGTACTCGGTTGGGCCCACCTTAAATGTTTGTGGTCTATCCACGCCATCCATCCATTTTTTCATCTCTTTTAAGGGGTTAAGCCCAAAATTGAAGCATATCCAAAGATCAATTGGAGTATGCCACGACATTAATTTGTAGCCTTCAATCCATTTACACTACCAAAAATGGGTCGTGGTTGTCATGGGTCGTAGTTGTCATGTTATATGGATCGTGGTTGTTATGTTATATAGGTTGTAATTATCATGAGTCATGGTTGTCATGTTATATGGGTCGTGGTTGTCATATTATATGGGTCGTGGTTGTTATGTAGTAAGGGTCGTGGTTGTCATGGGTTGTGGTTTTCATATTATATGAGTCGTGATTATCATGTTAAATGGGTCATAGTTATCATATTATATGAGTCGTGGTTTCATATGATATGAGCTGTGATTTTCATGTTATATGGGCCGTAGTTGTCATAAGTACGACCCATATAGGCCCACATTGATGTATGTGTATAATTTATGCCGCCCATCATTTTTGTCGTGTCATTTTAGGGGTAGGGCCTAAATATCAACCTAATCTTGTGCTCGTGTGGGACATAAAATAGAAAATAATGGTGACTATAGAAACTTTTTAGGCTCACAGTGATGCTTGTTAGAAGTGGATACTGCCCAAATTACGACTTTTAGGGCCCACAGCAAGCTAGCCAACAAGGTGGATGGATCGGATCACCTCATTGTGGGCCTTAAGTTATGGTACCAATGGTTTGGTAGAAAAGGAAGTGAACACGTTGCAAACTACGAACCATGCAACATGACAACCACGACCCATATAACATGGCAACTACGACCCATGCAAACCACGACTCAAATGGGCCCACATTGATGTATGTGAATAATTCATGCCGCCCATCCTTTTTGTTGTATCATTTTAGGGGTAGGGTCAAATATCAACCACAACCCTTTGTAGATGAAAACCACGATCCATTGTGTATGTGACCCATGACCCTTCAAATGGATCGTGGTTATCATGTAGCAAGGGTCGAGGTTGTCATATTATATGGGTCGTGGTTGTAAAGTTATACGGGTCGTGGTTGTCATTTTATATGGGTCGTGATTGTCATGGGTCATACTTGTCAAGTTATATGGATCATGGTTGTCATGTTTTATGGGTCGTGGTTGTCATCGGAGTCGTGGTTGTCACGGGTCGTAGTTATCATGTTATATGGGTCGTGGTTGTCATGTTATGTGGGTCATGGTTGATATAGGTCATGGTTGTCATGCTCCAAAAGGTTTTCAATAGTAGGTTTTCAATTTCACTACTTTCTATGGTGTGGTCCACATGAGCCTTTAATATGCCTTATTTTTTGGCTCATTCCTTAAAATGATCTTTCAAAATGAATGGACAGCATGGATAAAATATATACATCACAATGGGCCCAATAAGACCATTGGCTAGTGTACCACTGTGAATGTATGAGGTCTATCCATGTTGTCCATCCATTTTTCCATCTTATTTTAGGAGCTGAATCCAAAATTTAATCATACCCAAAGATCAAGTGGACCTTACCATAGGAAATAGTTGGAATAATGATTTCCACCGTTGAAACATTTTTATATGATCATAATAACATGGATGAAAGATAAAAATAAATATATACTTGATCCAGCACTTCTGTTGTGTGGTCCAGCTTATGTTTAGACCTGTCTTATTTTTCAGTGAATCGGATTGGACGCCGTAATGGATTGGCTGGTGTAGGTACATGTTATGCCAGACCTCATTACAAGTATGTGTCTTGCTAGGACTCCTTAGGACGTGGATTAGCTACTTACAGGTTGAGTAGCGAGACTCCCCACTGAAGTGACGTCACCAAGTTCTGTGAGCCACACTATGATTTTTGTTTTGTATCTACCTCGTCCATCCATTTGGAAAGATAATATTAGGGTATGATCCAAAAATGAAATGGATCCAATGTTCGAGAGGACCACACCACAAAAAAACAACGAGGAGATTGACGCCCACCATTAAAAAGTTCTAAAGGCCACCAAAGTTTTCGATCAAGTTAATATTTGTTTTTTCCCTTCTTTCATGTCTACTTTAACATATGAACAGGTGGGATCTCAAATAAACATCATGCTGGACCTTCAGAAGGTTTCAATCACTCTCACCACTATTTTCTGTGGTGGGTCTACCCAGCCTTGGATCTACCTTGTTCTTTGGACCATGCTCGGTGTTGATACAACACATACATCATGGTGGGGCCCACAAAAGTGGTGAGATCACTTTAGTAGCCCGTCTCGCCACTCAACCTGTCAGTATTAAATCTCCGTCCACCTACAAGGAGCTAGCTAGACATGGACCGTCTTGTCACGAGCTCTGCGTGGCCACTATGATATATGTGCTTCATCCAAGCTGTCCATCCATTTTGAAAGATCATTTTAGGACAGTTTGAGAAAAATCAAAGGTTCAATTTGACTACGCCATAGCAAGCAGTGCTGATAATGACCACCATCATTGAAACTTTCCTAGGGCATATACTAATGTTTATTTTACATCCAATCGATTCATAAGGTCACGTGGACAGATATGTAGGGAAAATATAAATATAAGCTTGAAAGGTTTTCAGCCATAAGCATTCTGTAACATCCTAAATTTTCACTGTTTTGAATTTCCAAAAATTCTTAAATTTTTTTTATTAATTAATCTATAATATCACTTAATGACCGTTAGCACTCAATGTTAATATATACAGGAGTGAAACTAGTAAAGAACCGGTAACGTCCCGTCCAACCAACACAGTGTCCTGGGGCATCCACGTAGGATTTGTCGCAGGACCGTTCGTTTATACTACTCGTGGTGAGGTACCACAAGTTAATTAACTTAGGATTAGCCCTTTAGAGTAGACCAGACGTATTATGATAAGACCTAGTGTGGGCCGCCAAGCCAGATGACCGTTTGTAGTTAGCAACAGCTCGTGTAGGCCACATAGCGACGCAGGAAGGTCAGAAAATTACAAAACTTTAGGGAACACTAGATCTCACTGGGCTTGAGGTCCATCGCGGACCTCAGACTCAGTGGACACCCAGAACTGGGATCTGGCACTGGCCAAATGCACCCCACCAATGCCAGAATTTGAATCTGGCACTTACAAATGAAATCGAGACTCCGGACTTTTCAGCTATTGAATTTCTTCTAAATTTACGGTGAAGGTCTAATGTGCGGGCCTACGTCCGTCAACAAAACCTGGGCCCCGATCGTGGCACGGTAACCGTTGATCACACGTCGGACCTGTACGATCAAACCAAATATCCGATCGATCCCAAAATTTACATGGCCCTTCATCGGGCCATGGTCCACTTATCCTATAAGTTTCATGGCCAGGAGACCACCAGAACTTCCCCAACAACAGGAATGGACCCCGCAGGGCCATTTAAAGATCGGAACCGTATGTTCAAACCCCATGTTTGTTCATCCATTTGCTCCCAAACTTTGCATGACCCCTCATCAAGCCATGGAGCACTTGTCCTATAAATTTCGTGACGAGACCCTGTTACTCTTTTAGCCTTAAACCGACGGTTTAGAGTAATCATGACCAAATCTCAACTTTCATCAGTTATAAATAAGTCATACTATAAACATAGTTAATCCAAACCCTAATCAGTGCCCACGAGAAATATATTGCCTAATTCATTCTAAAAATGCTCCGATTTCCCGAACAAGCTCTAGACCCCTCGTTGGTGGGCCACTAATTCCAAAACTATAGAATAATGTCTGTCTTACTGGGCTTGACGTCCATCGCGGGAGTCGAACTTGGAAACTGTCCAGAACCGCTCAACTTGAGCCAAAGGATAAGTGCATGAGAAATGCAAATACCCTAAAGAAAGGAGTTGGAACTTAAGTGAATTGGGTCGTCCACTCTTATGCAAAGTTGAAGATTTCAGACCGTCGGTTTGTGACCAAACTTCACACGTAGAGTAAGGATATTTCCCTTCTCATATCCATATAGTTGCGGCCCCGATCGACCATCGGTGACCGTTGAACAGACTTCTAATCATATCTATCGATCGACGCATCCAAATGGCGGGCCGATCATATCCATACATAGATCATCATTAGGGCCAACTATCATACGGTGTATATCACCATATACGCCCCGTAGTGGGCCCTAGAGGTTAGAAAAACCCTCCTATAGGGCTATTATGGTAAAAACCTAGACCTTAGGGCCATTTACACCAAATCTGGCACTATAAAAGGGCCTCATTTGGGGCACCCCTCTCCCCATACGAATTTACCCTAGAGAGAAGAGAGAGAGAGAGGAGAAAAGAGGAGAAAGAGAGAAGGAGAGAAGGAAGAAGGGAGAGAAAGGTGGGCCCAAGGGAGGTGAGATCTAGAAACCCTTCTTTCATTTTTCTCAAGAAACCCCACATCCACAAGGAGGTAAGCACCCATATTTTTTATAATCTTTTGTGTTGGGGTAGGATTTGTATGAAATCCTAACATGCAAGTGCATTGTCTTGGCCTCACGCATTGGGGGGTCTTGGCCTCGCATTGGGGGGTCTTGGCCTCGCAACCAGCTTAGGGCATTGATATGTAGGGTGCATCAAATTTTCAAACCTGCTGGATGAATGGACTTAACTAACAACTCCGCTAACACAATCGCATTGTATCGCATTAGTTAGAGTGGCGACTCGAAAGTCGAGGTCGCAATGAGGGAGTGCTGACATACGTGATCGTTAGATGGAGTCGCTCGAGGGAGTGTTGTGGCGAGGGCATGCATCATATCATTCTGCATGCATGCATTTTAAATAAGAGTTGTTAGGTATTGTTGATTATTTATTTTTCATTAAATTCATATTATAATTGATGCCTGTTAAAACTTAAGATTAATAGCACCCACTGAGTTGATCACTCACTCCCACTCTACGACGATGTTTTAAAATACCAACTAGACCCTCTCATAGTTGCAGGTGATGTGGAACAAGGGGAGCATGGTGATGTTACTCTCGACGAGGTGGAGCTGTCATACTTTCAGTTGATGGACGACTCCCCATCAGCTTGATCAGGTGAGATTTGGATCGCTGAGTTGCGGACTCAGCTTTATTCTTTGGGGTCATAGTATTCTTTTGTTTGTTTTTGTTAGGCAACGCCTTGTGTGACCCATTTACATTTTGGACCTATATATATGCGTGATATCTTTCATTTCAGTAGACTTGTGTAGTTGTGTTTCATGCTCCAAGTAATTTCAGGTTGCGCGTTTAAACTTGATTAAATCTTAAAATTATAAAATTGATAATAAGTGACACTTGGGAATTCGGGAGTCGAGCGTATGCACGACTCTCGATTTTTCAGGGCATTACAGATGGTATCATAGCAATAGTTTGGAATCCCTTGGGCCATGGGTCATGAGTTCACTATTGCATCCGCTGACTTGAAAAGATACGTATTAGATGACACAACAAGGACTTAGAACACTAGGAATCGTCCCAAACCCTGAACCAACAACTTCAGAGGAAAGGAATGACTTGCGGGGGGTTAGGAATGGGTAGCACGATAAGAGGATCCAAGAGTCTTAACTTGACGGCAAGATTTGGTTCAATTGACTAGGAGTTTTAGCTCATTAGGGCATCAAATTTCTAAGACCCATGGGGCCAATTGGAATAGGTGGGATTAGGGTGAAAAGAAGGTTAGAGTGACGATTAACGTAGGTGTAAGGTATTGTCCATGGGATGAGCGCATCCCATGTTCCATGATGTCGGTTGGATTGTATCTAACTAGAGGTAAATTTCAGGTTTTCTTCTGAAATATACTTGGAAGGTTCATCATCATGGGATTTGAAAATCCCACATCACGCCTCTTAACACAAGGCTCACCTAGCAAAGCCTAGAGAGTCAATTTGGAATCTCATCCCACACTCATTTCAGTCATGTCATTCCTAATCGTGAGTTAGGTTTAGCATGGTAATCCCGTCTCATACAGTTTAATGCCACTAGCCGAGCAAGTCAAGAATTGAAATTCCTTTTTCGAATGTATCTTATTAAGATATTCACCGGTCATCACCCCATTCTCAAACTTCTCCTGTATATTGTTAGAAACGAGTTGTAGGCTATATGATTGGACAATAGGAGCCTTCTCCACGTCCAAATAAACTAAAATTAGGCCAAAAATACTAGTTCTGACGTATTCGGGGATTATTAGGTAGGGGTGAGGGAAGTTATACCGAAAATAGAGAGGACGGAGAAACAATTAATTTTGACCACTAAATAAGAGAAATATCACGAAACCACTAGGTGCATTGCGTATAACAACTTCTCCTACCGCAAATTCATATGTGGCACTTCTCCGGGGGCCTTACAGGCACCCGGGAAAGTGCAAAACAAGATGGCCAAGGCAGAGCGTGGGCGTCCCCACGTCCAAAAGTGCAGAGAGTGGGCGTCCCAACGCCCGAGTGGGCGTCCTCACACCCAAAGTTCCAGAGGGTAGGCATCCCAACGCTCGGGTGGGCATCCCCACACCCAAAGGCCTAGCGGACGGTCGTTCGGACGCCCGGGTGGGCGTCAGAACTCCAGTGGGCCGGCGTCCCGACACCCACCGGGCGTCCTCACGCCCAAACACACCATGGCCTAGTGTCCCCACGTCGAAAATTTCTACAATTTTGAGTCAACTTCAAATTTTCATATCTTCTTCGTTACAACTCCGATTTAGGTGATTTAAAATTCAGATTGAAGCTTAACAAGTCTAGTTTCATATAAAATAAAATAAAAATAAAATAAAATTATAATATAGTTAAATTTAGAGTGAATTGACAGCTGTCCAAAAAATCATTGGTTTTGGACGGTGGTTACTTCTAAAATTTTTATAATTTCTTTGCAACTCCAAATGATATGAAATTGGGTGGGATGATTTAAAACTTGATGATAAATCATTATAAAAATTTTAAAAATAATACAGTTACTAAAAGTGTAAGAAACGTTACAAGATAGGTCCCTCCTCCCTTTCATTGTACACACGAGTGAGGCCATTTCCCTTGCTAATTAGGACTATCTAAAATTCATAAAACTTATCTCTACTACTATCATTATCCTCCATCATCCCTTCTAAACCCTAAAAAAAAAAAAAAAAAACTCTCCCACTCCCAATCCCCAAACCCACCATCTTCTTCTTCACTCTAACCCATTTCAATCCTCATTCTCTCAAACTCTTTCTTAACCATTTTCTTTTTCTCGATCCCATTCTCAAGTTCACCCACAAAACCTATTTCAAACCTATCTTCTTATCCTTTACAGAACTATCCCGTCTCAAACCTTGTGAAATCTCTCCCTCTCATTTCTCAAACTCAAACCCCACTCTTTTCGCTATCTTCTCCCCCGTTTTCAACCTTCATTCCTCAAAACCCATTTATTCCACTTACATTTCCAAAACCCACCCTTGGGTCCTTCCTCAAATCCATTTCAACCTTGCTTAACCCTCATTTCTCAACCCATCTCCTTCTCTAAACCTCAACACACCATCCTCTTCAAAGAACTATCCTCGTTCCCTTCACACCTCTTATCTCTCTAACCCATCCTACTCCATCACTTTCAGTCTTTCACTCTTAACACCCATCTCAAAACCCATTCACAAATCCAACACTAAACGCATTTCTTTTCCAAAACATTCTCATCAACAATCCATTTCCTTGCCAAGGGAAATGACATTCCTAGCAACCGTTGTCTCCTTCTCCATTCCAGTGATTCTTTCCCTCAGGGGGAAGGAGCACCCCCACTTTCGCCCGACTCCAACGAGTAGATCCACAACCTCACTGATGACTAGTAGTCGTTTAATGCGGCTAGGTCTGATGCATGTACTGAAGGATGATTAGGACTTTTTTTTTATCGTATTTCCTTTATGTTTAGCATGTTTAATGATGCTTGTAATTCATGTTATAACATGTAATTGGCCATACTAATAGCATTTTGAAATCGATGTGGATGTAGGAATTGAAATTCTCTTATCACTTTGTGAATGCTTACATGTATGGTTTCCTATAGATGAGTCATGACTTTTCATATTAAAGTTTAATATTGGGGTCTATTTAGGAATTATTTATAATCGTGTTAGGAATCATCTCATGATTAAATTGATTACATATATATATATATATATATATATATATATATATATATATATATATATTTGCTTAAGTTGTACCCGTAAGTAGGATTAAGTTTCATATTTAATGCTTTGTAAGCTCGGGTTAGGGGTGGACTACAGTAAAATATATTGAGTTTTCCCATTCTCTTATGGACTCAAGGTTCCAACAAATTCGAGATGATGACGTCCTTCACATTTGCCTTCTTGCGCCCTTACTAGCATTATTAGCACTCCAAACCTTCTGAATACCTTAAAACTTTCGACTATTCATTCCTTCTTAAAATTTATGAAACTAAAGTGCAGTCTGCTCATAACCCCCTAGCCCTAAGATTGAAATGGTAGTTTATATAAAATTTTGTGCCTTTAGAAACTCTTTAGGATGATCCTTGACTATAAGCATATCGAGGGATTTATTAACCCTCAATTTGGACATAAA
This sequence comes from Magnolia kwangsiensis, assembly GCA_037074715.1. Classification (NCBI taxonomy): domain Eukaryota; kingdom Viridiplantae; phylum Streptophyta; class Magnoliopsida; order Magnoliales; family Magnoliaceae; genus Magnolia; species Magnolia kwangsiensis. The sequence goes on along the minus strand of CM073586.1, from coordinate 81,221,461 downwards.
TCGAATTGAGGACTCTCTTAGACTAAGACCCAATGGGCAACCTTTTATATAGGATATTTAAACTTTCCAATGATGGTCATTCCTTAAACATTTAGATTGATCGGACTACGGAATTACGGAAGCATACGCCTGCGAAGCATTCGCGGCATGACCCAATTCTCAATCCTGGGCGACTACCAATGGACTCACTGCTTTGACCGAGCAGAAGACCAGGATCCACCAGGACGAAGAAGGGATACGATGAGCCTTCTACCCTGGTCAGGTAGATAATCGACGTATCAAGTTCAAGCCCACTACAACCGTCTCTCCGTGTTGGTCTAACATTGAAAATAAACATTTTTACTCTACATAGAGGGAAATCGTCGTCATGAATTCAAATCTTTAGAAAAATAAATAGATAATTACATAAATTGTAGTAAACCATCAGGGTGAAAAAGTTTTTAAGGGGGATAAACTAAAATGAGCCAAACTAGCATAAATAGTATACACTATACCATGCATATAAACTTGAAATCAATGAAACTTAGGTAAATAAAATATTAATACCTTTACTTAATACCCTTAGGCAATTTTGGGAACGAAATTATTTTTAAGGGGGGTAGATTGTAACATCCTAAATTTTTACTGTTTTGAATTTCTAAAAATTCTTAAATTTTTTTTATTAATTAATCTATAATATCACTTAATGACCGTCAGCACTCAATGTTAATATATACAGGAGTGAAACCAGTAAAGAACCCGTAACGTCCTATCCAACCAACATAGTGTCCTAGGGCATCCACGTAGAATTTTTCGCAGGACCGTTTGTTTATACTACTCGTGCTGAGGTACCACAAGTTAATTAACTTAGGATTATCCCATTAGAGTAGACCAGACGTATTATGATAGGACCTAGTGTGGGCCGCCAAGCCAAATGACCGTTTGTACTTAGCAATAGCCCCTGCAGGCCACATAGCAACGCATGAAGATCAGAAGATTATAAAACTTTAGGGAACACTACATCTCACTGGGCTTGAGGTTCATCGCGGACCTCAGACCCAGTGGACACCTAGAACTAGGATCTGGCACGGCCAAATGCATCCCACCAAGGCCAGAATTTAAATCTGGCACTTACAAATGAAATCGAGACTCCGGACTTTTCAGTCGTCGAATTTCTTCTAAATTTACGATGAAGGTCTAATGTGCGGGCCTACGCCCGTCAATAAAACCTGGGCCCCGATCATGGCACGGTAACCCTTGATTGCACGTCGGACCCGTATGATCAAACCAAATAACCGATCGACCCCAAAATTTACATGGCCCTTCATCGGGCCATGGTCCACCTATCCTATAAGTTCATGGCCAGGAGACCACCAGAACTTCTCCAACAACCGGAATGGACCCCGTAGGGCCATTTAAAGATCGGAACCGTATGATCAAACCCCATGTTCGTTCATCCATTTGCTCCCAAACTTTGCATGACCCCTCATCAGGCCATGGAGCACTTGTCCTATAAATTTCGTGACCAGGGACCCATGAGAGCAACCCCGTTACTCTTTTAGCCTTAAACCGACGGTTTAGAGTAATCATGACCAAATCTCCACTTTCATTAGTTATAAATAGGCCATACTATAAACATAGTTAATTCAAACTATAATCAGTGCCCACGAGAAATCTCATTACCTAATTCATTCTAGAAATGCTCCGATTTCCCGAACAAGCTCTAGACCCCTCGTTGGTGGGCCACTAATTCCAAAACTATAGAATAATGTCTGTCTTACTGGGCTTGACGTTCATCGCGGGAGTCGAACCTGGGAACTGTCCAAAACCGATCAACTTGAGCCAAAGGACGAGTGCATGAGAAATGCAAATATCCTAAAGAAAGGAGTTAGAACTTAAGTGAATTGGGTCGTCCACTCTTATACAAAGTTAAAGATTTCAGACCGTCGGTTTGTGACCAAACTTCACACGTAGAGTAAGGATATTTTCCTTCTCATATCCGTATAGTCGCTGCCCCGATCGACCATCGGTAACCGTTAAACAGACTTCTAATCATATCTATCGATCGACGCATCCAAATGGCGGGCCGATCATATCCATACGTAGATCATCATTAGGGCCAACTATCATACGGTGTATATCACCATGTATGCCCCGTAGTGGGCCCTAGAGGTTAGAAAAACCCTCCTATAGGGCTATTATGGTAAAAACCTAGACCTCAGGGCCATTTACACCAAATCTGGCACTATAAAAGGGCCTCATTTGGGGTACCCCTCTCCCCATACGAATTTACCCTAGAGAGAAGAGAGAGAGAGAGAGAGAGAGAGGAGAAAAGAGGAGAAAGAGAGAAGGAGAGAAGGAAGAAGGGAGAGAAAGGTGGGCCCAAGGGAGGTGAGATCTAGAAACCCTTCTTTCATTTTTCTCAAGAAATCCCACATCCACAATGCAATCGATTTCCATCCGATTGGGGAGGTAAGCACCCATATTTTTTGTAATCTTTTGTGTTGGGCTAGGATTTGTATGAAATCCTAACATGCAAGTGCATTGTCTTAGGATTCCGGCCGATCAACATCGAGTTCGACGCTTCTAGGTCGTTCTCCAAGATCTCAATGATCCATAGGTGCGGATTATTGCTCTTAGGTGGCCTAGCACCAATTTTAGTATGTGTTTAATGATTTTGGTTGCTTGGATGCTATCTTAGGAGAATCTAGAGAAATCCTAGGACTTGCATGTTTGTAGAATTGTATGTTTGGCTCTCATATGATGTTGTTCTTACCCCTCACATGACTTTGTGTATGAACAATTGCATGCTTATGCCTTGTTTGATTTTCTCATATGATTTGCCCTATAACATGTATGATTCATTGATTTTTAGGTATTTCGGTTCTAAGGGAGGTAGGAAGTGCTTAACTTCCTTATCCACCCACACAACGCGCACACACCTTGTTCATGATATTGTTAGCTTTACATGTAAGTAGAAATTTAAAATTTTATGTTGAAAAGCATGAGAACATGGTGTTGTTTATGTTAGATGATGCATTGATAGTTGGCATGTTCTGAATCACCTCTCAAACCCTTGGGTTGGTCAGTAATTCGAGGAGAGCGAAGGCGGCCCCGTTGGTAGGACCGCCTCGAGGCTAAACTCATAGATTTGGGCGAGTGCATGTGGGTGACAGTAGTTAGACTACATGGGTTTCTTGCACCCGATGTCGTTCCGCCACGTACTGGCCTGACTCTTACGGTTTAGTCTGTTGTCTGGCCAACCCTATTTGTTAACCCTGTATGCTCACATTTGTATGGAACCTGAATCACCCTACAACCATTGCAGCCCATTATTAACTTACTGAAAATTGGTCCACAGCCTCGTGAGCAGGGCATGGTGGAATGGGACACTGTGTCCGAGTTGTCAACCTACGATGGGGTGCCGCGCCTCCCCGTAGTGACCGCGAGCGATCCCTTTCTCTTGGTACTCCTCATGTGCTTGAAGTCAGGGATGAGGAACCCGACGGGATCACGGACCGCGAGGTCTTGGCCTCACGCATTGGGGGGTCTTAGCCTCGCAACCAGCTTAGGGCATTGATATGTAGGGTGCATCAGATTCTCAAACCTGCTCGATGAATGAACTTAACTAACAACTCCGCTAACACAATCGCATTGCATCATATTAGTTAAGGTGGTGACTCGGAAGTCGAGGTCGCAATGAGGGAGTGCTGACATACGCGATCCTTAGATGGAGTCGCTCGAGGAAGTGTTGTGGCAAGGGCATGCATCATATCATTCTGCATGTATGTATTTTAAATAAGAGTTGCTAGGTATTTTTGATTATCTGCTTTTCATTAAATTTATATTATAATTGATGCCTGTTAAAACTTAAGATTAATATCACCCACTGAGTTGATCACTCACTCCCACTCTAGGACGGTGTTTTAAAACACAAATCAGACCCTCTCATAGTTGCAGGTGATGCGAACCAGGGGGAGCATGGTGATGTTACTCTCGACGAGGTGGAGTTGTCATACTTTCAGTTGATGGACGACTCCCCATCAGCTTGATCAGGCGGGATTTGGATTGCTGAGTTGCGGACTCAGCTTATTCTTTGGGATCATAGTATTTTTTTGTTTGTTTTTGTTGGGAAACGACTTGTGCGACCCATTTACATTTTTGGACCTATATATATGCGTGATATCTTTCATTTCAGTAGACTTATGTGGTTGTGTTTCATGCTCCAAGTAATTCCAGGCTGCACGTTTAAACTTGATTAAATCTTAAAATCATAAAATTGATGATAAGTGACACTCAGGAACTCGAGAGTCGAGCGTATACACGACCCCCGATTTTTCGGGACGTTACACATTCCATCCTCATTGTTTCACATGATATGTGCTACTTGAGCATTCCATCAACTTCATTTTTTAACTCATATCATTCAACATTGTTTCCTATAATGTGGTCCACTTGAGATAGAGATATACTTCATTTTTTTTAATCATATCATAAAATGATATATAAAAATATATGGACGGCGTGGATGACACACATACATCATAGTACCAAATCCGCGATCGCTGAAAACGGACTGTCGAGCAACCGTGACGTATATGTTTCATCCAAGATTCAAGAGGCATATCAATTCACTTCTATCAATGCTAGTGATTCGCTCAGGAATCGATCGCAGAGGTGAGTCTCATTAAATTTCATTCATATGCGAGTTCAATGCCATTCAATCGGTGGGTCGTACGGCAAACACAATCAAGACCATAAATCAAGTCAATCGACTCAAAAGTAGACCCATGCATATTTGAGAAGAATGGACGGTCAATAAAAATAATCAACACCCATGTTCAACAAACACACGTGACCCAGCTGGATTCTGGCATTTTCATTCTTCATGTTGGGCCGCACTTGAAACATGCCTTGGATCTCACATGTGGTCACGTAGGCATATGCCGCATTCGCTTCTTCAATATTTCCTTTTTCGCAAATAACATGAAAACCACGACCATATAACTTGACAACCGCGACCCATATCACATAAAACCATGACCCATATAATATGATAACTACGACGACTCATTTAACATAACAATCACAACACATATAATATGACAACCACAACCCATGATAACTACGACCCTTAATTACCACATAACAACCATGACCCATGTAACATGACAACCACGACCCCATGATAACTACGACTTATACAACATAACAATCACGACTCATATAACATGACAACTACGATCCATGACAACCACGATCTATTTTTGGTAGTGTAAATGGATTAAAGACTACAGATTAAGGTCATGGTATACTCCAATTGATCTTTGGATATGCTTTAATTTTGGGTTCAACCCCTTAAATTAGATGAAAAAATGGATGGATGGCGTGGATAGACCACATACATTTAAGGTGGGCCCAACGAAGTACTCAATCTAATTTTCTCTCTCACAAACAACTTAGACTGGGAAAGAAAGAAAAACGGGCCAACCATACTCCTACCTCATAACAACCACGACCCTTTCCTCATGAAAACTATGACCTATATAACATGACGACCACGACTCATACCTAGGTCGTGGTTGTAATGTGGTAAGGGTCGTGATTGTAATGTAATAAGGGTCGTAGTTCTCATGTTATATGGGTCATGGTTGTCATGGGTCGTAGTTTTCCCAGGTCGCAGTTGTTACATATTCACTTCCTTTGCTATCAAATGAAAGGATAGCCATTGGTACAATAGTCTGAGGCCAACAATGAGGAGATCCGTTCCGTTCATCTTATTGGCCAGCTCGGTGTGGGCCCAAAAAGTCCTGACTTGGGGCAATGTCCACTTCTAACAAACATCACGGTGAGCCTGAAAAGTTTCAACAACGGGTTCCATTGTTACCATTATTTTCTATTATGTGACCCACACGAGCTTTGGATCAGGCTAATATTTAGACCCCGACCCTAAAATGACACGGTAAAAAGGACGGAAAGCATGGATTATACGCACACGTCAATATGGGCCCCACGAGTTTAGTCCTTGCCAGCGCGTAAAAAGGGTTCCGTATACATCACTTTATTGGCATTCAATAGTACGTAACTTCTTAGTTCTTAAAAAACTGTGCAACTACTGAAATAAGGTCAAGGGCATTTTCATCAGAAATAGACTCCAAAAGCTGTGAAAGGCCCTTTAGGGAATATATGGAGTGACTTAGCATTATAGGTAATTTGTCCAAACTTCGAAGCCAGTATGGTCAATTTCCCATAATAATACCTCCTACAATATATCTTAGTGGTAGTTACCCTATGAACGGTTTAGATGGCATATAAACATCGCGGTTGACTTTAAAAAGGTTTCAACATGGACGTTTCTTTTTCTCGGTTTCTTGTGTGGGGTGGCCCACCTGAGTTTTGGATCTGCCTGATTTTTTGAAACAATCATAATGTTATCTTGCAAAACTTATGGACGGAGTGGATTTGTCACTGGCATCTCTGTGGGCCCCACGTAGTTTCGCAGTTCGCGTGAAGTCTATTACCAATATGCCACCTGTACAAATACTGAGTGACTGTGTATCGTCCATTACACTCTCCCAGACTATCACAATGTTTTCCTCGAATATTCAAATGGACCCATGCATGGTTAGGCACGTGGGGCTGCGGGGGTACGGCCGCATGAGTGGGAGTAAAGCTCCATTTATCTCATACGCTTACAGACGCACACACGTATGTGTATTTCTTTAATGCCCCCCAGCATTATTTGGATAGAGTGCAACGGCTATAAATATGCGTCGGAGTTTTCATACCTTCTTAGGAGAAACACAGAAGCCATTTGGTTCTTCATCTCCTCAACTGATTTCTCTCTCTCTCTCTCTCTCTCTCTCTCTCTCTCTCTCTCTCTCAAGTGCTCCTTTGTGAGTAGCTGAGTGTCCTTGGCCTAGTGAATTTTTTGGTGCAATCCGTTGCCAAAAAATGGAAAGCCAGGGATGCTGCAGCAACTTCTTTCAAAGGTGCAAGCCTTACATCGCCATGATCTCACTTCAATTTGGCTATGCGGGCATGAACATTATCACTAAGGTCTCCCTCAATAGAGGTATGAGCCACTATGTTCTCGTCGTCTACCGCCATGCCTTCGCCACTGCCATAATAGCCCCATTTGCCATCATTCTCGAGAGGTATATACAATTCGCCAAACAAATTCAAAATATCCATCCACTCTGATAATTTCGTAAACTAGTCTAATGTTGCACATACCAATTTTGTTCACCATGACAGGAAGGTTCGACCGAAGATCACGTTTCCAATTTTCATGCAGATATTTGTACTGGGTCTTCTTGGGTTAGTATATTACCACTATGTTTTCTATATCACTATATCACGCAGTCTTCATCATGTCGTGGAATAGTACTGTCATTGTTTTTATAAGGACGGGATCTCACTCATATGTCATTGGATTCTACAGGCCGGTGATTGATCAGAACTTTTACTATGCTGGGCTGAAATTCACCTCCCCCACCTTCTCTTGTGCCATGAGCAACATGTTACCAGCCATGACATTCGTCATGGCTGTTCTATGCAGGTACACACATACACATGCATTCACTATCATCATCATGTTAACATGGAATTACTTACTGATCTTGAGATGGGATTGTGGTGGTGGAAACTAGGATGGAGAAAGTAAACATAAAGAAAGTAAGGTGCCAGGCAAAGGTAGTAGGAACTCTAGTGACAGTGGCAGGAGCCATGTTTATGACCTTGTACAAAGGGCCCATTGTAGAGATGGTGTGGTCCAAGTCCGTCCATCCTCGTAAATCCTATGTGACAAACACCACAGATGTGACTGACAAAGAAGACTGGTTCAAGGGCTCCATTCTCCTCATCATAGCCACACTAGCTTGGGCATCTTTCTTCATCTTGCAGGTACAAAAGAAAAGGAACGCAAGGACAAAACCCACTCTCTACCTTTCTATATTCTAATTTCATGTTGCTTTTCATTTCCAAAGACCTTTTGTTTTAGCTATTGAGTTTGAATCTTGGGTGTTGTGTTTCAAGGCTATAACAATGAGGAGATATACAGCTCACCTCTCCCTCACAGCACTGGTGTGCTTTATGGGCACTCTTCAGTCAATTGCTGTGACCTTTGTCATGCAGCACTCCCCTTCTGTCTGGAACATAGGCTGGGACATGAACCTCCTTGCTGCTGCCTATGCTGTAAACATCTCTCTCTCTCTCTCTCTCTCTCTCTCTCTCTCTCTCTCTCTCTCTCTCTCTCTCTCTCTCTCTCTCTCTCTCTCTCTCAAATGGTATTTTCTTTTGTAGATTGGATCTTCTTAACATATATACAATATCCAAAAGAAGTTGAGTGTTTATGCATTTTGATTCTCAGTTACTAATGAAGGTTGGGTTTACACATGTAGGGAATCGTCTCTTCGAGCATTGCGTACTATGTCCAAGGGCTAGTCATGCAAAAAAGAGGGCCTGTTTTTGTCACTGCCTTCAGCCCTCTGATGATGATCATAGTAGCCATCATGGGATCTCTCATCCTTGCAGAAAAGATTTACTTAGGAGGGTAATGTCCTTTCAAAACCAACCCACTTCACATCATCCTATTACACGTTTCAATTAAGGGAAAAAAAGAAAGAAAGAAATAAACATTGGAAAGGAAGCAATTCCCACACATGCGCACACACGTGTGTATATGCACATGTCCATGTGTGCACACCCACATCAAGATTTTCAAAATGGAAAACGGCCCATGTTGCCATTTTTTCTTAAAGGTGAAAGGAAAAAAAGAAAGTTGGGAACAACCATAGCCACTTGTAATTTCTAGTGATTTGATGTGTATGCGTGCACTCCTCCATTCTCACATGCCTATCAAAACAAAACAAAATTTCACTTTTTTTTCTTCACCATCACAGCACCACTGAAAACAACATTTCAATGTCCCAAAAATCAAAACCAGAAAAATGCAAATCTTCGATCTCCTTTTGTTCTCACTTTCCTCTTCTTCTTCTTTTTTTTTTTTCGTATGCCATTCACCACCCGACTGATCATTTCCACATGTGGGTGCAGTGTCCTTGGTGCCATATTGATAGTTGCAGGCCTGTACTCAGTCCTGTGGGGCAAGTACAAGGAACACAAAGAGAAACAGGCCGTGGAATCCATCCCAGAGGCTATTAAGGGCATTGAAGGAAACAACCTTCCCATGATAGAAGACATTGAAGCCAATGACATTGAATCTGCGAAAGCAAAAGGTAACAAGAGCTCTCTCGGTGACCAGGCCGTCAGCGTTACCGTCAATGTACCACCACCCATGAAAGCTAACGGTAACTAGCCGTTAAAGTTAGTTAAAAGGAGAGAGTGTGAGAGAGACAGAGAGAGAATGTAATGCTTAAGGGAGGGCAATTTTGTCATTTCCCTTCTTACCCTTTTTTTTTTTTTTTCAATTACGGGGCCTGGGTTTTCTACATATGGACGCTGATATTCTGATAGTTTTGAAGAAAAATGGAAAATTTCCTGAGAATTGTAGAATCTCTTTTTAATAGAGGTTTGGTGTGTTTTTTTCCTTTTCTTTTGCTTCTATCTATTGAATTCTTCTTGGAATTTTTTTTTACACGTGGCGGAATCGCTGGCATCCGTTGGAGGCCCCACTAACATCTAGTGGTTGACCTTTCGGCCAGTTGAGCCCACTTTGCGGGCTCGAATCTTCCTGCAGCTATTTGCGTCAGATGCCTTTATAAGCTTTTAGTATTATGGATTGTTTGCTAGCAAAACCTTCCAAAACAAATTGCTTTCCAGCAAAATTAATAGCAATTGGGCCCCACACGCTGCCTATACTTCTATTGGACATGTTCTATAATCGCCCACTGCAGATTTTATTGTGTGGGTCCCAGTGTTGATTGACCGCTGTCCTTCTATTTGTAGCGGTGCATGCATCAGTTAATTTTATTATAAAATGGTTTGGAGCTGATGAACGGTCTAGATCCAGGGCATTGTGCTATTTGTAGAGCTGTACACGAGCAGAGTATACTCGTTAACTCGCTCGACTCAACTCGGAAAAACTCAACTCGACTTGGCTCGAAATGATTTAGAGCCAAGCACGAGCGGATTTTTCGTGCTCAAAATCATTTCGAGCCGAGCACAAGCTTGTCCCTGCTCGACTCGGCTCGACTCGAGTAATACTCGAAATCAAGTTGACTCGGCTTGACTCAGACTCGACTCAGATCGACTCAGACTCAACTCGATACTCGACTAGGGGTGTGTATATATATATATATCCAAAAAAAAAAACCTTAAGCTACTCACCCACCCCGCCCATCCCTTTTTCAGCAACCCTACCCTCTCTTAGCCCGTTCAAAAAAAAAAAAAAAAAAAAAAAACAGCACCCTTCCTTCCTAATGCCCCTAGCCTCTCTCAGGCCATCCCTGCGCTCGTTCGACTTCCATCCGGTGCCAGTCGTCCCTGCCGCTCGTCCCTGCCCTGCCCAATGCCCTTGTTCGGTGCCGCTGCTCGTCCCTACCGCTTGTCTGGTGCCGCAACTCATCCCTACCCAGCACGCATGGTGCCAGTCATTCCTGCTGCAGCTCGCTCGGTAAGTACCTAATACCTTCGATTTGAGACATTTTTCCTTGAATATTCTGGTTTTGATTTCTATAGGAACTCATTTTTGACCTTTTGTGTGTGTGTGTGTATGTGTGTTTTGATTATGTATTCAATGGTACATCAGACCATTCTTTAATAAGAACGCTATCTTGAAGGTAAGTTGAAATTTTACTATAAATGTATTGATTAGAAAGATGACAATAAGTTTTATGTAGGAATCAACTCAAAATAAAACCAAGTTGGCATTCACTGTTCTCCAAAAGTCTGTTAACGTAGGGACCGTTGGAAAGGTTTCAGTTAAATACCACACATTGTATTCATGGATATGTGTTTCACCTAATGAGTGAAATCAGATGGATCACCCTAGACTCGAAAACTCAGACTTGACTCGACTCGAACTCGAACGAGCAGAGCACGAGCTGGGCATCCGAGCTCGAAGCCCAAGCCGAGCTGAGTACGAGCTGGGACTCGGGCAATACGAGCTGAGCACGAGCTGGGCAATACTCGGCTCGACTTGTGTACACCTGATGCAGGGATGAACATGATAAGGTCAATCACCATCTTCCTCAAGGATAACTACTCTGAATCCACATGGGCTCATGCTCTCTCTCAATAGACCCTTACGGATCAATTCCTCCACCTGCCCCTGAAGTATCTCACACTCCTTCGGACTCATCCGATAATGTGGACGGTTGGGCAGGCTAGCTCTAGGGACGAGGTCTATGTGATGTTGGATGTCCCTCATGGGAATCTATCAGGTAAATCTTCAGGTCAGGCTTCTTTAAATTCATTTAGAAACAGTCTTAAACTTGAAGGGATATTTGAGGGTTCCTTTTCCTCACCCTTCACCACTACGGCATATACCTCACCGGTTTTCTTAGATTCCTCCATGAAATTCCAAATGATCAAGAGAGAACTCCCCTCCACTTTAGAGTCTTTAGGGTGGTTCTCTGGTGCAATAGGGGCAAGGATTATTTTTTGACTATCCTTTACGAATATGTAGACGTTGTCTCATCCCCAATGGGTCGCATCATGGTCTGACTGCCAAGGTCGATCGAGTAGTATATAACAAGCTTTCATATCGACGACATTACAAAGTATCTGATCCTTATAATGTTTACCAATTAAAAATGAGATAGTACATTGTTCAGTTACTTTTGTCTCATTCACCTTTTTTATCAAGCCAATTGAGTATGGGAAAGTATGTCTCGTCATTGGTAGTTGTAACTTGTCCACCATCACCCATGAAACGATGTTCACGCTACTACCACTGTCTATGATCACATCACAGACCTTTCCGTTAACAGTGCACCGAGTACGAAATATATTGTGTCGCTGTGGGTGTACTTCCGTTCGTGGGGTATATAGTAGTCGCCTCACAACTAGAGATTTGCCACGATCCTCGCTCATCAATTCATCGTCACCTATTATTTCTTCAGTGGTTTGCTCATATTCAACAAAGTCATGACTTCTTCTGCGGCCTCATCTTTAGTATTCCCTTCGTTTATAGTCAAGTATGATGCGGGACGTTGAGGACAAGTGTTTGATAAGTGTCCTGGTTGGCCACTGCAGTAACGATTGTTCAGCCTTAGCCGAGCATAAGGATTTGGAATCCTACTCGGACTCGCTGTCGTGGGTGCTGCCCGTTGAGGTCTGGATAGTCTGCTCCCCGTATCACGGTTTGTGAGTGGAGGAGGTTGAGGACGTTCTCCTGCCAGATCTTTTCCTCGAGCCAACACTGGATCTTGTGTGAGACCCGTCATGGGGGGTCGATTTGAAGGATAGGGACGAGCAGGAGTTCTTACAAGTTATGTTTCTGCCCTTCCCGCCAATTGAACTGCTTCATCCATGGTCCCGACTGGATACATATGAACTCGGTCCTAAATTACCAGTCGTAACCCACCTGTAAATCGTGCCACCTTCTGTGACTCAGATTCTGACAATCGTTTCGTATAACCAACCGCTGGAATTCTTCAGTGTAATCTGTAACAGTTCGATTTTCTTGTCGATAATTCTAGTATTACTGAAATAATATCTGCTCATAATCACTAGAGAGAAATCGTGATCAAAGAAGACGTCTCATCCGAGGCCATGATGCGATGGGCGCCTTGTTCTAGTCAGCTCGTGAGAGTTGTAATTGTTCCCACCATGCAGAAGCACCAGATTTTAATTTAAACGCTACTAATTTCACCCTTTTATGATCTGGCACGTCCATATAATCGAAATATCTCTCTACTTTAGCTAGCCAATCGAGAAAATCTTTGATACGTAATAAACTGTTAAAACTAGGAAGTTCAGCCTTACCTCGATAGTCTCTTTCAGTATGATCTAGATGATCGCCTCCATGGATTGGTCGTCGGGCAAAACCCTCATCAATGTCCTTGTTGCAGAAACCAGAATCATCTGGTGTAGCCCTACGGTTTGCCATTGGTAGTGCTCTGTGATAATCGGGGTCACGTCGTATAGCAGCCGCGGGTGGTGGAGCCACCATGGGTGGTGGAGCGACCATAGGTGGTGGAGCACCTCCTAGGGCTCGGGGCGGAAGTAGCGCATCCACAAGACGGTCAAGGGTTGCCTGCAGCCCTTGCATGTGTTTACTCTCCAAGTGCAGGGTTGTGATGTAGTAATAAACTCGATAAGACCGAGGTCGAATCCCAAGGGACTGATACCTGTACATTATCTGAAACTAAATAGAAGTAGAACTAAACTAAGATGAAATCTAAATCAACTGAAATTTAAGGAATAATGGTGAAAGAAATAATCTCAAACTTTCGAGAAATCAGAGGTAAGAAACTAGGGAGTCAGAGGATCCGCTTATAGAGATCAGGGAGATCTTACGCCTGCTTCAAGAATTATGGAAATTAAACTGAACTTACTTGATATAGTTTCAAGAGATGAAAGGTGTTCACTCCCCAAGTGCAGGGTTGTGATGTAGTAATAACTCGGTAAGACCGAGGTCGAATCCCAAGGGACTGAAACCTGTACGTTATCTAAAACTAACTAGAACTAGAACTAGAATGAGATGCAATCTAAATTGAGTTGTAATTTGAGGAATAATTATGAAATATTAATCTAAAACTTAAGAGATATCAGAGGAAAGGAAACTAGGGATTCAGAGGATCCACTTGTAGAGATCAGGGAGGTCTTATGCCTGTTTTATAGAAATTAACTGAACTGTCATTGATCTAGTTATCAAGAGTTGAAAGGTATATGAATTAGAATGGATTCCATCACTAAACCATGCCCAGGAGACTATGGCTAACAACAGAATTAAGCTAATTACCAACCAATCACATGTCATGAAGGTTAGGAAGGGTACCGACATCCGACCATGCCCAGGAGACTATGGTGAACAACAGGGCTTCCTGACGTCATAAACATCAAAAGGAAAACGAACATGCCCAAAGCCATTACAGACCCATTGTAATTTCAGTCACAACAGACCATTAAAGACTAAAAAAATGCATTCCATTAATAATCAACTAAAATCAAACTTAGTTCTCAAATTAAATCAAAGGAATAAGTAAAATCCACCACTACGCTACAAGCTTCACCTCTTAGCCCTAGCTAAGAGGTTTAGCTCGTCATGAACGGGTTAATCTCAAAGTAGAAAAAATAAATAAACAGCAAAAAAAATAAAAAGACAAACTACTCTCTCTTGTTGTCGTTCCCAGTCAAGCTCCACGTGATGATTCCTCCTTTTGTTCTCTCTCTCTCTCTCTCTCTCTCTCTCTCTCTCTCTCTCTCTCTCTCTCTCTCTCTCTCTCTCTCTCTCTCTCTCTCTCTCTCTCTCTCTTTTATAGCTGATATGGTCGGTGGCTGGAAGGGTCGGTGGAAATTCTTTTCACACCATGAAAAGCTTCAGTCGGAAGTTTCTTTACGCAGTGCCGTGCGTAATGAAGAAAAACTCAAGAACGTTGTTCCTCCGCCGTTTCTCCTGACGTTCACCAAAAGCCTTAAAAACATGTCCCTTTGGACGGTTTTAGATGGTCTGCAATATGGACGGTCTGGATCATGCATCCTATTCCTAATGGTGGGCCACTGATTTCTTTAAATTCTGGGTTTTCCGGATATCTGCGAAATAGAGATCGCGTAAGAGTGACGCTGGATCCTAGTGGGGGCCTTAATCAAGATTTGATGAGAAATCCATGCCGTCCATTTTATTCCCAGCGAAAAACAGGTCAGGATAGGTGGTTTTGTTTCAAGTGTTACGTGACCCATTGTCCCAGATCTTCCCATCGTCCATCTTCCTTTTGGATGTCTGCGATCCCATCATCCTTGTTTCTGCACAATTCGTCACCTAGGCCTTGGTGATATAGGCCTCGGGATTCTAATAGACGGTCCAGATGCATCATATGGACCATTATGGTGGCCCAAAGAGATCATGCGCAATGCTCTGTTCGGGCGTTCGCAGAGTTCACGTAACTCTACCTGCGCTGATGAATGGTGGGGCCCACTAGAGAAACCCGACATAAAATCCAATCCATCCATTAGAACTATATCAAAAAACCAGTCGAAATTGACGTTGTCTGGCTTAAATTTGGTGTGGCCCATTAAATTGTAACCCAGCCGTCCATCCTGCTTTTCCTAAATATTCACGAGCGTACATGTGCATGGGACCGAAAGACGAGCTTGGCGAGGGTCCAGCCACCCCTGTGGAAACAATAGTCGGTCCAGATTTTTCAAAAGGATGACGAGTGGGGCCCACTGGAGAAAAATGGACGGACGCTGCCCGTCCGCTGTTCCTGCGCAAAGAAGAAGACGGGTCAGCCCGTCTTTGACTGGGCTGACCGACCGGTGCACGGCCGATCTCTTGTGCATGGTGTACACACACCACAGCATAAGCTCCACTTTGATGTTTTCGTGAAATCCGCTCCGTTCATCCATTCTGTCATCCCATTTAAAGCATTGAGACCAAGACTAGAGCATATCCAGATCTCAGGCGGGCCCCAGTTCAAGATTTTATGGGCTGATATGTCCACTGAGCCACTTCTACAATGATCCAAAAGCTGAAATTCGACGTGTACAGTTAATTTATGGTCCTCAGGCCATGTATGAAGTTTCGTGTCAATATGATGGCAGAAACCTTGTGATCTTGCATTCTGGACCCTTTTTAAGCCACTTAAGCTTGAACAGCTTGATTTCTTTTGATCTCTAGCGTGTAAATTTCTCGGCTTTGGTCCCCTGGAGTCTGTACCTTTTCTTTGGTGTCATCAGAGCGTTAAATTCATGCTTTAAGCTCCTTTTTTCAGTCCATGCTCGTAAAGTCACCTTGCAACACAAACACGATTAATCGGACCATTAAACAGTATCATGTTCGTAAATTCAGGTAATAACTGGGGTCTAATATGCAATATTTGACCCTCAACAAAAGGTATATGAATTAGAATGGATTCCATCACCAAACCATGCCCAGGAGACGAAGTAAACAACAGAATTAAACTAATTACCAACCGATCACATGTATGAAGGTTAGGAAGGGTACCGTCATCCAACCATGCCTAAGAGACGATGGTGAACAACAGGGCTTCCTAACATCATAAACATAAAGGAAATGAACATGCTCAAAGCCATCGCAGACCCATTGTAATTTTAGTCACAACAGACCATTAAAAATTAAAAATAAATCCTTAATTAGACTAAAATCATCATCAGTTTAGTATAAACAAAAGGCATAAGCAAAAGAATCTCCCATCACGCTACAAGCTTCACCTCTTAGCCCTAGCTAAGAGATTTAGCCCAACATGATTAGGCTATCCTCAGAATTAATCATAGAAAATAATAAATATAAACTTACAAAAGATATTTTTTTTTTTTTAAAAAAAAAACCTCTTTTAAACTCTCTCTCACACTGACGTTCCCAGCCGAGCCAAGATCTGATCTGAATCTAACTATCCCCTTCTTCTCTCCCTTTCTTCTCCTTTTATAGCCAGCAAGGAGTGGGTAGGTCAGTCAAAGTCAGCCAAACTGACCTTGTTTACACGGCAATAGTTGTGGAGAAAAAAGCTTGCGGAAGTTCTTTACGCATACAGGCTACGTACGCATCTGAACTAGAGTTTCCTAGTTCATCTTCCTTCCTTTTCTTTAAAAACAAAACAACGTCTTAGGGTACGTTTTTGGATGATCTTCAAGATGGATGGTCTGGATCAGCCATCCGATCAACTATGGTGGCCCACCTAGATCGACCGCAGGATCTGCTGCGGAACAGAGCTAGTGCAAACAGTTGTTGTGACGTTGGTGGGGCCCACTTTACTGTTGTTTTATGAAATCCACGTCATCCGCTACTTTCCTCCTAAAAAACCATTTGGGTATGAATGTTTTTGAATTGGATATGGTGTGGCCCACACGATCTTCTATTCCGCCGTCCATCCGGCGTTTGACGGTGGAGATTGCTTGAGTGCATACATGGGACCAAAAGGGAACCTAGGTGAGGTTAATACCCCCCACTATGTACATAATGGACGATCCAGATTCTTCAAATGGCTGATGGGTGGGGCCCACAAGCATGAATCGGTGGTCGTACGTAGAAGACGCTGTTGCGTCTTCTTGAATTTTTGGATTTCGTCAGTCAACACAACGCTGACCGACTTGATGGTTTCAGTGGGCGGCGGCCATGCGTGTGTTGTGCACATGCACTAGGTAAGGTGGGTCCCACCTTGATGTATATGAGAAATCCACACCATCCACCTTGTTCCCCATCTCATTTTAACCGTGGGGACTGAAATTGAAGCATATCCGGACAGCAGGTGGGCCCCAAATCAGGATTTTAGGGGCTGATCTGTACGTTGGGCTACTTTCGTAAGGATCCAATGGCTGAAATTCGATGTGTATGGTTAATTTATGGTCCTCATTCCATATATGAAGTCTTGAGCCGAACGGATGGTTGGAACCCTGTGATCTTACATTCTGGATGATTTTCGGGCCACTTGAGCTTTTGTTTCTTGATTTTCTCGGATCTCTGGTGTGTAATTCTGTTGATCTTGGTCCCCTGGAGTCTGTCCCTTGCCTTTGGTAATTCTAGAGCGTCAAATCCATGCATTTAGCACCCTTTTTCAGTCCACCCTTATAAATCCACCTTGCAACATAAACACAATTAAAACAGGCCATTACACAGTATCATGTTCATAAATCCAAGAAATAACTAGGTCTGATATGCAATATTCGACCCTCAACACAACCACCAACCAGAATCTTGCTATTCCCGAGCAAAGTACGCGAAAAGTAAGTTGAGAACCACATAATAATTTCTATGTACTCGAGTGAATTTTGCAAAATAATCCAGATACAAGAATTCTAAGATTCATGAATGTTGGATATTACTTTCTTCTGTACTTTAGCACACAGTAAACTTCAAAATTAAGTTCAAGTATTAATCCATTAATTAGAACAATTCTAAGCATTGAGTTCCATGGGTGTATAGTGTAATCTCAGCTTAGTAACTTTAAAATTCACTTCTCTATTTCAGGATATCATTGGTAACCAACAAGAAAATTCATGATAACCAAAACTTGCCTCACAAATTATCTTTTCATTCCTTCAACTTTTGATTTTTCAATTAAAAGCAATACCAAGAAGGGGAATCAAATCTTCACCTACAGGGACCAAACCTATGGTGAAGACCGTACACCCAAACCTTTTTCACATATCATTCATGGGGAATTAAATATATACATATAGGGAGCAAACCTATGGTAAAGATTATTCGTCCAACCCTTTACAAAGGTATTTGTTTTTTTTTTCTTCAACTAATTATGACGAGCAAATTTTTCAGGCTGGTTCCTTACATGCTTAGTGATTACCAAGTTAACCCTTCAATATCAAACTGAAACCTGAATGTGAAAGGGAGATGCGACATGTGAAATCATGACTCAATCAATGGTTAAAACTTCTAATCATAGATTAACACTTCAGACTTAACTGTGAAATCTAATAGTTAACTGAATTCAAGAGTCGTAAATTACCAACATCACTTATCTTGTAATTCTAAATTCACGACTATCCCTCAAAATCATTTCGAATTCACAAGAAATTCTAGAAAAATTTAAAAAATTTCATAATTTTTGCTTAAGACCAAGAAAACACTGATTAGGAAACCTAATCTCCCACCCCCAACCTAAAATCTACATTGTCCTCAATGTAAAAGATATAAGCATGCAATGCACATGGGACAACGAAAGTAAAGGAAAAGTGATGGGAAGATAGTACCTAGATAACGAATCGAGAGAGAGATTTTCCAAGAGATAGCAGTATGAAAGCCGATCAGCACGAGAGTGAAGACATGAAAGCAAACTGTCCTAAAACAACACATCAAGCAAACTAACCTAATAGCATAAAACCGTCTATCCTAGAACAGCATAAAGCAAACTACCATAGTGCTATGAAAGCAGGGAAAAACTGCTCGATCATGTCGCAAGGTTCCTCTTCCGGCCAATAGCGTGATAAGTTTCTCAGTAAGTTCCTCAACAGGATCATCCACAAGCCCTTTTTGCAATAAGCTTGGGCGCCCTGGAGCATGACTTTCTAGAGAGACTTATCTACCTCATAAGAAATTTTCTATTGAATTACTTGAGGTATCCAGAGTATATATGATTCACCTATGACTGAAGAATTTTCAACGTTAGTATCTCATGGTGAATCAGAGACTACAAGTAAATAAAGTTTAGAAAACTTCTTAAGGAGTGATGTACTCTCAACACATTCTGAAGTTCAAACTTTATTTTCATTGTCAGCTCTTCCTCCTTTAATAGTAGACGTTTAGGATTAGGGGAAGAAGGAGCTTCAGAATAAGGGTTCTCTTGATCAATAATGACTATCAAAATGTTATCTTGCAAGGCATCCACTTTATCTCTTGACATGAGATCGTTTGAATCTACAAAATGTGTCAAGTAATCCCAAAAGTTGTGAAGTTCAGCTGAGTGTGACTTATTTTTCACATTGAAGCTCGTGATTATCTGCCCAAGGAATCCATCATCCTTGAAAGTGGACGGATGTATGCTCTCTTGATCCAGTCCTACACAGACAAACTGAAAATCAATAGGGGAAGCATCGATGTATGGATTTTGTTCATTAAGACTATTCAGAAGAGGCATTGAATCATCAACATTCAACACTTCAGATAGTGGCCTCAGCTGGGTGGTTTCAAATTCCAGAGTTATATCAAGTAACTTATCTATCTCCCGAATCATATCATCATTCCATTCAGGGAAATGGTCTAAACATGTTTCACAAGAGTTAGAAGGGTCGGTTGTAAGGGGCTCATCCTCCACCTTTAAATCAGGCATGTCAGGTGAGGGGAGTGACTCATTATGACTGACCATTTCGTGTACTTCTTGATCATTGACCTAGACCAAACTTGAGATTAATTCCAAGAAAATTGTGGTTGCACATTCAGGATTATCATCCCAATCATCATCATATTCTAGTTCAGTGCAGTGCACATTTAGGATGGGATCACTTTCCTTACATTCTACACCTAGAATGGGTTGAGGATCACATAAACTAACCTTTTCTTCATCATTGGAATCTAGTGTGTCCTATGAGAGAAGTGTGTCATCATCATTACATTTGAAAGACACCCATGTCTCTTCCCCATTCTTTTGAACAGTCATCGAGATTAACTCTTTAGGAAATTGAACCACATGCTCATTAACGTAATTCAAATCTTCATTCCAAATTCCAGAGTTTTTCAAAAGAAAGTGAGGATCACTTTCCTCACATTCTATTTCTGGATTGGGTCGGGGCTGAGACGACCTAGCATCCATTAGCCTATCAAGGCGTGATTCAAGCGCTTCTACTAATTTCCTCGTGCCAGTAATATAGTCTGTATAATTCAGAGATAACTCCTCTTAGATCGTTTCTGGTGGATATTCACAAGTGGCTGATCCACGGGAGTTATTACTGTGATGTTTTACTACTCAACTTCAAAATATTTCTGTTTCCACTGATCAAAATCATACGGGTCATATATCGGGAGTTGATACGTGTCATCATTCCAATAATCACGTACTATTTTCTTAACTCGTGGAATGCAATTATTCTCCCGCAGATAATCACTGAAAGACTTCTTAATCGGTGGAGCATCATATTCCGATTGGTTCTCGAAGATATTTTTAAAAATATTTTGAAGCATAGGTTGTTTTCCATAAGCTATCTCAACATACGGACGTGCCCACTCATTCAAATACATGGTGAAACCTCAACTCTGAATCTAATCCTAAAGAAAATAAATGAAAATTATCAACAGCAGTATAGAAAGTAAGAGGGGAAGAAGTTACCAGACTTGGAGTTGTATGTTAAGGTCCAAATTAGAAATTTATGTCAGGATCCTACAAAACAGGAAAACATGTTAGTTCTAAAAATTAAATAGAAAGAAAAATCTAAACTAAAGTTAGCAAATGCTAATCTTAATCTAATTTTAAAACCAATTAATTTCAAAAAATGTAACCGTCAGTCCCCGGCAACGACGCCAAAAACTATCCCAAGGGACTGATACCTGTACATTATCTGAAACTAAGTAGAAGTAGAACTAAACTAAGATGAAATCTAAATCAACTGAAATTTAAGGAATAATGGTGAAAGTATTAATCTCAAACTTTGGAGAAATCAGAGGTAAGAAACTAGGGATTCAGAGGATCCGCTTATAGAGAACAGGGAGATCTTACGCCTGCTTCAAGAATTATGGAAATTAAACTGAACTTACTTAATATAGTTTTCAAGAGATGAAAGGTATATGAATTAGAATGGATTCCATCACCAAATAATTCCCAGGATACAAAGAAAACAACAGAATTAAACTAATTACCAACCGATCACATGTATGAAGGTTAGGAAGGGTACCGTCATCCGACCATGCCCAGGAGACGATAGTGAACAACAGGGCTTCCTGACGTCATAAACATAAAGGAAAGGAACATGCTCAAAGCTATTGCAGACCCATTGTAATTTTAGTCACAACAAACCATTAAAAACTAAAAATAATTCCTTAATTAAACTAAAATCATCATCAGTTCAGTATAAACAAAAGGCATAAGCAAAAGAATCTCCCATCACGTTACAAGCTTCACCTCTTAGCCCTAGCTAAGAGATTTAGCCCATCATGATTAGGCTATCCTCAGAATTAATCATAGAAAATAATAAATAAAAACTTAAGAAAGAAGAAAAAAAAAAAAGCTCTTTTAAACTCCCTCTCTCACACTGACGTTCCTGGTCGAGCCAAGATCTGATCTGAATCTAGCTATCCCCTTTTTCTCTCCCTTTCTTCTCCTTTTATAGCCAGCAAGGAGTGGGTAGGTCGGTCAAAGTCAACCAAACCGACCTTGTTTACACAGCAATAGTTGTGGAGAAAAAAGCTTGCGGAAGTTCTTTATGCATAAAGGCTGTGTACGCATCTGAATCGGAGTTTCCTAGTTCATCTTCCTTCTTTTCTTTAAAAATAAAACAACATCTCAGGGGACGTTTTTGGATGATCTTCAAGATGGATGGTCTGGATCAGCCATCCGATCAACTATGGTGGCCCACCTAGATCGACCGCAGGATCTGCTGCGGAACAGAGCTCGTGCAGATGATTATTGTGACGTTGGAGGGGCCCACTTTACTGTTGTTTTACGAAATCCACACCGTCCACTGTTTTCCTCCCAAAAAACCATTAGGGTATGAATGTTTTTGAATTGGATTTGGTGTGGCCCACATGATCTTCTATTCCGTCGTCCATCCGGCATTTGACAATGGAGATTGCCTGAGTGAATGCATGGGATTAGAAGGGAACCTAGGTGAGGTTAATACACCCACTATGTACACAATAGACAATCCAGATTCTTTAAATGGCAGATGGGTGGGACCCACAAGCATGAATCGGTGGCCGTGCGTAAAAGACGTTATTGCGTCTTCTTGATTTTTAGGATTTCGTCAGTCAGCACAACGCTGACCGACTTGTTGGTTTCAGTGGGCGGTGGTCATGCGTGTACTGTGCACATGCACTAGGTAAGGTGGGTCCCACCTTGATGCATATGAGAAATCCACACCATCCATCTTGTTCCCCATCTCATTTTAACCGTGAGGACTGAAATTGAAGCATATCCTGAAAGCAGGTGAGCCCCAAATTGGAGTTTTATGAGCTGATCTGTCCATTGGGCTACTTTCGTAAGGATCTAATGGCTAAAATTTGACGTGTACGGTTAATTTATGGTCTTCAGGCCATATATGAAGTCTTGAACCGAACTGATGGTTGGAACCCCGTGATCTTGCATTCTAGATGATTTTCGGGCCACTTGAGCTTTAGTTTCTTGATTTTCTCGGATCTCTGGCGTGTAATTCCATCAATATTGGTCCCCTGGAGTCTGTCCCTTGCCTTTGATAATTTTGAAGCGTCAAATCCATGCATTTAGCACCCTTTTTCAGTCTACGCTTATAAATCCACCTTACAACATAAACACGATTAAAACAGGCCGTTATACAGTATCATGTTCGTAAATCCAGGTAATAACTGGGTCTGATATGGAATATTCGACCCTCAACAGCATGGTCAACTGACTCTCCCGATGGAAAGCTTCCATTATTTCCGAAAGATAACGAATCCCTGGATCACCGTCCACAGGATTTCGATTCATATCTTCATTATTTGCCATCGGACCAAGGGAAAACCTTGCTTTGATACCAAATTGACGCAGGGATGAATGTGATGAGGTCGATCACCGTCTTCCTCAAGGATAACTACTCTGAATCCACGGAGCTTCTCTAGACTCTTCACAGAGACTTCTCGAATCCACGAGGAAAGAAAGCAAGAGA
This sequence comes from Magnolia kwangsiensis, assembly GCA_037074715.1. Lineage (NCBI taxonomy): Eukaryota > Viridiplantae > Streptophyta > Magnoliopsida > Magnoliales > Magnoliaceae > Magnolia > Magnolia kwangsiensis. Next base: position 81,198,112 of record CM073586.1, on the reverse strand, counting down.
ATAGAAATAATTTCTAATAAAATTCGAAATTGATTAATGAATGAATAAAAATGAGTTCACATCCCTTTAAATAAGGGAACCAAGTAATAGGAATGAAATCAGATTCAAAATACAACTAAAACTCCTAGAATCTGCGACTTACTATAAATAGTAAACTTACTATTTATAGACGGTCGTGATGTCTACTAGTGTGCTAGGTTTTCAGCCAAAAATAGTAAGTGTCCTATTTGGCTTCACCAAACCGTTCTCCTAATTATTCTAAGCACCTTTCATGTTGGACACAACTCCTAAAGCCCAACGGATGAAGAGTTATAATAAAACTAAAACTTACTATTTATAGTAAAAACGAAAATAAAATAGGAAAACGACCATCAATCAGGGGGTTTCTCACAAATATGGCCTGCGCAACCTGGCATAGCCAGGTTGGTTGGCTAAAGTAGCTCGTTCTACCCCCAAAATCATATATTTTACGTCAAATAACTCATTTCGAATTGCAAGATACACCCGATCTAAGGTCCGACAGTCCGGATCACTTCTGTCGTCGACCGGGCCTTTTCTGATCCATCTTGGCAATGAAACTGTCCGCGACCCGCTCTACATCAACACCTCTAGCCAGGGTCAAATATTGGTGATATCGTGTGGTCAAGGCCACAAATGTAAAGATCTTCTGCTAATTTCCAAGCGAGGGGATGTACATCTAAAAATCTTTTCTTTACACAGTTTCACAATGACATGTGGGAATAACTATAGATATATATAAAGAACAAGTGAGTTGATACGAATGAGAAGAGTTATCTTCCCATGCTCCATCTCAAGTGAACTGGCAGAACAACGAGAGTTTGCTAACCGATGATGCCACAAAACCTTGTAATGCTTGGATATTTAGTGAGGATGCCAGCAATTTGATGATCATGAGTTATTACAAAGCAAATATTAAATCCCTTTTGAGCTATTTAGAAAAATCTTTTGATGAGGTTGCTAAAAGGTTAATGTAGTGGACCTTGCAGACCAATGGAATTTCAAGAGCATATATTGACATAATTAAGGTTACCTAGATAAACGAGTTCCCAATTACTATAGTTTTACCTCATCATTGTTCATCTAGAAGAAATCCCATAGTGTATGTTCTTTGTAAATGACATACTTTTGATCGACAAGATAAGCATTGTGTAAATAAAAAGCTAGATTTATAAAGGGTTGCTTTAGAATCTAAAAGATTTAAAATGAGACGAGTTAAGCAGAGCATATGAACCGCAAATTTAGTAACAATAAGATTGGGGATGATGAACTAGTTAAGACTACTAAGAAGTTTTTCAAGATAACCACTTCCAATATGTTAGGTTGGTATTCCATGAAAGTGGAGAGATTCAAAAAGACATTGTCCTTAAAATTAAAGCCATGTTCTACTCAAACTGAAAGGTAAATTTTATATGATAATTATAATACTGGACAAAATTTTAGGGTAGTTAAGGAATAATGAGTTCATAAGAGTGTAGTGATCGAGTTATTGCCAAAATCAGATGGTGGGCAATGATCGAGTTATTGCCAAAATCAGATGGTGGGCAGCCCTGATCGACGGCTCTAGCAGTGGTGGATGTGTGACAGGGGTAGGGTGGTCAGATTGGATGAGGATAGGTGGTGTCTCATCTCTTAACTCTAAAAACGATGGCCAAGCAGTAGTGATCAAATGGGAGAGGCCATCACCTGGATAGGTTAAAATTAATGTAGACAAATCAGCCAGAGGAAATCCAGGGAAATCTGGTGGGGGTGGAATTTGTAGAGGGGAGAAAGGTGGTTTTATTTTTACATTTTCAGCAGGTTATGGTATCGGTTCTAACACTATTGCAGAACTTCGTGCAGTGCATGATGGCCTTTCAGTCAGTTTACAAAGGGGTTTTTGTCAAATCATTATATATATAATCGGATTCACGGTTGGTTGTAGATCTGCTCAATGGAGTGGCGCAGCCAATTTGGAAATGGAAGGCGTGGTTATATAGGATAAATCATCTAAACAGGAGGGGGTAGAACCTGTCACGCCCCAAACTCAGAAACCGGGCTCATAAAATTTCCGATCGTCGAATCCGACGCCGACAGCCTCCGTAGTACCCCATTCTCGGCTCCCGGCACCCATATACCAAGTTTCAATCCTGGGATGCTATAAGGAAGATTTCTAATATTCATTTGATTCGTAATGAGCATAACATAAGCATAACCCACGAACAATAACCACAAGAACACCATAATAAAATCCACTATGATCAAAAACTTTAAGTACAATGCGTAGGAAAGGGAAATACAAAATAATGACAATAATAAAAACTCCAGAAACTCAGCTACACGCTCCAATGGTGGAGAGACTAAGGCTGCGTCCTGGCATCATCTGTACGCATCAATTATGCATAAGCTTATAGAAAGCTTAGAGGGTGGTGCAAGTGTGTGCGCAATATAAGCGTGCTCAGAATGCAAGGTCAGAGAAATGCAGAATCATACTGATGAATACATGAATGCAATCTACCGTACCAAGGCTATGCGGTGCAAGATATGAATGCAATCTGCCACATCCAGACCATGCGATGCAGAATGCAAGTCAAGCATGTCAATCCTCATCCACATATCAATGCAACTCCTCACTAGAGCATCAAGTCAGTACGGTTCTTGGTCTGGATAATCACCGGGGTCAAGTACACTCTATGTCAGCTTGTCGCCCCTATCCGGATGCACAACTGGGAGGGTGGAAGAGACCTCACTATTCGCCTGCCAATATCAGGCCCGGATCATCGATAGCAGACCGATTCCTCAAGCTGGTCAAACTCAACCTAGCAATTTCTCCCTCACTCAGGTGGGTAAAGTCACACCCCTTTCCAACTGACCATGACACAGTGGGAGATGCGGCCTACTGGTATACGACCCTCGCGCGCTCATGTATCCACTCGGTCTCGACGTTGGAGTCTTCCTCTAGTACCATCGAGTTTAGAAATTTTCACCCAGGGACATCTATGGCTCCCGTATGCTAGAACTAAATATTTTCGATATCCAATTCAGCCACCCATGATGCGTCTATGGAGGCTATGGCCCTGATGTCGCTAGGACATAAAATAATCACAATCATACAAATGCAAGTGCATGAGTCACACTACCAGTCATGCAACAGTTCTACATGTACCATGCACTCATGTAGGGCAACTCCGCCTGTCAGGGAGCCCATAAACAGTCCGCCGAAGGCATATGCTATGATCAATCACTCCACATATCAGTCATACATATGATGCGTATGATCATGAATCATGGATCTACACTAAATATGTATATAAAGATGGGCTTTGTGTATAACAAAGATGGGCCTAGACGGCCTACTCACTACAAGTATGAGCCGACCAATGGGCCTCAGGGAGAGTGACAATGCAGACATTTAACCGACATCATCCTGACAATGTGGGCATCTAACCATCATTGCTCCCAAGGCTCGGTTCGCCTTAAATATCATTAAATAAATCATGGCGAAATCACACATTGCAATGTGCCTTAGGTACATCCCATTGGGCCTCAAATACATCAAATGGGCCGTATCTCATGGGCCTTATATTCATCAAGTGGGCCACCTCAATGAGCCTCAGCAATGGGCCTTAGGTACTTTGCAATGGGCCATCACCCATGGGTCTTAGAATGCATTAAAATGAGCCCAATCACATGAGCTTTATGTGCATCAATGGGCCTAATCACATAGGCCTTATATATACTAAAGTGGGCCTCAACAATGGGCCACAAATACATCAAATGGGCCTCATAACGCGGGCTTATATATATATCAAGGTAGGCCCCAACAACGGGCCTATAAACACATCAAGATGACCTACATATATGGGCCCATATATACCAAAGTGGGCCTCAACGTTGGGCCTATATACATGCCAAGATGGGCCTCAACGTTGGGCCGATATACATGCTAAGATGGGCCTAAATACATGAGCCCATATATATCAGAGTGGGCCTCAATAATGGGCCTAAAAATACATCAAGATGGGCCTAAACACATCAGCCCATACGCATCTAAGTGAGCCTCATGTGAGGCCCGCCATAATGTTTATTTTCCTATCCAATCTGTTTATAAGGTCACATGAATAGGGGCCCACCAAAATGTCTATTTACATCCAATCTGTCCAGGGCCCACAGTGATGTTTATTTACCACCCAAACAGTTCATAAGGTCACGTGGACCTAGAGCCCACAGTGACGTTGGTTTGTCATCCAAACTGTTCATGAGGCCACTCAGACTGGGGCCCACCATGCTGTTTATCTGACGTCCAACCTGCTCACAAGGTTACGTGGACCTGGGCCACGGTAATGTTTATTTGCGTCCAATCTGTTGATTGGGTTACACGGGCCAAAGGGGGGCCATTGGAACGTTATTTGCTACCCAACCGTTCATTGGGTCACACAATCAAGGGCCCACAATAATGTGGTCCACAAATCCATTATGTGTGTCCCACCTGGCTGAGGGTTCAAACTAAGTTTCAGCCACGTCCAAATTTCAGGTAGGCCCCACCGAGTAGTTCTGTGTTTTAAGCATGTCTTCACATGAGTTCAGATGGTGTGGCCCACATGAGTTCCTTATACGGCTGATTTTTAGGGAAGCCCCATAGACAAAGGGGACCCATCAAATGAAAGGTGTTGATGTTCGAAATACATCACGATGGGGGCCCACAGTTGGGCCTTGAGGCCTGCTCGTGCATCCGCCCGCAAGCACGTAGCTGACACAGCAGCAGCAACTGTTGCTGCCTCTATTTTTTATTTTTATTTTTTTGAAAACCATTAGTCTCATGGTTTTTGATAGGTGGGGCCCACATAAGAGGAATCCATTCCGTCCATTGGCTTCCACGGCTCAAGACCGTCCTAATGAGTCCAATATGCCATATATTTTTGGCGAGTGAAAACGTAAAAATGGATTTTTACGGCCAACACCACTATTTCCTATGGTATGGCCCATTCAATAATTGGATTGGCCTAATATTTGGGCTCAACGTCTAACATTATCCGGGAAATAAGATGGATGGCATAGATTAGTTCGATACATCAAGGTGGGGCTTGTATAGGTGGCCCACCCCAAAGTACATTTCTCCTTCACGTTAGTACACACCATGTCAGTACACGCACTCCATATTAGCCACCACGCCCGTCCAGCGTCCAGGGACTCTGGACGGCGTGGATAAAAACTGCATCATGGTGGGTCCCACATGTACGTGACCCACCATCCACGTATATATGTCTATATATATATATGGGGCATGTAGGACTTCTCAACATCCCAAAAATGGACGGTGGAATTTACCTAAAATGCGGTGGGCCACATCGTTTGATGGATGGATTGGATTTAACACATTTTGATGGGGCCCACTTCATTCCAAGGGAAGGATAGAGAGAGAGAGAGAGAGAGAGAGAGAGATACGGTGAGATAGAGGGACAAGAGGCGGTGATGGTGGGGCCCCGCCACAATGAGCCCCACATGATACAAATCATACATCGAAAATGGGTCCCACCAACAAGTGGTCCCTAAAAAATTGAATTTAATGGTGGATCACCCACCTCTAGGCCTTCCTTCTTGCTCCTTTAACTTCCTTAGCTCCTTGCCTTCAGGTTTAACGGTGGATGATGAGATCTTGATGGTGACGATGAAAGATGAGAGAGTGGGAAAAGTGGGCCACACTTGTTGCTCTTGGAATGCTTGGGAAGGCTTGGACGTATGGAGCTTAGGAGAGTGTTTGAGAGTGAATGAGAGAGAGAGGAAAGTGATGGATGAAAGGTGATGGAGTGATGGGTTGAGTGATGGCTTGTAAGAAAGTGATGGGTGAAGGGATGTAAGAGTTGACTTTGGGTAGTTTGTGTAAGAAAAGGGTAAGGATAGGTATGGGTTGTTGTACTTGGGTATGGAGTAACTTAACTTGTACTTGACATGAGTGATTGATTGATTGATGGGACATTTCGTAGAGATTCTCTCGAAGTTTGCAATGTGCGGTATTTTCTTCGAATTGAACGCGGGCCTACATCTTCTACCCTGGGTATCGGGTCGGTGCGCGAGTCGCGGCGTTAGAACCGTGGCGACAGCGCGGTCGCTAAGGTACAGGTTTCAGTTCGAGCCGACTTTGGCATATAGGTCTCGGCTTAGGATCACGTGCAAATGTCAGATACGGGTCAAGGATTGCCAATTTTCGACCGAAAGGACCGTGCAGACCAACGGAACGGTACGAACTAGGACACGAGTCTTACAGAACCAGATTTGTGCACGTCCTAAGAGAAGAAAACTTGCCGGCAGATTTTATGGCTCACTTAGGAAGTGCTTCATAGTCTTGTGCTTGGTTCAACAAACAATCTGAGCTTCCACATCAGGTTAGAGACTTTATCTTTCTTGATAAGGTTGGATTGGGATCGATTAAAAGGGTGTGATCCTAGGTGGTGCCATTGTGTAGTTATTTTGCCATTTTCCATGTTGGGCCCCTTGTTTTATGTAAAGGAGTTTCCAGTTGTAAAGGTGGTAATTTTTTGAAATGAACAAAGACATGCACTTCCAAAAAAAAAAACAAAGCTCATAAGAGTAGACAAAATGAGGATGTTAAGATTGATGAATGACATGAAAAGGAATGATAGAATTTGAAATGAATGCACATGAGAATAAGTGAGACATTGTTGGATATGTGCACTAGAAAACTAATATAAGTCACAAGGATGGACAAGGCTGATAATGGCTATATGTTATTATGACCACGGGTACCTTGCGGACAACTTGATATTCTCAAGTGTTTAGTCACATCTTAGACTTACCTGGATGTGGTTTAGTTAAGGAATAAGTCCTCTGATAGTTCTTGAGAACTGAAGATTGGACACTTTGGTCCTTGATAGGGAGAGTTGTGATGTATGGATCTCAGTATACCATGTTTGGACTATGACCATCACTACGGTAAAGTGGCCAATTTGCGACGTATTTTGGCGACGGACTTCATCCGTCGCTAAAATCTCTTGGCTTAACGACGGATTTAATCCGTCACTAAAGGAAAAAGTTCGTCACTAACCCCGTGATTGTTGGAAGTCCGGTCTGAACGTCGTTAATTTAGCGACAGACCAAAATCCGTCGCTAAAAATCTGATTAACGACGGGTTTTGGTCTGTCATTAATAGGCGACGGACAAAATCCGTCGCAAAATTTGCTTTTATAATATATTCCCGCCCAAAACATTCATGGCGCGCTTTTCGGTTGCTTTTGTGATGGATCATTGTCCGTCGTAAAAGGACTTTTACGACGGATCATGGTCGGTCGTAAAAAGACTTTTGCCTTAACATTAATTTTTTTCATTTTTTTTAAGAATATGGTGGAAAATTAAGTTTTTTTTATAGTCTAATAGTTGTTTTTTAATAGAATTTTGGTGGTTTAATTGTACATATTTGTATCTAAGATTATTTTTTAACAATTGATTGAATGTAAAAAGAATTTATTCTGTTTTTATATCAAATGAGTGGAATTTTTATTTTTATTTTTTAATTTAAAATTAATATTCAAATGGTTTATAATATCACATGAAAAAGAATATTGAGAAGTTAAAAAAATTTAACAATGTTTGAGAAAAAATTTAGATTTTGAAAAAATAAAAATCGTACTTGAATAAAAATCTATTTAGTGGGAACAAAAAAGAATTTCGAATAAAATTAATAAATTTGAAAAAAAAAAACATTTGATTTTGAGAAAAAAATAATACCCTGTAAAAGAAAATTAAATATTTTAAAAAATGTGAAAATTTTCACGATGTTGAAAAATGAAAATATTTTAAAAAAGAAAATGAGAGTTTGAAATTTGAAAAATAAAATAAATTTTCATATTTAAAAAAATGTGAAACTTTATTTTATTTTCACTCAAAATAAAATTTGAGTGAAAAATTAATAAAATGATATTAAAAATCGATACTTTATCAAAAAACAAACATTTTGAAACAAAAAATAAATAAGTTGAATAATTTTGTGATTTTGAAAAATATTGGAAAATGTTTAAAATTCAAAGTTAAAAGAAAAGTTTATTTATAAAAACAGTAAGATTTTGAAAATATATATATTTAAAAAAAAAATTGAAAAGTTGAAAACAACATGATGCTTTTGAAGAAAAAAAAAATCGGCATTTTGGAATTTTTGAGAAAAAAATTAAAATTATTTTGAAAATAAAAATTCAGAATTTGTATTTTGATTTATTTTTTAAAATATTTTATAATAAAAATGATATTTTGTTAAGACTTTTCAAAGAAAAATTAAGAGTAAAAAAATATACATTTTGAAAAAAGAATGTTATTTTTAAATGGAAATTGAAATTTTTTTGTGAAAAAAAATTTAATAAATTATTAGGCACATCCATTAATTGAACATTTACCCGTTTTTGGACAATCGAATTGCTCCAAATTGAAGAGTAAATAACTTCATATGTTTAAATCAAATTTCACTCAAATTGTTGATCAATCTTGTATGCCCAATGCCTTTCTCACATGTATTTAGCTTGATTGAGGCGAGTAACTAGTTAAATTGATGGTATTGATCAGTAAAATAGAGTGAATGGGCTAGACATATAAAATGGACTAAATATTATTGTCAAAATTGTGACCCAACTTATTGACCTTGCGAGAACCTAAGAATTGATGTTAATAAGTTTTGTGGGCCCCATCATGATGTGCGTCGAACATCAACACCATGCATTTAATGTGTCCACTTTAAGGTATGAGATATCTCAAAAATCATCCGCAAACGAAATCGGGTGGGCCATACCATCTAAAACCATGTCAAGACATCTTAAAAAATATAAAAGCACTTGGTGGGGCCCACATGAGTTTTGGATGCGGCTAAAACTTGGTCTGACCCCTCATCCAAGTAGGACACATAATGAGTGGGTTGGATATGTGAATCACATTAAGGCAAGCCCAATATATGATTATGAATATTTTTTTGTAGTCTAATAATTGTTTTTAATAGAATTTCAATAGTTTAATTGTACATATTTGTATATAAGATTATTTCTTAACAATTGATTGAATGCGAAAAGAAAATTTTGTTTTTATAGCAAATGAGTGGAAATTATTATTATTTTTAAAAAATTTAAAACTAATATTTAAATGATTTGTAATATCACATGAAAAAGAATATTGAGAATAAAAAATTTAACAATGTTAGAGGAAAAAAAAATGAGATTTTGAAAAAAAAAATCATGACTTTACAAAAATATATTTTGTGGGAAAAGAAAAGAATATTGAATAAAGTTGATAATTTTGAAAAAAAAAAAAAGCATTTGATTTTGAGAAAAATATAATATCCTGAAAATGAAAATTTAAAATATTTTTAAAAATGTGAAATTTTTCACAATGTTGAAAAATGAAAATATTTTGAAAAAGAAAATGAGAGTTTGTCTTTTGAAAAATAAAATGAAATTGAGAAGTTCCATAAAAATTAACAAGTTCAAATAAAATGCTTTTTTTTTTAAATAGAGAAGTTAAAAAGAATTGAAAATTTTAAAATAAAACTGTATTAAAAAAAATTGATGCTTTATCAGTAAACAAATCTTTTGAAACGAAAATTAAAGAAGTTGAAAAAATTTGTGATTTTGAAAAATAATTGAAAATGTTCAAAATATGAAATTAAAAGAAAAAGTTATTTATAAAAACATTGAGATTTTGATATATATATATATATATATATATATATATATATATATATATATATATATATATATATATATATATATATATATCATTTTAAAAATAAAATTGAAAAGTTGAAAATAAAATGATGCTTTTGAAGAAAAAAAAATCATCATTTTGAAATTTTTGAGAAAAAAATTAAAATTTGAGAAAATTTTTTAGATTTTGAAAATAAAAATTATATATATATATTTGAATTATTTTATAATAAAAATGATATTTTGTCAAAAGTTTTCAAAGAAAAATTAAGAGTAAAAAATATACGTTTTGAAAAAAAATGTTATTTTTAAATAGAAATTGAAATTTATCTGTGAAAAAAACAATATATTTTTTACTAAATTATTAGGCACATCCACTAATTGAACCTTAACCGTTTTTGGACAATCTAATTAGTTCAGATTCAAGAGTAAATAACTTTAGATGTTTAAATCAAATTTCACTCAAATTGTTGATCAATCTTGTATGCCCAAAGTTTTTCTCATATGTAGCCTGATCGGGGCAAATAACTAGTCAAATTGAGGGTATTGATCAGTAAAATAGAGTGAATGGACTAGACATATAAAATGGGCCAAATATTCTGGTCAAAATTATGACCCAACTTATTGACCTCGTGAGAACCTAAGAATTGACGTTAGTCAGTTTTGTGGGGCCATCATGATGTGTGTCGAACATCAACACCGTGCATTTGATGTGTCCCCTTTAGGTTATAAGATATCTCAAAATTCATCCATATACGAAACTCGGGTGGCCCACACCATCTAAAACTATGTAAAGACATCCTAAAAAATATATAAGCACTTGGTGAGGCCCATATGAGTTTTGGATGCGGCTGAAACTTGGCTTGACCCCTCATCCAAGTGAGATACACATAATGAGTGGGTTGGATATATGAATCACATTTAAGTAGGCCCAATATATGATTATAAATGTTTTAAGGAAACCCTTCTCCACTACCTTTAGGTGAGTTACTTATTACCCTTATCAGAGTAAGCTCCGTAGGGTGCACTGTTATTTATTTATTTTATCCACTCCATTCATCCATGTTAACAGATAATTTGAGGTCTAAGGAACAAAAATGAAGCATATCCAAATCTCAAGGGGACCACACCACAGGAAATAGTGTGATCGAACCTTTACCATTGAAAAATTCTTGGAGGCCATAGAAGTTTTGGATCAAGCTGATGATTGTATTCTCTCTTATTCATATCTTTTTTATATTATGAGCAGGTTGGATGAGAAATAAACATTTTTGTGGGCCCAAGGAAGGTATCAGTGGTGGAAATCATTATTCCACATTCTTTGGTGTGGCATGGTCCACTTTGAGCTTTGAATTTACTGAAAATTTGGGATCAACCCATACCGTTCATCCATTTCGAGATCATTTTAGAGAATTATCCAAAAAACATATCCAAAGATTAAATGGACCACACCACAAATAAGTTTTTAATGGTAGGCGTTCTATCCCCAGTATTATCTGCGGTGGGGTCCACTCGAAGTTTGGATCTACCTCATACTTTGGCTCATGATTTAAAATTATCGGGTAAAATGGATGGAAGGAGGGGATAAAATACACACATTCACGGTGGGTGCCACAATTTACTGAGTACGCTAAGCGTACAGATGCGGATTAAATACTGACACGTTGAGTGGCGAGACTGGCTACTGAAGTTACATCACCAAGTTCTATGGCCCACCGTTAAAAACTTCTAAAGGACACAAAATTTTTGATCAAGCTTATATTTGTGTTTTCCCTTATTTCATGTCTGCGTTAACACATGAATAGGCTGGATCTCAAATAAGCATCATGGTGGACCTTAGGAGGATTTCAACGGTGCACGTCACTCTTCTCACTGTTTTCTAAGGTGGGGTCCACTCCAAATTTGGATCTATCTCATTCTTTAGATCATATTATAAAATGATATCTCCAAATGGATGAACGGTGTGGATACAACACATCCATCATGGTGGGGCCCACAGAACTTGGTGACGTCCTAAGCATGCTGAGTTACTTGGTACGTAATCGAAGCCTTGCGCCCTAATCCGCCCCTCTCGTACCCTCTCTCTCTGTCTCTCTCGCCCTAATCGCCCCTCCTCTCTCTCTCTCTCTCTCTCTCTCTCTCTCTCTCTCTCTCTCTCTCTTCACCACAGATCTACTGTCGCCGAACGCCCTACCCACGCACGCCCTCTCTCGATCTCTCTGAAGCTCGGTTAAAGGCTAGCTCATTCACGACCGTGAGGTATCTCTTTCTCTCTCTCTCTCTCTCTCTCTCTCTCTCTCTCTCTCTCTCTCTCTCTCTCTCTCTCTCAATCTCAATGCCGATTTAGGGATTTGGGGATCTAGCAATTTGTGGATTCCTGATTCGATGTGGACCCTCATTTAGAGATTTGGTGGTTTTAAGCCTTACAGATTTGAATGTGGACCCCGAATCAAGGATTTTCTGATATTACAAATTAGGGATTTGGGGAATTTAGAATTTTAGGGATCTTGAGGATTTTTGGAATTGGGGATTTCAGGTGGTTTTGATAGCTAATTTGGTAGATTTGATATTTATTTATTCATATTTTGTTGATTTCTAGGGTTTTGATGGCCGATTTGGAGGATTTAATGGTTATTTATTCATGTTATCTTGATTTTTAGGGTTTTGATGGCCGATTTGTAGGTTTTGGTGTTAACTACATTAGTTTATGAGGGTCCACATCAATTCAGGAATCCACAAATAGGGATTTGATCTTTTACATTTCATGTTCAATCACTTGCTTGAGCGCCAATACCATCTGATGAAATGCCCTATGCCACCAAAGGTTCCTCTGGCCCCATACAGAATGGGATTCATCTTATGCCTGGTAACTCCTTCACTCCATTCTTAACATTTGGTGGGTTTTAATAGGGAAAGCATGAACATACCCTGATATTCCAACAGATGAGCAATCCCAATCATGATCCCTAGTTTTTAGAAATGGATACACACACACACACACACACACACACACACACACACACACACACACACACACACACACACACACACACACACACATACATACATCTGGTTCTTTTACAAAAATTAGAAAGTAGAAACTCATATTCATGAGTCTTAAATATATTATTAAATGTTTTGAAAGAATGTTTAGATCCTAAAGCATATTCTTACACTGTAAAAGTATCACATATCTTTTGTTAATATTTGTTTTTTTCCTGAGCTACTGTACTCATTTGTCTTGGATTCAGACTGCCTTTGCATTTGGCAATATCTTCATGCAGTTTAGTGCTTTGTGGTCATTTGGCAAAGAGCTTGGTGTTTTTGGCTTTAACATTTAAGCTGTTTGCTTAATTTTAGGTGCCCATGCTTCATTTTCAGGTATTGCAGTCTCCAATATGGATGTTCTGCTTTTGATTGCTTTACCTCTTGTTTGATTTAGATTTTGTCCAAAAGGTACCCAATGGACCCAGCCTGATCAAAATTGGGTCGAGTATGGGTTGTGTCGTGTCTTACCATCTTGGACATAGTTAAAATCAGTTTCGTACTCTTGTATTTATATTTTTTACTCTCACCATCTTGGACATAGTTAAAATCAGTTTGGTACTCTTGTATTTATATTTTTTACTCTCTCTCTCTCTCTCTCTCTCTCTCTCTCTCTCTCTCTCTCTCTCTCTCTCTCTCTCTCTCTCTCTTCTGAAGGTTTGGGATATTTATAGATTTGTTTTAATGCAGGATTGTGCAGTCTCCTATCTCTGAACTTTGTTTTGATCAAAACAGTAGTAGTGAACAATCTGTTTCTCATGAAAAGGTTTGCTCTCTAGTATTTAGTCATGGTAGCTATAGTTGGTGCAATAAATGACCTGATGAGATACTTGTGCAAATGCTTCCTTTGCTCCATTAAATTACTAAAATTGGGAGATGCCATAAATGAGCAAAGGGCTGCTCTGCATTCTGCTCTAGAGAAGTGCCTTGTACTGCTAACAAATAAGGTGTGTTAATCCTCTCTACTCTCCATATAGAGATGCTACCTCATTCAAGTCTTTGCTTCTATAAAGTTGGTCATTTAATTTCTGTATCCAGAGAAGTACCTATCACCACATGCATCAATTGTGAACTACCTCCATTAGCAACAAAATGGAACTATTAGTTGAATAACTCAAGTCGTGGGTCATTTGCACCACTAGCTCTAATTCTACTTCCCTTCCATCTGAAAATAACTCTCATTATCTCAGATAATTCTTTGTTGCATTCTTTCTTGCTTGCATTGTCTTTCTATTGCATGTGAGAAGAGAGTATTTATTAATGCTAGTTGTGCTGGCTTTATGGCCTTGGGGTTGCTTGATGTGTTTTCTGGGTTTCTTAGCTCTTAAGACGAGGAGTGGGTTGTTCATCTATGAGGTTTCCGATTCCAATCCCGGCTTGCAGGCGAGTAGGGGTTTGTTATTCCGTTAGTAGGAATGGCTGGCTTGAGGGCTACAGGAGGCCGTATGCCTTTTCTTTTTCCCCTTTTTGTTCCTTTTTGCTTTTTAGGATATATGATGGATGAACTTGGTTTCATTGCAGAACTCATGGTCTCTAATGCTTTGATTTCATGGCAGAAAGAAAGGAATTATTGCAAGGCATTTTTTTAATCTTCTTTTGGATTCTAGTGCTTAATTAGCGCAAAAGGTTTATCTTAATTTCTATTTTTAATTTCTATTCATCAATTCATCTATTCTATCTGAGCGGCGAACTCAGTGGTATTGGTACATGTTTTTGACTACAAATGTTTCTAAAGATAAAGCTACACAGAGGAAATCGAGAGCTTATCTATTTCCTGTTGCATTCATGTTGGCTAGATCATCTTATGTTGACCTTCTCCCATGTTTAGCAATGGCCCATTCAGCAATTTTCCATGTGTTGCAATTATCAATAGATTCATGGTAGAATTTGTCAATCTATGTCAATTTTAGTAGATCCCGTATATTTTCTTATTGCAGTTTCAATTTTTCTTTCAGCATTAATGTTCAATTTCTTGTTGGTATTTGTTCATGTTACTTGCAACCTATGAAATAACATGTTTGAGTTGGCGACTCGGCTAGTTGGCAATTAGAAAACTGATAATGACACAAATAGCATTACCATCAACCCAAGGAGTTTCACTGTTTGTGAGAAAGCAGATTGAGTTGTTATTTACATGGATTGCACAGGACCATCTGCAATGTCATGCTGTTTCTTTGTTAGGATACTATTGTAGAGTTAAGCTCCTTAGCATGTAAAGGAGCTTGCAAATACCTCTTGGGCAAATACCACAGAAGCTTTTTTATTTTTCATTTTATAGGCATCAAAATATCCTACTTGGGTTGCCTGTCATAATCAATATTCTGAAGTTCAAAATCAGTTTGGAAGTATGATGCCTGTTAGGCCGTAAATGTTTTGATTATTTTGCTTGATTCATGGATGTTTATGTTCCATCAGCAATCCAACTTATGAAATTGTTGACCGTTGTAAGATCAACCTTAGAAATGACAAGCTCATGAAAGGGTTTGGACAATGCCTACGATGAGAACATCTAAATCTAAAATTTTATTCATGTGCAGCAATTCATTAATGAAAAATTGGGTGCTTCTGCTTGCAAGCAAATCTCCTTGACTATCAAACTGGAGAAAATATGTAAGTTTTAGAAATAAGTTGATAATCACATTTTATTGTAGATTAATTCAGCCCCTTGTTATCATCTTTCTTTTCATAAGCCAGGCTACTGTTCATTTTTTGCAAAATTTTCTGAATTTCACTAACTCATCCACATGCCGATGTTGCATGGCCTGAAAGCTGCACTTAATAATCATCTCAACCATTTGTGTTGGTCCATGTCCTTTTTTAAAAATATTATTATTATTATTTTCTATGAATTGTACTCTCATGAGCTGGCCTTCCTACTACAATCATGATGGCAGGAGTCTCAATGGAAGAAAGAAAAGACGATGATGGGCGGACAGAAAAAATAGTAATTTCGAGGATGGTAAATGGAACAGAGCGAGGTGAATCAGCAGACACTCTCAGCTACTGCCAAGCAATCTATGCAGGAATCGATGGATTACCAAGATGTTGAAGTTGCAGGTATAACACCAGGTAGCAGTGTTGATAATGACACTCATTGTTCAAAACTTTTTAGATCCCACCATCCATAAGGTCTCATAAACCAGCACAAAGGAGACCTTGATTAAAAAGTTTCAATGGTGGGCGTTCAACCCCCACTATGGGCCCACCTTAGCCTTAGATATGCTTTAATTTTTAGCTTATAACCTAACATGATTCAGCAAAATGGATGAACTGCGTGGTAAAACACATATTAGGGTAGCCATTATAGAGAGGATCAAATCAGGTGAGAACACAGCCTCACCCAGGACAGTGCAGCCCTTATTGTGGGGCCACCTTGATGTATGTATTCTGTATTCTAATTGTGCATCTGTATTTTTCATATTATTTTAGGGCATGATCCCAAAAATGAAGAAATACAAATCTTGGGTGGACCCAGCTCTAGGAAATAGTACTGAATGCCTTACAATTTTCTGCTATGTTTTTTTTTCCATCCAATCTGTTGATAAGGTCACAGAAGCCTGGATGAAGGTACAAATATCAGCTTCATCTAAAAATTTTATGGCTCCTTAATCGTCAATCACCACTTTTCCTATAGTATCGTCTACCTATTAATTGGATCTACTTCATTTTTGGGATAGTGTCCTAAAATGATATGGAATAATAGAAAGAGTAGGTAGATATAAAATATATACATCAAGCTCGGCCCTACCATTAGAGTTGTACACGAGTCGAGTTAGCTTGGTTAGCTTGCTCAACTCGCCTCGGCTCAAAACTGGATTTAGATCTAGCTAGGTTGGTTTTTTGAGCTTGAAAAAATTATAAGTCGAATTTGAGCTTGCCCGAGCTCGACTCAACCTCAACTCGAATTGAATCAGCTCAGTGACTCAATTATTTTGATATTGATGTTGTTTGCCAAGTGTTTAATGAAATGACTCAACAAAGTGTTGTTTTGGGTGTGTACATTCTTCGCAAGATCAGCCAGTGACAAGGAAGGAATTGATACGAAATCAATCACTACAAAAAAAAAAATATTTACACGTTCATTCACCTACAAATTGAAACGAATGACTCTAGGTGTGAAGGCAAGAAAAAGCGGTTCCTTCATCACCTTCAACAATCAGAAAATTATTTTTCACTTTTCTAGTTACAGTAAGGGTATGTCACAAGTACAGCATTTACACTTGCAATTGAAGCTATGAATCTGGGTGTGGTACCAATGACAAGAGATGTTATATTATTTAATTTTATTCTATTTTTCCTATTTAAATTGGGCTTGAAGATTTTCCTTTTTTATTTTTCTAAAATAGGTTTTGGTTTACATGATAGCATTTGGGTTTTCAAGAAGACTGAGAAGCAATTAGTCTATGAAGAACCTAAATTCACTAATCTATATGTAAAGGATCGGGAAAATGGGCTGACTGATGATCTCTTTCGGAAAAAGTTCTGTATTTGGAAAGATAATCAATGCTATTGTAATAAGGATGATTATGAAAAATCTTGGGGCTTTGGGTTTGTTAGCTTCGAGTTGCCAAAACATGCTAAGAAGGCTATGTAGGCCATGAATGGTGCACAACTGTGTATGTTCATTGTAGTTATTTCTGTTTGTCTAATTTGCAGGATCAATATTTGTTCAGATGAGTACTTATAGCAGGATCTTTGTTTGTTGGCCAAGATCAAAGAATCTCCATGTAGGAAGGGCTCAAAAGAAGGCTGAAAGAGAGCAAATGTTAAGTTGCCATTTCAAGGTAAGGCATAGCCAACAGTTTCTAAAGTTTCAGGTAATTTCTTTTTGTATGGATATGTGATTACTGTCAAACTTATGTAGTAGGAATCTTAAACATATTGTACTTTACAGGGTTTGAACGTGTATGTGAAAAAACCTCTGACTCTGTTGATGACAATGAATTATGTGAACTTTTCGGTACTTCCGGCAAAATAAGTTCAGCAAAAGTTATGCTCAATGATGAAGGATTTGAGTAGGGGATTCGGTTTTGTGAGTTTTTCCACTCTTGCTAATTCCATCAATAATTATTTTAAAAATGCATTGCTCAAAGCATTGTATTAGTCTGTTTAATTTTATTTCGGGCAGTGCATTGCTCTCATAAACATGATCTGAATGTCGATTAGATTCATGTATTTTGGGCGAACGCACATACAATAGTACCCAATATATGAATAGATGATGTCTGTAAAATAGAGAAACTTTAGATTCTCACGCCAAAATGTGTTTTCATCTTTACCTTGAAACGAATAATTTTTTTATGGAAATACAAATTTTATATGTTTAGGATTTGGATGATAAATTTGATTTTGATTTCATCATTTTCTCTTGTATACTTCTCAAATAGGTTGGTAGTGTTTTGGAGAAATGGGTATATCTAGTTTTGGATGTGTGCGTTGGTTAGGCAATGAAAAAATAATTTTCATTATTATTTTTTGAATGACTATAAGGTGTAAGATTTTTTTATTTTTTTTTAAAAAAAAAATCTGATGAATTTTTTTTTTATTGACAGATATTTTAGCGACGGACTAAATCCGTCGCTAATTTCTGAGAACTACCGAATTTGGGTCCGTCGCTAACCTTATTCATCGCAAATATTTTAAATGCTGAACAAATCGAGTATTTTCCGAATTTCAGTGACAGATTTTTATTTTTTGCAACAGATCTTATCCGTCGGTAATCTACGACAGACCTTATCCGTCGCAGATTAAACGACGGATTTTATTCGTCGAGAAAAATAATCGACCCAGTAAACAGCGACGGATCACGCGACGGACGAAGTCCGTCGTTTATTTGGTTTTAGGACAGATTTGGTCCATCGTAAATCAGCGATTTTGGCGTAGCACATCATAGGTTTGTAGGACACATCAGTGTACACTTAAGATGTATAGTCATTTTTTGTGAAAGAATAATGTGGATCAGGATGGACAGTCCCCACCATCAAGGAGCCAATTTGGAATCAGTGTAACTTCGCTCTTACCCCACATGGGAGTATGTGACATGTATATAGACTTGGATAGTCTCTATTATCAATCTTAATCAGGCCCTAAATCAATTTGTATTTGGCTGGGTTTTTTTTATGGGCTTTTGGAGACTTATATAGACTTGGACACGATTTTAAGGGCACATGTTTCCTAATGTTTTGAGTTTGATTTGCTATAGGGTTCTAAGCTCTATGATTTTCACTTTCCAGTTCTAAGGTTTCAATTTTTAAGTTCATGGTTCAAATCTCATATAGCTAGTCACTTGGTATTAAGGTCAGGTGTCTACAATAGGTTACAACTAAATATTTATAAAAGGCAAGTCAATCAATCAATATTCAATTAAAAAAACTACTTTCGACCGATTGCAAGGATGAGCAATGAAAAGTAGATCTTTTTGGAACAGTGATATTGCCCACAGGATTTTTATTTATTTTTTTTAATCAAGCTGACCTTTTGTATGTATAGTCTAAAAAAAGGTTTTCACCCGATGGATGAAGTGGATTATATTTTACATATGTATGTGTGTGTGTGTAGGGAAAATGTACTATGCGCTCGACCGTATGTTACCTTCCCATGAGGTCAAGTGCTGGCAACACATTATTCGTCGGATGGTAAAAGTTTTAAATAAATGGTAAGATTTTATAGGGAAACTGGATAAACAAAATGGTGAAACTGGTTATTAAAATATCTCTCCTCTATCTCTCTCACGCGTATTCTCTACAAAAATCCTTACGTTAGAAACCTAGGTGGGGCATACCATGGTTTTTTTTTTTTGAGAAATCCACCTCGTCCATCCATTTTTGCATATCATTTTAGGACGAGGCAAAAAATGAGCCGGATCCAAGACTCAAATGGGCCAAAAATGTGAGGATTGAATGTCCAAAGTTGAAATATTGGTGGGGCCACAGAAGTTTTAAATCAAGATAATATTTGTGTTTTCAGTTCATCTCGGTACGAATATTGCTATGAATGGTATGGATGCAATTGAAACATCACTTTTGACCCAGGGAGGTTTTGATGGTAGGAATTTTCCTACCAACCTTTTCCTTTAGTGTGGCCCACTTGAGTCTTGGATCCAGCTCATTTTTAGCCCTATGTCCTAAAATGATCTCCAAAAACTGATGGACGGGATGGATTTCTCACAAACACTACGGTTGGCTCTTACCGAACATAGTGCAACCCTGACCACCAGAGAATTTCTCTATGATAGAAGTTCAATTCACACTATTTCTATCCACTTCAGGCGTGGATTAGATACTGATAGGTTAAGTACCGAGACTAGCTACTAAAGTGAAGTCACCAAAGTTCAGTGGGCCCCACCATGATATATGTTTTGTATCCACACCTTCCATCCATTTGGAGAGATTATTTTAGTGCAATATGCAAAGAATTAGTTAAATCCAAACCTCTAGTGGACCCAGCACAGAAAATAATGGGGACAGTGACGCCCACCATTAAAAACTTCTTAAGGCCACAGAAGTTTTAAATGAAGCTGATATTTGTGTTTTCTCTTATTTCATGTCTTTTTTAACTTTTGAACAGGTTGGATTTCAAATAAACATTAGGGTGGGCCTTGGGATAGTTTCTACAGTGGGAATCAAACTCATTATTTTTTGTGGTGGGGTCCACTACAACTTTTTATCTACCTCATTCTTTACCTCATGCCCTAAAATGATATCTAAAAATGGATGGGCGGTGTGGATACAACACATACATTATAGTGGGGTCCACAGAACTTGGTGACATAACTTCAGTAGCCGACTCGCTACTCAACCTATTAGTAACTAATCCACATGCATCAACTTCCATATTAAAGGACGCAGATTGCGTCCGACCCCCGCCCGGACGATAATCCCTCTGGGCAGGGCTCTATGGGGCCCACCTTGATGTAAGTGTTTTATCAACGCCATTCACTGTTTTTATCAGATCATTTTAAGGTATGAGCTAAAAAATTAGGCAAAGGTCTTTAGTGGACCAAAAAGTGAGGAATGAACGTCCACCATTAAAAACTTCTTGGGAGGTGGAGAAGTTTTGGATCAAGCTGATATTTGTTTTTTCACTTCATCCATGTCTACATTACCTTATGAATAGATTGGATGGTAAAAAAACATCACGGTGGCTCTTAAAAAGGTTTCAACGGTGGTGTCATTATCACTGCAGCTTCCTTTGGTGTGGTCCACTAGAGTTATTGACCTGCTTAATTTTTATCATCATACCTTAAAATGATCTGATAAAATCGATGAATAGCGTGGATAAAACACTTACATCACTGTGGGCCCCACAGAGCCCTTCCCAGACGGATTACCATCCGGGCGAGGGTAGGACGCAATCCGCATCCCATATTAAAAGGCATAATGGACTCCAAAGCGGAAGCGGATTGGCTGGTGTACCACACACCAGCTATATAGCTAGTGTATTGATGTCAGCAAGTTTTGTGGGTCCCATCATGAGGTATGTGTTATGTCCAAACCGTCCATCCATTTTGCGAGCTCGTATTGAGGTTTAAGCTGAAAATAAGACGAATATAACTCTCAATTGGACCACACTACAAAAAGCGGTTAAATATTGAATGTCTACCATTGAAACCCTTTTATGGATCACAGAAGTTTCGAATCAGTATGAAATTTGTTTTTCCTCTTCATCCATGTATTTGTGACCTTATTAACAGATCGGATGGAAAGTAAATGTTTTGGTGGGCCCTAAGAATTTTTTAACAGTGAAAATCATTATCCTCGTTGCTATTTTTGGTGTGGTCGATTTGAGATTTGGATATGATTTATTTTTTGTCTAATGGACCTAAAGAAAACAGTGGATACAATGACGCCCACCATTAAAAATTTCTAAGGGTCACAAAAGTTTTCGATCAAACTGAAATTTGTGTTTTCCCTTTTTTCATGTGTCTTAACTTATAAACAGGTTAGATCTCGGTGGACCTTAGGAAGGTTTCAACAATGGGCGCAAGGCTTTTGCAAAAAAAATACCAGAGAGAGAGAGAGAGGTGGAGGTGTATTTTAATAACCAGTTGCACCGATTTTGTTTCTCCAATTTTCCTATAAAATCTCTCCGTTTGTTTAAATTTTTTACCATCCGATGAATAAATTATCACTTGCACACGTTCTTAGGTGAGAACTTGTGTGCACCTTTACACATTATGGGCACAAAATCCAAATAGTCCATATGATGTGGCACCCCATGAAACTCATAAGGCCCAATTTTTTTAAAATGATCCAAAACTTTGTTGGGCTATTGCAAAGGGAGAGGCAAATCAAGGGAGGAAATTGTTTCCATTTGTTATGCCTTACCTGAGTTTTGGATTAGGCTAAAAGTTAGGCCCTGGGGATTTCATGAGGTGCGCCCTAAAATTCTAACCCCTCCTTATTTATATGATTTTATTCTAGATACGAAGTAGATCTAACCTTTGACGTCCCCACCCCATGAGACGTGTGAGTGTGAGGAAAAAAAAAAGACAGAGAGAGAAAGTTTGAGAGAGAGAGAGAGATCTACTCTACCCTCTTCTATCATTCTCACGTATAGTCCATTTTTATAAATGTTATACATCTTCATTGGCACCTACCAGATGAATAGATGTTGGGTTATTTTGACTCTTCAATACTAAGATAAATCAAGGAGAGACTCCTTGGTTTAGGAGATCAATATTAACATATTGGCATTGCAGATATTTTCTTCATATACATCGCGTGTAGGTATTAGAGTTGGGCTTCCAATATCCGAGCTGAAATCAAAGCTATTCTTGACGGGCTATTCCTCTATCTCAAAAAGGGCTTCACCAAAATCATTATGGAGTCCGATTCTTTGACAGTTATAAACTTCATTTCAGGGATGAGCCGACCGGAGTGGAAATGGAGGTATTGGTTGAGGAGGATCTTCGATCTCCAAAGGGGAGGGGAAGTGAAGTTCTGGCACACGCTTAGGGAGGGCAACGGCCCTACGAACAGATTGGCA
Organism: Magnolia kwangsiensis; assembly: GCA_037074715.1. Taxonomy (NCBI): domain Eukaryota; kingdom Viridiplantae; phylum Streptophyta; class Magnoliopsida; order Magnoliales; family Magnoliaceae; genus Magnolia; species Magnolia kwangsiensis. Next base: position 81,175,388 of record CM073586.1, on the reverse strand, counting down.
AGATTGGGCAACGAGTCCCAAACCTTTGCCCTGTTTCTCTCTGTCTCTAAGGTTCCAAGAGAAGCCAGGGGCCTCATTTTTCTTGACAAGGTGGGGCTGGGCATAATCAGGAGCTAGCCCTTTTGCTGCTCCCCTCTTTGTGGTTGTTTTTGTGTAGTTTTTTTTTCTTCTGCAGGGTAAGGCAGGTAGATTTTTTGTTTTTGTCGGCCCTGGGCGTATAGGAAATGTAAACATCTTGTAGCAATGAAAAAAGAGTTAATTTTATATATATATATAAAGTATTAGAGTTGGGCATCGAGTCAAGTCAGACCGAGTTAGGGCTGACTTGACTTAATCCGGTTTTGAAATAGGCCTGACCCGAACTCGATCCGACTCGATACCGAGTCCAGCATGCCTGACTCAATCCGAGTTCGGTCTGGCCTAGACTGATCCAAACCGAGTCCGATCTGGTTAGAAGTACCGAGTCGGATTGAGCGATGGGGAAGGGAGGGAGTAAAGAGGAGAGGGAGGAAGAGGAGGAGGAGGAGGAGGAGGGTTGCTGGGCTTCAAAGAGGAGAAGGATGAGGGAGGGAGGGAATGGAGAGGAGAGAGAGGAGGAGGAGAAGGGTGATGCTGGTGGGTGGTTGTCGGGCATGGAAGAGGAGGAGGATGAGGGAGGGAGAGAGCGAGTTTGGGATCGGGTCGGGGTAGGGTGCGGCGGGTAGGGTTAGAAAGTCGGGTCGAGTCGAGTTTCGGATCCAATCAATCGAGTTTCGGGTCGAGTCGGGTCTACTTAATCGGTAATTCAAACTCGACTCGGTTTGAGTTCGGACTGGGTGAAGCCTACTCAGTTCGGACCAACTCACCCATTCGGTTCAGGTTGAGTCGGATCTAATTGTCCCATGCCACCTCTAATAGGTATGATCTCCACCATTTATATATTGTTATATTCTAGAAATTTGATGTTACTACAAATAAAAATTTTGAGATGCATAGGTCCCAAGATCAAATTGTATTGTGCTATATATATTTTGCTGCATTTGTACATTAGGGACTCGAAAAGTGGTATCAAAGCGGTCTCATTCCCCAGTAACCATTGACTTCTTATTCGATCTAAAAAAAATCTAGTAATGTTTCTAGGAGATAAAAAAATATATATGTCAAATCATTGTCCTACACCCTGATCCATAGCTCAAGTGGTAAACAGAGTGAAAGATACCTCCTTTCAACCCTAAGGTCTTGGTATCGATCCCTAGTGGGGGTGGCTAACACTTAAGTGTGAACTGACAGTGGCTTGGACTTAGGGGTGCACATTTAACCGGTAGAACCGTGGAACCGGACCGGAACCGTTGGATCAGTCCGATTTGGTCCGATTCTAGTATGCTAATGGTCCGGTTCCAGTTCTAAAAATCCTAGAACCGTTAGGAACGGTTCGGTTCCGGTTTAGGGGCATGTAAAACCGAACTGAACCGTTAACCGAACCGTGGACCGGAACCGTGGAACCGATCCGTTGAACCGTTGATCCAGAACCATTTAATGCTAACCGTCAAATGGGCAGTTAAAATGAAGATGGTTAAGAATCTTAAATCTCATTCGTTCATTAGCATGGGGACCACGTTTTGGACCATTGATTACGCATACACATGTACCATGCCTGAGATGATATTTTTCATTCATGCATGAAGAGTTTTGCTAACCACACTCGTGTGGGCAAAAAGCCTATGTACACGCCACACGTGCCATCATGGCATGATAGATCTGATCTAATCCATCCATCAGAAAGGACAGATTACACTGATGACTAACCCAACCATCAGGGTTGATCCACTTCTCTTTACTTAAAGAGGTTGCCGCAAACCACCCTTTGTAAAACAAATGTACAGCTCCAACTCATCCTTCTGTTTGCAATGTTGGGGCCCACATGCTAAGAGGACCAGATTATTTTTACTTGGGGAAACACGTAGAAGGTTTGACCAACCTGATGGATAGATTAGATCTCGCACTTATGTGCATGATGGCACATGTATGGTGAGCAGATGAGCTCTACTGCACACGCCTGTACACTTAGCAAAGCTACGTCAGATGATTTTTTTTTTCACCTTTTTTTTTTTGTCTAAAAACCCAGAACCGTGGAACCGAACCGAACCGGTTTTCACGGTTCGGTTCTGATTCGGTTCTAGTATGCTAACGGTCCGGTTCCGGTTTCGAAAATTCCAGAACCGTTAGTAACGGTTCGGTTCCAGTTTTACCCCAAAACTGGACCGAACTGAACCGTGTGCACCCCTACTTGTACTAACAAGCTAACCAAAAAAAAAAAATATGATTGTCCTTTGAATGAGAATCAAAATGGTTTTTAATCCATATTAATGGGATTTCTGAATTGGGAGATCTAATATGTTGAAGTTGGCCTTATCAAGCACGTCCTTTTGAGATCTGAAGATATCACCATATTCAAGTGATTCAAATTTTTTTTTGTTTTTACACACGATGCTTCTATAGATATTATCCTTTTGATTAATAGTTTTGCATTGTCCAGTTGTTGTGTGAATGGGTCATGATGGGAAATCCCACGTATTGAACGTCTCTAAGTTTTTATTTGAGATGGACCATGTGCTCTCCTGACCTTGATGAAAGAACTGTCATTCTAAATATTGTGACCATGAGGAACATTATAGTGAGTTCAAATTGGCTGAGAGTACCATGATATGTGATATCTTAAACCTCAAATATCACACCATCCTTATACATCAATGGACCATGATCATTGAATGAGGAATCAAAATTTATAAACTTGGGATTTACAACTGTGGAGAGAGAGAGAGAGAGAGAGAGAGAGATGGATGGCCTGGATCGGGTCCAAGTGGCCTCGTGTGGGGCCCACCATATGGCCAACGTGATCCTAACTCCCTTCTCACGCATGTTATTTTAGGAACTTTCTATTTTTATTATTAGATTTCTTAATTCTCTCACTCTCTCTTCATTCCATTAAGAAAGTACCTAATCAACAGTAGATGATTTATTGCTATTAGTATACTGATTTTCTATTTTATTTATGCTCTAAAATATTTCTTAATATATAAAATTTTATGAAAAAAAATAAAATAAAATTTGTCTAATATATAATCTTTCTTCGACCAGCTTTAAGATTTCTTTTGTATGTAACCGAAATTAAATCCAGCCCTTCGATGGTTTTAGATTGAGGCTATTAGCTCGTGACTAGTGCCCCAGATTGCCTATGGGACAACAATCGGATGCTAATATATCATAAGTTTCTTTGCCTCGATTACTAGTCTCAGCAGCATTTTCTATGCAATAGAATATAAGGATTACATCATTTATTCAACTTTCCTCAATTATTGCAAGCTTGTAACTATTTGCACATACATTTCTTTATGTATTTATTTCGTGACATCATCTAAATGGCATACGATGAAATTTCATCACTTTGCAATACAACAAATAGCTTATTATTAAATTAACTATCTTAATTTTCAAGTGCATCATGAGTGAGATATTTTGAAATGTTAAAACAAAAACAATTAACTATCTCAATTTTCAAATGTATCATGGGTGAGATATTTTGAAATGCAAGCCAAAGACAATGGACATCAAGGATTATTAAGTGGAGCTTGGCTGGGCCCATATGGGCATACACGCTACAGCATGTGCCAGTATGAGATCCAATCCATACATCATGAGGGTATTGTTATGTTGATCTCCTAGATAAAGAATTAGGTGGGTTCATTAATTATGTGGGCCACAGTTTAAGATACAATAGTATGGATGGAAACAACTCACCCCAAGCTTTCTACACCACCCTTCAATTGTTTCTAACATAGTGGCCCACTTGATCGGTGAACCTGCTGGATTTTTGTTAGTGTGTATCTATATGGTCAAAACCACCTGATGGACAGTTAGATAAAGCACCTGTCAGCGATGCAGGCACATGTGGTGGCATATACATGGTATGCTATGTATACATAGGCTTAAAAAACCTTTAAATTGCAATCACAATGTCCATTATGTTGCAAAAAGGTGTCTAAAAACTGAAGTGACTGTGGCCACACATCATTTATGTTTTTCTTTAATTTCTTTTCTCCTGAAATACATGTTGTGGTAGCATGGCCCATTTCATGATGAATCAAGAACAAAGAGACCCCAGCTGCACTTGAGAATGGAAAGTGGGGAACGCCCATTCATTCACAGGTGCATGTCAAATTCACAAATCGGATATATTGATGGCTTGAATCTTAGACCATTTTCTACGTCGAAGCTATGCTATGCCCGCGCACGTGTTCTATACGCCGCATATCCGCTGCATGGCGCACTAATATTATGAGATCTGATCCATTCATTGGAGGGGCACCACAACATAGATGCTCTTGCCCAAGAATAGATTGGTCTTAACCATAGGTTTTTTTAAAAAAAAAAAAAAACACACACACACAAAAACTCGACTCCACTCAAAACCTAATTGAGTTGGGTTCACTCGAAAACTCGTATGCATTCTAATGAATTTTTCCCACTATCATTAAATATTTAAAAGTATAAATAATATCAATTTGTGCTAATTCAAGTTGAGTTTTTTCAGGTTTTTCCTTCCGAGACAGGTTTTCTCTAGTTTTGACTGAGTGATGACCAGATCTAGTTTTTCTCGAGCCTTGGTGAAAAATGGTTGAGTCGACTCAGATTTGTGAGAATTTTTAAAGTGTGGCCTTAACTTGGCTGAGGTTTCCTAATCCGTCCAACTGCTTCTAAACTTGTGGCCCAATTGATGAGTGGACCAATGTCAGAGACAATATGGACGGCTTGGATTTGAACCTACAGGCGACAGTGGAAATTTTGATGGTGTGCAAACCAGCTGCCTTGCACACTCCTGGCTTTAGCAGACCAGTAGATATTGGATAATGACTATAGCTACAATCCACTCAGAAAGAGTTAGGTGTGCACGGAAATCACCAAGGAAAAAACATGGACATGATTCTGCAATAACGATTCTCCACATCTTTCTTTTTTAGCTGTCGTGGATTATGCTTTGTTGCAAAGCACTTGATTGGGAGTTTGTCCTATTGGTAGGGGACACTCAACATACCCCAACTCTATAAATTAAAGTCTGGTGGATGACACACAAGCACTTAAAACTTACTTGGAAATTGCATATGTGGCACGCACACATAATTCAAATTAAGCTGTCCACATTATATGTCTCAGTTTAGATCTTTCAAAAACTAAAAATTACACTCCTATTAAATAAATAAATAAATAAAACCGAGTGTCCATGGATCAGAAGTTGGGATTGCTTAACTAATCCAATTTTGAGACTCTGACTTAGTAACAGTGTTTCCTAATTTAATTGGTTTAATTTAAGTAACAGTGTTCCACAATTTAATTGGTTTTCCTACTCAGTTCAAGGGAGAGACAGTGCAGCGGGTTGAAAAATTGAAGTAATTCACTGCGCTGCTCGACCGATCATAGGTGGTCCACAACCGGTCGTGAGTGGTGCTCGACCAGTTGTATGTTCAAGTCGTGACACGACTCAAAGTCCTACGACTTTAGGTATTATTTATCCGGGGTGCTTGACCGGTTGTGTGAGGTCTTCGACCGGTCGTAGGTGGCTCACGACCGGTCACGGACTCGAAACGACCAGTCGTGGTTGCGCAAATTCATTCCGCGATTTTGTGCAAATTTCATATCACAAGTCCTTTCGTAACTGGAATGCGGAAAGGAGTTTTCCAAAACTATAAAAGGGGGTGTTTAAGATTTTTCTAGGGTATGATGTGTATGAGAAAAATATAAGAAGGGTAAAAGCTTTGCAAGGGTTTGCTAAAGGGTTTAGGGTGAGAGAGTGAGAGAAAAGAGAGAGAGGAAGCTTGTGGAAAGGAGCCGTCGTCTCAGCGTTTATACATCCTTGTGATCAATGAGATTTCTCTATTCTTTTATTCTCTTATTGTTTATCCGCTCCTGCGAGAGTGAAGAAGGTTGTAACGTTCTGCTTCATAGTGGATTGTTGATCTAGACGAGGTCCCATGATTTTTACCTCTTTGAGGATTTTTCACGTAAAAATCTCTTGTGTAATATGTGGTTGTGCTTTGATTTATTTCATTGCTTTTATTATCTCATAATTCTAGTTTGTTCTGAAGGGTTAGATCCTAAGATTTTGTGCAAGGCCCCCAACAATATCTACAATTTTTAGTTCCTATACATTGTTAAAACCCATTATTTTAATGATCCCACCACTCTAGAGTATTCCTACTTGCATTAATCATACTAATGTAGGTCCATAAGGACTAATCTAGTTCCCAGCAATTTCTCGGCATGTGAGTTTCTTGAGAGATTTTATAGGGAAATCTTGTCAAAAATAAATAATAAAATAATTAATTATAAGCAACAAAAAATTTATTGGGTTTAAATTAGGATTTTTATGAGAAAATTTCTATTAATTCATCGTCAATAAATAATAGTTTTACCATAAAATACTTTTAAATTAAATATTTACCAAATCACACTTCTTACTTTTTAGCTTAACATAAAAATATGTTTTTACCCCATCCATACTCTCATGTAGAGACTTATTGTAACCCGTGGAGTACATACTCTGTGAGGTTGGGGTAACACTGAGGCCATGACAGTGGAGCACAACTTAATGTATCTGTTGTATGTCCATGCTGTCCATTCATTTTTATTATTATTTTTTTAGAGCATGGCCCCAAAAATAAAGCAATCTAAATCGTGTATACAGACTACGCCATAGGAAGCAATGGTGAATAAATGCCCACCATTAAAAACTTCTCATGGGCCACAAGTTTTCGATCAAGGTGATATTTGTGTTTTCACTTCATCTAGGTCAGTGTGACCTTGTCCAAAGATTGGATGGCAAATAAACATTACGGTGGGCTCTAGGATGTTTTTAATGGAGGACTTTCATTCACCACTGTTTCCTATAGCGTGTCCCACCTGTAGAGATAGATTCACTTCATGGGCTCATGCCCTAAAATGAGCTAGCAAAATGGATAGACAGTGTGGATATATATATATATATACACACACAACACATACATCGAGGTGGGCCCAAGGTCACGACCTAACCAAACTTGGTCTTACCTCAAGTGGAACCCAAGGTAATCTGCTTTCATCTCCTACCAAAGAACCCCTAAAGAACTTCCCTGCAAGCCAATCAGTAGCCTGGGTGGGACTCACCATTCTTCTTTCAAAATCCACTCGATCATAGATGAGTAACCCATTAGGTACGAAAAGCGAGTCCTATCCGTGATTCAGGTGGATAATAAGATTGAAACCAATGTAGCATGACACCCACCACCCTCTGAAATGTTTTCCTCAGTGTGGCCTACTTGAATCGCCCATCGTCCTTATTTTTGAACCCTAGGCCCAAACTTTTTTTTTGTGGAATCCAATAGTTCAAATCAATTTCATACTATCATCATAATGGGCCTTGTAAAACATCACGGGTGAACGTCTCTCTCAAAATTTTCCTTTAGCATGGCCCATCTGGATCACAAGTCCACCTGAATTTTTTAGCCTTGTATCTAACATAGGAATACACATATAACAATCAAAGTGGATTTCACATGCACATCATGGGTTATGTTGTGCTTACACATAAAAAAACTTTAATATATAAAAGTTATCAAACGGCTACCAGAGAGATGTTGCTGCCAATTTTTGGTTGGGACCATTGTGATGTCTATGTGAAATTGACTCCAACCATTAGATGCGTAATCCCGCATTAGGTCCAAAGCCAAAAAATATATATTGAAAGATAAAACAGACCAAACGAAAAAACTTGAAGAGAGAAGTCTAAAATTGATTTTTTTTTTTTTTTTTTTTAAGGGCCCACCGTGCGGATCATGTGAAATCCACTTAAACCAAAAAAAAAAAAAAAAAAAAAAAAAAAAATTAAGCCTAAGGCCCAAAAATAAGATAATTCAAAAGGTGGACCACACCAAGGGAAGCAATTTGAAAGTTGGGATCGCTTGTACCTTGTTTTCAATAGTATGGTCCACCTGAATCACAAATGGAACTAGTTTTTTATACCCACCCCTAATATTAGATCTCACAACTAGTGATCATATTAGATTCTGGAAAATAACAATGGGTTCCACACAGCTTTCCTTTTCCTCCAGGCATAACTGGCTTCAGCACAGGCCTGAATTTTTGCATAAGATATGCAGAGTGTGAAAAGCTGTTTTTAGTATATCTTATACTAGAAGGAATTTTCGGATAAAAACCCTTTTTAAATTTATTATTATTTTACAACAAATATTTGTAAATATTGTTATATTTTCAGAGGAAATTCTAAGAAAAACCCCAAATTTTGAAAATCTACATAGAAATTTCTGAACCAAGAAAGAGATTTATCACTATGATTATAGACTAATAAATAATTTAAATGTGCTACCTAAATGGGTATAAAATGATTTTTTCTTTAAAATTACAAAACAAAAAAAAAAATGCAGCGAAATCATGAGATGTTAAAATAGCCTAGATAATGAAAATCTTGCAATATTATCATTTATTTAATTTTTCTGCGACAATATCACAAGATTTTCAAATTCTGCCCCATATCTGTCGCAATGGGTTATCCTTTGGGCCATGTTTTTAACTGTACTCGACGTTTGTAGTCTTCATATACAAGATTTGCCTCCCCACGAATGAAAAAAGACAAGTAGGAAAGGACAGAGGATTCTGCGCGTGTGCCCACGAACTCTCAGATAACACCCACCCACTACGATGAAATGGAGAAGGATCTCTCTCGCATATGAAGTAGCACAGACCATTAACTTTCGATCTGACCTGGTTCTGATACCCGAATATAGTAGAAATATTTACCTTTAGCACGAATGGAACATCATTCACTTACTTGGGTATGCAGGTGCAGCATTATCTAACCCAAATACAAGCCCTAGCCACATGCATGATTGATGATGAGCTGGCCCACGACTAGGGGTTTCTGCACCATTATCCCTCCCAAACTCAAGCCCTAGCCACATGTATGGTTGATGAACTGCCACAACTGGATGTGATGTATGGTTGATGAACTGCCACAACTGGATGTGATGTATGGGTTTATCCACACCATCTATCCATTTTTCCATACCATTTTAAGGTATAAGCAAAAATATGATTCAGATCCAAGGCTCAAGTGGACCACACCGGGAAGCAGCAGTGATAGTGATGCCCACCATTGAAACGTTCCCAGTGCCCGCTGTGATGTTTATTTGCCATCCAACCTGTTCATAAGGTCACATAGACCTAGACGAAGGTAAAACATAAATCTTAGTTTGATCCAAAACTTTTGTGGCTCACAAGAATTTTCTATGGTGGACATTTAATACCTACTGTGTGGTCCACTTAAGAATTATATCTGCCTCGTTTTTTGTTATATACCTAAAATGATATGAAAAAAAATGGTTGGACATCGTAGATAAACCCATACATTACAGCAGGCCCCTCAGAGCCCTAGCATGTTCCAAGCCTGGGGCAAGTAGGGTGGTACAAAATCCGCGCCCACAACAACTAGGGGCCGCAGTGGCCTATGTTGGGCTTGCCCAGGCCTACCCTTAAACCCATGTGAGATAAGAGATTCAAATGATCAGAGATTTGAAATAGTCCAAATTAATTTTTATTTTTGTATATATTCTCTATTCATGATGAGTCACATCACATAAATGACTTACATGGTTGAAACATGACCCAGGGCCTGTTTGGCCGGGCAGATTAGAAGGGATTGGAAGGGATTGGAAGATAGATCCCGGGATTGGCCAGGCATGCCAAACAGACAGGGGATCCTATTCCCGGGATGTAGCAATCCCATGGATCTTAAGACAATCCACTCATTATCTTTAAATCCCATACAATCCACCCTAATCCCTTCAAAATTGCTTGAGACGTGTTTGTTTAGAGGGATTGGAAGGGATTGGAAGGTTTAATCCTGGGATTGGCCGGGGTGCCAAACAGAGTGGATATAACAATCCTGGGATACAGCAATCCCATAAATCTTACACCAATCCACTGATGCAGCTAGCATTACCTTGAAATCCATGCAATCCACTCTAATACCATCCAAGCTGCGGGGCCAAACAGGCCCCAAGTGTCAAATGTATAAAGAATGAGAATCACTCATAAATTTCTGTACACCATCCATTCTTATTTTATAATGGTAACCAACTTAATGATTGGACCAGGCCAGCAGGCTGGCCAGGCCATTGGTCATTGGGCTTAGCCCATCTCGAACCTAAGGCCTAAATTTCAAACCCAGCCCAGTCGGACCTTGGTCTAAGTTTAAGGGGACGGACCCAGCTACCCGGCCCATTGCCCCCCCCCCCCCCACAACTTAACAAATTGCATCAAGCGCACAGCGTAATCCAGAGCTACTTTAAAAAATAGAGTAGATGATACTTTTGATGTTCAGAGTTCTAAATCTTTTTCAGATTCCACTCTATCATACTATTCTTTATGTGGTTACATCACCCAAACAGCACTTAATATACAAGAATTGTATATATATTAAACTAACTCTCAATAGATTACGTCAAAGGGCTGATTGTACAGATGAAAGTGCATTGGGATTTCCCTTTGATACTCTGTTTGTTGGATTTGCAATACCCAAAACCTAATAATGTAATGGAATTGGAAGACCCAATGGTACATTGAAATCATGCGTATGACCAGGCACACTTATCTCACCACCTTTTTATTCCATGTACTTAGGTTCTCTCGTGAAGTGACGCGAGCACTTAGAAATGGAAAAGATGGTGGGATGGGAGTTTCTTTATTTATTTTTTTTCTTTTTTCTTTTTTTCATACCTATTTGAGGAAGATTATCATGAAAGATGGTATTTTTCCTGGTATATATTAAAAGATGAACCCCACTTGAGCATGCACATTTTTAAGAACCATCTTAGCCATCTATGTAGGTGGGGCCCAATAGCAACTGTTTTCAGAGAGAAAAAGTCAGGTCAATCCACTAGTTAGGTGGGCCATGAGTATCTAAGAAAGTGCATAGATTGAAAAGAAGAACTGGCATCCACTTGATATATGGATTGGCTTACATTTTTGGAATTGAGCGTGATCATCAAAAGCACGAACTGATGAACGGCTGGATCTAACACAAGCTAGTTTGGCATGTGACATTGAAAGCTACCTGTGCTTGGCGTGCTGACACACATGTATAAATGCTCCTATCCAACTGGTTGGATGATAAGTTATACCATCCAACTATTCCAAACGTTCAAGTGTATGTGACATACAACCCATCAGGTTGGGCCCACCATGAGGATCACCTAGTGCGAAAATTAGCCTGTTTCACCCATTAGGTGGGCCATAACATAGAAAACAATTGAGAGACTCTAATGTAATAAAAAATATAGATCTGGTCCACTTAATAATTGGATCTGACGAAGTTTTTAACTAGGCAATTGCAAACATATGATAAGATGGAAATTATCCACCAGTTTAAGGGTAGATTAGTGATCTTAGCATATATGACACACACATATACTATTGAAACATTTTGTTTTATACTCCAAAACTAAATCTATAATACTATCTAAAAAAGTATACAAGAAAAGGACTTTAAAAAAAGATATAAGAGATATGCATCTAAGTGGCAATTGATGTTATGATCCAGATCATCTGAACCATTGATATTATGATCCAGACTAGGTTGATATTATAATAAATCTAGACAATGGAATTCCAGGACCCTCGAAGTGACCATTGATATTACCATCCAAACCATCAATATCATGATCACGACCATCCAAGCCATTGATATTATGGTCTAGATAGTCAAAATTGTTCATATTACAATCTTGACAATCAAAATTATGACCAAAACGATCCAGACCATCAATGTTACAATCAAAACCATTGATATTATGATCCAGACCACCAATTATATCAACATTATGATCCAAGCCATCCGTACATTGATACTGTTATCCACAATTTCCTAACCATTTATATTATGAACCAGTCCATCGAGATGATTGAATTAACTAGGCCATTCAGACCAATGGTATGATAATCTGGACCATTCAGACACGACAATATTATGATCCAGCTACACCATTGGAACTTTCTCTTTTTGTGCTAGCATAGATTTTTTTAGTGTATCCGTACATATGTAAATGGATACACACAAATATATATATATATATATGTGTGTGTGTGTGTACATATATAAATGTATACACACAAATATATGTGTGTGTGTAATGATAGAGGTCACGCTCTGTGGGCACACCACTATGTTTGCTTGACATGTACCCCATCAATCAGATGCACCCTACAATGGTGAGCCATAGGCTTAAATATCAGGCCAATCTATGACTTTGGTGGGCCACACCACATACAACAGTGAGATGTGGTTTAGACATCCAGCCATCCATTGTGTGTGTCTCACTTGGATGAGGGGTCACAAGAAATCTCATGCGATTCCAAAAATCAAGTGGCCCCACCAAGTGCTTTTTAAAGTTCTAAGCATGATTTTCCATGATTTCAGATGATGTGGCCCACCTGAGTTCAAGATGTGGCTGATTGTTTGCACATCTCATAACCTAGAGGGGACCTATCAAATTCATAACATGGATGTCCATCGCACATCATGATGGGCCCGCATAACTTGACCTCATTGGGAACTCCCGTGAGGTTGACATCATCGGAGTTTTCACGAGGTCAACATCAAAGTATGGGAACTTCACTTGAGGTCAAGCTCTCACCGTGATGTGTGATAGATATCCAATCCATGCATTTGGGATGACCCCAGTAGGCTATGGGATGTGCCAAAATCAGCCTTATCCATAACTTAGGTGGGCCACACCCTATGAGATAATGGGAAATCATGTCAAAAACATCAAAAAGCACTTGGTGGGGCGCACCAGAGTTTTGAAATGACCTAAATATTAGTGTGACCCTCATACAAGTGGGACACACAATGGATAGGTTAGATGTCTAAACCAATTCTCACTTGACTATATATATAATCAAGAAGGTTTTAATGAGCGGGCATTACTCTCAATAGTTATCTATGGTGTGGCCCACCTAAGTCATGGATTAGCCGGGTTGTTAGGCCCTAGCTCACCGTAGAAGGGTGCATCTGATTAATGGAATGGATGTCCTTACACGTCACGATGGGGTCCATAGAGCTCGACTTCATAGTACCTCTCTCTCTCTCTCATTAATGGAATGGATGTCGTTACTCTCTCTCTCTCTCTCTCTCTCTCTCTCTATATATATATATATATATGAGGGGAAGCTCTTGTATGCAGGACCTAATGAGATGTGTTTTAGACATCCAACTCATCTATTGTGTGTGTCCCACTTGGATGAGGGGTCATGCTAAATTAACATTTCAAAACTAAGATAGGCCTCACCAAATGATTTTAAATGTTTTAAGCATAGTTTTCTAGGTTTTCATACAAAATAGGCCACCTAAGTTCCAGATACGGGTGCTTTTTAGCACATCACATAACCTTGAGGGGACCTACCAAATGCATCCTCTTTAGGTTATGGGATGTGCCAAAATTAGCCGCATACAGAACTCGAGTAGGCCACATCATCTTAAATCATAAGAAATCATGCTTAAAACATTTAAAAGCATCTGGTGAGGCCCACCTGAGTTTTGGAACGGCCTAAAATTTGGTGTGATCCCTCATCCAAGTGGGACACACACAATGGATGGGCTAGATATCTAAACAGCATCTCACTGGGCCCTATATAGAATTGGGAAGGTTTCAATGAGCAGGTGTCCACTCTCAACTATTGTTTGTCGTGTGGCCCACCTCAGTGATGTATGGGCTCGATTTTTAGGCCCATAACTCATAATGGAAGGGTGCATTTGATTAATGGAATGTTTGTTCATCACTCATGATCATGGCGGGGACCACAAAGCTCGAGCTCATGGTGTGTGTGTGTGTGTGTGTGTGTGGGTGGGGGGGGGGGGGGGGGGGGGGTGGCGTCGAGCTGTGTGGGCCCACCGTGATACGTTTCTGACATCTACCCCATCAATCGGATGCACCATTCCAGGGTGGGCCTCGGGCTTAAAAATCAATTCAATCCATAACTTGTGTGAGCCACACCACATGCAAAAGTTGAAAGGAGTTATCCTCCCATTAAAGTATTCATAATCATTTGTTAGGCTCACCGATCAAGATTTGTGAATGTGTGTCCCACTTGGATGCGAGTTAGACCAAGTTTCAAACGCATCCAACTTTCAAGTGGGCTCTACCATGTACTTTGATATGTTTTAGGAATGTTTTCACATGATTTTAGATGGTATAGCCCACCTGAGTTCCGTATATTTTTGGGATATCCAATAATTTAAAGAGGACCCATCAAATGCACGGTCTGGACGTTCGACACACATCATAGTGGGGACCATTTCCCATTATATATATATATATATATATATATATATATATATATATATATATATATATATATATATATATATATGGGAAAAGGTACTATGCGCTCCACCTCAAGATATGCTCCCATGAGGTCGAGCTGTGTGGGCCCCACCATGATGCGTGTCGACCATCAATACTGTGCATTTGATGGGTACCCTTTAAATTATGGGATATCCCAAAAATCAGCCGTATATGGAACTCAGGTGGGCCATACCATCTAAAATCATATGAAACAACATTAAAACATATAAAAGCACTTGGTGGGGCCCATTTGAGTTTTGAATGCTGTTGAAACTTGGTCTGAACCCTCATACAAGTGGGACACACATAATGGATGGGCTAAATTTGCAAACCATATTTTTGTAGTCCCCATAAATGATTATGAATGCTTTAATGGTGCACAGCCTCTCTCCACTTCTGTAGCGTATTGACTTGATTTTTGAGACCTTGGCCCCCAATGGAATGGTGCATCTGGCTGATGGGGTAGATGTTCAAAACGCATCATGGTGGGGCCCACAAAGCTTGACCGCATGAGACAGAGCCATGAAGTCGAGCCCATCTACCTTTTCCATATATATATATATATAATGGAAAATGGTTCTACTCACCGGAACTTCCTGTGAGTTTGAGCTGTGTAGGCCCTGTTGTGATGCATTCGAAGATCTATCCCATCAGTTAGATGCACCATTCCATGATGGCCTCTGCCTTGAAAATCATGTCAATTCATGGCTTTCATGGGCCACACCACGTATAAAATTTGAGAGGGGTTACCCTCCCGTTAAAACATTCATAATCATTTGTTAGGACCACAAAGATGTGGTTCACAAATCCAGCCCATCCATTAAGTGTGTCTCACTTGGATGAAGGGTCGGACCTAATTTCAAACGCATCTAAATTTTAGGTTGACCCCAACAAGTACTTTTATATGTTTTAGAGATGTCTTCACATAATTTTAGATGGTATGGCCCACCTAAGTTTCATATCCCGCTAATTTTTGGTATATCCCATAATTTATTAAAGGGACCCATCAAATGCATGGTGTTGATGTTTGACACGTATCATGGTGGGGCTAGGCAGCTTGACATATATATATATATATATAGAGAGAGAGAGAGAGAGAGAGATGTGAGTCTAGACCATTAACATTATGAACTAGACCATATAGACGGTTGATATTATAATCTAAACAATCCAATCTAACAACATTGTGATTCCTAGACCCTCAACGAGAACATTGATATTACTATCCAAACCATCAATATCATGATCACGACCATCCAAGCCATTGATATTATGGTCTAGATAATCAAAATTGTTCATATTACAATCTTGACCATCAAAATTATAACCAAAACCATCAATATTACAATCCAAACCATTGATATTATGATTCAGGCCATCAACTATATAAACATTACATTGATATTGTAATTCACAACATCCTAACCATTTTTTTAAAAAAAATCCAAAACTTCCTAACCATTTATATTATGAACCAGTCCATCCAGATAATCGAATGAACTAGGCCATCCAGACCGATGGTATGATAATCTGGACCATTCAGACATGACAATATATCTAGATAATCTACACCATTGGAAATCTCTCTTTTTGTGCTAGCATAGAATTTTGTATGTATCGCGTGCACACACACATATGTGTGTGGCATCCAGGTTTACCTCATGGGAGCTTCCCATGAGCTCCCATGAGGTCAACCTCAGTGCGACCCACCGCAATGTGTGACAGACATCCACCCCATCAATCAAATGCAGCCTTCCATGGTGAGCCATGGGCTTAAAAATCCGGCCAATCCATGACTTTGGCAGACCACACCATAGAAAACAGTTGAGCATGGATGCCTACATATTTCAACCTTCCTCATTGTATATAGGGCCCCATGAGATGTGTTTAGACAACCAGCCCATCCATTGTATATCCCACTTGGATGACGGGTCGCACCAAATTTCAAGCCAATCTAAAACTGAATGGCCCCACCAAGTGCTTTACATGTTTTAAGAATGATCCCTCATGGTTTTATATGGTATGGCCCACTTGAGTTCCGGGTATGGCTGATTGTTTGCACATGACATAGCCTAGGGGGTACCTACCAAATGCATGGCGTGGATTGCTATCACATATCATGGGTGGGGCCGTAGAGCTCAACCTCGTCGAGAGCTCCCACGAGGTCAACATCAAAGTATGCGAGCTTCCCACGAGATAAGCTTTATGAACCCCACACTGATGTATGATGGACATCCACACCGTGCATTTAGTAGGCCTCTCTAGTTTATGGAATGTGCTAAAAATTAGCCTCATATCCTTTAATCAGGTGGGCTACACCAATTGAAAACATGGAAAATCATGCCTAAAACATCTAAAAGCAATTGGTGAGCCCCAGCTGAATGTTGGACTAGCCTAAAATTTGGTGTGACCCATCATTTAAGTGGGACACACAGTGGATGGGTTGGATGTCTAAATTACTTCTCACTCGGCCCTATATACAAACAGGAAACTTTTAATGGGTGAGCATTCACTCACAACACAATTGTCTGTGGCGTGGCCCATCTAAGTCATGGATTGGCATGATTGTTAGGCCCTTGCTCACCACATAAGGGTGTATCTGATTAATGGAATGGATGCAGAGCTTGACTTCGTAATACCATTTCGTTGTGTGTTGGGGGATGCCGGTGAGAGGTACTATGAGGTTCGCATGGATCTTTGTGGGGCCCCACCATGATGTGTGACAGACATCCATCCCATCAATCAAATGCATCCTTCCATGGTGAGTCATGGGCCTAGAAATCAAGCCAATCCATTACTTGGATGGGCCACACCATTGACAATAGTGGAGAGTGGATGCTCGTTAATTGAAATATTTATAATTGTATATAGGGCCTAATGAGGTGCATCCAGCCCATCCATTGTATTTGCGTCACTTGGATGAGGGGCCACATCAAATTTCAACCCATTCCAAAACTGAGGTAGTCTACACCAAGTGATTTTAGATGTTTTAAACTTGATTTTCTATATTTTTTAGATGGCATGGCCGACATGAGTTCTAGATACGGCTCATTTTTGGCACATCCCATAAACTAGAGCGGACCTATCAAATACACGGAGTGGATGCCCATCACTCATTATGGTGGGGCCCACAGAGCTCGACCTCATACCAAATCCCCCATAGGTTATGGGATGTGCCTAGAATCAATTGTATCCGGCCACACTGTCTTATATATATGAGAAATCATGCCTAAAACATCCGGAAGAACTTGGTAAGCCCTGCCTAAGTTTTAGAATGGCTTGAAATTCGGCATGACTTCTCATCCAAGTGGAACATACACAATAGATGGGTTGGATGTCTGAAAAACATCTCACTGGACCCTATATAGAATCCGAACGTTTCACTAAGTAGGCATTCACTCTCAACTACTAGTTGTAGTGCAGCCCACCTAAGCGTTGGATTTGCTTGATTTTTAGGCCCATGGCTCATTATGAAAGGGTGCATTTGATTAATGGGATAGATGTCCATCACACATCACTGTGGGGCCTACAGAGCTTGATCTCATAATACCCTCCCTACACATACATATGTACATGAACATATATAGATAGAAAAATACTCACCTGCACACCTTTTTAGGTGAGAACTTGTGCGCACTTTGCACACATGCCATGGGCACAAATTTCAAATGGTCCACCTGATGCAACAACCCATGAAACTCTTAGGGCTAACTTTTAGCCTGATCCAAAACTTTGGTGGGCCATTACAAAGGGAAACAATTTCCTCCCTTTGTTATAGCCGACTAGAGTTTTTTATCAAGCTAAAACTTAGGTCATAGGGGTTTCATGGGGTGCTGCATTTTCGAATTTTGCACACATTTCTGCAAAGGTGAGAATTCCCCTCTCTTTATATGTGCACTCACGCCGGAGAAACGATCTAGCGCCCTGTTACATAAGTAGCAAATGTAGCCCCAATCCCACACCTTTTGAAGACCCTTGGCCGAGGCCCCCCTCAATGGTTCCCGAATAAGGAGGGCAGCATTTGTTATTATAATTATTATTATAGAGAGAGTGAGGGAGAGTTTTTGCACTAAACCATTTGGTGTGAGCAAATGGCAATGGGCTTTGGTGGGCCCAATTTGATGTGTATGTAAAAACCACTCTAACCAGTAGATGTGTCAACCCATGTCAAACCTACGGCCAAAAAATCAAGTTGATCTAACCAGTAGAGAGAGTTCATGTTTGTTTTTTATTTAGGTGGCAATACATAGACGTGAGTTCATATGGCAGGTCCCACAATGGATGTGAATGCACCAACAATCTCCTCATCAAATGTGAGACATTGGCTGTTGCCAACGATTCTCAAGCTACAAATCCGATGGGTAGGATCATTTGATAGGGGAGATATGAAGCATGCCCCATCACATGATGGGGCCCCCAGATGAACAGCTAAGTGCACTCGCATCACAGGTGGAAACCAGGAAAATATGTGCAAGATCAAAGACAGGTGGGCAACAAATGTACAAAATAAATGAACCGTAACCATCCAAATCCTACAGACAGGCACATCGCACCTGACGGTGCAGATTTAGCTGATCGATTACACAACTACAGTGGGGATGCTCCTTAACGTCTCCACAAGTAGGGTGACCATTGTGTTTTGCCGGAAAATCAATAAACATGCATTAGATTCTACTTGCATGTGAAATACATGACATGAATACAAAATAGCAAAAAATCAAAATTTCTTAGAACAACAGCAGCGGCAGCAGCAGCTTGCAAAACCAATAAAGCTCACAAACCTCAGTTTGGGCAGACATTTGCAAAATGTGAGGGATCACCACAAGCGAAACACCCCCGACCAGATACAGGCTTGCCTGTTGCTGTTACAAAGGTCACATCTGCTGCATTGTGTGCTCCCCTGCGCCCTCTGCCACGTCCACCTCTCCTGGTGGGGCTGTTACCACACGGCCCACCTCCTCCACACCATTGTTGTCGATGGTATCCTCCCATCTGTATCACAAATATCAAATCAGGGCACATATCATATTCATTAGTCCATCTATTCTGTCATATCACAATTGTCCATTCACAGTAATGGCATTGTGCCGATAAAGTATTTCATTCATTCGTCATCGTGATCATCATCAAGCCTTATACCAACTAGTTGGGGTCAGCTACATGAATCCTTTTCAGCCATTTGACTCTATCAAGGACCATGATTTCAGTTAGACACACATCCTTTTGGGCCTTCCCCTCGTCCAAAGGTATTTCATTTATTCAAGATATAAATATAGAGAGAGGTCAGTGAAAAAAGACTGCTTGGACCATACTGGCGGCATTTTAGTTTGGGCCTACATTGCATATGGATGTGGCCCACCTTTCAGTATCTGAATTGTTCATCTGGTGCTCTGCACCATAGATGGGCAATGCTACAAAAATCTCACCCTTGGATATTACCCATCTGATTGTTGGTAATTGGCATGCAACTGGACGCTTGAAAAATCAGAGGGTCAAAAAAGTTTAGACAACCGTAGATAGTTTCTCCAATAGGATGTGGGGCTTGTTTGATGGAGGATATCAATGGTCAAATGCCAATATATGGCAGGGCAGAATAGATGATAGGATCATTTGATAGCACCTAATGATGATGGGGCTTCTAAATGTTGAAGCATGCTTTTACATACACAGAAATCGCACTCCTGCGATTGGCACGTGTAGAACTTTCTTCCCCTATTAGCGGTTGTATTAGCAGTTCGCAAAATGCAAGGTGTCCCACATGCATTACACACAACAGGATCTGTTCCTGCATTGTCAGAAGCATTGATTAGATTTCTAGAACTTGAGGGAAAGATGAAGATGACTTAAAAGTTAACGAGCATGTGCAATATCCAGGCCATTCATCCACCAGGGCTCACCGTGGATGCACCCTTGCCCAAAAATTCAGGCCAGTCAAATAATCAGGTGGGTCGCATATGATATGCATGAGAAAAATGGACAGTTGGAATTAAATGACTAGCGACCCATGATTCTCAGCACATACGTGTGATACCTGATGAGAGGAGCGGTGTCACTTCGCTTTTGGCCAAGAGCTGTTCCAAGTGGGCCCCACCTTAGAAATGGCCCAAATCTCACACATGAGGACTTTACAAATCTTGGGCTGAGGATACACAATATTCTCTGGCCTTAAGTTTGGACAAGTGGTCCAGATCACCTTGGATGGGGGATTCCCCAAAAATCCTCCAGGTAGAAAAGATCTTAACCCTACTGTGGATGGCCCGCAAATAGATGGTTAAGATGAAAATACAGCATCAGTTAACGGTTTGGTAGAAAAAAGACCAAATATTGGATGATTAAGGTCTTCCACTCTGTGTGATTTTGGGGCATGGTCTATCCATTTCAGGGTCCATCTGATCCACAAAAATCATCAATAACTGTTCCCTGATGTTGCACGATATTATCAGGCCTCGAGTTTGGACAAGTGGTCAAAACCGCCTTGGATGGGTGATTCCCCAAAAATCCTCTAGGTAGAAACGATCATAGATCTTTTGTTGGTAGCCTGTAAATAGATGGTTACGATGAAAATACAGCAGCAGCTAATGGTTTGTTAGGGAAAAAAAAAAAATTTGAAAAATGCTGGATGAATAGGAACCTAGAACCTTCCAGGTGATTTTGGGGTATGCTCTATCTATGTCAGGGCCCATCTGGTCAACGGCCTAGGTTGCCAAAGATGTGAATTGCCTATAACTGGTTACAGGAATCTCTTGTAACCCCTGATATGGCCCAATGAAAAAGTGTCATGTGCGATTATCAGAAGTTTGGCCCGCAATAAAAAGGGCAAAAACGGTGGACCCTTTGCTTTTCACAGCGGACCCCACCTCTTACACGTGCACATGGCTCTTTTTCATTGGGCTGAGTCAGGGTCCTCCTGTAACCCCAGGTTACAGGCAATTTGCATCTGGCTGCCAGGCCTGAGGCAGGAGCCAATTTGTTGATACCCAAGGCTTGAAGCCCATACAATTCTACCAGGAATGAAAAGTGAGGAATGATATAAAGGAGCTAAGGTGATCGGAATCCGTCGTACCATTTTCTGAGTTTAGGTTTCTGCCGCGTCGATTGCCTCGTGTGTCGTAAACCTGGGAAGGGCAGTCATTCGAAGAATGCCCCCTTTGACTGCAATGTACACAACTAGCCTGCCTTGTGTTCCCTCCCTGTGCATTATTTGAAGGTTCCATTGGGCGCCACCCTCTTGCTGCAGGAAATGGAGGGAGAAAACAGGTAAAGGGATTGAGGAAAAGGGCGGGGACAAATATAAAAAAGGGAGAGGATTCGATGCTATCAATATTACCTTAGTTATCAAACACTTGACATGTACATATGCAGTACGTATACGAGATCTAGACCTTTCATCAGTTGCGCATCATCTCAAAAATCTAACTGTGCAAGTAGATCCAATGATGTGCCCAGGCCATTAATCCATCACATGGGTCCTAGATGGGACCCACAAGCTTTCCAATTCACGATCAAGGCAAAGAGATGCCCAATTGGACTCTGTGACACATGAATCCAAAAGGATGGTCTAAATCAAGGAAATGATTGGACTGTGGGGCCCACAGGTCAGTCAAGTGATGCTGTCTCTGTAGATCATGCAGTTGTTGTCTAGTTTCTAGCATTAGTTTCCCTATTTCTCCTTAGCATCTGTTGTTCCATTCTGTTGGCTTATTTATCAAGCTTGTCGTAAATCTCTGGAAGTTTGTTCATCTAAAGCGTATAAATTGCATTCGAAGTTCAATTCCTTCAGTATGTCTCATCATCCTAGCCATTGATTGGAGAACTCTTGAGGATTACAAATGGGCGGCTAGAGAAAAGTATAAACAAGGCCAATATTCAATAGGCAAAAGAAGTAGTCCTCTTGAGTGATAGCTAGGATCATTTAACTGTTGTCATTTTTCACGTACAGCCTATCCATGGCAGGCCACAATGCTAGAACGGCTTGGACCTCATACATGCGTGCCATGTGTTCAGAGTGTGAGTGCTTGATAGTAGATATTACCATTTAGCATTGGATACTTTCTCTACAGTAAAACATCTATGCAACTATAGCATTTCATATAAGCTGATTTTTAACAAATGTGTGGATGAGCAAAAAGGAGGGGATGGTTCATATTTTATACCTGGCGTGCTAGCAGGAATGCGGTGACTGGTTCCGCAAATTTCTATCAATTCTTTCAGCATATCGTCACAGCCACCAACACAAACTGACAAAAATATTTGTGCATGTGTGCATTGAGACACAAATAAACACATGAAAGACATGGAATTGCAATTAGGGGTTCATTATGAATTAACATGGTAGCAAATCCACTTCATATTATTGCAATTCAGTTCAATGAAGCATCCAAACACACCCTTAACATCGGAAACAATGATCTTCGTGAAGTTGAGTTTGAGACAATCAAAGGATAAGAAAGTCCAATGAAGCAAAATCTTTTATTGACTCCACTCAGAGACTAGCATCTTTGTGGTGGCTACCTAATGAAGATGAGAATTGGATATATTACTTATAACAAAACATAAAGGATAAAACTCCTTGCTTATACATAATTATACAACACAACCCTAACAATAATAAAATGAATATTTTTTATATTTTATGTCCACTTTTTACAAGAATTAATGCACACATTCCTACATAAAACAATTCTTGGTATAAGTGTTATCATATTTAATCATCACCACCACCACCACCATCATTGATCCATCATAGCCTTATCCCATATATTTGAGGTTTTGTCATATTTTATCATCTCACAAATAGGAGCCAAAGATAAATGGATATTTCAACTTAAAGTCAGAACGGATCCTTTATTTCTTTGCTGGGTCCTACAGAAAATCCCTTAACAGAAATATTGCCTAGATGTGTCTCAGATGGGAAACAAATTTATTATAATTCATCCCCGCCTAGGAGACAGTCGACATTTCCTAAGAATTTTCATAAGCAAAGGCCCTTATTATCATATTGTTTATTCCTTGCCTTAATTCCAAGTCCACTACTTGGAATAAAATAAGTAGCCTGAAATTTTGAAACTCGGTGATTGTAATTAATCTACGTAATAGGCTATTTGATAGCGCTTGATTGTAAACAACTTATTTCATAGTCTATTACATTGTGTCTATGAATTTTATGCTTTCATTGCCAGTCCCCAGCCAGGATAAAGGAGGGCTGTGTCAGGTTGGCAGCCGATGTCAAACTTATGCCATTAATTTCTAACATGAGTCTGAACAGAAAAGGATTCATGTAGCTGACCCGAATTAATTGTGATAAGGATTAGATGATGATGATGATGAAAATTTTGAACCTCGAATTAATTGTCTCCCAATGAAAGGAATGTCTAAAAAACTAACTATACCCAATCCTTTGAATATTCGTTTTGAACTATTAATTATACATCACCTGTTTGACAGGGATGCTTCTTCTTTTTTTTTTTAATGAAAGGTTCTTGACAGGGATGCTTCTAGCATGATATATAGAATATTACATAGCAGCATCGAACTTCAATAGCACAAGATAAAATAGCAGTCTAGAACAATGTGAAGACAGCTAAAATCTATAGAGTCCAAGGAAGCTATGCTAAAGTATATATTATGTCTGCATTTTGATCCAGCACTGGACTGATCAGTGGCTCTTTCTTTTTAAACTAAATGCAATATGGTTTTCTACAAGAATAATGCAGAACCCTGATATTGACCTTAGTCCACTAGTGGAATAAACCAACGTTTAAGTAAAACAAAGCACCGTGACGGTCCTTGCAATTAATTGGGGCAAAGTGCAGTGTGGAGCATGAGTGAGTTGGCATGGGTGTCGTGTTTGGTATCACATTTCAATAGGCTTCCTATTATTTTGAGCAGGCAACTACTCGAACTTGCTCCTCCATGTGCATGCTTCTGTGCCTTGCACTAAATGGTATGTTGTGCAACTACCCCTCCATGACCCCTTTTGCTTGCTCGCACTTTGGAGGTGCATGTAATGGGGTTAGTATTGGGTGGAATGTGTTGATGTGAGTATTGTCAATATGAGATGGTTTCAAAGCCCAGGTATAAGAGGCAGGTTAACGTCAGCTGGTAGCCAATCATAAATCTTTTGTGATCTATCATTTAAAAGCTAACCCAAATTTTCTAGGAGAAGACTAAGATGATGATGATAATCTATATAAGTGCTAAAAAACAACTAGTTAGACTGCTGAGTTAGTATCTAACTAGCAAATTACTGCTCAAATCATGAGAACTCCAGTTTTGAATATAATTAGCAAAATAGGATATGGAAAGCTGACAGGCTATGATGATGACATGGTGATGATGAAGATGAGAGAGAGAAAGTAACAACCTACCAGCTGCGCGAGGAATCTAAACCATGTGTAGGTGGCTCCCACCATCAAGATGACCACATGGAAAAAACTAAGCATGTCCAATCATCAGGTCGCCACTTGCATATGATGACCATGGACCATTTGTACATTTTCCTAAACTGCACTCGTTTCCTTTAGGTGTGGCTCAAGTGAGAGTGGACCATCCTGATTTTACATACAGTCATCTTTGCAATAGGTACCGACTTACAGCTTAGATATTAAAATTGAGGTTCTCATAAAGATTTAGACTGAAAATGGGCCATATTTATAATATAGTGCTTACCCAAGTGGTCAACATTGTAGTTCGGTGGTATCTCCAAGCGACGAAACTTGAATTGAATCTTGAAAACAGGACCTATGATGACAAATTATAGCATAAATCATAAATGTGATCAGAAACAAAAAAATAAAAATAAAAATAAAATAAATCAAGTGACCAAAGAAATCATGGATAAAGTTAAGAACGAAAAATTAATAAAACTGGAAATTCACATGCGGCTCGACTGGGAAATATCAAAACAGGAAAAACAAATTGATGAGCTAGCAACCTGGAGTGCAAGAGCTGCAAACATGGGTGGTGATGGCTGCTTCTGATACAGCTCCTGGAAGCCAAACGACATTCCAACACTGCATAAGATATACAGGATTAACTGCTATGCTGGAGACATCAAAGACTGTCAGAAACAACGAGTCTTATACACTGAGATGCTAAGGCAGCAAACTTGCAGCGGCTTCACGAAATAGAAGCTTCCTGTTTATAAAACATGATCTTGAAGATAGGTTCCTCCAACATAGGGGATTTTTCCCTCTGAAAAAAAGTGAAGTAAAAAAGCCAAAAATGTTTTTCCTACATAAGTATCATGGTCAATCGTGTGTTTTTTTTAGACCAATGCTGTTGACTTGTGGGTATTTCTATTCGGAAATTTTGCATGGTATACAGCAAAACATGCTTCACAAATCTCTGGTTGCTAGAAGTTGGAGATATCAAAGATTGAAAACTCACATGTGGAAAACACAAGCATCCAACCATAAAAGTACCATCCTGCAGAGAGATAGATGAGTATTAAAAACATGGAAAACTATAAATGACGTTAAAAAATATCACAAAATAAACATGTAACTGAGATAAGTAGGAACATCAATGAAAGTACATTGATGAATACAGGCAAGATGCATTGGCTCAATAAACAAAACATGCAATAACATAGGAGTTCTAACACATCACAGATCCAACAGGAGAGTAAACCTGGCTACTCACATTCTTCCATCAACATCAAAAAAAAAAAAAAAAAAAAGAAGAAGAAGAAGAAGAAGTCTTCTGAAGCCAAATGCTCTTGGATGGGCAGTTGCAGCTAGGGAGAGGAAGAATTTATTCTCCTACATATTGAATGTAATATATCACTTTGAGGTCATGAGAACCTTGTCTTCGATCTATAGAATCGAATAGATCGTCAATTCTGGTGCTCTTCCTTAACAGAATAGAATCACCACGAGCCCTCCTTCATAACATTTAATTAGGGTGTAAATAGAATTGGTACCCAAGAAACCCATGCAGGCTCCATTATTTGTTGACAAATTTCCACTATAAACCCTGCAGTATGTGTAGTACAAAGCAAATAGTGTCTAAAGACAGTTCTAACCCTTTGCTAATGAGAATAGTGCCATGATGTTGACCACAGTAACAAGGTGTACTAGTGCCTTTCAAGTTCTCCAATATGTATGGCACGGTCATACCTAGATTGACAAAGCAATCAAGCAAAAGCTTAGGTTCATCCGTAGCAAGAATGCATTTTTTTTTGCTTTTTTCCAATAGGTAAGATGGGCTCTTACCCATGGTAGGTATTTGGAGTTGTCGCTCACTAAAGCTGTAATGAGGACGAGTGTAGCTGAAATGAGGATGTTGAGATGGATGACTGGCAAGACGAGGAAGGATAGAATTACAAATGAATACGTTTGAGGGAATTTAGGAGTAGGACCAATAGGTAAAAAGATGAGGAAAAGTAGACTTAGATGGTCGGGTCATGTGCAATGGAGACCAAGAACTATTCCAGTTAGGAGTGAGTTGGTACAAGTTAAAGGCTCTTAAAGGGAAAGGTGAAGGCCCAAAAGGACATAGTGGAGGTAGTAAGAAAGGACTTGATGACCTATGGCCTAACTGAAGGACTAGCCCTTGAATCTTGATAGAGTGGAATGGAGGAACAAGATTCATGTAGCCAACCCCAATTAATTGGGATCAGGCTTATATGATGATGACGATGACGACAACGACAACGATAACGATGACGATGACGATGACGATGACGATGGCAATGACGATGATGATAATGGCATAAGACCTTCAGATGATAGAGCATAGAAGCCTAGACCATATGCATAAGATGAAAAGCAGGTGCGAGATTCAGGTATAGCATAAACAAACATGATTGCCTACTGAATGCCTTTGGGAAGGGAAAATCTGTCAAATATAAAGGCAATTAAATAATGCTAAAGATATGGGCATCAATAGCCAAGGATATACTTCAGTTAAGTTATACTTGTAATAAGAATTCATAGGTTTCAGTACAAATGTCAATTAATAAACATGGAAAGACAAATTACATGATCACAATGATGCAGCAGCCAGCACAAAAATTTGAAATGAACCTCACAATATATTCAACCATAGAATCACTTCTTTTGTTTTTGATAAGTCTAAATCTGACGTTTGGTTTTTAGAAGAAGTTTTAGGGTGTAGCTCCAGTAAAAGCTGACAAAAACATTACCGGCCTTCGCTTCAGAACCATATCAGATTCGTGACACAAACTACAGGACCGGACAGTCTCTCCTACAGCATGCTGCTCATCTCCACCGGGCCTATTAGACCGGAAAGGAAATAAACTTGTGAGACCAATTCATGACTATGCAAGCTCTGGGCATCAGATAATAGGAGACAACCTTTCGAAGAAAATCTCCATCGCTTCCATGAGTTTCACTTTCTTCAACCTAGCCTGCAGCACATACAAACGTGTAGTGAGGAATCACACTGCATTAAATACATACAACATAAATGTCATTAAAGGACGTCAAGAAAGAATGATACAGCCCTTGCACCAAGGGGCATCTATTAAATAACTCACACAAGCAAGAGAGAGATGGACAAAGTTAGAAGTCCATTGCCCTATTACTAATGAACAGAAAACTTAGGTACCAGATTCCACAATCACGTTCAGAGACTACCCATCCACACCAAGAATAGCAGCATACATCAATAAATGCAGCACTAAATCTGATACGCGCCTAAGGTTGAATTGAATCGTAATTAATAGTTCAATAAAGTGAAAATGACCAACTGTAATTTACTTCCTTACTATTCGGATTGATGGACTAGGCTCCAGAGTCCAGACTGTAGTTATGTTACTTTCAAGTTGGGCATGAAGGGAAACTGCAAGGTGAAGCTGCTCGCTTCTCATGAACATTGAGAAACATAACTACAGTTTGGTCATTTCATCTTTAGGTTACTCGGTTGAGAATTCGATTAAGCTGTGCATCCAACTGAAGCCCAAGAACAGATTATGGCCAAAAACTTGCCCATGATACTTTGAGAAGGTTTTATTTTCCTAAGCTTAGTAAAGGAGTTCACTTCTCTCGCATATATGAACAGTAAGTGAGCTTGTGCAACACCTCTCCCAAATTGTAGGAAAATTATCACATCTAACAGAACAGTATTTTGAGAATAACTTTATAATACTTAAGAAAGATACTGTTATTATATAACTAAAATTGAAATAAAAAATAGTATGCCCGTGAACTGATCGAACCACATCTTGACTCCCACTTCTCAGACTTTAACATTTAACTATATATTCCAAGAAGACCTATTGTGGAGACTAATAAAATCTGATGATGGTGTTTCCCAAGATTCAATATCCACATGTATCATGATAAAGAAATTCCATGCCATCTTACATCTAAAAAGCAGGCTTTCATCGGCTGCAAGCACGTCTCCAAAACTTCCAATTTTCTCTTTTGGCCCAGACTAACTGCTTTCATGTCACACTCCATCATAGCTCTAAAATACGGTTTCCAGAGCTCATACATGTTTTGTTGAAATATCACCATAGGTATAATAATAATAATAATAATAATAATAATAATAATAATAATAATAATAATAATAAGAGTAAAGAATATGAAATAAAATTAGGAACCTGCATTTTGTATTCATATATTATCTGTTCCTAAATACATCTAAGGTCATGCGAAGTAAAAACGAAAAAAAATTACTGTAGTTAACTGCTGTTTTCCTCTACCAAACCAGGCACCGGAAACCTACAACTTATTAGAATAACCTACATGAGAACATGGAAATGTCTGAGATGTCCTGCAGTTGACGTATCTTACCTTCACTACATCAGAAATTTGCCGACAGAATATTCAAATATATGGGCTGAGCCTGGACCAGAATTTCAAGCCCAAGAAACAAATGACCCAAGCTAGTGCATGAAATTCAGGCCCGATAAATAATTGATCGGAGCTCAGGTTAACCTGACCCAGACCATTGCAACTCTTATGGTCTCTATAATATTCCGGCACAAGGATTAATCAGATCATTCTTGCCTAGGTAACAAACCAACAATGATAGTCCCTTGCCTTCATTTGCAACCACTCCAGAAGATTTTTTCCATAATTTGAAGATTGCCAAAGTTAAAAGGCCCCTGCAAAGATCTCACTTCAATGGTACAAATACAATCAAGAAAAGATCATCATCTTCCTATGTTACATGTAGTTTACCAATGAGGTTGAAGTAGAGTTGTACACGAGTCAAACCGAGTCGAGCTTGGCACAGCTCAGCTCGGCACAGCCAACAGCCAACCCCAGCTCGAACTTGGCTTGGCTCGGTTCGGTCAACAGCTCAGGCCAACTCGAGCCTGTGTGACATTTTCTCAAACACATATATTGCATCTTCAATCTCCCACACTTCGAATGCAAATCAATAAGAGTGTTTTGCAGGCATTTCATCAAACACTCAGAGAGCAGCATCAAGATCAAGATATGAGGGCAGTCCTATAATATAAAGTTTTTTTTGAATTTGTTTCTTCAATCTTCTCTCGAATACCCATTTCAAGAATACCCTAATATGAGGGAAGTTTAAGAAACAACACTTCGTTGAGGCATTTTATCAAACACTCAGCGAGCAGCATCAAGATCAAAATGACCAAGTCCCCGAGCTGATTCGATCTGAGTCGATTCGAGTCAGGGTTCGAGCCGAGTCGAGTCGAGCTCAAGCAAGCTCAAACTCGGCTCGAAATTTTCTCGAGCTCCAAAAACCAGCTCGACTCGGTCCAAATCCAGTTTCAAGTCAAGGCAAGTCAAGCTTTTCTGAGTCGAGTCGAGCGAGCTGACCGAGCTAACTCAACTCGTGAACAGCTCTAGGTTGAAGTCCATTGCAAAATTTAAAGATGTTAACCTAAGGCCCACGTGAGTGTATAAGCCACAAGGTAGCCATCCACACACCACCATATGTATCAATGTGTCCACAGGAACATGATCCAAGCTGTCCATCAAGTGGGTCTAACCATGTGGTGGATCTGACCTAAAAATCAAGCTAGCATATTCATTGTTGGTCACACTGTTAGATTCAAAAGATCTACCTCATACATGAGCTCATTAGTTTTTTTTTTTTTTTTTTTTTTTTGAGAAGTGATAAATTCATTAGAGAATAATTCTATTCGGCTTTTATCATTCTAAATAAGTATCTCTTGGAATGTTCGAAGGTTGGGGTGTTCTCAGAAGCGTCTCTAGGTTACGGATATTTGTATTAGATCTAAAGCATGTCTTATTGTTCTTTAAAAGTCCAAGCTTCAATCTATGGATAGGAATTAGTCGAGTCGGCCTAGGGTTGGCGGGGTGTGGAGCGGGAGTCCCTTGAATTAGTTGGGTCATCTGGTGGTATCCTAGTAAAGTGGGATCCTAATTTTGGCGTCGTGAGGACGGTTTTAAGTAGAGGTGTACACGAACCGACCTAGCTCGCTTGACTCAACTCGAAAAGGCTCAATTCGACTCGGTTCGAAGTTGAGTTTGAGCCAAGACGAGCTGATTTTTTGAGCTCGAAAATGAGTTCGAGCCGAGTTCGAGCTGGCCCAAGCTCAACTCGACTCAAATCAAACCAGCTCGAATCAAACTCGGATCAAACCAGTTCGATGACTCGGTTGCTTTGATATTGATGTTGCTCACCAAGTGTTTGATGAAATAACTCAACGAAGTGTGGCTAGTGGCAAGGAAGGTACATATATGAAACAAATACCCTTTTTTTCTTGATTTTTATATTGCTTAGAAGGTGTTTGATAAAATACCTATAAAACCCATTGTTGTTGTTTTACATACACTGGGATTTTGAAGGTGCAATCCAGGTGTTTGTGAAAATGCCGCACAGGCAAACTCAGCTTGATCTTGGCTCGAACTCAGCTCAAACTAGCCCGAGCTGCTGACCGAGCCGAGCTGGCCAAGTAGCCTCGAGGACCGAGCCGATCCGAGTTCGAGCTGAGGTCAGCTAGTGGCCGAGCCAAGTCGAGCTGAGGCCAGCTCAACTCGGTTCAACTCAATGTACAACCCTAGTTTTAAGGGCTAGTTTTTGGTCAATGTGATTTTCCAGGAAGTGTCCTCTAGTTTCAAATGGATCGTTTCGGGAGTCTAATCCGAATCATCCAACCTCCCGCCATCTGATACAGTAGGAGCTGTCTTTTGTTTTTATAGATGGCAACTTCCCTGATGTGTTGGTGGGGACTTCAACGTTGTTACCTTTGCTTGCAAGAAACTTAATGGGGATCAAGTCACCAATAGCATGTGAGGCTTTGCTAAATGGGTTCTCAAGCATGAGATGTTTGATCTTCCTATGGGAGTTGTCAAGTTTACTTAATTTTTGGTGCCTCCTAGATGGATCTAAAAGTTCCCTTGGTCCGTCAACAAGTTCTTCCTAGGCTAGTGTCTGATCATTGCCCTGACCTTTTGGAGGTGGACAATATCAATTGAGGCCCTAAACCGTTCATATTTGAATAGGCATAGCTTGAAGTGAAAGGTTTCTACCCTATGATCTCTAAATGGTGGTGGTCCTTCGTAGTTGAGGGTCACGCTAGTTTCAAGTTGTTTAAGAAGCTATAGTTGCTGAAAGCCAAGCTTAATTCTTGGAAGCAAGAGGTGTTTGGCCTGAGGACTCTTTACTCAGAGAGATCCAAGAGTTGAATATCAAAGAGGAAGGAGGTTTGCTATCAAAAGCGAAGGAAGGCACGCTGTTTGTTGATCACTGCTTTGGACTCAAATAGGAGATCCAATCGTGTCGGCGCTCTCAGGTTGCCTGGCTAAGAACACTAAATTTTTTCATGGGATGGCCAGGACTAGGAGCCAAGCCAATTAAATCTCCTCGCTCTTGGTGAATGGTAAAAGGATAGTTGATAAATATTCTATTTGCCGGTCTATTGTCAAGTTTTACTCTGTTTTGCTCTCGGATGAGGGTCGGAAAGAGGTTGAGCCTTGATAACCTTCCCATTGCCAGTTTATCCTCGGAAAGGCTGAATCCCTTGGGAAGCCTATCTTTCTTGTTGGAGAAGATCAAAGTTGCAGCGATGGATTTAGGGAATGATAATTTTTCTAGACTTTCAAGGATTTGGTTAAATCAGATCTATTGGGCTTTGTTGAGGATTTTGTTTGGTTGGTTGGATTCTAAGTGAGATAGGTTGCTCTTTCTTGGCCATTATTCTAAAGATTCATGGTGCAAAGAGTTTGAAGGACTTTCATCCCCTTAGACTGCTTGGTAGCCCTCATAAAATCCTCGATAAAATTCTTAGCCATGGTCTGAGAAAGGTGCTCCCCAATGTTATTTCTCACTCTTAGCGTGCATCTATCTTTGGTAGGAAGATTATAGATAGTGCTTTGATTGCCCACGAGTGCCTTGGCTCATGCCATAGAGTGGTTCTAGTACCAGGGTTTTTAATCAGGCTATGATGTACATCAAGTATTAGGTGCCCTAAAGGGTTTAGGTGGAATGCGAGTTGTTCTTGTATTTGTTTATGTTTTCTCTGCCTCTTTTTTTTCTAGCCTCTGGCCCTAATAAATTGCTTCGTCTTTCAAAAACAAATCCCAAAGGAATGTGTTAATAATAATATATGCCACAAGAATCCTTCAAGTGCAAGAGAACAGAAGGTCTCATATCAGCACTATAATTCAAAACAACTTTTGGCATTCACTTATATTGAAATGCATGGGCATCCAAGATGTTTCAAAACTTTCAAGAATTCTATGGAACAATCTGATCCACTAAATTAACACCAACTTCAACTACTATTATAAGAAAACAATATCCAAGAACAGTAATGAATGGCTTACCCCATGTCATCATATCCCATCACTAGTGCCTCTCCTTGCAATTAATAGAGCCCAAAATCAACCAAACAGCTAGCATTTTAATAGAAAATTAAGAGTTGGTAATTCCATTGCATGTATTTCGAATTAGGTTATCAATGCCACGATCATTTACTTTCTTAATGATGAAAAATAATCAATCTTTATTACAAACACAACAATGAATTGACTAGCAGAACAGCAAATCCTACAAGATAAAATTACCCACAAGAATTTTGAAAGGATAGTTGCTGAAAGATTTATGATTGACTTTACAAATACCGTAATGATCACACTAAAAAATCTAGTAAAAAAGGAACTGTGAAACCAAACTCATAGAACTACTCGTGATCACTTCTAGTTCAGTACAAAATCATTCAACTCCTAATGGTAGACTTCTATCTTGACATGATCAAGCCCTAACCAATCTTTCATGTCTCATGTATATCAAAACTATCTGGCCAATATGTATCCAAACAAAACCAGAAAATCACTTCAGATGTTACATAAACTGAAGGTAAAAAAAAAAGGGAATACTTGGCCCAGATACCACATAATCCAAGCATTATGGTTCAATATAAGTAGGTGAATATAACAGAGACAAATATTTGCCCATTCGATACAAATATAAATTGAAGTACCCTATCAATTTCTGCAAACACCAAATCATCACTCTCTATCGTCACTACTCTCTTCCCAAGTCCCACAATGAAAAAACAGAGAGACGGTAAAATTAGGATGATTTAGGCCAGTTGTGTATTTCCCCATTATTACTTTTTTTTCATTGAACATTTTTTTTCTTCTTTCAAGAACCCAAAAGAAACATCTCTTCATGGCATGTTCCTACATCTAATTAACGTGCCAACCCAACCCAACCCACCCCACCCATATACACACACCAATTAAGGTTGGTTTCCAAAACTGCAGTTTAGGTACTTATAAGCTTGAAAGTACATTTAGTATTATGCATCT
This sequence comes from Magnolia kwangsiensis, assembly GCA_037074715.1. NCBI lineage: Eukaryota > Viridiplantae > Streptophyta > Magnoliopsida > Magnoliales > Magnoliaceae > Magnolia > Magnolia kwangsiensis. Next base: position 81,141,229 of record CM073586.1, on the reverse strand, counting down.
GCAAATATGTAGGTATAAATTATGTTTACAAAAATATGTTTATGATGTAGAATGGATCTCTTAATGTAAGGACTAAACACCCTCCACAGACGTGCACCGAGAGAGGACTGTTATAGGTTAAAGAGGTGCTGCTTGAGATGGTAAAGGGAGGGTGGAATAAAAGGCGTAAAGGGGACTGCTGGAGGTGGTAAATGAAGGGTGGAGCAGACAGCTGGAGGTGTAAATGAAGGGTGGAAGAAAAGCTTAAAGGGGACTTCTCAAGGTGGGACCATGTAATCAGACTTCAAACAGTTTGACTCCAATGATGTGGTCTTGAATCCAAAATCCCGGGCAATCCAAAAATCCAGGCAAGGGCACTGATGATCTCCCTCCCTCCCTCCCTCTGGAGACGCATGGCACCTCCTAAGAGGCTCTTCGAGAATTAGAATATCCAAATAAACAGTTAGGAAACTGACTTGGGTTTAAAAGAGGGCAACATTTATATATATATATATATATATATATATATATATATATATATATATATAAAACAGAGTTGTGGAAATTTGATTTCTGCAGGTCCAATACATATATAAAACCCTAGGTTTCTATGTTTGTGTGTGTGTATGTGTGTTCCACATTAGAGAAACTCTGAATTACAAATAATAATAATGAAATAAAAAATAAAAAATAAAAATAAAAAAAGAAAGAACGAAAGTACCTCTGTGGCATGGAAATTGGATTTCCACACCATAGATATTCAGAAAAATTAAAAGTGGTGCCAACCCCAGCTTATGGCAAGGCTGGGTCCCATACCTATTTGGCTTATTTGGATTGGCTTCTAAAGATTCTAGAAAACTTCTGGCTAGGTACTAGTCCTACTGGATGAGAGGTTTTCCTAATTGTGGTTAATCCATGCAATGATCATGGTTACAAGTCAAGAGTAGCCTAGTTCGATTCGGTTAGGCGATCTCAACATTTTATATTTAGGTGGGTGTCTACAATACCCATACCAGCAAGCACAGATGGACACACTTCATCCATTTCACGTGGACATATCAATGCATGCAAACAAGTGTAAATGGGAAATATGAAAGAACACATTAAAAGAAAGATTTCTAATAAGTCCCTAAAGCAATGACAAGTACCAGATTTGTTGGTGAGAAACGAGTGTTTGCATCTTTAGTAGCATAGAAGCGATCAAGTAGCTTTTTTATGTGATCGTGCATCGTTGCATCGGTGCCAATACCGGTCTAGAGAAACAGGGAAAAGGAGAGATACACATACATTAGCAAACTATTGTAAATGATGAATAAGAAGTTTATAAACAAATGAATATTAGAAAAATAAACATAATAATAGAGTTGATAAGAAGTATATCCTAAGCCATGAGGGAGAATGTACCGTACTCACAATCTTACCTTGTCCATACAACTTAGCAGATCAGATTCACTTAAAAGAGGGGGTGGTCTTGTAACACCTGAATCAAGAGTTAATGTCGTTGGAACAAACTGCATATCACAACAATCTGAAAATATCAGATTTTGCTTCAGCTTCCTTAACTATTCTATCAAGAAATGAATATGTTGCTTAAATGCATAATGACCGCACAGCCTTTTGAACCTAGGCACATCTTATGACACTGTTAAAACATTACATAATCCACAATGATGAGTTTTGAAACTGAAATTAAAATGCTTCCATAGAGACGATAAATTACTTCCCCACCAGCATAGACTGCAACTTAACAATCTCACAAACTTTTTTTAGTTTCCACCAAATAAGGTAAGAGTGCCTACAAGTCTATGAGGTGGAAAAGGAAAAAAGGCATAGATGGATAAGTCAATGGGCACCAACAATTTGAACCCACCAATCAGCCAGTTCAAACTAAATTACAAAGTAATAGGTTCAGGAAATGTGTTGCATTTTAATCAAAAGAACCCGTGTTACATTCTTTTTTTTTAACTCAATCATCATTTATACTATCAGGTCATGCACACAGGTTTTGGCCAAAATGAGGGAGCTATGTTCCAACTCCAAGTGGTAACTTGTTCGATATTTGATTTCATTGGAAAGGAGCCAAAAAATAAATTTGAAAAAGGATATCATTATGTAAACTTGGAAATAATAGTTCGATACCATGCAAGAACTGAGAGTGCTCTACCTTGAGGGAAATTGATGGGGACATCATGCGCACACGCGCGCGCTACCCCCCTACGCACGTACATACGAAGGAGGGCCCCACCGTCAATCTGACTCAATGAAGACATCCAGGAAGGGCCTCCTAATTAGAAAACGAAGTTTAGTTCAAAAGAGTGGGCCCGATAGTCAAGTAAAGCCTATCATGGGATCTCATGATCGTGGCCCACTAGTCGGATTGATCTCATACTTTAAGTTTTACTTATTGATATTATTTAGAACATCATGAACACTTTAGATTTTTTTGTTTAATTTTTATTTTAGTTTACTTCATTGCCAAGTAATAGGTTGCGCACATGACATGAGTTTTGGGGTATAGGATTTTCTTATAAATAAGCACCCCTTGTAGCTTTTTTGATTCATTGAAGATTAATAAAAATTCTGCGTTTTCCTACTCTCTGAGTTGTCAAGCCTAATTGGGTGCGAAGCCCTCCCTTCATCGAAGAGTTAACTACTGTGGTGCGAAGCCACATCTATCCCAATTCGCCCCTATCCATCACCATCTCTACTACCCATCTTCTATCATCACTTCTTCTCATCTCGCCCCATCATCTACACTTCGAATTAATCATCTATTGCAGCAATTCTCCTCCCCACAGCAGAATTTCAGAATCTGGCCCTACAGGAGGGCTGAAACTTTAGCGGAGCACCATGCACAAACCATACATCAGATCGAGCTGAGATTTGGAAGTTTTGAAGTCCATCCCTGGCCGACCAGGGCCAAGGTGGCCTTTTTCTGAATAGTGAGTCCCACACACGTGCGACCGGGATCACAAGCACGTGCGTCCGGAATCACAAGCACGTGCGTTTGGGCCATTGTTGTTGTCCACGCGTGCGGTACTTCTCTGGTTCGTCTCTTTCTTTTCTTTCACTCCGCTTTCACCCAAAATCCCTAAACCTAACCCTAAATTACTCAAATCTCCAATTTTATGCCCTTTTTCTTACCCTAGGGTTTCCCGAATTGGAATTTCTGAATCCCTTGGATTAGGGGTTGATTATTATGCATGTGTGGATGATTATTTCTTATCTTTAAGTATTGTTTGTTTCATAATTTTTATTGATCTAGCCCTATCATGTGTAGGCCTGGACCCGCATAGACTCCCCTTAATTAAATGTTTGGACTTTCATGTGGGATATGGAATTTGTGTAATTGTTTCTGAACTAACGTGATCTTTAGCCAAAAATCTCGCATATCATATTTAATTTTCATGTCCTGCATCAGAAATAATATTTATAATATATATAAATAAATAAAATTTAAAAAAAAAAAAAAAACATGAAGTGACAGTGTGACACTACTAAAAAAACATCAAGATAAATGCTTATCATGAAGATGAGACCATTAAAATAAATCAACTCTCCACTTATCCAAATTAATGTAAATATATGAAGGCATAGACTGAACACTAACCTGTTGACCGAAGGTGTAATTCGGGATCATTGAACCACCCCAAGATTCAAATCTATATACATCCAAGTAATTTTTCTGGAAAACATACAAAAGGAGAAATCAATTAACAAAAACATAGAATAGCCTCAAGGTTTTCTCTTAAATGAATTGCAAACTGTTCATCTGGATGAATTTATATCCAGTGTAACTAACGGCATTAGCAGCATGCCTAGAAATTTTAGTCCACCTAAACCTCGTGCAACCTGAAAAATGCTGTGAGGTACCCTTATGGATACCTTGGAAACAGTGGGAATTCTTGACACCCATTGAATGCTTTTCCCCATTTATTTTAGATCGAAGTTTTGATTGATGAAAAAATACCCTCCCAAATTTCTTAGCTTTATCATAACCTCATGGATCTTCTTCTTGATTTCTTTCTTCTATTGGTGTTTTAAGCACTACACTGTACTTCTTAAAAGCAATTTGAGTTTCCATTTGTACCTTCATAATAACAGTTTGGACCGTGGAACGGTATGGGCCACATGGCCAAGTATTGTGTAATACCTCCAAAAATTTTAATCTTATTGAAAAAATAAAAATGACATGACGAGCATGGAACAACACACGGAATACGAGCTTCTTAGGCACAACTCACAAGGGAGAGTAGATGTCAATACTCAACGACAGTACAAGAGTAAGATTTACTGCAATTCTAAATCGTTATTAAAATTGATGAGGATTAAATAAATAAGCAATAGAATGCTTACTGCTACTATCACATGCCCAGAGGAAGAAAATAATTTGCCAGCAATGTCAATTTCGACAGTAGTTTCAGCCCCTACAGCTGGCTGTGAGACACAGGCAAGGAAGTGGCAAACAACCAGCTCATACAACCTCTGATGACAATTACAAAAGAGATTTAGTGCTCCATGAAAGCATAGGAGCCATGCACCCTTCCACTGGTTAACAAGAAACATAACCTTCAAAGGAAACGAATAAGGTCTAGAAGACACAAGGATATGTGTAGTACCCTCACCTTGACCTTGAGTACTGACCAGTCAATCCATTGTTCGGCGATCCATGCCATTCATCTGATGGGCCCATTGCAGTTAGAAAATGCCCTACAAACCAATCCTAACAATTCAATCAATGGCCTGAAAATAAATGATGAGGAACAAAAGCAGCAGCTCTCCACACTCGACAGGAAAAGAAGCCAAAGATTGGGTTGTTGTATCTGCTATCCTCCGATTGGGCCATTGGGGAGATTTATGGAGCATGGTATGATAGGGGCCATTAGATCACACATTTGCTAGTCTGGAAAACCAAGCCATGGGACCCACTTGTACAAATTGACGGCTTGAGGATATTGTACATATTTCCAGGCAGAGGATTATGCAAGTCCTACACATATTGTGAACATCGTCACCATAGCCTTCTCCCAGCTATTTGGTGCTGCCATAGAGTATAAACACACATGTAGAGTTCAAATATGGACTGCTAAGCTATGGTCCTAGCATTGTGTAATTGGTGTATCAGTATGTCATCCAGCCCATCCACAAAATAGCCCCACCATGAAGACCACCTGGTGCAAAAATCACCTGGTGCAAAAATCAAGGCGATCCAGTCATCAGGTGGGCAACAATGTAGGAAACAATGGATGGCCGCCACGGGTCTGACCTAAGGTACATGTGTGAACCACCTGATGAGTGGATTGGCCTAATTTATGCGCCAAGTGATCTTCATGGTAGGGCCAACCTTTTGGAAAGGTAGGATGTCATATGCACAAGACATGTCGGCAATGATGCGCCAGCTGGACTGCAACTCAGCAGTCCAACTCACTATTTTTGAGAACTCTACATGTATACATGCATGCACAAAATATTTAATGAAAACGGTTGCACTTTACCTACATTGTGGTCTTAGCTCCATCCAGATTCTCCAGCAGAAAATTTTGTTGGATGAATGGGTGGGTGCGCTTTGTCATCATGCCCACCACTACCAGGGTTTCTCCACAGCCCTGCATCAGGATCCAGAAGCCGTTGCACATACGAACCCCCGCACAATTGCCTGCATAAAACTAGCCCAGATGATGATTTGATTTGTTGAAAGAAAATGCAGAATCATTCAGAAGAAAGATCAGTTCTCCAGCAGAAAAATGCTGTTACCGAGAATTGAGCCACTGCCCCAATGTTGAATGGGCTAAAAGAGATTAATTCAACAACATTAAAATTGCAGAAAGTTCGGTTAAAACACATAAATTACCAATGGTTTAATGCGTAGATCTAAATGTAATCATAAAGAAAGCAGATAGCAAGAGACATAAGGAATCACAGGGTCCTGATGGATCAGGATCAGGACGTCAACTGATGCAGCCCGTCACTACAGGTGGGGCCCATGGTTCAGTGATCGAGCACTCTAAACCCCAGAACCCTCGTGCCAATTTTCTTCCTCATGCTTTCTGTTGATTATCTTCCATTGTCTCTGGGACATCTCTGAAGTAATTTGCTCACCATCTTATTGATGCAAACCCTAAGTCAGAGTTGTTTTGGCAGTTTGAATACAGCGTTTCTTGGATTCTCCGATATCTTGTTCTGTGCTTGATTGCTTATTCATGAATAGCTAGCTTCCTATCCATATTTGTTCTTGAGGGATCCTAGTCACTGGAAGACTCAGCTGATTGTTCTCAGGTGGCTGTTTTCCCTTTCTTCCCATCATAGCTTTGGGCCCTGTATCTGGTCCTAGTTTTAGGTGCTATATTTAGGTTTTTCCATTTGTTGTTAGCATAGATTTGGGCCTATCTACTTCGTTTGACCTTTACTCTCTCAGACTTGTACTTCTTCTATATTTACCTCCCTCTCTCGAATTCTGCAACCTTGTAGGGCCTGTTCAGATTGTGGGAAAAGAAAAGAAAAGGGTTTTACATTGTTTGGACCTTTTGTGTTGTTTGGATAGCAACAGGAAATAGTGGATTCCATTAGCAATCAGTAGTCTTTTCCATAGTCAAATTCTTATGCACAAGATACAAGGTGACCATTGTGAGAGGATAGGAGATTTTCAATTGTAATCCAAACAAGTCACAAAAAATAAATAAATAAAATAAAATAAAATGGAATCCGAAGGAATCCATGTTTCAATAGCGCATATGGAATCCATAGGAATCCATCATTAGATAATCATTAAACGCTTTCTTTTCTTTTCTTCTATTTTCTTTTCCCACAAACCAAACAAGTATCCTTTGTTCTATTTCATATGGAATTAAACATAATAAATACGGTATAACAGTATTCGCACTGTATGCATCACCAACAATCCAGAACATTTTATTAGAAGCTAACAACTATTTTATCAGCAGCCAACCACAAACTGATAACCAGAAGAGCAATGTAATTGTGTACCAAGGAATCAGGTTGATTACATTGCTGCAAACCAAGTTGAAGATTAATTTTTATTACAAGTAGATGACCACCTAGTAGCAATTACATAACCATCACAAAGTTCATTACTCAGATTGTATGCATCAATTATTAAGTTGCTTGATAGTTTGATTTATGGTTTATATGGACGCGTGCTAAGGATAAACATTATCTCAATAAATGACCGTCTAGTTGATTTTCAGTTGTATGCTAATATTTTTTTATGAATGATTACCTAAACAAAGAAGAAATATCATCATATGTTTGCTTGTATTTTTTGAAACCAAGAGAGGATTAAGTAGAATTCACAAACAAGTATATTCTGACAACTTGCAACATCAATGGGTTTTTTTTTTTTCCTTTTTTTAATTAATTTGAATGGCACTTGCAACATTACTGTCAATAAGATATTCCATACAAACATGCAAATCCATGTTCCCTGAGTAGCAGTTAGTCTCTATATGAGGATAACCGATGAATCCACCTTGGTAAGCAAATTTAAATGTAACTAAGATATCAAATACGAACATGGAAATCCGTGTTCACTGAAAAGCAGTCAGTCTCTGTAAGAGGATAACTGATGAATCCACTTTGATAAAGATCTTCTGCCACCTGGGCGAAAGAATTAAAACAAAATCATACTCAAGCATTTAATTGAAGACTATCCCATGTACCATTTGAACAAGCATCAAAGCTTGCAACGTAGACAAGCCCATGAGAATACAATAAGAAAGTAACTCATAAAAGCTCGATGAATTCTTTTGAGATTTCCTTTTTATGTGAAAATGAAAGAAAAAGAAAATTCACTTATATAATGAAAATGGAGATTGCATTGATGGATGAATATATTATAGACAGAGAGCATTGAGAGACCAAATGAAAGATAAGGAAATAGAGAACATGATGAGGACATCGTGCACACGCACGCCCGCACACCACCACCCCTACGCACGTACGTACGCAAAAGGAGGACCCCACCATCGATCTGGCTCGACGACGACGTCTAGGGAGGGTCTCCTATGTAGAAGACAAGTTTTGCTTCAAAAAAAGTGGGTCCGATAGTCAAGAAAAGTCATCATAGGATCTCATGATCGTGGCCCACTTGTCGAATTAATTTCATACTTTAGATTTTGCTTATTGTTATTATTTAGAACATTGTGAACGCTTTAGATTTCTCTGTTTGGTTTTTATTTTAGTTTACTTCGTCGCCAAGTAATAGGTTGCGCACATGGTGCGAGTTTTGGAGTATAAGATTTTCCCTATAAATAGGCACCCCTTGTAGTTCTTTTGATTGATTGAAGATTAATAAAAATTCTACGTTTTCCTACTCTCTAAGTTGTGAAGCCTAATTGGGTGCGAAGCCCTCCCTTCATTGAAGGGTTAACTACTGTGGTGCGAAGCCACATAGACCCCAATTCACCTCCATCCTCCATCATCTTCTTTTCCATCTTCCATCACCATCCATACTTCGAATTCGTCCCTTTTGTTGCATCAAATTTCTTCATTATAGCAGATTTTCAGATTTCGACCCGCCGGTGAGCTGAAACTTTGGCCGAGCACCACGCACAAACCGTACGTCGGATCGAGCTGATATTTGGGGGTTTTGGAGCCCATCCCTGGCCGACCAGGGCCAAGGTGGCCTTTTTCTGAATAGTGGGCCCTACACACCTGCGGCCGTGATCACACGCACGTGCGTCTGGGCCATTGTTGCTGTCCACACGCGGGATCGTCTTTTTTGTTTAGGTTTTTATCTTCTTTTATCCTCTCATAGCTATTTTTTCATGAATCCTAGCTCTAGATTACGTTTTCCCTAGGCTATTTGCCAATTTTCTTACCCTAGGGTTCCCCGAATTGGAATTTCTGACTCCCTTGGATTAGGGGCTGATTACTATGCATGTGTGGGTGATTATTTCTTATCTTTGAGTATCGTTTGGTTCATAATTCTTATTGATCCAGCCTTATCATGTGTAGGCCTGGACCCACATAGATTCCCCTTAATTGAATGTTTGGATTGTTATGTGGGATATGGAATTTGTATAATTATTTCTAAACTAACGTGATCTTAAGCTTGAAATCTTGCATATCATATTTAATTTTCCATGTCCTGCATCAAATTTGGTATCAGAGCCTAGGGTTCTTGTAGGGGAATTCACCACATATTTAGGGTTTAGTTTGTTTAAGTCCTTCATGCATTCAGTCCATCATATATAGCTGAATTTTAATAAGAGTGTAGTCTCCTTCATATAGAGTCTCGTAGGGTCATTTAGTTTTTAGACGCATATAGTTGTCGTAGCAGGTCCTTAGGTTGAGCAATTCAGTGTATGCCCACACATACGGATCGCGGCTTTGGTTTGCACCCCACACTAAACATGGAGCAACTACAAGAAACAGTGGCCAGGTTAGCTCAGCAAGTTGAGTCCTTGAATAAGCATTTGGAACAACGCATAGATAAACGCCTCGAAGAAATAGAGGCCTCCTTCAGGGCAAACCCCACCACTGGGGAGGATGCCCAATCTCAGGCAGTTGGTCAGAAGGTTCGACCAAGGAATGGAGGCGGCCAAGGAGTTGGTCATGGGCGCATACCTGTGCACCCACCCCATGAGGGACATCATGATCAATATGACCCAGATGCATAACTCCTCAAGGGAGTTAGGGTAGATGCCCCTACATTTGATGGCCACTTGGACCCTAAAGCCTTCCTAGATTGGCTGGCGGATATAGACCACTATTTTGAGTGGTATAACATGTCAGATGCTCGACGAGTCCGATTCGCTAAGATGAAGCTTGTGGGTCAAGCAAAGAGGTTTTGGGCGACAGTTGAGCGAAAAAAAGAAAGAGTGAGGGAACTCCCAATAGTCCATTGGGGAGAAATGAAAGAAACGTTGAAAGAGAAGTACCTCCCTTTCTCTTATCGACTGCGGTTGATTGAGGAGTGGCAGTCTCTTCGACAGGGTTCCATGAGTGTTGTTGACTATATTGAGAAATTCGAAGAGTACTTGACCCGCTGTGAGGTTGATGAGGACCCCGTACTCACCCTTGCTCGTTTTAAAATGGGCCTCCGTCCTGACATTAGAAGAGAATTGCTCGTCAAAGACAGAGACACTATCGAACAGTTGTATCAAGTAGTGTTGGACGTCGAGCAGTATCTCAAAGCGTCTGTGGGAAGGCGGTTTGATTTTCGCGATTCTAGTTCTAAGGCCAATCCCTCTGGGGCTAGACCTAACATGGGAGTCCAAAACAAACCTTCCCCTAATGTTCAGCCCAGACCTAGAGATGATGAGGGTCAAGAGATTGTCGGGTCTAGTTCACGTGGAAGTGGGGCCACTAGGTGTTTTAGGTGTCAGGGGTTTGGTCATTTTGCTCACCAGTGCGGCACGAGAGAGGGCACCAAAGTACTCCTTAATGATGGGCAAGTAGAAGTAGTGCCCCCAGAGAGTGATAGTGAGGAGGAGGAATATGAGCCAGTCGAAACCCCTAGTGATGAGGAAGAGGGAGCACAAGAGTCTGTGACTCTCGCAATTGTGCGTTGCGCCCTAGCTCAAGCCAAGAACACTGATGACTGGCGTCGCAACACGATCTTCTACACTTATGCAAAATGTGGGGAGAAGAGCTGTAAGATGATCGTGGATAGTGGTAGTTGTGCCAACGTGGCATCGACTAGCACTGTGAGTGGCTTGGGCTTGAAATTGGAAACCCATCCTCAGCACTATAGAGTCTCCTGGGTTGATGAAACATCCATTCCAGTTTCGCACCGCTGTCTTGTCCCTATTCAGTTCGGATCATATAAAGACACAATTTGGTGTGATGTTGTTTCTATGGATGTGGGCCATATCATTCTGGGTAGGCTATGGCTCTATGATAGGGATGTTACCATATTTGGTCGCTCAAATGTGTGTACATTCTGGTTCGAGGGCAAGAAGGTCAAGCTAAATCCTCTGCCACCCAAGAATACAACTGGAAAAGAGCTTACCACACAGAGTGGTGTGAGCGGCCCAAAAGAAGCGAAGGAGTTGAAGTCCAAGTCCAAACTGCTCCATATTTTGAATGCCAAAGACTTTGAGCGAGAGACGGAGGCGGACTCGATGATATACACCCTTATGGCTAGGGAGAGTGTACCAGAGAATAGCGTAGAGTTACCCACTGAGGCCATTCAGGTAGTACATGAGTTTCGTGATGTCTTTCCTGATGATTTACCGAATGAGCTTCCCCCTATGAGGGATATACAGCATGCCATTGATTTAATCCCTGGGGCAACTCTACCAAACCTCCCGCATTACAGAATGAACCCGAAGGAGCACGCTGAGTTGAAGAGACAGATTGATGAACTCCTAGAGAAGGGTTTCATTCGAGAGAGCATGAGTCCGTGTGCCGTGCCCGCCCTTCTTACACCTAAGAAGGATGGCACATGGAGGATGTGTGTTGATAGTAGGGCCATCAATAAAATCATGATCAAGTATCGGTTTCCCATACCGCGTCTTGATGACATGCTAGATATGATGGCCAATGCTACTATCTTCTCAAAAATTGACCTCAAAAGTAGGTATCACCAAATCTGTATACGCCCTGGTGATGAGTGGAAGACGGCCTTCAAGACAAAGGATGGGCTATATGAGTGGCTAGTTATGCCTTTTGGGCTAACTAATGCCCCAAGCACTTTCATGCGTGTGATGACCCAAGGGTTGAGACCCTTCATGGGGAAGTTCCTGGTCGTATACTTTGATGATATCTTAATTTATAGCATGACTAAGGAGCAACACCTCAACCATTTGAGGCAGGTTTGTGGGATCCTTAGGGTCGAGAAGTTGTACGCCAACTTAAAGAAGTGTGCGTTCTTGTCTAGTAGTGTGATCTTCTTAGGTTTTATTGTGTCAGCTGATGGCGTATCGGCGGATCCCGAGAAGGTCAAGGCCATCGTTAATTGGCCTGAACCCCGCAATATTCATGAGGTGCGCAGCTTTCATGGCTTAGCCACTTTTTATATGCGGTTCATTCGAGGCTTTAGTTCTATTGTGGCTCCCATCATGGACTGCATAAAAAAAAGAGAGTTTCAATGCACAAAGGCCGCCTCGAAGGCCTTCAAGGAAATAAAGGTCAAGATGACCGAAGCTCCAATCACACGACTTCCAGATTTTTCAAAAGCTTTTGAAGTCGCATGTGACGCGTCAGGAGTCGGCATAGGAGGAGTCTTAGCCAGGAAGGACACTCTGTCGCCTTTTTTAGTGAGAAACTAAATGAGGCGAAGCAAAGATATTCCACCTACGACAAGAAATTCTACGTGATAGTGCAATCACTACGCCATTGGCGACATTACTTGTTACCGCAAGAATTCGTCTTGTTCTCAGATCACGAGGCCTTGAAATACTTAAACTCTCAAAAGAAATTAAGCCTCAGGCACGCTAAGTGGGTTTAATTTCTTTAAGAGCACACTTTTGTACTTAAGCACAAGGCCGGTGTAGTGAATAAGCCTGCTGACGCGTTGAGTCGTCGAGTCGCATTACTCAACTTCATGAGCGTTGAAGTTACGGGCCTTGAGCGCATCAAAGAAGAGTATTCTGAGTGCCCAGATTTTGGGGTTGTGTATACGTCTTTATTAGAGGGTCCGTCAGGAGCTAATAGTGAGTATTTGATTTTGGACGGATATTTATTTAGGAGTGACCGCTTGTGCATACCACACACCTCCCTTCATGATTTTCTTATCTGGGAGTTACATTCAGGGGGGGTCGCGGGTCATTTCGGTCATGATAAAACCATCGCCCTAGTGGAGGATAGATTTCATTGGCCAAGCCTCAAGCGGGACGTGGCCAAAATTATAGCACAATGTCGTACTTGTCAACTGGCAAAGCAGAGGAAACAGAATACAGGATTATATACACCTTTGTCAGTCCTATTCATTCCTTGGCAGGACATCAGTATGGACTTCGTGCTTGGACTTCCCAAGACTATTCGAAAGCATAACTCCATATTTGTTGTCGTGGACCGTTTCTCTAAAATGGCCCACTTCATTCCTTATTCTAAGACCTCCGACGCCTCTCATGTTACCAAGCTATTCTTTAGTGAGGTCGTCAAATTGCATGAGTTACCAAAAACCATAGTGTCTGACCGTGATGTGAGATTCATGAGTTACTTTTGGAAGACACTATGGCACATGATGAATACTAGGCTCCAATTTTCTTCTGCCTACCACCCTCAGACCGATGGCCAGACTGAGGTGGTTAATAAGAGCCTAGGAAGTTTATTTCGATGTTTAGTGGGAGAGCATACCAGGACATGGGACGCCGTACTACCCATAGCCGAGTTTGCATACAATAGTTCTGTCAATAGGTCCACAGGTCTAAGTCCTTTTGAAGTCGTTACTAGTTATAAGCCTATTGATCTTATCCCCATGTCATTGTCTCATAGGCCATCGGAGTCTGCAGAGTCTTTTGCGCATCACATACATTCATTACATTAAGAAATCAGGCGAAAGATCACTACTAGCAATGAACATTACAAATTTTCTGCAGACCAACATAGACGTTTCAAAGAATTCAATATTGGGGACTCTGTGATGGTCCGCATCAGGCCCGAGCGGTACCCTCCAGGGGCTATTCGTAAGTTACACGCGCGTAGCGCTGGGCCCTTTAAAATTATAAAGCGAAACGGTCTCAATGCATATGAGGTAGATCTTTCACCTTCCATGGGAATTAGTTTCACATTCAATGTGGAGGATCTAGTTGCTTTTCAGGGACCCACTGATACATTGTCCGGCCCTTCGGCCACCCATCCTGATTCCCCAGACTTACCCTTTGATCCATGGCCTCTTCCTAACCTTTCATCTCAATCTTTGCCTCCCATACCTAGCCTTCACATACCCAGAGAGGAAATCGAGTATATCCTAGACCATGAGATAATTTTCACGTCATATGGCGGGTTTCAGAAATACCTAGTTAAATGGAAGTCACGCCCAGCTTCAGACAGCACGTGGCTCACTGAGGAGGAGCTTCAGAGACTTGATCCCGACATCCTAGAGCGGTTCAGGAGTTTTATTTCGCCAGTGGCGAAATCTTCGCAACCGGGGAGAATTGATGAGGACACCCGCACACCACCACCCCTATGCACGTACATAGGCAGAAGGAGGACCCCACCATTGATCTGGCTCGACGACGACGTCCAGGGAGGGTCTCTTAGGTAGAAGATAAGTTTTGGTTCAAAAAAGTGGGCCCGATAGTCAAGAAAAGTCATCATGGGATCTCATGATCGTGGCCCACTCGTTGGATTAATTTCATATTTTAGATTTTGCTTATTGTTATTATTTAGAACATTGTGAACGCTTTACATTTCTCTGTTTGGTTTTTATTTTAGTTTACTTCGTCACCAAGTAATAGGTTGCACACATGGTGCGAGTTTTGGGGTATAAGATTTTTCCTATAAATAGGCACCCCTTATAGTTCTTTTGATTGATTGAAGATTAATAAAAATTCTGCGCTTTCCTACTCTCTGAGTTGTGAAGCCTAATTGGGTGCGAAGCCCTCCCTTCATCGAAGGGTTAACTACCGTGGTGCGAAGCCACATCGACCCCGATTCACCCTCATCCTCCATCATCTTCTTTTCCATCTTCCATCACCATCCATACTTCGAATTCGTCCCTTTTGTTGCATCAAATTTCTTCATTACAGCAGATTTTCAAATTTCGACCCGCCGGCGATCTGAAACTTTGGCGGAGCACCACACACAAACCGTACGTCGGATCGAACTGATATTTTGGGGTTTTAGAGCCCATCCCTGGCCGACCAGGGCCAAGGTGGCCTTTTTCTGAATAGTGGGCCCCACACACATGCGGCCGTGATCACACGCACGTGCGTCTGGGCCATTGTTGTTGTCCACACGCGGGATCGTCTTTTTGGTTCAGGTTTTTATCTTCTTTTATCCTCTCATATCTGTTTTTTCATGAATCCTAGCCCTAGATTACGTTTTCCCTAAGCTATTTGCCAATTTTCTTACCCTAGGGTTCCCGGAATTGGAATTTCTGACTCCCTTGGATTAGGGGCTGATTACTATGCATGTGTGGGTGATTATTTCTTATCTTTGAGTATCGTTTGGTTCATAATTCTTATTGATCCAGCCTTCATGTGTAGGCCTGGACCCACATAGATTCCCCTTAATTGAATGTTTGGATTGTTATGTGGGATATGGAATTTGTGTAATTATTTCTAAACTAACGTGATCTTAAGCCTGAAATCTCACATATCATATTTAATTTTCCATGTCCTGCATCAGAACAAGCAAAAGAAAACTTATCGTTTCCCTAGCCATTCCATTTCTATCACCATAATTTGGTAACTAATACTGTAATACAATTCAATGATTCAGGTCTATTTCGTATGTCTGGAACAAAATAAAATATAGACTAACGCATCTATGTTTTACAATTTACAAGCGTCTTTGAAGTTTTATGTGATCATCATGTACTACTCAAACTGAAAGGGAAATTTTACAGGATAGTTATATGACCAGCAATGCTTTATGAGATAGAATGTTCAGCAATCTAGGAATAACATGTTCACAGGATGAGCGTAGCTAAAATGAGGATGTTGAGATGTATGGGTGCAAAGACGAGGAAGGATATTAGAAATGAATGCATTCGAGGGAATTTAGGAATAGCACCAACAGGTGATAAGATGAGGGGAAGTAGACTTGGATTGGTCATGTACAACAGACATAAAAAACCGCGTCAGTTAGAAAGAGTTGGTACAAGTTGAAGGCTCTAAAAGGGCAAGGGGAAGGCCCAAAAGGACGTGGATGGAGGTGGTAAGAAAAGACTTGATAACCTATGGTCTAATTGAAGGTATGGCACTTGATAGAGTGGAATGGTGGAACAGAATTAATGTGGCCAACCCTAACTAATTGGGGTAAAGGCTTAGATGATGATGATGATCTATGTACTACAGGCAGCACATGTGCCAACCCAGCACATGTCTGGGACATCCAAGCCTCACCAGAGGTGGGTCCTGCTGTTAAGAATATTTTGACCAGGCTGGTCCACTTATTAGGGAACCCACACTGCTACTGAATCTGGACCACTAACAGGTTTCCTTAAAATGTCAATTCCTTTTGTACATGGGTGGCCCTATGGCTAGCAAACCTCAATAGTATAATGGACATATGGAGGGATAATGGATGGTATTGTAAGTGCAGACACTAACAGAACACAGCTATGAGCTATCAAACCATGGAAGCAACTCCCCACTCGACACCTTCATAGTGTGTTCAGAACTCATACGGAAGTACCGGGACGCTCGTTTTTGGAGCTCAATAGTACTCAATGGATATGGGGGATACTTAAGTTTCTCCTGATTTCTCACTTTAGCGACCTGAAATAAAGAACACAGCAGATAGATTGGATTTCACTTCAAATGCCCACACATTTTATGAGAAACCTAATGACTTCTTGGATTATAAAAAATGAGGCAGGCAATTTAGCATCAAGTTCAAGTGTATGACTTAACAGTTGCAGTGGGTTCTTCAACAAACATTTCATAAATTATTGCAGTAGTCGAACAAGTGCCCACGCCTGTTAAAAAAAAAATGAAAATTGATACAAAGCCATGGGTGTTAAAAAACTTAAAACAGAAAAAATATTAATAGTAATAGTAACTGAATGTGCCAAAAGCCCTGAAAGTATTACATCCAATTGAAGGTGGCAGTTCCATCATCTGAGGTATGAGAACAATTGATTGTCCAGAACTCTTCAGGCTCGTGCGCCTGTATTTCCCAGTACCTTTCCACGACAAACCCGACTGTTGGGAACTACAGAAGACAAGAACAAGAAGTTCAGCTTACTTATCAATACATCCCTAAACAAATTGAGCAGGTGAAAGAGCCACGAGGCATATCATTTTAGTTACTTCAGATATTTTTGTTAAAGGGCGCAGAAGGTGTCCCACCTGACATGGACCATAACTTAGAACGAGATTCCTATCACCTGCAACAAAATCTAGAACAAATGCATCTTTCAAAAGCATTGTCTGAAACCTAGTGAAGCAGGCACCAATACAGAGGTCAATTTCCTGCAGATGATTCATAATTAAATTAGAACGTAGAAAACCAGCTTATGAAATCCAAGGCCGGAAAAAAAATAATAATAATAATAAATAAATAAATAAACAACAACTTTTCATTAAAACAGTAGGGAAAAAGTGGAGGATTTTCATATTGAGAAATCTGTCTCATCTTCAGGCATCAACAACCACAGAAAGAGGGAGGGGGAAAGGGTTTAGATGATTCTACAAGAGATAAGACCACTACTTTCGATAATAAGATCTCAAATCCTATTCAAGAGTATGATTTGAATCCTAGAATTCTACAAGAGATGAGACCACTAATGAGAGTAAGATCTCAAATTCTATTCAAAAGCATGATTTGAATCTTACTCTTCCCACGCATAAAAATTTGGCGAGTGTCCGCAAGGTCTGGGCAACTCATCAAGTTCTCCACCATGTATGCAAAGTGGCCCTAAAAAAGGTATGTCTGCTAATCATATGGACCACCAAACATGTTTGGAAATATGGACAGTTAAAAAAATAGACCAAATGTCCACACTCAAATGGACACGCATGACCCACCTGACGACCGAATGGGACTGATTTTTGGGCCACATCACATATACACCTCTCTTGTTAAACAGTAGTTGGGGGTCGACGGACTTATATTTTTGTTTTAAACCATTAATTCACAAGCCAACAATCAGACAGCTAGAGATTGCCTGACAGGAACCCTTTTTGCAGCAGCATCTATCCACAGCGGGGACCACAAGATGAACGGTCTGGATTGCGAAGAACAACGTGCATCGCCCATACACGATAATAGACCATTGGTTTTATTTTGTTTTAAACCATTCATTCATCAATCCAACGATCAGATAGCAAGAGATTGTCTAACAGGAACTATTTTCACAGCATCATATGCCCATGGTGGGGACCACATGATGAACGGTCCAGATCACGGGACGATGGGCCTCACCCAACATACATGCTGCCAGCCCCAACTGAAATGCTGCTGGCTCGGGGCAAGGATCCAGCATTTCCTTCGACTCAAATCATCACTCGAATAATTTACCCCCTGTAGCATCTCTAATTTACAATCGTGCCCTAGGAATTTCCAAAAAAGAAAAAACAGGGGGACAGTCAGTCGAGACAGACCGACCTGCGGGACGTTCTTGCGGACAGGTGCGGAGTAGAGGTCAGCGGGATCGCAGGAATGCCACTTGCGGTAGTGGTCGTCGAAGTCGAGCTCCATGAGGCGGCCGGTGACGGAGGTGACGAGCATGCGGCAGGGCTGGGACCGGATCGTGCAGTCGAACACGAAGATGCGGTTGTAGCGGGACCGTCCATCTCGGGTGCGGAGACCGTGGTTGCGAGAGAGGATCCCAGCCACTGCCTTGACGACGGACGGCTTCTCAGCCACGTTCAGGACGCGGATGGGGCGACCGCCGGACATGACGCGCGACGGACCGAAGGACTCTCTCTCTCTCTCTCTACTGAGAGGGGATATTTTGGAGGGAAAATTAGAAAGGGGGGATTGATATTTACCGCCAGACTAACTGATAAATATACCCTCTCCTTTTATTTTTACAATACAAGAGTAGAAAAGGAAGGGGAGACATTGGATCCTCTTGATGCTAATATTTGGTCGCTGGGATAATAATGGGCACCCTGCTTATGACAAGTGACCCTCCCATGCCAAAGTTACATCAGGCACTCATGATCCAGTAAGATTAAGTTTGTGTGCATACATTTTACTATATGTGTAGAGTTAATATGTATATTCTTTTGTTGCTTGTTGCATGTATGGCAATGAATCCACCGCACAGTCACGTATTACTGAAGGATTCGTCCTTAGGATATTCTGCGTTATCCGCAATGATTCTTGGCCAAGATATTGGGGAGCTAATCCTCTTCATACACGAAGGAGATCTCATGATGGTCAGCTTCCAAAGAGGTCATCTCCCTGTGATCGGCTTACAAGGAGGTTTGCAGCCCACCGCTGATGTTGGCCCCTAAGTCGGCTTGGTCGAGGTCCAACAGACCAAGCCAAACTGTTGGTAATGGTTGGGGCCTATTCTCAGGGCCGAGTTGGTACCTAAAGTCATTCGTTGATCACGATAACAAGACGTTGCCCGAGGTCAAGGTCACTGCTAGCGGTTGGTGTTTGAGCTGTCCATAGAGGTCATGCTCGACAATTGGGGTGAGCTCATTCTGTTTTCCATGCTTTATGTTCTCTCTCATCCAGGTTGAGTGGCCACTTTCATAAGTCATGAATGGATGCCATCGTGAACATAGCTAAACCCAAATCTCAACATAGTTGTTACCTAGCCGCTTAGTTTGAGCTACTCAACTCAATCGCTTTCATAAGCACTTAGATGAGTCACATCTAACTTATTCAAGTTGCAGGACCTTAGTGGGAATGACCATACTCATTCCCCAGAGGACCCCGTCTTGAACCTAGTTCAAGGCAATGTGTGAGTAATAAAATAAACAAAACAATTCCAGGATCGCACATCTCATCTTGCTCGTGGTCACTACGCCAAGGCGGTTGATGTGTGAGATTGACAACCCCTACCAATGACATGTCTTAACCCACATCTTACATAGAAAGACAAGGTGGATGTGTGTGCTAGCAATATGTCCACAAAAAGAACAATCAATATACAAATATTTGAATACCAATAATTTAACGAATAGACAATGCCAAAATGTTCATGTCGCTAAATAACATCCTACCAAAACTTAGACTTGATGTGAGTCTGAAAAGGATCTCAAGCAATCGACTTAGTTAGGACATCAGCAATCATCTCACTAGTAGGTATATGCGTTAGGACAATATTTTTCTTCACCATTATATCTCAAGCATAGTGATAACATATCTAAATGTGTTGTGACTTGCCATGATATTTGTGATCCTTTGCATAAATAGCAGTCATGCTATCACAATACATCTTGACATTGTCATTAGCATGCAATATACATTTCAAATGTCGAAGGAGTCTTCTCAACCATATAGCTTCTTGAATGGCAGAGCAACTCGTAATATACTCCGACTCTATGGTAGAAAGTGCTATGCGAGACTGCTTCTTACAACTTTAAGATATGGCCTCACCATTGAGCATGTACACATATCTAGGAGTAGATTTGTGCTCGTTCAAATCGCTACCACAATCTACATCATTGTATCTTCATATGTGAAGATATGACCTCTATAGTATAGCATGTAATTTGCAGTCCCACGTAGGTATCGAAATATCCTCTTGACAGCTGTCAAATGAGCTAGTCTTGGATTACTTTGATAACGACTTAGTAAGCTCACTTGCAAAATTGATGTCTGCTCGAGTGCATACCATGGCATACATCAAATTGCCAATCGCGCCAACACATAGAAATTGTGTAATTTTAGTTTGTTTCTTTTTTGCATCCGTCTTAGGGCAGATATTTAGACAAAGTCCATAACCTTTGTCGACAGGAGTGTCAATAGGCTTGTAACCATGCATTTGGAAGCATTTGTGCACTATCTTAATATGCTTTTTGTAACGTCTCGAAAAAATTCATACAAAGACCTGAGTACCACCTCAAGTAAAAATCACTAAGGATCAAATCCTTTAGAAATTATATAAAAATTAATTAAGTACTAAATTGATTTAGTCAGGGAATTAGCTCGAATCACTTTCTATACGAACTGTAAGACCCAAAACCATTAGAATCGCTAACCCAACATTACTTAAAAACGTAGGATCAATCTCAAAACCCAATTACTCTCGGGAGCACACTGAAACTTTGTATCAGACCTGAACCGTGCATCGAAAGTCCGATTACCACAAAACTATATGGTTATGACTACATTGCTGGGCTTGACAACTATCTCGGAAATCAAGTCCAAATAGTATCCCAAAACGTACAACTTGAGGCCGGAGCGAAGTGTATGAGAAACGCGAATATCTTTAAAAAATAAACTCAAACTTAAGTGATTTGGGCCATTAGTTTGTAGGTCAAATTTAAGGTTTCAGACCATCAGATTCTGACCCACCCTTGGATCAGGAAAATTTTCCTACACAGGTCAGTGTGCTTGTGGCCCTAATCGAGTGACGATAGTCGTTAAACTGAAACTGGTCCTCCACGGTCGATCCGTAAATCCGATCCGATCGAAAACTTAACCTGACATAGATCCAGTGTCAGGGAACTTTCTTTGGACCATATGTAGAAAATGGTCCTCCAGATGAGCTTCGTTAGCCCAAAACAACCACTATTTGGCTATAACCTAAGTATATCATGGCCCTGGGGCCATTAACATCGGTTCTGGGCCTATATAAGGGCCTTAACCCACCCCTCTCTCATTCCATACGAATTTCCAAAACCTTAAGAGAGAGAAGAGAGAAAATATGAGAAAAAAGTGAGGAGAAGTGAGAGTGAGTGAGAGATAGTTGCTGGGATTCGTTCTCACCGCTCCACGTGTCAACTCATCTTACTTGTGTCACTATGTCGACGATTTCGACTCTATTCTTGGATAAGAAATCATAACCATAATCTGTATTAGGTATCCAAATAGAGTAAATGGTGAAATAGCTAACTTATTTCATGTTATAGGTTACCGTTGTGTCGTAGACAAAGACGTAGTGTTCAAACTGAGTACGACACGAATTTACCGACGGAAGGTGTAGACTATAGATGGTTAGGTTATGGTTTTCAAGACTTTCAATGTCATTTAATGATTTATGACTGACTTAATTATTGTCACATGCGCTTAGATGTGATGTTTTCCATATATTATACATCTATATGAACTATGTTAATTTTTAATGCATTCCATGTGTTTGTTGAAATGTTTAAATGAATACAGAATTATGATTTATGCTTGTCATGCTTATTAATTAAGAATACGTGATTGTTGTATGTGTGACAACTTCTTTGTGAAAGGATTTGTCATAATATATGTTATGACTAATTTATTACATGTACGTTGGAATATGTATTATAAGTGTTTGATAAAATGTCCGAATAAGTGATTGTTTAATGAAATTCATTTATTAAAGGTGTTGAGATGAGATTCTCAACTATCTTAGCTATATGAATAGTTTCTTTCATGTAACCTACCTTACTACTGCATGCCTTATGGATGAAATGCCTATGTATAACAATATGTGTGTTATGTGTTTGTTAAAATGCTCGAATGAGATTTATATTTGAATTGTTTGTCACATATTGTTTGACTATCACAAATGAATGCCTATTGTGCTTGAATATGATTGGGATTACTGTGTAGTCCAGACAATTGATAGTGATTCCCGAATCAGTGGCCGAGGTCGTTTCGCTACACAAGACACGTTTGATGAATCCGAGTCGTATGCTACTTGTCGACAGTAGTTAGGCCACGCGGGATGCTTACGCAATCCATGTCGATCAATTCAACGTACGCTCGTACTAGTCGAGCTTATCAAGTAACCTGATTGACTCAATGTATGTTCCCCATGTATGGACGTTACTACTTGAATCTAAGGTACCAACTTACCAGTGAAAAACCCGTTTTACCTTGGTACCATAATCCGCCAAGACTCATGAGCCAGGCATGGTGGTATGGGACACTGTGGTCGAGCTGTCAGCCTATGCTGGGGTGACGAGCCTCCCCGTAGTGTCCATTGAGCAAACTAAACTCGTGAGTTGAATACGGTGGTATGGGACACTATATTCAAACTGTCGGCCTACGCTAAGGTGACGAGCTTTTCCTGTAGTGACCTCGAGTATAAAATAGGCCTACGATCAGGTGACGAGCCTCTCATAGTAACCTCGATTGTGAATTAAGCCTACACTGAGGTGAGGAGCCACCCGTAGCAACCTATAGTGTAAACTCGCTAACTTGCCTATCGTATGTGATTAACTAGGATTGACGACCCTAAATGGATCATTATTTGGGTCAATGATATGAAGGGGGGTATCTTATCTTCTCAAAACTGTTGTATGAATAAGTCTAATTAAGAACTTGGTTAATCACGCACATGCATCGCATTGTATGTGCCTTTGACGTTGGAGTTGAGCATAGCGGGAGTGTTGCATGCGCGACCGTGAGATTATGTCGCAGAGAGAGTGCAGGCGAGGGCATGCATCATTAATACCTACTATCCTTGCATTAATCATAATACTTGGAAATGCTTGTTGTATTGCTTTATCGTTATTGTTTGATTGAATTGATAACATGTTAACCTTTGCCTTATAGCTCCACTGAGTTAATCACTCACTCTCACCCCTGAGATGGTGTTTTAAAACACCAACCAGATTCTATCATAGTTTCAAATGGCGGCGAGGCCTACGAGATGGAGTCTGTCTTTTATGACGAGGAGGAGTTCTCCTACATACAACTCTCAAGCGGGTCTATGTAGACCTAGAGTTGCGTCGCAGGGATCACAGGGATACGGACTAGTTGAACA
This sequence comes from Magnolia kwangsiensis, assembly GCA_037074715.1. NCBI lineage: Eukaryota > Viridiplantae > Streptophyta > Magnoliopsida > Magnoliales > Magnoliaceae > Magnolia > Magnolia kwangsiensis. The sequence continues at coordinate 81,117,801 of CM073586.1, read as the reverse complement.
TTACACCTTATTATTTTATAAATTTTGAAGTTACATATGTAATTATTTAACCTGGTGACGTTTATACTCCGGGGACTTACAATCACTTATATGCTCTATATATTTATCACAGTTTTTCGCTTGCGTAATTTAACTGTCTCTAGAGTATGATATGCTGATTTGGTATAATCTCATTCATGTTTAATATACTAATATGGACGATATTTAATTATCATTATCTATGTTGCATGAGTGATGCGTTAGAACTCGGGAGTTGAGCTCTTGCTCGACCCCCGACTTTCAAGGCGTTATACTTTTGTCTAAAAAATCACTCTTATCCATGATTCACTTGTGTCACACTAATGGAGACGATTCGGAGGATGAGCATTGCCTTTGTAACACCTGAGTCAAACAACGTATGACCCTAGGGCATCCACCAGCAGAGTTGCCCCAAGACCGTGACAAGTATACTACATGGGGAAGTGTAATGCCTCAAAAAAATTCGTACTGAGATTCGAGTACTAACTCGATCGGAAATCACTTCAGATGAATTCCTTTAGAAATTAAGTGTAAGTTCATTAGCGCTATGCTAGAGTAGCTGTGAAATTATCATCGATCACTTTAAATATGTTCTGCAAGATCCAAAACTTGTAGAATCAATGACGCTATAATACCCTGAAACCTAGGATCAAACTCTAAACCCGTTTGCTCTCAGGAACCCTTTGAAACTTCATATTTGATTTAGACCGCGCGTCGAAAGTCCGATGTCTATAATCTTAGACGGTTATGACCGCTTAGCTGGACTTGACAATCATTTCGAAAATTAAGCCCAACCGATGCTCTGAGGCTATTTCATTGAGCCTGGAGTGAAGAGAGTGAGAAATGGGTAAAGATTTAAAATTTTAATTCAAATTTGGCACGAGTCTTTATACGTTATTATTAAGCGTTCTGACTGCCAGAATTTAGCCAAATTTCACCCTCGGATTAGGAAAAATTTCTCTTTCATATCATGAGACTTATAGACCTGATTAAGGTACGATGACCGCTAAACTTAAACTGGACCGCCACGTGCGATCTGCGAACTCTACCAGACTGAAAACTTGGTGTGGACAACATCCAGTGATCATGAGCTTAACTCCGACCGCGTTCGGCCAGGGGACCTCCCGAAACGCTCTTTTGGATCGAAATAGCCCCGATTTGGTTATAACTCAAGTAAACTTTGTTCCCAAGTCTATTTAGGTTATTTTTAGCTATATAAGGGCCTTAAACCCTCTCATATCTCTCCCATCCGAATTTACTAGAAACCCTAGATAGAGAGAGAGAGAAAGTGAGAGAAAGTGAGAGAGTTGTGGGAGAGATTTCCCGCCACTTGCTACAACTGCTACCTGTGCTCATTTACCGCATTCAAATCACTTTTCTGGTGATTTCAATGCACTCCTAGGTAAGAAAAATCCTAACTACTTGCTGTTTTAGGATTCCTTCGATTCAAATAGCGAAGTAGCTTATATATCTTGTGCATTAGGTCGCCTTTACGCCGTTGACGAAGTGTATACGTTCAAATCGAATCAATACACATCTAGGGCAAAAGGTGAGGATTTTAGACGCCTTGATTGACTGATTTTAAGGCTTTCAATGTCGTTTAATAGTAGATTATCGACGGCAACGCCGTTTGACATGTATAACATGCTGTCTGTTTTCCGTTTCGTAAACATATGGAAAATATGAGATTTAGGGCATTTTAGTCATTTGTAGGAAATACTGTTTACATCCACATTTTGCTGAAATGTTTACCATGGTTATTTATCATGTTAGGATATTAGGAATGCGTGCATGATCTGTTTGGCGAAGAGATTCGCCCAAAAGTCGACATACGCTATATAGACTAAAGTGTGTAGGCTAAGTGTTTGTATAAATGTTTGTATTAGTATGTATTGAGTAGATGGTGTTGTGAATGAGTTTTGAGATTGAATTCTCAAGTAATATGCTGATGTAAATGATTTCCATCATGTTGGCTATATGTATTGATTTCATTATATACATGAAATGCATGTGTTGGATGATTTGCTTAAGTTGTATGTTATAACATGTGTCAACATGCTTACATTATTGTATTTCATTTTGCTACTCTCATATGATTACTGATGTTGAAATTCAAGTGTTTGGGACTATACGTTAGTCCAGGCAGTCGGTAATGGATTGAATTTGTAGTTGGCTTCTATTTGCCACGAAGGACACGTCGATGAACGCGAGTTGTGTTTTGAGTTGGCGGCAGTGGTTAGGCCACACGAAGTGTTTCATGCACTTCATGTCGTTTGACTTGAGATGCGCTCGTACTAGTCGAGCCCGTCAAATAATCTGACTGGCCATTGTATATTCACCCTATATGAGTCATAACTGCTTGAACTTAGAGTACTGAACTTACCATTGGAAATTCTGTTAACCATGGTACCTTGATCCATAAAGACTCATGAGCCGGGCATGGTGGTATGGGACACCGTGGTCAAGTTATCGGCCTACGCTGGGGCCACAAACCTCCCCGTAGTGACCAGTGAGCACCTATGACTCGTGAGCAGATTATGGTGGTATGGGACACTATATTCTTACTGTCGGCCTACACTGATCAGGTGACGAGCCCTTTGTAGTGACCGCGAGCGTATTCTGAGTCTACGGGAGGCGACGACCCTTCCGTAACGACGAGAGTACATTAGGCCTGTATTAATAAGGTGATGGGGGAGCGGTACAACGAGTGCGAGCAAAAGCCCTGACAACCCTTGCAATGACCCATAAATATAACATCGTATGAGATTACTAGGAGTGACGATCCTAGACAGGATCTGTGTGGGATTGATATAAGGAAGGTACCTTAGTTTTCCAATCCTGCTGTATGAAAAGGACTAATAACAATCCGGTAATCATTACTCATATCGCATTGCATGTGCCTAGAAGATGTGGAGCACTGCGGGAAGAAAGCATGCCGCGGGCGTAAGATGGTGCCGCATGAGGGTGTATGTCGGTGAGGGCATCCATCATGTCATCTCATACTTGCATTAATAACAGTATCTAGGAATGTTTGATTGTCTGCTTTACTATTATCGCGTGATTGATTTGATAACATGTTAATCTTTGCTCTATTATTCCATTGATTTGATTACTCACTCCCACGTTATGGGACGGTGTTTGCAACGCCACCAGACCCTATTTTAGATGCAGGTGATGAGGCGCTTCAGGATGTAGAGCCGGATTACTACGAGGATCAAGATGAGTTCTCGTATATGCAGTTCGCAGATAGCTTTGCATAGGTGGCCTGGATCGACGGGACCGACTAGTTGGACTATTTTATGATATTTTCTTTTTTTTTCTATGACATGTATATGAGACTCAGAGATGTATTCATACTTTGGAGACAGTTTGAGATTATTTTATTTTCATACAATGATATATATATTCTTCAGTCTTCCACTTGCGTTTTATCACTGGATCTAGAGTATGAATTGCAGTTTTGGTATAATTTTACTCATGTGAATGCTTTAACTCAGACAACACTGAATTATAATCATATTTGTTGCATAAGTGATGATCTGAAACTTGGGAGTCGGGTTTCTACACGACTCCCGATTTTTAGGGTGTTACAAGTTGGTATCAGAGCTAGATTTGGATTAAACCGGACCTAGGTTATGGCCACGCGACGTACTCTGTCGCTCCTTTGACTTAGGTAGGTGCGAGAAAAACCTAGAAACACTCGTAGGTCTTCAGTTTCGCCAATAGGCGAAGTCTACTCAAATCGATCGTTTTGATCGAGTCTATAAAGTATCTTTGGTCGCGTGAAGCGACTTAAGTCGCCTCTAGGTCATTAGTTGGCGGGTTTGAGATGATCCCAGAAGAATTCTAAATCTACAAATGCATGTCCTTGGGTCGTGGGGCAACCACAACCCTTACACTCAATCTCAAGGCTTAAAAACCCATTTTCATCCAATTCCTTCAAAATCTTTCCTTTCACCACCCCATTCTTCAACTTTTTCTAAGTCCTTTCATACTACACATAAATCCTAAGGTGTGAAGGATAGTGAATCATACTTAAACAAAAATTTTACTATAAATAATAAATATATGTAAGAATTGGACTTTTGGACATTCCAATTATGGAATCTCTTGTAATAAATGGGTTAGTTGGATGGATTAGCCTCTCCTACCCCAAAATCATATACTACATGATGCATAAACTCATTTTGATTTATAAATTGGCCCAGAAATGCCCCAAACGGAGTCATGGGCCTATCTAGGCTAAAAAACAATGAACCAGGGTGGGTCCCACATATATTTGGGGTCCCTAGGGCAGGGGGAACCTGACCCACATGGCCGGAGATGCCGGATTACAACTTCACTGGCGAGGGCTCACCATACGGTGGGCCCCACTCGGGCTGATCTTCGGGCTGACGCCCTTTTATGGCTAGGGCACCCCTTCCATAGGTGGGCTGCACTTCAAAACCCCCTAAAAGTCCTACCTCCTTCACAATCCAAGCCCTCAAGCTCTCCTTTCTTCACCTTCTTGCTGCCTCCCTCTCAAATCACGTCACCAAACCTCTCCCAATACCATTTTCTGTTAAAACCGACGCCAACCCATCATCCACAACTGTTGGTGCTCTCTTTCCTTTCCATTTTCATCATGTGGAGCTCCCACATCCTCCATTAGAGGCTAAAAATTGGGTGAGCTTCCGTCCCTACCCATTAATCTCTTTTCCCTTTGAAAATCTAGCCTTTGGGAGCTTGATTCATCCCTCTACAGAGCTTAGATTCGTTCCAATCAATTTGGGCAGCCATTTCTCTCCATTTTCCTCAATTTTCATGGCTTTTGTGGAGGCTATTTTAGCCTTTTTCTCTTTCTCCACCATCCTCTCTCTCATGGGAAAGAGGAAGACCGCCGCCGATGAAGCTGGGCCTAGTCGCCCTTCATGATCAAGGAAATCGAGAGGTAGCGCCGCTAGCTTAAGCGTCGCCGCTAGTCCAAGTGTTGGTAGAGAGCTACATACGAAGCGAGATTTGGATCTCCGTGCGCACATAGGGCGTGCATTGTTGGCAGACTTGGCTCACCATGCGTATACTGATCGCAAGGTTCTGTTTGAGGCGCATGTGGAGGAGCGGATCTTTGGTGAGTTTCTGTTATTTGAGTGCATCGAAGCTGCCAATTGGGGTCCGCTCTTTGAAGCCCAGTCTCGTGCGAATGTGAGCACTGTTCGTGCCTTCTATGCTCATATTCGGGTTCCTACGTTGGAGCCATTGCAGTTCAGGATTCCCTTTGACAGAGACCGGGAAGCCACGATCGATGTTCGGTTGATAGCTCGCATTCTGAAGGTGCCTCTTGGTGAAGTTCATCCAAGTGCTAAGAATCTGAAGAGTGTTCGTGAGAGAAATCGCCGTACTAGGTTCTTATGTAGTGGTTTGGTTCTGTGGCAGTGTAACAAGAGCCTCTTAGCGTCCCACATGTCGTATGATTTTCGCCTGTTGCACCACATTTGCATGTTCAATGTGTATCCCAGGTCGACTAACCGCAGTGAATGTATGCGCCTCATGGTCGATTTTCTGTATCAAGTGGGCCAGGGAGAGAATGTGTGCATGGCCACCTTTGTGTTGCGACAGATCGTCCTCATAGCGAAGTCGAGAAGAACGTCTAAGTCACTTCCTTTTGGCCAGCTCATATGCAAGATCGCGCTTGAGTTTGCTTACAGACTTGGGCCGGAGATGCCTGTGCCGATTCACTTCATTGATGAGGATACCATGAACCAGATGAAGATAAGGTCTCGGCAGCGTGAGACTCAGCTTGATGATGACAATGAGGGCGAACATGATAGTGAAGAGGATGCTAGTGAAGAAGAGGCTGAGGCAGAAATAGAGGAAGAAGTCCAGGAAGAAGAAGAATGGGAGGCTCAGGATACTGATGAGAGTCCTCCTATTGCGACTCGGGCTGCTAGGGATGCTCATATCGCCCGACTTGAGGAGAGTCAGGTTGCCTTGCGACGGGAAGTCCAGAACTTCGGACCGAAGTGAAATAAGATCTCGAAGATACCAAGGCCGTCATGAAGCGAAAATTTGGCAAGATGACTCGCACCCTGAAGGCCATCCTGTATTGTCTGCAGGATAAGGGCGCTCCTCCTCCATCACCAGACTCAGAGTAGCGATGGGATTTTAGATGTTTGTTGGTTGTAGTTGGTTTGTTTCCTGCTTTCTGTGTGTAAGCCTGAGAAGGCTAGTAGTTAGTTTATGTTGCAGTTGTAGCTTTGACTGGCTTAGTTTTCCATGTGTTTCTTGTCATGATGCATGTAAGGATATATCTCTTGTATTGTGATAAATTTTGATTAAATGGAATGCATGGAATTCTGCAGTGTTATGTGAATGATTGCGGTGTGTTTGTGCTATTGTTGAAATTGACAAGGTTGCGCCCTATTTTGAATATAGGAAATGCCGCCTAAGACTACGCGGAGCACGGCACGAGTTACACTGGGAGAGCCTATGGATCGGGTTCCTCTCCAGACTGATGAGCATATAGATCCTACTGTGGGGCCGATTCCTGAGACTGCACCTGAGTCTCAGCCCTCTACAGGTCCTACGGTTGGACCGCCGCCTTTCACACCGCCTGTCAGAGAGCAGTATCGTGCGTCCTCCTCGACGCAGTATGTGCTGCAGCATGCTCCACCTCCTGATAGGTTTGAGCAGTTGATGACCATGATGCATCAGCAGCACTAACAGCTCTTGACTATGATAGCAGGGGCCTTAGGCCAGGGTGGGAGTGCGACTCCACCTGCACCATTTGTGCATCCAGCTGAGGATGCTGGTACTTCGACTCAGGATGAGGGCATGACTCACCATCTGCTTACCCTACGGGGCACACTGCTGATACATGGGGCCTACTCGAGTGATTCCAGCGCTTGCGGCCTCCTACCTTTACGGGTTCTCACAGACCCGAGGAGGCCGAGTATTGGCTCGACCGTGTGTCGAAGATTCTGAGGATGCTGCACTGCTCAGAATCTGAGTAGGTTGAGTCGGCTACGTTCATGTTCGAGCGAGAGACCAGCTTGTGGTGGGATAGTGTGTTGTGGACCGTTGCTGTTGACTTCGTCTAGACTTGAGCAGCATTCGAGTTCCGTTTTCACGAGAAATATTATCCCCAGACTTACGGGCACGAGCGGAAGAACGAGTTTCTACGCCTCAGGCAGGGAGGCATGACCGTTACAGAGTATGAGCATCGGTTTACTGAGTTGGGCAGATACGTCCCGACTATACTTGCAGACGAGCAGATGCGCATACGACGATTCTCTGAGGGCTTGCGACCGAACATACGGTCGAAGATGTGTTGTGTCAGCATATCCTCCTATGCAGAGTTGATACACATGTCCATGAGGGCAGAGAAGGATGTTGATCGACCGGAGCGATCTCGTGGCCCTATTGTTCCCAGGTCACGACCAGATATGCAGGATAGGCCATTTGTTGGCAAGAGGCCTCGCATCGACCCTCCTCCTAGGGCTATAGTGTCAGTACCCCCGATGAGGCGCCCTGATGTGTCATGTACGTATTGTGGGCCATCGGGTCACACAGTTGGGAGTTGTTTTGCTCGGATGCAGGATAGCGGGTTTTCACCGCCGCAGAAGATCGACCGTCCACGCCCATAGGCTTTATCTGCTCCACCCCTACAGTCGGCTCCTGCGCATCCTTCCTTCAGACCTCCCGTACCTCCATTCCGGTCGCCTCAACGGCCCATGGTACCTCGGTCGAACCGTCCACAGCAGGCACGGGTACATGCCTTGACAGCTGAGACAGCCGATACAGAGACTACTCAGCCCTTGGCCTTTGAGGTCACCGCCCATACTGGAGGTACTCTTATACTTGTGATGGTGGATACAGGATCCACGATTTCATTGATATCGCATTCCATAGTCAGGCGTCTTAGGCTACCGACTATTCAGATGGATGGGGTGCGAGTTCTCTCGGCTCACGGGACCTTCTCTGAGGCCACCATGATGTGTGAGGGTTATTTGGTGGACATGGGGAGCAGGACGATAGCTATCGATCTTGTCGTCGACCCCTCTCTTGTTTATCTCGACGTCATTCTTGGCATGGATTGACTGACTGCAGGGAGAGCCGAGATTGACTGCGAGACCCGTACAGTGATAGTCTATGAGCCGGAGGGCACGTCCTTTACATTTTCAGTGCGGGTAAATCTCCCCTTCCGCATACTTAGTTATGCATCCTTATTGCGGGACGTCGATGCCCCGACACTTGAGCATACACCTGTAGTTCGTGATTTTGGGGATCTGTTCAGGAAGATTCCTGATTTGCCGCTTCAGCGAGAGATCGATTTTACTATCGATCTGGTGCCTGGTTCCACACCCGTCTCACTGCCGACGTATCGCATGGCACCGTTTGAGATGGAGGAGTTGAGGAAACAGATTGATGATCTGTTGGAGGTTGGTTTCATTCAACCGAGTGTGTCTCCTTGGGGAGCACCAATACTGTTTGTGAAGAAGAAGGATGGTTCTATACGATTGTGTATTAATTATCGCAGGCAGAACCAGATTATGGTGAAGAACTGATATCCCTTCCCCAGGATAGATGACTTGTTTGATCAATTGAGAGGGGCCCAGTACTTCTCGAAGATTGATCTTCAGTCAGGATATCACCAGTTGCGCGTCAGGGATGAGGACGTGCAAAAGACAGCATTTAGGACCAGCTTTGGCCACTACGAGTTCCTCGTGATGTCGTTCGGTCTTACGAACGCACCAGCCGTGTTCATGGATCTGATGAACAGGGTATTTCGGCCTTTCCTCTATCGATTCGTCATTGTGTTCATAGACGATATTTTGGTATACTCCAGGAGTCGAGAGGAGCATGAGGAGCACTTGCGATTGGTCCTGAATACACTGAGACAGCATCAGTTGTTTGCGCAGTATAAGAAGTGCGACTTCTGAAAGCAGGAAGTGAAGTTCCTGGGACATGTGGTGTCCAAGGATGGGATGACAGTTGACCTGTTTAAGGTAGCTGCAGTTCAGGACTGGGAGTAGCCTGGTTCTGTCACTGAGGTGAGGAGTTTCTTAGGTTTGACAGGCTACTATAGACGTTTCATTTGAGATTTCTCGAAGATCGCCAGACCTCTATCTCAGCTGACACGGAAGGATGTGAAGTTCGCATGGAATGATAAGGTGGAGACAGCTTTTCAGGAGCTGAATGACAGGCTTACGTCCACCCCTGTGCTAGTATTGCCAGAGCAAAGGGTTAGAAACACGATATACACTGACGCGTCTAGCATTGGTCTGGGTTATGTCCTTATGCAGAAGGACAGGGTAATTTCGTATGCCTCGAGACAATTAAGGAAGCACGAGGAGAATTATCCTACACACGACCTTGAGTTGGCAGCCGTCATTTTCGCATTGAAGTTCTGGAGACATTACCTCTATGGAGAGGAATTCGAGCTCTTTCGCGACCACAAGAGCCTCAAGTACATATTCACGCAGCGAGACTTCAATATGAGGCAGAGGCGATAGATGGAGACTTTGAAGGACTTCAAGTTCGAGGTTTCCTACCATCCCGGCAAGGTGAACCTTGTGGCTAACGCGTTGAGCCGCAAGAAGGTAATAGAGTTTGCGGCTTCGCTGATGGTTGCTGAGTGAGACATGGTTGAGTTTTTGCGAGACTTTGAGCAGAAACTCACTGTGGAGGAGCCGTATGAGTTTATCGCACATATGCAGGTGCGATCTTTTATCCATGACAGAGTCATCGCGGCGTAGAGGGATGATGCGTGTCTTACTGAGCTTTGAGAGCAGGCCGGTGATGATGCAGATGCCGAGTGGCGAGTTGGCACGGATGGGGGCTTACGTTATTGTGGCTGCCTATGCGTTCCAGATGTCCCTAACTTGAGACGAGAGATTCTCGAGACTGCGCACAGTACTAGACTTGCGATGCATCCGGGTAATACCAAGATGTATCGTGACATGAAGATGACTTATTGGTGGGAGAGTATGAAGACCCACATCGCAGAGTTAGTGTCCCGTTGTCTCACTTGCCAGCAAGTGAAGGCAGAGCATCACTGACCACCTGGACTCCTTCAGCCTATGCCTATAGCTGAGTGGAAGTGGGATTTCATTTCCATGGATTTCATCTCGAGACTGCCGAAGACGAGGAAGGGACATGATTCTATTTGGGTGATCGTCGACTGTCTGACGAAGTCGGCGCACTTCCTACCGATCAGAGTTACGAACTCTGCAGATGAGTTAGCCAGGCTGTATATTAGAGAGATCGTGCGTCTGCATGGAGATCCCTTGGAGATCGTGTCAGATAGAGACACGCGCTTTACTTCTATTTTCTGGACTCGCATTCAGGAGGCTATGGGTGTGAAGTTGAAGTTCAGTACTGCCTTCCACCCACAGACAGACGAACAGACAGAGCGGGTAAACCAGATTCTAGAAGACATGTTGCGGGCTTGCGCATTGGACTTCAAGGACAGTTGGGATGATTGTCTTGCATATGCAGAGTTCGCGTACAACAACAGTTTCCAGGCGAGTATCGGTATGACACCGTATGAGGCTTTGTATAGGCGACCTTGCAGAGCACCGCATTGCTGGGCAGAGGTCGGTGAGCGCAGATTGATTGGCCCAGAGTTAGTGCAGGCGACATCGGAGAATATTGACATCATTAGACGCCGGCTTCTCACAGCGCAGAGTAGATAAAAGAGTTATGCCGATACGAGATGGCGCCCGCTAGAGTTCGCGGTTGGAGATCATGTATTTTTGTGAGTTTCTCCTATGAAGGGAGTCCTTCGGTTCGAGAAGAAGGGAAAACTAGCACCCGATTCATTGGTCCGTTTCAGATTCTCGACTGTGTGGGTGCAGTGGCTTATCGTCTGGCTTTGCCTACGCCTCTCGCGAGCGTTCACAACGTATTTCATATTTCTATGCTGAAGAAATACGTTTCTGATCCTTCTCATATCATTAGATGGGAGCAGGTGCAGTTAGGAGAGGATGTTATATATATACTGCGACCGGCGCGCATACTAGATAGGAAGGAGCAGGTACTGCGTAGCAAGGTCATCCCCCTTATGAAGGTGTTGTGGATGCATCACTCTGAGGAAGAGGCTACCTGGGAGACAGAAGCCGAGATCAGAAAGAACTACCCACAACTTCTCGAGGAGTACGAAAAGGTACAAATTTTGAGGATAAAATTTATTATTAAGGGGGGTAGATTGTAACGCCTCGAAAAAATTCGTACTGAGATTCGAGTACCAACTCGATCGGAAATCACTTAGGATGAATTCCTTTAGAAATTAAGTGTAAGTTCGCTAGCGCTATGCTAGAGTAGCTGTGAAATTAGCATCGATCACTTTAAATATGTTCTGCAAGACCCAAAACTTGTAAAATCAATGACGCTATAATACTCTGAAACCTGGGATCAAACTTTAAACCCGTTTGCTCTCAGAAACCCTTTGAAACTTCGTATTTGATTTAGACCGCACGTCGAAAGTCCGATGTTTATAATCTTAGACGGTTATGACCGCTTAGCTGGACTTGACATTCATTTTGAAAATCAAGCTCAACCGATGCTCTGAGGCTATTTCATTAAGCTTGGAGTGAAGAGAGTGAGAAATGGATAAAGATTTAAAATTTTAATTCAAATCTGGTACGAGTCTTTTCACGTTATTATTAAGCATTCTGACTGTCAGAATTCAGCCAAATTTCACCCTCGAATCAGGAAAAATTTCTCTTTCATATCATGAGACTTGTAGACCTGATTAAGGCACGATGACCGCTGAACTGAAACTGGACCGCCACATGCAATCTGCGAACTCTACCAAGCTGAAAACTTTATGTGGACAACATCCAGTAATCATGAGCTTAAGTCCAACTGCGTTCGGCCAGGGGACCTCCCGAAACGCTCTTTTGGATCGAAACAACCCCGATTTGGTTATAACTCAAGTAAACTTTGTTTCCAAGTCTATTTAGGTTAGTTTTTAGCCTATATAAGGGCCTTAAACCCTCTCATATCTCTCCCATCTGAATTTGCTAGAAACCCTAGATAGAGAGAGAGAAAGTGAGAGAAAGTGAGAGAGTTGTGGGAGAGATTTCCCGCCACTTGCTACAGCTGCTAACCGTGCTCATTCACCGCGTTCAAATCACTTTTTCGGTGATTCCAACGCACTCCTAGGTAAGAAAAATCCTAACTACTTGCTGTTTTAGGATTCCTTCGATTCAAATAGCGAAGTAGCTTATATATCTTGTGCATTATATTGCCTTTACGCCGTTGATGAAGCGTATACGTTCAAATTGAATCGATACACGTCTAGGGGAAAAGGTGAGGATTTTAGACGCTTTGATTGACTGATTTCAAAGCTTTCAATGTCGTTTAATAGTAGATTATCGACGGCAACGCCGTTTGACATGTAGAAGATGCTGTCCGTTTTCCGTTTCGTAAACGTATGGAAAATATGAGATTTATGGCATTTTAGCCATTTGTAGAAAATACTGTTTACATCCACATTTTGCTGAAATATTTACCATGGTTATTTGTCGTGTTAGGATATTAGGAATGCGTGCATGATCTGTTTGGTGAAGAGATTCGCCCAAATGCACACTTTGAGTCGACATACGCTATGTAGACTAAAGTGTGTAGGCTAAGTGTTTGTATAAATGTTTGTATTTGTATGTATTGAGTAGATGGTGTTGTGAATGAGTTTTGAGATTGAATTCTCAAGTAATATGCTGATGTAAATGATTTTAATCATGTTAGCTATATGTATTGATTTCATTATATACATAAAATGCATGTGTTGGATGATTTGCTTAAGTTGTATGTGTCAACATGCTTACATTGTTGTATTTCATTTATGCTACTCTCATATGATTACTGATGTTAATATTCAAGTGTTTGGGGATATACGTTAGTTCAGGCAGTCGGTAATGGATTGAATTCGTGGTTGGCTAACCCGACTGGCCTTGTATGTTCACCCTGTATGAGTCATAACTGCTTGAACCTAGGGTACTGAACTTACCATTGGAAACTCTGTTAACCATGGTACCTTGATCCATAAAGACTCATGAGCCGGGCATGGTGGTATGGGACACCGTGGTCGAGCTGTTGGCCTACGCTGGGGCCACAAACCTCCCCGTAGTGACCAGTGAGCACTTATGACTTGTGAACAGATTATGGTGGTATGGGACACTATATTCTTGCCGTCGGCCTACACTGATAAGGTGACGAGCCCTTTGTAGTGACTGCGAGTGTATTCTGAGTCTACGGGAGGCGACAACCCTTCCGTAGCGACGAGAATACATTAGGCCTGTATTGATAAGGTGATGGGGGAGCGGTACAACGAGTGCGAGCAACAGCCCTGACAGCCCTTGCAGCGACCTATAAATATAACATCGTATGAGATTACTAGGAGTGACGACCCTAAACAGGATCTGTGTGGGATTGATATAAGGAAGGTACCTTAGTTTCTCAATCCTGCTGTATGAAAAAGACTAATAACAACCAGGTAATCATTACTCATATTGCATTGCATGTGCCTGAAAGATGTGGAGTACTGCGGGAAGAAAGCATGCCGCGGGCGTAAGATGGTGTAGCATGAGGGAGTATATCGGTGAGGGCATCCATCATGTCATCTCATGCTTGCATTAATAACAGTATTTAAGAATGTTTGATTGTTTGCTTTACTATTATCGCGTGATTGATTTGATAACATGCTAATCTTTGCTATATTATTCTACTGAGTTGATCACTCACTCCCACGTTACGGGACGGTGTTTGCAACACCACCAGACCCTGTTTTAGATGCAGGTGATGAGGCGATTCAGGATGCAGAGCCGAATTATTACGAGGATCAGGATGAGTTCTCGTATATGCAGTTCGCAGATGGCTTTGCGTAGGTGGCCTGGATCGGCGGGACCTAGGTGGCCTGGATCGGCGGGACCGACTAGTTGGACTATTTTACGACATTTTCTTTTTTTGTTTATGACATGTATATGAGACTCAGAGATGTATTCATACTTTGGAGACAATTTGAGATTATTTTATTTTCATACAGTGATATATATATTCTTCAGTCTTCCGCTTGCGTTTTATCACTGGATCTGGAGCATGAATTGCAGTTTTGGTATAATCTTACTCATGTGAATGCTTTAACTCAGATAACACTGAATTATAATCATATTTGTTGCAAAAGTGATGGTCTGGAACTCGGGAGTCGGGTTTCTACACGACCCCCGATTTTCAGGGTGTTACAGGAAGTGTGCAAAGCCCTAGAAATTAAGGATGAATAGGGTTGAACGACCACTTTGACAAGTCATGAATGATTGACATCGCAAACATAGCTACACCCAAGTAAGACCGAACTCGAAGCGAACTTCGGGGATTGGCTCTCCCAAAAACCACCTCGACAGACCAAAATAGATCTAGACCACTCAATCGTAGTTCCATTAGGCCTGAAATTGTAGATGATCGTCTACCTCACTGGGCTTGAAGCCCATCGCAGGTGGCAACCAAGAAAGTTCCTAAAATCGCACAACTTGGGCCAAAATTTAAAGCGTTTTACACGCGAAATCTCCTGGGCAAAATTTTTGAAACTTATGTGAAATAGGCTACCAGGTCTTTCGCAAATTTATGAGTTTTCGACTGTCGAATTACAACCAAACTCGAGGCACGAGTTAAGAATATTTCCCCGCTCGCATCCGTATAATCGAGTCATCAATCAATCACCGATGACCTCTATCGCAAGTGGAGTCCCCACGGTTGATCAAAGCATCTATACTCCACCCGATTGTGAATAATCACACATCCTATGGTAGGACACCTGCCCCTTAGTGCAGATGAGCCAACAGGCCCCCAAAGGGACATTGTGGGCCAAAAAAAAGCCCACCGAGGGCAAGTTTAGTAGAAAAGATGTCCCCATCTCAGATTATAAAAAGCCCGTAAATTCACTCTCTCACTCCCATACGAAAATTTAATTGCAAACATGGAGAGTGAGTAGGGAGAGGGGGAGAAAGAAACATTCGGTGGAGCTGATTTGGGAGATTTTCCCACCACAACTGGTAGCTACATAGCTTACGACCGTGTCACGCTATAGGAAACAATCCAACGATAAGAAAGAGGTAACTACCGAAGCATCCTCGTGATTTGAGCCTTATAGGCTAATTGCATACCCTCTTGCAAGCTAAACTTACTGGCGTAGGGCACTGACACGCTGATTTATGGACCCTAACCTTAAGAGCAGCAAGATAGGCAAAAAAAAAAAAACGACGAACCACTTATAGGTTCAAACCATTACCCTTAGGTTACCGATTATTGAACCCATGTCACAATTAATGATATGTGTAGTGAGTAGATGTCTGCATGCTAATCAATGTACATTTGTTCGACTAATTGCTTTCCATAAATTTCAAAATTTGCATAATGTAGCTTGAACATCTAATTGCATGTCATAATAGAGAGAAATTACTAAAATTTCTTGTTCATGCTCCATATTATTCTCCTACATACGCGCCTAATTTTGCCTTTTCACATGTGAATTGCGATAATTTAGGTAGTACGCTTGCATGTTCGATAAATTGCCTAAATCAAGTAAACCCTCATGATTTATTGTTTTGTATTCCTTACTATTCTTGCGACGAGTAAAGCATGCAGTGTACCAATTGATTGTGGCTAATTGGTTAATTGGGTTGGCTGACAAACCATAAAACTTGGAAGGATAGCCCTATTTAGGACAGCTACCCCGGGCTAATCCGACTAACTTAGGTTGAACATAGACAATCGACAATAGTTGGACGACACAGGATGATTACACCTAGTGCCGGTTATGTTAGAGTTCGTCCAAGTCAACCGAACTAGTCTACTAGCTGACCAACCATGTGTGTCTATCATGTATGACCATGCCCACTTGAATCTGAAGCACCCTGCACCCCAGAGAGGCCTACTCATAACCATTAACGTTATAATCCCTGAGCCTTGGGGAGGCGGGTGTGGTGGTATGAGATATTGCGTTCACGTTGTCGACCTACGTTGGGGTGACGAGCCTCCTTATAGTGACTGCAAGCAATTTAATTCACAATATTGCCCATCGTATGAGTTCATCTAGGAGTGACGAATCCAGATAGATCAAGGATCATAGGCACGGGGCCGCTACGACCACCCCTGGGCCTAGTGATCGGGTTAGGGACATTGATAAAACGGAGGTGTTTTGGCTTCCCTAATCTTGTTGGAAGAATTGTGACTTGAATAAAATACTCAGATAACATGATCACTCGTCGCATTGCATTAGTACAGGTTGTGGTGAATTGGGCATTGTGGTCGTGTGATGAAGTGTTGGTATTTGTGAATGAGGCGTCAAAGTCGCTATAAGGGAGTGTTGAATTGCGAGGACATGCATCATCTCATAATGACATGCACATGCATTAAAAAAAGTATATATGAACTGAATGTTTAAGTTGTTTTATCATTATCTGTGCTCGTGGAATTGATAACATGCGTAACTTGATGCTAATGGAACCATTGAGTTAATCACTCACTCTCACTTTGGGACAATGTTGTAAAACATCAACCTGACTCTATCATAAATTAAGGTACCCCGGAGTCCGACGCATTAGAGGAGGCATCCGTGGACTCCAAGAAGGAGTTTTTGTACTGCTGGGTGGGCCGCTATAGGTCGCTTTGGGGGCAGCGATGGATTTTGAGTTTAGACATTTTGTATTTTAGAACTGTATGTATTTTTGCTGGGATACGGTCTCGTACACTAGACATACACATCTTCTTGATTAGTCATACTTTAACTTAGAATTTGCATCCACTTCAGTGCACGTCGCATGATCCATCTTACATTCCTCAAATGCTCTCATGCCAAGTAAAAATAAACCATATAATCCGCTTCCGCAATGCGTAAGTGACACCCAGAATATGGGGAGTCGAGTATTCACTCGACACTCGAGATTCAGGGTGTTACAGCCTTATACACCTTCTCTAATGATGTGGTCTCCCTAAATCATATATAAATATAATTTTTAAGCCTTTGGCCTAATATGGGTAGACATACCTGATGGTTGGGTTGAATTTTACATGAATATTACTGTGTGGCCTACCCGAGGATGGACCCCATAAGCTCCTGACATATTTGCACTCGGGGAGTGTCATGTTTAAGCTTGATAAATGTGTATTATCATATACTAAGAGAGTTGGTGGAGAATTTAATCATTGGATATAGGGCTATGTTTCATTGATTCAAACTCTTTATACAGTGGGTCTCACCCTGGATGAGTATGGTGCATAAAATGAATGCTAATTTATAAGAATTTTTTGACCATTTGATATTTCGACTTTTTTTCATGAATATGAATATTAAAGATTTGAATTATATATATATATATATATATATATATATATATATATATAGAGAGAGAGAGAGAGAGAGAGAGAGAGAGAGAGAGAGAGAGAGAGAGAGAGAGAGAGAGAGGCATGCTCACCTACGCACGTGCGCACCTTTGCACATGTGTCATGAGTGTCAAATTCGAACGGTCCATAAGATGCGGATCCCATGAAACCTTAGGTGGTGAATTTTCACCCTGATCTAAGATTCTGGTGGGCCATAGCAAAGAGAAATTCAAATCAAGGGAAGAAACTGTTTACATTTTTCATGGCGCACTGAAGTTTTGGATCAAAGTAAAAATTCGTACTAGAGGGTGTTATGAGGTTCTGCTTCATGTGGACCGTTCAGATTTTCGAGATTCATTAGATATGATGAGTTCTCAAAAAAGTTCATATGTATTACATACGAACTAGTTCACATGTGAGCGTTTCCATGTGTGTGTGTGTAGAGGCACACATACATACTTTAATCTATATTTACAATTTTTCTGTCATTCACCTTGATGTTTGCATATAGATTAAATATGCACACATCCAGAATTGATAATGTGGGCCACAACAAGCAGGCCCAAGCCCGACCCAACCCAAGTCTGGAACAGGCCCATGATGAGCTGAGGCAAACAGACCCAAGTCTGACCCATGATTAATGTCATTTGCCTGACCCGAGTCTGGCCAAAACCAGCCACACTTTATACATCGTGCAGCATCTAGTTGACGGAAAAATGCCCTTGAAACCTTATGGGCCCCGATGCTGGGCTCTTGTATGTGGCCCGAGCTTGGCCCAATTAATAAATAGGCTTAAAATTTGGGGCTGGGTCTGACCCTACGGCCTAGCATGACGGGCCAAATTCGCACACAAGCCAGTCCATTGACAGCCTTAGTTGTCCAAGTAACCATTTCAAAGATGCAATGTATTGGAAGAGAGGAAGGTATGGATAGGATAGGTGCATTAGTCGTTCTAAGAATTTTCTCTCACGGGCCACTTACAAGAATATGTGAATTGAATCATTCACTATTCAACAGACAAATGCTTGAATTTCTAGTTTGCCTAGCCCATTGGTTTGTACTGCACCATGTTTACATGATTGATGGTTAGGATATACATGCACGGTAAGAATGGGCCCATAAGCCTAAATATATCAACAAGAGATTAATTGTTTAAATCTTTTGCAAACACTCCAATGTTATCAAATAAACATATGTGGTGTGATGTTCCGATGATCAGAACTGTCATGATGGGCTCCTAAATGTTGTTAGGGCCATATAAGGATAATTTCCTTGTACGGATGATTCTGGCAATTACAATCAGGATTTATTTAGAACATTGATGATAAAAATTTAGAAAGCCTCATTAAACTTGAGAAATCAATGGTCAGAATCTTAGCTGTAGCATGACAATAGAATTATAGCTCATATACGGTAGTCACCAATAAAGTGGACAGTTCAAATCATCCGACTATTTCAACAAGCTGCATGTGGGGCCCAAAATGGTGACGTAAGAAATCGTATCCATCGAGAATAGAAGTTGCCACGTCATGAAAATACTATGCCCCTGAAACTATAGCGATCCAACCATCACAGGGGTTTTTAGGTTCTGGCCTACCTAATGGTTGGCTCGGCATGATTTTTGGGGGTGTCCCATTTTTATCGTGGGTCAGCCATGTTTGACGCAGGGAAGGACGTGAGGTCGAGCACCGTCTTACTCAAGATGATAAATATTCCGAATCCACGGAACTTCTCTGGACTCCTCACAGAGACTTCTCGAATCCACGAGGAAAGAAAGTAGAAAATAAGAATAATTCCTAATAAATTCGAAATTGATTAATGAATTCCCAAAATCAAGTTCACAACCCTTTAAATAAGGGAACCAAGCAATAAGAAAGAAATCAGACTCAAACTACAACTAAAACTCTTAGAATTCGCAACTTACTATAAATAGTAAACTTACTATTTATAGACGGTCATGATGTCTACTAGTGCGCAAGGTTTTCGGCCAAAAATAGTAAGTGTCCTATTTTGCTTCACCAAACCGTTCTCCTAATTATCCTAAGCACTTTTCATGTTGGACACAACTCCTAAAGCCCAACGGATGAAAAGTTATACTCAAACTAAAACTTACTATTTATAGTAAAAACAAAATTAAAACGAGAAAACGACCGTCGATCAGGGGGTTTCTCGCAAATCCGGGCTGCGCAACTGACGCAGGGATGAACGTGATGAGGTCGATCACCGTTTTCCTCAAGGATAACTACTCCGAATCCACGGAGCTTCTCTGGACTCCTCACAGAGACTTCTCGAATCCACGAGGAAAGAAAGCAGGAAGATAGAAATAAATTCTAATAAATTCGAAATTAATTGATGAAATCCCAAAATCGAGTTCACAACCCTTTAAATAAGGGAACCAAGCAATAAGAAAGAAATCAGACTCAAACTACAACTAAAACTCCTAGAATTCGCAACTTACTATAAATAGTAAACTTACTATTTATAGACGGTCATGATGTCTACTAGTGCCCAAGGTTTTCGGCCAAAAATAGAAAGTGTCCTATTTGGCTTCACCAAACCGTTCTCCTAATTATCCTAAGCACTTTTCATGTTGGACACAACTCCTAAAGCCCAACGGATGAAAAGTTATACTCAAACTAAAACTTACTATTTATAGTAAAAATAAAATTAAAACGAGAAAACGACCGTCGATCAGTGAGTTTCTCGCAAATCCGAGCTGCGCAACCCGGCATAGCAGGGTTGGTTGGCTAAAGTAGCTCGTTCTACCCCAAAATCATATATTTTACATCGGATAACTCATTCTGGATTGTGAGATACGCCCGATCTAAGGTCAGATGGTCAGGATCACTTCTGTCGCCGACCGTGCCTTTTCTGATCCATCTTGGCCATGAAATTGTCCGCGACCCGCTCTACATCAGTCCCCTCCACTTGAAAAGAACTCGTCCTCGAGTTCTCCTCCTGCGCTGGTTCATGATACTCGGTTAGGTCCGCAACGTTGAAAGTCCGTGAGATCGCCATGTCATCTGGAAGATCAACAATATAAGCATTGTCATTGATCCTTCGGATGATCGGTACCGGTCCAATCTTCTTATTCTTTAGCTTGTTGTACATCCCGGTCGGAAATCTTTCTTTTTGCAAATGGACCATTACCTGGTCGCCCACCTCGAACACCTTTTGTCGACGATGCTTGTCCGCTTGTTCCTTATACTTTTCGTTCGAGGCATGTAGCTTAGTCTGCACCTCCGCATGAATACCCATGATCCTGTCTGCCATATGTTCTGCTGCAATACTCATGCCTGGAGCTTGGGCAGAGGACCAAGTCTAGTGTGTGGCGAGGTACTTGTCCGTAAATAACCTGGAACGGAGATTTTCCTGTCGAGCGGTTCACCATGTTGTTGAATGCAAACTCCGCTTGAGACAAGGCCAAATTCCACTGCTTCGGATTCTCTCCTGAAATATATCGAAGGAGGTTTCCCAAAGTGCGATTCACAACTTCGGTCTGCCCATCAATCTGTGGGTGGTAAGCACCGCTGAATTGAATAGTTGCCTCACAACGAGAGATTCGCCACGATCCTCGCCTGTCACTTCATCGCCACCTACTATTTCTTCAGTGGTTTGTTCATATTCATCAAAGCCATGATCTTCTTCTGCGGCCTCATCTTCAGTGCCTCCTTCGTTTATAGTCAAGTGTGCTGTTGGACGTTGAGGACAAGTGTTTGATAAGTGGCCTGGTTGGCCACAGCGGTAACAATTGTTCGGCCTTGGCCGAGCATAAGGATTCGAAATCCTACTCGGGCCCGCTGTTATGGGTGCTGCCCATTGAGGTCTGGATGGTCCGCTCCCCGTATCACGGTTCACGGGTGGAGAAGGTTGAGGACGTTCTCCTACCGGATCTTTTCCTCGAGCCAGCACTGGATCCTGTGTGGGACCTGTCATAGGGGGTCGATTTGAATGATAGGGATGAGCAGGAGCTCTTGCAAGCTGTGTTTCTGCCCTTCCTGCCAATTGAACTGCTTTATCTACGGTCTCGACTGGGTACATCTGAACTCGATCCTGAATTACCGGTCGCAACCCACCTATAAATCGTGCCACTTTCTGTGACTCAGATTCTGACAAATCGTTTCGTGTAGCCAACTGCTGAAATTCTTCAGTGTAATCTGTAACAGTTTAATTTTCTTGTCGACAATTCTGGTATTGCTGGAATAATATCTGCTCATAATCACTGGAGAGAAATCGTGAATAAAGAAGACGTCTCATCCGAGGCCATGATGCGATGGGCGCCTTGTTTTGGCGGGCTCGTGAGAGTTGCAATTGTTTCCACCATGCAGAAGCACCAGATTTTAATTTAAACGCTACCAACTTCACCCTTTTATGATCTGACACATCCATATAATTGAAATATCTCTCTACTTCGGCTAGCCAATCGAGAAAATCTTCGATACATAATAAACCGTTAAAACTAGGAAGTTCAGCCTTACCTCGATAGTTTCTTTCAGCACGATCTAGACGATCGCCTCCATGGATTGGTCGTCGATCAAAATCTTCATTAATGTCCTCATCGCTGGAACTAGAATCATCTGGTGTAGCCCTACGATTTACCGCTGGTAGTGCTCTGCGATAATCAGGGTCACGTCGTACAGCAACCACGGGTGGTGGGGTGACCATAGGTGATGGAGCACCGCCTAGGGCTCGGGGAGAAAGTAGCGCATCCGCAAGACGGTCGAGGGTTGCCTGCAGCCCTTGCATGGTCAACTGACTCTCCCGATGGAAAGCTTCCATTCTTTCCGAAAGATAACGAATCTCTGGATCACCGTCCACAAGATTTTGATTCATACCTTCGTTGTTTGCCATCGGCCCGAGGAAAAACCTCACTCTGATACCAAATTGACGCAGTGATGAACGTGATGAGGTCGATCACCGTCTTCCTCAAGGATAACTACTCCGAATCCACGGAGCTTCTCTGGACTCCTCACAGAGACTTCTCGAATCCACGAGGAAAGAAAGCAGGAAGATAGAAATAAATTCTAATAAATTCAAAATTAATTGACGAAATTCCAAAATCGAGTTCACAACCCTTTAAATAAGGGAACCAAGCAATAAGAAAGAAATCAAACTCAAACTACAACTAAAACTCCTAGAATTCGCAACTTACTATAAATAGTAAACTTACTATTTATAGACGGTCATGATGTCTACTAGTGCGCAAGGTTTTCGGCCAAAAATAGTAAGTGTCCTATTTGGCTTCACCAAACCGTTCTCCTAATTATCCTAAGCACTTTTCATGTTGGACACAACTCCTAAAGCCCAACGGATGAAAAGTTATACTCAAACTAAAACTTACTATTTATAGGAAAAACAAAATTAAAACGAGGAAACGACCGTCGATCAGTGGGTTTCTAGCAAATTCGGGCTGCGCAACCCAGCGTAGAGGGGTTGGTTGGCTAAAGTAGCTCGTTCTACCCCAAAATCATATATTTTACGTCGGATAACTCATTCCGGATTGTGAGATACGCCCGATCTAAGGTCAGATGGTTCGGATCACTTCTGTCGCCGACCGTGCCTTTTCTGATCCATCTTGGCCGTGAAATTGTCCGCGACCCGCTCTACATTAGCAACCCAGCGTAGCGGGGTTGGTTGGCTAAAGTAGCTCGTTCTACCCCAAAATCATATATTTTACGTCGGATAACTCATTCCGGATTGTGAGATACGCCCGATCTAAGGTCCGATGGTCCGGATCACTTCTGTCGCTGACCGTGCCTTTTTTGATCCATCTTGGCCATGAAATTTTCCGCGACCCGCTCTACATCAGTCCCCTCCACTTGAAAAGAACTCGTCCTCGAGTTCTCCTCCTGCGCTGGTTCATGATACTCGGTCAGGTCCGTAACGTTGAAAGTCCGTGAGATCGCCATGTCATCTGGAAGATCAACAATATAAGCATTGTCATTGATCCTTCGGATGATCGGTACCGGTCCAATCTTCTTATTCTTTAGCTTGTTGTACATCCCGGTCGAAAATCTTTCTTTTCACAAATGGACCATTACCTGGTCGCCCACCTCGAACACCTTTTGTCGACGATGCTTGTCCGCTTGTTCCTTATACTTTTCGTTCGAGGCATGTAGCTTAGTCTGCACCTCCGCATGAATACCCATGATCCTGTCTGCCATATATTCTGCTGCAATACTCATGCCTGGGAGCTTGGGCAGAGGGACCAAGTCTAGTGTGTGGCGAGGTACTCGTCCGTAAATAACCTGGAACGGGGATTTCTCTGTCGAGCGGTTCACCATGTTGTTGAATGCAAACTCCGCTTGAGACAAGGCTAAATCCCACTGCTTCGGTTTCTCTCCTGAAATACATCGAAGGAGGTTTCCCAAAGTGCGATTCACAACTTCGGTCTGCCCATCAGTCTGTGGGTGGTAAGCACTGCTGAATTGAAGTCGTGTATCGAATCGAGTCCACAAAGTCTTCCAAAAGTGGCTAATGAACTTCGTGTCACGATCAGAAGTAATAGTCTTAGGGACCCCGTGTAGCCGTACGACCTCCCTGAAGAATAAATTCGCCACATGTGTTGCATCAAGGGTCTTCTTGCATGGGATAAAGTGCGCCATCTTGGAGAAACGATCGACCACTACGAACACCGAATCCATGCCGCGTTGTGTTCGTAGAAGACCAAGCACGAAGTTCATTGATAAATCCTCCCAAGGACCGTCAGGCACAGGTAACGGGGTGTAGAGGCCCATATTCTGAGATTGTCCCTTGGAGGTCTGACAAATATGACAACATTGTACGGCTCTTCCCACATCACGTACTAATTGCGGCCAGTAATACTGCTCTTCCACAAGAGCTTGCGTCTTGTCTCGCCCAAGGTGTCCACTGAGGCCACCTCCATGTAGTTCCTGAATAATCTGCTCCCTTAGAGAACTTTGGGGGATGCACAATCGATTCCCTTTGAAGAGAAAACCATCATGTATATGAAAGTCACTGGGGTGACCTTCTTGGCACTTTAACTAAGAATCTTTGAAGTCTTCATCCTCGGCATATAGCTCCTTGAGACAGTCAAAGCCGACCACCTTGTTGCTCACCGTAACAAGTAGTGACGCACGACGGCTAAGTGCATCAGCCACCTTATTCTGCTGACCTGACTTATGCTTCAGAACAAACGTAAATTCCTGTAAAAACGCAACCCATCTAGCATGCACACGATTCACGTTAGTCTGACTATTAATAAACTTTAATGCCTGATGGTCGGTGTACAGAACAAACTCCCTTTGAATCAGATAATGCCGCCAATGTCGCAGCGCCTGAACAACTACGTACAACTTAAGCTCGTAAGTCAACCACTTCTTTCGGGCTTCACTGAGCTTCTCGCTATAGAAGGCTACCGGCCTGCCTTCCTGTGATAATACTCCTCCTATTCCGACATATGAAGCGTCACACTCCACCTCAAACAATTTATCAAAATTAGGAAGCACCAAGACCGGTGTTGTAGACAAATGATACTTGATCTCATGAAAGCTCTTGTCAGCTTTATCGGTCCACTGGAACGGCCCTTTTTTCATGCAGTTTATTATTGGCGCGACTATGGTGCTAAAATCTCGCACAAATCGACGATAGAAAGTCGTCAATCCGTGAAAACTCCTCACCTCATGAATGTTTGTCCGGATCGGCCATTCCCTAATAGCTCGCACCTTTTCATCATCCACCCGAATGCCTGTGGACGTTACAATAAATCCTAAAAATAACAGGCTGCCAGTTAAAAAGCTACACTTTTTCAAGTTGAGGTATAACTTGTTATCTTGTAGGACCTGCAGCACCTGCCTGAGATGTTTCTTGTGCTCCGCCTCATCTTGGCTATATATCAATATGTCATCAAAATATACTACCACAAATCGGCCAGTGAACGGTTTTAGAACTTGATTCATCAAACGCATAAAAATACTTGGTGCGTTCGATAGGCCGAAAGGCATGACCAACCACTCATACAACCCTTCCTTTGTCTTGAATGCCGTTTTCCATTCATCACTGGGTCGAATACGAATCTAATAGTACCCGCTCTTTAGATCGAGTTTAGAGAACACTTTAGCCCCTCCTAACATATCGAGCATGTCGTCCAACCGTGATATTGAAAATTGATATTTAATAGTAATTTTGTTAATTGCTCGGCTGTCGACACACATACGCCATCTTTCATCTTTTTTTGGCGTTAATAATGCTGGTACAGCACATGGGCTCATGCTCTCTTTCAATAGACCCTTACGGATCAATTCCTCCACTTGCCTCTGAAGTATCTCACACTCCTTCGGACTCATCCGATAATGAGGGCGATTGGGCAGGCTAGCCCCAGGGACGAGGTCTATGTGATGTTGGATATCTCTCATGGGGGGCAATCCATCAGGTAAATCTTCAGGCCAGACTTCTTTGAATTCGTTTAGTAACAGTCTTAAGCTTGGAGGGATGTTTGAGGGTTCCTCTTTCTCGCCCTTCACCACTACGGCATATACCTCGTCGGTTTCCTTGGACTCTTCCATGAAATCCCGAATGGTCAAGAGAGAACTCCCCTCCACTTTAGAGGCTTTAGGATGGTTCTCTGGTGCCATAGGGGCAAGGATTATTTTTCGACTATCCTTGACGAATATATAGACATTATCTCGCCCCCGATGGGTCGCATCAGGGTCCGACTGCCAGGGTCGACCGAGTAGCATATGGCAGGCTTGCATGTCAACCACGTCACAAAGTATCTGATCCTTATAATGTTTACCAATTGAAAACGAGATAGTGCATTGTTCAGTTACCTTGGTCTCGTTCACTTTTTTTATCCAGCCAATTGAGTACGGGGAAGGATATTTCGTCGTTGGTAGCTGCAACTTATCCACCATCACTCTTGAGACGATGTTCTCGCTGCTACCACTGTCTATGATCACATCACAGACCTTTCCGTTGACAGTGCACCGAGTACGAAATATATTGTGCCGCTGTGGATGTAATTTCTTTCGTGGGGTATACAGTAGTCGCCTCACAACGAGAGATTCACCACGATCCTCGCCTGTTACTTCATCGCCACTTGCTATTTCTTCAGTGGTTTGTTCATATTCATCAAAGCCATGATCTTCTTCTGCGGCCTCATCTTCAGTGCCTCCTTCGTTTATACTCAAGTATGCTGCTGGACGTTGAGGACAAGTGTTTGATAAGTGACCTGGTTGGCCACAGCGGTAACAATTGTTTGGCCTTAGCCGAGCATAAGGATTCGGAATCCTACTCGGGCCCGCTGTTGTGGGTGCTGCCCGTTGAGGTCTGGATGGTCCGGTTCCCGTATCACGGTTCGCGGGTGGAGGAGGTTGAGGACGTTCTCCTACCGGATCTTTTCCTCGAGCCAGCACTGGATCCTGTGTGGGACCTGTCATAGGGGGTCGATTTGAAGGATAGGGACGAGCAGGAGCTCTTGCAAGCTGTGTTTCTGCCCTTCCTGCCAATTGAACTGCTTCATCTACGGTCCCGACTGGGTACATTTGAACTCGATCCTGAATTACCGGTCGCAACCCACCTATAAATCTTGCCACTTTCCGTGACTCAGATTCTGACAAATCGTTTCGTATAGCCAACCGCTGGAATTCTTCAGTGTAATCTGTAACAGTTCGATTTCTTTGTCGGCAATTCTGGTATTACTGGAATAATATCTGCTCATAATCACTGGGGAGAAATCGTGAACGAAGAAGACGTCTCATCCGAGGCCATGATGCGATGGGCGCCTTGTTCTGGCGGGTTCGTGAGAGTTGCAATTGTTCCCACCATGCAGAAGCACCAGATTTTAATTTAAACGCTACCAATTTCACCCTTTTATGATCTGGCAAATCCATATAATCGAAATATCTGTCTACTTCGGCTAGCCAATCGAGAAAATCTTGGATACGTAATAAACCGTTAAAACTAGGAAGTTCAGCCTTACCTCGATAGTCTCTTTCAGCACGATCTAGACGATCGCCTCCATGGATTGGCCGTCGGTCAAAACCCTCATTAATGTCCTCATCGCTGGAACTAGAGTCATCTGGTGTAGCCCTACGGTTTGCCGCTGGTAGTAATCTGCGATAATCAGGGTCACGTTGTACAACAACCACGGGTGGTGGAGCACCGCCTAGGGCTCGGGGTGGAAATAGCGCACCCGCAAGATGGTCGAGGGTTGCCTGCAGCCCTTGCATGGTTAACTGACTCTTCCGATGGAAAGCTTCCATTCTTTTCGAAAGATAACGAATCCCTGGATCACCGTCCACAGGATTTTGATTCATACCTTCGTTGTTTGCCATCGGCCCGAGGAAAAACCTCGCTCTGATACCAAACTGACACAGGGAAGGACGTGAGGTCGAGCACCGTCTTCCTCAAGATGATAAATATTCCGAATCCACGGAACTTCTCTGAACTCCTCACAGAGACTTCTCGAATCCACGAGGAAAGAAAGTAGAAAATAAGAATAATTCCTAATAAATTCAAAATTGATTAATGAATTTCCAAAATCGAGTTCACAACCCTTTAAATAAGGGAACCAAGCAATAAGAAAGAAATTAGACTCAAACTACAACTAAAACTCCTAGAATTCGCAACTTACTATTTATAGACGGTCATGATGTCTACTAGTGCGCAAGGTTTTCAGCCAAAAATAGTAAGTGTCCTATTTGGCTTCACGAAACCGTTTTCCTAATTATCCTAAGCACTTTTCATGTTGGACACAACTCTTAAAGCCCAACGGATGAAAAGTTATACTCAAACTAAAACTTACTATTTATAGTAAAAACAAAATTAAAACGAGGAAACGACCGTCGATCAGGGGGTTTCTTGCAAATCCAGGCTGCGCAACCCGACATAGCGAGGTTGGTTGGCTAAAGTAGCTCGTTCTACCCCAAAATCATATATTTTACGTCGAATAACTCATTCCGGATTGTGAGATACGCCCGATCTAAGGTCCGATGGTCCGGATCACTTCTGTCGCCGACCATGCCTTTTCTGATCCATCTTGGCCATGAAATTGTCCGTGACTCGCTCTACATCAATGTTAGACCAGTTGGATAACGTGCATAACCCACGGTGGGCCAACACCCCAATTATTAACATTTGCAACAAGTTGTTGGTGAGACCTTCACCAATTAATACAATCAATGAGATTATCCGGCAAGCTCCCTCGTTAGGCAGACTGCGTCCCACCTAATCCGTCTGGGTAGGGATCTGTGGGGCCCACCATAATGTAAGTATTTTATCCACACTGTTCAAATCATTTATCAAATAATTTTAATATGCGAATCAAAAATAATAGGCAGATACAAAGCTTAAGTGGACCACAAACTGAGGATTGAACTTCCACCATTAAAAACTTCTTGGGAGCTAGAGAAGTTTCGGATCAATCTTATATTTGTTTGTTCACTTCATCCACGTCTACATGACCTTATGAATAGGTTGGATGGTAAAAAAAACATCACATTGGCCCTTAGAAAGGTTTCAGCGGTGAGTGTCATTATCAGTGCAACTTCCTTTGGTGTGGTCCACTGGAGCTGTGTACCTTCCTAATTTTTAGGTTCATACCTTAAAATGATATGAGAAAAGTGGTGAACCGCGTGGATAAAACACTTACATCCCACAAAGCCCTGTGGTTGGACCATAAGTTATGGTTCATCCAACAGTTATCGTCAATTCTCTCATGAATGTCTGACATCCAATCCTTCTAATAGTTTGGCTCCATCCCAGGGATCATTCGTTGCAAAAATCATACCCATCCATTCATAAATGGGCCACACCATTGGAAACAATGTCTCACCCATCATAACTAACAAAATACAAGTGCTGTGAACCTCATGAGTGAAAGTTAATGATTTTGAAAGCATGATCAGTAAAACCTACTGTAGATGTTGGATGTCACATGTTGGAAGTTATATACTAAGGCTGAATCCGGAATATGAAGATTGAATATAAAATCTGAAGTTAAAAAACTCGTTTAGTAATTATTGCGGAATTCTAAAAATTTAGTATCGAATTTGAAACAACGTGTCTGTTAACAAACATTTTGATGCATTTGCTCCTATTTACTGCTTGGAAATGTTTTACATTATAAATAAATTAATTTTTATTGAGTGAAAAAAAATTTATTTTATATAATTCAATAAACTAAAGTAATTAAGAGAATTAAAATATCATTATACATTAAAAAATAGATAAAATATCATTATTCATAAAAAAATAGATAAATTCCTTACATTACTCCGTGAATACTTCAAATCAGGACATTAAATCCTCACGTTCTGGGCCCACTTGATTATTGGATCCACCTCAATTTTGGTCCATGTTCCAAATAAACTCACAAAACCGATGAGAAGGGTGGATTTCTCATGAACATGAAGGTGGGGCCCACCTATATTTCCAGTGCAGCGCATGGAATTCTAAAGATCAAGTGTACCACACTGCAAAAAGCAGTGGGAGATTGAATGTCTACCATTGAAATCCTTTTGGAGGCTACAAATGTTTTCAGATCAATATAAAATTTGTTTTTCCTCTTCATTAAGGTATTTGTGACCTTGTGAATAGATTGAATGGAAAATAAGCATTATGGTGGGCCTTACGAATTTTTTAATGGTGAAAATCATTATCTCTACTGCTATTTTTGGTGTGGTCCATTTGAGCTTTGGATATGATTCATTTTTTAGCTAATGCTCTAAAATGATCTCAAAAAATGAATGACCCGTGTGGATATAAAAATACATTATTGTGGGCCCATGTAACTTTGATCTCCTTTTAACCGGTCGCACAACTTTGGAGCTCGAGGACGTAGGCGCTTGTCTTCCCATGACACGTATCTACTCCCCCTGCCACCATCCCCCGGCTGGTGGTCGGTGCTCCATGGGCACCATTATAATGTATGTTTTTCATCCATTTTATTCATCCATTTTTACTAATCATACTAGCGCTTCACACAAAAAATTAGAGGTATATAAATCTCAGGTGGACCACACCATAGGAAAACAACAGTGATTGGACATCCACCATTAAAATTCCCGTAAGGCCCACTGTACTGTTTATTTGACATCCAATCTATTGATTAGGTCATACGGGCCGATGAAGGGAAAAAACAAAGATCATCTTGATCCAAAACTTTTATAACCTCCAAAAAGTTTTTAATGGTTGACTTGAGTTTTATTCAATTTCCATTGGTTTTTATGGTGTGGCTTACTTGAGTTTTACATGTACCTCATTTTTTGGCTCATGCTTTAGAATGATTTGAAAAAGTTGATGGACGGTGTGGATCAAACACAAATAATGGTGGACATAAATAAGTTTCACATGTTAAAAGTTAGTTTTTTTATTACACAGACAATTTAAAAAGAAAAAAATTCCATAGTAACTTGAGTGGGTAAATTTGGAAGCAATTTTTTTTAATAGAAAAATTTATAGAGCGGATTCGGCATTCATCATTAAGCGTGGAAAGAATTCAATGAAATATCACGGAAAATCACTCGTCCTTTCCGAATTCCGCGCGTTAACAGATCCTAAATAGACGGTGAGTTTGTGGCCCAACGGATTATTGGACTCGAATCCCGTCCCTATAAAATGCCAACTTAACGCTCCTTTTATGAAAGGATACAAGAAAGAAGAAAGAAAAGAAGATGGGCCGTCTTTTCTCGTTCCCAATTCTACTCATAGTAGTCACCGTTTTCCTTCAAATTTCAAAATCCATGAGTTCTTCGTTAATTCACAAGACCTGTTAAGTCTACAATTAACAAAAAATTCTGTATCCACACCTTAGAATCTGATCCTCGAACAGCAACAGCAGATCTTGTTGGCCGATGCTACTGACACACATGAATACATTTCTCACTTGTTGTAAAATGCCACCGAGCCTGCTATGAAGAAATGGCTTAACGGTTGACTTGAAAAATACGACTATGCGCTTGCTGGGATCTCAGATGCAATCATGTACTTTGCTTCTGAGGTTTATGAGAATATCGATTTCAGTGTTCAGATTGTTGGTGCTCAAGCTCTAATATGCGAAGATCCCTTCGGAGAGAAGGGTCATAAATCCCCGTTGAATCACAGAAATAACGACCTGAATCATCTTTCTAACATCGTTGGGGCCATTGCATCTATCCTTATGCCGCCGGATCGGGATGATTGATTTCCTTCGCTCAAAGTTGCTCGAGTTCTCTTCAATAATTCCTCCACCACTCACTGTCAACCCGTACAAGTCTATGAACTTTATCCAACTATCATTAGTAAATGCAAAGAGGTCTGGGAGAGCCTTCACTAGTCCCTTTATCACAACTTCAGGAGATGATTCCTGATGGCATGGCCCAGTAAATGTAATGGGGCCGAGTAAGAACTCTCCATCAGGTACCACAGAAGCTCGTTCTACAACCAGCATAGGAACATGCATATTCTGATCCTCGAACAGCAACCGCAGATCTTGTTGGCCTAGCTAACATTTCTCTCAATCTAACGTCCCGAAATACTACGGACACTCATGAATACATATCTCAGTTGCTCGAAAACATAACAGACCCCGCCATGAAGAAATGGCTTAACGGTTGCCTTAAAAGTTATGGTTATGCGCTTTCTGGGATCTCAGATGCATTCAGGGACTTCGCTTTTAAGGTTTATGAGAATATCGATTTCACTATTCAGATTGTTGGTGCTCAAGCTCTAATATGCGAACATTCATTCGGAGAGAAGGGTTATAAATCTCCGTTGAGTCACAGAAATAACAACCTGAATCGTCTTTCTAACATCGTTGGGGCCATTGCATCTATCATTAACCCGCCAGAATATGATTAATTTCCTTCACTCAAGAGTCGCTCAAGTTCTCTTCAATTAAAAAAAATAAAAATATGTTTGCTTATCTTTAATGAAGACTGTTACAATGTGATGTTTATTGTTTCACTGTAAAGTCATGGAAATGAAATCGGTTTTCAATGGTTTCAATTTGTGAAAACACATCTGTCCATTATCTCTCCATGACCCAAATGCAGCCTGCAAAGTAGAACTTGGGCCCATCTGGCCTGGGCTGTGATAGGCGAATTCAAGCAGGCCTAAGCCCAGACCGGACAGTAAAACCCCGGCCTGAGTCCAACTTAGGCCCGTCATCAGCCTAGACAAATAGGCCCAAGCCCGAGTCATGACTGTGGATGGCCCGGGCCCAAGTGCAAGCCCAAAAACCCTCTATTCTGCAAAATCTAGGCTGTTCCTTTGTCCTGCCCAATCATACATGATATTGATGGACTGGGCTGATGGGATGTTAGAAGCAGCTCAAGCCTGGCTCAATTAATAAACGTGATTATTCTATAGGCCTGGGTCAGGACCTCGGGTCTAGTATTTCAGCCAATGCCTAGATTGATGTGGGTCAAACCCAAGGGGCCAGCCTACCTATAAATGACCCAAGTTGCTCAAGTTTAAAGAAGGAATGCAGTGGAAAAGAGGAGAGTCTGCTAGTAATTGGTGTATCAGCCAGAATTTTCATCTTGAAACCTTGTGAGAAAATGCATGTAGTGTCATTCACGATTCCAAGAATACACTATTCTTGAAAATCTAGTTTGTGCAGCACATTGATTTGTGTTTAATGAACAGCCTGGAAAGAGATTGATTAATGAGAAGGATCTGAAGGAGAGAGATTAGAAAAGACCTAATTAGAGATATTGTGTCCAAGCACTGCAATGATGAATGAATGAGCCCAGAGGCCTGAATACATCAACAAGAGATATATAAGACTAATTACATGGCTCTCTTCCAAACACTTGAAATGCTACCCATATAGATACACTCGGTATTTCTTTGGAACTAATCAAGACTCCCGCATGGAAATTCACAAGGTGGTGGATTTTGTAAACCTGAAGTGGTTAATCGATTGACGTTAGACCAGCAGGACGTTACTTTAATGGTAGGGTCCATAGGCCCTAAGTTGATATCAGTAAATTGCAAGTCCTGGCATGGAACAGCCGAACTGCACTTAAGCTCGACTGCATACTCCTTTGAAGAAGTGCCGGTGATGTTTTTGTATGTAACATGGCTGATCTTAACTCGTGATCAGGGCTGCACAAGTTCACAAACAAAGACAAAAAAAAAAAACACATGAGATTGGAAGGTGTGGATTAACTGTTTGATTGCAAGTTGCAAAGTTGTTATTTTAAATTCAACAAGAAGCTCTTAGAATCGTTGGATTTGATTTGGTTTATTACTGTGAAGTAATATGGTTTTGTGAAGCAAATGATTCCAGCAGCCTAGATTCGGTGGCGAATATGACTTGTGTAATTATTTTTATTTATTTGCTGGGCAGTTGGACCTTAAAATGGATGACAATAGTATATTTTTGTGTGCACTTGTGGGAAAACCATATTAGATTATATTTTGTTAATAAAATTAAGACTAGATGTGGGTTTTCCACTCTCTCTCTATTTTTTCTTCAAAATTTCATAATACTAAAGCCAAGGAGAAAACTCAAATTTTCAGGTGGAATAATAAAATGGATAAATGATCCAATAGAATCAATTTGTTCAATCAACACAGTAAATCATAATTTGATAGTTGTTTTCCCCATACCTAACCGGATGACACACCTTATAACTTGACATACTCAGAAAATTCAAGTGCCGAGAATTATGTATTGAAAGTTACCTTCTTTGTGCAAGGATGGACTGGACAGTAGTTTTGGTCGACGATAATTGGATTAGAAACTCTGTCCATTATGATATCTTCAAATGTGATATCGAAGCTTAATTATTGGTGATTCGGGCCATGTTTTAATCCTTACGCAAAGTGCAGTTTGTGACGTGTACACCAATTACGGAATTTTTCTTGTGCATGTTTACCAAGACTACCAATTCTGCAAAATTTACCAAAGCTTAACAATCAAGAATGATTAACAATCAAGAATTCACTATGTACAGCAAGTGACATTCTTGACAAATAAAAAATAAATCTAAAACAATTCAATAAATAATTCTTTTATAATCGTATTTTTATTTCTTATTATGAATTGATAACTCAATCAATCTCAATCTAATTCAACCCATGGGTCAGCAGCGAAAATACACCCCACTAGGTTCAATTAAAGTCACCATTAGACACGGGTGAGTTGCGGCGCAATCTTAGATCAAATGAGTCAATTGGATACTTCAAGTTTGTTCTTTAAATTTTATTTCACATCACTCTTTTTCAGATTCATTTATTTTCCACTTAAATTCAGTCATGGCTTGTATAATTTGATTCCGTCCCATTTGTGATATCACATTCACCCTATTTGCAGTTAGAGTTCTTATTAGTCATTTCTAACAAGCGCCATTTACAAATAGAACTAATGAAAGATACAATTAGTACAAACTATGTTTTTTGTTGAAGAAATAAGGAAAAGAGGAGATGTGAGGTTGGAATCTTAGCTTTAATGCCACATTATGAAAGTAGTTAATTTTAAAAAAAATTAGATTAAGAAAAAATGACTACCTAATTCTATTTTATTAACAAAATAAGATATAAATAGTCTAAACTCCTGAGAAAGCATCAGCACTATAAGAGAAAAAGAAGAAGAAGATACTAGACTCCAACAGTTTCTGATCTAACTTTCCAGTTTTCAAGCATGTACCTGATTCCATGGCCTGGGCCACAGAATATGCCAGAGACGAAGATATCATTGCTGCCTTCTCCAATTGACACACAGTCATCACCTACACCTATTATTGAAGTTGTGATATTGATGTTTGTAGATGAACTGATATGTATTCCATCTGTATTGGGGCTGTCCCCTGGAGCCCTGATATTGAGGTTGTGAAGTTGAATTCCTTGGGACCTAAATATGCTGATGTGGAAAGACTTGCTGTTTAAGAGACGAATATCGTGGATTACAGCATTGGTGATATTCATGAACTTCATAGACTGTACCATACCATAAAAACATTAGTTTCATTTCCCCCTCAATTCGCATGCATTCTTTATCTTCAACATCTCATTCGTGATTCAAAATTAGAAATGTACTCAAATGGTTTTAGGACTACCTTATGATAGGATCTCATGTTCTTTTTTTAAAAAGGTTTTTTGGTTTGATCCCCATGTGAATAATCAAATGCAAACAGACCACCATAGGCAAAAGAATGATTCCATAACCAGTGGTGACATACCATCTTTCCTGCCTACATGCAACCTATGTAGGAAATATGCACCATGAAAATGGTAGGCCACATAATCAAGACCATGAGCCAAAAAATTAGTCGACGTTGCTCACAAGATGGGGTGAACCATTGGAATTAATGGACAATCAATGGTCTAACTCAATGTTTAGGTGCGGCCACCAAATGAGTGAATCAACCTGGTTTTTTGAATAGGTTGATCTTCTTGGTATTCATGTCCTTGCAAGTAGCATATTAGTGGGAGAAATCGTGCAAGCACTTGTTCTCAATAGTGATTAGATCTCTAATTAAATTGGCAATGCAAAAAGAGATGAATAAACTTACATTTGGGGGAAATTGGCATTTCTTTTCCTCCGGGCAGGTTGTTGGTTTCCAAGCATCAGCTCCTTGGCCATCGAGAATTCCTCCACCGCTCACCGTGAACCTGTGCAAGTTTGTAAACTTTATCCAATTTTCATCTGTAAATGCAATAAGGTTTGGGAGAGCTTTGACTATCCCCTTTATTTGGACATTAGGAGATGCTTTTTTATAGCATGGCCCAGAAAATGTGACAGGGCCCAGTAAAAATAC
The DNA here is from genome assembly GCA_037074715.1 of Magnolia kwangsiensis. Classification (NCBI taxonomy): domain Eukaryota; kingdom Viridiplantae; phylum Streptophyta; class Magnoliopsida; order Magnoliales; family Magnoliaceae; genus Magnolia; species Magnolia kwangsiensis. The sequence continues at coordinate 81,081,721 of CM073586.1, read as the reverse complement.
TCCATTGGGCACCAGAAAGTGTGATTTGCCATCATAGGAACATGCAGATTTCCATGCTGCTAAGAAAGCCTGCAAAAATATAGCCACAAACAGATAAGAAGAAACGAATTGAAGACTTGACTGTTCAAATTGAGCTAAATAAGAAAAGACTTCAAGACATCAATTTGTGGACTTGAGCGAAATATCACACACGTGGGCTCATGTGAGGGTCCACAAAATATCCACAACCTTCATAGAGGTGCATGCTATAGCACATATATGGCTTCAACGTTTTCTCATTTTATCATGGGCCCACTATAGGCTGCATCATTCCTTCTTGGTTGGGAAGAACTTGTCCTTAAAGATTAATTAGCGTTTCAATAGGCTGGGTTAGGGCTGGGCCAAGCTTTTTAATCGTTCAATAATTATACACCAATCCAGTTGTCAGATAATCTAATAAGTGTAATTTTTTGGTTCATGATTCATCTAAAGTAGGAATCATAATTGGGAGAGTTTAATTTGGATTTGTTGTATGCTAGGTATGTAATTTCTAAGAAATTTATGAGTGCTTGCGTATCATCCGTCACATTTTGTTGGAGTATCAGGGTTAGGAATGGAAACATCTACAGTTAGGCTGTGCCTAGGGGTGGCTTCGGCCTGTTTTGAGCTGTTTGGGCTAGGCCTGACAGACTGGGCCAATTTAAAATTCTGATTTTGTCAGGCCTTAGCCCATCCCATTTACAGGACAATCTACAGTTAGGGCTGTCAACGGGTCAAGCCTGGGGTTGTCCTTGGCCTAGAGTTTGAACTGTTTCAGGTTGGGCTGTCGGACCAGGCCTATTCAAAATTTTCATTTCGGCAGGCCTGAGCCCAGCCCATTGACAACCCAAACTACAGTCTCGAAAAATGCAGTTGTGCATCACGCCGAGTTTCCTGGCATTTCCCTCCTCACAATATAGGCGGCAAATATATATGGTGATCGCAATTGCCGATGATTATATTCGTGGGTACAGGTCTCATATTTTGAATTTCAGTGGGTCCAGGTTCCATCTTTTGAACCCATTGGTCTGACCCAGGTTGGGTCCAGTTAGTTTTAATAGTATGGTTATATCAGATTTAATGTGTTGATGATCTAGCAACAAATAAGGTTCCCTAAACCACACAAGCATGTAAGAAATCAAGTTCACACACAGTGCATGTGTCAAAGTGATACATGGGCGTGTCTAATTGGACTAGGCTAAGTACAACTAATAAGCAGCTTGAATAGAAATTGGACTTGGGCTGGGCCAACTCCACCAGCCAACTAGCCCATAATGTTAAATAAGTCAGGTCAAGTTGCCATTTATGCAAATGCAAGCCCAAGTCAAGCCCAATTAGCTAATGGGCCTAAAACTCAGGCAACTAAGCAACCAATAATCATTTAGGCTCTGCTCAAAACAGGACCAAAGCTGGTTGTATTCAGGCAGGAACAAATCATCCCAGTCTAATTGGCACCTTAGGTCCTTGACCATATACCGTTTCCATTTCTACTTCGCAAGAGAACATGCCTATTTCTTGGTGAATCCATAATCCAATGGTGCATGTTAGGCAATAATCCAGACCATCCAATTTTTTGGATGAGCAATACACTGAAACTTGTTTCGACTGAAAGTTGAGAACTCTCCCATGCATTAACCATTTCAGGATGGCCAGGAGAAGTTTTGATCAACGGTCCCAAAAAAAAATCCTGCAAATAAAATATTTACAAATAGCCAACTGGCCCATCCATGAGGACCCATCAGTTAGTCAATTAGAACTGCATGTTAGATTCATATCTAAGTCTATGTTGGTTGTTAAGGGATGATGACAAGTAGGGCTTTCAATGGGCCGGGTAAAGGCCCAGCACAATAAGAACTTAGAAATTTGAATGATCCGGGCAGTAGTTCATATGTAGGGCCCAAATACATTCTGTAGGTCACTGGGCCTGTGATTGAGTCTGCTAGTAATCTTGAAATGTTGAAATGGCCCAGTTTGTTTTAAGGTTGTTAGGCTGATATTTGAATGTTGGGTCCATATCTAACCCTGTTGTTTTTTTTTTTTTCATGTATGTTGGCCTGGGCCTCAACTTGGGTCCTTGATTCATGAGTGGCCTTGTCTCAGAAACTCAGCCGCTGCAAGAAGCTGGTGGACCCCACATTTCATTTGAAACCTTATTTGTTGCTATATTAATTTACATCCACTGGGTCCTGTTAGTTTTAATAGTATGATTATATTACATTTAATATGTTTTGATGATCTAGAAACAAATAAGGTTCCCAAAACCACAAGCATGTAAGAAACCTAGTTCACAAACACACAGTGCATGTGTCAAAGTGATACATGGGCGTGCAACATAAACTATCCATCGGGTGGGTATAAAACCATGCAAATGAGCTTATTTGTCTTGAACCCGACTTGAAATCTGGAATTCAAAGATCCGATGAGTATCAGATCTGGATCGTAGGGGAGTCTTGGTCTTCAAGATCTAGCTAACTCAGACCCAAAAGGACCTAGACTCAGCAGCAAGACCCGAACCGGTTACCCAGGAATGGGTACTATAGGATCAGACCCCAACCCAACCTTTTGACAACCCTAGGAGGGAGACTTGTAGTGGCCCACCAGTACATGTCGTATGTTGTACAGGATATGAAACTGGATCACCAAAAAGCGGATACTTGTAAGATATTGGACAGCAAATAGATATATTAGATCGATTTACATGCAAGGCCACATTGCATGCGTGCGTGCGTATGTTCATACTCAGTTGAGAGTACAAACAACAACAGTAAGGATGTTTAAAAAGAAATAATGAAACTTACGTTGCTGTTTTCTCTTTTTCCATCACCCACAGCTCCATATTCAACAACGTTAAAAATTCCATTGACAGATGTTACCGTGGGACCTACCTTTACAGGGAACATCTCCACCATCAAGAAAATCAAGAAAAAAATAGCACAAGCCAGCACGGTTAAAGATGAATGAAGCTAAAGCTTCTTCTTCTTTTCTTTTCCTTTCCTTTTTTTTTTCTTTTGCAAAAAAATTTCTCGTAAGCACGGATCAAAGACGAAAGCCTCCATTATTATATAGACAGCCAACCCTCCACCAAAACAACATCAATGAAAATATCATCTCATGAGAAATTTGAAAATCTCATGAGAAATATCAAATCTTATGAGAAATTCTAAATGCAGGAAGTTTATAATTTTGACCTTTTTATAAAATAGGGCCTCATTATTGCTGGGGATTTAGACCTGCGGAATCACACAGATCTAGATTTAGGATAGCAATTTAATGGCACCAAGCACACAAGAGAATACAGAGAACACCCAGATTTAACGTGGAAAACGCTTTCGGAAAAAAACCACGATACAAAGCGACAGATCTCCACTATGAAAACAGAAATTACAAAGAGAAAGGACTTACCCGATTCGAACAACCTCGAATCTCACCCTTGATACACCCTTTAATTTTTTTGGAACCCCTTTAGAAAACTTTCTCATCACTCTAAAAAAGCCCTAGGAACACCTATTTATAGTTTAGGCAACTTCTCTTTCGCATCCCGGTTGCGAAAGGACTCAAATCCACAGTTTCGCACAAAATCGCGGAACAAACTGCGTAACCTACGACTGGTCGTAACCCTCCTACGACCGGTCGTAGACCCCTACGACCGGTCGTAGCTCTTCTACGGCTGGTCTTAGGCCCCGGAAAAAAACAACACAACTCGCTGGACTTCGAGTCGTACTAGGGCTCGAACCTACGACCAGTCGAGCACCTCCCACGACCGGTCATGGCTCCCCCACAACCGATCGAGCAACATGAAAACTTGAAAATTGAAGGCTTCTCTTCAACAATCTCCACCAAGTCTTCATTCTTCAACCGTGTAGCTACGTGACCTCTTCTCTTATTTCTGCATCTCATCATAGCTCCTTGTGCACACTCCATCTTTCTTTTCTACCATCGCCAAGCCCAGAGAAGTTTTACAGACAAAGATCCACATGCTCAACTACATTTGCTCCTGTCTTCTCAAAAAGAAAAACGTAGTCTTCTTACCATCTCACCACTACCCAATATTGCTTGCCGGGGTACTTGCTCTTAACATTGATAGCCTGTGAAATAACCGGTCTAATACAGACCATGGCATACACTGCCCAATGCATTCGAATAGGGCTCATGAGATATCCTGCTTTTTCTCATTTGTTTTGGGACATTTCCTGAGGAAAACTTGAGGAGAGAAACGTAGGGAATGCTCTCCGGCTTTACTTGGCCCATCACATCCTTGACCAATACCTACACATAAGGTATTCCTGCTGTGATTACCAAAGCCTACTCCTCCTTCAATCTCAATGCCAAGAACCATCTTTGCAGACCCCCCGATCCTTCACTGGGTCTTCAGTACATTGATTTCAGACATGTTACAATTGGCGATCCACATGTCATCAACATACAATACCTAACCCACGATAAAGGAATCAAACCACTGCTTAGGCGACAGGCCGAATAACGACCTCCTGCAAAGTCTTTTCTTAGCCCCTTTCACTTCGAACCGCTCTGGTTGCTTCATGTCAATCTTCTCTTCACTTTCCCTTACATAAGTGCAGACTTCACATCCTTCCTTCCACCTCAAGATCACATTGGCCAACCAGCGCCAATCACTGATCTAATAGATACCTGCTATACCGTCGGCGCGAATATCTCTGAGAAGCCGATCCCTTATCCCTGAGCATAACCCATCGCCACTAACCTCGCTCTGTATCTATGTTGTATCCTCCTGAAGATCCACCTGCATCCAACCGCTTTCCGGCCCACTGGAAGCTCCACTCGCTCCCATATGTCGATCTGGTACAACGAATCCATTACATCGCCCATAGTCACCTTTCACTTTTCAGCACCAGGCTCACCTAGAGCCATCTGAATAGAAGATGAATCTCCTGCGATATTGGAGTTATCCATGTACCTCGCCGATGTCCTGCGATCATGCCATGTGATTCTTCACACAGGTGGCTGCTCTACCTGCTCCATATCCCTGTCCGCACGGTTCAGCCTTTCTGCCTTGCCGCTTATGTAGCCATGCCCAACATGCCACACATGTGCAGAAGTGAAATCCGCTAAATCCACTGTAGCTCTACCTTTTGAAGTACTTCCTATCCGTGAGACATAAATGAATCGATGAAAAAGCTTTCTATCAAGAGCATTTCAATCAGCATAATTCATAGTAGACTTTCGCTCCTCAAGAGCACCATCTTCGCCTTGCTTGGTTAACAGACTAATCATCTTAACCTTCCATAACTCAAAATTATTTTTTCCTGAGTACTTCTCAATCTCATACTTAGCGCTCGCCATTATTACTAATTCCTCAGATTTAGATCTGTGCCCCAACTTTGCTCTGATACTACTTGTTGGGGATTTAGACCTGCAGAATCACACAGATCTAGATCTAGGATAGCAATTCAGTGGCACCAAGTACACAAGAGAACACAGAGAACACCTAGATTTAACGTGAAAAATTCTTTCAGGAAAAAACTACGGCACAAAGCGATAGATCTCCACTATGAAAACAGAAATTACAAAGAGAAAAGACTTACCCATTTCGAACAACCTCGAATCTCACCCTTGCTACACCCTTTAATTTCCCTGGAACCCCTTTAGAATACTTTCTCATCCCTCTAAAAAAGCCCTAAGAACACCTATTTATAGTTTAGGCAACTTCCCTTTCGCATCCCGGTTGCGAAAGGACTCAAATCCGCAGTTTCGCGCAAAATCGCTGAACAAACTACGTAACCTACGACTGGTCGTAGCCCTCCTACAACTGGTCCTAGACCCCTACGACCGGTCGTATCTCTCCTACGACTGGTCATAGGCCCCGGAAAAAAACAGCACAACTCGCTGGACTTCGAGTCGTGCCAGGGCTCGAACCTACGACCGGTCGAGCGCCTCCCACGACCGGTCGTGGCTCCCCCATGACCAGTCGAGCAACATGAAAACTTGAAGATTGAAGACTTCTCCTCAACAATTATTATGACATTTACATTTACCTTTTTAAAAAACTATTCATTAAACTACCTCATTAGTTTAAGTAATTACCATTTCCCTTATTAGAATTTTATAATGGCATTTAAATTAAGCTGGTCATTTTTGTAAATGGCAAAAATGCCCTTATGAGGAATTTAAAAAACAAAGTAACATCACCGTGTGCCTCTCTCTCAGAATAGCCACTTTACAGTTGATCCAAACCGTCTGATCGGAGTAATCAGATGGAAGGTTTATAAAAGTTTTGTACTGGTCCACATGTTAATCGAATTGCTGGGACCATCTGATGGGTGCATTTCCTAGCCTATGGCTTCAGCAGAATTGCTATCTAACTAAATAAACGGTCCAGATCATCCTAATATTCCTCCATTGCTAAACCATAGATGGCCCTTTTCAGAACTAAAAAGTGGCAAGCTAGTTACTGTAACATAGACAGTGCCCAATCGAAACTAAATGACACAAGAACCCAAGCTAGTCCTGTGCTGGAGTATGCTTATAGGTTTCTAAAGTTGAAATAGCAAGGTCCAGTTTATTTTAAGATCGTTAGGCTGAGGTTTGGATGTTGGGTTCATATCCAACCATCCATGTTTCGTGACATTAACACATGGGTTGGCTTCAACTTGGGTCTCTTCATGGATGGCCACGCCCGGACACCTATCAACCCCACCCATTTTGCAATTTGAATGCATGATTTTTATATCTAGGCGGAGAGGCGCACTGCATCTAACAATCTAACAGTGGCAATGAGTCATGTGGCCCGCATGGACTAGCTGGATATTTTAGGCACACTTAGGGTATGTTTGTTTTAACCAATACAACCTTAATGTGCTATAATGTTATATATATGGGTAATTATTATCACTACCTTGGCAGTCCAAACTTAAAGCAGTATGTAATACCATTAATTACTAACAAAAATTTGGCCAAATTTGGTGGTCGTATTATGGTTTTCCCGACGGCCTGTAGCTGTCAGTGTCACAGACAGCCTTTGCCCACCACCAAAGGCAAGAGGTTTTTAAACCCATGTGTTACCTTTAACTTGGGGCCCACCTTGATGATTTGATGTATATCCATGCCATCCATCCATTTTTTAAGCCCCATTTTGGATGTGGTCCCAAAAATTAGGTAGATCAAAATCTCGGGAGGCCACATCATAGGAAACAGTGGCGATTGAACACTTAAAACTAGGGGTGCACATGATTCGGTTCGGTCCGGTTTTGGGGTAAAATCGGAACCGAACCGTTACTAACGGTTCTGGGATTTTCGGAACCGGAACTGGACCGTTAGCATACTAGAACCGAAACAGAACCGAACCGTGAAAACCGGTTCGGTTCCAGATTGGTTCCACAGTTCTGGGTTTTTAGACAAAAGAAAAAAAGGTGGAAAAAAAAATCATCTGGCATAGCTTTGCTTAGTGTACAGGCGTGTGCAGTAGAGCTCATCTGCTCACCACACATGTCATGCACATAAGTGCGAGATCCAATCCATCCATCAGGTTGGTCAGACCTTCTATGTGTTTCCCCAAGTAAAAATAATCTGGTCCTCTTAGCATGTGGGTCCCAACATTGCAAATAGAAGGATGAGTTGGAGCTGTACATTTGTTTTACAAAGGGTGGTTTGCAGCAACCTCTTTAAGTAAAGAGCAGTGGATCAACCCTGATGGTTGGGTTAGTCATCAGTGTAATCTGTCCTTTCTGATGGATGGATTGGATTAGATCTATCATGCCATGATGGCACGTGTGGCGTGTACATAAGTTTTTTGCCCACACGAGTGTGGTTAGCAAAACTCTTCATGCATGAATGAAAAATGTCATCTCAGGCATGGTACATGTGTATATGTAATCAATGGTCCAAAACGTGATCCCCATGCTAATAAACGGACGAGATTTAAGATTCTTAACCATCTTCATTTTAACTGCCCATTTGACGGTTAGCATTAAATGGTTTTGGATCAACGGTTTGGATCCAAGGTTCAGATCCACGGTTCAACGGATCGGTTCCACGGTTCGGTTCGGTTTTACATGCCCCTAAACTGGAACCGAACCGTTCCTAACGGTTCTGGGATTTTTGGAACTGGAATCGGACTGTTAGCATACTAGAACCGGACCAAACCGGACCGATCCAACGGTTCCAGTCCGGTTCCACGGTTCTACCGGTTAAATGTTCACCCCTACTTAAAACATTAAAATCTCTGATGGACCACCACAATGTAAGGGGCTTTATAAGACTCATTGCGATGTGTGTGTTTTATCTAAGTTTGTCCATCCATTCTGACAACTCATTTTAAGGCATTTTAGGGCATGAGCCCAAAAAAGTAGGCATATCGAACTCATGTATACGTACCACTTCGTAGAAAACAATGGAGATTGTCTGCATATCGAAGGCTTAAGTATACGTACCACATCGTAGAAAACAATAGAGATTTTCTACCGTTGATATATGGTGCGGTTCACTTGGGCCTTCGATCTGCCTCCTTTTTGGGATCATGCCTTAAAAGTAGCGGTTGAAATGAATGGATGACATGGATAAACCATGTACATCATGGTTGGCCCTATGGAGTCTCTGACAAGACTGTTTGTCTAGCTCCGTCTTGGTGGGGTACCCAATCCGCGCCCACAAAGCGAAGAAGATCCAAACCTCTATTAGAACACACCACTGAAAATGGTGGGGATTGAACGCCCACTATTAAAAAATTGCATGGCACAGTTTTTGGATCAGGCAGTATTTTTTTTTTTCCCCTTCATCCAGGTCTATGTGACCTTATGAACAGTTTAGATAGAAAATAAAATCAATGTGGACCTTAGGAAGGTTTCAACGGGGGCTTTTAATTCCCACTGTTTCTTATGGTGTGGTCCACTTAAGTTTTTTATCTGCTTCATTTTTGGACTAGTATCCAAAAATAATCTAGAAAAACGGATGGACGGCGTGGATAAAACATATACATCATGGTGGGCCTATTGAGCTTGGGACGCGTAGTGGTGCATGGATATTCCTGTAAGCATCCAATCCGTGTAATTTAACGACGAGTGATCTTCTTCTTTGAAAGCAAAAGAGAAGATGTTTGCTCAAATGGATGATGTTTATGTACTGCGCACATGTGGTGCTACACGTGCACTGTTGGCGTAGCCCATCCTTTTCAATTTTGTGTTTTTTGGTAGCGTTGCTTGAAATCGGATTGCGTACTGAGTCACCCAGTACGCTCGTATCGTACGGAGTAAACTCTGTTGGGCTCACCGTGAATGTATCTGGTCTATCCACCCCGTCCATCCGTTTTTACATATTATTTTAGAGGTTTAGACCAACATTTAAGCATACCCAAAGATCAAGTGGACCATACCATAGGAACCAGTTGGAATAATGACTTACACCGTTGAAACCATTCTAGGACCCACAGTGATTTTTATTTCTCATCCAACCTGTTCATAAGATCACACAGACATAGATGAAGAGAAAAAACAAATCCAAAACTTCTGTGGTCCCCAAGAAATTTTCAACAGTAGATGTTCAATTCACACCGTTTCCTATGGTGTGTTCCTTTCGAGGTTTCGATATACTTCATTTTTAGTCTCAACCATAAAATTGTCAGTTACAATGGATGGACGGAGTGGATAAAATATATAAATCACGGTGGACCCCACAGAGTGCAATCCGCTTTCGATTTACTTCATCCTGGCACGCGGAGGCTCGAGGGCTACTGAGGGGCCGCTGTGATGTATGAATCTTATCCATACTGTTCATTTCTTTTCTCATATCATTCTAGAACACTGGACCAAAAATAAGATATATCTAAGGCTCAAGTGGACCACAACATAGGAAGCAGCAGTTCTAAGGACACCCACTGTTGAAATCTTCCTAGGGCCCATTGTATTGTTTATTTTTCATCCAACCCCTTGATATGGTCATATACACTTGGATGAAGTGTTTTTATATGGTCATATACACTTGGATGAAGTGAAAAAACAAATATCATCTTGATATAAATCTTCCGTGGTTCCTAATAATTTTTCAACGGTAGGAATTTAATCACCACCGTCTGGCCAATTTAAGAATTCTATAATCTCTATTTTTAGACTAATATTCTAAAATAATATGAAAAAAACGAATGGACAGTGTGGATAAAGTTCATACATCACGTTGGCCTAGTAGTCGGAGACTCCGCCTGTCCTGAGCTTCGAGCATGCGAGGGTAATCCCTAATCCGCCTGCGCTTCATCCTCCTGATTTTCACTTGATTATTGGCTTTGATGAAAAGTATACACCACACCATAGTGGCCCCACACGGAGATATATGGTTGACACTATATCCTCATTGTTCACCGTGGTTTGGCCCATCAGCCCAAATCTTGCATGAAACATATAACATGTGATAAAGAGTATCCTAACAATCAAGCGCATACTAATAGCTTTCAATACAACGTTATTTAGCAATTATTGTCATGAAAGTCAACAACTTCCGCTGGTCAGGTGGACCGCATCTATATTTTGCTACTTATCATTGCCTATAAATTGTTTCCTATGGTGTGGTCCAATACATAAGTGGGTGGGAAGTTCTCCATTGAATTGGAAGTTCTCTATTGGATGGACGGTAAACGACGGTATAGCCGGTTGGACTCAAGGAGGCAGCGTGCCAAATAATAGCATTGGTTTGATCAGTGAAGTTATGAATATTGTAAATGTTACTAGTTAGAGTGTTGGCCCAACGTCACGTTTGTACAGCATTTAAACGGTGTAAAATGGTCGCTGCCTATTGAAAATGGGATGCCTCAAAAATCATGCGGACGCGACTATTGTTGGGACTTGGATTACAGAATCACATAGATATGAATCTAGGATATCAATCCAAGAGTACCAAGCAAACACAAGAGAATACAAAGATTTAATGTAGAAAACTCTTTTGAAAAAAAATTATGGTACAAAGCGACAAATCTTTACTATGAAAATAGAAATTACATAGAGAAAGGACTTACTAGACTTGAGAAATCCTCAAATATCTCTCTTGCTCCAACCTTTTAAAAACTCTAGAACCCTTTTAAAAAGTCTTAGAATCCCTTAGAATAATACATCCTAATCCCGTTTACACCCATATATATAGTTTTAGGAATAATTTCAAACAAAATCGGAAAGAATCATAAACGAAATCAGAAACAAATCCCGCACTTGCACGAAAAACCTGCTCATAATTTGATTAGATTTAAGACATCAAATACAACCATCTCCACCATGTCTTCCATCTTCAAACATGTAGCTCTTTGTCCTCTTCTGTTATCTCTGTCTCGCATCTTAGCTTCATCAATGCTTCTCATGCACACTCTATCTTCTTTTTATGTCATCACCAAGCCCAGAGTAATTGCACAGAACTTGAACTTTTCTATAGCAACAACTTTGATGAGCATGTTTGTTGGATTCACGCTGGTGTGAATCTTCTCTAAAGTTACGTCTCTTTCCTCAAGCACTTGTCGGATAAAGTAGTGACGAACATTAGTGTGTTTAGCATGAAAGTGATAAACATAATTTTTAGTAAAATTTATAGCGCTTTCGCTGTCATAGTTAACCGGCATGACTTCCTGCTGAAGCCCCAATTGATTTATCATGCCTCTCAACCAAACACCTTCCTTAAACGCTTCTGTCATTACCATAGATTCTGCTTCGGTCATGGAAAGAGCCACTACGGACTAAAGCTTCGACATCCAACTAATTTCTCCACCCGCTAGTACAAACGAGTATCATGAAGTAGACTTTCTAGAATTCATATTGCCTGCATAGTTTGAATCCACATACCCTACCAACTTTGCCCCCATCTTCTCAAAAGTTAAGACGTAGTCTTTCATACCTCAAATGTATCGAACTAGCCATTTCACTGCTTCCCAATGTTTCTTGTCGAGGTTTGACATGTATCTTCTCACAACACCGACTGCCTATGAAATATCTGGTCTCGTACAAACCATGACATACATTAAACTGTCAACCACATTTGAATAAGGCACATGAGACATAACCTACTTTTCCTTATTTGATTTAGGACATTGTTCTTAAGAAAGCTTGAAGTGAGCCGCGTGAGGAACGTTCACTGATTTTTCCTGGTCCATCTCATACTTGATCAACACATTTTCAGAGTATTTTACATGTGTCACGCTCCAAACTCAAAAATCGGGCTCACACAATTTTCGATCACCGAATTTGGCACCGACAGCCTCTGTAGAACCCCATTCTCGACTCCCAATGCCCATTCGCCAGGTTCCGATCCTGGGTTGCTATGAGGAAGATTTTCAACGTCAGTTTGATTCGTAATAAGCATAACCAAAGGCATAACAACAAACAACAACCAAAAACTCCATTACATTTCCACTATGATCAAAAACTTTACAAGTACAATGAGCATAAAGGGAAATACAATGATGATGAACAAAAGCTCCAAGATGATCTGCAAAGCGCTCCTGCCTCAGCGCTGCTGCACTCCAACGTCACCTGCACGCAATGGTCGTGCATAAGCTTATAGAAAGCTTAGAGGGTGGTGAAAGTGTATGCGCAAGGTAGTAATATGATCATGCAATATCAGAGTAATGCGGAATATGCAGATGGATCCATGAATACCATTAGTCGTACCAAGGCTATGCGATGCAACACATGAATTGTGTCAGCCATAACAAGGCCATGCGATGTGAGATGTAACTCAATTATACGAATCCTAATCTAAGTCCACATATCAATACAACTCAAATCTGTAATATCACCGGGGTCTAGTACACTCTAAACTAGATTGTCGCCCCATCGCGCGCAATAAGGTAAGTGGAAGAGACCTCACTATCCGTCTACCAATATCGAGCTAACTTGTCGATAGCGGACCCATTCCTCGAGCCGGTTAAACTCAACCTAGCTTTGCCCCCTCCACTCAAGGGGGTAAGGCCGCACCCCCTTCCAACCGACCACGACACAATGAAAAGCGCGACCGTCTGGTAATCGGCACTTAGCGCTCCTGTACCCACTCGGTCTAGACGTTGGAGCAACCTCTTGGTACCATAAGGATTTAGGGACTTTCACCCAGGGATATCTATAACACCCCATGTAAAATAAGATTTTCGGTATCCAATCCTGCCAACCACGATACGCCTGTGGAGGCTACAACCCTGATGTCACCAGGGCATACAGTAACTATGTCACACAATGTGAAATGCATGAATCACACTATCCAGTCATGCAATAATCCTCCGCATATCGTGCGCTCATGTAGGGTAACACCGCCTAACCGGGAGCCCATAAACAATCTGCCCGAAGACATATGTTATGATCAGTTACTTCTCATATCAAGCATACATATGATGCGTATGATCATGAATCATGAAGCTATACTAATCATGTTATGAAGTAATGCACTATCCTTACAACGCAGGTAGCCTATACGGCCTACACACAACAAGTACAAGTTTATCAATGGGCCCTAAGGAGAGTTGTAATGTGGACATTTAACCAACATTATACTCACAATGTGGACGTCAAACCATCATTGCTCCCAAGACATAGCCCATCGTAAACATCATTACATAATTCGAATTGGGATCACACATTGCAATGGACCTTAGGTACATCCCATTGGGCCTTAAATACATCAAATGGGCCATATCATATGAGCCTTACATTCATCAAGTGGGCCACATCAATGGGCCGCACCAATGGGCCTTATGTGCATTGCAATGGGCCATAACCCATGAGCCTTAGAATGCATCAAATGAGCCTAATCTCATGGGTCTTATGTGTATCAAATGGGCCACACCAATTAGTCCCCATATTGTACATCAAATGGGCCTCAACCCATAGGCCCTAGTACATCTCAATGGGCCTTGACCCATGGGCCCCCTAATGCATCAAATGGGTCTCAACCCATGGGCCTTACATATAACAAAGTGGGGTCTTAATGGACTAAAGACCTGACTCATTCCTTTCAGCTCAAGCCATAAAATGAGCTTTTAAAATGGATGGACAGTTTGGATGCAACACATGCATTAAGGGTGGGGTTCGCTGACCTATGGACCTAACTCATTCTTTAGCTCATGCCCAAAAATGAGCTTTCAAAATAGCCGGACGGATTGGATGCAGCACATGCATCATGGAGGGCCCCAGTGTCATTGGACAGTGTGAATAGAACACATGCATCAGGGGCTCCACCGTCCGCCTGGACGGTGAGAATAAAACCCATATATCATGGTGGGTTCCACCGGTGGATGGTGTGGTAACACATACATCAATGGTGGGTCCCACCAGCCGTCTAGCAGCCTGAAAAATGGCTGGAAGACATGGTGAAACACATACATCACTGTGGACTCCACCTCCGCTTGGACGGTGGGGGTAGAGCACATATATCATTGTGGGTCCCACGTGGGGCCCACCATAATGTTGGTATGCCATCTAATCTGTCCATACGGTCACAGAGACCTGGACGAAGAGGAAGAACAATTTTCATATTGATTCAAAACTTATGTGGACCCAAAAATGGGTTTCAATGGCAGATGTTCATCCACACTGTTTCCTGTGATGTGGGCTACCTAAGCTTTGGATGCGGCTGATCTTTGGAGGGGGTCCACTGCTGGGAGTGGCCCACCTCAGGAACGGTGTGGATATAAGATATACATCATGGTGGGGCCCACATGTAGGGCTGTGGCCCCTGGCCCGTCCGCCCATACATGCAGCAGCGTGTTGCTGTTGTTGTCAGGGGCAGCAGGCGCTGCCCCCTTATGCATGTATTTTTATTTTTATTTGAAAAAATCTCACTTCCTGTGGTTTTTCACAGGTAGGGCCCACATCAAGTAAATCCAACTCGTCCATTGCACTCTGTGGCTCAAGACCGTCCAAACGAGTCCAATATCTAAAGTTTTTTCGGCGCATAAAAATGTCAGGGTGACTTTCAACGGTAGAAACGACTATTTTACAGGCTATAGCCCGCCTGAAGATCGGATAGACCTCATTTTTGGCTCAACGCCTAAAATGAGTCGGCAAATAGAATGAACGGCGTGGATTAAGTTCATACATCAAGGTGAGGCCTACATGAGTGGGCCACCCATAAGCTTGGAAACAAGTTGATATTTGTGTTTTCCAAACCACGTCTAGCGTCCCTGGACGCTGGACGTTGCACGTAAATACATTAGAGGTGGGCCTTGCTTAGGTGGGCCACCTCATGGAGGGTGGTGTGGATACAACACACACAAAGCGGGCCCCACTTGTAGATGGTTTGGATAGAATACATGCCTCATGGTGGGGTCCATTCAAGTGGGCCACACAACCATATTATGATTTCATGAAATAGAGAGGGAGAGAGAGAGAGAGATAGAGAGTGAGACACGCGTGATGGAGGGACCCCTACACTATGGGCCCTCCCTTGCAACCAATCATACATCAAGTGGGTCCCATTACACATAGGCCCATTAAATCAAAATCCAACGGTGGAGATCCTTTCTCCACTAAAATAGACGGTCTAGATGACCCTAGGTATACAAGAAAAATAAACATCATGATGAGGTCCATGGAGAATGGCCCCATCATGGAATGATCATGATGATCAAGGTGGGCCATCGGCCACATCTTAGGGTCCTAAGTGAGATCCAAACCATTGATTGGTTGGCCTCACTTGGCCCATATTAAAAACATGAAAAACTACTCTATCAAAGCACCCACCATTCGATCTTCTTGCTCCCTCGGCTTGCCGGTCTCCTTGTGCTTCTCTTTGATGGAGGAAGATGATAAATGGATGACTAGGATGGGAGATCTTGGGATGGAAATGTGGGCCACACTTGTGGTTCTCTTGGAAGGGCTTGGAGAGGATCATACGTATGGTGCTCTCTTGCTTGAGAAAGCGAATTGAAAAATGAAGGAGAGAGAGAATTGTAAAGGAGAGAGAGTGATGGGTAATGGATGTGGTGAGTGATGGGTGTAAGGGACTTTTTGACTTTTGTGGCAAGTGGTGTAAGAAGAGCATGGCTTGTATAAGAACTTTTTTGACTTTTGGGGCTTGTTTAGGAAAGGGTGAAAGGTGATGTGTACTTGACATGTTGAGATTAATGGATTGATGTGACAAGTCGTAGAGATTCTCTTGAGTTTTGTAACGCGCGGTATTTTTCTCGCACCGAATGCTGACCCACATCTCCTGACCAGGGTATCGCTTCGGCGCGCAAGTCGCGGCATCAGAACCGCGGCGATGGCGCGGTCGCTATGGTAAAGGTCTTGGGTTAAGTCACTCAGGTTGATAGTGTGTGAATCAGGGTCACGCGTAAATACCGGTTAAGGGTCGAAGGTTGCCAGAATTCGACCGAGAAGACCGCGAAAGTCTATGGAACGGTACGGTCTAGGATACGGGACTTACAGCTCTCCCCTCCTAATAAAAATTTCGTCCTCAAAATTTACACAATCATCACAACTAGGTATAACTCATGAGGAAGAAGAGATATAACATCATCATATAGAATCAGAGATAACATATAAAATATAATACACAATCAATCATCAAAGAGATGGAGATAACGCTCTCGAATCTCGGCCTTGTGCTCCCAAGAAGCCTCCTCTACAAAATGGTGACCCCATTGAACCTTCACCAAAGGAATGACCTCGGTCCGGAGGACCTGCTCCTTCCGATCAAGGATACGAATTGGCTGCTCGATGTAAGAAGTATCCTTACAAACCTCCAGTGGCTGCCAATCAATAATGAGAACTATGTCTGACCCACACTTTCTCAACATAGAGACATGGAAAACGTTGTGGATGCCAGACAACTGAGATGGTAAGGCAAGCTGATAGGCCACGGTCCCCCTGATGTAGAGTGGGTCGTAGACAGTTTCATGGCTAAGATGGATCAGAAAAGGCCCAGTCGACGATAAAAGTGATCCAGACCGTCGGACCTTAGATAGGGCATATTTCACAATCTGGAATGAGTTATCGGGCGTAAAATATATGATATTGTGGTAAAACGATCTGCACAAGCTGGATTTGCGAATTACCCCTAGATTGACAGTCATTTCCCTATTTTAATTTCATTTTTATTATAAATAGTAAGTTTTAGTTTGATTATAACTCTTCATCCGTCGAGCTTTAGGAGTTGCACCCAACGTGAAAAAAGCTTAGAATAATTAGGAGAACGGTTTGGTGAAGCCAAATACAATACTTACTATTTTTTTTTCAAAAACCTTACGCACTAGTAGACATCATGACCGTCTATAAATAGTAAGTTTACTATTTTAAGTTGAGAATTTTAGGAGTTTTAGTTATAGTTTGCTTTTGATTTCTCTCTTATTTGCTTGGTATCTATATTTAAAGGGTTGTGAACTCTTTTATATCAAAAATCAATCAAATTTCAAATTTATTAGAATTTATTTTTATTTTTCTTTCTTTCTATCCTCGTGGATTCGAGAAATCTCTGTGAGGAGTCCAGAGAAGCTCCGTGGATTTGGGGTAGTTATCCTTGAGGAAGACAATGCCTCATCAAGTTCATCCCTGTGTCATATTGTTGCATCAGCGTTTCATGAATTGTACCGAACCTTGTGGGAATTAAAATGTAAAATGAATCATCTATGATTTGAAGGACAAATGCTTGAATTTCTAATTTGTCCAGCCCACTGGTTTGTACTACACTGTGTATGTGATTGATGGTTAGGATCTTCCAATCTAAGTGATCTTCTACGTTGAGACCAGGGGTGTACACGAACTGAGCTAGCTCAGTTAGCTTGCTCGACTCGAAAAAGCTTGATTCGAATCGGTTTGAAACTGAGTTCGAGCAAGCCCTAGCTCGACTCGACTCAAATTGAATCCGGCTCGAATCCAACTCGCATCGAACCAGTTCGGTGACTCGGTTACTTTGCTATTGATGTTGTTCACCAAGTGTTTGATAAAATGACTCAACGAAGTGTAGCTGGTGGCAAGGAAGGTATGTACATGAAATAAATACCTTTTTTTTCTTAGTTTTTCTTGGTTTTTATGTTGCTTAGAAAGTGTTTGTTAAAATACCAGTAAAACCATTGCTTCTGTTTTATATACAGAGAGATTTTGAAGGTGCAGTCCATGTGTTTGTGGAAATGCCTCAATGACGAACTCGGCCTGAGCTGCTAACCGAACCAAGCTGAGCTGGCCAGTCAGGCTCGAGGACTGAGCCGAGCCGTGTTCAAGCTAAGGTCAGCCAATGGCTGAGTCGAGTTGAGTTGAGGCTAGCTCGACTCGGTTCGACTCGATGTACACCCCTAGTTGAGATTCTAATAGTTTAGAAGGAACCCCCCCCACCCCCCGTAAAAAAAAAAAAAAACACACACACACACACACAGATATATAAGGACACCTACTGGAATGAGTGCGGTAGCTTAATTAATGGTTCTCTTGCAAAGACTCCAATGTAATCGATACACTTTCAATGACATACTTGAGATTGGATCTATTTCATTTTTGGGCATGTGTGCTGTGACGGTCCAATGATTAGAATAGTCCATGATCAAATCCTATGCTATTAGGGCCATATAAGGATAATTTACTTGCATGAATGATTTCAGTAATCACTATATCAAAGATTAATTTAGAACATTAACAAGAAAATTGAAAAACCCTCATTAAACGTGTGAAATCAATGGTCAGAATATATATTGTAGCATGATAACAGGATTATGGCTTATATATATGCAGTAGTTACAAAGAAAATCTATAGCTCAAATCATCAGACCATTTCAGCTGTATATATATCAAGTTATATATATGCGGTAGTGACTATAACGAAATGTATGGTTATTATGTTATGGCTTATATGTATGCGGTAGTTATAAAGAAAATCTTTAGCAACCCACGACCCATATAACATGGAAAGTCACGAGACATATAACATAAAACCCATGACCCACCGCTTAGTGACAAGTGCTTTTCTTACAATCACGATCTAGGTAATACAATCACGATCACATGGAACAATCATTGTTGTCATACACATTGGGTTGTGATTTTCAATCACTATCGATGTGGAAGACAACCACGACTCTTTGTTTGTCCCATCCATGACCATTCCTTTGGAATTTAGCGTGCCCCTCCAGAAACAGCGCCACCTTCTTCTTCTTCACGAAATCACACTAAAGTCGCTACTTTCTCGTAATCTATTGGGCATCGAGCGCGACCCTTCGTTATCTGTGCAACCATACCGAATCACAGGGACCCTTCAGAATCGGTGCTTTAACCATTGAATGGTCAACCTATAAGAGTGGTACTTTGGTGATACTTCTATAAGCCAATTCATGCATTTCTTTACCCTCTCATTCAAAATAATGGAGCATATATTCAAAGAAATGATAGAGCCCTATCGTGTTCTTCCTTTATTAGTAATCCCTTCTCATTCCTCAGGGACGTCACGATCTTCCTGAAGCTCAACGGTGTCCACAGGAAGTTCTGAAGAATATCTTTGAACTCTGCCAACTTGACTATTTCAATGGGCACCCAGCTAGCGGAAAAACGTTAATTGGTTCATGGTCTTTGTTAATGTAGAAGAAATTATAGCAGTGGCGTTATGTTCCCTAATGTATGTTAAATGGATCGTGGCTTGCATGATACATGTGGCGCTTACTCTGAGCACTTGCTCTAAATCCGAATGAAAGGGTTGTATTTTTTAACCACTGAAGATGAGAGTGATTGTCAGTGAAATCATTTGTGGCTGTCTTACAATGTTTGTAGTTTATTTGTTAAATTGGTCGTGGTTGTCTTACAATGGATCGTGATTTTCAGTTTATATAATTCGTGGTTTGTAATGTAATATGGGATGTATTTGTCATGTTAAATTGATCGTGGCTGTCTTACAATAAACAATTCTCTTCAACGTGCACCCAGTGAGGTTTGGTCGTAGTTTGCATGGCAAATTAGTCGTGAAGATGACATGGGTCTTGTTTCACATGAATAATGGGTTGTGACTGTTAGGGCATATGGGTTGTCGTTCTCACTTGATAACAGCAATCCACTATTCATCATAACCACGACACAACGCAAGGGACAATCACGACCCACTATTGATCAAAGTTTCATGGGTCGTGGTATTGTTTAATATGCGTCATTATTGTAACGTTGTATATGTCTTGGTTTTGATGAAATTTGGATCTTGAATGAAAGTATCAGAGGGTCGTGGTTGTCTTCTTATTCCGATCGTGGTTTTCGTGTAATATGTTTCGTAATTGATGTGTAGCATTGATCGTAGTTGTCATTTGATATGGTAAGATCTTAGTTTCTTACATTGATTTTTTGCACTACCCATTCACAACCATGATCATTATATCAAAACCATGACCTATTGTTGTGTACACTATTTTCATTGTTCTGTTCGTAGATCAGATGTATAAAGGCCCGTGATTATCATCCACGTTGGGTTGTGGTTGACATGAAACGTGGGTCGTGACTGTCATTGGATAAGTCTTGATTTTCATGATACATAGATCCTGAAATGGATTGATACATAGGTCGTTGTTGTCGTCTTATTTTGGTCATGCCATACGTGAAGCAATCGTCGTAGTTGATCTGGATCGCGGTTGTCATGTTAAATTGGTCGTGGTTCGCACTTGTAATTGTTCGTGGTTGCCATCCATGTTGGATCATCGCGAACAACCATGATCTTATGAGAAACATGACCCATATAAAACGACAACCATGGTCCGCCTGTCATGAGTGTCACGACCCGTTGTTAAGCTCACTAATTCTTCTATTGGTTGTGGTTCAAATGCACAAGAGTTCATGGATCGTGGTTATATTACAGTTCAAATTTCATTATCGCAAACAATAAAAATATAAACCAACATATTAAGTCACGATCGTGGTAGTTATGCAAATATGGTTCATGGTATTTATGCAAATATGGTTCGTGGTTGACATGCACCGTATATCGTTGCTCACATCTCATGTGGGAATCATGGTACTAATGCTATATGGGTCGTGGCTATGCAAAAGTATATCACAATAACGAACCGTATAACATGACAAGCATGATAGTGGTTGCTTCTATTAAGGTTATGGTTGTCAACAATGACCCAACATGGATGACAACCATACTCCATTACAACTGTGAACTACGACAATTTTACCATGACAACCACGATCCATATCGACCACGACCAATGCTTCACGTATACCCTGAACCATACTATACAAATTAGCAAATGTAACGTGTACATACATACAATAGTAACAAAGGTAAATTTAGTATATTACACTACTCATTATATGACTGTAATGCAGGAAATCAGGTGAGAACCACAACCCCTATAACATGATAACCATAATACATGAGAACTACAACACATACAACACAAAACCACGACCCGTACGTTCTAGGTTGCCTCACTCACTTTCCAAATCCAATGTCCATTTTTGGTAGAATTTCCTCCCCCGACATCGTATTTATAGAAAACTTGGCTGAGAAATTATCTTATGAGCAAGAAGTGTATGGAAGCTTCACTTTTAGTTGCTCACTTTGTAAATCTATTGAAAATTTTTATACAGTGAAGCTTCCTTTTCCCTCTCTGCATCCAAAGGAAATGGTTTCTTTTCCACTGGTTGGGTGCCTGCTGATATTTTTAAGATGTTGGAGTTCAGAAGATGTCTTCAAAACTTCCTGTGGAGGCTGTTGAGTGTCAAGAAGATTGTAAATTTTCCTAAGGAAAGGGAAGGGATCACACATAAATGAAGAACGCCAGAAAGATTGGATGCCTTCTTTGAATATCTCCTTCATGGTTTTTTTAAGATTCTTGAAACACAAGTACCACTTTTGTAGGCTGGTCAGATAGATGGATCAACATGTCGATTCCGAATGGTCGCGTATTTTCTGAACGTTCGCAGGGATTCCAAAGGGTCGCGCTCGGTTTCCAACAGATTGCGTGGAGGAAGTGACATTAATACGACTTTTTGAAATGACTGTGGCAGATGTGGCTACTTTGTTACAAGGTTGCTGTTGTTATGTTATATGGATCGTGGTTGTTACGTTATATGAGTCAGGGATGTCATAACATAAAACACGATACATATAAAGTAACAACCATGATCCATAAAACATGATTCATGGTTCTCATGTTATATTGGTCGTTGTTATAATGTTATATGGGTCGTGGTTGACATTTTTTTCAACAATCCATGATCAAGCGTTGGAAGTCAACGGTGACGCAATGTGGATAAAAACTACGATCCAGTGTGCATGTGAACCTCGATCGGTTCTGTTTCTGGTCCGAATTGGTCGAAACCCATTTACCACATCTATGTCTTATCATTCAATGGTTAAGGCTCTGATTCTGAAGGGTTGTGCATGATTCTGAACGGTCACTGGTTTCCAACGGATTGCATGGAAGAAGCGACATTAACGCGATTTCCTGAAAAGACTGTGGCGGTTATGGTTGTTGCGTTGTAGGGGTTGTAGTTGTTATGTTATATAAATTGCGGTTGTTACGCTATATGGGTCGATTGTGTTATAACATAAAACCACAATACATATAAAATAACAAGCACGACCCATATAACATGACAACCATGACCATTATTACAAAACAATATGAATAATGGGTCACTTCAACGGGAACGCAGCGAGCTGACAAACACTATTGAGACGGTCCATATAACAAGGGTTATGGTTCTCGTGTTTTATTGGTCATTGTTAGAATGTTATATGGGTCGTGATTGCCACATTTTTTTCCTAACGGTCCACAATCCCGGTTGGTTCACAACAACGATGCAATGTAAATAAAAATCATGATCTAGTGTGCATGTGAACCATGTTCCACTATGTAGATAACCACGAAAAATTCTCAGTCATATCCACGACCCGTCCCTTATGATTGAGTCGATCCTCTGGGAATAGTGCCAAACACTCTACTTTATTAGGAGATGATATTAAAAGTCGCTACTTCCCGTGGTCCCTTGGGCATCGATGCAACATGGATAAAAAACACGATCAGGTGTGCATGTGAACCACAATCAGTACGGTTTTCAGTTTGAAATGACTCGAAACCCAATTATCACATCTATGTCTTGTCATTCAATGGTCTAAGGGTCGCGTATGATTCTGAACGGTTGCTAGTTCCCAACGGATTACGTGAAAGAAGCGACATTAATGCGATTTTCTGAGAAGACTGTGGCGGTTGTGGCTGTCAGGTTACATGGTTTTTTTGTTATATAGATCGCGGATGTTACGCCATATGGGGCGAAAGTGTCATAACATAAACCCACGACACACATGAAGTAAGAACCACGCCCCATATAACATGACGCCGACAACCATTATTACAATACATATGAATAATGGGTCGCTTTAACGAGAAGCCAGGGAGATGACAAACACTGATGAGAAGATCCATATAACATGGTTCGTGGTTATTGTGTAATATTGATCACTGTTAGAATGTTATATCGGTCGTGGTTGTCAGTCCATGATCCAGTGTTGGATGACAACCACGATGCAAAGCGGATAAAAACCGCGATCCATTGTGCATGTGAAACATGATCCAACGTGTAGATTGAGCACGAACACGACATTAAAAATCACAAGGTGGATGAATCGGTATAAATGGTTTGATAGAATAAGGAAGAGAACACGTTAAAAACCACAACCATGATCCAGAAAACATGATAACCACGATCCATATAACATGGAAACTACAAACCATGACCCTTACAAAATTGCAACCACGACCTATTTAACATAGTAACTGCTAAAAGAGAAGCTCAATGATGCACAAGACTCTACAAGTTTCTTCCACTTAAGTTAATAAATGGGGATATTATCATATTTTATTCCTTTCACTTCGGATTCAGTGCAACTTTTCGAAATCAGCGCCACATGCAGCATGCAAACAATGACCCTCTTGATGTTTAGGACACCATGATAAGATTTATCATGCGGCGCACTGATTCTAAAGTGTAGTGCTGTTGCCACGCTGAAGGTAAGTAGAAGAACAGGTAAGTAGTCCCATGTCATTACAGAGAACTATTCTTCAAAAATATTTTTTCGCTGGCTGGGTGTCCATTGAAACTGTCGAGTAGCCGGAGTTCTGAAATTGTCTTCGAACTGTTTGTGAAGGCCATTGACCTTTTGGAAGATCGTTAACATCCCCGAGGAAAGAGAATGGATCACTAATAAAGCAAGAACGAGAGAGGGACTCAATGACTTCTTCGAATTTCTCCTCCATTATTTTAAATGAAAGAGCAAAGAAATCCATTAACACGTAAGGTGATGTAATAAATAAGGATTCTGGTTCGGATTGGCTTGTGGAAGTAATATGAAGCCCAAATACCACTTTTATAGGTTGGTCATTCAATGGTCAAGGCGCTGATTCAGAAGGGTCACGCTAAATCTGAACAGTCACGTGGATTTCAAAGGGTCGCGCTGAATCTGAACAGTCACGTGGATTCCAAAGGGTCGCGCTGTGTTACCAACGAATTATGTGGAGATGTCATAACATAAAACCATGACACATAAATAATTACAACCACGACCCATATAACATGATTCGTGGTTCTTGTGTTATATTGGTCGTGGTTAGAATATCATATGAGTCGTCGTTGCCATTTCTTTTTTCAACGATCCACGACCCAGTATGCATGTGAATCATGATCTAACATGGAAGATAGTCACGACCAGTTACTGTTCATATCCATGACCCGTCCCTATAAAATGAGAGCGATCCTCTAGAAATAACGCCAAACACTATACATTTTCAAGGGAGGACATTAAAACTCACTACTTTCCCGTAATCCTTTGGGCACTGAGCGCGATCCTTCAAAATTAGCGCGACCGTTCAGAATCAACATGACCCTTCGGAATCGGTGCCTTGATCATTGAATGACTCGCTACTTCCCTGCAATCCGTTGGGCACCAAGCGCTATCCTTCGAAATCCGTATGACCGTTCAAAATCAGTGTGACCCTTAAAAATTGAAGCCTTGACCATTGAATGACTTGTTACTTCCCGCAATCCGTTAGGCATCGAGCACGATCCTTCGAAATCCACGCGACCGTTCAGAATCAGCACGACCCTTCGGAATCAGCACTTTGATCATTGAATGACTCGCTACTTCCGCGCAATCCGTTGGGCACCTAGCGCGATCCTTCGGAATCCGTAGGACCGTTCAGAATTAGCGCGACCCTTTGAAATCGGTAGGACCATTGAATGACCATTGAATGACTTGCTACTTCCCCACAATTCATTGGGCACCAAGCGCGATCCTTCGGAATCCACACGACCGTTCAGAATCAACATGACCCTTCAGAATCTGCGCCTTGACCATTGAATGAGCACCCTATAAGAGCGGTACTTCATCCACAAACCAATCCCAACCTTGTTGCAACACCTTTCGTATTAATGTATTTTATTCGCTCTTCCATTAAAAATATAATGGAGGAGAAAATGGCAGAAGCCATCAAATCCCTATCGCCTCCTACCATTAATGGTGATTTCGTCTCTTTTCACATGGATTTGATGATCTTCCTGCAGCTCAATCGCCTTCGCAGGAAGTTCTGAAGACGATCTTCATAACTCTTTCGACCCTTAGTAATCAGCACGCCACATGATAACCACGACCGCTATAACATGACAATCAGGACCATAATCACAACACAATAGGAAGAACAACCTCTTCAATAGGACCTAGTGAGCTGAAAAATACTGGCGAGAATGTCTTGTTTAAGAATGATCTTCTCACCAGAGTTTTAGATCAGGTTAAAACAAGACATTCTCGATAGAGTTTTTTCATTGGCTGAGTACCCATTGAAGAGATCTTCTCTTCGAATTGTCACCATGAATATGGTCGTGGTTGTCATGTTAAATCCGTTGTGGTTGTTATACTGGACAGGAAATAGTCCGATGATTCATTTACCGTGGTTGTTATGTTAAATGGGTTGTGGCTTGCATGTTGCATGTGGCGTCTATTGTGAAGGGTCGTATTGAATACGAAGGGAATGGTCACGCTGAATTCGAAGGGAAGGTCGTAGTTATTAACTAGTGATGATGAGAGTAAGGAGGATGATAATATCCCCATTTGCAAGGTTAGGTGAAAGAGTCTTGTGCATCACTAAGCTCCTTTTCTGATAGTAACTGTGTTATATGGATTGTACTTGTCATGGATTGTTGTTTTAATGGTACATTGGTCACGATTTTCATGTTTATTGGTCCTTGTTTGTAATTTTACATGGCAGTATACACTAACATTGTTATGAAATTATAAGGATCATGGTTGTTAGCTGATATTGGTCGTGGTTTAAATGGCAAAAGGGTCGTGAAGATGACATGGGTCCTGATTGTCTACTTATATCATGCGGTGCGACTTGCTTATATGGGTCGTGGTTGATGTGTTATATTGGGCATGCTTGTCATGTTATGTGGGTCGGGTTTGTTACCCTACATGGGTTGTCACTATCTGCTGATTTCATGTGGTGTGTTACACCTTATATGCTGGTCACCCCATAGGAAATTTGCTGACAACCACAAACATATAAGGTAATAACCACGATCCACATAACATGGCAACAAACTACCATATAACACTAGAAAATGACCCGTATATCTTAACAAATATGACCCATTTGAATGGGTTGTGGTTCTCCTCTTACATGCGTCGTGATTGCCTTTCCTCTTTACTCTTATCCATGATCATGTGTTGCATGACAACTACGATCCAACTGGATAAAACCACGATCTACTATGTATAAAACCACTATCAAAACCTTATCTTATTGTGGTTGCCTTTCCTCTTTACTCTTATCCACGATCATGTGTTGGATGGTAACTACGATCCAACTAGATAAAACCATGATCTACTGTATATAAAACCACTATCAAAACCTTATCTTATTGCAACACTTAATGCATTTTTTCTGAATTGCTTTGCTCGATATTCGAAGAAGGCAACGAGTCCATCTCGCTTTCTTCCTTAACGGTTGATTCCTTCCCTTTCATTAATGATCTCCACGAAGCTCAATTGCCTCCACAGGAAGTTCTGAAGACAACTTCTAAGCTCCGAAAACACGACAATTTCAACTAGCACCCGGCCAGCTGAAAAACATTGCTAAAGATCATGACTAACTAACTACCTTTTCTTTAGCAGCTCGCCATGTGATAATAACTACTTCCCATATATATTCACAACAACTATCCATTATGCTTGTCAACCACGAGATCCAACTACATGGTCATAGTTGTGAACAACGATCCAGTGTGGATGACAACCACGTTCCAACGTGGATGAAACCCACAGTGCATTGTTCTTGTGTCCCATGCGATCTAACGACAGGGTCGTGGTTGACATACACAATGGATTGTGTAGTCCAACAACTATCCATCATGCATTACATCACCATCCAATGTTCGTCACATTCACGAATGTTCGAGTTTGTCGTGGTTGGTATGGGTCGCGGTTCTAATGCTACGTAGGTCGTGACCATCACGATATATGGATCATGCTTACATCCACATTCAACCACCTGTATACAACAACGATCCATTGTGGATGTCAACCAACCTGGCTGACAAGCACGATCCATTGTGCATCTGAGTCTTGTCATACAAACTTGGTTATGGTTTCCAATCATGATCCATTGTGGATGTTAATCACGATATATTGGTTATCATATTCACGACCCATCTCATTCACCAAACCATAATAGAAAATATATAGAATAAACATCAAATACACCAATCCACTCAACATTTAATTACTAATCAATATTTGACCCTCTTCGGTGGTCTACACATCATCTTATCCTTTTTTTTTTAGGTTAGCAGCCTCATCTTCTGACTTCTTGAGCTGCAGACAGTCATATGCAATTGTCTTTCAAAAT
The DNA here is from genome assembly GCA_037074715.1 of Magnolia kwangsiensis. Taxonomy (NCBI): domain Eukaryota; kingdom Viridiplantae; phylum Streptophyta; class Magnoliopsida; order Magnoliales; family Magnoliaceae; genus Magnolia; species Magnolia kwangsiensis. Next base: position 81,053,898 of record CM073586.1, on the reverse strand, counting down.
TTAGTAGTGTCCTCCTACGAAAAAAGAACGAAGTAATATTAAATCAAAGGACAGAGCAATTAAGATTTAATGTAGACGAATACACACACACATTGACTTTCATGAAGTCAATTTTGCACATGCTGCTCAAGAATTCTATATATTTCAGCATGAATATGCCATAATCATCTGAGTTGTCTTGCCTAGGTCTATCACTGATTATCTTCAAACTCCATGGCTTCTCCCAGTTCTTAGATCCATTATCAAGAATATGGAATAGCCATCTCAGTCCGTCTGTTACCTGCGTGACATCAACTCGTTGTTCTCTTTCAACTTGGTACTCAGGCTGTCGTACAAAGTGACATCCCTCTTCTTCGGATTAACAACAGCTAAGAACTAGTGTTGACTCCTCGTGTTGAGTGGGATGTATAATTGTCAAGCACAAGAAATATGACAACAATTAAAAGACTTGTCTTTCCAAAATGAATAAAATCATTTAAGTTTATGTATATGTGCAAGTAAATAAGATCTTACCCCTTCATACTTCCATAGATGCTTCGATCTACCTCGACTGTCGACTATTTCTATAAGCATTTCATTCAATTTGCCATTCTTAACGAGGGCCTGTCGATCCTTATGGTTGCCAGCTCCGTAAGTTTGTAAATCGCTAAGTTAAACTTCCATGATTTGCTGTGGATATATTGGAAAGGGTCAGACACATAAATAATTAATGTTGTTTTAAAGATAACTATGGTCCTCAAATTCACAATACCGTAAATATCGACGGGACGAATGCGCAGTCCTGTCTACCTTGTGGTCTCTTCTCTTGACGCACTGTTAGGTAGCGTAGGTAATTATCGATGACCTACACAATGAGGAAGTCGTGTGATATAATTTTCATACATCGATATTAAATAAATAAATAAATAAAGCTAATATTTATAAAGTTACCTCAGAGTCGACCCATGATTTTAGGTCATAGATGCTCTTCAGTCAGACAGGTGAATCTAATGATACCCTGACAACTCTCAACTCGTTATCTTTGGCTTCAGTTAGAGCTCGGTGCAGATCCACGTACCCCTGATGACTCTCCTTTACAGGTAGAGCTCGGTGGGGTTCTGCTGCATCGCGGTGTGGTCTCCCTTCCTCACACACTTGCGAAGTACCGATGTTGAGCAATAATAAATTGATATATTATCTATGCAATTCACAATATAATGTCCATTGAAAACCATGATCCAAATGTAATTTCATGTACAACTGTCTTATTAGCTTCATCCTTTAGTAGATTCATATCTTGGCTCAGCGCAGCATGGAGCTCCTTCGGATTTAGAATTTCTTCTTCGTTGCTTTGCACCGAAGTGATTTTCTCCTGTGACACAAGCGTAATATTTTATTTTTACGTATTTCAACACGTCATATAGTGAAGTCATGTTGTCATCCATGCAGTGACGTGGATCGTGGTTGTTGTCCATATAAGGTCAAGCTTCACAATTGACTTGGTTCGTGAATCGTGTCTGTTATCTATACTGTGTCGCTGTTCATACACAATCTACACTGGGCGATATCCACGACCAATTATTACACAATAACCACGAACAATAGATGATAACAATGACCCGAAATGTGGCCATAACAAAATGGTCCTCATTGGATGGTGTTTATCATTCAAATTGGGTCATGCTCCAGCCACCCATGACCCATTGTGCGAGCTGGCTCATCCCAACCTCAATGGTGAAGCTGTTGACCTGTTATAAACCTGTATAGTATAAGACATTAGACTTATAGTGACCTATTAAATATTAATAATCCAATGGCAAACCATGTACATATTATCCTGCATCATCAACATTGGGTCATAACGTCAACAATGACCCATATGGATGATAAACACGACCAATCACATATGGTAACAATGGTCTGACCTTCATAATGACCACGATCAAACATGGAACACACCTATGACCAAAATTCAATTTCATGTACCTTTATTACCTGTATCTCCTCTTCAATATGCTTCATCTGCTCATTCATATAGGCATTCTCTTCCCTGAGATCGCCCACTGAATGGACATGGGCCCGTCACAACGACCCGCAATGTATCATAACCATGGCCCAAAGAGGGACACAATAATAACCACTAATATTCAGGAAAAATTCAACTTCATATACCTTCATCCCCTGTATCTCCTTTTCAAACTGCCTCATCTGCTCTAGCAGCAAAGCATTCTCTACAATTAGAGGGCTGGTCGAAGGGACATTGTCCTATAGTAATAAAATCATACACCAAAATCATACACCAGAAATGAGCCAAAATGGGACAGAACAACGACCAAATAAGATTCAGGATAAATTGATAAATTCAATTTCATGTATCCTCAATAGCTGGATCTCCTTTCTAAGTTGCTTCACCTGCTCATGTAGTGAAGCATTCTCTCCTACGAGAGGGCTAATCGAAGCAACGAATTCCTATGGTGGAGTACTATAATATTATTATGTATTTCCCATGTATAATAACCACGACCCATAGTTCATAGAAACCACGACCCATTTTACATGAAACTATGACTCTCGTCTGAATCGTGGTTGCCACCAATGTTGGGTTGTGTATCAATCATGACCCGATGTGCATGGCAGCTACGACTTTTACTAGATGGTAACAACGATTATATGCGGATGATAACCACGATCCATTTTTCATTTACCTTCGTTGACTGAAATTTGACTATTAGCTGATTCATCTGCCCCCGCAGTAAAACAATGTCATCTTTGAGATGTCTCATCCCATCTTCAAAATGTTTGATATGGTCCATCCCATCATCAACAGTTGTTGTTGTCGTTGTTGGGTTGTTGATCTGTATTAAAATCATCATATAAGACAATACATTCATAGAGACCTATTAACGAATAATAAAATAGGGCAATTTCATGTACGTATTTTGGTATCGATTACATTGGAGTCTTTGCAAGAGAACCATTATGTTATGGCTTATATATGCAGTATTCACTATCATCCTTCGAGTTTTTGGACTCCTAAGGTTTCTTAACCTTCTTAGGAATCTTCTTATCAATCTCTTTACCATTTCTCAAGGTGCTGATGGATTTAACGTATTCCATATATTGGATTAGAGAATTAGGATCACTTATCTCGAATTGTCCCTTAGGGTTAAGTTGAGGTTGAGTCAGAAAAGTCCCGTTCTCCCTAACATTTAGTTGTATCTCAATTCTTGCAACAAAAGTTCTCAGTTCATTTAGAACCTTCAGTTGCCCTTGCATGAATGTATTCAATGTATTCTCAAGAGTTATTATGGATGAGGATCTAGTGTAAGACCCGTATCTTGGTCCGTACCTTTTCGTAGACTTTCACGGTCTTACCGTTCGAATTCCGGCGACTTTCGACCCTTAACTGATATCGACTCGCGACCCTGATTCATATGCCGACAACCCGAGTCGACTCAACCCGAGACCAATACCATAACGACCGCGCCGTCGTTGCGGTTCCGATGCCGCGACTCGTACGGTGAGGCGATACCCAGGTCAAGAGATGTGGGCCAATGTTCGGTGCGAGAAAACGCCGCGCATTGCGAAACCCAAGGGAATCTCTACGATGTATCACGTCAATCACATCAATCCCATCAATCAATCAATCCATCAAGCCATCACATGTCAAGTACACATCACTTTATTTCCTTTTCCCAAGTAACCACAAAAGTCTCCCAAACCCATACCTCTCTTACATAAAAAGCCACAAAAGTCTTCACCACCCATATCTCTCTTACACAAAAGCCTCAAAAGTCAAGCTTTTCTTACACAACCATCACTCACCACATCCATCCATCACTCTCTCTCTCTCCCTTTACAACTGTCTCTCTTTCTCTCTTTCTCATTTCAAATCTCCAAGCAAAATTTCAAGCTCCATACATATGGAATTCCTCCAAGCCTCCTAAGCTCCAAATGGCCCACTTTTCTACCCCACCATCTCTCATCTCAACCCTTCATTCCTCATCTCATCCATTGAAGTTGAAGCTTAGGTGCCAAGGAACCCCTAGGAGCAAGAAGATCGGACGGTGGGTGCCTCTATAGGGTAGTTTTACTTATTTTTATAATGTGTCAAGTGAGGCCCACCGATCCATGGTGTGGATCTCACTTGGGACCCTAAAAGGTGGTCGATGGACCACTTGGATCATCATGATCATTCCATGATGGGGCCATTCTCCATGGACCCCATCATGCTATTTATTTTCTTTTCAAAGGTCATCTAGACCGTCAATGTTGGTGGGGAAGGGATCTCCACCGTTGAGTTTGGATTTCGGTGGTTCCTCATGCTTTAAGGCCCACTTGATGTATGATTCATTGTAAGGGAGGGCCCATAATGTCGGGGTCCCTCCATCACTAGGCGTGTCCCACTCTCCATGTCTCTCTCTCTCTCTCTCTCTCTTTTATTTCGTTTATTTTATTTTATTTTATTTTATTTTATTTTTATGCAAGGGGTTGTGTGGCCCACTTGAATGGACCTCACCTTAAGGTATTTATTTGTCCGAGAGTCCTTCAAGTGGGACCCACCTTGCATGTTGTACCCCCCATCATTCGTAAGTGGTGGCCCACTTCAAAAAGGCCCACCACGATGTATATTTTTAAAGAGACCCACCGTCCAGCGTCTGGGACGCTGGACGTCCCTGTACAAAAAAAAAGAGAAGAAAAAGGCATTTTTTTGGAGTGGTCCCCTTGCTTGGGCCCCACCGTGATGTATGTAATCAATCCACGCCGTCCATCCCTTTCACCATCTCATTTTAGGCGTTGAGCCAGAAAATGAGATTGAACGGAGCACCTGGTGGGCCATAGCGTCAAAAATTGCATCCTCACCATTCAAACATCATTTTCGTATTTTATTTCACTTCCTAAGCATTTTAAAATTTGAACTATGGACTCGTTTCGCCTGTTGCGAGCCACAGAACGCAATGGCCAGAGCGGATTTCATTTTAGCGGGCCCCATGTGCGAAAAACCGCAGGAAAACGGGTTTTTTCCGGATTTTGAAAGAGGCAGAGCCTCTGCTCTCTCTCTGTCAGCGGGTAGTGCTGCACGTTGCTGCGTGCAGCCGTGAAGGCGGGCGGGCGGCCGCTGGCCACCCACGGCCCTGCACGTGGGCCCCACAGTGGTGTTTATTTGCGATCCAATCTGTTCATGTGGTGGGCCACCCCCTAAAGTGGCCCCCCTCCAAAAATGAGACAGATCCAAAACTCAGGTGGCCCACACCACGTGAAACAGTGTGAATTGAATTCTACCATTGAAAAGTTTTTGGGGCTCACAGAAGTATTGGATCAAGCTGAAATTTATGTCTTCCCTTCATCCAGGTCTGAGTGACTTAATGAACGGGTTGGATGGCATCTGGGCATTTTGGTGGGCCCCACATGGGACCCACTCAGATGCATGTGTCCTAACCTAAGTCCACCGTCCAGTGGACGGTGGCACCCACCTTAATGTATCTATGCTCCCACCGTCTACCGGACGGTGGGGCCCCTTTGTGATGTATATGCTTTATCCGCACTGTCCACTGGACAGTGGGACCCGCCATGGTGCATGTGATGCACCCAGACCGTCCATCCACTTGTAAAGATCATTCTAAGGCCTAGGGGTTTAGGCCCACTTTGTTATACATGCAAGGCCTATGGGTTAGGCCCATTTGGACTATTTAAGGCCTATGGGCTAGACCCATTTGCTTTGTAAAAGGCCTATGGGTTTAGGCCCACTTGTTATGTTCTAAGTCCATAGGACCAGGCCCTTTTGATGTATTCTAAGGCCATTGAAATTGGACCCATTTGTTGCATTTTTAAGCCCATGGATGTAGGCCCATTCGATATAAGTAAGGCCTAGGGGTTTAGGCCCACTTTGATATGCATACAAGGCCTACGGGTTTAGACCCATTTGATGTACCATAAGGCCTAGGGGTTTAGGCCCATTGAACTCATATAATGCTTGTGGGTTGATGTCCGTTTGATGTACATGTGGGGGGCCCAATTGGTGTGGCCCATTTGATACATATTAGACTCATGTGACTAGGTCCAATTGATGCAATCTAAGGCCCACGGGTTATGACCCATTGCAATATACCTAAGGCCCATTGGTGTGGCCCATTTATGTGGTCGTCTGACAAATACAAGGTCCATATATCATGGCCCATTAGATGTACTTAAGGTCCCATAGGATGTACCTAAGGTCCATTGCAATGTGTGATCCCAATACAGACTATGTAGCAATGTTTACGGCGATCGTGCCTTGGGGGCAATGTTGGTTTGACGTCCACATAGTGAGTGTAATGTTGGTTGGATGTCCACATTACGACTCTCCTTAGGGCCCATTATTGGGTCGTACTTACTGTGTTTCGACCGTCTAGATCCATCTGCGTCGTAAAAATGGTTCATCACTCATTTACATGTTTAGTATAGTTTCATGACCCATGATCATACGCATCATATGTATGCTTGATATGAGGATTGACTGATCATAGTATATGCCTTTGGGCAGGTTGTTTATGGGCTCCTGGTTAGACAGTGTTGCCCTACATGAGCGCACGATATGCGCAGGATTTGTTGCATGACTGGATAGCATGAATCATGCATTTTGTATTTGTGTGACATGAGTATTGTGCGCCCTAGCGACATCAGGGCCGTAGCCTCCACAGACGCATCGTGGTTGGCAGGATTGGATATCGAAAATATTATTCTACATGGGGTGCTATTGATATCCCTGAGTGAAAGTTCCTAAACCCTTATGGTACCAAGAGGTTGCTCCAACGTCTATACCGAGTGGGTAGATGAGCGCTGAGTGCCGAATACCAGTTGGCTGTGCTCTCCACTGTATCGTGGTCGGTTGGAAGGGGGTGCGACCTTACCCGCCCGAGAGTAGGGGACAATGCTAGGCTGAGTTTGACCAGCTAGAGGAATGGGTCTGCTATCGACGAGTCGCGTCCGATATTGGCAGACGGATAGTGTGGTCTCTTCCACTTACCTTATTGTGCGTGATGTGGCGGCATTCTGGTTTAGAGTGTATTAGACCCCGGTGATATCCCCTATTTTGAGCTGTATTGATGTGTGGACATAGATGAGGATCTGTATGCTTGAGTTGGATTGAACATCGCATGGCCTTGGGATGGCCGATACCATTCATGTCTTGCATCGCATAAGCCTTGGTACGGCTCATCATATTATGGATCCATCTGCATATTCCGCATTACTCTGACATTGCATGCTCATATTACTACCTTGCGCACACACTTTCACCACCCTCTAAGCTTTCTGTAAGCTTATGCATGCCCGTTGAGTGCAGGTGACGTTGGATCGCAGCAGCGCTGAGGCAGGAGCACGTAGCAGATCGTTTTGGAGTTTTTGTTCTTTACCATTATATTTCTCTTTATGCTCATTGTACTTGTAAAGTTTTTGATCATAGTGAAAATGTAATGGAGTTCTTGGTTGTTGTTTGTGGGTTATGCCTTTGGTTATGCTTATCACGAATCAAACTGACATTGAAAATCCTCCTCGTAGCATCCCAGGATCAGAACCTGGCGAATGGGAGCTAGGAGCCGAGAATGGGGTTTTATGGAGGCTGTCGGCGCCGGATTCGGCGATCGAAAATTTTGTGAGCCCGATTTTCGAGTTTGGGGCGTGACATCTAGTATATGACACTTGAGGATTATTGAATGCATTTGCAGTTGATTTGTTCCTCCAACTGAAATTTGGATGATTCTGTTAATCGGGATTGTACGTGTTGGAATTTGGTGCATTGAAGGGGTGTTGATATGCGTTTGTAGCATTCGCTTAAGTATACAACACCTCTTGAAATGTAAGAATTATAGGACAATCCTTTGTTAGGTCAACATCGCTCTCACAAATACTATATATGCTTTCAACGGCCGCTATGGGTTGAATCGCTTCCTTTCTAGATGTTAAGGCCTCAATTTTCCTTGTGAGATCCACCAACTTATGCTAACATTGTCCTCTTCTTTGAGCACATGTGTCACGCCCCAAACCCAAAAATCGGATTCACATGAATCCCGATTACCAAATCCGGTGCTGACAGCCTCCGTAGTGCCCCATTCTCGGCTCCTGACAATCAAATGACAGATTCCGAACCTGGGATCCTATAAGGAGGATTTTCAGAATGAATTTTTTTTTGTAATGGAACATAACCGCAAGCATAACTAAGTCACAAAACAACATCACCACATATCTACTATATCAAAATCTTTTTAAGTACAATGTGAAAAGGGAAATACAAGATGATCAAAAGCTCCAAAATGGTATGATACGCGCTCCTGCCTCAGCGCTGCTGCTGTCCAACGCTACCTGCACGTAATTGTCGTGCATAAGCTTACAAAAGCTTAGAGGGTGGTATAAGTGTGTGCGTAAGGCAAGTGCCAAGTATACAGTATCAGAGTAATACGGAAACATGCGGGTAAGTCCATGAATACAATAAACCATACCAAGGTTATGTAATGCAAGGCATGAATGCTATCGGTCATACCAATGTCATGCGATGCGAGATATGAATGCCATCGGCCACACCGATGCAATGCAAGGCCTACTTAGCCGAATGTCATATGCGAAATGCAATCCAAGCAAGTCGGTACTCATCATGTACACATATCAGTACAGTTCCTCTCAGGATATCACTGGGGTCTAATACACTTCGCAGTGACTGCCACCTCCCTAGCTACACAATCAAGCAAGCGGAATAGACCTCACTATCCGCCTGACCAGTAGTCTGCCAATACCTACCCGGCTCGTCGATAGCGGACTCATTTGCGAGCTGGTCAAACTCAGCCTAGTTTATAGCCCCCTCACTCAGGCAGATAAGGACACACTCCCTTCCAACCGACCACGACACAGTGGGAGACGCGGCCTACTGGTATTCGGAACTCGGGCACTCGTGTATCTACTCGGTGTAGACGTTGGAGCATCTCCTGGTACCAAAAAGGTTCTGGAACTTTCACCCAAGGACATCCTAAGTGCCCACAGTGCTAGAACCAAGTATTTTCGGTATCCGATACGGCCATCCACGATATACCTGTGGAGACACGGCCCTGGTGTCGCTAGGGCGTGCAGTGATCAGGTCACACATATGCGAGATGCATGAATCACACGTCAAATCATACAAAAATCCAGCGCGTACTGCGCGATCATGTAGGGCACTCTACTCAGAATGAGTCCCATAAATGGTCTGTCCAATGGCGTATGCTATGATCAGTCAATACTCATATCAAGCATACATATGATGCGTATGGGCATGAGTCATGAGATTATACTAAGCATGTTATAAGGCGATGGATAGCAACGAGTATGGGCCTATCAATGGGCCCTAAGGGGAGTTATAATGCGGACATTTAACCAACATTGTACATACAATGTGGACGTCAAACCAACATTGTTCCCTAGCCACGGCCCGCCATAAATATTATTACATGAACCATGAGAAACGTACATTACAATGGACCCTAAGGACATCCGTTGGGCCCCGATCTAAGGGCCTTAGATGCATCAAATGGGCCGTACCACATGGGCCTTACATTCATCAAATGGGCTGCATTGATGGGTCTCACCAAGGAGCCTTATGTACATTGCAATGGTTCATGACCCATGGGCCTTGAAATACATCAAAGTGGTCCTCACAACTTGGGCCTTAAATATATCAGATGAGCCCATACACATGAGCTTTAAATATATCAAATGGGCCACTCCATTTGCGTCCCATGCACATCAAATGGGCTTAATCCCATGGGCTCTTTATGTATCAAATGAGCTTAATCCCATGGGATTTTCATATGTACCAAAGTAAGCCTCAATGAATGGCCATAATTAAGTAAATTGTGGGCCCTAAACACACACCAAGGTGGCCCATTTGAAACATAGATCTGCCTTATTTTTTTAGCTCATGTCATGAAATGAGCTCTCAAAATAGGTGGACAGTATGAATGTAGCACATGCATCATAGTAGGGGGTGGGTCCACATAGAAGCCCACCATTATATATATATACATACATAATGTGGATGGAGTGGATAGAACCCAAAAATCACGATGGGTCCCATTGTCCAAACGGTGGACAGTGTGGATAGTCACATACATCACAGTGGAGTCCACCGTCCATATGGACGGTGGCAATATAACACATATATCACTGTGGGCTTCACGTGGGACCCACCATAACCTATATTTTCCATCCAATCTACTGCTAAAATCACAAAGACCTGGATGAACGGGAGACACAAATTTCAGATTGATCCCGAACTGCAGTGGGCCCAAAAAGGGTCTTAATGGTAAAGTTCAATCACCACTGTTTCTTGTGGTGTGGGCCGCTTGAGTCTTGGATTCCGCTGAAACTTGGTGGGGGCCCACCTCAAGGGGTGGCCCTCCTCATGAACGGACTGGATGACAAATAAACATCAAGGTGGGGTCCACGTGCAGAGCCGTCGGACCCTGCCCAGCGCCCGCTCGCAGCCGCTAGCGCGGCCAGCTCGTCCGGACACAGCAGCAACTGCTGCTGTGTTGCCTCTTTTTTTTTTTTTTTTAAACCTGATTTTTCAAAGATTTACAGGTGTGGGGCCCACATTTGATGGATCCACTCCATCCATTAGATTCTACGGCCCACAATGATTCCATCAAGATCAATATTGGGCCTGATTCAGATCGTAGGAAGAATTTTGATAGATTTCAATGGTAATAATACCATTTTTAAGACTATGGCCCACCAGATACTCGGAAAATCCTCATTTTTCGTCTCAACGCCTAAAATGAGTTGGGGAAGGGGATGGACGGTTCGGATTGTATACATACCTCAAGGTGAGGCCTATTCAAATGGCCCTCTCCAAAACTTTCATTCTATGCATTTTTTTTTTCTCTTTTTGCCGGTACACTCACTGGCGATTCACACTTCACTTAGACGTCCAGCGTCCAGAGACGCTAGACGATTTTGGATACCACATTAAGGTGGGCCCCACCTTCAGATGGGTTATCTAGGTGGGCCACCATTTACATGGATAGTATGGATAAGGCATATATCAGGGTGGGGTCTATCGAAGCGGGCGACACCTCTACATCATCACACCAAAAAAAAACAATGAAAGAAAGAGAGGGAGAGAGAGAGAGAGATAAAGAGGGACACGCGTGATGGAGGGACCCTGGCACTATGGGTCCTCCGTTTCAATCATCCAACCATACACGAATGGGTCCCGTTGCACATGGACCACCCAAATAAAAGATCGACGATGGAGATCCTTTCTCCACCGAAATGGATGGTTTAGATGACCATTTATGTAAAGAAATTAAACATCATGATGGGGTCTATGGAGAATGGCCCCATCATGGATTGATCTTGAAATCAAAGTGGGTCATTGGCCACATTTAGGGTCCCAAAATGAGATTCACATCATTGATCGGTGGGCCTCACTTGGCCCATCATAGAAATATGAAAATTTAGCTTATGAAAACACCCACCACTTGATCTTCTCGGTCCGTCGGGATGCCGGTCTCCTAGAGCTTCACTTTGATGGTGAAGATGAGAAATGGATGACTAGGATTAGAGCTCTTGGGGATAGGAAAGTGGGCCACCAAAATCACATTTCTCCCATGGGTAAGGCTTGGACATGGGAGTGCTTCTTGGTTGCTTGGGATTTTTTGAGAAATGAGAGAGAGAGGTGAGATGTAAGAGGGATGTGAGTGATGGCTGTGAGTGATGTGGTACTTGACAAGTATAGGTGGTGTAAGAGAGAGGATGAGAAAGAGTTGACTTTAGGGGTTGCTTGAGAATGGGGTGAAAGGTGATGTGTACTTGACATAAAGTGATTGATGGGTGATTGATTGATGTGATTGATGGGACACATTGTAGAGATTCTCTTGGGATTGCAAACGCGCGGCATTTTTTCGAAATAAACGCTGGCTCACATCTCTTAGTCAGGGTATCAGATCGGAACGTGAATCGCGGCGTTGCAACCGAGGCGACGGTGCGGTCGAAATGGTACAAGTCTTCGGTTAAGTTAACTCAAATGTATAGGATACGTCTTACAGTCGTGCGCAGCGTCGACTACAGGTCGCGGATTGCCAGAATTTGACAAGAAGGATCGCGGGAAGCAACGGAACAGTACGGATTAGGATACGGGTCTTACAACATGTATTTCATTCTCTCTTGGCAGTACCTTAGAATTACGCTAGCTTGGATGGATGTGTCTCATGATTGAGCATTTTCGGCTAGCATGTTAAAGTAATCCCAAGCATCTTTCGGTTCCTTGCTCATAAACTCACCATTACACATCATTTCTACGAATTGTCTCATGTTTGGGCTTAGTCCGTCATAGAAAAAATTAATCACCCACCAAATTTTGTAGCCATGGTGTGGGTAAGCAAGAAATTAAGTCCTTGGATCATTCCCAACACTGGAAAAAAGTTTCATTTACTTTTTTTTTTAAAAGAAGTTCATAATGCCACGCCTGAAAGTGTTGCTTTTATGAGCTAGGAAGAACTTTTTAAGGAACTCTCAGGTCATCTCGGGCCATGTACCAATGGATCTCGGCTTTAAGGACTGAAGTCATACCTAACCTTCTCCTTAAGAGAGAATGGAAATAGCTTCAGTCTAACCACATCAGTAAGGATGTTCTTAAAGTGTATGGTTGTACAATCTCTTCGAATTCTTTTTATATGCAAATATGGACTTTCTGAATCAAGTCCATGAAATTTGGGAAGTAATTGAATACTGTTTACTTTAAAGTCCACATTTTCTTCATTGGTTAGGAAAATCATGTAGGAAGGTATACTTGTTCTTGCTGGTTGTAAGTAATCATGTAAGGTTTGAACCGATGGATCTTAATGTACCTCATTCTCATTATGCACCATCCTAACCAGTGGTGTGTTACACATAGGATTCTCATCAAAGTATTGTTTAGTTTTAGTCATTATTTTAGGAGTATTTAGGTGTTTTCTAACTCATTGGTGGATCGAGAGCCCGCCGACTAAACGTCATTCACTAAGAAGTCTTAATGTATGGTCCCTTACCCACTTACACATGAACCACACAACACTCTAATTTTATCCCTAAGTCTTAGGTCCTACAACAATTAAGAAAAAACATAAGAGTAAAGAAGGATGTTACCAGTAAGGAAGAATTAGATTGCAAGATCCAACAAAATCGAAACAATTGAACAATGTTAGTAATGTTAGAAGATCTAAAACAAAATAATAACCTTAAAAAATTTTTAAAAATCGTAAAAGCCCTAAGCTAGAAAATTTCAAAAAAAAACGGAAAAAACTAACCTAAAATAAATATCTTACTTAAAAAATTTAAACCTAATTGTGTTCGCGCACTCCCCAGCAACGACATCAAAAACTTGATCGAACAAACCCAAGTGCAAGATTGCGATGTAGTAATAACTCAATGAGACTGAGGTCGAATCCATAGAAAATGAGGAAAACTGCCTAGAGCTAATCTAAGTCTAATGGTTTTTTTGGATTTTTAATCCAATGAGATAAAAAGGGTTTAAAACAATAAATAAATAAAAAACTAAGGATCCAAGAATCCATTCATAGTAATCACAATATTCAATTTATTAATTCAATATATATTTCAATTAGAATCAAAATCTTATCGTATCCAATCAGAAAATAATTCGGTTTAACCGTTCATAAACATCAATAAGAATATGATTTCAATTGATCGATTATCTCATGAAGCAATTAGATTTTAATCACAGGAAATCAAAAGTATCAAAAGCAACCTTAGGCGTCAATATATCAATTAATTATACAGATTGAATCCTTCTCTAATTCAGGATAAACAATTGTTAAATCAAAGCATTCATTATACTCGGAGTGCACAACAAATCCAGTAATAAACAACTCAATGACTTTAAAGTAAATACAAATTTAATCAATCTACTATCATCATTCAAACAAATGTTATTGAATCAAATAAACTAAATACTATAATCATATCTTAGCATTAGCTAAGAGATTAGCCTAACATGACTAACATCTTAAAAGTAAAGCAAAAGAAAAACTAGAATTGAGGGAAAGAAGAAGAATGACAACTCCGTGTAACTCTGCCACCCCTAAGTCCTTCTTCCAAGCCCTCATTTGTAACTAGGAAAGCTTAGAACTTCTCATTAAATAGAGAAAATCTACACCACTTGAAACTAACTTCAATTTTTGTACTTTTTTTAACGCTTTGGCTACAACCAAGTATAGCCTTTGGTCACACTGAATATAGCCTTCGGTCGCAGTAGAATTTCTCCAATATATTCTTCTGAAGTTTTTGTCTACCTTATGTTGCACCAAACCTTCCTTCGGTGGCATCGAACATGGCTTCGCTCGCATTGAATGTCAAGCTGAATTAACTTTAAAAATCACAGTTTCTTATTGGGCTGTTTTGTGCAGCTTCGATTAGACCAAACTAACCTTCGATGGGACCAAACAGTTTGTTATTTCTATTGTGTACTTTGTGATTTCTCCAGTATTTTCTTTATCATTTATCCTTGGTTTTTTATTTTTTTATTTTTGACATGTGAATTCTTCATTAATATTATCCAAATCTCCAATTCTTCATTATCTTCTTTTGAGCTCTAATTCCATTATTTTAAGTACATATTCTTCTTTAGGTCCAAAATCACATCTCATGATGAAAACATATATAAATAGATGAAATTAACATTTAATTACCAATAAAGGTAATGTAATTGAGACAATAAATATATAATATTTGATTCTCAAAGGTGGGTGTTGGTAGGCCAAGTCAAAATAGACTAAGCTCGGGTGGTTTAATTGTATAAATATATGACAATATAGTTGGAATTCAAGCGACTTAAATGAACAATTGATATATATATTTGGTGAAGTACTCTGTGAATAATACCTGTAACATGTATGAGTGTAATAGCATGCTATATTATTTTTTTACCGAGCTTAAATAAGCTGACTTTGTTTAGAATTGACCATCCAAGATAAGAAGTATGTACGTCATCTATGTGAGTTACCTGATTATGTTCATAATATACATCATAGGAAGTAGAATGAGTTAGAATTATCATGGAAGCTATGAACTCTAGAAATAAGAAGAGAACGGTGATTGAATTAATGATTTATTTTTTAATACCCAATTGATTAGGAGCAATTTATTTATTTCATTTTCTGAGATAATTATTTAGTTATATTTTAATTAGGGTTAAATAATTGGATGTGTAGAAAAGCATCCTATGGATTTTATTTTTAATTCATTAATTGAGTTTATATTTTGATTCATGTTATAAGTTGTATGATAGAATGGATGTGGTAACCTCTTTTTCCTTTTAGTCACACTCTTGGATAGGCAACTGGGCCGAGAGTGCTCCAGTTTCCTAAATTAGGAGTGTGACATAGGGATCCACCTAACTTAGTGGAGTCGAGCTTCAATGAACAGGACTCCGTATGAAGCATGTGCCCAAAATGGGTGATTGAGCAATGTAACAACATATACCTTGAACCTATACATGGGGTATAGATTAATCCAAACAAAGAATACAAAAACCCATGCATCTCAGCTCAGGTGATGGTGGGCCATCTAAACGGGCGCTTGTGTTTCGGCCATCAATACCGCCTAAACCGACCCAATACCTAATGTAATGTGCAATTCGATGCACTAGAGTACAATACGAAACAATCAGAAAATCCAAATACGCCCTTGATCTCCGGTTTGGGGCCCACCCAACCCAACGTTTTGGGCAACAAATCATTTTGTTTAGCCAAACACCAATCCGATCTAAAACCCTTTTGGTATCACATTACACCCTTAATCTCCTGTTGTTTTGTCAAATGACGATTGTGGATGCCCTCCTGCAGTTGACATTACATCCAAACCGATGTAGAGAGGGTTGCGGATAGTTTCATGGCCAAGATGGATAAAAAAAGGCCTGATCGACGACAGAAGTGATTTGGACTATCGGACCTTAAATCAAGCATATCTTGCAATTTAGAATGAGTTATCTGACATAAAATATATGATTTTGGGGTAGAACGAGCTACTTTAGCCACCCAACCCTTCTACACCGGGTTGCACAAGCTGGATTTGCAAAATATCACCTGATCGACGATCGTTTCCCTATTTTAATTCCGTTTTTACTATAACTAGTAGGTTTTAGTTTGATTATAACTCTTCATGTGCCCAATATGAAAAGTACTTAGAATAATTTGGAGCACAGTTTGGTGATAGGCATTACAATCGTCTATAAATAGTAAGTTTACTATGTATAGTAAGTTGTGAATTCTAACAGTTTTAGTTATAGTTTGATTCTGATTTCTCTCTCATTGCTTGGTATCCCTATTTATAGAGGTGTCGACTTGTTTATTTTATCCATCAATCAATTTATGAATTTATTAGAATTTATTTCTATTTTCTTGATTTCTTTCCTTGTTGATTCAAGAAGTCTCTGTGAGGAGTCCAAAGAAGTTCCGTGGAATAGTTATCCTCTTGAGGAGGACGGTGCTCGACCTCACGTCCTCCCCTGTGTCACAAATGGGCCCTGATAATTGTGCCAAAAACTCCCAATTTAGGATGGGAACAAAATAGTGGTCCAAATCACCGAACCATGGGCCCCACTTGAACCAAATAGAACCATGCTGGTCAGTGATTGGATCTATTCTGTCGTTAGTGGCAAGCATGGCTGTTGGAGCACACGCCCACCAATGCCGACATGAACATCGTTTCAGATGTGAGCTGACAGCGAGTGGTTGCAAGTCCGATCAGATGAGTAAAATCACACTGTAAAAATGCCCCCACGAGAGAAACATGCATGACATTTGATGTGAGGTTAGGCACTTCCAAAAGGTACCGCCATTCGCTCATGTAGGTAGGGCTATACAACGAGTCGAGGTGGGCCAAAATTGGCTTAACTCGTTCGTACTCTCCTCGAGCTCGAGCTCAGCCTCAAACATACCATTAGAGCGTAGCTTGCTTGCCAAACCTTTCAAGTTGAGCTCGAGGCAAGCTAGTGGATCGAGTTAAGGCGAGCTAGTGGAATCAAGTCAAACCTGCTCCCAACTCGACCCAACCTACACCTGACTCAACCCAGCAACCCAACCCAACCCAACCCACACTCGATTCAACCGAGCCACCCGACCCAACTGGCCCAACCCCTACCCGACCCAACTCCCAAATCAAATATTCAGTTAATAATATATATATATATATATATATATATATATATATATATATATATATATATATATATATATATATATATATATATATATATATATATATAAGATTAGATAAAACCATAAAGGTACCTTGTTGTTGGTGTTGAGAGAGAGAGAGAGTGTGTGTGTGGAGCTCCGGCGCAACCAGTTAGGTAAGAAAGAGAAAGAATAAGAAAGGGACAGACAGGTAGAATTTAAGTTTTAACTTATATATATAATATTCAAGTCAAATCGAGTCAAGATCCACTATGATCAAATTCGGATCATTTTCAAAGCTAGCTGCGTTATATGAAGCTTGGGTCACCTTGAGTTTTCATTCAAGCCGAGCAAGCTTTTCAAGCTAGCTTGGCTCGTGTACAGCCCTACATGTAGGTGAGTGTTAGTGCTAAATCCATATGAAAAAGTGGAATAGATCATGCGTGCACTAGGCTATTTTTCATTTTTTCCAGGCCAAGGAATGGGCCAGGCTACACTAGGCCAAGCCCAATGCCTAAGCCACTCATGGGTAGGGCTGTCAATGGGCCAGACCGGACCAGGCAAAATAAAATTTTGAATAGGCCCCGCCCAAACAAAGCAAAATCCGGGTTGGGTCAGGTCAGGTTGGGTCGAGTACAACTGAATTCAGGTTGGGCACCTCAGATTGGAATTCGGGCTAGGTTGGGTTGCATGTTCGGTCCTCTTGAGGTCGGGTCGCACTTAGGTTGACCCTCAAGCCAACCCAACCCGTCCAAGCACCTCTACTTGCCACATACCTTTCATTTCAAAGCCTATTAATTTTGAATCATTTAATAATGTCATGGACAAACAGGGATAGGATGAGGCCATGTCAAGCCATGCGAGGCTATGCGAGAGGCACAGGTGGCCATGTGTAGCCGTGCATAGCCATGTGTGAGGCACGTGATGCCATGCAACGGTTCAAATTTTCACGTCATGTCCTCGCTGTCAAATTGTTACATGGAAGGTTAAAAGCCATTGCTGGGAGGATTGTTTCATAGCTATACTATGCAAGTACTTCCTTAATAGCTGAACTTTGTCATCCTCCACTTCAAACCCTTGTGTAAGTGGTTTGTTATTTACTGGTGTTTTTGCTTCATATATACATTTAGGGTGTGTTTGGTTTCACAATTTCTTATAAAAATGCAAAGTAAATGAGCCATTCTTTTCATTTTCAGGTGTTTATTTAAACAAAAATATTATAGCTCATAAATCGAGAGTCAAATAGACTTGCAAAGGAAGTAGGTAAAGTAAACTGTAATTGTTACAATTTCACATTATTAACCCTACCATTTTTACACAAAAAATGATTTGTGGGTGAAATAAATATTGTAGCCGAATCATCATTGCAGTCAAATGTAAGTGATGTCGCCGAGCAATTAAATGAATAAATAATCATTACCCATTTACCATTGTAATTGGAAAAGCAAACAAGCAGTCATGAATATGCAGTTTTGCCCTCTTAGTGGAATTACTTCAACTAATTCTTATCAGTAATAACTTCCAAGATTTCATAAGATGGTTCCCTTATTCCCTTCTATAACAAAGGATGACCATGCTACTGACAATCAGCATTCCTTGATTGAATAATTACAGTAAATCATCCTCCATCTTAGTCATATTCCTGGTCGTCGCTGGAGTCGATCAACTTATCATTCTTTCGGCCATGTGGAACAACGCTGTGAGATTTTTCTTTATTAGTATGTGTTGAGCAATTTAAGCATATATAAGGGGGCCATTACCGAAAGAGGACTGGTACCCTGTTATAAGCCGATACAAGGTTTAAATGACCTTGGCACTTCTACAGCTAAACTCCCTTGGAATTTGAAACCATATAATCTCACGTGGCATGTATCTGGCATCCAACCCATTCCACAAGGAAGCCGATTGCCCATGGCACCCCCCACAGCATCCCTATGGCACAACGTGGCCGAGTGCCGCGACCATTGAACCAGAGATGTGGGTGGTCCCCTGACCATGGGGCCCACCTCGATGTATATATATATATATATATATATATATATATATATATATATATATAACTACACCATCCATCCACTTTTCCAAACTCATTTTATGCTATAAGCCCATAAATGAAGCAGATAAAATTCTCAACTGGAACACACCACAAGAAACTGTAGTCAAGGAATGCACACCTTTAAAAATTCCTAGAGCCCACTGTAGTGCTTATTTTCCATCCAACCTGTTTGTAAGGTCACACATACGTGGATGAAGGGGAAAAAAATATCATCTTGATCAAAAAATTGTGACCCACTAAGTTTTTAATAGTCATTCACCACTCTTTCCTGTGGTGTGGTATACCTGAGATTTTTATCTGCTTTACTTTTGGGCTCATACCATAAAATGAGTTGGAAAAACAGATGGACCTAGATATTTAATAGATGCATTGAGGTGGGCCCTACGGTCAGGGGGCCACCCACATTGCTGGTTCCAGAGTTGCAGCTTAGTTGCGCGTACATGGCCCTAGCACCATGAGGCCCACCGTGATGTATGTGTTTTATCCAAGCTATTTATCTGTTTTGACAGTCATTTTAGGGCATGAGCCCAAAAATGATGCAGATCCAAAGCTCAAGTGGACCACAGAAAAGTGGGGATTGAATGCCCACAGTTGAAAATTGACATCCAACACACCAAACGATGATCCTAACCAAAAATAATAATAGACATACACTGCTCAAATAAATAAATAAATAAAAACGAATGCACGTGCAGCCAATCTGATGATTCGATCAGCCAGATCTTAGGTTGGCCTGATCTCACTGTAGGCTCTCATGTTAGATGGGTTGGATGGAGTACAAAGAGCATGTCGGCCCCCCCACAATTCTCAACTTTAACTACAAAGAGAGAGAGAGCCCACAATTGAGAGAGAGAGAGAGAGAGAGAGAGAGAGAGAGAGGCCAGGAATTTCGTTGTCCATGCATTAGTTGGTAAAAAATACAAATTCATACGAATTTTATGGTGAAAATCCCTTTTCCATTTTTTAATTTTTTCTCATTTTTCCACGCTATGCACTTCAACCATGATGGAAGCTTAAGAACTAAGTTTAAATGTACGCAACACTATTTCAAAGATCAAAACACAAAATTTAAGTAGGATGCCACAAACTGAAGTGGGGTGGTTCATTTTGGGAAATATCAAGGTGGTAAACTCTTTTTTTTTTCTTTTTCCATTTTACTATTTTCGTTGTATTGTACTAACACGTAACAGCCCAAATCACCAAATGATGCTTGATTTGTGTTTGATTGGGACTATTTGATTTTCTTTCAGCAAGTCAAATGGACATCGCCCAACGAAGAGCGTTCTTACCAAAGACTGGCCCTTTATACCATCAAATACATGTCCAAAACAGAAAAATAATGCATATTTGGGATCCTTGCATTTTCTAAAGGTGGAGGTGGGCCATTCAGGAGATGGGAGAACTTGATTTTTAATAAAATTGAATCAACCACAGCAGCAATATCTTTCATAGTAGAAGGCTTACAGTGTCGTTTATTTCATTTTCATCGTGTACTGCTCCAATAACAACCTTACATAGTTTTTTAAGCACTTTCACACTTGATCTTCCAATGTTATCACCATAGATGTGATTTTTTAATTCTCCAAGATAGAAAATAGATCACCCTACATGAAAACATGGCTGTTTTGAGAAAGGGTTATTCTCTTGCCACTTTTTCTGGTTCTCTCAGTGACTACTATATGCAAGACGTGAGTACATTTCCAACTTTACATATCATGTTAAAGTTTGCGTAGCTTAATTTATCAGAGTCTAAATAATGCACTAGCTATCATGTTAGATGCCATGACATAGAATAATTTCTACTGACAAAACAAAAGAGTTGAAGAGCTTTAAAAGAACAGCTAACCTGATGGGTGTCTATACCATGGATCGTGTATGTTGAAACTTGCTCCTTTTTAGATCATGTCAATGCAAAACTCTCATGGAGGCAGATGCCTGTATAGCTGCCTATGATAAAGAATCTCTGATGGCAGCTACAAACACAAAACCAATCCTTTGATTGAATGGTTTACATGTATTTTATATCGCCTGGCAGTGTAAAGTTTTCGGTTGTGACAGGCATGTCAAATGCTCAGATGTTAAGATCCCATCACCAATGTCCTCTTTGAGTACCTTTGTGTTGATCTTCCTGAACTTCTATAGGACTAGTTTCAATGTCAGAGTAAGGTAGCAACTCAACCTTTGGATGATCAGAAGTGGCCAATGCATAGAATGAGTGGTTTGGATGCTATCCATAGCCTTCACAACATTGGTCTAACAAATAGTTGCATGAAGTGTGAAGCAAACCAGCATATAAATAGCAAATGGGAGTGGGAGTGGGAGTGGGAGTGGTAAGTACGATTCCAAACTGGGAATTCAGAGTGGGAGCTGCTCCTAGTTAGAAGGATCCTGCAACTAAGGGACACTGATGCCATTGTAAGTAACAAATGCAATATCTTGTGAATCATGTTGTGGGACTAAGTATCTCCTCCTAACAGTGTATTAAATAATGATCTGTTAATTGGAGTATACAATCCTTAGTCTAACAAATGGATGACCTATGATCACTTCTAATTTTCATATGGATTTGTATTTCCTTCACATCTATGCATTAATAGATTCTATTTTTATTTTTTTCTGCGGAAGTTGAATGGTATTGCGGAAGCTATATAAAATCAAATAATCATGGAATCAAGAAACACTTTTAACTTGGCCATAGACAGCAGAACAGAGTATGAATGGAAGAAGGTATTGAAGCAGAATTATGGAGAAAAAAAACTATTAGCCAAAACATTAGCAACCTCATTAGCTTCCTTATACATATGAAAGAAAGAAATACGGTGATCCGAAAACATACTCAACAATTCAACCTACCAATGCCAGTGGTCCAAATACATCATTTTTTCATTGGTTATGAATGAGTTGACAAGGCAATTACAAGAAGTCCCATCGTGTATGTTCTTTGTAGATGACATAGTTTTGATCAACGAGATGGAGGGGGTAAACATTGAAGTTAAAACTATGGAGGGATGCTTTACCACAAAGTTTTTAAATATGCTCAAAATAAAACAGAGTACATGTGGATGCAATTTTAGTAACAGGAGTGGAAATGACAAATTAGTTAAGGTTGCTGACCATGTAGGTACCTCAAAGTTGCCATTTTCGATATATTCGGTCAAAATTTAGGAGAACTAAGAGATTGAGAAGTTGCTCAAAGAATTAGAGCTGTGTGGATGACATGGAGATGTGCCACAGGAGTTTCATGCCATCATTGCAAACCAATCAAACCAAAGGGGAAATTTTATAGGATAGCAATAAGACCAACCCCAATTTAAGGGGCAGTGTTGGACAATTTGGTAACAACATTTTCATAGGATGAGCATAGCTAAAATGAGGATCATGCAATGGATGAATGGCAAGACAAGGAAGAAAAGAATTAAAAATGAACACACTTAATGGAGGCCAAGAATTGCAGCGTTCGGAAGTGAGTTGGTTCAAGTTGAAAGCTCTAAAAGGGGAAGGTGAACACCGAGAATCACATGGGTGGAGGTAGTTAAAAAAGACTTTATGGCCTATGGTTATTAAGGATATGGTCCTTGATAGTGGAAAGGCAAAAAATGATTTGTGTCGCCAACCACAATTAATAAGAAGGCTTAGATATTATGATGAATGCCAAGTAGTCCAAATTTTGAGAGAATTTGAAAAGATCATGTTGTGAACGTTGGGATAGCACCCACAATTTCCATTGGTTTTCTACATGTGGGACGACTCAAGAATATAATATATTTGACTTGGAGTTACCACTAGCCAATTACCTCAGAATTCTGCAGTTGGCTAGATCCCCTACAAAATCTTTAAAAATTAGGGATTCCAGAAACCCTGCTTTGTAATGACTCCTAATCTACGACATGGGATTCTAGTTAAGGGACCTCAGGCACGGACAAAGGGGTCAAGGGTTCACAACTCCAGTGTAGGGTCGCGATGTAGTAATAATCTCAGTAAGACCGAGGTCGAATCCACAGGGATTAAACTTGTGTGTCTTCTGAAAGTAACTAGAACTAGAACTAGAAGATGTAAACCTAAATCTGAAATAGTTGAGAGAGTGGTTTTGAATGAGGTAATTGAAACTTATAAATTTAAAGGTGGTAACTAGGGTGCCAAGGATCCACTTGTAGCAATTAGGGTGACACTATGCTTGATTCAAGGACACAACTGAAATTGAAGTCCTATCTTATCCAGTTGGTAAGAAGAGATTTGTCAGATCTCTGAACTTCTCATGGATCTATTCATCAATAGATGAAAATTGTGAGGATTTGGAAGTGATTCCATCACCTAACCATGCCCAGGAGACAAGGCAAACAACAGGATTTACGAATCCCACAACCAATCATAAGAGAATTGTGAAGGTTAGGAAGGATTCCGTCATCCTACCATGCATAAGGGACGATGGTGAACAACAGGATTTCCTAATTCCACAATCTCAATTGAGGAAAAGAAGATATTTCAAGCTATCGTAGATCTATTGTAATTTGTCACAACAAACTGTTAAAAACTAAAATATTCCTTATAATCAAACTAGAATCCAAAAGAGTTCAACAAAACATGAACCAAAACAAAGCAAACATCTCAATCACGCTACAAGCTTTACCTCTTAGCCCTAGCTAAGAGGTTTGGCCAACCATAGACATGATTGAACTAAGAACTCTTAACAAAACAAAAACATTAACTAAGGAAGAAGAAGAAAAACACCCAGACGGCGGTTCCACCCTTTTGCTCCACTCCTCAAACCCTAGAAGATGCCTAGGAACATCCTAGGGACCACTATTTATAGTTTTGCAACTCCAACTTTCGCACCGAGTTGGAAAATTCTGAAAACCCCTCAAATTTACGCAGTCCGTGTGCTGTCTGTGTAACTTTAGATTGGTCAAGGACAACCTTCAACTGGTCGAGGGTCACCTTCAACTAGTTGAGGGTCTGCTTCGACTCGTCGAGGATGAGAGGAATTTAAAGGATTTCGTCACTGGAGTTCGAGTCGAGGAATTTTCGACTAGTCAAGCAGGAGCCTTCGACTGGTCGAATGAGGGCTTAAACTAGTCGAATGAGACAGATTTTTAGGGTTCTTTTTTTCACTTCAAGTCTTCAATGCTCTTCATTTCTCACTTGGTTTTCTTGGATCTTTGGCATGTGAATTCTTCATTATTGGTCTCATAAGATCCATCCTTAGCTTTGGTGATTCTTGAGCGTTAAATCCATGCTTTTAGCATCCTTTTCAATCCAAGCTCTTAAATTCACCTTACAACACGGACACAATTAAAATAGAACATTAAATGTTCATAAAACCAAGTAATAAATGGGAGATAATATACAATATTTGACCCTCAACATTAAGCACCTTCTCTGGCCGTGTGGTCTATGCTTTGTGACATTAGTAGGATTTTAGGGGATATACAAACTCTAGTGTTCTATTATTTGCTAATGCTGAAAGAGAAAGTTATTGTTGCTAGATAGCAAGAGACAAGAACTCTATAACTGCAATAGCCCAAGTTAGAAGCAAAGGTGGGAGAACACGATGGCTTTCTTGCAACAACTGGTATCCAAGAGGAAATAAAAAGAGGAAAATAGACCTAATTTCCACCAGTAAGCCACAGACAAGTATTTTGTAACTGCTCGAGCCCAACTTGAGGGTGGAAGTGGGAGATCATGATGCCAATCTTGTAGTGACCAATACACAAGAAAAGCTAAAGAAAAAGAAAAATGGACCTAATCACTACTAGTCATCCACAAAAAAGCACTTCGCAACTGCTAAAGCCCAATCTGGGGTTGGAAATGGGAGATCACGATGGTGAATTCACAGTAACCGGTACCCAAGAAGTTCTAAAGAAAATGTAAAAAAGGACTAAGCGCTCTCGGGTTTTTGATGTGATAGTATTTGAGAACTCAGCAAGTAACAGAGCATACGCCCAAAGAACGCGTAGAAAAACAGGTATGTTGGAGAAGGAAGACATGTCACGAATGCTTATAAGCAAAGTAGAATGTAGCAAATGACGCCACATGAGATGACAGGCAAATGGAGATGTGGGTGAGGGAAGAAGAGACCCCCACACCCTTCGTAGAAGAGATGGTCGGATATCTTCAACCCCAACCCTCCACCAGCTCTAGACCATTAAGATGACTTGTGTTGGTTGGATGGTGCCTTTGAACCAGTTGGATTGGCTTATATGCGATCTAAGGTTTTGATTAGTGGCTTGGATTAGCTCGATTCTGATCTAGGGGCTTGAATGAGTTAGTTGGATCCACAAGATTAGGTTGGATGGGCTAGGTTGGATGGTTTGGATGAATGGTTTTAGATAGGTGGTTTGGGTTGATGATTTTGTGGAAAATAGGAGCTAAGGGAAGATGGTAGAGAATGGAAGATGGTAGAGAATGGAAGATGATGTGTAGAGAATGGATGACTTGAGGGATTTGGTAGACGGTAGAGAATGGAATATGGGAGCTAGGTTTGGGATTTCGAGAGGACAAAGGGCTTTAGGAAGGTTATGGCTAAGAGAATGGATGGTTTGGATAGGGCTAGCTAAGGAAGAGAGTGGAGATGGCTTAGGTAGAGAATGGGCATGAGAGCCCCCTCATCTCTCCTTTGGTGTGTGTAGAGAATAAAGGAGGTGAGAGGTATTTATAGGTGAGGAGGAGAGGGGCAAGGTTCGTGTGTGTGTGTGTGTGTGTTTTTTTAGCAATTCGAGGGCAAGATCTCCTTATAGTGGGACCAACAACTCCCTCTGCCAAAGTTCCAGCTGGGCCAAGTGCCGCACTCCTCATGTCACGGCCTTAGCTTTCAGCAAGTGTTGTGCTTAAGCCTCTTAGTTGGGTTTTGTGGCTCGGACTAGGAGTGGGTTCTTAAGGGCCTGTTTGGACGGGCACGCTGGATGGGATTAGATGGTATTAGACTGGATTGCACGGATTTTAAGGCAATGATGGTGATGTCAGTGGATTGTCTTAAGTTCCATGGGATTGCTATACCCGGTCTGTTTGGGCACACCCGGCCAATCCCGTGATTAAACCTTCCAATCCCTTTTAATCCCTCTAACCAAACACGTCCAAGCAATTTTGAAGGGATTAGGATGGATTAGATGGGATTTAAGGTAATGATGGTGATGTCAGTGGATTGTCTTAAAATCCATGGGATTCCTATATCCCGGGATCACGATCCCATGTCAGTTTGGGCATGCCTTGCCAATCCCGGGATCTATCTTCCAATCCCACCTAATCCCTTCTAATCCCATCCATCGTGCCCATCCAAACAGGCCCTAAGGGTTTTGACCTTGGATTTGGACCTGAATTTGAGTTTGAATTTGGCTTGGCTTTGGGAGCCGGCTAGGCAAGTCTTAGGCTTAAGCTTAGGACTTAACTGGGCTTATTATGGCCATGGTTTTGGGCTTTTAAGGGTTAATGGATGCAGACTTTCACAAGTCCTACATAGTTCGGATCTTGTTGCTATTGGTCATCCCGCATAAGGTGGGGTGTCTAGTCTACACATGCTAATCAAAATATAAGAATCTCCCTCCACAATAATTGAGGAAATTGAGGGTACACTGACACTATAGATAATATTATCCATCGATGCTCTAATTTTAGCAAGCATATTTGAGCAATTGTCCGAGTACTTCCAGGGGCCGATCGTTAGAGATATACGCATGGTTGTAGTCCTTGAGACTGCCATATATGGTCTTTGTTTCTTTCTTGTTTTTTTTTTAAAAAAAACAATAGTCCATTACTCATTTACAATTTTCTTTGATGTTGTCATCCATTCACTGTTAGACATGCCTAGACTGTTTTAGCACTGGAATGTTTATTGTTGTTGCTGTCGTTATTGCTTGCTACAATTGGTGCCACTATTTGCTGTTGGTTGCTATGATTCCCACATTTTTAACATCTGATTTTAGTCTTAAAACTTTGTTTTTGCTTCTTTTGGATTGAGGACTCCAGCTGTATTTTTTTAATGGCTAAATACTATAAAGGTTACATCTGGACTGTCATACAGGGTCCCTGAGATGCGTAATCAAGAGAATCCAAACCTTCCAATTACAATAATCAAGTTTCATTCAAATAGCTTTCTTTGATGGTCGAGGGATGCAAGAATGTCTATCAGATGAAAGCAAAACCTAGAGTATGTTGAGGGGTCCTAGTAGAACCACTTGAAGATGACACTAAATACGGAGAATGGCAAGCCAATAATTCCACAAGTGAAGAAATCAACAGCTGTTTTACATGAACTATATTTTAATCTAACCAGAATAATTTGGCCCGGATCTTTGGTGTGTCAAGATATCACATCTCTTAGTTAGGAAGAAACAGTTATTGAATATTATACAGGACTTTTTCTCACAAGAATTACAGTAGCCTGAGAATATAAAATACTTCCTTCCAAAAGATAATGAAGCCCAAAAATGTTGATGGGAACAAGAAGGATATATGAATTAATGGCAGGATTAAATCTGAAATTTGAAGATCTCCATGCTCAAATACTCAGAAAACACATCCTAGTAGAGAAGTAATGGGAACATCCTTTACCATAGTAGAAAGATTACCCTTATCTCTAAAGCACCTATAGATCATGGTCAAGATACTGATAGACACAATGCAGACGTAATGACGACCATAACTTGTGAGGATGTGGTGGAGGCAGAGGGGTGCACTTTTGTACCCACTGCAAGCAAAGAATTATTTTGTTAAAACTCGCTATAAACTGTATCGTAAACCCACCTCAATACTCAAGAAGAGTGCTCATAAAACTTCCATCAAATCAAGAGAAGTTCAGCTGCGGATCACAAAGACAACTACAATCCCTCCAGTGATTTGATTTTCATCTTACGACCAAATATCAGCTCATGCTCCAAAAGGATGGCTAGTCTTCAAGGTAACTCCTCTTCTGATTCTCCAGCTCTTATGCTGATAAGTACCATCTCCTCTTCCCTCCAAGTTTCCATTACTGGTAGTCGGTGGGTGATTAACTCAGAAGCTAACAACTATACACCTAGTACGCCGAATCTGTTTTCTTCAATCATTCACGCTTCACTGCAAGGTGAAGCTAGCATATGGCATCTTCATTCCTTCCATTTCCAAAACCCATTCCTCAAACTTCTTTCCCATGTTCAAGCTCATTCCTCGAACTCTAACCATATCCAAACACATTAAATTGGTCCTTTTGGTCCCATAAGACCATTCCCATTAGCTAGGCCCAAAACCCACTAGGGCCATTTGTTGCCTCCCCATTCCAGCCCATATGCCCACACCATGGTGTACCATAAAGATCGTTAAAGGGCCGTAAATATTGTTACAGCACCGTAAAGGCCGTTACATAAATATAATAGTGGCAACCATTACACATTATAGGGTTGTAAAGGCCATTACAGAAAAAAAATGACCCGTAAAGGCCGTTACAACCCCCATAATGGCCCATACGCCCCTTGTAAAGGGCGTAACGGCCTTGTAATGGACCGTTATGAAGCCAATACAAGTTTTATGGATTTGTTTTCAATAAAAAAAATTAAAAATTAAATACATGAATAAAAATAAAATAAAATAAAAAAAGGAAGAGGTTGTAACGGCCATTACACCTCGTATCGTAAAGGTAACGGTGGTGGCCGTTACGGCCACCGTTACTGTTACAGAATACCTGGGCCCACACGGATCTAACACTGCCATCAACTCTAGTTCAAACTCAAAACTTAATTCTAGACTAAACCCATCCTACAAGTTCACACACTTTTAAGCATATTTTCCAACTTTATGCACGTTGACTCCTACACCCTCCCAATCACCCTCTACCTCATCACTAAAATTCCTCTATCCATCCATCTCATCCTACTTAATTTCCACCTCACCCTATGTTATTCTGAAATGACAGTCACCTCAACTTAGCATTTTCAAAAACTCATAATTGAGAGACAAACAACCTCACTTTTAACATAATGTCCCATCCACACCAAATCCTACATTGAAAGGAGACATTGGAACCTTTTCCAAAGAAATACACATCTCCACTACACATATTTCTTTCTACATTGATAGGCATTTTCCCCCACCAACACTCATCCCAAACTATTCTATAGCAACCATCTCCACTCCCATCTAAGAGCAATTACGAGAATCAAGCTCCCTGATAAAGTCCAAATCAACCTACACGGCTACACGTCCACTTGCAGAGTAGAATGAGAGCTAGGAATACAGATGGATAAGAAGAAGAAGAGCTACATTATCCACATCACCCAAAACAGACGGAAGTCGAGATTTCCAGGGCATTGTGCATGCATGATCTTTGTTACTCTATACGCTTGGTGGAGGTGCGGTGCAGTAGGCAATATTGCATATGAAGGTCAAAGACACACAAGTAGCAATACATTTGATGCTAGGTTCAATAGATTGCTCAAAAACTCAAATTGATGTGGCTAACGATCACTAACATTTATGTGGTCCATTATTAATGCAGGGGCATTTTCACACCAGACTAGAGTGGAGTAGCCCGTGGGATGCGGGGACACACTCGGGGTGGGTGACCCATGTGATTTGGGGCCCACGGGGGAGGTTTCATATTCCAGGCTCCTCACAGGGGGTGATTAATGCGCATTTCACACTAGGCTTGAGTGGAGTAGCTTGTGGGATGCAGGGACACACTTGAGGTGGGCAGCCCATGTGATTTGGGGCCCACGAGGGGGGTTGGGCCAAGGTCCCAACCCATGAGATGTGGGGCCTGGACTATGAGATAAAATGATTAATTCGTCATACTCTAACAGTTCGAGCTTTTAGAGCAAGTGGTTAATTGTCCTGCATCAATTATTTTTTGAGGATTAATGAAAATTTTATTAAAGGCTTGCTTGCAAACAAGCGGAAAAAGAATAATAACAAGGGGTAAATTACTAACAAATTACATCCTAACTATAGATCTAACAAAATCTAAGTCGATTTTCGTAGTGGAGCCCCATTCCAGAATATTTACTTTAATAGACAGCAGTTAAGCATCAATAGAGCCTGCGGAGTCCCGAAACCAACGTCTATTTCTCACACCCCAAATGGCCAGCAAAATAAGGTTCCAAATCGGCCTAGTCTTCCTAAACACCCTCCCCATGTCACGCCCAAGGGCCAAAACAGATTGCAGATCACTCATGCCATTTGAAGACGAGAAAGAAAATTCTCCCAAATCTTGGCAGAAAAAGGACAGGGCATGAACAAATGATTAATAGATTCAAAATCTCCCAAGCATAGGCAGCACATGTTCAGGATGACCATTGCTCGCTTTTGAAGGTTAGTTATCAGTCATTAGAACCTTCTTCCTACCCACTAACTAGGTGAAAGCAGCCACTTTGGGAGGAGCACTGTACGACCAAAACTGATAGGCAAAGGTCCCAAGAGGGCTTGTAGACTACGGGAGAAGCATATTGTAGAAGGATTAGACTGCAAACCTACTGGAGCTATGGATAACCCACACTAAAGAATCCGCACGCCCTGGTGGGCCACATTATGAAGTCGCCCCAAAAGAGAAAGAAGCTCTTATGTTTCATTGTCTAAAAGATGTCTCCTGTAAGGAGGAAGCCAAATAGCTGAGAAACTGCAATAATGAAAGCAATTTGCTACTTTTAGCTCGTAGGAGGTCGGGATCCTAGCCAAAGATACAGATCAAGGTATTCAATAACGGTAACGGTGGCCATGATGGCCACCGCCGTTATCATTACAATATAGGCCGTGACAGCCACCACTGTTATCATTACAATACAGACCGTAACGGGCCGTTACAGGCAATTTTTTTTGTAACGGCCATTACAACCATTTTGGCCCCATAACGCGTAACGATTATGGTTGTTACCATTACGTAAGCCTTTATTTCCGTTACGTAACCATTTTTTTTAATACCTTGATAAAGATTATACAACAAACTAACCAAGGGCCCTCCAGAAGTTTATTCTAGAGCCATCATTGAGGGAAAAAGACACTCCTTCCCAAAACATCCCACTCAGATCCACAATAGCCCGCCACAAGAAGGATGCCCTATAATGAGAAGACTCCTTGGTCTCCCATCCTCCTCCCTTGAGACCGTATTTGCACGCTATTAATTCGTGCCAAAGATGCCCCTCAGTCCCGTATCTCCAAAGCCATTTTCCAAGGAGAGCTTGATTCATACGACTCAGTTGACAAATTCCCGCGCCACCCTAATCCATAGGCTTACACACTTCCTCCCAAGCCAGCAAGTGGAATTTAAAACCATCTACCGAGCCCCTCCACAAGAAACCCCCTCTCAACTTGTCCAAATTATCCCGCACTGATTTTGGACAATGGAATAAGGACAAAATAAACTGGCATGTTGGATAGAGTGGCTTTAAGGAGAACCAAACGTCCAGCCAAGGAAAGATAACAACTCTTCCACTTAGACAGCCTACTCTCAACTCTCACCAAGACCTTATCCCATTATTAAGGAGTGTAATAAATAATATAGTCACACCAACTTCAAAAACCATACCAACCAAAGTTGGACTATGAGGGAGGATGCTGGATTTAAAAAAATAAAAAAAATAAAAAATAAAAAATAAAAAAAAATAAGAGAAGCAATTGCTGACCATTAACATTCCATGGGTAAACTTTTGACCAAAGAGCTAAGGCCACCTACTTGGTGTACTTTTTCTAGAGTGATCCATCGATGTTAGGGGCACCAAATGAGTAGTTCAATTTATAAGGAAGGTCACATGAATAAAGGTGACGATTGGGATTCAGTCTAAGGAATCCCCGAGGGACACCAAGCTGATCTCACATGGTCTTCCTATTTCTAAACACTTCTTATCTCAGCTTTTCATACTAAATCAATTCTCACCAAAAAAAAAATAAAAAATCCATACTGAATCAAAACCCCACATATGAACAGAGTTTAAGAAGGATAAATGCTACAAAAGAAAACAAAAAATTATAAGGGTCTTTCCTTGTTAGTCATAACTCTCACTGTGATCACTGCCTAATCTTTGTAAATCAATACTATGAAAACAAGAAATAAGAAATAGAAAAGAGATACCCTTTAAGGAAATACAATGGTTGAACTGTTGCAAGAGGCATGATCATCCTTAGCAAGAGCTACATAGTTCACAGGTATTACTGCACCAACCTTGCTGCCTTCCTTCTGGTCCTTGCCACCAGAAATTCCATGTCGGGACGAAGGCGTTGTGACACTCCGGCTTGTGGGAGTTCCCCCTGCTGTATTCACATTATTGCTTGACGATTTCTTCATTGTCAAAGGCCTCAATGCGGTCGGCCTTGAACCAAACATTGCCTCTTGCGCGGTAGCATGCTGCCCTTGCAGCCGTTTCTGTTCCTGTATAGCAAAATGGGTCAAGCAAAATGAGTCGCTGAAGTTGTTCAACAAGTAGGAATACATGACATTATTTGCGTGCCTGCACAAAATATATGTCAGAGTTATTACTCTTCTCAACTGCATTATATAATATGCGTTCTAGTATGGAAATTGCATGCATGCAGCTCAATAAATATTTCAGGCATGCCATGTAAGAATGCTGAAGTTGAATATCTTAGGTGCATGTTTGGATGTACCAACAAAACATGTTCAACTTTGAATATCCTAGGACCTGTTTGCGTTGGATAATTCATAAGGATCTTTATCGGTTTAGGCTTCCAACAGGGTAAAAGAAGTGGAACCCAGGACTCTTATGTCATCAAACCCTTGGTCAATTTCTTCAAAAAGGCTCCATGATTGCAAACTATTTTGTTTTGGCACCCCCAACCAAACAAAATCCATCACATTAGAGAGTCTCTGTCACATAACGGCAAGGGTTTGATAACATGGAACCCCAGTCCTCATATCTTCAAGCATTGAACCCGAAAAGGTTCAAAAATATTTTTTTTAACCATCGAATGTGAACAAGTTCTGAGGGTGCATACTTGGATGAATCACCAAAGCATGGTAGGCAACATCAGAGCCTACAAGGTTGGCTTGTCTTTGTGCTGGAGATGAAATGAAATCTACATGAAGGGGTTTCCATTTACCCTCTTTTCTGACCCAAGTTACAAGAAACATACAGGAAGATCCACAACATATCTCACTTGAATTTTGATGCTACCCCATTGTATCAGCCTAGGGAACCAGGATCTTCCAAAATGAAAACAAATTTGTACCAAGGCGTAGGCAGCAAACTTATAGATGTATGGTACAGACATAATGCACAAGTCTAGTTATACATGCAAGAGTAATATAATAAGCACATTTATGTGCAAGATTATCCATCTTATGTTTACTAGTATCTACTAATAAGAATATGAGTTGTATATGTATTGGTCCATACACACATATGAACACTTGTGCTCTCTATGCACATATACATGCTCTCATGTATGCATAAATTAAAGATACACATCCTTAATTGAAAAAAATTTCAATCTATGTGTGCATGTAGGTTCATTCATGTAGCGTATTGATGTAGAGCGGGTCACAAACACTTTCATGACAAAGATTTTCCACAAACGAGAGAAGGCCCGAACAGAG
This sequence comes from Magnolia kwangsiensis, assembly GCA_037074715.1. Lineage (NCBI taxonomy): Eukaryota > Viridiplantae > Streptophyta > Magnoliopsida > Magnoliales > Magnoliaceae > Magnolia > Magnolia kwangsiensis. The sequence continues at coordinate 81,020,171 of CM073586.1, read as the reverse complement.
GCGGAAATGATCTGGACCGTCAAAACTTTAAAACAGTCGTATTTCACAAACAAGGATGAGTTTTTTTGACATATCATAGATGAATTTGGGGTAGGAGAAGCTACTTTAGCCAACCAACCCGCTATGCCGGGTTGCCCATGCCGGATTTGCAAGATTCCATCAGATTAATGGTCGAAAGTCCAATTTACTTTCCTTTTTACTATAAATAATATGTTTTAGTTTAAGTATTACTTTTGATCCTTTGAGTTGTAGAACCCATGCCCAACATGAAAAGGGCTTAGAAAAATTAGGAGAATAAAAGTCTAGTACGAATGGTGACCGTGTATAAATAGTAAGTTTACTATTTATAGTAAGTCTAGTTTTTAGGGTGTTTGAGTTGTAGTTTAAATCTAAAACTCCATCCTAGGTTTGAGCTCATTATTTAAAGGATTGTAATTTCGTTTTTTCATCATCAATCAATTTATTTAGAATTTATCAAAAATTATTTCTATTTTTATCCCTTGTGGATTTGATGAAGCTCTGTGAGAAGTACAGAGACCTCCGTGGATTCGGAGTAGTTATTCCCTGAAGAAGACGATGATCGATCTCATCACGTCCCTCCTTATATCAGTTGGTATCAGAGTGAGGGCTCCCCTCAGGCCAATGGCAACTGACAACGGAATGGATCAAAATCCTATGAACAGTTATCCAGGGATTTGTTATCTATCAGGAATAATGGAAACTTTCCATCGGAAGAGTCAATTGACCATGCAAGCGTTGTAGGCAACCCTTGACTATATTGCGGATACGGTAATTCCGCCCTGATCTTAAGGCAATGCTCAGCCACTCATGATCGTTGTATGGCACAACCCTGATTTCCGTAGAGCACTTCCGGAAGTAAATCGTAGGGCTACCCTAGATGAGTTGAGCTCTAGTGACAAGGACATCAGTGGCGCATTACCCGACGACCGGTCCATGGAAATGATCAACTAGATCGTGCTTAAAGAAACTATCGAAGTAAGGTCAAGCTCTCAGTTTTAATGGCTTATTACGTATATAAGGCTTCCTCGATTGGTTCATAGGCAGTTTACGACCGACAATTCGGGATCAAGTTCAGATGCACCCGGTTGAGATCGTGGATGAAGCGGTTCGCTTGGCAGGTAGTGCGGAAATGCAGCTTGTAAGAGTATATACTCGACCTTATCTTTCAACTCGACCCCCCATGACAGGTGCCACGCATGACTCAACACTAGCTAAAGGAAAGGAACCAGTAGGAGGGCGTCCTCAACCTCCTACAATCATAAACCGTGACACAGGGAGTGGTCCATCTAGGCTTTAACATGCAGCACCAACAACAGTGGGTTCGAGTAGGATTCCAAATCCTTATAATCAACCAAGGCCAAACAATTTTTACCGTTCTGACCAACCAAGCCACTTATCAAAGACCTGCCCTCAACGCCCCTCAACTCACTTGGCCATTAACAAAGGAGGCACTGAAGGTGAGGCAGCGGAAGAAGGCCCTGGATTTGATGAAGATGAACAAGCTGCTCAAGAAGGACTTGGTGACAAAGAATGGTTGGTCGAGGATCATGGCGAATCCTTGGTTGTGAGGTGATTATTGTACACTCCAAGTAAGGAAGTGCACCCGTAGCAACACGATATATTCCGTATGCAGTGTACCGTCATTGGTAAGGTTTGTGATGTAATCATATATAGTGGCAGTAGTGAAAACATCGTCTCGAAGTGATGGTGAACAAGTTGTGACTACTTACGATAAAGCATACTTCCCCTTACTCAATTGGCTGGATAAAAAAGGTGAACCACACCAAGATAACTGAACAATGCACTTTCTTGTTTTCAATTGTTAGGAATTATAAAAACTAATTACTTTATGGTGTAGACAACATAGAAGCATGTCATATGTTACTCGGTTAACCATGACAATCGGACCGTGCTACGCAACCTACCAAGAATGAGTCAATGTTTACGTTTTCGTCAAGGACGGTCAAAAGATGACCCTATGGTATCAAAGAACCACCCCGAAGCTTCTAAAATGAAGGGAAGCTCCCTCCTGACCATTCGAGACTTCATGGAGAAATCCAATGAAACCAACGAGGTGTACACCGTGGTGGCAAAGTGCGATGAATCGGAGCCCAAAGACATTTCTCCAAGTTTAAGGCCATTGCTAAACAAATTCAAAAGAATCTGGCACGAAGAGTTACCCGATGGATTGCGCCCCACCCGGGACATCCAACATCACATAAACCTCTTCCCTGGGGCTAGCCTGTTGTTCTTAGGATTTGTTGTGACGTCCACAGGCATCCGTGTGAACGATAAAAAAGGTGTGAGACAGGGAATGGCCGATTCTGATGAACATTCATGAAGTGAGGAGTTTCCACAAGTTAGCAATATTCTATCATCAATTCATGCAGAATTTTAGCACTATAGTTGCACCCATTACAGATTGCATGAAAAAATGCTCATTTCAATGGACCGATGAGGCTGACAAGAGCTTTGGTGAAATCAAGCATCGCTTGTCCACAACACCGATCTCAATCTTCCCAGTTTCGATAAGTTGTTTGAGGTTGAGTGTGACGCCTCATATGTCAGAATTGGAGGAGTCTTATCACAGGATGGTAGGCAGGTAACCTTCTACAGCGAGAAGCTCAGCTGAGCAAAGCCTAGAGGTGGGCATCAAGTTGAGTCAGACCGAGTTAGGGCTGACCCGACTCGATCCAGTTTTGAAATATGCCTGACCCAAACTCGACCCGACTCCATACCGAGTCCAGCATGCCTAACTCGATCCAAGTATGGGCTCAACTAATCCAAACAGAGTCCGACCCGGTTAGAAATATCGAGTCGAATCGAGTTGGTACCGAGTCGGATCGAGTCATCAAGCTAGGTTATAAAAATCAGCCACGGCTATGACTCAGGTGGGCCACACCAAAGGAAAAGATGGAAATGGACACCAATGTGGGGCCACCTTTCATCAAACTCATTTATAAGGTCTACCTCATCAAACACTCAGATGGGCCACGCTGCTCAAAAGTAGGGTTTTTAGGATCAATTTTACATTTTTTTCATTGGTATGGCTCGTATGATATTTTTATCAAGATGATCAGTTGTATTTATGACTAACATAAGGGATCTCACATGATAGACGAAGTTGATTTCACATAGGTCCCACAATCAGAGCTTATTTCCCCAAGCACACAAAAGACCCTCTTTCCACCCAAATTGTATACGTAAAATCCACACTATCTATTAGGTTAGAACCATTGCTTGGACCATTCATACAAAAGATAACCCCAATTAAAAACTCATATGTGCCACACCAATGGAAACAATGTAAAATTGCTCCCAATACTGATAGGTTAGTGCGGTGTGGCATGCTTGAACTCTGAATCATGGTGATTTTTATATATTCATTTCATCCAAAGTAAATGAAGCATGTCCATAAAACGAACAAAGTAAATAAACCACATCCACATACAGACCAATAAAACCACCATTCATTCAATATCATCTGTATGGTGAATGCCTTTGTGGCATGCAACCTGAGTAAACTTGTCCATAATCGTAACCCCCTCCTCCACCTTCGTCGCCAAAATCATCATTTGGTTCTCTTTTTACGGCTTCAACTGTGGGAGAACTCTAAGCTGACTCCGAGCTGGAGGTATCCAAAAGATGGTCGTTTACCTCTATTGAATTAGATGGTGGAGATTCTTTTCCATCGTCCTTATTCATAGATTCAACAAAATTTTTCAGTTGCTTTTATGATCCGATTTGTATAGGATTCCCAACTGCCTATAGAATGCTGCGAGACTTTTAAAAAACTTTGATTATTTACTCATGCCTGATTCAGCATCATATTGTCTCGCAGGGGGTTGATGGTGTTGTCTGGTCCTGGATGCCATTTTCAAGTTTTCTTTTACGACATCTTTATAATGTTGTTCTTCTTGTTCCCTTAAAAGTCTCTCTTATTCTTCTCTACTAATTGTGGAGGCAGTTCCTCCTTGCTTGTCACTATCCTTTTCCTCTAACTCCTCATCAACAGAGTTCCCTTTCCCCCATATTAGACCAACGAATCTTGTGTACGAATGAGCGCTTCAACTGATTTCGGTGTAAGTGAGCTCCGATACTTGTTCATGACCCTACTCCCCGTACTAAAAGCAGATTCTGACACTACGGTTAAAATTGGAATTGATAATATATCTCGTGCCATTAACGAGAGCACATGGTATTGTGAATCACGAGATTTTGACTTCCACCAGTCTAAAACATGAAATTCTTCGCCTTTGTACTTTACAAGTGGCTCCTTAAGATAGTGGTCAAGTTCTGAGTAGGTTGTCTGCGTTTGAGTATGAACCTCTGCAAGGAAAGACATGAAATCAACGATCGTGTTTCGCTCTTCATCAATAGTAGAACTAGAACCCACTTCAGGAGTACTTAGGCCTGCTGCTGCAGTATTATCTCTTATGGCGCCCAAAGTTTGTACATAGAAATTGTACAAATCATCAACTGCATCATGAATCTTATTGACCTCAGTGACACTCTTCTCACCATATAACTTACTAAAGATGAATATAATCATGACCATCTTGTATCAAGGATCAAGAACGACTGCAACTGCCATTATAAAACTGCATTCACACCAATACTTATCAAACTAAAACTGCATACCCATGGTCATTAATTGTAAAAAGTCTAGTCCACTACAACTTCTTTGCAAAACATCTTTTACCCTTCAAAGTTTTGGCATAAATATATTTGTTGTTGGATACTTGCTTCTTGAAAATTTCTTCGTTGGGTCGTAAAAAACAGAAAGGAACTTGCGAACTGATTCAACTCTTGGCCAATTATCATTAGAAGGCAACCAAAGATACGCACTATCATGCTCCGCATAGTGAGAGAATGCATCTTTAAAAGCTATCGTTGAATCCAACATTTCAAAAGTTGAATTTCAACGTGTTATGACATCCAGCTTCATCATTCTCTAAGATAACAAATTCAACCGTTTCACGATGTCATTTCATGTATATAATCGTGAAGGTGACCCCTATATGTACTTCACACTCTCTTATATTCTCGATCATTGACTCAATTGTTTTAAGGTCATCTTGTACAATGAAGTTCAGGATGTGAGCACAACACCTACATGAAATATCTTTCCACCAAAATACAAGTCAAAGGTGGCTCTAAATTGGTTCCACAAATTCGTTATCACACTATCATTTGCAAAGGAATTGACTAAAGTTATTGAGGAGATTTTCTTCTCAAGGCCTCACTCCACAAGACATTTGTAGATGCAATCTGAAATCATCAATCCAGTGTGAGGAGCAAGATAACGAAAGTTTATAATTCTTTTATAGAGCCTCCATTTGGCATTAACGTTGTAGGCAGTGACATATACCACTTTCGTTGATTGAATGTCGGCCACAAATCTAATGTCAGGCAGATTTGGGAAACCAATTTCAACTATCCTTTCAACTTAAGATTCTTGCTCACATACATCTTCATATACACTCTCTTTATTGTTGTACGGGTGAACTTCTCGTATATGGGTTAAGGCCTCTGGCTAATTCGATTAAAAAAATTACTCTACCATCTAAAATGGTCTTTCATTAGAAATAATAAATCCGGCTGACAACTCGTTCACATGTTCTCTATTATACTTATAGATGGACAATGTACCTTACGACGGACCCACTAAAGAGTGGGCAAATGAAAGTGTCTGTTACTCCGAGGTCTGAATTATCACTTTTTTATAATACTTTGAAATGTGTTTCTTAAGAGTTGTGGTCAACCCATCTACTTATTTAGCATATTAAGCCCTGCAGTACTTGCATTGTATCTTCACCATGCCCTTTTTCAGGGTTACTTCTTCAAAATCTTCCCACACTACCAATCTTTTTTTTGCTTTTCCTGTAATCTGTGATTGTGAGGTATTAATATCAATGGACACCTCTTCATCTTCTATACCTAATCATTTATCCTCTAAGATCATCGACGATGTAACCGACAAACCGCTGGGGGTACTGAAAATTTCCTCGCTAGCCATCTAATAGTTGAAAGATACTAAATCAGTTTGGCACTAGCACTCAATGCACTAAACCCTAAGGGCCTGTTTGATTTGTATTGTTTCACCTGTAAATGGTAAATACCAAGAAATGGGTGATTATTACCGTTTCACATGTTTGAATACTCAAGGCGATTTCACTTCTTGGAAACCGGTTCAAAAATAGTAATGGCCATTTTAAGACCCCATTTTGATGTATATGATATATCTATTCCATTCATTCATTTTATCACAACATTTTGATATATTAGAAGAAAAATGAGTTAGATCCAACAGTCAACTGGCCCGTACCAAAAGAAAAAATGGCCACATGAAGTTTTTAATGGTAAGTATTTAATTCACATATTTCTATGGCGTGGTCCACTTGATCTTTGGATATACCTCATTTTTTGGCTTATATCAAAAATTTGTCTGACATAATGGATGAACGATGTGGATATATGATATGCATCATGGTGGGACCCACAAATGTTTTATAGTATTTGCCATTTTAACCTCTAAAAAGTAGCCGTCAAATCAATTACGAGGAAGAGTGCGGCAACTACGGAGGGAAATAATTATTATTCTTTTTCCAGGTATTTACCATCCCACTGGAAAATCAAACAGGCCCTAAATTAGTCACCCATCCAAGGTTGGATAGATTGTAATACTTTCATATTCTCATTTAAATGCCCACTCTAAAAATCCGACAGCATCTCCCGATGTCTCTACAGATAAGTTGATCTTCTATTACATTTTGATGCCAAATATCTAAGGAATGTGAAGATATTTGATATAAAATATGAAAAAGAAGAAACATATTCATAGAGAAATGGGGAGATGAAGCGCACATCAGGCATGAACATTTAAATAAGTTTTATGAAAGCATACTATCTAACCTTGAACTATCAAAAATGGGACAATTTAAGCAATTTATATGCCACCAAAAACACACTATATTTATGTTTGGCCATATAGAAATCCTCAAATGGGCAACTAATTATCTAACTCATTAAGTCACAATAATAAACTAAGAAAAAAGCAATGTAATTGTAATCCATATACATTAAGCTAACTATATAAATATAATGCACAGTAATAAGCTAAGCAAAAAAGCAACGTAATTCATACATATTAAGCTAACTATCTAATGCATAATAATAAGGTAAGCAACAAGCAATGTAAACCATAATTTCAAAAAATTAACCACTACTTGTTTAATTCAAATAAATAAAACACATTAGCAATTTAAGATTCAGGGTTTAAGGATTAGGTTTAGCCGTTTAGGTCTTAAGGTTTAGGGTTTAGGGTTTAGTATTTCGGGTTTGGATTTAGGGTTTAGGTTTTAGGGTTAGGGTTAGGGTTAGGTTATAAGTTTAGGGTTTGGTTTTAGGGTTAGGGTTAGGGTTGGGGTTGGGGTTAGGTTTTAGGGTTAGGGTTAGGGTTTAGGGTTAGCCCAGCCGCACCTGAGCCAGGCCGGATGCACCACAGCGAGCCCCGCCACACCACACCCGAGCTAGGCCACAGTGAGCCCTGCCTCATCGCACCCAAGCCAGGCTAGGCACAGCGCACCCGAGCCAGGCTAGGCACAGCACACCCGACACGAGCAAGCCCAGACACACCACAACGAGCCCAGGCCACTCCCGAGTCAGCCCAGACGCACCACAGCGGTTCCAAGCTACTCCATTTAATGATTTATCTTATTAAAACAATAAAAAAGAAAGAAATAATACTTGAAATAGAGCTGGACAGGTGTTGTTATGTGACGGGTGGAGGAGACAGAGAGGAGCTCGAAGCCTCGAATGGGTGGTCGCTGGCTGGACGGGTGTTGTTGTGCAGACGAGCGGAGGAGAGAGAGAGAGGAGGAGCTCGCTGATAGAGGGTGGTCAAATGGGTGGCTCCACCGAAGTAGGGTTCTCGGATTGGGTTGGGTGCAGCACGGGCTACTGGTAGGGATAGGGATGGGGAGGGTTTTTTTTTTTATATATATAGTACCCGATAACCGGATCAAGTCGGGTTTCAAATCGGGTCGAGTTACTATGTAACTCGAACTCAACTCGGTCGGGTTTCAAATCGGGATAGGGCTACTCAATCCAAACCCGACTCTGCCATTTGGTTCGGGTTGAGTCGGATCTGACCGAGTCGGACGAGTCGAGTCGTCCCTTGCCCAACTCTAGCAATGCCCGAAAGAAATGGTTGACATATGAGCTTGACTTGTAGCCAGTGGTTCAAGCACTGCAACATTATCTGGTTTAGAGAGACTTTGTTCTTTACATTGACCACCAAGTCTAAAAGTTTATTAATAGTTAAGCTAACGTGAATTGTGTGCATGATAGATGGGTTGCATTTTTGCATAAATCCACGTTCGTTCTGAAGCATGAGTCAAGGCAGCAGTACAATGTGGATGATGCACTTAGCCGCCATGCATCACTACATATTACGATGAGCAATAAGGTAGTCGGCTTCGACTGTCTCAAGGAATTGTATAACGAGGACGAGGACTTTAAGGATGCACGGGTGAGGTTACAAGAGGTCATCCTAGTGACCTATACATGCAAGACGGTTTCCTCTTCAAAGGTAATCAACGATGCATCCCCCAAAGTTCTCTTAGGGAGCTTATTATCCAAGAACTACATGGAGGTGGCCTTGGTGGACACCTTGGACAAGACAAGTCGCAGGCTCTTGATGATGAATGATATTGCTAGCTACAATTGGTACGTGATGTGAATAAAGCAATGTAGTGTGGTCATGTTTGTCAGAACTCCAAGGGGTAGTCTCAGAATACAGGCCTCTACACCTCGTTACCTATGCCTGACGACCCTTGTGAGGAGTGAAGACTTATCTATAGACTTCGTGTTTGGTCTCCCACGAACACAACGGGGCATGGATTCAGTGTTCGTGGTGGTAGATCGTTTCTCAAATATGGCACACTTTATCCCATGTACAAAGCCTTCGATGCAACACACATAGCAAATTTATTCTTCAGAGAGGTAGTGTGGCTACACAGGATTTCCAAGATCATTACGGGCGTCCATGACACGAAGTTCATTAGCCACTTTTGGCGGACTTTGTGGAATTGGTTCGTTACGCAACTTCAGCTCAGTAGTGCCTACCACCCACAAACCGATGGGCAAACTTAACTTGTGAATCGCAAGTTGAGAAACCTACTCCGATGTATTTCAGGTGACAAATCGAAGCAATATGATTTAGCCTTGTCTCAAGTGGAGTTTGCATTCAACAACATAGTGAACCATTTGATAGGGAAATCCCCATTCCAGATTTTTTATAGTCGAGTACCCCACCACACACTTAACTTGGTCCATTTGCCTAAGCTCCTAGGCATGAGCATTATAGCAGAACATATGGCGGACCGAATTGTGGGCATTCATGAGGATGTGCAAGCCAAGTTACAAGCTTCGAACAACAAGTACAAGGAGCAAGCCGACAACGAATGGCAACAAAAGGTGCTTGAGGTGGGCGACTATGTTCTAGTGCATCTAAGCAAAGAGAGATTTCCGACCGGCACCTACAACAAATTAAAGAACGAGAAGATTGAACCGGTACCGATCATCTGAATATTAATGTCAAGGCTTACATTGTTGATCTTCTAGATGACATGGAGATCTCGTGTACTTTCAACATTGTGGACCTAACCGAGTATCATAAACCAAAGCTAGACAAGAACTCTAAGTCAAGTTCTTTTGAAGTGAAGGGGACTAACGTATAGCATGTCGCAAACACTTTCATGGCAAAGATGGACCAGAGAAGGCCCGATTGGAGGCAGAAATGATCCGGACCGTCAAAACTTTAAAACAATCATATCTCGCAAACTGGGATGATTTTTTCAACATATCATATATGAATTTGAGGTAGGAGAAGCTACTTTAGCCAACCAACCTGCTACGCCATGTTGCACACGCCGGATTTGCGAGATTCCATTAGATCAATGGTCGAAAGTTCAATTTATTTTCATTTTTACTATAAATATTAAGTTTTAGTTTGAGTATAACTTTTGATCCTTTGAGTTGTAGAAGTCACGTGCAACATGAAAAGGGCTTAGAAAAATTAAGAGAATAATGTGATTAAGCCAAATTGGACACTTATGATTTTTGGCCGAAAACCATGAATTCTAATAGGAATGGTGATCGTCTATAAACGGTAAGTTTACTATTTAGAGTAAGTCATGCTTTTAGGGTGCTTGAGTTGGAGTTTGAGTCTAAAACTCCATCCTAGGTTTGAGTTCATTATTTAAACGATTGTAATTTCGATTTTTATCATCAATCAATTTATTTTGAAATTATTAGAAATTATTTCTATTTTTATCCCTCGTGAATGGGGGTGTGCACGAACCGAGCTAGCTCGGTTAGCTCGCTCGACTCGACTCGAAAAAGCTCAATTCGACTCGGTTCAAAGCTGAGTTCAAGCCGAGTCGAGCTAATTTTTTCAGCTTGAAAATCAGTTCGAGCACGCCCCAACTTGGATCGAATCCAGCTCAAATCAAACTCAGATCGAACCAATTCGGTGACTCGGTTACTTTTCCATTGATGTTGCTCACCAACTGTTTGATAAAATGACTCAATGAAAAGTGGTTGGTGGCAAGGAAGGTATTTTTTTTCCCTAATGTACTAAATCACAAGCTCAAGGAACTGAGGGTACATGTGCTTATAATCGAGCTCGATGAATCCTTGCATCCCGATGCGCTTTGTTATCAGGCAGAACGAGTTGTGTACACCCTCTTGTTGGGTGAGATTGTATTGAGATATCAACCCACAAACAGCAATCCGTCCGTGGACTTTCATGTTCAACAGAACTGCACAAAACTGCATCGAGCACGCATCCACCCACAATTTCAAAGTAGATGTCTATGCCTTCAGGGAAGCACCGTTTCAAGGTTGTAGCTAGATCCTGCTCCTCTTTGGGTTCGATGGTGGCAAGGAAGGTATGTACATGAAACAAATACCCTTTTGCTCTTTGTTTTTCTTGGTTTTTATGTTGCTTAGAAGATGTTTGATAAAATACTTGTAAAACCATTGCCTCTATTTGTAAAACAGTGGAAATTTGAAGTTGCAGTTCAGGTGTTTGTGGAAATGCCTCAATGGCGAACTCGGCTCGATCTTGGCTCGAACTCGGCCCGAGCTGCTAACCAAACCGAGCCGAGCTGAGTTCAAGCTGAGGTCAGCCAGTGGCTGAGTCGAGTTGAGCTGACTCAATGTACACCCCTACTCGTGGATTCAAGGAAGCTTTGTGAGGAATCCAGAGAGCTTTGTGGATTCGGAGTAGTTATTCCCTGAGGAAGACGGTGATCGATCTCATCACGTCCTTCCCTGCGTCATGTATGCACACATGTATATGCATGTAATAAAAACACAAAGGCATTACATATGTATGGTCCAGTTATAATGAGCATATCCAGTTATACATGCAAGGGTAATATAATAAGGTTATTTATGTACAAGATTATCCATCTTATGTTTACTAGTATCTACTTAAAGAATATGAGTTGTATGTGTCTATGAGTTGTATGTGTATTGGTCCATACACATATGAACACTTGTGCTCTCATATATGCATAAATTAAAGATATACATAATTGGGGGAAAAAAAAATCAATCTATGTCTTTTTTTTTTCTGTTTGTTTTTTTGGGGTTAGCTTGTTAGTACACACCCATGTCAATACACACACTCCATGTTAGCCACCCCCGCTAGGGATCGATGCCAAGACCTCAAGTGTTGAAACGAGGTATCTATGTCTACGTGTAGGTTGAATCATGTAGTGTATGCACACATGTATATGCATGTAATAAAAACACGAAGGCTTTGCAAAACAGATATAAGCACGTGTTGCATAAACGCAAGAATACAGTATAACTAATACATAAGATGAAAAACCAACTCGCATGTACATAGGCACATGGGCCAACAGATTAGCACCATCAATCCAAGATATTAACATGTATGAACCTTAAAGTATTAAACAGAAGCATGGCCAACAGATTAGCACCATCAATCCAAGATATTAACATGTATGAACCTTAAAGTATTAAACAGAAGCATGGATGATATTTTAAGTAGTTATTTTCTGTCTCCATCAACAGCGCACCCAACTAATCAAACTTGTTGAATTTTTTAAAAACAAAAGGACCGCAACTAATACAAAAAACCATTTCTGTTACGTGTATCACAACTCTGCAGTCTACATTTCATTCGAGAAGGCAATCATCTCCAGAAAAAACAAAAAACCATTTTTGTTACTCATATCACAACTCTGTGGTCTACATTTCATTTGAGAAGGCAAACCATCTCCGGAAAAAGGAAAAAAAAAAAAAAAGAGAGAGAGAGAAAAAGAAGAATATTCTTAAAGAAGAAAAAGAACACTCTTGATTGGAGCAACAACAAAATGCATGAAGAGAAAGTTCAAAACAGCGACTATAAATTGTTCACGGACTCGTTAAGATTATGTTTAGGAGTTCCAGTTCTTATCTAAATCATGTATCAGGGCAGCATTAGGAGGTGAATAGAAGCCCACACAAAGTGGGTTACTTTTTCAATGCCATCCCAAACAGCAATCATAAAAAGTAAGCTAGGGAAGCTCTGCAAACAACAATCATAAAAAGTAAGCTAGGGAAGCTCTGCAAACAACAATTTGATGGTATAGCTAAATGCACCCTAATCTAGATCAGTGTTCGAAGTATCAGTATCACCACAAGTTTTGTTGGCCAAGAATACAGAAACAATATCGATATCGCTGATAACCGGAAATGCGGGGAAACATGGGGAAAATGGTGGAATTTTCAGTGAAACTTTAGGAGATGTTAAAATGTACATATTTGCATATTTAGAAATAAACAAATTGCAAAAAGAATGCATACATAACAAGTTTCCATTTAATGGGCGCTTAAAAGCATGTCCTGTTGTCAGAAATCAGTCCGACCATCCCATCTGGCCTATTTAACCCCATCCAACCTTTCATCCAAACATCCATCGATATTGCAAAATATCAACAACACATGATATTTCACCAAAAAATCATCAACAATTGTAAAGGAAACGAAAGATTGCGGTCTCAATATTGCACATGTTGCGATATTGATAATAATAACATCGAGATATTCTCAATATTATCAATGACAAATTGAACACTACATACAACCATGTGCCCATGAAAAAAATTTGAAATAATTTTTTCTAACAAACAAAATTGTGATGATATCAATACGTTGGCGATGACTAGAGCTCGGCATCGGTCCTGATCGGATCTGATTAGGTATAATCCGATCATATCCGAATTTTTAATGGTCAGATCCGAATTCGACCCGATTTAAGACTGGATTTGGGTCACCTGATTCGGACAGACCCGATGCCTGGTTGACTTTACCCGAACCGAGTCCGCCTCGGTCAAAAAAACCGAGCCGATCGGATTAGGTACGAATCGAACAGTATAAATTAAATCAAATTATTTCATATAGTGTGATCTAATTTAACTTTTAATATATCTCCTTTTTGTGTTCAATGACTAAAATAATATTTCAAAATGGATAAACGGCTTAGATGAAATATATACATCAAGGTGGGCCCCACATAGGGCTGAAAGAACTTCTAATCTCCGTGTATTGGATTTTATTTTACTTTTAAAGTTAAACTGTTTGCTTGCTTTTCACGCAAGCACGGCCGGGACTGAATTTGATCGGGTGAATTGTGTATTCACGTTGGCGAGGTTTGTACATCTGATGATGGGGTAGGTGTTATATCCAAACCGTTCATCCATTTAGAAAACTTGTCTTAAGGCCTGAGACGAAAAATAAGGCAGATCTAACTATTAGGTGGACCACACGAATGATTTAACCATGAAAATCATTCTTTGCCGCTATTTGTGGTGCGGTCCAGATGAACTTTGGATTTTTTTTTTTTTTTTGAAAAATGCTCTAACATGATCTCTAAAAATACATGAACAGTGTAGATGTAATAAATACATCACTGTGGGCCCATATAACTTAGTCTCTTTTGAATCGTTCGTATAACTCGGAGCTCGAGGAGCGTCCGCTCGTCTACACACGCCACAGCCAGCTGGCCTAGGCTACAACATACGGCACAGCTGGTGGCTAGTGTTTGTACTGGTAGTCTAGACGCGGATTGCTTACCGAGTAACGCCAGCCTCTGTGGGGTCCACCATGATTTAATTATTTTATCCACTCCGTCCATCCATTTTAAAAGATAATTTGAGTACTCCAGAACAAAAACAAAATATATCCAAATGTCAAGTGGGCCACACCACTAAAAATAGTGTGAATTGAAATTATACCGTTGAAAATTTCTTAGAGACCACAGTAGTTTTGGTTCAATCTTTTATTTGTGTTATCCTTTCATCCATGCCTTTGTGATCTTATGAACAGGTTGGATGACAAATAAACATCACCGTGGGGCCTACCAAGGTTTCAACGGTGGAAGTCATTATTCCCACTATTTCCTGTGGTGTGGTCCACTTGAGCTTTTTCCATTCTTCAATTTTCGGCTCAACCACTAAAATTAGCTGGAAAAACGGATGTACAGCGTGGATAACCCACACACATTCATGGTAGGCCCCACTGAGTTTACTCAATAACATAAAAGCATACTGAATACATGCCATAAAACAATGTTAGTGGTGCTAACGGAAATGGATGGGCTACACGCTGTGTTCGTGATATGTGAGCCCCACCATGATGTATGTCTTTCAACGATGCCATTCATCTATTTTTACGGATCATTTTAAGGTTTGATAAAAAATATTAAAGGGGTAAAAATCTCAGGTGGACCACACCATAGGAAAACAATAATGATTGGATATCCTCTATTAAAATCCCCCCAGCCTCCAGATCTGGTCGGATCTGATCGGATCGGGTCCATCCGAATCGGGTTTCGGATCGGATCTATCCGGATTGACCACGATCCGAGACAGATCCGAAAACCATTCGGATCTGAAATGACTAACCCGATCCTCACCGATCCAGGCCGTCGGTTCGGTTAGGATCGGGTCTGATCGGGTCGGATCCACCGGATCGGATCAATTTTGCCCAGCTCTAGCGATGACGATATTATTGAAATATCTTTGATACACCTATGATATAAGCATAACCTAGAATTTACATAGTCAAAAATATTAGTGATATATTGGTGATATTGACGCATTGGCAATACAAGCGACACCTAGAATTTACATAGTTGAAAATATTGGTGTTTACATCAGCAGTATTGATACTGGCGATACTTAGTGATACATTGCTAATACCTGGAATTTTTGATACTACCAGCGCTATCGGTATCAGTATCGCTACCAGTGTTATCGTATCACTGAGCTGGAGATAAAGATAATATCAGAGATATTTCAATAATATCGAAGATAATTCGAACACTGATCCGGATTTCCCCTTTAACATAGAACATTTCCCATCTAAAACAGCCGGTGATTCAAAATTTCCAAGCTTTCAAATAAAATCATGACCACATATAGCACCATTAAAAGCAAAACAAAGAGAAAGTAGACCCACCCGAGATCTCCGTTTCTCCTCTTCTCTATCTTGTCGGAGTATGGTGTATTCTTCCAAGGTCTCTAGCAAACGCAGCTGAATTTAAATATCACAGTCAAGACTTAGCAGTACTGCAAGCACACATTTTTATAGACTACAGAAAAAAGATAGGTGAATAGCTAGATTTACACCTTGTGATATAAGAATGGCATGCCATTCTCTTCTTCCCAGGCTTTGACTTTTGCAGTAAGATTCTCTACAAGAGCTAAATAGCAACAAGTTTCAAAAACCCCCCGACTGTCAGACAATATCTCAGCAAAGAACATAATGTGAGTGCATCAACAGATGCAAGCATAAATGATCAAAAATGCATGACCATTGGCAAGAGAATGTGTATATGATACTGTTAAAGTTAATCCAATCCCATGGAAATACTCCACGGATATTTGGCTTTAACAATACTGTTTTGGGATACTTCATTCTCTAGAACCATTATGTCATCAGATATTAGGGATGTTTTCAAGTAAAGGAAGTTACCAAATCAAGTAAGAAATCATTCACAACAGTTTCTTGCCAATTGTATAATTCCTACTATGAACCTTTTGTTCGAAATTACTACTTTAATGTTGTTGCCATAAAAAATTTCAAGTGAGAAATATTTAGAAAAACAAAAAAGAAATAATTGCATTTCCTGCTACAATATCAAGGATGATTATTGTTACAAGAGTGCAACTTTGCACCCTGCTTTTGTCACACAGTTGGAGAACAACACCAGGTTAGTTTCAAATAGAGATTGCATGTTATATTGGCATTTATAAGCTACTAGTGGATACTTTCACGAAAACGAAAAGCTCGTTGCTGATAGAGAACTAATAACAGAAAAATAAAAATAAAAATAAAAAAAACTTCGTGCCTAAAATATATAGTATCGACGTTAGCAGCATCCTCACTAATCAGGGAAATGACGAGCTGTTATCAAAGATACTTGAGATAATAAATGCCTACCAACAATCAAAATAACCATTTTGATAGTTGGCTATCCTCACTCCTCAGAGAAGGTAAAGAGATCACATCAAAATAAGACCCAAGAAGTCAAGGAAAATAACCAAGTCCATTTTGGTCACATAATGGCAATGGGGACCTTGAACAAAGAAAGGAAGTTGATCATTAAGATCAGAACAAAACCTTGGACTACATATCTGCTTCTACATTAGCAAGATCCTACTAATTATAGAACCACTTAAATTTGAGAAATAGACACTAAAATGGTTACAGTTACCTTTCAGCAGGTTTGGTAATATATATAGCTGAGTCCATCTACAGGCAGGTTGTTGATGATCCCTCCATCAGGTGGCCATGGTCCAAAAACCATGCATGATCAGGTGGGCCAGTGTACAAAATAAGAGAACATGGAAAACAAGTGCTTTTCAAGCCATCAAATTATCCCATACACTGTACCAAACCTAATGAGTTGGCAGCTGATTTTTGGGTCAAGGAATCTACATGGTAAGCCAACTTGATGGATGGTCTAGATATTCACCACATCTGCTAACCTGCCACAAGTGCTATACATGCTCCTATTGATAGGCAGATTAGTTGCATAGAGTACCAAGGAACAGAATCGGGGGTGCAGGAGAGGGGATTCATGAGTTTCAAAACATTAGCAAGTATAACCAGCTAGGAAGCAGAAGCAGGAGCACAAGTCGGGCAATCAACTCGAAGCAGGAGTGGCACCTGGTTAGAAGGATCATGCAACGAAGGGCAGACCTCCCTTTAAGATTGCCTGTTGTTTCAGTTATTCAAGTAGGGCATTCAAAATATGGCCAGATCCTAAGAGTCAATCTGCCGGAGCAACTACATCCGTGCAGTGCATGCCAGATGTCAGAATCCCGTGGCTGTGGGGAGAGCTTAGCTGAATATTAATCTGCTACACTGAGGGCATCTAAGCACCTGTAGAGATACAGAGGGGCCTCTCAAGATGACACAGACCAACATATCATGCAAGTCCTCAACGAGCAGAAAATATGAAAATGACTGAAGGAAGAGATTATTGCATCGAGAGGGTTCACCTGTTAGTGGACTTCCAATAAGGAGTTGAAGATTCTAGAATCACTGAAAATCTGAAAGGCAAATAGCGCTGGGGACTATTCTTCAGTAATGGCACTGACATGCTTTTTGAACTAGTTGTATCCTGCTTCAGCTAATTGGGCACGTTTGCATCTAGGGGGGAACCAATTCAATTGGACAGGATATCCATAACTGTTCCATTTCAAACGGACGACAAAAGGAAGAAACAAATAGGAAAAAGCAGTAATCTTAACATGATTCTGCTTTGGCCCAAGAGGATTTGGAAAAACCAAATGTCCAAAATATTCAGATCCAAATCCTTTCGGATAATCTGAAAAGATTGAGAAGCTCAGCTCCAAACAGACCCTTCCCTGTCCCTTACACCTCTCTCACACCACAGTCCCAGCTTCAGGAAATTCAGAAATATGCATGAGTTTTTCTTTTAGAAATATGCATGAGTTTTTTTTTTTTTTTTTCTTCCCTTAACAATGATAAATGAATAAATGCTGATAGACCAAGGAGAAGGATTACTTAGCAAGTTACTTCATCTTATTTAGCTTGCAACAGTTGTACAGGCTCACATTGTATTTTGCTGACCAGTATCCTTGCTTTCTCTGCATGCTTCAGGTTTTTGTGTGCTCCTCTACCAGCACTATAGCGGTTTTGGTCCTGTAAAAACCATACTAAGTCCCCATTCAACTAAAATATACAAGCAAATGTACGATTGAAAAGAAAGAACTATAATATCTTTGAGCTTCCAATACAGACAAAGGTTCACAAATTTTTAGAATAAGACGAGAATCCTAACAAAAATTGAATATGAGGCAGAAATATAAAAAATATTTTATTCCAAATTGCTCAATGCCTATAAAGTCTGAAAATGAAAATTAACTCTTGGAACGTTTTACTATGTTTGCCTTAGATTATGCCTTAAAACCAAATAATTGGAGAATGATCAGAGAGGAGAGCTTCCAAGAAAGCACATGCAAGAGGGAATGACCGGAAAAAGAAAAAAACTATCCAGCATGCAAAGATATATTGCTCACCACTTACAAAGTTCCAATCAAGTAAACCAATTGTGCCGGATAATTGACTATGTTTGTTTTAACAAAAGTGGATATGGCCCATGTAGGCCCACATCTCTTATTATCTTATTATCTTTTGTTTATGTTAATTAGGATATGCTGAATATTTTTGCTTTTGTTACTTAAAGGATATGTTTGTCATATTGGATTTGTTTAATTATAAATAAGGAGAGGTGGAGGTCCAACTCAATTGGGGCTTTTCTCTTCTCCTCTCTTTTCTTCTCTTCTTTCACTTGCTACAGTACTGTGCTATAGTAACAAGCAAATTGTCCTACACGGTATCGAAGCCTTCTTTTTCTAATCTAATCGATCTTTCCCCCATTTACCTATCCTTATATTTTTCTTTTATTTTTGGGCTTTCTCGTCCCTCGTGTTGAAAATCTTTTAAGAAACCTAGGATTTTTGCTCTTTTCGTCGTGTCGGGACTTTGTAATGGCCCGTGCATGAGAAGGGGATGAAGTTTTCATGATCATTGTCTCTCGTGAGATGTGTGAACATATGGGCCGGTTGCCTTTGTCAAATGCCGTGTTCGTGATCATCAACCCTTGTGATTGGTTGGAACATGTGGACGTGAAGGCTGGTTATTCTCTTCAGGTGTGGTGTGCATACCGTGTGAAGCATACAAGTGTTTGTTAATCGTGAAAGGTCAGCCCATGTTCATATAAGCTTGCGTTATATATTCTAATCTCGTCCCAGATGGAAGTGAGAAGTGATTCGAGAACAAGATTCATAAATCCAGCTGATTTTTTTCTAGTCCAGATAACCTCTATTAAATTAAATGTAATAAACTATCTCCAATAGTCTTAAGTCCATTCAAATACTTTTAACGAAAGGAAAATTGAAATACCTTTTTTTTTTCTTTTTTTCTTTTTGGAAATACTTGATCATGGAGCAACCCAATTAGAGTTCCAGGAGAATGCTCAAACTATGACATCATTGTGAAATAGTATGGAATCACCCATCGATGCTAATGTAATGTTTTTGGATACTGCAAAGGAAGTGTAGGTTTCATTATAAGAGACATATTCATCTACCAAAAATATCTCCCGTATGTATCAATTATATGAAGAATTTAACTCCAACAGGGCAACAAAATGCTAGGTGAATATTATTCCAAAATTAAATGAGTCAAATGTGTGTTAACCCTTACTACTTATTTGGAAAAACTACATTAGCAACAAGAGGAGTTTCATGTAGCCAAGTTCTTATCTAGTTTGAAACATGAGTAGTGCACAAATATTGGGTGGCATGGATGTGCCACCTCTGAATGAGATGTATGTTTGCCTCCAACGAATATTTGTTCGATTTAGCCAATGACAACTCTACTTCAGCATCCTTTACTAGTTGAGGCCGCAATGGCAAAGGTAATCAAGGTGGTCGTGGTAAATTAGGAGGAGGTTGTGGTAGAGGTCGTAGTCTTAGAAGGTGCACGCATTATCGGCTCACAAATCACTCTATTAAAAAATGTTGAAATCTTCATGGGGAAGCCGGCATGGGCTGATCAGGCATCTGCGTTAGAGAGAACAATGGGGCTTCAATAGCTAATTCTACACATATAACTCAATAGTCATGAAAGAAAACTACTCTAACTCAATAGTATTCCACGTTGCTGAAAAACCTGCAGAATCAACCTGCTACTTCTACCCCTATTGTTATATTTGTGACCTCAAGCATGGCTTGTTTAGGTTCCAAGTCCCTGCTCTATGGGTCATTGACTCTAGATCATCTAACCATATGATAGGTGAGTGCAGTGTATGTTCATCCATTAATACATCGTTAATGGGTTCATCTATCATTTTGGTAAGATGGTATTGATGCAGGACAATTAACCACTTGCTCTAAAAGCTCTAACTAATAGAGCATGGCGAATTAATTCCTTTATTTCATAGCCCAGGCCTCAAATCCATGGGTTAGGTCCTCAGCCAAACCCTCCTCGTAGGCCCCAAGTCCATAGGTTCCACCTCACACAGGCCCCAAGTCCATAGGTTCCGCGAGCTACCCACCTTAAGTGTGCCCCTGCATCCCATGGGCCACCCCACTTGAGCCTGATGTGAAAATGTCCCCGCATTAATCACCCCGGGTGAGGAGTCTCAAACACGAGACCTCACCGCTCTAATACCAATTCGATGCAGGACAATTAACCACTTTCTCTAAAAGCTCGAACAAAGAGAGCATGGTGAATTAATCCATTTACCTCATAGCCCAGGCCCCAAATCCATAGGTTAGGTCCTCGGCCAAACCCTCCTCATGGACCCCAAATCCATAAGTTTTGCCCCCTCGTGGGCCCCAAATCTATGGGTTCCACAAGCCTCCCACCTCGAGTGTGCCCCTGTATCTCACAGGCCACCCCACTCAATCCTGGTGAGAAAATGCCCCTACATTAGGTACCCAATCTAGAGTCGGTGGAATTGGTATTATTTAACATAGTTCTTTCCTTTTATTAACATTTGTCCTTTATGTTCCTACATTTTCCTTGAGTCTCATATCTATTATAAAACTCACCAAATCTCTTAACTGCTGTGTGATCTTTTGCCCCTCGAATTATGTTTTTCAAGATCTAAAGACGAAAAAGACGATTGATGGAGAACATAAACATCATCAATTGCACCATTTTAATCATAACGTTGTTGGTGTAAAAGTACAAAATAACATCTCTCCTTACCAATGGCACTGCCGTCTCGATCATCCATCCTTTAATGTTCTTATAAGTGTTATTCCTTCCTTGTTGTCTGTAGGGCTATACACGAACCCATTTCGCGCGATTCGCTCACTCGACTCGACTCAAAAAAGCTCAATTCAACTCGGTTCGAAACTGAGTTCGAGCTGAGTTGAGCTGATTTTTTTAGCTCGAAAAAGTTTCAAACTGAGTTCGAGCTTGGCCGAGCACAACTCGACTCAGATCGAACCCCAGCTCAAATCAAACTCGGATTAAACCAATTCGGTGACTCGTTTACTTTAATATTGATGTTGCTCACCAAGTGTTTGACGAAATGACTCAACTAAGTGTCGGCCGGTGGCAAGGAAGGTATGTATATGAAACAAATACCTTTTTTCTTAATCTTGATGTTGCCTACAAGGTGTTTGATGAAATACTTGTAAAACCGCTGCTGCTGTTTTACATACAATGAGATTTTGAAGGTGCAATCCATGTGTTTATGAAAATACTGCACAGGCGAACTTGGCTCGATCTTGGCTCGAACTGGCCCGAGTTGCTGACCGAACCGAGCCAAGTTGACCAGTCAAGCTCGAAGACCGAGCCAAGTTTGAGCTGGGGTTAGCTTGTGGCCGAGCCGAGTCTAGTTGTGGCAAGCTCGACTTGGATCGACTCATGTACACCTCTAGTTGTCTGTGACAAGTCTGAAGTGTGAAGTGTGTTAATTGAGTATACATCATCGTGCTACTTTTTCACCACATGTGGAAAAGCGTAGTTTAGTTCCTTTTTATTTAATTCATTCAAATGTTTGCGGACCAATTAAAATCTCCAATAGGTCAAGGTACAAGTATTTCATTACCTTTGTTGATAATTTCTCACGAATGACTTGGATTTGTTTAATGAAAGACAGATCTAAAGTATTCTATTTTTAAGACTTTTTTGCATGGAAGCACAAAATCAATTTAATTCAGAAGTGTTTGTGTTTCATTCCGATAATGCTAAGGAATATCTGTCACAAGCATTTAACCAGTATTTTTCTGAAACAGGAATCCTTAATCAAAATCGTATGCCCACACTCCACAACAAAACAGTGTTACAGAATTTTATTTTATTTTAAAAAAAGAATCATGCTCTATTACTTCATATGAATGTTCCCAAAAGTTTTTGGAGTGGTATGACGTTCACAGCATGTCTTCTAATAAATTGAATGCCCTCAAACATTCTAATGGATCAACCACCACATTAAATTTTACTTCCAAATACTCCATTGTTTTCTTCTCCCCCAAAAGTTTTTGGATGCGTATGATTTGTCCATTAATTAGAATCAGGCCATTATAAATTAGATCATAAAGCTATTAAATGTTTCTTTCTTTAGTACTCCGAACACAGAGGTTGTCGTTGTTATGGTCCTTCTTCGAAGACAATATGATTTCCACTTAGTTCTTCTCGAAGGACAATAAATCTCTTGATGTGGAAGTTGTACTTGTAATTGTTGCAATTGAAGAAGATATAATCCGTTCTCCTCCCTTTGATTCCACCATTTGCAATATGCCTCTATTGCAAGTCTCCTCACAATGAAAACATAGAGATAGTACGGCCAACCATGGTGTGTCATCCACCATATCTTGTTCCCATTGCCTTGAGAAGAGGTAAACGTGCTTGTACTTATCATCCTACAAACAAATATACCTCCTTTTAATGCTTGTCTCCAATGTTGTCAAAAAATTATCGTATCGCAAATCGTAATAGGGGTTGAATCATACCGAATCGCAAATCGTATCGTAAATTGTAAGATTTTTTATCATTTTCTTAAAAACATGAAAATTATAAATAAATCAGAAAAATAAAAATAAAAACTTAGCAATCATCCTTTTGCCATTAATATGCACCAAGTAATACCATGTCATGATAATGTTAAAGGATTCTGATTTTTCAAGAAATTTTCCTTAAAAAACATAGAAGCATCCTTAATAATTTATTTTCTTGTTACCTTTCTTGAATGTAGAATCACATTTGAAAAGCAGAAACACTTTTGACTATCTTATCTATTGAAGTCAAAGATTTTAGTGCATTGTGATGCAAGACATGAAATTAAATATGACATGCAAGATTTCAAGCTTTAGATCATACCAATTTTAAACACTCACAAAATTTCACGTCCCATATACGATTAAACATTCAACAAGGGGAATCTACGGGAGTCCAAGCCTACACACGTTTATGGCTGGATCAAATAAAATTATAAACCAAACAATGCCCAAAGGATTGTAAGATTCATCCACTCTTGTAAAGGATTGTTCCCCAATTCAAGAGATTCACCATGTTTCAATTCGGGAAAAGTCTAGGGTTTGCAAAAGTGGAAAAAAAAACTTGAGATTTGGGGATTATTTAGGATTAGGGTTTAGGATTTAAGGCGAAGAAGGAGAGAAGAGAGAAAAAATCCAGAACCTGAGACAATCCATGCCCGCAGATAGCGGCCCGGCCCAGACGCACGTGCGTGGACCTCTATCCGCACGTGTGTGGGCCCCACGAAACTAGAAACGTCCAACTTGAGGCTGGTCGGCCAGAGGAGGTCCTCTCTCAAGCCAAATTTCAAGCCGATCTGATGTACGGTGAGTGCGTAGTGCTCGCCAAAGTTTTAGCCCCTGGTGGGCCAGAATCTGAAAATATGCTATAGAAGAGAATTTGAGTTCCAAAAAAGGATAAATCTAAAGATAGGGATGGCTGTGGGAGATGAGGGATGTGGGGTGGAAGAGATGGGGATGATTTAGAATAGTTGTGGCTTCGCACCACAGTAGTTAGCCCTTCAAGAAAGGGAGGGTTTCGCACCCAATTAGCTTCTTCAACTCAGAGGGATAGAGAAGAAAAAACACAGAATTTTATTTATAAGCTTCAATGAAAAAAACCTACATGGGGTTGCCTATTTATAAGAAAAACTCTATACCCCAAAAGTTGCGCCATGTGCGCACACTATTACTTAGAAACAAAGTAACAAAAATAACAACTAATCAACGTAATCAAAACCGTTCATGATGTTTCTAATAACGATAATAATCAAAAATTAAAATCCTAGATCATCTAAGGTAGTAGGCCACGATCATGAGATCTAGTGGTGAAATCCTCATGATGATCAGGTCCACTCCAATGCTCCATAGCACGGCCCCCTAACTAAGAGGTCCTCCATAGATGTCATCGTCGATCCAGATCGATAGTGAGGGCTTCCTCCTCCTTGAGTACGTGCGTAGGGTGGGGGGCGTGCTCGTGCGCATGATGTCCCCATCACATTATAGTTTTTCATCTGGCTTAAAAGCCCTTCTTATAGTCACAACTCCAACCATTCAACCCACCTCTACCCAACACACAAAATTAAAACTAAATCTTAATTTGTTGGAATCTGATCTAAATGCCCATGGTGGAATTCTTTCCTCAATGCAACCTCCCAAACACCTTAGAAGTTATAGTTGTCCATTGATATCATCTAGTTTAAATCAGGGTATTGCCTTATCTTTCTTTTCTATACGCTCATACATGGTAGTGAGGATCCATTTAAATTCTTATTTCAAAAAGACGTCCAGAACCCTCCCACCTTGGTGGCATTAGTCTTCAAATCATCATTGCTCTAGATAATAATTTAATCCTTCCAAAGCCCCTCTTAGCAACATATCGACGCCCTTGTAATTTCTTCGCCCCATGCCAACATAGTTTCCTTCTTACAACGATGACAAATTTTTCTAACAAGAATAAAGACGACGGATATGAGCGTAAGCTTTATGATAGTGACTAGGGGATACGAAGTACAAGAAAATAGGTCAGGGCTAACAAACTTGGGTTCAATGTTTTAACTATCGACAAAATCGGCCGATATACCCCACGATATGTCTTATATCCCACCTGTGCGATACGATACGAAATGCACAGGTAGTGTCGATATATCCCGCATGTTCGATCTGATGAACATTTTCAATTTATGATCCCTTCTTTTTTTGAAATTACGTTAAATCGGTGCCAAAAGGTAACAAATCCATTGGTTCTTTATGTTTTGCATGAAAAATCATAAAGTTAAAGCTTCGATTTTGATATCCATTGGTTCTTCATGTTCTCCATTTTTTTTTTGAAAATTTCCTTCAACTAGATGCCAATTGAGACTAATTTCAAAGTATTTAGGAATATTTTATGAAATGGTCATCACATACACTCTAATTTCGAATTTTGAGTGTAGGTGGTCCGATTTGGGAAATTTTGAAGCAATTTTGAAATTTTCCCAATTTCTCCAAAATTGCTTGCAATGTTACACTCCAAACATGAAATCAAGCATGTATGAGGGTTGATCTAATGATTTGTTAGGTCCTTGTCAATTTTCAATAAATAAATATCATTTTTAATTAAAAATGTTAAAATATTTTTTTTCGAAATTTCCCTTCAACTAGCTGTCAATTGAGACTAATTTCAAAATATTTTGGAGTATTTGATGAAATGATCATCACACATACTCTAAATGTTATACATTCAATTTGAACATAGTTGCATTAGTTCAATCAGATAATGCATGGCTTAGGACCCCATACAAAAGAAACCTATTATGTGCTCTTCCTTTTTGATATGTTATGATTTAAAAGTGTATTAAGGTCTTTTTTTAACAATCCCCGAAGTTTCATTGAAAAATTCAACCATTTTCCCAATGCTTCGCCATGTTTCCCAATAGGTGCGATAAACTACCCAATACAAACGATATATCCCATGCAATGACCGATACGTATCTATATCCCAAGGATGAGCTACATAACGTGATACAGATATTTCGAACATTGGTTGGGTTACAATACAGGGTTAACAGTCATTGGACCCAACCCAACAATAACTGGGTTCGGGTCTAAATTTTGGAGCCATAGAACAGATCTAGAACCAAAAACTCAAACAACGAATCAAGTCTAGAACCTCTCCAAATTAACCCAACCCAAACAAAGTCGTTAAGTCGATCCAATTTGGACCATCCTAAATGGACCTAACAAAGACCAATTGAGACCTAAACCCAAAACAGTAGTTAAATAACTGGGTTTGGGTCTAAAATTTGGACCCATGGAACATATCTAGACCTATTGTTCAAAGTACCCTCAATATTATCAAAATATCCTCGATATCATCCCTATCTCCAACTCAACGATACCGATAACACCAGTAGCCATACCGATAACACCAGTAGTCTTAAAAATTCCAGGTATCACCGATGTATCATTAATTATCACCAATGTATCAATATCGCCAGTGTATCGCCAATATTTTCGACTGTGTAAATTCTCTGTGTCGCTTGTATCACCAATGTTTCGATATCGCCAAAATTTTTTACTACGTAAATTCTAGGTGCTGCTTGTATCGCTAGTGTATCAGTGATATTTCGATAATATCGCTAATGTATCGATATCGCCAAGAATTTTGACCATGTAAATTCTAGGTGTAGCTTGTATCGCCAATGTATCAGTGATATTTTCATAATATTGCTAATGTATCGATATCTCCAAGAATACGTATATTAAAAAATTTTCATATCAAAATTTTTTTATGGGGGCATGGCTATATACGGTGTTCAAATTGTTGACCATAATATCGATCATATTGCAATATTATCATTATCACAACATGGGTGATATCAAGACCACAGTCTTTCATTTCCTTTCCAGTTATCGACAATTTCTAGGCAAAATATCATGTGTTGTCGATATTCTAAAATATCAATAAATATTTAGATGGAAGGTTGGACAGATGGTTGGATGGATAGGAATCATGGGATTGTTGGAATGGTTTCTTATGACAACACATGCTTTTAGACCCCTATTAAATGGAAACTTATTATGTATGCATTCTTTTTTACAAATTTTTATTCCTAAATATATAAATATATGTATTTTAGCTTCTCCTAAGGTCTCATCGAAAAAATCCACAATTTTCCCCATGTTTCCCTATATTTCCAATTATCAATGATATCGATATTGTTTCCATATCTCAGGCTTGCGAAACTTGTAGAGATATTGATATTTAGAACACTGTCTAGACCCAAAAGTTCAAACTGAATTACTAAAAGGGTCGAGTCTAGATACTCTCAAATTAACACGACCCAAACCCAGTTTTTAAGTCGATCCAATTTGGACAATCCTTCATGGACCTACTCATACCGATTGAGACCCACACCCAAAAGAGTAGTTATAATGCAAGCACAAGAAAATCAAAAGTTTGATTAATTAAATAAAAATACCTATGGAAAATGGGTAATTAAGAACCCTTAAATGAGATCCAATGGTCAATATTAAATCCATCCTAAGCTGGAAATTGAAATACATATTTTTTTCATGGATTTTTTACCTATAGGGAGGGATTAGTTTATTAAAGACAATTTATAATTGGATTTTCTTGCTTAGATTCTTTCCAATAATCTGAGATAATATAGGACCATTGCTCTTAGAGCACATTGATTAAAACCTCAATAGAACCAACATATTTGGAGCATTATTTATCTGAGTCAACCCCAAGTAATTGGGATACGGCTTCGGTGATAATGGTGAACTCACTTGTAATGTTTAGACCACCTAACCCATGAGATCAATGGGTCAGGTTTAGGTATATGAGGACCTAGACTTGACGCATTACATAAATAAGTCAGCATTTTATTTTTTTTTACTTGGACCGGACGCAAACTCATCCTAAATTAAATGGGTCAAGTCTGGTACTCCCCTCAACCTGACCCAACTGATTTGTGCCCGTAATAGCGATTGTCATTGCTAACTTAGACACTAACCTAAACCAGTCCCAATTCATAACCTCATAAAGAACAAATGCAAGAGAAAACAAAATGACCACATTTGTTGATCAAACAAACTCCAACTTGAATCATCATCTTCTAGTCCCTCAAAAAC
Organism: Magnolia kwangsiensis; assembly: GCA_037074715.1. Taxonomy (NCBI): domain Eukaryota; kingdom Viridiplantae; phylum Streptophyta; class Magnoliopsida; order Magnoliales; family Magnoliaceae; genus Magnolia; species Magnolia kwangsiensis. The sequence continues at coordinate 80,991,921 of CM073586.1, read as the reverse complement.
TCCTAGAAAGAATATCCCCTAAACTGGGGGCCTTGGCAGAGACTGCCTAATAATTGAATCAAACAATGCTTGCGTGTTTTCGAAGATTCTTCAAGCTCTCTCCGACCACAAACCACAAATGATACCAAATGGCCCAGAAACCACCCACTTATTAAATGAGAGAGAGGGCCCCTCATGGTCCAACGATTAGAGCACCTAATAAGTGGATGGATTAGGACTTGAATGAAAACACCTAAAAGGGCTTTAACTTTTCAGTTTTAATCGGTGCCTCTTTTCTAGTCTATGGGCATATGTTCATTTTCCTAACAATCTCACCTCTAACCTCATCCATTGGATGTTGTAGCAAATCTTCATCTTGAGAGAACAAACCATTGCTTGTCTCATCTCTCCACATAAAATATCTCACAATATGACATTTTTATGGTTCAGCAATTTTCCGAGCCAAAACATTATTCCCAATCCCACCAATAAACATCACAACCACTATGATGTAGATTCTCCATACCTGAGGAGTGGATGACATCATACTCAATGGCTGATTAAAATTTTGAAATCAAGTGGCACCCAGCCCACTTTCCTTCTAATCCAGCTGCAGTTGTGAGCATCCAATGGCACTCTTTGATCACACATGCCAATCATGGATTAAATGACCAGTCAAACTCCATGAGAAGACAAGCATAATCAATTGAGTCACCAATGCATCAGCTAACATATCCTTTGATCTACTAGCGCAGCATGTCACATCTCCTTCCGACCACCAACACTAAAGTTCCTTGCGTTTGGAACCAACACCCATTAGAGGCATCACCCAAAGTGGATACAAATCTGTCTAACCATTGCCTCCATAAAAGTATAATCAATTGAGTCACCAACACGTCAGCCAACATCTCCTTTGATCTAGTAGCGCAATATGTCACATCTTCTCCTTCTCACATCTTCTCCTTCCTACCACTACTAACGCTAGAGTTCCTCGCCTGCAACCAACACCCATTAGCGGCATCACCCAAAGTGGATACAAAATCCATCTAACCCTTACCCCCATAGATTTCTTAATGGGGACTCCCATAGCAGAGGCAACTATTACTGTACAAAGTTTCAAAATCTTTCCAATGATAGCCTTAAGGTCCATCTACAACATTAACCCAGATTGTATACCAAGCCATAAAGGTCTCCTGAGGCTTGAAGGAAGCATGCAAGTTTATTCAGTACCACCAACAATCTGCCAGCCTCCTTCCTAAGTCCTAACACAACCATGCTCACCTCAAGAAGAGATCCTTTCATATGCTACAACATTCCTCACACAAATCCGTACCTCCTGCTCCATTGTAGACTTATTTTGCATAGCTTCTCCCATAACGACAACCAAAAAGGATTCCTCCTCTCAATTTCCCAACATTCCCCATCCCTGCACTCTATAATAGAAACAACTTTAGGGAATGTGTTCCTTCAACAATCACTCAGGAAGCACCTATAGGATGCACCACAGCTTCATTTGCCAACATGGGTTCATGTGGATGGATTTTTCACTTGTACCTCTTTTCTATTAAGACTAGTCCATCATCTGCCTCATTTGACTGCAACCAAACTTAAGAGATTCCACAGGTGTTGCAATTCATTTCCAGAATAGCCTTTTCGGCTTCCACCCAAGTTCTGTACAAGACAGATGCAAAACCCCTCAATTGTAGTCTCTTTGCATCCTAGCAACAAAGGCTTCTCTCACCTCACCAAAAGTCCAGAGCAAAGACTACAAATCCTCTTGTTAGGGAGTTAATAAAATTACCCACCATTTTCGTCCTCTTCTTCCTGCTGATTTCAACCCAACCTTCTTCTCATCAGGCATCTTTAGTTAGTGTTAGAGCATTAGAGTTTTTTGTTTTTAATGTAAAAGAGAGTCACTCGTGCAGCACTTTTGGGCTTTTTTACATAGCATATGATAAGGGATCTTGCCCATTTTTTATGCAATTATAAGATCAAATACACAATTTCTGGTCTATCTGTTTTGTTTGATTGAGATATTCAAGTATTATATCCTATATTATCATCATGTTCGTTCTTCTTCCAAGCACATATTGGAAACTCTGTGAAGGCATTTACAACAGAAGACCAAGAATCCTCTACGAAGGCATCTACAAGCACATATTGGAAGCTCAAAGGTAATCAATACTCCATAAGGCCAAGAATATTTGTTTATGAACCTATTACTTCAAATTACCCTTTCATAGTCATCCAGCCAGTTCTCTTCCTCAGAAGCAAATGTCCATTTCTCCACCTTGTCCAAAATGTCCTTTCTGCTAAGAGCTTGCTCTTTAGCTTTTCTAATCTGATCATCCATGCCAGTAAGCAGCTCAGAAATATCTACATTCCCTGCAAATCAATTTAAATAAAGCAGAGCTTATTAAATTTTCCAAGTCAAATTTCAAGCATTGGCACCTTCCAGGAAAAAATAAATAAATCATTGGCTTGCACATGTCACAAACATAAAATGCTTTGATTAACATGAAACAAAATCCCACGAGACCTAATAGGAAATGGGAACTTCTAACCAGAAGTATTTGCTGAAAAACAGTGTACATGAAAGAAGGTGCCAACTCAGTAATTCTTACATCCAGAAAAAGAAATGGTCAGGAAAGGACTGAATCATTAATTGGCAGCATCAGACATATGGCTTGAAGTGAAGTTTCCTTTTGCACAGAGGGAGAGACTACTAAATACTAATATAATATTGTTACTTTTTATGTTGCTGAGAACAGACTAACAGAAAATAAGCAATTCAAACTGAACAGCATATGAAATCATAAAAAGTTAATGAGGGATTGAGAAATAAATTAGTGAAGAAAATTAAAGGAAAAACAAATTTAACATCCTGATCCTCAATCAAGAAAAATAGAGAACAGAGACCAGAAATGGATAAGAAGCTTGATTCAAGTTTCAACAGAAGGTACAGATAAGAAAAGAGGGGAAACAGTTGTCTGAATGTATTTATTAATACAGATGCAGATCCAAGGAAGCAGAACACTCCAGAGTACCTAACCATTTGATATCTGCCAACGTTAGATAAGGAAACTAAAAACAATTGTGAATTGAGGCAAACCAGAATTTATAAGACTGAGGAGAATCTGCCTTGCAGCCTCACTATCGACATCCATATGAACCCCCCTATAGATTTCTTCAAGCTCTTGTTGCTTCTTGAAAACCAGCTCCTTCATCTTACTAGCTTTCAGAGTATTCAACTTCTGGATTTCAGCTTCAGTCTAGCAGTAAAAAGGGAAAGAGAGATGAGAAAGAAATCAAGCTAATTAAAAGGAAAATCTTACAATATATAAAATTTTCCAAAGACAAAATGAGAAGGATCATCACCTGCTCAATGACATCCACAGCAAGGAGTCCTTTCCCTGAGACCTCATCAACATTAGCAGAAATTAAGCGAGTTACATGGTCAAATCTTTTTTGCTCATCCACTGGAATGTCCATGAGATTCCACAACTCCATGAGCGTACTACCTAGATCTTGAAGCTACAATAGAAATGAAGGAGGCCTTCGGTCATGGAAAAGCATGTTCATTTTAGCCTAACAATTCTAGTCACATAAAACCAGCAGCAAATTTAGCACCAGAATTTTACCCATGGCAAATGAGCATAAAGAAAAATTGACTAGATACTTTATTACTACATAAAGGCAACAAAAAATTCAATAGTAATCCAAGGTTAACAGTGTGCGAGAGCAAGGGAGACTGACTAGAACTAGTAATGAGTAAGATAGGCAAACAGGCTAACAAATCTGACCCGCTAGAAGTTGGGTTGGGTCTAGTTGATCAGGCTTCAGGTTGGGCTCTAGTCAGAAAATATGACCCATTTAATTGTCACATAGCAAGCTGGATATGAACTTTCACATACAGCTACTTTCCTGCCAACGGGTCATATGTAGAATATCCAATCATGCAAAAGGAGGGACACACCATGGTGATTGCTCGGTACAAAAATTTGGCCAATCAACTTATTGGTGAGCCACACCCATACATTGAGGTGTAGCATCGGTTGTCCAATGATTTTGAAATTGCGTCCCACTCAATGAGTGGATTGGCATGATTCTCATACCAGGTGGAGTAACCATTATGTTGTGCTCCATTTTTGCACAGATCAGATATTCTACAAACGTGACATATTATATTGGCTGAAAAGAAATTGCAGTATTGGAAGTCCACAAACAGGTGCTTATATTATCATTCTCTTAGTTTCCCTTGATGTAGTTTGCCATATCTTTGATAGAGTACTAGCATAAATCGTGGATAGAAACTTCCTTTTTATATCTTCATCTTTTCCTAAGAAACTACTTTCTCCTTAACTTAGAATTTGTTAGGATTGGGGATTGTCCCACTAAGCTAACAAGTAAATAAAACTTTCTTGCCTAATAATTTAACATTACCTTGGCTCTATTAAATTTCAGACTTCTATCATAATTTTGGGCTCTTGGTTACATTCCAACAATTAAAGAATTTGATCATTAGTGTTTTCACTAGACAGGACAACCCATTGTTGGTTAGGGAGTTGGGACCATGGTAGTTGGTTAGGGAGTTAGGACCATGATGGGGACCTTCCCTGCATGTCTTCAATTCATGCTTCAACTTAAGTCCTCGGGTTTCCTTCATATGCCAGAGCTCTCTCACTAGCTCAGTGAGATCACCCACCATATCTGTAACTTGATCTACCACTGTTCTATGAGGCACAAATCAGCTGGGTTTCTTGTGTATAATTTTTCATGTTTCGCCCCCTTCGAAGCTACTAAGACATGATATAGAGTTTACATCCATCAACGATCACCCACACTTATAATAGATAATGCAATCCAGTCATTGGATAAATGAGATTTCAACACCCGAACCGCTAAAATAGACGAAGAACAAACACCACACAAAACTATTTAAGAAAGAAATAACTTTTTAATATCAAAGTCTTGCACGAGTACTTTTATAACAGCCTCACGAAACTAATGCCTCCATCTCCTAGAACAGACACCTATTCATAGGACCTAAAGACACCTCCTAAAATCCTTACTAAATCATTAACAAGATTCTTCAATTGTTACATTGATTCCACATAACTCAAATATCCAAAACAGCAACAAATGTATCTACAAAGTTTTTGCCAAAATGTAATGGCCCAAAAGCAGTGTATGCAAATCTAGAGAGTCAAGCCCCAGGATCTTCAAAGAAACAGCAAAAAAAAAAAAAAATCGTCCAAAATAGCAATTGTAGCCCTCAAATTTAGGTCCAAAAATTGAACACATGTTGATCCTCATGGTGGGCTTGGGGCCTACATCAACCCCAAACCTATCCAGTTGATAATCAGGCCCCTAAAATATATCTTATGAGCTTCATTCAAAGACGTTGAGATTATCCAACACATCTATGCATCAACTAAAAGGTTCATTGTGCATCCTACAGCAAAATGCCACATGCATGTGACATCCAAGGTAGAGGAGGAAAATATAGTACTTGCTTACAGCTGGACCAATCAACTGGAACTAAAAAATATTTTATCGAGATTACAATTGCTCTAACACTCAATATCAATGAAATCATGAGTTTCTCAGATTTGTACCATCGGCCCACTGACTCAAGCAAATAACTTATAGTTGAACTTTTGTATTTTGAAAGCATGTCCAACTTGCTCCAACTAGCAGTCCATGACAAGAATTAGGATAGTCAATTCAAGTATGTAATACAAATTTTGTCCTTTCCATTTGAAAACTAACCATGTTTTACCCACTAAGTTAAACCAGATCAAATTTATAACATCTAATGCTACTCAAATGGCCATTTGAAATAGATAATATAAGGTTACGTGAAAAAACTGTGCATAACTAACCAAAAGAGTTCATGTTTGTTGCACCTTCTGTAGTCTTTGTTGTTTCTCTTGCTTTAGTGAACGAGCTGTTCCGGCCAACCTGGCAAGGGTATCATTGCTAATGCTCTTTGACTGCCCATTTGCAGAATCAACCAAGGTTGGGTGAACTTCACTCATTACATTATAAAAGTCGGTAAACATCACGACAGATAGCTCATGTATAGAACTAACATGGCCATCAACCTTCTGCAACCGAAGCCTCTGCAAAATAAAACAGAACAAACAAAGAACATGCTTAATTGTCAACATAATTTTGACCATTATTCAATTATTTCATGCCGCAGACCCATTAAGTCAACCTTTTCTCTTTGAAGCTCCTGCAAGTGCGATTTTAGCTCTCCAAGCTTCTTCACTGTCAAGTCCCTCTCATCTACTTGAGGAGCGGCAGCATTGCTACGTTGGAAATCACCTGCTATTTCCGCACATATCTGGACAATCTGTGACTGAATATCTGAAAATTCCTTGACACGTTCTTCTTTCATCCGCCTCAAGTCATCCAACACAGGTTTTATCATAGATACCTGCTCCTTAAGTGTGCCCTTCACCTTCTCTGACTACACAAGAAACCCAAAATGAATGAAAAAGAAAAACCACCATGATGAGTATGGTTCATGGAACTTTGTGAAGCTACTACCAAAACATCTCCACTTTGCATGTGATGTACGTATGGTGATCAGGACAGTTGATTTGATGAGCCATCCTGTAGAGGGACTATAATCAAAAAAATCAAGGCCATAGGACAGTGAGAGCCAAATGATTGGTGGAGGCTGGATTCTTTAAATATGTATGTAGAAAAAGTTTTTTCTACATTTCTTATTTACCTGCGTGGAAAGGTTATTAACATGCATGTAAAAGTTACTCAACATTCGTGGAACTAATTCGCATACATGTAATGTCATTCAACCATCTGTATGGGCTCCGCTGTGTTTTGTGTATGCCATTGATCCACACATCAAGTCTGTCTCACTATGATGATGGGATTAGGGATGCAACTCAGGCAGGTTGGGTCTACGGCCGTCAATGGGTACCTATACCCACGGGTACCCGATGGGCCCCACCCTATTTTAACGGGTCTTGGTCCCATCTTTTGGACCCGCTGAGAAATCAGGTCGGGTTCAAGTCTCACCTTTTGGACCTGGCTAAAAATCGGATCTAGTTGGTTTCGGATTTGGTTCAAGTCTCACCTTCTGGACCTGGTTAAAATTTGGGCCTAGTCCGGTCCATGTGATGGACCCGATTAAAGTAGGGTTGGGTTGGTTCCGAATATAAATTGGTGGTTTTAGCAACAAAATGAGGCTTCCTAAGCCACATACATGCAAGAGAGCCCATTTACACACCATACACATGTCAAAGTGGCCCATGGATGTGATATCTAATCCATTCATCGGTTGGGTACAACCATAGTTTGCCAACCAGGACTTGGCTCGGAGTAGGTCAGTCACTAGGTCTGCGTTAACCCAAGACTCGGTAAAAGTTAAATTAAAAAAATAATAAGAAGAAGAACATATTAGCAACTATAAAAATCCAAAAATCGTAACGTCATGAAGTCAATATTGTTGTTTTAAAAATAAAGAAATCATAAAAGGCAGAGAAATAAACAGAAAAATAATTGACAAAAAAAGAGAGAAAAACAATTGACAAAAACAAGAAGGAAAAAATTCAGTCTTTAATGGAAAAAGGATTCTTCCGGTGGTCCCTTCTTATTTTTCTTCTCTTCTTCTTATTCTCCATCTTTTTCTATAAAAATGAATAAAAAATAAAAAAGGTGATCTGATGGAAAAAAGGATTCTTTTGGTGTTCCCTTCTTATTTTTCTTCTCCTCTTCTTTTCATCTTTTCTTTTTCTATTACAAAAAAAAAGGGAGAAGTAATCATAAAATTAATTGACAAGAAAAAAGAGAAAATTGGAAAAATTCCTTTTCCTTACTTCATCTTACAACAAATAGAATAAAAACAATCAAAGCTTCATAACAAAAGTAGAAAAAGAAACTAAAAAAAAAAAAATACTTCCTTTATTCTCTTTTCTTCTTTACATCTTTATTCTCCTCGTCCTCCTTCAATGAATCCCCTACCCAAGAGGAGAGGGCAGATTGAAATTGGAAAAATAGAGAAGAGGTAATGAATGAGTACAAAAAGGGGCTATTTTTGTGTTTTAGGTTGTCAGAGTGCCCTTGTTCAAATGCCCCAAATCTGATTTGCATAAATTGGAATGGCTGAGGGGGGATTTCCTTTGGAAATGAATGGAAGATAAGGAGAAATTCCACTTGCTTAGGTGGGAGGAGATATATATAGGCCATATGAGGGAGGGGCCATCATTCGAAATTTGGAGATGGTTAGCTTTAACAGGAAAGCAGATCTAGAGATTGAGGCAAAAAAAAAGAATCATTGTAAAGAAAAGTCATTGAAGAAAAACATGATTGCCAGGAAGGAGGATGGTGGGCCCGAAACTCATTTTTATACATGGCCCCATGCATCAAAAATCAATTGCGGCCTTAAAGAACAATTTTTGTGAAGGAATCAGATTTTCAGTTGGCAAAGGTGACCGCGTACAGTTTTAGGAGGATATTTGGATAGGAGACAGAGCTTAAAGAGATATTTCCGTGATTGGAAAATCTAACAACGAAGAAAAACATTACTAATTTACTATATCCCAATGCTTTTCCAGGGTAGGCAATGTGATTATTTGGACGTCCCCGTGCCAAAGGAACCTTGCAGGGGGAATAAAATGAGGACTTTGTGAAGCACCAGGGCCTCCTTCAGAGCTGCTCACCAAACATGGGAAAGCAGGATAAAATGGAGTGGGTGAGGGGAAATTTGGGCTGCTTCTCAGTTCACTTTATCACATGCTCCAACCTTGGCACTAGATGAAAGGCGGCTTGTACATCTCTTGCCTGGGCTTACGGTACTCTCCCAAAAGTGGTGGTGTTTGCTTGACTAGTGGGGAGGAAAAGGGTGTTGATCGTGGACAATTTGCAGAAAAAATCAATGGTGCTACCCAACCAATATTTGTGTCATGTGCCATGCAAATGTGGAAACAATCTGTAGAAAATATCAATGGTGCTACCCAATATTTGCATGATGTGCTATGCAAATGTGGAAACAGTAGACCACCTCTTCCTTCATTGTAGTTATGCCAAAAGATGTGGGCTACATTCCTTAGCAAATTCAATATCTAATGGCCGATGCTAGAGTCAATTAGGGATTTCCTTTTGGCTTGGCATGGGGTCAGACTCAAGCAAAATAGGAGGGCATACTGGAAATTGGCATTATTGGCTGGCCTTTGGACATTGTGGGGTGAGAGGAATGGGAGATGCTTTCAGAATATGCACATGGCAGTTAACGAGGTGTTGACCAAGGCCAAGCTTCAAGTGGTGGAATGGGCTGCCCATATTTTGATGTTGAAAGACTGTAATTTTCTTTTACTTTAGGCTTGTTTCGTTTTCCGTTTCTAGCTATGGTGCTTTCTCGGCGCTTGCTTAATAAAATGGCCGTTAATTTTGAGAGAGAGAGTGCCCTTACTATACTCGTCCGACCCATATTTACTCAACCTATTCAACTAAGTCATTTCACATATCAACCCATGAAACCAGGCCCAAGTACCAGACAGCCCTGGTTCTCTTGACCCAGTGACCAGGCCAGGTTGACTTTGTCGAGTCCCGTGACAACTTGTCCAGTTTGTGAACTATGGGCACAGCCATGTAAATGCTCTCATTTTTACCAAACTTAACTCAAATCCTAGATCCAAAGACCTGATGGAATCAGAAAGGTACCCAAACACGATCAGAACTGAGTCCTAGTATTCAAGGACTAGACACATGGCAAGACTGAAACCAACCTGGTTATGGGTGCCATTAGTCATAGGACCCAACCCAAATCCAACCAATTGAAAACCTTGTTGGGTCGGATTGAGAGACAACTCAAGCATGATCCGACCTCAAGAAGACCCAACCTGCAGTGTAACCCGACCCAAATTGCCCAACTCTAATTCCTCTATGCTCAACCCCAGGCCAACCTCACCTGACCCAACCCGACCCGACCCAAATTTATGTGCTTATACCCAACCCAACCCAAACTCATGTTGGGTCAGTCGAGTTCAGGTTGATCCCAACCCAAGGCCAGCACCGTTAACATTATGAATATGAGCCATAACGGCTGTTATGGTCTATTAAAGTGGGGGGGGAACAGTATGGGCTCTATAATGGACCTTTACGAGGGTTGTAATGAGCTGTTAAAAGGCTGTGATGGTCATTACAGGTCTTTCCTTTTTTCTGTAACAGCCATTACAACCCTATAACGCCTATCAGTTTCCATCATTCACACCTTGTTTATGAGGCAAAAGCAACAGCATAAAGGAGGAGACCTAAAGTAGGAATACTGAATCATTGGTGTCCTCATCCAGGACAGCATTCCTACAGCTGGGTTGGGCACAGTTACCAGTGATCCATATCATTCGTCTGGTGGACCTTGCAACAGGTGCAAAGTGGACCAAAAATCTACTCATCAAACAATCGTTGGTATCTAATAGTCTGCAACCAACAACTGTTGGGAATATCTCTTTCACCCATCCATTTGAACTGCAGGACAATGAACAGATAGCTAGGATTGTCCAGCGGAAGAAGATTTTCACCACATCATCAAGCCATGATGGGGCCCAACAGATGAAAGGTATGGATAACTTAGAGATCGGCTCCACCTATACAAAATACTGGCCAATTGAAAATGCTAGTAATTCATGCAAAGAATTTTATGCCTCAACTGAAAAGGGTAGTAGTACTACAATCGAGAAACCAACCCGGACAGACAAGGCATGTTCTCCAAGGGCAGAGACAAGCTGGGCAGCTTCAGCTTCTGCATCAGCCAGTGCCCGATGCAACTCAGCCTTGTACTTGCTAGCATTCTCAACCTTCCTTCTGTACACATCTAGGCATTCTTGCTCAAGTTGCAGCAGCATCTTGTCCCTTTCGTTGTCATTTTCCCCAATTTCGTCCCATATTTTCTGAGTTATCAAGTCAAAAATGATCATCACCACCATTACCACTGCAGCTAGCTACATTATGTTCAATAATGATGCAAAAAAAAAAAAAAAACAAAAAAAAAAACAAAGATGGAGAAGTCATCTTTACAAATGAGGAAAATAAAACAAAAGAAAAACATGTGGCATTCAAGAAATAGAGAGATTGAAAAAATGCTGTCCAAGTTAAAGAGATTTTAGTTTGCCCCAGCATTCCATACAATTAGTCCCTCGTTTCTAGCAGGACCTCACCATGGATGGTAAAGGTACGACAAAGATCCTCTAATAACAAAAACCCAGTCAAAAGATTGGTGGACTAAACTACTATCCTGCATATGGACCTTGGGTGATAAGTTGCTTATTTTGACCATCCATTTGTAGGCCAACAGACAGATGGCTAGGATGGTCCCACAAGGCTGCTTTATCCATGAGGTATGATGATTAAACCATCCACAGGCTGAATTTCCAGCTCTTAGCTAAACCAAGCATCCCATACTGGTCCACTTACAGAGATAGAGATCATTAATGTAGTGGGCCCCATGCGGGATGTGCAATGGGCCAAAAATATCAAGCATCAGGCAATTCTAGCTGCCTGATAGGTGGACATTTACTGCAATGAATGAATTGTGGCTGTTACTTCATTTTAACTGCTCATTCACACACCAACTATCAAATGGCTGGGTTTGTTCAATGGGTGACTTTTGTCTACCACTTGCCTCCACAGTGTGGCATCCAGATGAATGGTCTTGGACTCTGGATCACCACAAGATGGACCAAACTCATACAGAGTCGTAATGCCAGCAATTTATCCCATCATCAACCATCCACAGTAGGGCCTATAAGATGAGAAGGACAGATCCAAAAGGTTGGCCCCACTAGCATAACATGGAGCTGGCCTGCATGCAATGTCAGTAAGCCACACCACACATTTTGTGTTTTTCTCTCATTCAGCAGAATGCCCGAAAGGCAGACCCCACCTGTGCAGACTAATGCTGATCGGGATGAAAAATGAAAATGCTTGCTGACCAAGCTGAGCATTGTTACATGTCCCCTCCTTCCAAAAAAAAAAAGGGAAGAGAAGCCATACAAATCCAATAATCCAGATTGCATCCGACAATCACTTACACAAGATTATCATGACAAGAAGACATAAATCCAAAATCTAAAAACGCGTTTGGATGCCACTAAACATGCGTTCAATTGCACTTCTCTCTCAAGCATCAGTGCCTACAAGGAGCATACCAACAGGTTAAATATGAAATGCTGGCCCACTGAAGCATCCAACGGGCTTGAAATTCCATCCATATGTTTCTCATGATGGCGATTCAGATGAACGGTTCCGATTTTCCAAAAAAAAAAAAAAAAAAAAAAAAAAATCATATTTAACACGTGTGTGAGAGACAGTCAATCAACCTTTCACCATGTACATATCACCTAAAGATGTAATTCATCATGCATTTTAGATAAATCGAAAACCCTTTCAACACGAAATCAATCCAAAACCCTAGAATCTGAACGAATTCTCATCATTTTCACAAAATCACCATAAAATTCATAGAGAAAAAAAAAAATTAAGGGTAGAAAGTGAAAATGGGAGCAGGAAATAAAAGAAAATGGAGAGTGAGAGAGAGAGCTTGCCTGCAGTTCTTGAAGAAGAGAGCCACAGGTAGTCTCTGAAAGAGAACGCAGTGGCATTTGTTGATAAGGAGACATTTCAAGAAAAAAAAAAAAAAAGAAGAAGAAGAAGGAAGAATTTCAGCAATTTGGAAACCCTAGAAAAGAAGCCTTTTTTATTTGAGAAGAAAATGATACGAAAATAACAGGGATTTTATTTTTTGTTAGAGAGAGAGGGATTTGCGGGAGGAATTACGGGAGGCGAGTTTGGAAAGAAGAAACCAGAGAAGAACTTTTATACTCGGGCAGAGTGTCTAGTATGATACACAGCTACTTAAAAATTACTCAGAAATTGTATACTTACATACAAATAAGTCAAATTAAATTATCCAAATTATATTCCTAGTTGAGACATATCATGAACCAAAAATTTTATTATTTTCTTTTTTTTACCATATGATTGGTGGACATTTAATGGATGTAAGAATGGAAATTATCTGACGGTTCTGATTTCACAATAAGTGTGCACGAATCAGCAGTTTTAGGATTGCTCAACTAAAATGATCTTGAAACTGTGATATATGGACAGTCAGCTATTTAGTTGGTTTCATGAAGTAAATGTTTGACAGGCTTGCATGTCCTGAGTGCCTGAGTATCATGCCTAATACGCAGCCTGAGTACGATATCACTCAAGAGGGATTGGGAGGGTTTGGCTACGGTGGGATTTGAAGCGGACTTCTCTGGCCCGACCTGCATGAGAACACGGACGACCTGACTTGTGTGAACCGAGGGTTAAATGGGATAAAATTCTTAAGATCTGTTCCGTTAATCTAGTGAAAATACATATTAATACCATTAAAACTAGAATTTAAAACTTATATTGGCTAAAACAAATGATAATAGGTGTAAACTCATTCCTAAAACCTCTAAATTTAAGTAGTGTGGCCCACATTAATGATTTAATGTTCTAATTTCCTTGTAATCCATTCATCCTTGTTTTTAATACCGTATGAATGGATTGGATCTTTTATAAACTTACTTTGAACTTTAAAAAAAATTTGGATAATTTTAATGGTGATACTTTCCATCTCAGCTGTTTCCCATGGTACAATTCACACAAGTTCTAAATCAGAATTTATTTTTGTATTCAGTACAAGAATATTGTGGTTCATCTGATGAACGGTGTGGATCTAACACAGATGAAGTAATTCTGTCCAGGTAAGTGAAAGTCACACTGGCTGTTTGTGTAAGAGAGTCACGCAAAGGATTTTTTATTTTAAAACCGTGGCGCCAAAACCGATGGGAATTTTGTAAAGGAAGGTTATCTGTTTCGAGAAACGCAATAGCTCCTCCCGACACTCGATTGTGTGCGGTTTCAGAGAGCCTGCCTCGTGTCCTGAGACACGTGCCTCGTCTCGCGCTCGTGCGAGGCCGGGCCCGCCCTTCCTTGCTGTTCACGTCTGTATGAACCTTCCAAACAGTGGGCCAATCAATTACCAATTTAGGAAATTTTCGCCTCCAATTGATGGTCCGACGGGGCGCAGCATCAGTGGATCCCTGGCTGTGGGGCCCATGGTGACGTAGGTACTTCACATCCACTCCGTCCATCCATGATTCCACAATTTACGGCGTGATCAAAAAATGAATCGGATACAAATTAGGGCCTGTTGTTTTTTCAATCCGGTTGTAAATACCCTACAAATGAATATTTATCACCCTTTTACCCGTTTGAAAATTCATTCAAATTTCAGCGTGGGAACAGCTCAAAAGAGCTAGTTTAATTTTTTTGACCCAACAGTGAGGTATATAATATATCATAATATATCCATTCCATCTATCTATTTTACCACAATATTTTGAAGCATGACACAAAAAATGACACAGATCTAACACTCAAGTGGCTCACACTAAAAGAAACATTGGCCTCAAGAGATTTTTAACGATAAGTATTTGATTCCCTTTTTCATATGGTGTGGTCCACTTGAGTTTTAGATATGCCTCATTTTTTGGCTTATGCTATAAATTTAACTAGCATAATGGATGAACGGTGTGGAGAAGTGAAATGCATCACAATGAGTCCCACATATATTTTGCAATGTTCACCGTTTTAGTGACCAAAAAGTAGGCAGTCAAATCAAGCACCGGTGAAAAGGAAATAAATTAGAGGTAGTCATGTGGACGCCTGTAAAGCTGTTTAAGAGGATTACAGGTAAGTTGACAATGGGGGTTGTTTGTAAAGGCTTTGCCGACATTAAATAGATCATAGCTTCATATGTAATTTGAAACTTAAAACCCATGTTGCATATTATAGGTTAAGTTTTTACAGTTAAAAAGGCATATATAATTTGTAACTTAAAAACAATGTTTCAAATTACTGGTGTTGATCCAGAAATTCAATTCACCCTAACAAGACTTTTGAGTACTTACAACACAACGAGTGACAAAAGAGACCTCAGCTATAGCAAGGAGACCCTTCAATGCCTAAGTTAGGGAGACTCTCCGATACTTAAGTCAAAAACCTCAAGGATTTGAGTCGGGTAGGTTTTTGGGGTAAATCAGGCATACCTTTCACTGTAGATTGGTCATCTATTTATAGGCCAACAGTTGGTTACATTGATAGAAACGCTTCCTAAATTATAGGCATGCGTTTAGCAGTCGTTTCTTAGCCGTTTCACGAGATCTCCGTTGATGTTAAGATCAAGTGGTCGAGCTCTGAAAACATATGAGGTTGGTGGTCAAGGTCGACCATTCGAGCTAACCTCAGGATTTAAACCTAGGGTCGTTCTAACGATGACCTCTGGGTGCTCAGTTGGCTATAGTCTATTCTTCTTTCAATATATCTTTAGTCTCTTGTCGAATTCTTGGGTTGTGGCCAAATGTCCGAGCAACAGAGTCGAAATGCCTTCCTTTAGGACCTCAACGGTGTCTTGAATGCACCAAGGGTGACCATTCTCTTCATCTTATCATACGATGTAAAGACTTCCTTGTAAGTTTCAAGTTGCATAGCCCCGCGTTTAGCCTTGCACAGGATCATGACTCAGATGTCCCCCAGAGGATCTCAGTAGGAGCTCAGCAGGTGCACGAAAATGTATGGGACTTTGAGAGAGATCGGTGTTCTTCCACTTTCGAAGGAAGCAGATGTACTTCATCTTCTAACGAACGGAGCCATCGGGCAGGTAGATCTACTCAGAGTGGATCTAGCCGTTGAGGAGCTCCTTGGTCGTGATCGACACTAGCCGACCACGCGACGTGCACGGATACCCGAGCCGTCCTCATCTCTCTGACCACTTCATATTTACCCATAACAGTAGCCCCCCTACTTATGAGCTTATTGCATAAGCTTGGGAGTAAGTCGGTGTAATGTGGTCGGATTCATGTTGTTTTTCGTATGGGAGGTCAAGCCAACTTGTTATTATTACGGAGAGAGGCAACTAGCTCAAAGATTGAGGGAGATATGCAACAATAATGATGGTACACTCGAGGTGGCGTGCGTTGGAAAGGCATTTTACGACTTTTAGCTTATGGGATGCGGACAGGTGGTGTTGCTTCAGAAGTCAGGTTGTTCACTCAATAGGAAGTCGTCATGTGGCAAGACTTGCATGAGGCGGTGTCTCCTCATTTGCTACATTAAATGTAGGCATTATTTACCTGCGGCTGAGGTTCCTTATAAAAAGGGGGAAACCCTAGCAATTTTGGCCATTTGCTTTTGCCACCCCTCCCAGACTTACTAGACTCAGCGATTTTCTCTACGTCGAAAATCTCTTCTCCAACGAGCTCTATTTCTTCAAATCTTCTTTGTTTTTCCTTCTTTTTTTCATTTTTTCTTCTCTGCTTTTACTTCCCGACCTCTTTTCCAGTTAAACATGTTGGATATGTCGGACGAATGGGATGAACCTGCAACTTTCCAGGGTGATTTCGGGCAGGAGAGTTGGGATTCTCGGCCGGAAGCTCTCTTTGATTCCACTGCGGCATGATAGCGAGACCATATTTTCGTTGACATAGAGGGTAATGAACCAATCCCCTGTGTAGCGGCCTATACATGCGGAGGTCGGATCCGCCTCGGTGAAGAGGGAAACATCTTAATCTTCCATAGAGCAACCCACAGAGATAGGCCTGTTCGAGTCGAGGCTCAAGGAGTCTGACCTGGTTTAGATCGGTTGGAGTACCACATTCTTAATTATGTGGTGCTCCAAGCTCCTAGATTTGGTGAGATTCCAAGAAACCCTCGCGAGGTCAAGGTGGCCGTATATTTGGTCACCTTACAATGTGGCCTAAGACTCCCCCTTCACCACATTGTTAGGAAGGTCACATCTTGCTTAAGGCTGACCCCTAGCCAGATAATCCCGAACACTTGGAGGACTTTGCTTGGGGTCTCTATACTGTGGTTTCAACTCGGGAATACCGAGTCAACCACCAACGAGTTCCTCCACCTCTACCAGATGAAAGTCAACCCTAAGCATACATATTGATATTACTTCTCAGCGTGGTTAAACAAAGGTCAAGGCCTTATTACAGATAACCCATCCTCCAACAAAAATTGAAAGGACAACTAGTTTTGGGCATCTGGGGATTAGGAAGCCCCCATAGTTAACATGGCCAGTTTTCGACCTTGGGTCCCTTCCCGATTTGTCAACTTAAGTCGGATATATCCGAACTGTAAACCTTGTAACTTTGCATTCTGCTCTTTTATTTGCTAACAATAGAAGTAATCTTTTGCAGTTCTGCCAAAGAGACCTGCTCTGATATCTAAGTCGAAGAGGTGTCGAATTAATCGTGCGCGGTTAGTGAAAGCTTTCAAGAGGTCTTGGAAGCATTTAATTACTTTAGAACTTCTTCACCAATCTGACCTCACTTCGTCCATCTCGAGAGCTAAGTTAGTGGAAGCTTCCGAGAGGTCTTGGAAGCATTTGATTACTTTGGAACTTCTTTATCAGTTCTGTCAGAGTTTATATTCATGTCCGAGAAAACTGGGTGTTAGTAATGTATAAATTGGATGCTTCAAAAAATCGCACCTTATTTTTTTTCATTTAGATAACATCCAGTTACATTCATGAAAGTAACCATCAACAAGAATAAGATCAACTGTATTCATTATTTCATTAAAGTAAAAGAGTTCAATAAGTTATCAACTGCCCTCTCAATGGGAGCTTATTACATTATTGAGTTTGCAGCGGAAACATAAAACTAAATCATAAAATTATCTTCTTATTCAATCAATATAATCCTCCTTTAGGAGATAGTTCTTCGGGTCTTCAATCTATGCATCACTTGCATTATCTATATGTCAGAGAGGGTCAATACTCTACTCATAGTAAAAGTTATCCTTTAAGATTAACAATAATTCAAGAGATTCATAAAAGTAATGTAAGGATTCTGATACGTCTCGTATTCCACTACTACAAGGGATATCAGCATGCGCAAACAACCTACGTGAGATGTATGCCTAGTAAAGTGTATGCGACTCATCATACGTAGTGATCATCACAATGTGGAAGATAATTCATAGAAAACCCAACTCGCCTTGCATCCCATAATTATGAATATTCGTCGGTGTGTCCAACGTTAACGTGGATTTATGCAAACATCTCAAGGCGACACAAACAACGCTATTGGGGGATTTACTTAACACGATGTGTTCATAGAGTGACTATTTGTGACATCTAATCCCAAGAAGTGATGTAACACGCATGGCGATTTACTTACATTGATTGTGCACCATGTCACCAACCCACTGAATTATGTGCCGACCAAGAGGGTCGCTACTCGTAACGTATTATGTTCATGATAAATATTTGAATCACTAGTTGTGATACCTCTTAACACATCACTTGCACTGATAGAGGGATGAATTGAATTATGGGGGTTTTAGAAATTCAAGACATATGCTCAAGCCTAAAAAGAAAGTAGCAAAGCTAATGTAATAAAGGAGAAGAGTAGCAATGACTAACTCAACAAAGAGGAGAACGACAATACCTAACTCAACAAAGAGGAGAGTGACAATGGCTAACTCAACAAAGAGGAGAGTGACAATGGCCAACTCAATAAAGATGAGAGTGATAATAGCCAACTTAACAAAGAGAAGAGTAGCAAGGATTATCGCCCCACATAAATTCATAAAGATTATTCGTAATTAACATCATATCAAAATTCCCAAAAGGGTAAATAGTTGACAGTAAACTAAACAATTGCAGAGAGAAAATCATAGTAACATAAAAGCAGGTAAAATGAAAAAATAATCATATCATCTTAAAATAAGATAAGCTTGAAGGAAAAACCCTCACCTCGGGTGGTATTGTCATCTCTTACTAAGTTAAATGCTCTGAGGCATACTTTAATATCGGATTCTACTATAATCCACCTGATTTGAATTGATTAAATTAGATGTCAGATTAAGGTTGAGGAGAACTCGACTTAAACTATACCTTAGACAAGTTACATGTCGCCTAAGTTGATAAGTTTCGAACTTATCATGTTTAGGCCCATCCTACCATTGAATCGACTTGGTTAGATGCCATGAAATTCTATTGTTGAGAGATAGATTTGATTTGAGAAGAGAAGGGAAGAAAAGAAAAAGGAGAGTTAAGATCTGAATCAGACTTCGGGTGGCAATTACACAGACTTCTCCTTCTTCCTTTGTTGGAGTTAAACCAAAGTTGAATGTCTTCACTCCTTTCTTTCTCTTTTCTTCTTCTCTTTCTCTCTCTTTCTTTCTTTTCTTTTCTTTTCTTTTTCTTTTTCTTTCTTTTCTTTTCTTTTCTTTTCTTTCTCTTTCTTTTTTCTTTTCCTTTCTCTTTCCTTTTATTTCTCTTCATTACTGGTGAGTCCAACCAACTCGGGCCTTCTTTCAACTGAGTTTGAGCGACCCAAATGAGTGAGCAACTCGCCCCGCCCGAGTTTATGAGTTGACTCGACAACGATCCCATGAAGGGAAATGACATCCTTCACTCCTCTCTTCTCCTTCTTTTTCTTCCTCTGTCTGTTTAGGGAGGTCAAACACATCAGGCCCATCTTGTGGCTCGGACTGACTCAGGCGCGAATGCACCACCACTTCCTCCTTTCTCCTTCCCTTCTCTCAGTTCGATATGGCTCACTGAACCCAAGCTCTCTCTCTCTCTCTTATGTTACATATATCCCGCAACGAATGATGTAGTTTTATACTTTTTTCAGCTTCTATGTCACGTCTCAAACCCAGAAATCGGATTCACAGGAATCCCGATTGCCGAAGCCGATGCCGACAGCCTCAGTAGTGCCCCATTCTCAGCTCCCAGCGCAGCATACGCGAGATTTCTATCCTGGGATCTTACAAGGAGGATTTTTCAACGTACATTTGTCTTGTAATAAGCATAACCACAAGTTTACCCAAATCATAAAGGCAACATCATCATCACATATCCACTAATATAAACAGTTTAATACAATGCTGGAAGAAAAATACATATGTATCAAAATCGAAGCTCCTGAAAATCGCTGCATGCTCCAAGCTCAACGCTGCTGCAACCTAACACCACTTGCATGCATCTATCGTGCATAAGCTTACAAAAGCTTAGAGGGTGGTGTAAGTATGTGTAAGGTAAGTCTCAAGTATACAATAAAGCTCATAAATCTTACATCATCGGGATAAGCGAAAATATGCGGTAAGTCCATGAAGGCTATCAGCTGTACCAAAGCTATGTGATGCAAGGCATGAATGCTATCGGCCATACCAAGGTCATGCAATGCAAAACTTAATAAGACAATAACAGATGTTGAGGATGCAATGCAATATGCAAATTCAGACGAGCCATAAATATCATCAATCTCATCTAGGCCATATAAGTGCAAAACATCATAACCCATAATACTAAGTACGACAGATGCAATGTGATATGAGTGCGAATGAAATGACCATGCTGGAATGTGAAGTCAGGATGATAGTACGAAGTATCACAGGCTACGGGGTTCATCACAAGGAAATTTTATCCAAACTAGTCTCATACCTAAATTTAGATAGTCAAACACAATGTGGTAAACTCCTGATATCAAGTTAGTCGTATGCCCCAACCGAAATCTTGGCCATTGCGAAGGTACACGTAATAAATAGTTGCGCACCACCAGCCCGAGTGGATAGTGAATAGATAAATGAATGAGTACGCAACTCCTGCTCAGTAGCCTGTCAGCACAGTAGCCTGCCAACCGCTGGTAGCTCGCCCAGGCCTCAGCCCCGCCCACATCAGCGTCCGCCTGCCCACATGTGTAACAGTGATGGAGTGTCATATTATCATGTTAGTCCTCATATCAAGTCCATGTATCAGTATGGTTGCTCTTTGGAAAATCACCGGGGTCTATTACACTCCACACCGACTGTCGCCCCCTAGCCTCACAACTCAGCGAGTGGAAGAGACCTCACTATCCGCCTAGCCAGCAGTCTGTCAATACCTACCCACCTCATCGATAGCGGACCCATTTATGAGCTGGTCATACTCAGCCTAACTTATAGCCCCCTCACTCAGGCGGATAAGGCCACACCCCCTTCCAACCGACCACGACACAGTGGGAGACACGACCTCATGATATAGGCACCAGCGCTCATATTCCACTCGGTTTAGACGTTGGAGTAACTCCTGGTACCAAGGAGGTTCTAGAATTTTCACCTAAGGACATCCTAAGTGCCCAAAGTGATAGAACTAATTATTTTCGGTGTCCCATCTAGCCATCCATGATGTGCCTATGGAGGCTACGACCCTAATGTCGATAGGGCGTACAGTAATCATAATGCATGATACATGAGTCATACAATCCAGTCATGCATCAATCCTGTGCATACCGTGCACTCATGTGAGATAACCTTCGCCTATCAAGGAGTCTCATAATAACCTGTCCAATGACATGCAATGGTCAACCACGGCTCATAACAAACATGCAGATGATGCGTATGAGCATGTATCAGGATGTTATGCTGTCACATACTTATAATCAGTATCGATAATAGATGCCGATAATCAACATCTATAATCGGTCTAGCAAAGGGGCCTAAGGAGAGGTTACAATGTGGACATTTAACCATCATTGTCCATCCATGTGGACATTTAACCAATACTACTCCCAAGGAGTGGCCCGCATAGGGCCAAACATATAGTAAGCCCAAATATCCAACAAGTGGGCCTCAAATAGTCATCTCAGGTGGGCCTTACACATCACGCTGGGTCGATACATTGGACCGCACCATTGGGCTTAATATATACATTACGGTGGGTCGCATCATTGGGCCGCACCAATGAGCCTAATATACACATCACAGTGGGTCGCATCATTGGGCTACACTAATGGGCCTTATATATAACAAGTGAGCCACATCAATGGGCCGCACTAATGGGCCTTATACACATCAAGTCGGGCTTCAATAAATGGGCGAAAAACATATCACAATGGGCCACGACATACGGGACGAAAATACGTCATAATGGGCCTTGACCCATGGGCCGAAAATATATCTCAGTGGGCCTTACCAAATGGGCGACAAACACATCATAATGGGCCACAACCATGGGCCTCCAACCTATCATAACGGCCATAACCATGGGCCTCAATATACATTGCAATGGGCAGCAACCCATGGGCCATACACATCACATCAGGCCTTGCA
Organism: Magnolia kwangsiensis; assembly: GCA_037074715.1. Lineage (NCBI taxonomy): Eukaryota > Viridiplantae > Streptophyta > Magnoliopsida > Magnoliales > Magnoliaceae > Magnolia > Magnolia kwangsiensis. Next base: position 80,969,772 of record CM073586.1, on the reverse strand, counting down.
TATGGGCCGAAAATATATCACAATGGGCCTTATCATGTGGGCCTAAAATACACAATAGATGGCCCTGCACATGGCCCTCAAATATATGTCAATGGGCCCTCATTACATCAAGTGGGCCTCATCTCATGAGCCTGATTATATCATATTGGGTGGGCCCTGCACGGCTAGCAGGTGGGCTTGCACCTTTCAAATGGGCCCACCAAATGAACAACATGGATGCACAACACATATATCATGGTGTCCCACGAGGCTGAGTACGGGGCAGATGAAACAGTTAGACGGCATGACTAAATTACATGCATCAAGGTGGGTCATACGTCTATCAAATTGGACAGACGGTGGGGATATACCCATACATCATGGTCCACCGTCCATGGACAGTGTAGATAAAACACATACATCATTGCGGGACCCATGGATCTTGCTGATGTAGTGAAACAGCTATGCTGCACGTGGGTCCCAGATGGACAGTGTGTATAAACACACAGAGCAAAGGTGGGGTCCCACCGTTAATGGGCAGTGTGGATAATATACATGCAAAAAAGGTGGGCCCCATGTGGGTGGTCCTGGTGAAACCCATACATTGTAGTGGGGTCCTCACATCCCTTGATCTGAGAATGGATGGACAGAGGGTAAAATACATCATGGTGGCCCTTATTGGCCGTCCATTCAAATGGACGATGTAGATATAGGATACATACAGCAATGTGGGTCCCAACCCACACGTACAACACATGTGGGTGGGCCCCACTCACATGCCGTGGATGGAAGGCGTGAAATATACAATGCATATATTGAAGTGGGTCCACGTCTAGATGCTGGACATGAGGATGGTACCCATAAATTAGGGTGGGTCCCACGTCCTCTGGACATTAACGATACAACACTTGCATCATGGTTGTCCCATGATCTGGACGGTCTAGATGACCCACATCCATAAGGTGTGGTCCACATGCCAGGTGAGTCCACGTGCTGGACAGTACCCATAGCACAGTAGATCCCTGCAGATTTATGGATGGACAATGCAAATAAAAGACACCCATCATGTGGGTCAGCACCGTCCCAATCTGCATAATGGTGCAGATCCAGGCATACAACAAGTGGCCTGTCCACCAGCATGACAGATGGACAGTTAAATATGACCCATACCTCATGGTGGGGTCCACACATGTGGCCCACCAAAAAAAGACAGACGGTCTGGGTCAGTAAACTTGCTGATGTCTGGTCGGGATAGATGGTTGGGATGGACACACCGTCCAAATGGCGGACGGCCTGGACATACAATGTATGCAAGGTGGCCCTGCGTCCTAAGGTGGACGGATGGTATGAATATAATATACATGCGTTAAGGGGGCTCAGTGGTGTGGATGTAAAATGCATCCAGGTGGGTCCCACCCACACGTGTGGGCTGGACGAACGGACAGACGACATAACACATGCCTCATGAAAGACCCCTAGAACTCGCTGACGTTATTAATACAACAGCTATAAAGTTGTTGTACACGTTACTCCAGCCAATCCACTTCATACAAGTGGGTCCCATGTGGGGCCACCATGACTTTTATTCTCTATCCAATTCGATCATAAGGTTACAAATATCTGAATTAAGGGGAAAGAACAATTTTCATATAGATCCAAAACTCATGTGATATCCAAAAACAAAGGTTTCAAAGGCACCTATTCAATCCAACTGTTTCCTGTGACGTGGGCCACCTGAGCTCCACGAACGGCTGATTTCAAGGGTGGCCCATGGCTAGTAGGTGGCCTGCCCAATGCACGGTATGGATTTTCCCACACATCACGGTGGGGCCCACAGCTGGGACCGTGGGTCCCTGCCTGATCGCCCACGCAGGACGCTGGTGCCTTCCTCCGTCAGCAGCAGCAGACGCTGCTGTTGCTTCATATATTTCTTTTTGAAAAAAATAGGTTTTCTTGCAGTTTTTCCTAGGTAAGACTCGCATTAGGTGGATCCACTCCATCCATTGGATTCTACAGCTCATGATCGACCAAATGAGTCCAATATGCAGTATATTTTAGGAGGGTAGGACCCTTAAGGTGGGTCCTAACGGATTTTAAAGGCGAATATCATTGTTTTCTATGCTAGGGCCCGCCATAAAATTCGGATCAACCTCATTTTTCTGCTCAACACCTAAATTGATCTGGAGAATGAAATGGACGGCGTGGATTGGATTGATACATCAAGGTGGCGCTTGTAGGAGTGGTACACCAAAAGTTTTTTTTTTTTAAAAATCAAACTGACATTTTTTTTTTCTTTTTTTTTGTCAGTACACAACGCTGCCGGTTCACTCTTCACTTTCAGTCACATCCAGCGTCCCTCGACGCTGGGCGGTTTGAATACAAAAGTGGGTCCCTCATGTGGGGATCACGACTGGTAGGTCCCACGTGGACGTGGCCCACTTGATTTGGATCAACTTGATATTTGTGTTTTCCCAACTCTCTAAGATAGGGTCCACATGGTTTGGACGGTTGGATGAGACATACATTAAGGTGGGGTACATCCGGGTGAGTCACACGACCACATCATCACACTAAAATATTGAAAGAGAGAGGGAAAAAGAGAGAGAAAGAAGCACCCACATATGATCGTCTTGGTCCGTTGGATAGCCAATCTCCCTGTGCTTCACTTTGATGGAGGAAGATGAGAAATGAATGGCTAGGATGAGAGATCTTGGGATGGAAAGGTAGGCCTCACATACACGTTTTTCTCTCCATGGGAAGGCTTGAACGTGTGCATTTTTCTCTCTTGCTTGGGATGTGTTAAGAAATGAGAGAGAGAGAGATGGGATGTAAGGAGAGAGAGTGATGGATGTGAGTGATGGGTGAGGCGATGGATGTGAGGTGAGTGATGGGTGAGGTGAGAGATGGGTTGACTTGGGAGTTGCTTAACTTGTGGAGAAAGGAAGCATGGGTGTTTTGTACTTGATATGAGAGATGATTGATGGGATTGATTTGACATATTATAGAGGCTCTCTTGAAATTTACAACGCACTGTGTTTTTCCTCAGACTGAACGCGGGTCAACATCTCCTCGTCTGGGTATCAGATTGGTATGCGAGTCGCGGCGTTGAAATCGCAGCAACGGTGCGGTCGTAATGGTACAAGTCTCGGATTGGACCGACTTAGATATACAGGATACGACTAAGGGTCGAGGGCAAACGTCGATCATCGGTCGCAGGTTACCGAAATTCGACCGAGAGGATCGCAGGAGTTGACGGAACAGTACGGACTAGGATACGGGTCTTACATTCTAGGTGATTCCCACCTAACTTGGAGAGGGTGTGCGCGGTCTGCGTAACAAGGAGGAAGAGTACGCGAACTACTCTTGCTAAACCTACCTTGATTCTTCTTTCTTTCTTTCTTGATTGGGTCGGATCCGGATGGTCCTCTGTTTGATCTGTTGCGTAATGTGATGGTGTAAGGCCCGTATCCTAGACCGTACCATTCCTTAGACTTCCACGATCCTCCCCATCAATTTTTAGCAACTCGCGACATGTGATCCCCATTCGCGCGTGACCCTAAGTTGCATCTCATAGATCTAAATTGACTCAACTCAAGATTTTTACCATTACGACCACGCCGTCGCTGAGATTCTCACATCGCGTCTTGTGCACCGATGCGATACCCAGACCAGGAGTTGTGGGCCTACATTTATTTCAAGGAAAATGCCGCGCATTATGAATCCCGAGAGAATTTCTACCCAATCTATTACATCAATCGACCAATCACAAGTCAATTACATCCCATCACAACTCATACCTAGCCCATACCTCTCTCATCCAAAAATTAACAAACACTCATCCCTCTATTACACACACCCATCCCTCTCTCATCCAAAAATCAACACACACCCATCCCTCTCTTACACACACCCATCCCTCTCTCCTTACATCTCCTCTCTCTCATTTTCTCCATCATTTCCCAAGCTTCCATGAGAGAAAAGTTCTAAGGAGAGAATAGCCAAGTGTAGCCCATTTCCTACCACCTCATCTCTCATCTTAACCCTTTAATCTTCATCATCCTCCATCAAAATCGAACCCAAGAAGCTTAGTATTCCAAGGAGCCTAGAAGATTAGCAATCGGTGGGTGATATCAGGATTTTCACCATTGATTTCTATTTGAGGGCCCACTTGTGGTGGGACTCATTTTGATTTATGTGTTGTAAATTGAGAGGAGCTCATAGTGGCGGAGCTCCTCCCTTCACCACGCCGTCTCTCTCTCTCTCTCTCTCTCTCTCTCTCTCTCTCTCCCTCCCTTGTTTGCGGCCCACCATGATGCAAGTATTTTATCTACACTTTCCATGATCGGGCCCACCTTGCTGACGTCTAGCAGACTGGCCCACCCTGGCTGTCCATTTTGGACAGCCCCTGATGAAGGGAAAATACAAATATCAGCTATTTCAAGGCTGGTGGGCCACATGTGTGGACCCACCTTGACATGTGTGTGATGTTCACATCGTCCAGTGGCCAGACGTGTGGTCCCCTGATGAGATCCACACAGTCCAGACCCTAGACGGTGCGTCCCACGCAGCCTCACAACTGTTGTATTGACGTCTGCAAGTTTTGTGGATCATGACGTATGCATTATATCCTACCGTCCATTCATAGGGCATGGGGCCTACCCAGATGCATGTATTATCCCATTCGTCAGTCCATTTGCTAGACGGTGGGACCCATTTGCACGTGTGGGGTCCCCACCGTCCAGCTAGGACGTGGACCCCACCTTTTATGTATGTGCCTTGCATCCATATCGTCCACACGGGGCCACCTTGATATTGTGGTCCATCCACACCATCCGTCCGTGACCCCCACAATGATGTATGTATTTTAGCCACACCGTTCATCTCAGGACGTGGCCCACCATGATGTATGTGTGGCATCCACACCGTCCATAGCCCTGGATGGTGGGGCCGATTTTGATGTATGTGTTGTATACCTACACCACCTGCTATGTAACGATGGGGCCCACCTGATCATGGGTCCCTGTTCACTCCCCAAGTGCAGGGTTATGATGTAGTAATAAACTCGGTAAGACTGAGGTCGAATCTCAAGGGACTGAAACTCGTACGTTATCTAAAACTAACTAGAACTAGAACTAGACTAAGATAAATTCTAAATCAAATATCAATTGTGGAATAATTAATCTAAAACTTAAGAAAATTCAGAGAAAGGGAACTAGGGATTCAGAGGATCCACTTGTAGGGATTAGGGAGATCTTACACCTGCTCTATGGAAATTAAACTGAACTGTCATTGAGATAGTTTCAAATGGATGAAAGGTATATGAATTAGAAGGCATTCCATCACCAAAACATGCCTAGGAGACTATGACAAACAACAGAATTAAACTAATTACCAACCAATCAACATGCTATGAAAGTTAGGAAGGGTACCATCATCCGACCATGCCTAGGAGACTATAGTGAACAACAGGGCTTCCTGATGTCATAAATATAAAAAGGAAAAGAATATGCTCAAAGCCATTGCAGACCCATTGTAATTTCAGTCACAACAGACCATTAAAGACTAAAAGCATTCCATTTATTAAACTAAAATCAACCATCAGTTCAGTCTTAAACAAAGGAACAAGTAAAGTCTCTCCCATCACGCTACAAGCTTCACCTCTTAGCCCTAGCTAAGAGGTTTAGCCGCACATGAGTGGGCTAATCTCTAAATAAATAAATAATAAAAATAAAAATAAATAAAATAAAAGAAAAAAAAACTATACTAGAGACTGCCACGTCCAAGCCTCCACAGCTGCTTCATGTCCAAGGAATGATCTCCTCTTCTCTCTCTCCTATCTTCCTTTTATAGCTGAAGGAGGTCGGCCTTGCTGCCAGTTTGGAGAATCGACCTTGGTGGAGTCGGTGGACTGCGTAACCTTTTACGCAGCAATAGCCTATCGCAGAGAAGCCACAAATCGAGTTGTATTCGGCTCAGATTTTCGGACAAAACCTGTCCCACGATCCAAATTCTTTCCCTGGGTGGGGTAAAGACCCCCTTCTAGACCTATTGGACGGTTCAGATCATTCATTCGACCATGGACGGTGGCCCACGACTGGCCACAAATTTCAGGCTGCGTCGGTTTCGGGCGCTTAATACGTCCTGCATAACAGAGCTTACGCAGCGACGTTGGTGGGGCCCAGGATCAGTGGTTGTTGTGAAATCCACTCCGTCCATTAAATGCGCCTTGAAATATTGATAAGGAATGGACGGTTTTGGTTGTCCGATGATGCAGATCAAGGAAGTAATCCCACTGCAACGATAACAGATGGTCCTTTTGTAACTTCTGTAGCCAACACGTGTGCTTTCATAGCTGACAACGGTCAGTGTGGTTTTGACTATTTCGAGCCCCTCTTCATGATGGACGGATCTGATTGCTTATACGGATGATGAGTGGGGCCCACGGCGCTCACGCGCAAGCTCTGCGACAAAACAGAGCTTGCGCAGACGTTGCTGAGGTGATTGGTGGGGTCCATGATTAGTGACAAAGACAAAATCCAGTCCGTCCATTGGATTCATCTCAAAAAACCATTCAGACATGGTCAGTTTGGATTGGATTCGGTGTGGCCCATGGGATCTGTAATCCAGCCGTCCATCTTACGTTTTATGGTGGAGATTACCTGGGTGCATGCATGGGACGGAAAAATCACCGTGTGTACGGTCGGTTTGACGTCCTGGGATGAATGGATGGTCTAGATCTCTATTATGGTGATTGAAAGTGGGCCACATAATCATTGCAGCATCCAACGATGAAACGAAACGAATTTTTCCATTTTTTTTTCTTTAAGAGGCTCGGGTCAGCGCATGCTGACCTGTTCTTAACTTATGATGCACCGTCGGTGCATGTGAGCTGTGCACACACACCATGTAAAGCGGGTCCCATCTTGATGTATATGAAGGATCTACTTCGTCCATTCCTTTTCTCATCCTATTTAAAGCATTGAGACCAAGACTGGAGCATATCTATATCTCAGGCGGGCCCCAATTCAAGATTTTATGGGTTGATATGTCCATTGGGCCACTTCTACAATGAACCAATGGCTGAAATTTGACGTGTACGGTTCATTTATAGTTTTCAGGCCATGCATGAAGTTTCAAGCCGAAGGGATGGTGGGAACCCTGTGATCTTGCATTCTAGACGTCTTTCGAGCCACTTGAGCTTCAGTTTCTCAGTTTTTTTGGATCCCTGGCATCCGTCCCTTGCATTGGTGAATCTTGAGCGCTAAAACCATGCTTTTAATACCTATTTTTAGTTCAAGCTCCTGAATACATCCTGGATTGAAAACACGATTAAAATGGGCCGTTAAACAATGCTATGTTTGTAAATCCAGGCAATAACTGGGGTCTGATATGCAATATTTGACCCTTAACAGTCCCATGTGAGGCCATAGCGATTTATGTATTTCATCCACACATGTGGACCCACCTGAGATATCTGCTTCAACCACACGTGTGGACCCCACACGTGATGTACGAATTGATCCCCACCGTCCATGCAGTGGACCCCATCATGATTTATGTATTTTATTCACACCGTTCAGTGGTTTGGATGATGGAAACCACCGTGATTTATGTATTTTATCCTCGTTGTCCATTTGGGCCCCATGTGTTGCACGTGTGGTATCCACATCGTCTAGCTAGGATGGTGGGATCCACCGTATTATACGTGTTATATCCAGGCCGTTTATTTGTGTGGCCCATCTGTTAGGTGCAGGGCCCACCTACTACTTGTGTAGAGCCCACCTTGATGAAATACACATTACCCCATAAGGCCCAATATGATGTATGCGAGGCCCATGTAATGAGGCCCATTGTGATGTATATGTGGCCCATGTAATGTGGCCCATTGTGATGTATTTAAGGCTCATGGGATGTGGCCCATTATGATGTATGAGAGGCCCATATGATGAGGCCTAATGTAATGTACGAGAGGCCCATGTGATGAGGCCCAATGAGATATATATGTGGCCCATATGATGAGGCCAAATATGATGTATATGATGCCCTTGAGTGAGGCCATGGGCCCCACTATATGTTTGGTTCTATGAGGGTCATTCCTTGGAAGCAATGTTGGTTGAATGTCCACATTGAATGGGCAATGATGGTTTAATGTCCACATTGTGACCTTCCCTTAAGCTTTTATTAAGCCCATTCTCATCATTTTCCAAGTGGGTTGACCTAAATCATTAGGCCCCATTGATAATTGCATGATCCATCTATTCTTATTGGGCTAATCCAAAATGTTGGGCCCTCATTGGTTGCTAGTAGGGTTATTTTTAATCTTGGAGTCCATTTAGGACTTATATGGGCCCCCTAGGGCATCTAGCAAGCCATATGATAGTATGGTGAAGGAAGCCCATTCTGGATCCTTAGGATTATAGGTAAGCCTCCTAGGCTCAACCTTCATATTAAGAAAGTTCATCATCACCGTAGATGGAAGGATCCGTGCTATCAGATTTGGTATATCCACAGCTGAGGATGGACTCTCATGTTATGGATTAGATTTGTTGTCCTTCTATGGACCCCACCATATATAAGCTGGTTGTTGATTACACCTATGTTAGTATACGCCCTGAGTATGTGTTGTAAAACATTATGATTGTACAAGGTAATTGTAAGGTTAATTGTGATTGTATGAAGCCCATTGTGATTATATGAAACCCATTATGATTATATGAGGCCCATTGTATGATTGTATGAGGCCCATTGTGATTATATGAGGCTCATTGTGATTATATGAGACTCATTGTGATTGTGTGAGATCCATTGTGATAGCACGAGGCCCGTTATGATCATATGAGGCCCATTGTGATTATATGAGGCTTATTATGATTGTATAAGGCCCATTGTGTGATTGTATGAGGCCCGTTGTGATTATATGATGCTCATTGTGATTGTATGAGACTCATTATGATTGTATGAGATCCATTATGATAGTACGAGGCCCGTTGTGATCGTATGAGGCCCGTTGTGATTGTATGAGGCCCATTGTGATTGTATGAAACCCAATTGTGACCTAAGAGGCCCATCATATGTGTGAGGACCATTATATGCTTGAGGCCCATTATATGTGTGAGGCCCACCATGTGTAGGTGATTATTAGACACCACCCATTTACCTATACGGGCCATGGGCCGTCTTATACCGGCACACTATGATGTATGTGAATATAATCATGCTTGGTATACTTCATGATACATGCCCATATGCATCATCTACTTGCTTGTTATGAGGAGTGATTGAGCATAACATGTGCCATTGGGCTGATTGTTTATGGGACTCCCTGAGAGATAGAGTTGCCCCACATGAGCACGCTGTACGCGTAGGTTTAATGCATGATTGGATGATATGATTCATGCATCTCGCATTTTGTGATGTGACCACCGTACGCCCTAGCGACATTAATGTTGGGGCCTCCACAAACATGTCATGGATGGCCAGATAGGACACCAAAAATATTTGGTTCTAGCATACGGGCGTGATAGATATCCTTGGGTGAAAATTCCTAAACTTCCGAGGCCAAGGGATGCTCCAACGTCTAGGTTGAGTGGATATATATGAGTGTATGAGGGCCGTATGCTAGTAGGCCGCGTCTCCCACTGTGTCGTAGTCTGTTAGGAGGGGGTATGGCCTTATCCAACTGAGGGAGTAGGCAATGTTAGGCTGAGTCTGACCAACTTGAGGAATAGATCCGCTATCGACAAGCCATGCCAATATTGGCAGGCGAATAGTGAGGTCTCTTTCATTTACCCAGTTATGCGCTTGATAGGGCGACAAACTAGTGTAAAGTGTACTAGACCCTGGTGATGATCCCAAAGATTTATGGTATTGATAATGTGAACTTACCGAGCAGGAGTTGCATATTTAGCATTTTAATTATTCATTCATTCATTCACTATCCACTCAGGCTGGTAGTGTGCAACTAAATCAGTATGTGTACCTTCATAATGACCATGATTTCGGTTGGGTACGTAACCAACCTGAGGTCAGGAGTTTACCACATTGAGTCTAGCTATCCAAATTTAGGTATTAGACTGGTTTGGATAGAAGTCCTTTGTGATGGACCCCATAGCTTGCGATACTACGTACTATCATCCCGAATTCACACTCCAGCTTGGTTATTTCATTCGCACTGCATATTACATTTCATTCTCAGCACATAGCATTTGGTTGACTATGCTTCTGTTTTGCATAGCCTGAATAAGGTTGCTAGTATTATGGACTAGCAAGGATCTGCATATTGCATTACATTTACAGCATATGGCATTTGGACTGCTATGTTTATGCATTTATATGGCCTAGATGAGGCTGCTGGTATTCGTGGCTCATCCAAATTACATGTATTGTATCCTTGGTATCTGATATTTGGCTCATTATGACTTCGAATTGCATACTCTGATATTGAATGACTTATAGACTCACCAGTATTTTCGCTTACTCTGATAATTATATGCTTGGCACAAACATTGCACACACTTACACCACCCTCTAAGCTTTTTATAAGCTTATGTACGATAGATGCATGCAGGTGGCGTTAGGTCGTAGTAGCGTTGAGCTTGGAGCGTGCAGTTGTTTTATGGAGCTTTAATTTTTGATATATGTATTTCCCTTTTAGCACTGTATTTAACTATTTATATTTGTGGATATGTGATGATGATGTTACCTTTGTGATTTGAGTAAACTTATGGTTATGCTTCTTACAAGATAAATGTACGTTGAAAAATCCTCCTTATAGGATCCCATGATTAGAATTTGGCATATGGGTGCTGCGAGCTAAGAATGGGGTACTAGGGAGGTTGTCGGCATTGGATTGGGTGATCGAAAATTCTATGAGCTCAATTTTCGAGTTTGGGGGCGTGACAGACGGTCTGCACTGTGGAAACGATTTCTTGGACGAAGGAGGCAGTCTGATCTAGTGATGGGTCCTCAGCTGGGTTGCCATCCAGTGACCTGTTGATAGGAGCTTACTTGAACAAGTCCCAGGGAGCTTGTGGGCCCCAGAAACTGCAGTTTTGGACGTCTCATGTTGATGAGTTTTGTGAGAGGTTTGTCTTGCAGTTTCCGTGGACATCCAGGAAATCCAGAATTTTTGTCGTGATGGGATTTCCTTTCGATCCTTTTGGGATCTCTGGAGTGGTTGGAATGGTCATTTTTAGAGATTGGACGGTCTAGATCGCCTCTGATCAGAGTTGCGCAACAATCAAGAGCTACCCATCTTTTGCAGTTTTCTTTGGCGTGGGGTCCTAATCATCCAAAAGTGTGGGAGTGTTTCCGATTTGTTTTCAGTGAGGTTCGATAGGTTTTTAAGTATGGCGATGTCTACTTCTGATGGACAGTTCAGATCCACCCATCATCCTTTAGTGGTGGTCCCATCTCCATCCGTAGTTGCAATTTTGATTCGAATTTCCCTGCGTGGGAGCGTGAAAGGAGGGAGAGATCGAGAGGGGTTTGGTCAAACAGCGTTTGACCGGGCCTTAGATTTTTGTGCAGTGCGGGTGTGCACTCCCTGTTGTTGAGGGTCAAATATTGCATATTAAACCCCAGTTATTGCCTGGATTTACGAACATGGTACTGTTTAACGGTCCGATTTAATCGTGTTTGTGATGTAGGGTGTATTTATGAGCTTGGATCGAAATAAGGTGCTAAAAGCTGAGATATAACACTCAGAATTCACCAGAGCATGGGACGGACCCTAGGGGACTAAGATCGACGGATTCACACTCCAGAGATCTGAGAAAATCAAGAAACTGAAGCTCAAGTTGCATGAAAGTCGGTCAAAATACAAGATCAAAGGGTTTTCACCATCCGTTTAACTTGAAACTTCATACATGGCATGAGGACCATAAATGAATCGTACACGTCAAATTTAGCCTATCGGATCCCTTTGAAAATGGCCCAACAGATAGATCATCCTACATATTAGTGATTTGGGGCGCATCCGGTTTCTGAATATGCTTTAATTTTGGACTTAACGCCTTAAATGATGCGACAAAATGGATGGATGGTATTGATTTCTCATAAAATCATGATGGGACCCACCTAGAGGGCGTACGCGTGCACAACACACGTGCACACGCGGTGTAACAAAACAAGGAGATGGGTTAGCGGACGCTGACCTGTCCCTTCTTCTCTCTTGCACAGGAACCAACAACGGAGGTCCCCATCTATATGGGTTTTTCTAGTGGGGCCCACTCCTCATCCAAATCATCGATTTAGACCGTCCATTGTGTACAGAGGGGGGTATTAATTTCACCTAGATGACCTTTCGACGCCATGCAAGTGATTGCAAGATCCTAGCCGTTAAATGCAGGATGGACGGTGGAGTGGACAAACTTGTGGGCCACACCGATTTCACTCCAAAAACACTCCTTCCCAGATGGTTTTTCATCCTGAAACCAATGGACAGATTGGATTTTACACTTGGCTTCAATAAATAGGCCAACACACGAAACAGAGTCGACTTGCGGCGACTCTGTTTTGCAACAAGGAGCTACGAATGGTGATCTGTATTGTGGGCCGTTTGAGGAGCATGGAGAGGATCGTCCCGGGAATCTGGACCGTCCATCAGGCTTAAAAGGGCCATATAAACATGGCCTAGGTGTTGGAATCACGGAATGAAGCGAAGGCAGCTGTTGATCTTTCAAACGCAGAATAGACAGTGTAACAAAATAAAGCATGGGCCACCATGGGACCTAAAACAAATAAGGTCTGAATGGTTTTTCATAAGTAATCCAATAAACGGATTGAATTTTTCGAGCAACATCATCCGTGGACCCCACCGACATCGCAGCAGAAGGCTATAGATATTGCTGCGTCTCCTGCGTAAAGCTTTACGCACAAATCCAACTTTTGCTACATAAATAATCCTCCACCGACTGACCCTAGGATGTCTATAAAGAGGGAGAGAGTGGAGAGCAGCGAGGATCATCTGATCCGAGGTTGGACAAGGAGCAGAGAGACAGAGAGAGTAGAGTTGTTTTTTTATTTTTCTTTTTGTTTATTTTATTTTTGTTTAAGGGATTTAGCTTAATTATGTTGCTAGGTTAAACCTCTTAGCTAGGGCTAAGAGGTGAATCTTGTAACGTGATGGGAGAGTCTTTGTTTGTGCCTTTTGTTTAGACTGAACTGATGTTGATTTTAGTTTAATTAAGGAAATATTTTTATTTTTTAATGGTATGTTGTGACTAAAATTATAATGGGCTTGCGATAGCTTTGAGCATGTTCCTTCCCTTTTTATGTTTATGACGTCAAGAAGCCCTGTTGTTTACCATCGTCTCCTGGGCATGGTCGGATGACGGTATCATTCTTAACCTTCATACATTGTTGATTGGTTGGTAATTAGTTTAATTCTGTTATTTACTTTGTCTCCTGGGCATGGTTTGGTGATGGAATTCATTCTAATTCATATACCTTTCATCTCTTGAAAACTATCAAAGGAAGTTCAGTCTTGATTTCCATGGTTACACTCTTCAACTGGATGAAGATGGGACTTTAAGTCCAGTTGAGTTCTTGAAGCAGGCATAAGATCTCCGTGATCTCTACAAGTGGATCCTCTGAATCCCCAGTTTCCTACCTCTAATTTTTTAAAGTTTTAAATTAATATTTCATCATTATGCCCTCAAATTCATTCAATTTATATTTCATCTTAGTCTAGTTCTAGTTCTACTTAATTTCAGATTACGTACAGGTTTCAGTCCCTTGGGATTCGACCTTAGTCTCACCGAGTTTATTACTACATCAAAACCCTATACTTGGGGAGTGAACACCTGTGCACACGCACTGCCTTGATGTGGGGCCCACATGATATTCAGGATAAATCTACTCTGTTCAATCATTTTTCAAGCTCAGATTAGGGCCCACATCAGAGTATGCGGCAAATGCAACTATTAGGTGGTTCATCTTAGGTGAAAGTTTGTTTTAGCCATTGATCTTGCCGATTTAAGGGCTGAAATTTGATGTGTATGGTTTATTTATGATAATTAGGCCTGATATACAAATTTGCATGAAACGGATTAGGAGAACCATGTGATTTGGGATTTAAGGGTATAGGTTAATGGCATTTCCATAATTATTACTGATCTCAAGGTTTTGTGGAACCTAGTGGTCCTACATGGTTACATGTGGATTTCTAAATAGTTCTTACAAAAGGGCTTACATCTTAATTATCATGGATAAAGAATTATTCACCACTTTAATTAAGGGACGGTATGTGTGTGTGTGTGTATCGAATCACATGATGGATGGTTTAGTCTTAAAATCAACGGTCGGATGACCTGATCTATGAATGGAGATTATTCCCAATAGTCATATTCGCGTTGAAGAATAGATGTAAGGTTAGGATAGCTAGGTTGGTATCGTGCATGTGTACCTATTAAGTCAAATTCTATGGTAACACTTGATTACTTTCAATACTTAGGTATTGAAAGGTTCGGGGTGTTACAGGTAAACATAATGACTTCTTCTGAACTCATGTAGCTTTTCTTTTTGTTTTCAATCGGTATTTGTTGCTGTGCAGGAATGGCTGATCTCCCTTACCATACCAAAAGGAGTCGTGCCTCTTCAGAGGCCGAACTAGCCCATAAGAAATCATCTTTGAAGATGAGGGTGGTTGTACCTCCAGCCAAGAGGGTGAGTTCTTCCACATTCGTGGAAGGGAGGTTGACGCCAGGCTCTAGTTAGCCCGTGGTGGAGCGGTCGAGCTTTATTGCCATGGAAGGGGGTGCTCAGGGCTCTCCTACCAACATAAATCCTTCGGTGGCTCCAGAGATGGTGGATTTGGAACCCTCCCCGACACAGGAGGTCGCTCCTACCACCGAGTCTCAGCCCTCATAGCCCAGGTTCAAGAGGGTAGCTCGTCTGGTCAGCAGGTGAGCAAAGCTCAGGATGGCCCTTTTCCATGGGAGTACTACACGTAGAGTCTCGCCCCTGGGTGGCTCGGTATACTCATGAGGCTAACATTATGGCCTTGATGAAGACTTATCTGGTCACCTTTCTAGGCGAGGTGGCCGCGACTTTTTATAAGGTAGAGCTCTTTCCTTACATTAAACTTGCTTTCGTAATCTGACGCCATCCAATGCATGTCTTTATTTTTCACTTCAGTTCACCCATGTTATTTTATCTGCTTGTCGAGCAATTATACGTGTCGCGGAGGAATGCGAGGAAGCATAGGCTAAGCTCTAAGCAAAGACTATCGAGGCCAATAAGTTTCGACTTGCCTTGGAGAAATCTTAGGAAGAGCAGACAGCTCTGAAGATCCAGATGGAGGGGGCCTAGAAGAGGGAAGCCTAGGTGAAGGCCGAGCTAGAGCTGATGTGGTCGTACCTTAATGAGGTGGAGGCTAAGGCCTCAAAACTGGAGGCCAAACTGGATGAGTTGAAGGCTACCTTGGCAACGAAGTTGGCAAGCTCGACAACAAAGTTAGCCGAAGTCGAGGCGTCCATCCCGTCGCCTCGAGCAGCGGCGGTGGAGTAATTTAAGGCCTCGAAGGAGCAAGTAGACGAACTAGAGGTATATTATAGCTATGGCTATGATAAATGCCTTGAGGACATCAAAGGGAAATACCATGAGCTTGACTTGAGCGGCCTAAAAGACATTGCTGCCGAGGATTCCACAAGAAACGGAGCAGCATCCTCAGGGAGATTAACCTTGTCGATCCCCTTTACACGTGTGCCCCTCATGTTGTAATTGCCTTTTTTATCAATTGAAGAAAATTTTCTGGTGTGCATGTTCATTGTGCGTTATTATATATATATATACACACGGAAACGCTCACCTACGAACCAGTTCATACATACTACGTACGAACTTTTTTGAGAACCCATCATACATGATGTGGATCCAAAATCTGAATCATTCATGTGAAGCAGCACCTCGTGAAACCCCCTGGGCCCAAGTTTTAACTTGATCTAAAACTTTTATGGGCCATGAAAAATGAAAACAGTTTCCTCCCTTGATTTGCATTTCTCTTTTTTATGGCCCACCAGAATTTTAGATTGGGGTGAAAATTTGTGTCATGGGGTTTCATGGGATTCCGCATCACATGTACCATTCAGATTAGACACCCATGGCACGTGTGCAAAGGTGTGCACGTGCATAGGTGCATAGGGGAGCATGACTCTCTCTCTCTCTCTCTCTCTCTCTCTATATATATATATATATATATATATATATATATATATATATATATATATATGAATTTTAGTAGATTGATGACATATGTTAATTATACGAGTATGTTGGTCATGTCATTCGAGTAGTCGAAGAGCATTTGGGGGGAGATCTTCCATTTGCTTTGAGGGAGTCCTGCCCTTATAGAACATAAATGAATTAACTACATTGACCTCTTCACGATGAGTTGAGTAGTTCAATAAGAGGATTATTTTCCCTTGCACTAAGGAGAACCCTCACAGTAGGTCATGTAATCTGAGTAGCTAAAAAAAGTAGAAATTTAAATTCCCCGACCTTGAGAAATTTTATTGTAGATTCTGTGAAGTGGATAAACAAGCCGTTCTTGGCCCAATAGGTCTATCACTCCCGATCTGAGACCTGATCAAGCTTCACGAATAGTAGATCTTTAGGTGTTCTACATTCCACGGGTGTGGTAGAGGTCGTCCATCCATATCTTCAAGCCAATATGTCCCTAGTTAGGTCGTACCTGTTATCCTATAGGGCCCTTCCCAGTTCGGCCCTAAAGGTTCCCAAACCGAGCTCTTTGGTATCTTGGAAGGTTTCACGGAGGAACAGGTCTCTCACTCGAAATCTCCTCACCATAACTCAGGAGTTGTAGAATTGGGTGACTTGCTGCCGGCGAGTCGAAATCTTCAGTTGTGCTCGTTCCCTCTCCCCTTCGAGCAGATTAAGAATCAATGCCATTTGTTCGACATTTTGAACTTCGTCGTATGATCGAATTCATGCCGTGGGGATCCCTATCTCGACGGGAACAATGGCCTATGCCCTGAAGGTCATGGAAAATGGAGTCTCTCCTGTAGACGTCCGAGCAGTAATTCGGTAAGCTCAGAGGACATAAGGAAGCTCCTCAGCCCAGACCCCTTTGGACTTTTTAAGCCTAGTCCTAAGGTGGTTCTTAATGATCTTGTTGACAGCCTCTACTTGGCCATTAGCTTGAGGGTGTTGAGGTGATGAATAAGCGTTACGAATTTCGAGCCTCTCACACATGCCTCGGAATCGATCATTATCAAACTGTTTACTATTGTCTGAGACGATTGTATACGGAATCCTGTACCGGCAAATGATATTTTTCAGATGAAATCACAGATCATTTTCTCTGTAATCTTGGCTAGCAGCTCGGCCTCAACCCATTTGGTGAAGTAGTTGACGATGACAAACTTGGTTTGACCTTTGCCCATTGGTAATGGTTCGATGATGTCTATTCCCCATTAGGCAAACGGTCATGCTCTAGTCATGGGGGTTAGGTGCTCAGGCCTCATATCGAGACACTTTCCTAATTAGATTGTAAAGATTTGTGAATTTTGTTCCAATAAATGTCTTTCATAGCTTGAATTCTAGGCCATCTCGAGCCAATTGGAAAAATTCTGCCTGGGTTGTAACTACCTTGTATAGGATTTTTCATCTTTTAAATTGAGCAATGTAATTCTCGATCGATTCCCTTGGTAATTACCGAAACACGCAAGATCGGCCATGAAAATTTCTTTGTCCTTATAAAAGAACTGAGCATGAATTTTTTTTCCATTTCTTACTAGTTTTATATAGAATTCGGTAAAAAATTGAAATACCAAGTAAAAGCTATCACAATGCGTGAATGGTTGAATAATTGTAATTTATAATATTCATTATTAGCCAATTATCTACATTGTATAGTAATGACCTATGTGTTCTATGGTCGATTGACTTGTATCACCTGTAAACAATATAAAGTCAGGTCGACAGTTCCTTGACAGTGGATATTGTTGGTCGATCTAATCAAGATATGGCTTATGACAAACTAGAGTAGTAGTTCATCTAAGAACTTGGCCTACTTAGCCAGTTGAACAATTTGGTTATGGTTATGCTCCTAGTATTTCTGTGAAGTATTTGAGGTATTTAAGGCCATCCTGATACTGTTCTTCATTATACGATTGATTTCTAGGTAAGGGGTGCCCCAAGGCATCCCTTGATTCTTGACTTTATGAATTATGTTCTTATTTTCACGCTCAGGACGTATGAAATCTATTGGTGGTGGTGAATTTTGTATGTCCTAGATAAGAATATGTTCAGGACATCTGAAATCTACCGATATCGGTGAATTCCACACATCCTGAATTGGTCCAGGGATAGGAATAAGTTGTGTGTTTCATTGTAATGGAAGTATTCGTGGCATTGGCTGGACTAGTGGTATAATTGCATGATTTCTAATAGAACTTGCATCAGACTGTTGCTGAGGTGCAATAAGTGCTCTCTCAACGAACAAAGCCACCAATCAATTCATGCTCTCGGTGTTGATGACCGTCAAAGCCTCAACCTGAACTCATGAGTGTTTTGCTTAAACTCGAGATAGCTCTGCGATGTGTTGAAATCCCTTTTGCATATCAACCATCCCAGTTGACATAATATCAAGAGGTTCAACCCGGGATGTCGATGGTCTGTCCATATTTGGAGGAACAGGCATCAGACTAGGTGGTGGATCGCCTTTCTCAGACACTTTTTGGACTTGCACCTCCTCCTTCTGAGTAGGATTAGCCACAACAACGGATGTTGAAGTATTATCTCATGATTCTGAATGATTATTACACTAAAAAATATACTTGAGTCAACCAAATGTTATAACAACTAAGTAGTTTGTAGTCCCACCGAGCATGCCAAAAAATGTTGGTTACTCGCCAAAATTATTGCACGATCGGTGTTTAATGAATATTTTCGGCAACCAAATAGTTTTTTTTTAGTCCAATCGGGCGTGCCAAAAATTGTTGGCTACTCGGTTTGTTTTTAATTATACGGGCACGCTAAAATTGATACAATGGCTCGATCCAAACCGATCAACTTTGATCCCAAGCGCCAAAATAAGTAGATACATCTAATATGAACGTATATGTCTAAATTCTTAGAAAATCGGTCACTTACTTAGCCACTTGAAAAAATTTATAATAATCAGGCGATAATTGAAGGGTGAGGTTCTTCCTCCAAAGATGGATTACTTTATGCCTTTCACAAGGAAGGACTTTTAGAATACCAGTATAAGTCAAACGAAAGAAAAAACTCACAATTGGTCACTAAGAGCAACTGCAAGAATGCGTATCTTGAAAGAACTGCTTGATATTGGATAAAGATTGAATCCATTATATGAGCGTAGACTTAGATTACAACTAAAGATTATAGTTAAGAAATACTGCTACTCTTAGGATAAGCTGAGACAAAGTAAATTGATAAATTTGTTTGTTTGGTTTGATTGGTGTGAGACTCCTTTCTCTATTGATTTCCTCTGTTATTTATAGAGTTCGGTTATAGCTTATTCCTCTAGATTCTTCTTCAATTACTGTAACGGTTACAATAATCTAAAACCCTTTGTAGATTCTTTATTTTTCCTAGAACCTTCTTTCAGTGCATTTTTCTTTGCAATGGTTCCATTTACGACAATTCCTCTTCTAAACATCTCTCGGCCACTTACTTCACTTATGTCGACCAAGGTTTTATTTTGGTTGCCTTTAGTCACATTTTATATCTTAAACAGCTCAACTGCGCTTCTTATATATACTGACCGCAACACTCCGTTGACCATTAACTGACGTCTAGAACTAAACTTATGCTAGCTGTACACCCAAAAAAAAATGCTTCAAATCTTTAAAATTCATTTTATCCACTTCCTAATCATCATACAATGCCACATGTCACCCTCCTATTGGCTTTCTTAGAATTGCCAAAAATATGCTACAACAACTCCTGAAAAGAGTTTTAGTTGTAAGCGGTTTACATGCCATTCCATTTGGCTTTTAAATGGTAATATGTTTACTGGTAAACAAATTGTGTGACAGTGTGTTTAGCTAGCTTGTAAAGTGTTTAGAATGGATAAAGTAGGTATTCATACCATAGAGCTTGGGTGATGAACCTTCTAAAACCTACAAACCACACAAAAAGGACATGGTTTTTTAAGGCTCTAAGAGATCATTAAAGCATGCGCACACTAAAAGACTGGACGTCCTTCACCCATCAGAGTGTGCTCCAAATACAATAGGCAAGTTTTTAATGGTGGACGTTGTTGGGAGAGTTGCACAAAAACCTTAGGATCTCACCTCCCAAAACACCAGAATTATGGGATAAAATAAAGCAATGAAATAAATCAAAGCACAAACCACACGACACAAGGGATTTACGTGAAAAACCCTCGAAGAGGTAAAAACCATAGGACCTAGTCCAGAGTAACAATCCACTATGAACTAGAACGTTACAACCGATCACAAGCACACCTTGCTTGGATCAAACCTTCTCCACTCATGCAGGAGTGGATAAACAATAAGAGAATAAAGAAAATGGAGAGATCTCACCGATCACGAGGACGTAGAAGCACTGAGACTTCGACTGCGAAGTAGATCACCTCTATAGTAGAATTCTGCCTTCCACAAGCTTCCTCTCTCTTTTCTCTCTCTGTCTCTCTCTCTCTCTCACCTTGGCCGTCAAAACCCTTAGCACAATAGCTTTAGATTGTCTTCTCAATGCCCTAGAAAAGCCCTAGGGACCCCTATTTATAGTTTAGGAAACTCCTTTCCGCACCTCTGTGAAAACTGCCTCAAATTTACGTAGTCCGCACTAAATCCGAACTAAATCTACGTAACCTTGACTAGGCGAGCCGCGCCCTCGACTGGTTGAGCGGCCCACTCGACTGGTCGAGCCTAACCCTCGATTGGTCAAGCCTCACGGAATTCCAAACCAAATAGCTTGCTGGACTTTGAGTCGAGCACCGCTCGACTGGTTGAGCCGCTCACTCGACTGGTCAGTGGTGCCCTCGACTGGTCAAGCAGCGCGGTAATGTCAAGATTTGTGCATTCGATCAACACTACATCTCCTCTGATCTGAGGAGGAAAACCACATCAAATCTCCCCCTTTCCGACTCAGGAGGAATTCGCCTTCTTCAAGCCAGTCAGGTTTCTATAAACCTTAAACTTGCCCTTGAGTAATGCCTTGGTCATCACGTCTGACCCATTATCGTCCATGTGGACCTTCTCAAGCTGTAATACCTTCTATTCCAAAGTATCCATGATCCAGTGATACCAAATCTATATGTGCTTCGACTTGGAGTGCTGACTTGGATTCTTACTCAAGTGTATAACACTTTGACTATCATAATAGACTGTGTTGTTCGTGCTTCAGCTAAGTTCTTATAGGAACCTCTTCATCCAAAGCATCTCTTTACGTGCCTCTGTGACCGCAATGTACTCGGCTTCTATCGTTGACAATGTTACGACCTTCTGTGACTTGCTTTGCCAAGAGACTGCTCTTCCTGTAAATGTGAACATGAACCCCGATGTAGACTTTCTGAAGTCTATATCATCTGCTATATCTGTATCTGTGTAGCCTTCTAATACAAGTTTTCTATCATCATAGCATAGGCTCAACCTGGATGAGCCTATTAGATATCGTAGTATCCATTTCACCGCTGCCCAATGTTCTTTACCAGGATTGACAAGATACCAGCTGATAACACCAACTGCAAATGCTATGCCTGAGCGTGTACACACCATAACATACATCAAACTTCCTACCGCTGACGGGTAAGGTATCTTCCTCATCTCATCCACCTTTGCCTTTGTCTTTAGACACTACTTGTCGCTCAATTTGAAGTGACCATCCAGTGGAGTACTGACCAGTTTCGCTGTATTTATATTGAACCGCTCTAGGACTTTCTCAATATACCGCTCTTGTGAGAACCAAAACTTTCTGCTGCTTCTGTCATGGGTTATCTCCATTCCTAAGATCCATTTAGCCGGACCCAAGTCTTTCATCGTAAATGACTTGCCCAACTCCTGCTTTAGCCTATCAATCTTCTTGATGTCTTTATCCATGATGAACATGTCATCAACGTATAACAGTAGAGCTAAGAAATCACCATCTGAGAACTTGCGGGTGAACACACACTGGTTCGACTCCGTTCTGTCATTTCCATGCTTTAACATGAACGAGTCAAACTTCTTATACCATTACCTTGGAGCTTATTTCAGCTCATACAAGCTCTTCCTCAGCCTACACTTTATATGCTCTTTGCTCTTGACTTCGAACCCCTATAGTTGGTGCATGTAGATCTCTTCTTCCAAGTCACTATGAAGAAAGATAATTTTAACATCTAACTACTTTTTCTTCAGATCCATGTTAGCCACCAACCCAACAACACCCGTATGGATGTCATCTTTACCACTGGTGAGAATATCTTGTTGAAGTATATGCCTTTCTTCTGACCAAACCCTTTCACCACAAGTCTGGCCTTGAATCTTGTTTGTGAATTTTTCTGCTCAATCTTCTTTTTGAACACCCACTTGTTACTCAGATCTTTCTTACCCTTAGGTAATTTCACCATATCATAGGTGTGGTTCTTGTGCAATAATTTCATCTCCTCTTGCATAGCTTTCAACCACTCCCCCTTATGCTCATTGGCTAGGGCCTCAAGATAATCTTTTGGCTTTCCCCCATCAGTGAACACAATATACTCATATAGAGAGTACCTCTTTGACAGATGTTTGTCCCTATATGACATCCTCACCTGTGGCTCAACAGGTGGATCAAGCGGGGGCTGCTCCCCTAGTTCATCTTCAATAGGAACTCCCTCATTCTTTATACCTTGATGTACTCTCTCGTCATTAGGCATCATGAGAGGAATAACCGGATCCATGTCCTCTAGCTCATATGAACTAGGCTGGGTCTTCTTTGACTCACAAATGTCTTCTATATATTGATTTTTAAAGAAAACCACATCTCTACTCCTGACGAGCTTCTTCTCCGTTGAATCCCACAATGTATAATTGAACTTTTCATCACTGTACCCCAAGAACACACATTTCCAGATCTTCGTATCGAGCTTAGACCTCTCGTCCTTTGCTATGTGAACGGATTCCTTGCATCCAAACACCCCGAGATGACTATACGATGGTTTTGTCTAGTCTACACCTTCTTAGGTACTTCTCCATTCAACGGGGCTGATGGAGACCTGTTTATCAAATACACTGTCATGTGTAGAGCTGTACATGAGTCGAGCCGAGCCGAGTATCGCCCTACTCGTACTCAACTCGTAATGCCCGTGTCCTGCTCGTACTCGGCTCTACTCGGCCATCGAGCATGGATTCGTTGCTCGTGCTCTACTCGCCCGAGTACGAGTAGAAAATGAGTACAAGTCAGCTTTTATATGAGAAATTCAGATCTAAATTCACCCCATCACCTGCCGTGTATCAGGTTTAAAATCTAATGACCACAGTCAAAAGGAATGGAATCCTCTAAAAACCCTTCCCAGGAAGAGCGTGCAACACTCGGCCCATTTGGGCCACTGTGATGTACGTGTGAAATCCACTCCATGTATTGGTTGCAAAACTTCATTTCAAGACCTGGGTCCCAAAATCAGAAAGATTCAAATGTCAAGTGGACCACACTATAGAGAGCAGTGGGGATGGGGACACCCACCGTAGAAACCTTCCTGGCGTGTACCGTGTTTTCTATAAGCCATCCAATCCGTTCATATGGTGAGCCCCACCCAGATGAAGATCCATACCAAATATCCACTTGATCCAATGGTCAGTTGAGATTGGTTGAATTAAAGTTTTTAGCTGTGATTTTACATTATTCCATGGTGTGGCCCACCATAGTTTCAAATCAATCTTATTTTTGCATGGAGGTGAAGATGAGGTATAGTGGACATTATAGTATGGAGAGTGAGTGGACAAAAACTTACTTTCTCCAAGTGGACCGGATCGGCTTTCTATGAAACTAGTATTATTATTAACAGCACGCTCCTGTTTGCAATTCGTATGAGTACAAACCATGTTTGAGTAATCTAGACCATTGATATTAGTCTAACTCAGGTAGATGACCTCTGCACTAAAAACTGCCCATTCTAACTGTCAATTAGGTGTCTAAGAAATAGACAATTAAGAAAGACAGACAATGTGTAGAAAAAAACCACTAGAAAAAAAGATGGACACGAGTCGAGTACCGAGTAGAGTACTGAGTCGAGCACTACTTTGCTTGTACTCTACTCGAACTCATAACGAGTAGAAAAAAACCACTCATACTCGGCTCAAACACCTGACAAGTAGAGTCGAGTCGAGTACTTGCAAGTCGAGTCGAGAGAGTACCCAAGCTTTCTCCACTTGTGTATAGCTCTAGTCATGTGCATTGCTTCTCCCCAGAACGTCTTGAAAAACTTCACATGGGATAACATGCATCTGATTCTTTTTTTAATGGTGCAATTTATTCTCTTAGCCATACCATTATGTTGGAGGGTCTTGGGAACTGTCTGTTTATACTGTATACCTAGGGACTTATAATACTCATGGAAGTCACCAATGTATTTACCACCATTGTCAGTGCGGATGCATTTTAATGATCTACCTGTCTCTCTCTCTACCATAATATGAAATAATTTATACACACCAAAGACCTCGTCCTTGAATTTTAAATAAACCCAAACCCTCCTAGATACATCATCTATAAAAGTGATAAAATACAATGCTCACCCAAGGTTTTTGTCTTCATAGGACCACAAACATCAGAATAAACCAAATATAATGCATGCACGTTATTAACATGAGAAGCGGATTTAAAAAAATGAAAGTTTACGCTGTTTCCCTGATAAACAGTCAATACAGGTTTTGAGAGATACACCTATTACGTCTGGAAGAAGCCGCTTCCTTTCTAATAGGTGAAGCCTTTTTTCACTCATGTGGCCTAGACGCATGTGCCACAAGTCAGTAGCTGAATCTTCCACTACATTCAACCCACCCTTGCACACACTGACACTTTCCTTGTAAAGTCTACAACACTTCTTTCCTCTGGCTGCGATCAATGAACTCTTAATGAGCTTCTGGCGCCCACCAACAAATTAGCTTTCATAGCCATCATCATCTAACCTTCCCGTCGATATCAAGTTGAGGCGAAGGTCTGAAATGTACCTCACATCCCTGAGAACCAATGTGCAGCTCACATCGGTCTTCATACAAATATCACCGACCCCTACGATCTCTGATATACCAGAATTTTTCATCTTCACGGTCCCATAGTCACTTGACTTATAGCTTGTGAAGAAATTCTTGCGTGAAGTCGCATGAAATGAGACTCCTGAGTTTATCACCCAGTCGGTGTCCTGACTCGTAGCCGTGAGAGAAACATCATGATCTACTGAAAGAATAACTATAATGTCGCCATTTGAAGCAACCGCAGTGGAGTCTGATTCATCTTCCTCCTCCTTTCCTTTTCCTTTCTTTTCATTCTTCTTCTTACGACATTCATGCTTATAATGACCATTCTTGCTACAATTCTAACATTCAACATCTTTCTTGACACTCGACTTGCCTCTTGATTTATTTCTAACCTTCCCGCCATTTCTGTTCTTTCCTCTCTCCCATTCTTGTGTCATAAGGGCCTCTTATCGAGTAGGCCCCTGAGACTTTCCCTTTGCCTCCTCATTGAAGAGACAACTAGTTACTTGTTTCATGGACACCTTTCCGTCTGGTGCGGGTTACTTAGAGACACTACCAATATCTTTCAACTGTCAGGTAATGAGCTAAGCAATAACAAAGCTTATAGTTCATCGTCTAAGACCATCTTCATAGTGGAGAGCTGGTTCAATATGTTGCTGACCTCATTCATGTGCTTAGCTATAAAACTTGAGATTCACAAGTCGTCTTATTAGAAAAATCTTATTGCCGCTGTCTTCCTCTCATATAACCCTTGTAATTTTAGCCATAGGCTCGCGGTTGAGGTCTCCATAGACACATGGTGGAATACGGAATCGTCCAGCCATTGTCTAATAAACCTCACTGCTTTCCATTCCAACTTCTTTTAATCATCATCCGACATATCCTTTGTCTTTGCTTATATGCCTAGAATTGGAGTATACAAGTCCTTGCAATAAAGCAAGTCCTCCATCTTAGCCTTCCATATGGTCCAGTTAGAATTATTGAAATTGATCATCCTTGATGAGCCACATGCCATAATTCAGAATTGATCCCACTCCGTTTAACCAACCTGAACTCTCTAATACCACTTTGTTGGGAACATTGCACAAAAACTTTAGGATCTCGCCTCCCAAAACACTGGAATTATGGGATATAATAAAGCAATGAAATAAATCAAAGCACAAACCACACGACACAAGATTTTACGTGGAAAACCCTGGAAGAGGTAAAAATCACGGGACCTAGTCCATAACAACAATCCACTATGAAGTAGAACGTTACAACCGATTACAAGCACACCTTGCTTGGATCAAACTTTCTTCACTCACGCAGGAGTGGATAAACAATAAGAGAATAAAGAAAACAGAGAGATTTTACTGATCACGAGGACGTAGAAGCGCTGAAACTTTGATTGCGAAGTAGATCACCTCTACGAGCAGAATTCTCCCATCCACAAGCTTCCTCTCTTTCTCTCTCTCTCTCACCTTGACAGTCAAAACCCTTAGCACAATAGCTTTATAAAGTTTTCTCAATGCCCTAGAAAAGCCCTAAGGACCCCTATTTATAGTTTCGGAAACTCCTTTCCGTACCTCTGCAAAAATCGCCTCAAATTTACGCAGTTTGCACCAAATTCAGACCGAATCTGCATAACCCTTGACTAGTCGAGCCGAGCCCTTGACTGGTCGAGCCTGACCCTCGTCTGGTCGA
Source organism: Magnolia kwangsiensis (assembly GCA_037074715.1). Taxonomy (NCBI): domain Eukaryota; kingdom Viridiplantae; phylum Streptophyta; class Magnoliopsida; order Magnoliales; family Magnoliaceae; genus Magnolia; species Magnolia kwangsiensis. Next base: position 80,942,941 of record CM073586.1, on the reverse strand, counting down.
GCCCCACGGAATTTCTAACCAAATAGCTTGCTGGACTTTAAATCGAGTATCGCTCGATTGGTCAAGCAGCACGGTAATGCCAAAATTTGTGGCATTCGATCCGCACTACATCTCCTCTGAACTGAGGAGAAAAACCCCATTAGACGTCTTATCTTTTCCTTGTGTGGTCACACTAAACAGTTTGGATGTCTTCCACCCATCAATATCGTCTACCCTAGATGCAATCTAGAAGTTTTTAATGGTGGATGTCCCATCATTCTCTCGTGTGGTCCATTTGATGATCAATGGTTTTTTTTTAGCCATAAGAGAGCATCAAGGGAATTACACGATGAGTAGATTAGATGTCCCATACACATTATGGTGGGGCTCACTAATCACGCGTGCATATCAACCATTGTGTTCTAATATGTATATTACCTTTTTAGCTATAAAGACCTTACCTGTAATCAACATGGCTTTTTGATACGTTTCTCATTACAGCTAAATCGAGGAGGATTAGCTACTCAAGTAGACAGTAGCAAAGTCTCCCTAATGAAGTGACGTCACCATGTTATGTGGGCCCAACATGATGTATGTGTTGTATCCACACCGTCCATCCATTTGAGAGATCATTTTAGAGAATGAGACAGAACAAGTCAAATCCAAATCTCAAGTGGACCCCACCACAGAAAACAGTGGGGATCTAACGCCAACCATTACAAAATTCTTTGGAACATAAGTTTTCGATCGAGCTGATATTTTTGTTTTTCATTATTTCATGTATATGTTAACGTGTAAACAGCTTGGATCTCAAACAAACATCATCGTGGGCCATAATAAGGTTTCAACGGTGGGTGTCACTATCCTCACTTTTTTCTGTGATGGGGTCCACTTGAACTTAATTTGGATCTCCCTCATTCTTTGACCCATACTCTAAAATAATCTCTGCAAATGGATGGATGGTGTAGATACAATACATACATCATGGTGGGGCCCACATAATGTGGTGACACCACTTTAATAGCGAGGCTAAGCTACTGTCGGGCTCAGCAGCTAATCATGTCCCAGCGAGACTTTTTACAGGCAAATACATGCATCTAAACATGCCTTGTAATCTGATTAGCTATAATACCTATACAAGGCATCCAAACACTCCTTATAGGGAGCCCTTAGGTTGTAAATTATTTGCAGGTAAATGAAATTACACCTTTTCAAAAGGATTTCATTTGCAACTAAAAGCTACGAATGATTTACATGCATTTTCAACATCCAAACACTGCCTATAAATCATTTTCTTGTATTTCATTTACGGCTAGCCCAAATTACAGGCATCCAAACAACCCCTAAGGTTGACTTGAAGTTGCAGCACATGTAAAAGTATCCTTCAATAGAAAGGTAGAGGAACGTGTAGATAAATGCATACCGCTAGTACTAGAATAGGAAGAATGTTATCATTAGCAACTGTTATCCGAGGGTTAGTTTAAATTATCCTTCATTGCATTCTACCAGACTTCTGCACAACAGGGTCCATTGCCTATGAAGGGTTTCCTAGCTAAATGTGTTCTTAGATTAAGTCTTCTCCTGGCGAGGTCGCATGGGCCGAGGTGGAGGCTTGGGTGATTTGTTATAAACTTTGATGGCTTGTAGGTTTCTTTGTTTGTCTTGGTCAACTGGATTTTACGCGACTTTCTCAGGCCAGGTGATGTAGAACGGGTCGCAGACACTTTCATGTCCAAGATGGACAAGAGAGGGCCCGATCGGAGGCGAAAGTGATCAAGACTGTCAGAATCCTAAAACAAGCATATCTTGGAAACTGAAATAAGCTATTTGATGTACCATATATGATTTTAGGGTAGGAGAAGCTACTTTAGCCACCTAACCCGGCTATTCCGGGTTGCCCGTGCAGAATTTGCGAGATTCCATCAGATCGACAGTTGAAAGTCCTTTTTAATTTCATTTTTACTATTTATAGTAAGTTTTAGTTGGATCATAACTCTTGATACTTTGTTGAGCTTTACGAGTCATGTCCAACATGAAAAGGGCTTGGAAATATTAGGAAAACAACGTGGTTTGGCCAAATTAGACACTTACTAGTTTTGGCTAAAAACCATGAACTCTAGTAGGAATCATGACTGTCTATAAATAGTAAATTTACTATTTATAGTAAGTCACAAAATTTAGGGAGTTTGATCTAAAACTTCTTCCTATGTTTGTTATCACTACTTAAAGGTAGTAAATTCGTTTATTATTATTATTATTATTATTATTATTTATTATTATTATTTTTTTTATCATCAATCAATTAATTTTTTTTTAAATTTTTTAGAATTCATTTCTTTTTTCATATTTTTCCGTGTGGATTCGAGGAATCTCTCTGAGGAGTTCAGAGAAGCTCCGTGGATTCATAGTAATTACCCCCGAGGAAGATGGTGATCAACCTCATCACGTCCATCCTTGCGTCTCTGGGCTTGCCTTGGAGCTTTGAATCTTGGATCAGAGGTGGGGTTGGTAGTGTTGGGTTGTTTTGTTGAGTTGTGTGAAGCTACATGGTAAAAGTGTGCCTTGGGGATACCTCATGGTTTTGGCTTTGTGGAGGGATTTGGGCCTTTCGTAGCGTTTCTGCTCAAGTTGCTGGTGCTGCATGCTATTCATCTGCCTCTGCGGTAGGGGCTGTTCAACTTTGGAGCGGCTGGGTCTGTTTCAGTTGCTGTAATTGGTAGGCATCATGTTGGTTTGGTTTTGGGGCAGCCCTGGCAGCTGGGCCTTGAAGCTTGGATGGTGCCCCTCTGGTTGGTCCAGCATGATTTGTCAGGATGGGGTGGTTTTTGGTCCAGTGCTTGTTGTTTCTGGCAAGTATTTGTTTATTTCCCGTGTGGGCTAGGTTTTTTGTTATAGGAGAGGTCCGGTTTCTGTTTAGTGGGCCTGTCCGAACGGTTGTATTAGCTGGTTTTATCCAGTATCAGTAAATTCTCAGGTGAGGTTCATCACATGTCACACACACGTGGGGGGTGAAACTTTCGCTCTGCTCTCGGAGATTCGAATACAAGACCTTCTGATCTGATATCATCTTAAGTAAGTACTTGCTCAAAAAGCTCAAGCCGTTGAGGATGGCATATCAATGTATATCAAGGGACTTAAAACCATGTGTTAGCTTACAGATTGGAGGAGAAGTTCATGGCTGAGAAGGCAACGGGAAGATGATCTGGTTGATAAGAATAGTTATGACAATGCTTACATTTCAGGACCTGTGACAATGCTTACATTTCAGGACCTGTGACGTGCTTTGCTACAAATCTAACATATATAAACGTTTGATCACACAAGCTGGTTGAACCACCCTTTTGATTGCCAGGACCACCACCTGGGTTATTGCCTCAATCATTTCCATAACTACTACCTTGTTCAGAGCCTTGGGGTTGAAAATGTCCTCTGCTCTTAGATGTGATAAAGGCATGACGGGCGTGATCTGGAGAGGGTTGATGATATAGCTCCAAGCGCTTCTCTCAGCTGAGAAGTATTACTATTGAGAGATTCAAATGAGGGCAACTTGTTATTAGATGTCACAGCAATGATAGTAAGATTAGTCCAAGACAGTTTATCAAAGATACTGCAGACTACTGTGGAGACCACACAAAGAGAGATGGACGGTGTGCACTGGACGGGAGATGATACACGACACTGCATCGAGCAATGAGATCACAAAGTCGTAAATGCAAATGCAAATGATCACGAATGATTGAATTGTGTAGCATATGGGAAGCCAATCAACACGGGGAACAGGGAACTCAACTGATCAAGTTGGGTAGTGCTGAACGACACAGGAAACTCAGGCAATCGAATCAGGAAGCGTGTGGAGGTCGACCCATCAAAATGAAGCAGCAGAGGAGTGATCAAGTTGGTCAGTAGAATAAGGAGAAACTGATCTATTCAACCTGGTTCAAAGCTTTGGATAGCGTAATAGATCAACTCAGATGAACGACAAATAATCAAAGGTGGACAACAGGTGAGTGGATTTGATTCTTTTCTTTTTTATGAGTGAGATCCACATAACACCTGCTCTAATACTATTTAGAGAATAAACTAATTATCTAATTGTATCACTAATTGTGAGGCTTTTATATTGATTACAAATCACAACACAGGCAAATACAACATATTGTACAAAATAGGGAAGACCAAACTCCAATAAGAGAGTGTGAGGCTGGGAAGAACGTGAGGTTGAACACCGTCTTCCTGGGGGGATAACTGTTCCGAATCCACGGTAACTTATCTAGACTCCTCACAGAGAAACCTTGAATCCACGTGGGAAGAAAATAGAAATAATTCTAAGAAATTCAAAATAATTTGATTGATGAGGAAAATCATGATTACACCCCTTTAAATAGGGATACTTAGCTATGGAATAAGTTTCGGAGTTACAACTAAAACTCCTAGAATTCGCCACTTACTATAAATAGTAAACTTACTATTTATAGACAGTCATGATTCCTGGCGCATGGTTTTTGGCAAAAAATAGTAGTGTCCTGTTTGGCTTCACCACACTGTTATCCTAATTATTCTAAGCAATTTTCATGTTGGGCGCAACTCCTACATCCCAATAGATGAAGAGTTATACTCAAACTAAAACTTACTATAAATATTAAAAATGAAATTAAAACATGAATTTAACCGTTGATCTAATGGTATTTCGCAAGTTCGGTGTGGTACCCCAAAATCATATATGGTACGTCCGATATCTCATTCCGGTTTGCGAGATATGTCTGTTTTAAGTTCTAATGGTCTGGATGACTTCTATCGTCGACCAGACATTTTCTGATCCATCTTGGCCATGAAACTGTTTGTAACCTGCTCTACATTAGAGAGAGATTGGGAAACAAACTGATCAAATTTGATATGATCTCAACACTTAGAGAAAGGTTAAGATAATGACGACAATGTATCATACATATTTGGTGTTTATACTGATAGATTTGCCTTCCTTTTGGTCTAACCAATGTGCCTAATCACCTACACATGTAGGTGTTTTGGCTTGGATTCTATTAAATTTCTCTCTAATTTCATTTCTTAAGGGAGTCCAAAAGCATCAAGCCTATTACGGAACATGAGAATTCTTTCTAAATTTGATTTCCTTGATTGTAGGACTGTCAATGGGCTGGGCTTGAGTATGACAAAATAAAAAATTTCAAAGCCTGAGCCAAACAGTTCAATATCCAGACCCAAGTCAACCACAGGCCAAGCCCGTTTACTGCCCTGCTTGATGGCCAAGAGACTGTATGTGGTAGACTAAAATCCCTACTCTCGATGTTAAAAAATGCGTGAGGAGAAGGAAAAGAGAGAAGTCTATCAGGTGATCCAAGCTGTAGATTATGAGGATGCAAGCACCCTATACTATATTAGTCGATAGTCGATAATTATAGATTAAAATACTTGGAATTAGGGAAAGTATTTTAATTAGATATTCTATGGATAAGTATTATAAAATAAGTGAGTGGACCTTCCCAAATGCAAACTCAACGATTGCATGATCTTGTGTTCATGTAGGCGGTCGTGAATTTAAATCCTGACCATGTACTTCTTTTATACTAAATAAAAAAGAGATCTTATGAAGTGTGAAAGCTTGGAGTGGATCGACTACCGAACCGGACATATATAGCAGGTTAGCATGTATGGATCTTCCATGTAGCCTGTTCAGATGCAATTGTACCGTTAAATTCACATTCCTCTATTCTTTTGGTCAATGGATCCTGAAATCTTAGAAGGTCATCTGCCCATGTTATCCTTTTGATAATAATCACATGGATGTCATCATTTTGATCATAACCGTATGTGTGCTGTCCTTCTAATCATAATCACATAGAATGTTTTAATCATGATGGAAGTAGATACTATCCATTTGATAAGCTGTACGGCTTGGATATCTTGATCTTGAGAAGCATATGGGCTTGGGACACTTGATCATGAGGTTGGAAAGGGTATTGACTCTTGATCGTAAGATCTTATGGGTACGAGTACCTTGTTTTAGAATTGGTGGACCTAAGCAGCTTTGGATCTCAATCGTTTAATAGTACTGATCCAAACGATTCATGACACTGCCCATAAGATCTAAACCGTCCATGTGGCTATGTACAGAATCTGGGCCATGCATGTGGCTGATCATTAGATCTGAACCGAACAAAGAACTGATCATTCAATCTGGGTTTTGCGTGTACTTTTCATTAGATCTACACCGTACAAATTGCTGATCACAGAATTCAAACTGTGGGTGTGTACCGTTCTTTAGATCTGGACTGTCCAAATCTTCGATCACAATCTGAGCTGTGAATGTAAAATTCATTAGATCCGTACTATCCAAGTCACTGATCATGTAATCTGGGGTGTCCATGTGTACCGCTCATTAGATATGGATCATCCATATGCTATACACGCAGTACAGTTCATGCGTGTGTGATGCCAATTCAAATCTAGACTCTCCATACGCTATACACACGTTATAATTATTGTGTATGTGATGCCCATTCAAATCTGGACCGTCTGCATGCTCTACACACTGTAAAATTCACACGTGGGCACGCTTTCCAGTCAAATATGGACCGTCCAAATCACAGAATCATGATCTAAACCGCACTTACAGCTGCAAATCAAATTTAGACCGTTGGTTGTAGGATATTAATGGACGCGCGATCTTGTAGGCGTCATTGTGATTATTAAAGTTTTGATCACATAAATAGAAGGATGTGAGGTATTCTTTGAATAAAAATGTGGTGTTTGGTCCACACTAAGGAAGTTCATCTTGGGTGATCCAATTCAGTCGCGTGATCGTTGGAACTGTAGACCTTTGAGTGGACACATCTATGAGTCATTGAACTCCATGGTATATAACCATTAAATCAAGGGTTGGATCTACACCGAAAAGATCTGTACGTAAGCATCATGACCAACCAAGATTTGGATTTTAGAGTCCCATGATAACTGTGCTTGTGGTTGTGGATGCGTGTTTATTAATATCATATTGTAACATGAAATCCATACCGAAGGCTAGTTAGGTTGTTTGATGGGTGAATCCATTATTTTATTTTACTTTTGGGAATTTAGGAAAATAGTACATCACTAATATGATATTTATATTTTGATACTTTTTTTAAAAAAAATTATTCGGTTAAGTGACCTTTTTAATCAAGTTATTTTCAAACAGGTAACTCTCGTTAGCCTCTTCTATTTCAGTGAGTTTTAAGTTCTTAAAATGACAAAAATGCCCTCCAGTTAGTGATCATATTTACGAAAAATTAAATAGACATCTAAATATAAATATAATGAATTAGGTGTTATTACAAGAGAAATTCTAAAATGGAAAAAAAAATCAAGAGATTTCTCTAACGCAGATTGCATGCTGGTAGCCGCGTGGCTACGTGTCGGTGCTCCATACACTCCACCACCATGTATGTGTTTTAACCGGACGCGGATTGCGTCCTACCCCCGCCCGGACAGTAATCCGTCCGGGCAGGGCTCTGTGGGGCTCACCTTGATGTAAGTGTTTTATCCACGCCGTTCATCACTTTTATCAGATTATTTTAAGCTTTGATCTTTAAAATAAGGCAGGTCTACAGCTCCAATGGACCACACCAAAGGAAGCTACAGTGATAATGACAGCCACCGTTGAAACCTTTCTAAGGGCCACCGTCATGTTTTTTTACCACACAACCTATTCATAAGTTCATGTAGACGTGGATGAAGTGAAAACACTAGTATCAGCTTGATCTGAAACTTCTCCAGCTCCCAAGAAAATTTTAATGGTGGACGTTAAATCCCCACTTTGTGGTTCACTTAAACTTGTACCTTTCTCATTTTTTGGATAATTTATTAAAATGACACGAGGAAAATGATTAACGACATCGATAAAATAATTACATCATGGTGGGCCCTATACAACCTTGCCCGGACGGATTACTGTCCGGGCGGGGGTAGGACGCAATCCGCGTTCTGTTTCATCCGTGCTGTTTATCCATTTTATTTTTCTAAATTATTTTAAGCATATCCAAATGTAAGGTGGACAACGGCATGAAACAGTGAGGATTGAAAGCATGAAAACTTTGTTAGGCCACCACAATGTTTATTTACCATCCAGCCTGTTGATAAAGTAGGACTGGAAAAGGGGAAATCACAAATACCAGTTGACCAAAACTATTTTTTGGCCTCAAGAAAATTTTAATGTTGGCCCTTCAATCACCACCATTTCTTAAAAATGGTATAGTTTACATGAGATTTGAATCTTTCTTATTTCTGGGCTCATACCTTAAAATGATGTAATAAAATGGATGCCATCGTAGATAAAACACATACATGGTTGGGCTCACAGAGCAATAACCAATAGCGTTTAGGTCAGGCCTTTGGCTCAATGCACGGCTCACAATGACTCTTTGAACGGAAGTGCATTAGGTCCTGCTCATATCTGGAATGTGTAGCAGGGCTCCATGGAACCCACCTTTACATATGTGTTTTATCTGCGCCGTCCATTCATTTTATCAGATTATTTAACAGTATGAGCCCAAAAACGAGACAGATCCAATGCTCAAGTGGACCACACAACAGGGATTGAATAAACAATATTATAAACTTATTAGGAGCTGTAAATGTTTTGGATGAAGCTGATACTTTTGTTTTCCCTTCATCTAGGTTTATATAACCTTATGAACAGGTTGGATGGCAAATAAACATCATGGTGGGCCCTAGGAAGGTTTCTACGATAGGTGTGAGCTTCATGTGGTGTGATTTACTTAGGGCCTGTTTGGTCGGGCAGATCCCACGGTATTGAGAGGGATGGGATCGCTGCAATCCCACCGTGGATTCCACGCGCCTGTTTGGGTTGGCGTATATCCCGGGCATACGCTCATTTCGGTGGATTGAAGAGGGATTGCTCACCTCGCTCTCGGGATGGGATGCCATCCCGCGCTGCGACCTCGAGCCCATCCCATGGAAACAACCCCCATCCCGCGTACAGACCGACGGGATCGATCGATGGCAGCCGTCAGGAAGTCGCTGGAGATGGCCGTCTTCAAATCTTTATGGCGCGAATCCGGTAATGTTACAAATACCGACCCTTTCGTCTCGTGTCTTCGTCCTTGTGAGTTTTGGGAGGGAAGTGCTTGTGGAAGGTATGCGTTCTTCTCCTTCTGAAGTGAAGCCTATATCTACACTCCTTTCAGTTTCGCATTTGATATTCATGTGTTAACTCCATATTCATGCTTTCCTGATTAGGGATTTCTTCCTGCATGTATGGTCCGACCATCGATTTCTGCTAGAAATTGAGGCTTCTGCCTCGTGTATGTTGTCATTGCCGGTTTCAAAAATTAATGTCTTCTGGATGAGGATGTTGGCGGATTTCACTGTATATGCCTTCCTCTAGGGGGTTTTGGTTCCTGCATGTCTGCATACGAATATGGATTGTAGCTTCCCATTTAGGGGTTTTGCTACTTGCATGTTCTGCTGCCGGATTTCAGTGTTGATGCATGAATCTAGCTGTTTTTCTCCTTGCATGTTCATTCCGTTTATGGTTTTATACTTCCCATTTAGGGATTTTTCCATCTGCGTGTTTTATTTGGTTGATTTCAAAATCTCTAAGTCTTCCTCTACGGAATTTTCATCCCTGCAAGCTCATTACAAGAAGGATTTCAGGAGCTATAATTCGAGGGTTTTGCGATCCGGATGTTGACATCGATAATTGTCGAAATTTTCACCCCTGGTTGCTGGACAGTTTTTGGTCCTATTTCGATATCATCGAAGGACCTTAGATAATATCGATGGCAGTCATCGAGAGTCCGTCGATATCATTGAAGAGTTACGCAAATGCGATTGTGGAAACGCAGATTTTGCAGAAATTATTTTCTATTTTGATTACACCTCTTTATATTCTTATATAAAAGGGGTGTATACAGGATTGGAGTGTATTCCAGGGTATTCTAGGGTTTCCTAAAGCTTTGCAAGTGTTTGCTAAAGAGTTTAGGGCTATCAAAGGTGTGAGGAAGCTTATGGAAGGGAGGTTATGCTTGTAGAGGTGATCTACCATATCTCAGCGCTTCCACGTCCTCGTAATCAGTGAGATCTCTCCGTTTTCTTTGTTTCTATTATTGTTTTTCCACTCCTGCGTGAGTGAAGAAGGTTTGACTCAAGCGGTGTGTGCTTGTGATCGGTTGTAACGTTCTGCTTTATAGTGGATTATTGATCTGGACGAGGTCTCGTGGTTTTTTTCCCTTTGAGGGTTTTCCACGTAAAAATTTCTGGTGTGGTGTGGTTTATGTTTTGATTTAGTTCTTTGCATTATTATTCTATAATTCTGGTTTGTTTCGGGAGGCTAGATCCTAAGGTTTTGTGCAAGGCCCCCGACATCAATTTATCCTCCGGGAGTGGAGTAGGCAAGTAGACGAACCATTATAAATCATGTGCAATGTGGAATGATTATTTGCCTATACTTTATTTTTGTTTTGTTCAATGAATACTTGAATTGATGAATGACATGCTAGGTGTTTGAATCATTGCTCAAGTAGATATATGTTATCTCTCTTCATAGACTCATGTTGTATGCAAGTTGAATATTTAATTGTTGATGTAGAGCGGGTCGCGGACAGTTTCATGGCCAAGATGGATTAGAAAAGCCCTGGTTGATGACAGAAGTGATCTAGACCGTCAGACCTTAGATCAGACATATTTCGCAATCTGAAATGAGTTATCGGATGTAAAATATATGATTTTGAGGTAGAACGGACTACTTTAGTCACCTAACCCCGCTACATCGGGTTGCACAAGCTGGATTTGTGAAATACCCCCAGATCGACAGTCGTTTTCTTATTTTAATTCTGTTTTTACTATAAATAGTAAGTTTTATTTTGATTATAACTCTTCATTTGTTGGGCTTTAGGAGTTGTGTTCAACATGAAAATTGCTTAGAATAATTAGGAGAATAACGTGGGTAATCCACATAGGACACTTACTATAAGAGTAAATTTACTATTTATAGTAAGTTACGAATTTTAGAGAGTTTTAGTTATAGTTTGCTTCTAATTTCTCTCCCATTGCTTGATATCACTATTTAAAGGGTTGTGAACTCTTTTATTTCATCAATCAATCAATTTATGAATTTTCATGAATACTATTTCTATTTTCTTGCTTTTTCCTCATGGATTTGAGAAGTCTCTGTGAGGAGTCCAGAGAAGCTTCATGGATTCAGAGTAGTTATCCTTGAGGAAGATGGTGATCAACCTCATAATGTTCATCCCCGCGTCAATTATCCATGATCCTACACACATTACATTGTGTTTAATGAGGGCTATTTTATTTTTATTGATTGAATTTAAAAAGGTTATATATTCCCCCTCTTTAGGACTTACACATAACCCCAAGCTTCTAGCTTAAAAGATATTAGTATAATACCTGTAATTTTGATTGGTATCAGAGCGGGTTCTTCTTTAGGACTTAACCACCTAGAATGAGATCTGTGGGAGCTTTAAAATATGTCTAGGAGCGAAGGAAGTTCGGTTTCTAAACTGTCATGTTTTGATGAATCTAACTATGCTTACTGGAAGATAGGAAGTGGATGTTCTTTAGATCATTAAATCCCTCACTTTGGAAAATAGTCAAACAAGGTTAGCAAACACTATGTGAATATATAATAAGAGAAGATGTTATAATCACAATACCAACACCTCAAGCACATGCAGAATATGAGAAAGTAAGAAATGACTATGATGTCAAGACCCGTAATGCAATTTACGATGCTATTTCCCAAGACAAATTCGAACTTATATGTACATGTGAAATAAGGAAACAAGCGTGGGATTTATGTAAAACCACTAATGAGGGAACGAGCACAGTAAAACTAAAGCTTCAGCCCTTAACCACTCAGTTTGAAAACATCAAGATGGAAGAGCATGCAACCTTCATGGAGTTTTACTTAAAACTAAGATATATTTGTAACTCCATATTGAAACTACACGTGGTGGTGGGCCATGGGTTATGAGCAGAAGCTCGACTAGCTATAGAATGAAGGCTATGTCTTAGAAGGTGAGTGGTTAGCGCCAAATAAAATTTATGCCTTTTAAATCCAATTGTCTACTTTATCTAATATACTATTTAAGTTAAGTAAAATAATTTAGCATTAAGGCTTCCAAGCCATTAGTAAGTCCAATCACATAGACTGTAATAGATATGCTAATGAGGTAACTAGTCTATAAACAATACAATGTACATATGTGTGAGATGTGTTAACTAATAACTCATAGTATTCATCTAATCATGTATACATATAATTCATTAATTATTCACATAAGCATAATTAAACAAGTGCTTTAAAGATAATCCCAAACACAAGTATGTATAGTGGTTCAATTTCCTTACTCTACTCTTTGCTAATACACTCAACCCATGAGTGTATCAAATTTCACAATCAGAAGTTTTAAATTAGGTTTGCCTCTAAACCTTTACAAACCCACACAAGGCTAGCTATGAACATTGATCCTAATCTAAGGACTTACGTAGGCTACGTTTATTCTCGCCGGAGGCTCCTATAAAGATTAATATGTGTACAACTGTATTTAATGAATTCGGCCCTACACAAGAGCTTAGGTTCTACACAAGAGTCTATTGAGTTTGTGTGATGTGGACAGTGGAGGGCAGATTTTTCGAGAGTGCGTGAGATCTACTCTCTTCTTTTTGCCTCGCTTGAGGGCTTTTTATGTTGGTAGTAAAGGATGTAATTTTTGACCAGAGTCGCCACTAATCAATTATTATGATTCTACAGTTGGTTAGAACCTGTAAAAATGCTTAAGATGTGTTGGTTAGCTGATAGAAAACTAACTAAAGTCTCTTGTGAGAGCCTTTGGTAGGAGTGTACGTTAAATATATTTTTGTATATATAAGACCATGATCCTTATGTAGGGCTGTAAAAGTTAGATGTAAATTTGATTTAAAACCTCCGATAGTGAATACCGTTACACTTAGGGAGAGTGTGTCGGCTGAGAGTGGAGTAAGAAAATCAAACCAGTATACATGTGGATCCTTACTCTTACCAAGGTGGTAGACTCCTTGGAGTTTTAACACCGGGTCAAGGGTTCGAGTACCCATGGTGGTGAAATCCCACGGTGTGCGTGTGTGGGGTGTGTGTGCGTGTGGCGTGAGTGTGTGGGGGTGTGTGTGCATGTGTAAAAAAAAAAAAAAAACAGTATACATGCTTGTATTTGTGATTGTGAATTGCATGCATTCTTATTAATGCTTATATATTTGATTAGGTAAATGATATGAATGCTTGAATTAAATTGTATGCTAGGCACATAAGCTCACTAGCAATTGTAAACTATTTGCACAATTGACATATCTATGGTAGTCTATGTGACTGTACCCTCTATTGGATTGGAATCCTTAGAGTTAATTATCTTACTTAGTTTAAATGGACATATTAGTTTAAGTAATTGTGTTAAAATGCATAATTTTTATTTGATCCTAATTACCCCCTCTAAGACATAACCATCATTTTATAGCTCTTCTAAGCTTTCGCGCGTAGTTGTGATATCCTATTGCACGTAATTTTAAGATTGTCCATCTTTAAAGGTTTATCTGATTTCACTGGGGCCAAAAAATTGAAGGAACCAACTTAAGAAAAATTTTGAACCAATGAGATGAAGGGATGACTAAAAAGGTAAATTTGACTGCCTTTAGAGTAGAGGACGAGGCTGAATATGATAGAAAACTACAGTTATATCAATTGTAGAGGGAGACTGTGAGGATTAGAATCACTTTAAAATGAATTTCAATAATCAATACTTCCCTAAAAAATATTTGGTAGAGGAAAGAAGTTGAATTCATAAACTTGGTGCGAGGAGAATAATCTATTAGGCAGTATAAGGCCAAGTTCATAAGACTGTCAAGATTTGCTCCGTACAATTTTTAGGAGTAACTTAAAGATAAAAATGTTAAGAGAGGACTGAAGGGAACATACGTAGTAGGATAGTGGCTCTAAGTCTTTCAACACATGCAAAAATGGGAGAAAGGGCCTTAGTCATGAAGTAGGTCTATGGGGACTTTTACAAGGGCTGAGAGCAAATGAATAAGTAGAAATCAAGAACAAGACCACACCAACTGCCTTATAATGGAGCCAAGGTAAGAGACAGAGCAGCTCACCGTTCACCTGTACCAGCAGCCGCAACATTCGAGAGTCTTAGTCGCGACACTAGGCTTCTCCATAACCATACCAAAGACCTTAACAATGCAACACCAGAAACCTTCATCATACCCATAATCATCACAATTATATCAACCGCCCTAACAATTTCAGCAATTACCTCAACAATATCAACAACAACAACAATACCAATGGTTACTACAACATTTACAACAACTAAGTCCTTAGCCGACTCAATCTCAGCAACAACAACCTAAACCAAGAGACCAACCACCTCACTTGCCAGCTCAAGGATACGCTGTAATACCACTAGAGGGAGGAGCGAGCTTTAACACACGGTTACATAGAGATGCCACTTGAAGGAGAGCCGCAACTGGGGGAAGCACTAGTGCAATGCTACACCTTTGCAGATGCAATACTCGATATGGGTGTAGTTGTATATATGTTAAATTTTAAGGAGAATTTATATATATATATATATATATATTAAGGAGTAGAATGTAATAGCCTGAAATGTTTGCATATGAGTAGGTACACTAGTGCACATGTGCACACTTCTATGCATCCCGAGTTTATATATTATAACACACTTGATCAATCATCAACCGACAATTAGGAATACTCTCTTCATGGACTGACTAAAATATCTAATTGTTAGAATTAAATCTAGACCAGATATCATCACAAAATTGACAATGGACTAACCTGAGCCATTTACACCTGATCATCAATGATTCTTAACATTTCATCTTAACCTTGATACATTGAGCAATGTGTTACATCATTAAAGTCCAATTCCAATAGTTATGAATACACATTTGATCATCTAAAGTTTTCCACAGTGTACATGATCTTGCTTGACGCTAATCTTTATAAAACTTATTTGTGTGAGCCCCACTTATCCAATCATGTTCAACCCTACATTGTCAATTTCGATATCTAACTCACTAGATCAATCATCAAACAAAATTCTCATCGTATCAACTGGATGACCAGCCCAGAGATAAAAAATAAGACCATTAATATGATCCATCGGCAATTCCAATCTATTCATTTAGGGCCTATTTGGCCGGGCAGATCCCATGGTATTACGAGGGATGGGACCAAATTTAAGGTAATGATTGTGGTGTCAGTGGACTGCCGGGAATCCCTTGGGATGGCCCAATTCCACGACGGAAATGGTGGGTTTGTTTGGGTTGTCCATGGGATATGGGCCATATCCCATGGATTGAATATATGGCCTGTTTGGTTAGCCATGGGATTGCAGCAATCCCTCCCAAATTTACACCAGATCTATTTGGGCAGGCAGATCCCATCCCAGGATTTCCTACCTTTTCATTGACGTCTGTTGCAATGGGTAACGGATAAAGCTACTCCCATCCTGACACCATCCCTATGGCGGGTGGTCAGTGCTCTGTGGGTCCCACCATGATGTACGTGTTTCATCCCATCCGTTCAACCATTTTTACAGATCATTTTAAGACTTGATACAAAATAAGATAGGGATATAAATCTTAGGCGGGCCACACCACAGGATCATTTTAAGGCCCACTGTACTGTTTACTTGACATCCAATCTCTTTCGTATGGTCAACGAGACCAGATGAAGGGTAAAAATAAATATCCCGTGATCCAAAACTCAGGTGGCCCCCCAAACTTTTTTAATGGTCATAATTCAATCAACACTGTTTCGTGTAATGTGGTCCACCTGAGATTAAGATGTGCTTCATTTTTTTTGAATCATATCACAAAATTATATGAAAAAATATATGGATGTCATGGATGACCAGCACATACTTCGTGGTGGGCCCCACGGAGCACCAACCACTATCCAATGGCACGTGTCAAGGGGCGTAGTCAATCCGTTACCGCTGCAATGGTCTGATGTGGGCCCCACCCTGCTGTCATAAGGGTTACTCCCTCTAAAAAATAAATATTACAATCTGCATGTATACGAAACCATACAATCTAAGGTAGATCTGCAATGATAGAAAGAAAAAAAAAAACCATACAATCTGAGATAAAGCTAACGGAAACTAGGGAAACATACAATTAAACTCCCCCCAAAAAAAAAACCCAAGATCCAAAAAATAATATTCATTATGTTACAGAACCTCTACAACTAGAATTTAATAATGATAAGCAAGGCGAAGAAAATAACGAGAATGCCAATCAAAAGTCCACAGAAACTCTCTCCACAGGATGGGGCAATATCATCAGTCATCGTGGACCTGGAGACCCTGGCATGGGTCGACTGATGGATAGAAAACGTCGACGAACGATGGTTGTCGACCTCGTCTAACTGTGCGGCGACATGAACCGCATGAGTTTCTGTGGCAGGCCGCAATTGTGTACCAGTCCCACTGAAGTAACTATCCCAGTAGGAAACCGCTTCCCTCCAATTCTTGAATGCCCGGTGTCTCCCTCCGCTGAATCCTTCAACCTCCAGCCTAACTTCATCCCACGTGTGATAAATGTCCGATCGACGGCACACGAGAACAACATAGTATTTCTCTGTTGTCATCTGCATTGATATGTGTATGATTACCATGTTTCAAGCATGGGCCCGTCTGAACGTGCATATACTAAATACATAAAATTGTCCCATGACATATAAATTAAAAATACAATCATAAGATTTGAATTTTAAATAACTGAAAATACGTACCATTCGTCCATACGATGTTTGTGGCTCTGTTTATCTTAATGTGTTGAGCAACATGCATGTAACGAAACTTATATAAAATATATGAAACCAAAAATTCAATATGCTTACCACACCAATCATAGTAGTAGACACGATATAGCAAATGTATCATCCAAACATCCAAAAAAATAGCTAAAAAACACACAGAAACCAGCGTATAATAAGTTATTACAGTCCCATAAAACAACAGATCAACACAACGACGGGTAAGAGCATGTCAGACCGACCCAACTCCTGCATTGAGATCATTCTCACGGAGTGTTCTCTTCAGCCACTCAACGCGCCTCTCGGGTCGAAGACCGATAAAAAACGATGCCAGCTTCTCGTCCCTACTCAACAGTTGACTAACTTCAATAAATTCTAAGTTGGTCAATCCTTTCACCTCTTCAAGAACATCAAGTACTTTAGTAGTATGATTTACCTCCTTGCTGTGGTCAAAATCTCGCATAGCCTCTGCAACGGTATTAAGGGAGATGCCGAGTACATCGCATGGGCGAGGAGGCCGCATACGTTTCTTTGATGCGGCTCCATCTCGGTTACAGTCAGATTCTGGAGTCCGATTAGGAGTGCCACGTCTTCCCATCGATTAAGTATCTGAAGATAAATTTCTGCATGACGAGTCCGTACCGTGGTCTTGAGAGAGGTCAATGGTATCCTCCAGATCATCTTCATCGTCTCTCCAGGACTTAGTGAGATCTCGCTGAATCCGAGAGGATGACGTGGCCATTATCGTACTTCCACGCACATATCGTCCATTGCCTGATCAGATCCGACAATGACCGCAAGGTCATCCATTCTGTCAATTCTTTTCCTTCGTAGATGTGTAGCACGTGGGTGAGACTACAACCATAAAATATAGTTATAAGTTAGAAAAAATATATTCGATAGGCGGGTTGTTAATGTCTTATGGATGTTGCATTTATATAAATCATACCTTAAGGTATTCCTCCTAGACCTCATCAGGGGCCGTAACGACCATGCGCTCGTTATCCCATCCGAACCCACTAGCCGCTAGCATGTTCCTAACGGCAATATATTCACGCTTGTAATACCTCAGACGGTTTTGCACATTCTGCCAGTTGACAGGTATGTCCGTATGCTTCATGACCTCTTCTGCTGTTACTTGGTAGGCTTCCCTCTTGAAACCATTATCTGTCTTACGTCCCAAAGAAACCTGTTCTAGCAGGACATCGAAAAGCACTTGATCCATTTTTGCACTCCACTTTATTTTAGCTGCTCAAGATAGAGGCTCAGCGAGGGATTTAACTATCTTCCCACGTGGTGAACTTCGCGTCGGCATCACAGGTGTCCTATGCGGTGATTGTGTCGGTGTTGAACTATCATTAGACCTTGGTTCTGCCATGTCACCTATGCATGCAACATACAGTCATGTACACATTAATTACATTCAAAGTCAATCTTCTTCTGCTGAGAACATGAGACATTATTGAACAAAATATGGTGCATCCATGTGCAACACAGCTATATTTTCATAGTTAAGTGATACATATTTCGAGGATTTAAGTTATGTTCGGTTTGCAGGTAAAATTGCAAAAGGGAGAAGAATAAGTAAATTGACTATCGACCCCTACTGTTTTGTTGCGCATCTGCCCACATCTGAGCAACAATATCATCCCGCACATGATTCCAAGCATCCTTTTCTTGTTGAGTGATGTGTAGCAACCATTGCCTTTCGTCAATTGTTGATACCTCATGAGGTGTTGGGTTACTCTTTTCTACAGGAAATGATCCATCGTTACGAGACTGAAGTACAGATCGTATGAAATTGTGTAGCACGCAGCACGCGACAACAATTTTCACTTGTGTGTCAATCCCATACGGAATGATCGTCTTCAATATGGGAAATCTTTTTTTCATTACACCAAAACAACGCTCGATTGCATTAAGTAATTGTGCATGTCGGTAATTAAACAGCTCCTTCATATTCGTAGGCGCTCTCCCGGTTCGATACTCTTGTAAGTGGTATCGCACGCTGTGATATGGAGCCATGAAACCGGGTTAATGCGCATATCCAGTGTCGACAGCATAATATTTCCCTACACATTTAGATTGTTGTAGCATCAAATGGATAGTTGAATATTTTGTGAATATTAAATGGATGGGTAATCTAGGAGAGATGTAACCAGTACCATGCGGGACATGTAATGGATCATCTAATCGGGTCAGAGCATTGTGTAACACCCGTGCATCCGAGGCTGAACCCTCACAACCAGCTAATATGTAAAGGAAATTCATATCAAATGAACATGCCGCGAGTACATTTTGTGAGAGGAATCCTTTTCGATTGCGGAAGCTCGCATGATCTACAGACTGGACCAGAGCCGGTATATGTGTCCCGTCAATTACACCAAAGCAGTCCTATATGCATTATGCCAATTTTTTTTTAGGGTCGGATTTGTTATTCGGGGTATGAGTATAGCAACGTACATATACATTGATAGTCAAAGAAATTGATACCTGAAAGTATGGAGCCCAACTGATATTCATCTGAATCTCGGGTGGTGTTTCTGAACTTGCCTGTTTAACAAACTCCGGGTATAATGTTACAATAGCATCCAAAACACGGTTAAAGTGACGGCTAACGGTTTCCCCAGATCGAATAAATATGTGCCCTATGACCCTATTGTGAACATTATGGCCAACTATATGAAGGAACATAACCACTTGTTCTTCGAGACTGACACGACGAGTGTCACGCAAATGTTTCTTCTTGCAAAGAGTAGTACACAACTCAAAGAAAGCATCTCGACTCATCCTGAGTTGAGCTATACAATCCACGTCTGTCGCCCGAATGATAGAGTTGATAAACCTCACCCATTGATCATCTCCGTGTCGTGCCAGCTGTCTGAACATGTATACGCGATAGTATTCCCCTACTGCTGCTACACAAGATGCCATCGCTTGCATGACAATAGCTCTTTCCCTTTCTTCTTCCTCAACACTATCCATTCCAGATCCAAATGTGCACCTAGCCTGATGGATTTTATAAGGTTTAAAATACTTACATTGCGACGGGCCCACACAGTGCTGCCTCGACGGATTTCTATGTCAACAAAATGACACCACAATCGGATGAATCACACAATACATCCATATTAGGTTATAAGCCATCCATATTAGGTGGGCCGCACACATGGCTCCAGTACATCCATATTGGCTGTCATGTTTTGATTCATTGTGCGTTGGATGGTGGGCTCAAGATTCATATTGCAACGGTGAATGTGGTGATGTTTAATCTGTTACATCTTAGTCCTTACCAGATCGGTTTAGGGCAGCGTTTAATATTTTTAAGAATATTTAAAGTTCAACTGGACCACAATACTGGAAATAGTGCAATCATGCCATGCCTAACACTTATTATGTCTGATACCGAAAAGAATATGATGGCTTAAAGTTATGATGCGGTACATACCTGGATTTCAACTGAAAATAGGCCGTGTGCATTGAATTTCGTCTTCCAATCGAAGAAGTAGATCCCGTAACCTGAACTTACAAAAATATAACAGAAAATTAGGAAAGAATACACAAATTAAAGTTGTCCTCCATTGAAAATTAAGGTGTGTGCTACACCATAGGAAACAATGTGAATGGGTTGCCTAATCAACCATGCGTTCAATATCATCATGTTGGAAAGAAGGCCCAAAACCAGTTAGAGATAAATCAATATCTACAAAGATAACATGTCTAGTAGCAAAGTATCCATCAATGATGAGAACCCTATAAAGAGATGCGATTGATTGGCATTCTAATTAGTTTCATAAGCTTTTAATTAGATCTGCTAATAAACTAATTTGGGAAATGTTCTAGCAGATGTGAACTTCTAAAGAACAAATATTAGCTAAGCATAGCATGTTCCATTAGGTGCATACATGGGAAAAGCATCAGGATCTGATAAAAATCATTTCCCCTTCATGAACAATACATCATCATCATCATCATCCAGAAATTAATAAATGTGGGATCATAAGACAAGCTTCATTAATAATAGATAATAATAAGAAAACGTTTGCTTATCCATGTTCAGATATCAAATTGGCATACATAAAAACTCATAAGTATGTGTTGATTACCCTAGTTTTCCAGTTTTTAGGCACCTCAAAAGGGCTGCAATGAAAATGGAAGCCAACCAAACTATCACTTTCCTTCGAACCATGGGCAAAAGAAGGGGGAGAAATCCCTAGGTTCAAATCGAGACTGTGGGTAGTTCCTATGTCAAAATGGAAGACTAAGTAATCAATTCATGGAGGCCTGACTTATGGTTGTTTCTGCTCAGGGTATCGTCAGATGCAGAAGTGTCAACATTGAGCATGATGATAGTTTCATAGATGACAGAATAGATCCTAAAACAAATACTTCAGCAGGAGCTAGTGAAAGCGACATGATGACAATTTATAAGTAATTTTTTGGTCCACTAATCTTGATATTGCTATGGTATTTACTTGATGTGCAGGTAAGATGCTAGCATGTGTGGCCACATTTTGTGGTGTGGATGGAGAGGCTTTATTTTTATAGAGCTTCACTAATTGTACATTGAAAAACATACACATATATGGGAGAGTTCAAGTGCATGTAGATATTCAAAATGCAAGATCCAATTGAGAATACCAGCGATACCCAATTTCCAAAAAGCCAAATATGAGAGTATCCAAGTGCATGAAGAAGTTCAAAATGAGACCCAATTGAGAAGACCAACAATACCAAATATTTCAAGAACAGATGAGAGAGTCCAAGTGCATGTACAAGTTGGAAGGTGCAACTCTACATGAAAGGTTGCAGGCCATGCTCTCTGTAAGCTGCACACTATAAAATAGTGAAAGTTTGATCCTCTGTCTTACATCCGTACTACATACTACAAAGGTTGAAATGTAAGCTTCTGAAAGTAGTTGTATTTTCATTGGAGTACTTAGGAACATCACTTATTACTCTCATTCCAAAGAAAAAAGGAGTGGTTCCTTGAGGGATTTCAGGCCAATCAGATTGATTGAAAGTCCTTATAAAATCCATCTGAGTCCAACGTACATGCAGGGATCTTTCAAATGAAACATAATAAAACACCTAATAATTTCTTTTTCTTTTTGTTACCTTCTTAGTACACCCACTGTGAGATCCCATCATAGAGCTGTTATTCGAGACTCTAATGAGAATTTGCTATATTGGAAACAAGATAACAGATGTATATATACAAACTTCAAAATAAACATATTCCAAGAAACACAGTAAGCTAGGCCATGATTCAGGTTGGCAGGTACATTTGGACCAAATATACAATAAGAACTAAAATACCTAGTTATATATGTTTTGAGATCGAATAGCTGATACAATGTAGTTGTGTAGACATGCTAGTGACTGTGACAGTGAATTTATATGTAAACATCTTAAGCAATGAATGTTGAGGACCATAGCTACCCATGACATTTTAACAGTAACTATGATAAAACTAATTAAGAAAAAAAAAACTAAATAAGAAAAAGGATAAAACATGGATCATACCTGTGTGGCACAAAAAATCTGGACGATCAATTCATCAGGTATCTATACATTTGGTACAACAATACACGGCTTCAAAATATAGGTCACTGATTTATAATAGAAGATAAGAATGGACAAACAGTTCATTTACTTTGAGGTTTATAGAGAAATATAGATCAAAGATCTACATAGAGCACCACATCTATATTCAAATGGATAGATCATAGTAACCAGTACTATCTCGTCCCTAATCGAATAGCATGCCTCCAACAATAGCTGTCGCACCACATGTACTTGGACATTATAAAATAGAGAGAGTGAGATTAATTGAAGGAAAAAAAAATAAAAGAATACTGAATTAGTATGGACGGTTTTAGTCTTTGGGAAAAACAAATTACATAATCATGTTGGGATCCACTGATGGAAATAAAAATATATGATATTTGTTTCTAATTGTGCTCTCCAGCAGGTTCATCCAAAAGTTCTGTTTTAGAAAATATAAAGTGATTAAGAAAGACTCATCCAACAAAAAAAATATGCACAAGCAACTGCCTACCAAAGCAACCACAACACTGCAAAGCTTTCATCTAATCATTACTCGATAAATAGAAACATAACCATCAACCTCACTTCTGCAACTACCATTAGTTTACACTTCTACGGAACTTAACAATGAGGAGTCAACCCCTTAAGAAATCCTTCTTCTTTTTTTTTTCAATAAATCAGTGAAAGGTGCTATTTTAGAGAAAGGCCCAAAGGAAAAACAACTAAAGCATCACAAGAAAATTCCTTCAATTCCCCTCAAAGTCAGTGAAAGGTGCTTTCACTATCTTCTGACCTATAGATTGTAGTTGTCTTTGGAGCTATGAATCTGTAGTCGGACGGCCAAAAATACCTCGACGAAAACAGTCCAGGAGAGACTACTTTGAATGGAAATGGATGATGACAACATCCAGATCACAAAACCCTCGAATTATAGCTCCTGAAATCTTTCTTGTAATGAGCTTGCAGGGATGAAAATTCCGTAGAGGAAGACTTAGAAATTTTGAAATCAACCAAATAAAACAAGCAGATGGCAAAACCCCTAAATGGGAAGTATAAAACCATAAACAGAATGAACATGCAAGGAGCAAAACAGCTAGATTCATGCATCAACATTGAAATCCGGCAGCAAAACATGCAAGTAGCAAAACCCCTAAATGGGAAGCTACAATCCATATTCGTATGCAGACATGCAGGGACCAAAACCCCCTAGAGGAAGGCATGTACAGTGAAATCCGCTAACATCCTCATCCAGAAGACATTAATTTCCGAAACCGGCGATGACAACATGCACGAGGAAGATGCCCCAATTTTCAGCAGAAATCAATGGCCGGACCATACATGAAGGAAGAAATCCCCAATTAGGAAAGCATGAATATGGAGTTAACACATGAATATCAAATGCGAAACTGGAAGGGGTTTAGATAGAGGCTTCACTTCAGAAGGAGAAGAACGCGTACCTTCTACAAGCACTTTCCTTTCAAAACTCAAAGGGACGAAGACACGAGACGAAAAGGTCGGTATTTGTAACCTTACTGGATTCGCGTCATAAAGTTCTAAAGACGACCAACTCCAACGACTTCCTGACGGCTGCCATCGCTCGATCCCGTCGGTCTGTACGCGGGATGGGGGTGGTTTCCATGGGATGGGCTCGAGGTTACAGCGCGGGATGGCATCCCATCTCGAGAGCGAGGTGGGCAATCCCTCTTCAATCCACCGAAATGAGCGTACGCCCGGGATATACGCCAACCCAAACAGGCGCGTGGAATCCACGGTGGGATTAAAGCGATCCCATCCCTCTCAATTCCGTAGGATCTGCATGGCCAAACAGGCCCTTACATTTCGTATCGAGACACGTCCCAGATCATACAAGGGGGATTTTTCTAAAATTTATAAAACAAAAAAGGAATTTAAGTAATTGCATGTACACCTTATACTATACACTCTCACTCAATAAAATCAAGATATGATCATTGATACGAAAGTTATGATAGTACATTTATACCTAATTTTAATTCATTTGCTTTCAGTCGATCGAATCAGAATCGATTGCCCAGTCCAAACTGCTTGGTTGGTGGGCCGCTGTGCATCATAGCCTACGAATAACACTAGTGTCCGCCCCTGGTTCATTAACCATGTGAACCGGATCCCGAAAATCGAAACTGCCACTGCGCAACATGCAAACAGAAAAACCAACAGCATCGGGCATGAAATAGAGTTGAAAGCAGAAAAATCTTTCCATTTTTTCCCCTCACAATCGGAGCTGGATTACCCTACAAATTTGGGAGAAGCAATACCAAAATGATCTGAGTCGTCCAATAGATAGGCCTCAACCGTCCAAAATCACGAGTGCTGGTGATTTTAGGACCCACTGTTGCATCTAAGATCGAATTTCATTCGAAAGAATCAATGCCGAGGTTGGCGGAGTGTTCTACAGGATCTTGCGACATCAAAACCGCATGAAACACTAGCCAAACTCGATCGTCTAAACCTTTGATTTCTCTTCTCCCCAAGCTTCATTCAGTTGATCTAGATCGTCCATAAGCGGTGGAACGGAGAAATAACCAATGGGTGCAAATCTTTCATTAATGTGGGCCATCTTCTTCATCAAGAACCCAGCACCGTTGAATCTTGTTTATCTCCGAAGCAAGATCCATTCCTATTTTTGCTGTCAAAGCTGCTTATTGGATGACGAGATTAATCTTCCTAAATGGTTCATTTTTCAGCTACTGATTATCCCTGGCAGGTGGAGGGTCCCGATTCACTATTCCTCTGGAGACCTGCGCTGGGTACTTCGCACGGCCACTGGGGACGGGACGCGGATTGCGTACTACCCCCGCCCGTCCCTAGCTCGGAACGGGCAGTTCTGTGGGCGGGCCCACCGTGATGTATCTGTAAATCCAAGCCATCAATCCCTTTTCTCAGATTATTTTAAGGCATGAGCACAAAAATGAGGTAGATCCAACGCTCAAGTGGACCACACCAAATAATAAGCTTGGTTGCATTAAAATGCAAAGCATTAAATGTCAGTTGCATTAAATGCTAGAGTCATCTGTTGTGGTCCATTTAACCGTTGGATCTGGTTCAACTTTACAAAATACCTTAAAATAATCTAAGAAAAGTGATAGACGGCTTGGATGTACAGATACATCACGGTGGACCCGCCCACAGAACTGCCCGCTCGGAGCTAGGACGGGCGGCCGGGCGGGTGACTTAGCTGTGACCCTGGATCCAATGATGTGGGTGGGGCCCACTTCGTTATTTGCGTTGATATATCTATGCCGTCTATCCATTTTTCCAGATGATTTTCGAGCATGGCCTAAAAATTAAGCATATCCAGATCTCAGGTGGACCACACCACGAGATAAAGTGGTGAATATTAACCATTAAAAACTTTCGTGAGCCTCAAAAGTTTTAGATTAAGTTGATATTTGTGTTTTCCCTTTATACAGGTCCGTGTGACCTCATCAGCAGGCTGGAGGGCAAATAAGCATTATGGTGGAACTTGTAATGGTAGGCGTTTAATAACTACTGTTTATTGTCGGGTGTTCCACCTGAGTTTTGGATTGCTTAATTTTACAGGACACTGCCCAAAAATGAGCGGTAAAAATGAATAACTGAGGTAGGTATACATGGAAACGGATTAGCTACTCGCTGCCACTAGCCCAGTCAGTGGTGGTCGGTGTTTTGTGGCCCCACCATGATGTATGTTTTTCATCTATGCTGTTCATCCATTTATACAGATCATTTAAGGACTAGATTCTGAAATTGAGAGGATATAAATCTCAGGGGGACCACACCACAGGAAAACAATCCTGACAGGATATCCACCATTAAAATCCTCCAAAGGCCCACTGTACTGTTTATTTGACATCCAATCTGTTGATTGGGTTATAGAGACCTACATGAAGGGAAAAAACAAAGGTCATCTTGATCTAAAACTTTTATGGCTACCAAAAAACTTTTAATAGCCGAATTTCAATAAACACTGTTTCTTATAATGTGATCCGTCTCATACCATAATAAGATTTAGAAAAATATATAAACGACATGCATGAAACACATACACTGATAGTGTCCACAGAGCACTGACCATCAGCCATTGGCTTGGGGCAGGGGGAGTAGCCAATCCGTTTCCGATATACATGGCATACATCGAGGTGGGCCCAAGTTCAGGGTCCAACCCACCGCGCTTGATCCAGGGTCGCAGCTAAGTCGCGTCTGGTCACTGAAGGGCGTCATTTCGGGAGGGCGTATTACCTAATGTCCTGGTCGCATTTGGGTCGCCCACTTGTTGCTGTCCGTCAGAGATTGGCCATACAAAACATGTTAGACTATGTACTGAACGCGCTTAATCTCCCGGAACCGTGCGGCCCACCTTGATGCATGTACTCTGTATCCAGTTATATAGAGTAACATAAAAAACAGTAATTATTGACTATTAAAAAACTTATAATGGGCCACGAAAGTTTTGGATATACCTTCATTCATGTTTAGTTGACTTTATCAACAGGTTTTGATGGCAAATAGACATGACGGTGGGCGTTCAATCACCACTGTTTCTATGGTACGGTTCACCTAAGGTTTGAATGTGCTTCATTTTTAAGCTCGTGCCCTAAAATGACAGGAGAAAATAGACAAATCGCGTGAATATAGAATACACGCATTAAGGTGGGCCCCAAATTAAGGGCCCCACCTAATCCACTCATTGCCAATCAAATCCCGGAAAATGGGTCACCACCGGGTCGCCAGGCAATCCGTTCCCATCATTTCTGCTGACCAAGTACGACCTAGTTGCAACTTTCATGAGATACAACCCGTCCACCAGGTGAGTAAAGATCCCCCATGTGTGTATCCAATGTGGCTACTGAAGTGACGTTAATCAAGTTTTGTGAGTCCCACCATAATGTATGTGTTACATCCATACTATCCATTTATTTGAGGCTAGAGATCATTTTAGCGCATGAGCTAAAGTGTGAGGCAGATCCAAAACTAAAGGGGACCCACTGGAAAAAAATAAGTTAGGATTGAACGGCTACGATTAAAAATTTATAGGCAGCTGCATAAGTTTTCCATTAAGCTGATATGTGTGTTTTGCCTGCATCCATGTCTATGTTAACTTACGAACGAGTTAGATCTCAAATAAACATCATGGTGGGCTCTAGAAAGGTTTCAACGGTGGGTGTGACTGTCCCCACTGTTTTTTATGGTAGGGTCTACTTGAGCTTTGAATCTATCTTATTCTTTGGCTCTTGCCCTAAAATGATATCTCCAAATGGATGGACGGCGTGGATGCAACACGAACACCATGGTGGGCACACAAATTAGTGATGTCACTTCCGCAGCGAAACTCCCTACTCAACCTGTCAGCAGCTAATCCGCGTCCGTTTTGAGTAAGGTCCACCGTATTGTTTATGTCATCCGTGCATCTGACACATGTCTTATCCGACGATAAAACAGATGGACGGATTTTATAATACGTGCTGTTCAAACTGATGGACGGATTGGGTATAACAAAGACATTACCGCGGTGGGCCCCACTCACCGAATGGTACACCGATCAGTGATCTGAACCATCCAATCAGTGGCCAAAAAATGTTTCATTTGAAAGTTATTTGTCAGTGATAAAAATTCAAGGGCAGAATCATATGGGAGTACATACATAGGATATCGCAATTGGTACGATTTTCGGACTATGATCCGTACACAGTGGGTCACGGTTTGGATGGTCTAGATCAGTTGACTTGCATGCCACGTGCGGGTCAGACGAGTTGCCACCGTTACGGTCGGTGGTCTCCCACCTGCCATCTCGTTCCCGGGAGTGGATGGGGTACTTCCCCTGCCTGTCCCGAGCTCAGGCTGGGGCTCGAATGGGCCACGTGATGTATGGGTTTTATCCACGCCGTCCATCCATTTTTTCATATCATTTTAAGCTACCATCCCAAAAATGATGCAGATCCTAGGCACAAGTGGACCATAAAATGCGGATTAAACTCTCACCGTTGCCAAATTCTGAGGGCCTACAGAAGTTTTGTATCAATCTGGTATTTATTTTTTCCCTTCATCAGGTATGTGTGACCTTATGAACAGTTTGGATGGTAAATAAACATCACGGTGGGACCTAGGAAGCTTTCAATGGTGGGAACCATTAGCAATGCTGATTCATATGGTGTGGTCCACTCGAAACTTAGATCTTCCTAATTTTTGGGCTACTAACCTAAAATTACATGGAAAAATGGATGGATGGCGTGGATCCTAATTATCACGTGGTCCATTAGAGCCCCAGCCTGTCCGAACTCGGGACAGGTAGGGGAAGTAGCCAATCCACGGCCGTATCTAGGTTGGTCTTGGTGGGGCAGTACCTAATCGGCGCCCCTCGTTTTGGTATCATTTGTCATCCTCACGTCAGCCGAGAAACACTGACTTTACCCATGGTATCCACTCATTTTGCGTGTCATTCTCGGCGCTTTCTCTATCTTACCAACCCTGCAACAACCACAGGTGGGCCCCACTCACCAACAACGATCAGATCATTTGACTCTCTCCCACCAACCATCCCAGATTCCATTTTTCGCTTCTCACCTACAAAATGAAAAATTAAATAAAATTATGATAGATGATCCAACGTATGGAGCTTTCCCATGCACATAGTTGCATCTGGACGTTGTGGCATTTGCATCCCTTGTCTGGACTTTCCATTAATTCCATCCATTTTTTGATTTACACTTTAAAATGATATGAGAAAAACGTTAAACGGCATGGATAAAACGCTTACATCACGGTGGGCCCCAAAGAGCCCTGCCCGGACGGTAGTAGGACGCAATCAGCCTCCTCTTAAGCTAGGAACGGGCAGCAGCTTTGATTGTCGCCGTGATGTATGGGTCTTATCCACACTGTCTATCTATCCATTTTTTGGCAATATTTTAGGGGATAAACCCTAAAATGAGGCGAAACCGAGGCTTGGAACTACAAGACGAGATTTTAACACTTCTTTGGGACTACGGAAGTTTTGCATGGAGATGATATTTGTGTTTTCTCTTCAAGTCTCTATAACTTCATGGATACAAAAAAAATCATCGCTGTGGGCCCTAGAAAAGTTTCAACGGTGAGAATCATGATCCACCGCTGCTTCCTATGGTGTGGTCCACTTGACTCGTATCTGATTCATTTTTAGGCTTATCTCAAAAATAAAATAAAATAAAATAAAATGAAATGAAAATAAAAATAGTTGGTATAAATAAAACCCATACTTGTATCTGACCAGTCAGGCTTGAGGACTGAGCCGAGTTCGAGCTAGGG
Source organism: Magnolia kwangsiensis (assembly GCA_037074715.1). Lineage (NCBI taxonomy): Eukaryota > Viridiplantae > Streptophyta > Magnoliopsida > Magnoliales > Magnoliaceae > Magnolia > Magnolia kwangsiensis. The sequence goes on along the minus strand of CM073586.1, from coordinate 80,913,261 downwards.
TTAGCTATTGGTCAAGTTGAGCTGAGCTGTGCCAAGCTCGACTTAGTTTGACTTGTGTACAACTCTACCAGTGGATACTTGATGCACCCGACCTGACTCAGTGCTGACTCGATACTTGTGACCGAGTCAGACTCGGTCCAGATTAGTCCAGGCCACACCTGGACTCGGATCGGGTCAGGCATACTGGACTTGGTACCAAGTCGGGTCGAGTTTGGGTTAGGCCTATTTCAAAACTAGATCAAGTCAGATTAGCCCTAACTTGGTCGGACTTGACTCGATGCCCACCTCTAGCCTTGGTTTTAAAAAAATGCATCACTTGCTGACTCTAATAATGGGTTTCTATTACTAACACCATCATTATTTGCTCATCCTTTTGAACGGGAGATTTATGGCTTATATAGATGTCAGAGTGGATCTTTTAATTAACAGGCCAACTATGAGATCAATGCTTCATATTGCTGCAGGCATGATTCCCCTTATTGATGGCTAAGAACGGCTATGTAGTTTTTCTTACCATCATGGTATAAAATCATATTATAATTGTAGCGCTATATCATGATTAGTTCCAATATCTATACCACTTACTATAATGTGGTTGCTACTATATTTGTGTTTTAAAATAAAAGTTTTTTTTTTTTTTTTTTTTTGAATTATATTGTTTCTCTCTAAAATTTTAAAAAGTTGAGTTTTTTTTTTTTTTTTTGGTTTAATATCACATTGGATTTACCCAAAAAGCTTTCATGTGTATAAGAATGATTTTTTTGCATGTGGCTTGAGTAGCTTTTAGGGGGCATGTGATTAATTTGGTCTTGTGGAGGGCTATGCCATAAACTCCGATCATGCTGTGGACCACACACATGCTCACTGAGCCGAGTTCAAATGCATGTGCGCATGTGCCATGATAGGATGGGATGATGATGAGGGTGGCGGGCGTACTTGTGTGGGGGCATGTATGTGTGTAATTGTGAGACTTTTATTTTGCACAAGTGTACTTGCACTTGTGCCATTTCATTTTTTATTTTTTATTTTAAACAGAGAGACACATGATTGGTTGGTCACATTTGTTGAATTTAAACTCAACCAACTAAACCATTTAAAAGGGTGCTTAAGGCACCATTTCAGAGTCTATATAAGGATTCTCTCCCTCCAATTTTTCATATAGTGAAAATCATTTTTTTCTTCTTCAAAAACTCTCTGCTGTTGTCTTTAAGAAAGTTTTGATTACTGAGTTTGTTGTTGAGTCAACTCAGCACTTTCAGGTTAAACTCCAAGTGGTTTGAGCCTGCGTACAGTGAGTGCACCGCTGGGATTAAGTTATAGTCGTTGTATCCTAGATGTCCATTTCTCTGGAAACATGTTGCAATTGGGACACCATCCAAGGGAGCAAATTCAATTTCAAGCCAAATGACTCACATCATGCCTCAACTTAACTCAATAAATTTTCTATTTTATTTTCTTTTTTAGTTTTCTGCTACTAGTCCATTACACTTCTCTAGCATCTTATATTTTTATAGCGTGATACTAACCATGTTGAATACTTTTAATATGCAAGCCTTGATGATTTTTTTTTTTTTTTTCACATGCACACACGCCCCATGTACTCATGCCGTAGTGGGATTTCACCACCTATGGGTACTTAAACCCTTGATCTGGTATTGAAACTCTTGTGAGTCTGCTACTTGGGCAAGGGTAATAGTCTCATTATCGTATTGATTATCTTGATAACCATAGTCACTAGATTGTATGCTAATAATTTTTAGTCAAGTAAAGCCTAATTACCCATTCAAATCCAGGACATAGGACAGTCATGGTATCATGCTCGTCTAAATTCTTAGGGCCTATAGTTCAACAAAGTAACTAGACGGTTAAAATATAGTGACCCAATTCACCTTGTTATATCTCTTTATTGGAAGGCATTGAGAATATTCATTAGGGGGAATGTTCACTCCCCAAGTGCAAGGTTGTGATGTAGTAATAACTCGGTAAGACCGAGGTCGAATCCCAAGGGACTGAAACTGTACGTTATCTAAGACTAACTAGAACTAGAACTAGGATAAGATGAAATTTAAATTGAATGAAATTGAGGAAATAATTGTGAACTATTAATCTAAAACTTAAAAACTTTAGAGGAAAGGAAACTAGGGATTCAGAGGATCCACTTGTAGAGATAAGGAAAATCTTATGCCTATTTCATGAATCATGAAAATTAACTGAACTGTCATTGATCTAGTTTTCAAGAGATGAAAGGTATATGAATTAGAATGGATTCCATCACAAAACCATGCCCAAGAGACTATGGAAAACAATAAAATTAAACTAATTACCAACCAATCACATGTATGAAGGTTAGGAAGGGTACCGACATCCAACCATGCCCAGGAGATTATGGTAAACAACAGAGCTTCCTAACGTCATAAACATCAAAAGAGAAGGAACATGCTTAAAGCCATTGCAGACCCATTATAATTTCAGTCACAACAGACCATTAAAGACTGAAAACATTCCATAAACTCAACTAAGATTAACATCAATTCAGTTTAAACAAAAGGCACAAGCACAGGATTCTCCCATCACGTTATAGGCTTCACCTCTTAGTCCTAGCTAAGAGGATTAGCCTGCCATGGCTGGACTAATCTCCTTATAATTCATAAGAAAAACTTAAAAGAAATAAGAAAAGAAATAGAATCCAAACTTCTTTCTCTCTCTTCCTCGACGTCTGCTCCACGTCTAGAATCTCTTGCTGCTTCAGAATAGCCTCCACGTGATCTCTCTCTCTCAATTTTATAGTATCAGGGAAGTCAGTGCTGGGAGTTGGTTTCCGCAGCAAAGAGGGATCCAGAACTTCTTACGCAGTAGCTATACGTAGTGCACGTATTTTCGCAGCTGGAACGCGTGCGTAAGACTTCCGCAGTCGAAATCGGATCTCCAAAACTCCCCCATTCTAATGATTTTTCTCAAGAGAATAACGTCTCTTGGGACGTTTTCGAGTGGCCTATACGATGGACAGTTCAGATCGATCATCCGATCATTGATGGTGGGCCAAAAATGATCTGAAACGTCCGATTTTTTTGGTCTGCGTAACAGGGTTTCGTACATCTTACGCTGTTCTGATGGTGGGGTCCACTTCACTGTTGTTTTAAGAAATCCATTCCGTTCACTGGATTCCTCTCAGAATTTCGGTCAGAAACGAATGACTTTATATTACTTCTGATGCGGCCCACCTGATTAATCTTATAGCCGTCAGTCCTGCATTTGAGTGGTTGAGAATTCATCCTCGCTTTTTCTTGAAATTTGGTCACCTAGGTCTTGCTTCGACACACCTTGAGACTTGAATTAACGGTCCGGATTAGGCCTTTGAAGTGTGGATGTGGCCCACAAGAAAGGACCGCAGGTCCCTGTTTTCTGCTTTTGCAGCAAGAAGCCACAGCTGCGTGGGAAGCTCGGTCAGTACCTTTGACCGACTGTTACTGGTTCGGTGAATTTCAAGTGCACTGTTGCTGTGTACTCCCATTTACATAACACGGGTTCGACCTTGATATGTATGTGAGATCTAACCCATCCATCTGCTTTGACACTTCATTTTATGTGTTGAGACCAAAATTTAAGCATATCCAAAGATCAGGTGGGCCCTAGTTTAATGATTTGAGGGCTGATCTGGCTATTGGGCCCCTTCCACAAGGATCTGGGATCTGAAATTCGACGTGTACGGTTAATTTATGGCCCTTATCACGTGTATGAATTTTGGAGTCAATCAGAAGGTGGGAACCCTGTAATCTTGCATTCTGGACCAATTTCGGGCCATTTGAGCTTCAGTTTTTCGATTTTCTCGGATCTCTGGCATGTAAATTCGTCGGTCTTGGTCCTCTTGGGTCCATCCCTTGCCTTGGTGATCATCAGAGCGTTAAATCCAAGCTTTTAGCATCCTTTTTCAGCTCAAGCTCTTAAATTCAATGTGCAGCATAAACACGATAAAAGCAGGCCGTTAGACAGCATTATGTTCGTAAATCCAGGAAATAACCAGGATCTAATATGCAATATTTGACCCTTAACAGGGAATGAATTTAATAGAATCCTAGTTTTTAAAGATCTTTTTTTTTTAAAAGTAGAATTAGTTGTGTTCTACCAAAGTAGCGGTGATTAAGGATACCCATTAGTTGCTAGATTTTAAAAGCATGATGCATGCGTTATAATAATAATAAGGCAACATTTGTCTCCAATGGGTGGTGTTCGACCCAAAGAAATTTACCATTTAGTGGCACCTAAATGGATTATGATGGATAGTGTTAATGACATGAGATTAAAGGCTCCATCTTTCATGAAGGTATAAGACCAATTGAGCTTGTGTTGTAGACATTTTGTTAGCCCCATGTTGTGAGAACCACTTATATTTTATGACCTCACTCTAAAGAAATGAATGATCATTAGGCCCATCATCCTAAATAATCTAATCGATTGTTTCATTGATTGAATAAGGATTAGCATGATTTTATAATATAAAATTTTTATTCATGCTTTAAATAATGAGATATTTTCTAAATTTTCTTATAATAGTAATGCTTGTCTCACCCGTTATTGTTATTTTATAAAATTAATTTTATTCTATTTATTTTTTTATTCCAATGAGATAATGATATATTCCACTTTTGAAGGTGTCTCTAGGGTCACATCCTCGAAAAGGAAACCACCTGCAAAACAAAAGGAAAATACATGCGTCTACTTAAATCAAGTTTAATTGATATACCTGCAAATTCATGGTTGATTGGTTCAGTATCCACTACTCATGTTTCGAGTTCCATGCAAGGGTTTGTAAGGAGCCTTCAAGCCTATTGAATGCAAAACACTATGTCATCAAGGGCAACGATGCTCAAGTGAAGGTTAAGGCTTAGGAGTTTATAGATCAAAGTTATTGTTAAGATTTAATTTGGACCTTAATAACATCCTTTATAAACCTTCTATTAGGCATAATCTATCCTCTATATCTTTTTTAGACACTAAAAGGGATATATCCTATTTTGAAAATGGAAAGTTGATGTTATCACGTGGTCTAAATATGATTGGTCTTAGCTTATTAGCAGATAGACTATATCAATTGGACCTCAATAATTCATTCCAATCAATAAATTCTACACGTGTGCATGAGAACATGAATGTTGGCATAAGAAGAAAATTGGTCTAGGAGAATTCATGAATGCTATGGTATAGGCGCATTGGTTACATCTCTAATGAGAGGATAAAATCTTGCGAAAGAATGAATTCGAGGCAACTTAGAATTCACAGGCTTCATAATTTGTGTGAACTGTATAAAGGAAAGCAAATAAGAATAAAGAAGTTGGGTACTCTAAGACTTTTAGTCGCTTAGGGATAACGAACATAGACATTTATAGCATGTTTCTATGATTCATATTATTTTATTATCTTTATAAATGATTATTCTTGTTATGGGTATTTATACTCAATCTATGATAAATCGGATGCTCAAGATGTTTTAAAACCTTTAAAGTTGAGGTTGAGAATAACTCGACGAAAAAATTAAAGTTGTCAGAATCCGATTGTGGTAGTAAATGATAACATCTAAATATTGCATATTTATCCTCGCAATTGCATTAGTTGTCATGCATTTAAAGTGCTTAATTGATTAACTAACATCTAAATTGTATATGTGAGGTACTCTGAAAAATGAAGATAAAATCATGCTTAAGAAGGGGGATTAAAGCTCAAAAGATTAATCAAGAGAATACTTGGAGAACTGAAATACATTGGAGAGTTTATATACCAAAGATCCAAGAAAACCAAGTACAAAAGATGGAGAAAAAAATTAAAAAATTACATAATGCAAAGAATAAAAATAACATAATGTTTGGTCCCACCCGAGGTTTATTCGATCCGATTGAATGTGCACGGAATAGTCCATCAACAAATTTTAATTTTCAGACTTAATTGGGCTCTACACTTAGGTTTGATTGAAGCCAAATTCAGTGCTATCAAATGGATGTTCTGTGTGACATAAGGGAGATAGAGACTTCGGAAGAAAATTAAAGAAATTTGATTGCAACTGAGAGACAAATTTGGTGCGATCTAAGTGAAATTTGGTGCAACCGAAGGTTACAGTCAATTGTAGCCGAAGCGTAATAAAAGTGCAAAAATTGAAGTTGGTTCTAAGTCAGTGTGAACTTTTTCTATTTAAAAGGGTATTCTAAGCCTTCTTAAGGACGAATTAGGGTAGAGGAGAGAGACCTAAGAGTTGTAGAGCTTCTTTGGAATCATCATTCCTTCTTAAACCTTAAACCTTCGGTTCTGGTTTGTGTTTTCTAATTTTTCTTATATTTTTTTTAAGATGTTAGCCATGTTTAGCTAATATCTTAGCTAAGGCTAAGGGATAAACCTTTCAATGAATATTTGATGTTTAATTCATTTCTTCAATGAAACTTGTTGATGCAAAAATCTGGCCCACCCTCTTTAGACATTGAAGTACCTGCATAGGAAGAAGACAAAGGAGACCCTGGCTAGAGCATGAGACCCTCTGATGCCAAAGTCAGGCTAGGAATTTAGGTCTTGTGGTATCGAGGGGTTTTGGATGAGAGATTCTGCGTACCTTTCACCATTAGAGATGCTCCTATTTATAGTTAAGGAGAGGTAGCGTAGAGGAGATCTCCCTATTTAGTAGAGACGTACTGTAGAGGGATTCAGATCTCAAACACATGGAAAAATATCCTAAGATCCTTGGCGAGATCTCGAGATCCCGAGCGTGTCGCGGATATCCTCCGAGATCTTTAAAGAAAATCTCGGGTGGAACTTTTTTAGATAAGATCTTATTATTTGGAATCATCAGAGATGTGTAGTAGGAGGCCGATGTGGTTTTAATTGACCTGACCTAGGGGTAATATGTTAACCTTTCCTGGGGGTAGTCTGCTGAGCTGACCTGAATGTAGTCTGCTGACCTGTTTTAGGTGTAGTCTATTAACCTTTCCTGGGGGTAGTCTGTCGACCTTTCCTGGGAGTAGTCTGCCAACCTTTTCTGGAGGTAGTCTTCCGACCTTTCCTGAGGGTAGTCTTCTGACCTGACTTGTATGTAGTTTGTCGACCTTTCTTAGGGGTGGTCTGCCGACCTGACCTGTGTGTAGTCTACCGACCTTTCTTGGGAGTGGTCTGCCAACCTGACTTGGGGGTAGTTCATTGACCTTTTCTGGTGGTAGTCTGCCAACCTGACCTAGGTGTCCGAGGTTGTCTTGGACAACTTGGATATTCAGATGAGCTTCGAGCCTCCCCTTGTCCTTGGGTAGATGGCTAACTTGCCAACTTGCTGACCTACCGATCTGCATTCATATGTAGTAGGTGACCAACCTCTCTGACTTGCAGATCTGCCGATCTGCATTCATATGTAGTAGGTGACCAACCTCTCTTCCTTGGCTATTGTGGAGCTTAATGGTCATGACCGGCGATGGCCGACCTCGTGTCTCGCAAAAATGTTCGAGCCGACCTCTCCTCTTTACTTAGTTCATATTTACTTATAACAAAAGTTAAAGTTTTTATGTTGAATTGTGATTTGAGGTGATTGAATTCCTAGATTGGGGAAGGAATCAATTTGTAAAATTGTTTGATCTGTTGTCGCCTCCAGGTACATTAGATGTTTTCAATTCCTTATGATGTGATTTCCTAGATTTTCATGAGAGATCAATGTTCACTCCCCAAGTGCAGGGTTGTGATGTAGTAATAACTCGGTAAGACCGAGGTCAAATCCCAAGGGACTGAAACTTGTACGTTATCTAAAACTAACTAGAACTAGAACTAGGCTAAGATGAATTCTAAATCAATTAGCAATGATGGAATACTTGTAGAATAATTAATCTAAAACTTAGGAAACAACTCAGAGATAGGAAACTAGGGATTCAGAGGATCCACTTGTAGAGATCAGGGAGAACTTATGCTTGCATCAAAAATCATGAAAATTACTGAACTGCCGTTGATCTAGTTTTCAAAGAGATGAAAGGTGTATGAATTAGAATGGATTCCATCACCAAACCATGCCCACAGACTATGGCAAACAACAGAATTAAACTAATTACCAACCAATCATATGTATGAAGGTTAAGAAGGGTACCGTCATCCAACCATGCCCAGGAGACTATGGTGAACAACGGGACGTCCTAACGTCATAAACATAAAAGGGATAAGAAAATATTCAAAGCATTGCAGACCCATTGTAATTTCAGTCACAACAGACCATTAAAGACCAAAAATATTTCCATTAAAATCAAACTAAAACCAACTTCAATTCAAAAATTAAAATTAAATTAAAAGCATATAATCTCTCATCTCACTACAAGCTTCACCTCCTAGCCCTAGCTAGGAGGATTTAGCCTGCCATGGATGGGCTCAATCCAAATAAATAAAGAGAAAAAGAAAAGGAAAAGAAAAGGGAAAGAAAAAACCAAGCTCCTCTCTCTCTCCTCTGCCCACGTTGAAACCCAAGCTTGAGCCCTCTGTTCTTCCTCCTAAGACCTTGAATGAATGCTCCCCACGTCCAAAACCTCCTTATATAGCTGCTGGAGTGGTGAAAATCGAATTTGAATCGGATTTGGAAAGCTATGCATGCCCATTGAAAGCTTTTTCGCAGCCAAGTTCGGGGCCTCGAAACACGCCACTTTCCTCGCTCAAATTCCAAAGAAACACCGTCCCTTAGGATTTAATTGGGTCCTCTACATGATAGACGGTTCAGATCTGCCATATGATCAAAGATGGTGGGCTAAAACTGTCCGAAAAAGTCAGTTTTAGCGGATGTGCGAAACCTTTCGCACCATTTCGCTGTTGTGGTCGGTGGGCCCCACAGAAGCATTTTCTGAAAAATCCACCCCGTCCATTGGATTCAGAACGAAATTTCAGTCAAGAATGAGTGGTTTTGAACGTCCATTGACGTGGCCCAGAGAAGAAATCACAAAAGAATCAGTTTTGAACGCTACCGAGCAGCCCTTTTGTGGCCTCTGTATCTCACACGTGTGCACGCATGGGTGAAAAGTGACAACATGGTTTTGTAGTGCTCGCGGCTGTCTACACGGTGGACGGTTCAGATCGAGCTTATGGAGCACGTGTGGGGCCCACAGATGATCGCAAAAATGGCCAGCGGCCGTGCGTCCGCTGCACCTTACGCGGAGAGGGAGAGAGAGACGGGTCAGCGCTTGCGCTGACCCGTTGGTTGGTCCGGTGCGGTGCTCGTGCACAAGTGCTATATGCACACGCTGCATATGTGGGGTCCACCATGATGTTTCTCAGAAATCCAAACCATCCATTCACTTCATATTCATATTTAAACCGTCCATGCCAAAGTTGAGGCAGTTTCAGATATCAAGTGGGCCCATAATCAACGATTTATGGGCTGATCTATCAGTTGGGGCACTTCCCGAGATCTTCAATGGCTGAAATTTTATATGTACGGTTAATTTATGGTCCTCAGGCGACGTATGAAGTTTCGAGCCAAACGGATGGTGGGAACCTCGTGATCTTGCATCCTGGACGTCCTTCAGGCCACTTGAGCTTCAATTTCTTACTTTTCTCGGATTTCTGACCGTGTATATTTGTCAATCTTGGTCCCTTGGAGTGTGTCCCTTGCCTTTGGCATCATCAGATCGTTAAATCTCAACTTTTAACGTCCTTTTTCCATCCATGCTCATAAAATCACTTTGCCACACAAGAATGAGAAAACGAGCCATTAGACAGTATTATATTCGTAAATCCAGACAATATCTGGGGTCTAATATGCAATATTTGACCCTCAACACAACCCCCAACCAGCATTTTGCTAGTCCCGAGCAAAATATGCGAAAAATAAGTTGAGACTTATATGAGAACTTTCTATGAAATCGAGTGAGATTTTGAACAAGATATGAGAAATTTAATATTCATGAATGTTAGAAATTATTTTCTCCTGAGCTCAAGCGCACGGTAGACTTCATAATCAAGTGTAAAGTATTAATCCATTAATTAGAAAAATTTTAAACATTGAGATCCATGGATGTATAGTGTAATCTCAGCTAATCACATTAAGATTGAATTTGTTATTTCAGGATCTCATTGATAACCAGCAAGAGAATTCATGATAACCAAACTTGCCTCATAAATTTCATATTTTGATCTTTTCAACTTTTTATTTTTCCATTAATAGTCATGCCAAAAAGAGGAATCAAATCCTTACCAATAGGGAGCAAACCTATGGCAAAAGACTAATTACCTAAAAAAAAAATTTTTTTTTTGAATGTTTAACCTTGGGGAATCAAACCTTCACCTGTAGGGAGCAAACCCATGGTGAAGATTAATTGCCCAACCTATTCAATTTTTATACCCTGATGGCAAGATATTTCAGACTGGTTCCCTTCGTGCTTAGTGATTACCAAGTTAATCCTTCGATATGGAACTGAAATCTTAATGTGTAAGCAAGACGTGTCCTGAAATCATGATTCAATCAATGTTTACAACTTCTAATCATGGATTAATAATTCACTTAACTATGAAATCTAACAGATACGGAATTCAAGAGTCATAAATCCAACATTATTTATCTTGAACTTCTAAATCAAGGGTATCCATCAAAATCACTTCGAATTTGTTGAAATTTTCAGAAAAATTCAAAATTTTTCACAATTGTTGCTCAAGACCAAGAAAATACTGATTAGGTTACCTAATTTCCCACCCCCAACCTAAAATCTACATTGTCCTCAATGTAAAAGATATGAGCATGCAATGCACATGAAACAACGAAAGTAAATGAGAAGTGATGGGAAGATAGTACCTGAATAACGAATCAAGAGAGTTTCCAATAGATCACGGCATGGAAGCTTGTCAGCATGAGAGAGAAAGCAAAACAAAAATAACAAAAATAAAATCTTACCTATACCACTTTCGCAGGTGCTCTCGATTGCATTTAGCGAATGCAACAAGCCTTTAAACCCCTAGGTTACCCCTAGAGGACGAGTTGTAGTCTCGTGAGGGTTTGCAGTAATGTTACCCACAAACATTAAATCAACTAACCTATGAAAGCGACTATCCTAAACCTATGAAAGCGATAAACCTACCTATACCTCCATCAGACTAGGAGATCAGTCCTGATAAACAGGAGCAATCAGAGGCATGGACATGTCCTCTGAATCAAATGTCTCAACAAATGGCTTTAATCGATGTCCATTTACTTTAAACTCCTTGCCATTGTCGGGATCTCTTATCTCGACGGCCCCATGAGGATAAGCAGTAACAACAATGTAAGGGCCGGTCCAACGAGATCGAAGCTTACCCGGAAAGAGATGTAGTCGAGAGTCATACAAGAGGACTTTCTGACCAGGCGTGAATGATTTTCGTAGAATATGTTGATCATGAAATGCCTTCATCCTGTCCTTGTAAATTCTCGAGTTCTTATATGCATCGTTCCGGATTTCTTCAAGTTCATTCAACTGAAGTTTGCGTAGCGAGCCAGCGTTGTCCAGATTGAAATTCAGATTTTTGATCGCCCAGTATGCTTTATGTTCCAATTCCACAGGCAAGTGACAGGCTTTCCCATAGACAAGTCTAAAGGGAGATGTTCCAATAGGAGTTTTAAAAGCAGTACGGTACGCCCATAAGGCATCGGTCAATCGGATTGACCAGTCCTTACGATCAGGGTTAACCGTTTTCTCTAGGATATGTTTGATCTCTCTATTGGAAATCTCAGCTTGTCCACTTGTTTGTGGATGGTATGGGGTGCTCACCTTATGAGAGATACCGTATTTTTTCATTAAGCTCTCAAATGGTCTATTACAAAAGTGTGAGCCCCCGTCACTAATGATGGCTCGAGGTGTTCCGAACCGCGACAAGATATTTTCTTTCAAAAATTTAATGACCGTGCGATGGTCATTTTTGCGGCACGGAATTGCTTCGACCCATTTAGTGACATAGTTTGCGGCGAGCAAAATATACAGATTTCCAAATGATTGAGGGAATGGTCCCATGAAATCAATGCCCCAACAATCAAATGCTTCTATAATAAGGATGGGATTCAAGGGCATCATATTTCGACGGGACAATGCTCCAAATTTCTGACAACGCTCACAAGCCTTGCAAAACTCATGAGTGTCCCTGAACATAGTGGGCCAGTAGAAGCCACACTGTAAAATCTTGGCTGTGGTCTTTTTAGCAGAAAAGTGACCACCACAGGCCTGTGAGTGACAGAAGGAGATGACACTCTGATGCTCATCGTCTGGTACGCATCTCCTTAAGATTTGGTCTGGGCAATATTTAAATAAATATGGATCGTCCCAGAAAAAGTTACGCACCTTGGTGAAGAATTTCTTCTTATCTTGTGACGTCCAGTGTGTCGGTATGGCACCTGTAGCAAGATAATTAGCAATATCAGCGAACCAAGGTGAATGGGAGACTTTAAACAGTTGTTCATCAGGGAACATGTCATTGATATGGGTCACCTCAAGAGAATCAGAGGTATTAAGGCGAGAAAGATGATCGGCCACCACGTTCTCTACTCCCTTTTTATCTTTGATTTCCAAGTCAAATTCTTGGAGTAGAAGGATCCATCGTATCAAGCGGGGCTTAGAATCATTCTTAGAAAGAAGATACTTAAGTGCCGCATGGTCTGTGTAAATGATGATCTTAGATCCGATCAGGTAAGATCTAAATTTGTCCAAAGCGAACACTACGGCTAAGAGTTCTTTTTCCGTAGTCGTGTAGTTCACTTGGGCAGAATTTAGAGTCCTACTTGCGTAGTGAATAACGTAAGGCCGCTTATCTTTTCTCTGGCCTAGAACTGCTCCAAGAGCATAATCAGAGGCGTCGCACATAAGTTCAAAAGGAAGACTCCAGTCAGGTGGCTGCATGATAGGTGCAGTGGTTAACATGCCCTTAAGCTTAGTGAAAGCTTCTTGGCACTGCTCAGTCCACTCGTATGGTGTATCCTTTTGAAGAAGATTACATAAAGGATGAGAGAGGAGACTAAAGTCCTTTATGAATCGTCTGTAAAAGCCTGCGTGTCCTAAGAAGGATCGCACGTCCCTGATATTCTTGGGTGGAGGTAGGTTAGAGATAAGATCAATTTTTGCCTTATCTACCTCGATTCCTTTGGACGAGATGATATGCCCAAGGACAATTCCCTTTTGAACCATAAAATGACACTTCTCCCAGTTAAGGACCAAATTTTTTTCTTCACATCTTTTCAGCACACATTTAAGACTTGCTAAGCATTCGCTGAAAGATGAACCAAAAACAGAGAAATCGTCCATGAAGACCTCTAGATATTTCCCCACCATGTCAGAAAAGATACTCGTCATGCATCGCTGAAAGGTGGTAGGGGCATTACATAGCCCGAATGGCATCCTTCTGTAAGCAAAGGTGCCATAGGGACATGTAAATGTGGTCTTTTCCTGATCTTCAGGGGCGATTTCAATCTGATTATAACCTGAATACCCGTCAAGGAAACAATAATAGGAATGACCAGCTAGCCTTTCCAGGATTTGATCAATGAAGGGCAAAGGAAAGTGGTCTTTCCTTGTGACGGTATTCAGCTTTCTGTAGTCAATGCACATTCTCCAACCAGTAGTAACTCTGGTTGGCACGAGTTCATTATTGGCATTGGCTACGATGGTGATCCCGGACTTCTTAGGAACTACCTGAGTTGGACTCACCCATTGACTATCGGATATGGGGTAAATGATCCCCACTTCCAATAGTTTGAGAACCTCGGCCTTAACCACTTCCTTCAGTTTGGATTTAGTCTACGTTGTGATTGCCGAACAGCCTTTGCATTGTCCTCAAGATATATACGGTGAGTACAAATCGATGGGTTAATTCCCTTGAGGTCCGCTATCGTCCATCCAAGAGCTCCCTTATGCTCAATGAGAGTAGATATCAGCATACTCTCCTGTTCTTTCTCCAGGTGGGCAGAGATCACCACCGGGTATGTCTCATCTTGACCTAAATAGACATATTTTAAATCGGAGGGCAAAGGTTTTAGGTCAAGCTTCGGTGGCTTGAGGTTAGACGGTAGAGGCACTACATATGTTTGGGGCAATTCTTCAATGTGTGGCCTCCACCGGTTAACTTCAAGTACCGGTGCAGTATCAAGCATGGCACACGTCTCCCTAATTATATCATCATCAAGATCGTGGGAGTGGGCCAGGCACGTCTCTAGAGGATCAGAGGATAAGGTGAGAGGTGTTCTATCTTCCACAAAAGAATCAATCACGTTAACATCGTGGAAATCGTCATCATCCTCTGAGTTGCTGCCATTATTGAAAAAGATATTCGATTCCAATGTCAAATTTTCAAAGGACATAGTCATGACACCATTCCTGCAATTGATAATTGCATTTGAAGTAGACAGGAATGGGCGACCAAGAATGACGGGAATCTGAGTGCTCGAGTCATTGATGGGTTCGGTGTCCAAGATGATAAAATCAACAGGGTAGTAGAATCTATAAACCTGGACCAACACATCCTCGATGATCCCTCTTGGTATATGAACAGAACGATCAGCAAGTTGTAGTGTGGTTCGAGTGGGTTTTAATTCACCCAAACCTAACTGTTGGTATACCGAGTAAGGAATCAGATTGACGCTTGCTCATAAGTCAAGAAGTGCGTGATCAATTCGATAGTTTTCGATTACACATGATATGGTTGGGCAACCGGGATCTTTGAATTTTTGCGGCACATCTTGTTTCAAGATGGCACTCACTTTCTCAGTCAAGGAGATCTTCTTTTGAACACTTTTTCGTCGTTTGGTAGTGCATAAGTCCTTTAGAAATTTAGCATATGAAGGAATCTGTTTTACAACGTCAAGCAAAGGAATGTTGACTTTCACTTGTTTTAACACCTCTAGGATATCCTGAGAGTTAGATGGACGTTTTGGTTCAACCAACCGTTGGGGAAACGGAGCGACTGGCTTTTCTAGAGGTTCCGGTTCAAATTTTTGTGGGGCGCCACTAAATTCATCATTGTTGTCCTCTTCTGGTTCTTGAGGCTTTCGGGCCTAACCGGAAGGGTTTTATCAATAACCTTCCCACTCCTAAGAGTGGTGATGGATTTAGCGTGCCCCATTTGATTTGAAGAGCTGGGATCACCTGTCTCGTATTGCGGTTTCGGATTAGGGATTGGTCGTGCAGGAAGCATCCCTTTTTCCATAGCCGTCATACGTGAATCTATTTTTTGCATAAAATCTGAAATTCCTTGCGAAATTCCTTGCATTGTCCGCGCCAGCTCTTGTATGGAAATTTGAACCGATTCTTCTTGAGGTTTCCCCTGATTTGGATTTTGATTGAAGAAACCTTGAGGGGTAGCAGTTTGTCCGTTCCTCCAACTAAAATTCGGATGATTTTTCTAGCCAGGATTGTAAGTATTAGAG
Organism: Magnolia kwangsiensis; assembly: GCA_037074715.1. NCBI lineage: Eukaryota > Viridiplantae > Streptophyta > Magnoliopsida > Magnoliales > Magnoliaceae > Magnolia > Magnolia kwangsiensis. Next base: position 80,897,894 of record CM073586.1, on the reverse strand, counting down.
GGTGGTCCATTGAAAGGTCTTTGATAGTTATTTACGGCATTAGATTGTTCATTCAATACTTCTCGAAAGGCAGGTATTGAAGGACAATTTTCAGTAGTATGAATGTTGCAATCACAGATGCCGCAAACACTTTCATTAACCTTTTCCTTCCTTCCTTCCATGGCCTCAAATTTTCTGGTGAGATTGGCCACCTTAGCATTTAGATCATTATCCTCTTTCAGGAGATATATTCCTCCTTTTTCCCTTGAATGAGTCGGCCTAGACGTAGTTTTCGTCCTTGGGTAATAGTCCCATGATTGTGTTTTTTCAGCGAGACTATCGAGGTAATCCCATACCTCGTCGACATTTTTATTTATGAATTCTCCGTTACACATTGTCTCGACCATTTGGCGCATGGAAGATGTTAGCCCATCATAGAAAAAATTTGTAATGCGCCATATTTCAAAGCCATGTTGTGGGCATGCATTAACCAGATCCTTGAACCTTTCCCAACATTGGAAGAATGTTTCATCTTCCTTTTGGGCAAAGTTCATGATCGCTCTCCTGAGGGTAATTGTCTTATGATGTGAAAAAAATTTCTTTATAAATTCCCTTTGCATATCATTCCATGTGCCAATGGATCTAGGACGCAGTGAATGTAACCACGTCTTGGCTTTTTCTTTCAAGGAAAATGGAAAGAGTTTCAACCTAATAGTATCCTCAGATACATTAGGAAAGTATAAGGTGCCTATGATTTCATCGAACTCTTTCAGATGCAAGTATGGTTCTTCAGACTCAAGCTCATGGAACTTAGGAAGGAGTTGGATAACCCCTGGCTTGATGTCCATATGTCCTGTATTCTCAGGAAAAATCATGCATGAGGGCGTACTCACCCCCGCCGGTTGTAAATAATCTCGTAAAGTACGAGGCGGGGGTGCCTGATGCACCTCATTCTCATCATGTACTTCCTCAACCCCTGGTTGGGGTAGTGCTTGAGGTTGATTTTCAGCCATAACGTCTTCTAACTCAGGAGAATCCAAGTGGTGTCTAGTCCTGCGATGGACAGTCAACCCCTCAACTAATCCTCCTTTAGTCACGAGACGTCGAGTGTTGTCGCATGCCCAATGGGGCATAAAACACACTCAGCCCTCAAATTCTAATTTAAACCAAAAAAATAAAAATAAAAATCTAGGAAAAGGGAGGGTTGGAGAGAAGTTACCAAATCGGAGTTCCTAAGTTAAAAACCTGCAAAACAAACCAAAATAAGTTAGTTTCTAAGAATAGAAAGTCCTAATTAAGAGTAAACTAATTTCTAGAAAAGAAAAGAAGAAATTCTAAAGAAAGAGAAATTAGAAAGAGCTTACTAAATTAGAAGTTTCCTACAAAACAAAAAAAATTAGGTTAGTTCTAAAAATCAGATAGAATGAAGAATAGTAAATTTCTAACGTTAGAAAAAATTTCTAACAAGGAAAATAACTACTTCTTAACCTAGAATTAAAAATTCTAAAGAAAATCTAATCTTAAACTAATCCCAAAACTAATTAATTTCAGAAAAACGTAGCCGACAGTCCCCGGCAACGGCGCCAAAAACTTGTTCACTCTCCAAGTGCAGGGTTGTGATGTAGTAATAACTCGGTAAGACCGAGGTCGAATCCCAAGGGACTGAAACTTGTACGTTATCTAAAACTAACTAGAACTAGAACTAGGCTAAGATGAATTCTAAATCAATTAGCAATGATGGAATACTTGTAGAATAATTAATCTAAAACTTAGGAAACAACTCAGAGATAGGAAACTAGGGATTCAGAGGATCCACTTGTAGAGATCAGGGAGAACTTATGCTTGCATCAAAAATCATGAAAATTACTGAACTGCCGTTGATCTAGTTTTCAAAGAGATGAAAGGTGTATGAATTAGAATGGATTCCATCACCAAACCATGCCCACAGACTATGGCAAACAACAGAATTAAACTAATTACCAACCAATCATATGTATGAAGGTTAAGAAGGGTACCGTCATCCAACCATGCACAGGAGACTATGGTGAACAACGGGACGTCCTAACGTCATAAACATAAAAGGGATAAGAAAATATTCAAAGCATTGCAGACCCATTGTAATTTCAGTCACAACAGACCATTAAAGACCAAAAATATTTCCATTAAAATCAAACTAAAACCAACTTCAATTCAAAAATTAAAATTAAATTAAAAGCATATAATCTCTCATCTCACTACAAGCTTCACCTCCTAGCCCTAGCTAGGAGGATTTAGACTGCCATGGATGGGCTCAATCCAAATAAATAAAGAGAAAAAGAAAAGGAAAAGAAAAGGGAAAGAAAAAACCAAGCTCCTCTCTCTCTCCTCTGCCCACGTTGAAACCCAAGCTTGAGCCCTCTGTTCTTCCTCCTAAGACCTTGAATGAATGCTCCCCACGTCCAAAACCTCCTTATATAGCTACTGGAGTGGTGAAAATCGAATTTGAATCGGATTTGGAAAGCTATGCATGCCCATTGAAAGCTTTTTCGCAGCCAAGTTCGGGGCCTCGAAACACGCCACTTTCCTCGCTCAAATTCCAAAGAAACACCGTCCCTTAGGATTTCATTGAGTCCTCTACATGATAGACGGTTCAGATCTGCCATATGATCAAAGATGGTGGGCCAAAACTGTCCGGAAAAGTCGATTTTCGCGGATGTGCGAAACCTTTCGCACCATTTCGCTGTTGTGGTCGGTGGGCCCCACAGAAGCATTTTCTGAAAAACTCACCCCGTCCATTGGATTCAGAACGAAATTTCAGTCAAGAATGAGTGGTTTTGAACGTCCATTGACGTGGCCCAGAGAAGAAATCACAAAAGAATCAGTTTTGAACGCTACCGAGCAGCCCTTTTGTGGCCTCTGTATCTCACACGTGTGCACGCATGGGTGAAAAGTGACAACATGGTTTTGTAGTGCTCGTGGCTGTCTACACGGTGGACGGTTCAGATCGAGCTTATGGAGCACGTGTGGGGCCCACAGATGATCGCAAAAATGGCCAGCGGCCGTGCGTCCGCTGCACCTTACGCGGAGAGGGAGAGAGAGCGCTGACCCGTTGGTTGGTCCGGTGCGGTGCTCGTGCACAAGTGCTATATGCACACGCTGCATATGTGGGGTCCACCATGATGTTTCTCAGAAATCCAAACCATCCATTCACTTCATATTCATATTTAAACCGTCCATGCCAAAGTTGAGGCAGTTTTAGATATCAAGTGGGCCCATAATCAACGATTTATGGGCTGATCTATCAGTTGGGGCACTTCCCGAGATCTTCAATGGCTGAAATTTTATATGTACTGTTAATTTATGGTCCTCAGGCGACGTATGAAGTTTCGAGCCAAACGGATGGTGGGAACCTCGTGATCTTGCATTCTGGACGTCCTTCAGGCCACTTGAGCTTCAATTTCTTACTTTTCTCGGATTTCTGACTGTGTATATTTGTCAATCTTGGTCCCTTGGAGTGTGTCCCTTGCCTTTGGCATCATCAGATCGTTAAATCTCAACTTTTAACGTCCTTTTTCCATCCATGCTCATAAAATCACTTTGCCACACAAGAATGAGAAAACGAGCCATTAGACAGCATTATATTCGTAAATCCAGACAATATCTGGGGTCTAATATGCAATATTTGACCCTCAACAATCCAACCTATCATGATTTTAATATATGTTATCTTTTTTTGTTTTTAATAATATCAATGTGTTATCTTTCGATTAGAATGGATTAGAATCCAGTTCTAGTTGAGTTATCAACTCAAGAAGATGAATTGAATTAAAAGCTTATTGATTAGAGATTTCTAGATCCTTAGTCCTTTTTATAATTATGTTTACAACTCTTCTATTTCACTAGATTAAAAATTTGGACTAACCATTTTTCATAAAATTAGTTCTTAATATATTCTCACCAAATTCCCTGTGGATTGACCTTGGTCTTATTGAGTTATTACTACATCGCATCCTTATATTTGGAGTTTTCAACCCTTGGGTTTGATTAATATATACTATAATAGATATGACGAATTAGGTCAAAATATCAGGTTGTTCACTAAATTCTTATAAGAGTATTTAGCTTAGTATACCATGTGTGGTAGACCAAAGCAAAATGGTATAGATGAGAGATGAAACAGGATCCTTAAGGATATATTAGGTCTATAAAATTATGCCACTAAAGCAAGGATATATAACTTATAGAAAAGAAAATTTGACCATAAGATTATTAGTATTTATTTCATCGCTTATCTTGAGAGGTTAAAGGGATTTAGGTTTTATTGCTTGTTACATACCCACTATGAACAATTAAATTAAGGAAAGAAAAATTTCTTAAGGATGACAAAAGTTATGCACATCCTAAGAATTTTATCTTTAAGGAATAAAGGGTTGTTGAGCTCATGCCAGTCACAGGGGAATATTTATACATTCCTTAATTAATATATGAAGGAATAGTGAGAGATCAACCACAGGCTCCATGAGATAATCTTATTATAAAAAGAATACTTAATGAAGAAGTGCTTTTAAGGAGATCACAAAGGAAGAGGAGATCAATGATATTTAATGATTATATTATGTATCTTTAGAAGCATGAGTTTAATGTAGATATGAAAGATAATCTTGAATCTTATGCACAAGTCAAACAAAGTGCTAATTTCTCTTAATTGATCGATGCCATAAAGGATGAGTTAAAGTTTATGAAAGAGAACGACATTTAAGATCTAGGTTTATGAAATAATACATGAGATAATCAAAGGTAGATCCCACTTTATGGATAATCCAAATAAATAATTAGATTATTACAATCAATTTGAACCATGATTTTCTACACATTTATTGGATGGTTATGTCCATTAGATCAAAGTGACTATTTAAAGGAATTGATAAAAAAAAGTTAGCTCCAATATGATGAACTGTTTAGATCACTAATCAGACTTCTATTCTAATCAATATTAACCATTCTTTTTCTAGTCATTGACCATAAGGCTAGGGTGACACATTCAAAGAGACTTTTAAGGGGGATTGTTAATGAAAGGTGGGCTTCATATTTTGTACGGCCCAAATCATTAATTAGATCTCTCTGGTATAACTAATATGGTTCATCTATTTTCCTAGGAGCTGATCGGCTAATAATCATGATCAAATCAAAGTGACTTCTGAAAAAGAGTGGTGGACAATAGTAGGTTCTATATGATGGGCGGTTTCGATCACTAATCATACTTTTATTCTAATCAACATTGACTATCCCCTCCCTTTTTTTTTTTTTCAATCTATGATCAAAATGATCATAATAGTAGGATCATCACATTAAAGAAATTTCAAAGAGAAACTACTTAATCAAATGTGAACCTCACGTGATAGGCAATGCAGATCATTAATTGGACCTATTTGGTACTATAAATGTAGCACACCCATTTTCCTAAGCATTAATGTTCAGATGGTTACAATCATTAGATAACCATCTGATCAAAGTGACTTTGAAAATGATCAACAAACAAAGGTAGAACCCACATGATGGATGGTTTAGATCACTAATTGAACCTTTATTATATTCCATCTTTACCATCCAAACTATTCATTATGTATGAACTATAGGATAAAGGGACACACCAAAAATTAATTAATTAGAAATTTTATGTGAGCTGCACCATGTGAATATCTAGGTTTTAGGCATGGTTGTACATTTCTTGCGGTGTGTTCAACTTACATTTTAGATCAGGATGAATCATAGTATTTACTGTGTAAATTATATGCTAAATCATTTGAATGGTTTTGATTCCACAGAAACCATATAAGTGGCCCCACACAATTTGAGTTTTGATGGGGTACAGTGCCCCCATAGAATAGTACTATGCCATGGTCGATTACCAAATTCCCAATTGCATCCAAGGTTGGTTTGAAGAATTATGTTCTCATTACTACCACTATGGGTGGAAATAGGGTTGTACATGAGCAGAGTTAGCTCGGTAACTCACTCGACTCAACTTGACTCGAAAAAGCTTGATTCAACTTGGTTTGAAATTAAGTTCGATCCGAGTTAAGCTGATTTTTTGAACTCGAAAAAATTTTGAACCAAGTTCGAGCTTGTCCAAGCTCGACTCTACTCGGATCGAACCTAACTCGAATTGAACTCGAATCAATTTCATTCGGTGACTCAGTTACTTTGATATTGTTGTTGCTCACCAAGTGTTTCATGAATATGTTGTTTACAAGGCGTTTGATGAAATACTTATAAATCTATTGCTGTTGTTTTACATACAACAAGATCTTGAAAGTGCAGTTCATATGCTGGTGAAAATGCTGCACAGGCGAACTCAGCTCGATCTTGGCTCGAACTCAGCTTAAACTGGCTCGAGCTGCTGACCGAAACGAGCTGACCTAGCCAGTCAGGCTCAAGGACCAATCCGAGCCGAGTTCGAGCTGAGGTCAGCAAGTGGCCGAGCCAACTTTGGAAAATAGGCCAACTTTGGGTCCAGGCCAGGCCTAACACTTTAGACCTAAAGCCCAAGCTTTAGCTGGGAAAATATGGTTAGGCTTGAGGCTAGCCCAGCTCAAAATTCATAAAATCCATATTTATGGCTTAAATGTTCTTAATATATCCATTGGTCAAGTGAATACATGCACAAGAAAAATAAACATTTTAGAAGAATGAAAACAGTGGTCAAAATTCAATACATGCATTGCTTTCATTTGAAATGGCATATTGGTAGGATATAACACCTATACATATAAAGTTGGGTCTAGTCAGGCTAAGAAAATTTGAGTCGAAGCTTAAACTTAAAATTGTTTGGGCAAGGCTTAAGCCTGGCTCACAGGCTTAGATAATATGTCCAAGCATGGAGCGGGATTGGGCAGGTTACCAAGCTCATTGTCACCCTTAACTACCATATAGAAGCTATACTCTTATTATCTTTTGTACTTGGATTTGAATAAAGCCTTCAATGTTTTGTATTCATCTTCATACACAATTATTTGTTGAACAAATTATGTTCCATATGATGGTCTATGTATCATAGGATCCAAAATGTTAACAGTCCATATCATCATTCAAGTTATAATTATAAGTGGATACGATCCCCTATAATGTGGTACGGGGCATCGTATCCTATTAAATCTTATTGGAGAAGAAACACCTTCTTGACCATATATACAACAATATCAAAATCAAAAGAAAACAAAGTAAAATGTGCAAATTACAACATAAATATTTATGTGGTTTCCTTTCAGTAAATCCATAGATTCACATTGATCCACTATGCTCGAAGAAAAAAATAAAATAAAAAAGCAGATCTCAATACAATGATGACTCTCTCTCATGACAAAATATATATTACCCCAAAATAACTAGAGTTTACATAAACTACAGTGTGAAATTATGAAATTGCCCTAGCCTTCGAACCCCCAAGCAAGGGTCGTTGCCCCCCCCCCCCCGACAACCTCTAGTGAGCTTAGTGTGGAGCTTAATTAACCCAAGACTGTGCTAGCTGGATGAACAATATATATCTGACGATCAAGCTCCACAAATCCAAACAATCTTTCACTTGGAGACTAATCACAAGTAACTCAACCGAATCTATTTAATCTGTAAAATTCATGCATTCATAGAGAATCTAGTGTGAATCTTCTTTTGATCCTCAAGAGAAACTGTAAGGTCTTGAAGACTAAGAGAAATTGAACATGACTTAGTTTCTCTATAGTAACCACCTTAGTCAACATATCTGTAGGGTGGCTTGTGTGGATTTTCTCTAATGTAAATTGTTTATCCTCCAAAAGCGATCGTATGAAATGATATTTGATGTATATATGATTTTTTTAAATAGAAGTTGAGTTCTTTACTATATGAATTATATTTTAACTATTACTGTACAACTTATAATTTTCTTGCTTCTTACCCAACTCCTCGATGAGACCCTGTACCACACCTTGAAAGCCTTTATTGCAGTAATATACTCTGCTTATATCATCGATATGATAAAAATCTTCTATAACTATGAGACCTAACTAACTATTGCATTACCCAAAATGAAAACATACCCTGCAGTGCTCTTTCTTCTATAAATATTTATTATCAAATCTAAATTAAGACAACTTTGCAACTTATTTCTGACTCTCCATGGTACAATGATGCATAAGTAGTACCTCTCAAGTATCTAAGAATTTATTTGACAACTTCTGAATGCTCCTTCCCAAGGTTATTTGTAAACCTATTAACAACTCTCACAACATGAGTAATATCTGATCTTGTGCAAACCATAACATACATTAAACTGCACCTAGTTCCTTCGAGAGTCTGAAGTTTTCTTGCTAAGGGAGTTCTAATTAGCTTAGCACCTTCCATGTTAAATCGTTTGGGTACTTTCGCAACAGATTCTTCTTCTAACAATTTTAACTTCTTATTTCCTCTGTCTTTGTCGATTGTCCTACTAAATATTTATTTTTCATCAACTAAATCCTTCATAAATTCCATAGAAAACTGTTTCTTGAGATTTGAAATCTCATACATACTTACCATATAAAAAGCGTATCATTTACATATAAAAGAAGTATGAGGCTTATCATGACATCTCTTACATGCTTGAAATTAAAACATTGATTATCATGACATCTCTTAAATTCGTTAGTGGACATAAAGTACCACCGTCATGGGGCTTATTTGAAATCGTATAAGCTCTTCTTAAATTTACATACCATGTTCTCCTTGCTAGGTGTAACATATCCCTATGCCTGATGCATATAAATGTCTTCTTTAAGATCATCATAAAGAAAAGATATTTTTACATTTAACTGCTTTAAATGTAAATTAGTTACATTCACAATATTTAAAACTGATCTGATAGTAAAAATCTTGACAATATGATAAAAGATTTCAGTGTAGTCAATGTCTACTTTCTATCAAAAACCTTTCACAACCAACCTGCCTCTAAATTGCTTAGTATCATCTTGCTCTTCCTTCAATCTTTAAACCCACTTGTTATGCAAAGTTGCATTTTCCTTAGATAACTGAACTAGGTCACATGTCTAGTTTGATATCAGAGAATCTATATCATCATCCATAGTCTACTCCCACTTGATCTTGATCTCAACCTGCAAAGCCTCTTCATTTTGATTCACTATTATCAGTCGATAATAAATAATGTAGAGAAGAAGAATAGATAACTATGGATATGTGCTAACCTAGATTATCTCCTCATAAGAATAGGGGTTCGAGGTTTGACTTATATATTTTCATCTTGAGGCTTTTAAACATCTTTGTCATGTATCTTATCAAGTTTTACAAACTCAGTATGCATAATTTTTTCTTTTTATTGTTCCAACTTATGCTTATGCATGAAAGTTTCATTAAATATCACATCCTTCTAATTATTTTTTGTTAATTTTCAACATTTCAAAATTGATAGCCAAAATCATGAAGGCAATATCCAATGAACTTGCACCTTTTTAACTTAAGATAGAGCTTGATATCCTAGTTTCATAATCGATATGGACATAAGAGATACAACCATATAATTTAAATGGGACAAGTTTATATTTTTCTCAATCCATGCTTCTTCTGAGAATCCACCATCCAAAGTAAATGAGGGTCCTCTATTAATCAAGTAAGCTGTAGAATTTATAACATCTACCTAGAACTTTTAGGCAATCCATCAAAGATTCTCATGCTCCTGGCACACTCCAGTATGATTCTGATCATACACTTAGTTGAACTATTGTGATGTGATATTCTTAGAGTTATTTTCTCTCTTAATTTTATTAATTGCACAATATTCCTCAAACTAATTGTTATAGTACTCTCTCTTATTATCTGATTTAAGATATTTTGACTTTAGACCTCTAATTTTTTTTAAAAATTTCTTGAACATATTAAATACTTCCTATTAATGTTTTAAGAAATAAACTTACAGTTTAATAGTAGCATCCTCAATAAAGGTAACAAAGTAAGAAGAGCCACTGAGAGAGGATACCTTATCTAGTCCATGTATATTGGTGTGAACCAGTTTAAACTGCTCAAAATTTGGAGTTTTTTAGACCCTTGAGAGGTTGACTTTCCTCTATTTGTCATAGATACTGTTATGGGGAAAACATATCGACCTACCATTGACAGGCCAATTTAAGTACTCTAACGACGATAGGCACGAGTTAGTAGTCCAACTCTCACCTCTCGGCCAACTAGGATTCTGTCCCCGCCAAAACAGGGACGGACGTCTTCTACGCCACCGCCTCTCCCCACCTATAAATAAGAAAATCCCCAAAGATGAGAGGTAAGCAAAATCTCTAGCCGTAACCCTTCCACACTCGACTAAGACCCAAATCCTTGACTTTGGCATTGGAGGGTCCCCGATACTAGCCAGGGTCTACTTTGTTTGTTCTTTGTGTAGGTTTACGAACCGAGGAGAGCTGATCAGATTTCTGCATCAACAAATATAATCTTCGTAAAAGTCTAGATCAATAAATTTCAGCCTTACAAGCTTCCCTTTCGAAAGTAGAACCTTTATCTTCTTTTTGCTCAAGTGTACAAGTTTGTGATGTCATATATACGTGTTCACCCCTGATGATGCAACTGTAATTAAACTATTAAAGTTAGATGTTAACTAAATAGTATTTTCTTTCTTACCCTAAGTAATTACCACAACTCCATTTGTTATCTTCTACAAATCACTAGTGAAAGTTGCCATGTGTTAAGAATCTGCATGCTAGTCAACCAAGATCAAAGTTCTTTTTAGATTTGGAACATGCCTAATATCTTTCAACTTCAGCACTATCCCACTTGAATGCTTTATCTAAATGTCATCTTTTCAACATTACAACAAGCTTCATAATGCCCTAAATAAATCGTCCCAAGTTTACTCTCCACATAGTTATGAAGAACATCCATCTTTAAAGTAGTATGAAATGAGGCCCCAAAATCTATTACCTAAGAATCATTATGAGCATCAAAAAATAAAATTAGGCAATTCAAAATATATTTTTTTAGAGATGTTAACAAAATATTTACTTCCCTGATAATTGTTTTCTTATTATTTCTTTGAAGTTTGATAGTCTCGCTCCATGTGCCCTCTTTTTGTTGCAATTCCAGTAACCATCTCCTTTTCCTTGTGGAAGCTTATATGATTTATTCTTTCTTAATATCGAGCTTTCTTAATATCAATTGACCGTAAGTTTTTTATTTTTTATTTTTTATATTCTTCCCATTTCTTTAGCATTCAGAGAATTCCCTTACGTTTCACCTAAAGATCCAAAGGTGCTCCTCCGAGATTCCTCACTTAAAATGAGGCCTACAATGTCATACTTGAGCTTTGTTAATTTAATAGAATTAGTCACGGCTACCATCAAACTATTCTATCTTTTTGGTAATCCTGATAAGATCAAAAGAGCTTTGATTTCATTATCAAAATTGAGGTATACAGACTTCAATTGTCTTGTGACTGTGTTGAACTCGTTGAGATTCTCAGCCACATTTCTGCCATCACACATTTTCATATTGAACAATTTTGTCATTAGATAACCTTGTTGGAAGTAGATTTTTTTCTTCATATGTGCTTACTAGTGCTACCATAAGATCCTCTATGGTTTTCTCTTTTAAGATGTTGAAAAGAACATATTTTGCCAAAAAAGTCAAATCGTTCTTAGGGTCTTTTTTTCGAGCACATCTCACTTGTCATCAGACATTTTCTGGTTTCTTCAATAATATTGATCTAAGAGGAAGATTGTAACCCCCCCCCCCCCCCCCCCCCCCCCCCCCCCCAAAAAAAATAATAATAATAAAAAAAATTGGCACCCAAGTACAAAGACCTCGATCCCGAGTTCCTGAGTGTAAACCCAATGAGAATGTACATTGTAACACCCTGGAAATCGGGGGTCGCGCATACGCTCAACTCCCGAGTTCCCAAGAGTCACTTATAACCGATTTCATCATTAAGCATTTGATCTAGTTTAATTGCGCAAAGAGGAATTTTCTGAAATCATGGAACACAACCACAAGTCCACTGAAATGAAAGAGAATCAACATATGTATATATACATGTCCAAAAGAATAAGGGGATCGCACATGACATTATCCAGTCAAAATCATAAAAGAATACATAAGTCCATAAGAATATGAGGCCGAGTCCACTCTCAGCAATCCAATCCCGCCACTCAAGCTGGCGGAGAATCATCCATCAACTGAAAATATGACAGTTCCTCCTCCTCATCGAAAGTAGTATCGCCCTGCTCCCCCTGCTCCGCATCTCCTGCATCTACAATAGAGTCTGGTTGGTGTTTTAAAACATCATCCAAGAGTGGGAGTGAGTGATCAACTCAGTGGGTGCTATTAGTCTTAAGTTACAACAGACAACAATTATAATATGAATTTAAAGAAATACAGGCATTCATCAATTCCTAAAAACTCTTAATTAAATGCATGGATGCGAGATGATATGATGCATGCCCTCGCCACAACGCTTCCTCGAGTGACTCCGTCTAACGATCGCATATGTCAGCACTCCCTCATTGCGACCTCGACTTCTGAGTCACCACCCTAACTAATGAATGCAGTGCAATCGTGTTAGCCGAGTTGTTAGTTAGGTCCATTCATCCAGCAGATTTGAGAATCTAATACACCCTACAAATCAAATGCCCTGAACTAGTTGCGAGGCCAAGACCCCCCAACGTGTGAGGCCAAGTCCTCGCGATCCTTAATCCCGTCGGGTTCTCCATCCCCGACTTCAAGCACATGGGGAGTGCTGAGAACTGGGATCGCTCGCGGTCACTACGGGAAGGCGCATCACCCCAGCGTAGGCCTATAGCTCGGACACAGTGTCCCATTCCACCATGCCCAGCTCACAAGATAGTGGATCGAAATTTAAGTAGTTATCGGTTGCTACAACGGTAGCAGGGTGTTCCAGGTTCCATACAAGTGTGAGCAAACATGGTTAACAATCCGGATTTGCCAGTATGTAGGCTAAACCGCACAAGTCAGGCGAATACGGGATGAACGACATCGGGTACTATAGACCTATGTAGTCAAACTACTGCCGCCCATACGCATCCGCCCAATTAGCGAGTTTAGTCCCAGGGTAGTCCAACCAACGAGACTACCATCTAACCTCATATTCCTGACTAATCCACGGTTCATCGATGATTCATAACATACTAACATCAAGGTTATTATCCAACATACAGTATCATGATGCATTTATCCTATCATACATATCAATGTTCCTAACAAGCATGTTACAATACCATAAATTGAGTGCATGTGAGGAGTGTGAGTGAGCGAGGAAACGAAATGTCTCCTACGCACCTAGGAATTAAAATATGCAAAGACAAAATATCATACATGTTATAGGCATCATCATAAGAAGGAATCACACCACATATGAGCATGTGAGCATCGGTTATATCATCAAACATATGAGAAACATAAATACAATCTTGAGGAAGAAAGAACTAACAAACATGCAATTCCATACTTTTCCATCAAACACTCAAATCCTAGGATCTCTCTAAATTTCACACATGCTTCATCCAAACAAGCAAAATCATTAAACTCATGTTATGATTGGTGCTAGGCCACCTAAGATTAATAGTCCGCACCTTGAATTCGTTGGAGGCTCAGGTGCGATCTAGAAATGGGGTTTGAGGGTTGACCAGCCGGAATTCTTAAAATTAAATCCTTGCATGTAAGAAATTTCATGCCAATCCTTTCTTAATGCTTGAATTTCAAGAAGAAATGGGAAGAGGTGCTTACCTAGATGCTCAACGGACAGGTTTGGAGGATTGAGGCGGAGAATTCCTCCTTGGAGGAGAAATTGAGAGTTAGATGGGTTAATACCTTTGGCCCCACCTTGATTTAGGGTCCACACATGCACTACTCCACCCTCTCCTTGGTCATTGGAGAAAGGTGAAAGCTACAAAGGGAAGGTTTGTTGTCGGATGGTGGTAGAAGTTATGGGGAAGAGAGATTGATTGTGGAAGGTTGAAGGAAGTTATGAAGGAGAGAGAGGGTTTGTTGAGAATTGAAGAAGGTTATGAGGGAAAGAGGGTTGTTGTTGGAAGAATGGAGGATCTATGAGAGAGAGCTAGGGTTTATTTCCCTAGAGTTGGGCCCCTTGGCCTTATGTTTCTATAATTTTTCAAAATAGACTCTTAGAGCTACTTTTGGTGTTGTGGTGGCCCCAAGACTCCTGTGATCACCAAATTTGGTGTGCACGTGCCTCATGGCCCAATGAGGGGCCATATAAAATTTAAAAATAATCGGATGAACGGATATGGGATCTGAGTAGGCGATCTCGATCTGTAAACGGCCCAGTAGGGTCCATTCCGGTCGTTGGGGTAGTTCTGGTGGTCCCCTGGCCAAGAAATTTCTAGGATAGGTGGTCCATGATCAGATGAAGGATCATACAAATTTTGAGGACGATCGGATACTTGGTTTAATCATACGGGTCCGATGTGCGATCAACGATTACCGTGCCACGATCGGGGCCCACGTTTTGTTGACGGGCGTAGGCCCGCACATTAGACCTTCACCGTAAATTTAGAAGAAATTCGATGGCTGAAAAGTTCGGATTCTCGATTTCATTTGTAAGTGCCAAATTTAAATTCTGGCATTGGTGAGGTGCACATGACCCTTGCCAGATCCCAGTTCTGGGTGTCTATAGGGTCTGAGGTCCGCGATGGACCTCAAGCCCAATGAGATCTAGTGTTTCCTAAAGTTTTGTAATTTTCTGACATTCCTGCGTCGCGGTATGGCCCGCACGGGCTGTTGCTAAGTACAAACGGTCATCTGCCTTGTCAGCCCGCATTAGGTTATATCATGACCTACCTAGACTACTCTGTAGGACTAATCCTAGATTATTTTAGGTGTGGTAACCCACCACAAGTGGCTTTAATCAAACGGTCCTGCGGCCAGTCCTACGTGGATGCCCCAGGACGCGGTGCTAGTTAGACGGGATGTTACATACATATGACCTCATTCAGATTCACATTCATTCCACACACGGATAATCAGAGTAACACAATTCACTTAGCGGATCTAGAGCGAGGTAAAGATAACGAAAGATTTAGAAATATAGGGCTACCAGTCAAAATATAATTTCAATAGTGGTGATTGCTCAAAATGTGTATTACACAAGCTACAGTGAACATACAACAAAGTTTACACATAAAGTATGCCCGATTGGGGACTTTAACATATATATATGTACAAAAGTAAAATAAAAGTAAGATCTTCCAGTTTTGCTTGACGCTCTCAAGGCATAACGACGAAAGTGCAAGCCGATGCAAGCCTGCCAGCCGGGGGCCTCAAAAAAACCCGCATCAATAACAATGCATGGTTGGTATTTTAAAACATCGTTATATGTGGGAGTGAGTAGCTAACTCAGTGGTTCCATTATTTTTAAGTTACACATGTTATCAACCCAATTAGCATAGGTAATGATAAAATAAGAAAACAAACATTTTCTCAATAATCTTGTTAAATACACAAATGAGATTATGTAATGATGCATGCACCTTTCAATCCAACACTCTGTCATGCCCCAAACTCAGAAATCAGGTTCACAAAATTCTCGATCACCGAATCTGGCGCCGACAGCCTCCGTAGAACCCCAATCTCAGCTCCTAGCGCCCATTTGCTAGGTTCCGATCCTGGGATGCTACGAGGAGGATTTTCAACGTCAGTTTGATTCGTAATAAGTATAACCAAAGGCATAACCCACAAACAACAACCAAGAATTCCATTACATTTCCACTATGATAAAAAACTTTACAAGTACAATGAGCATGAAGGGAAAATCCAATGGTAAAGAATAAAAACTTCAAAATGATTTGCAAGGTGCTCCTGCCTCAGCACTGCTGCGATCCAACATCACTTGTACGCAACGGTCGTGCATAAGCTTATAGAAAGCTTAGAAGGTGGTGAAAGTATGTGCGCAAGGTAGTAATATGATCATGCAGTATCAGAGTAATGCAGAATATGCAGATGGATCTATAAATATCATGAGCCGTACCAAGGCTATACGATGCAAGATGCAAGTCAAGCATACAATCCTCATCTAAGTCCACATGTCAATACAGCTCAACTCTGGGATATCACCGGGGTCTAGTACACTCTAAACCAGATTGCCGCCTCATCACAAGCAATAAGGTAAGTGGAAGAGACCTCACTATCCGTCTGTCAATATCGGGCATGACTCGTCGATAGCGGACCCATTCCTCGAGCTGATCAAACTCAGCCTAGCATTGCCCCCTACACTCGGGCCGGTAAGGCCACACCCCCTTCCAACAGACCACGACACAGTGGAGAGCGCAACCGTCTGGTAATCGGCACTTAACGCTCATTTACCCACTCGGTCTATACGTTGGAGCAACCTCTTGGTACCAAAAGGGTTTAGAGACTTTCACCGAGGGATATTTATAGCACCCCATATAGAACAAGATTTTCGGTATCCAATCCTACCAACCACGATACGCATGTGGAGGCTACTGCCCCGATGTCGCTAGGGCGTACAATAACCATGTCACACAAATGCGAAATGCATGAATCACGCTATCCAGTCATGCAACAAATCCTGCGCATATCGTTCGCTCATGTAGGGCAACACCGCCTAACCGGGAGTCCATAAACAATCTGCTTGAAGGCATATGCTATGATCAGTCAATTCTCATATTAGGCATACATATGATGCGTATGATCATGAGTTATGGAACTATACTAAACATGTTATAATGAAATGAACTATCCTTACAATGTAGATGGGCCTGGACGGCCTACAACAAGTACTGCCTATCAAAGGGGACCTAGGGAGAGTTGTAATGTGGACATCCAACCAACATTACACTTGCAATGTGGACATCAAACCAACATTGCTCCCAAGATACGATCGTCGCAAACATCGTTACATAGGCCATGTTGGGCTCAGACATTGCAATGGACCTTAGGTACATCCCATTGGGCCTTAAATACATCAAATGGGCCATATCATATGGTTCTTTTACTCATCAAATGAGCCACATAAATGGACCACACCAATGGGCCTTATGTGCATTGCAATGGATCATAACCCGTTAGCCTTAGACTACATCAAATGGTTCTCGACCCATGGGCCTTATACATATCAAATGGGCCCACTTCTATGGGCTTTAAAATACATCAAATGGATCCAATCCCATGGACCTTGGAATACATCAAATGGGTCCACTCTATGTGCCTTAAATAGTTCAACAATTGGCTACATTCATGGACCCAATTAAATTCAACTGTGGTGGGCCTCAAAAGTGCATTCATTAAGCCCAACATTTAAGGAACTAAAGGTATAAATCATTTCCTCTAAGATCTTTATAATATGGTGGGCCCCACTCCTCAAAATTTCAGCCCAAGGCCAGCATAATTATAACATGTTGCTGTCCTAAATTTGGGCACTCCATTGGAGTGGGTCCAAGGCCTCTAAAACTCTGAAAATTGAGGGCCAAGGTCCCTCATCATGCATATAATGAGAGGAAACCTAAAAAGGTGGCCCACCATCAGAAGAAATATTTTTGAATTATGGTTTTTTTTTTATTAAGGCATATTGCTGGACTGCACAGTAGAAAAAATCTGGGAGTCCAACCATCTTGACCCATTCTTTTGGATACCCAAACGGGGTCACTTGAGGCTGAAATTTCACAGAGTGATACTTTCATAGGTGGGCCACACCCTCATAAAATTTCATAATTTTTTGATATCTCTAAGTATTTTAATTAATTTAAACAAAATAGACTGTCCAGAAAAAAATCAGACAGACCTGAACGTCCCAACGTGGTAGGCCAGTCCGACCCTCACCACGGTGTGTACAGGGGTCCATTTGCCCTAACATTTGGTAGGTGGGTTCTAACATAAGTGGACCACACTCCTAAAAAAATTTCAGAATTTTTGGACATCCGTTAATATTTTAATTCATTTACATAAATCAATCTGTCCTAAAAATCGAACTGATCTAGACACCATATTATAATGGGCCGGTCCCGTCATCACCATGGTGTGTACATGCGTCCATTGGCCTCAAAATTTTGTAGGTGTGTCCTACCATAAGTATGCCACCCCCCTGAAAATTTTTATAATTTTTAAACACCCATAGGTATTTTAATAAATTTCAAAAATCCAACTGTCCATGGTGGAATGTTGCTGAAACATTGCAGAAAATCCAGACTGTCCACATCACTTGGACCACACCTTTGGGACCCTAATGAAGGTCAGTTGGGGCTGAAATTTGGGGGACATCAAGATAAGATCCCCACTTTTCAGAAAATTATATTTAATAAGTATGAATAGTCCCCCAAACAGTCTCAAAATTTGGTCCAAAAATAACCAGAAACTGTCCAGAAAATCCTGGATAGCAACATGTACTTAGATAAAATTTATTAAATAAGTTAAAGGGAAATACATTAATGGGCTACACACATCAAGAAATAAAATGAGGGAAAAGAGATATAGAAGGACAATCGGCCATAGGGAAAGGGGATCTGCCACTATTGAGCCCTCCCAAGATCAATCACACCCGCACATCATACCTAGATTTACATTTACAACATGGATCTTGCACATGCATGGCTTATAATTAAAATGCATAGTGAGGATGTCATCTCCACCATAGTTATAAGGTCTAGATGACCCAAACATAATATGATATGAAATAAAACTACTATGATGGGGCCTATAGAGAAAGGCCCCATGCATGGATCATGCATGCATAAGGTAGGCCATTAGGCCACAACCATGGGATTGTGTGGGATCTCCACCATTGATTGGTGAGTCCTACACTTCCCTCATGAAAGAAGAAAAAAAAACATCTAGGCTATAAAAAATTAAATTTTTTACATCTAGAGGAGCACCCACCGTCCGATCTTCTTGCTCCTATGGGGTCCTTAACACCTTAGCTTGGATTTCAATGGAGGAGATAGGGAATAGATGGTTAGGATGGGGAGATCATGGGGTAGAAAGTGGTAGGAAAGGTGGGCCACACTTGGTGTTTTGAAAGAGAGGGAGAGGCTTGGAGAGCTCACATACGTAGGATTTTTTTTTTGCTTGGAGATTTGAAATGAGAAAGAGAGAAAGAGAGAGAGTTGTAAAGGGAGAGAGAGAGAGTGATGGATGGATGGAGTGATAGATGTGTGTAAGAACTTTTTGACTTTTGAGGCCTTTTGTGTAAGAAAGGCATGAGTTTGTAAGAGACTTTTTGACTTTTGAGGCTTGCTTGGGAATGGTGAAAAAGTGATGTGTACTTGACATGTACTTGACATGTGATGGATTGATGGATTGATTGATTGATGGGATTGATGGAATTGATGTGATACATCGTAGAGATTCTCTCGGGTTTCGCAACGCGCGGCGTTTTCTTCGCACCGAACATTGGCCCACATCTCTTGGCCAGGGTATCGCCTCGGCGCGCAAGTCACGGCATCGGAACCGCAGCGACTGCGCGGTCGCTAGGGTACAGATCTTGAGTCGAGTCGATACAGGTTGACGGCATATGAATCAGGGTCGCGCGTTAATATCGGTTAAGGGTCGAAGGTTACCGAAATTCGACCGGTAAGACCGCGGAAGTCTACGGAACGGTACAGACTAAGATACGGGTCTTACACACTCCCTCACACGTGACTTCAACACCAATTTCACATATGCCAACACTCCCACATTATGCCACTTTAATGTCAAATCGCCATATCGTATCTAATGCAATGCAATTGATGCGTATATTAGCCAAGTAATAATTATATTTCATTTACCTAGCATATTAGCGATGTTATAATACCGAAATTATATCACGAGTCCTTATCCAGATCACATGGCTCGTTACCGCACGTAGCGACTCCTTACCAGTGTCTCTTGATCCAACTTTAGGTATCACCCATTTATCTTACCAATTAACAATTTCAAAGGTACAACATGATACCTAAAGGTATAAGGATCAACCCGGTATAGGTCGTTACCCAAACACCGAGTATGATCACTTAGTTCTGAGGTGTGTGCTTGTCATATAAAACTAAACTACTACAAAAGAAAGGGCTTGTCACCCAATTCCATTTATACTCTGGTTGTTCAAACAATACTTTGGCATAGAATCATCGGCTGGATAATTTGACGGGGGTTTTCGAACAACAATCTTTCACCTGCATTAGTGCTCACTGGTCACTATAGGGAGGCTCGTCACCCCAGCATAGGCCGACAGCTCGGACACGATGTTACATATCACCATGCCCGGCTCATGAGTTTCAGTGGAATTGTATCGCATTAACGGTTATGAATGGACACATCCATTGAGAACGTGATATCCTAGATTCTATTCGGTCGTGTCATACATGTTAAACATACATTATCAATTATCTAATGGACTAATTCGATTGACATGAGAGAACCCCGGCATAACTGGCATTGGGTGCAAGCATCCTGTGTAGTCCAGCTACTGTTGTTGGTCGTCAGTGTTCAACCCGGGTCGATCGAACAAGCCTAGGGTGGCCGCCCTAACTTGGGCCACCCCTTTAATTCTGGCGGTTAGCCAACTGACCCAACATCATATGTGATGCAGGGAGGAATGTGATGAGGTCGATCACCGTCTTCCTCAAGAATAACTACTCCGAATCCACGGAGCTTCTCTGGACTCCTTACAGAGACTTCTCGAATCCAGGAGGAAAGAAAGCAAGAGAATAGAAATAAATTCTAATAAATTTTGAAATTGATTAATGAATGAATAAAAATGAGTTCACAACCCTTTAAATAAGGGTACCAAGCAATAAGAACGAAATCAGAATCAAACTACAACTAAAACTCCTAGAATCCGCGACTTACTATAAATAGTAAACTTACTATTTATAGACGGTCGTGATGCCTACTAGTGCGCAAGGTTTTCGGCCAAAAATAGTAAGTGTCCTATTTGGCTTCACCAAACCGTTATCCTAATTATTCTAAGCACTTTTCATGTTGGACACAACTCCTAAAGCCCAACAGATGAAGAGTTATAATCAAACTAAAACTTACTATTTATAGTAAAAGTGAAAATAAAACAAGGAAACGAACATCGATCCAGGGGTTTTCCATAAATTCAAGTTACGTAACCCGACATAGCTAGGTTAGTTGGCTAAAGTAGCTTGTTCTACCCCAAAATCATATATTTTACGTCAGATAACTCATTCCGGATTGCGAGATGCGCCCGATCTAAGGTCCAACGGTTCAGATCACTTTTGTCGTCGACCGGGCCTTTTTTGATCCATCTTGGCCATGAAACTGTCCGCGACCCGCTCTACATCAATATGCAATTCTAATATCACTATGGACCTAGCAACTCATCATGCGGTCATTGCGAGGTTTTATAAGAATCATAAATTCAACAATGCAAACACTTAGTCATTTCGTCAAACATGCAAGCCTCAATAGAGTATTACACTCACCGGAGCATTTAATCAAACATGTGAGCATTAACAAATCAACACATTTAATTGAGCGTTCATTCAAACATGTGAGCATCACTAGAATAACACATTTAATCACTTGGGCATTTTATCTAACATGTGAGCATGCGAAGACAAGTAATGACACATATTATAATCAAACACGAAATATGAAAATGCTAGTTATTTACAAATCATCCACAACAAGATATTATTAACTAAGACTCTCAATGGTCAATAAATAGAAACCTAGACATAATGGTCCGTACCTTGTGATGATTCGCCAGACTCACGGTGCTCATAGGGTTAGGGTGTTAGGGAAAGATCATCAAAGGACCTAACCAAGCATGCAATCTCGTGAGATTAAGGATAAACAACTACTGAACCCTAAATTACAAGTGAGATTCAATACTTACCTTCAATCGTTGTCGGGAAAGCTTCGATGACAACTCCGGTTATTGTGAGGTGACTAGAGAGGGGATAAAAGGGTGGAGGTGCACCAACACTCACACCCCAAACTCTCTCTCTCTCTCTCTCTCTCTCTCTCTCTCTCTCTCTCTCCCCTTCTTTCTCTTCTTTCTCTTTTACCTTTCTCCCTTTTTTCTTGCTAAAATTCGTATGGAAGGGGGTGCCCAAATAAAGGCTTTATATAGTGCCAGAAATGGTGAAAATGGCCCTAATGGCCCTTTATCCTTGAGGGAGTTGTTTCCAACCAACAGGATCCACCTGAAGATGTATGGGTCAATCTAAGCCATGAGATAAGTGTCCCACTAGGCGATCTATATTTGGAAGTAACCATCCGATGATCAGACATGCTGATTAAGTAAAAAAGGCCCTAATCTAGATCGACGGTCACTGAGTGTCAATCAGGTCTATAAGTATACGGATATATGTGAGGAAATGTCTTTAGTTGGCACCCTGACTTTGGTCATGAATTAATGGTCTGAAAGTTATAACTTTGTGAAAGAACAAATAGACTTATTTTACTGAAGTTCCATATTTTCCTAGAAGGTATTCATACAACCCAAGCACTCGACTTGCGAGTCCAAGTTGAATGATTCAACATGCGATCTTATCTCGATGTCCTGCGATAGACATTAAGCCCACTAAGATGAATATATTTCTATAGCCTCGGGTTTAGTGGCCCACTAAAGAGTGGTCTAGAGCTTGTTTAGATAATCAGGGCATTAATTAAATGAATCGGGTAACGAAATTTCTCGTGCGCAACTCGTTAGTGGAAATGACGATTCGATTATAAACACTCTGAATAATTGGTTCTTAAGCTAAAAGGATAACTAGGTTAGTTTAGTTTGTTAATTAATATCCGACCCCTACTTGTCTCATTTTTGGTAGATCTTTATTTAGATGCGATTATCTTGATTATTTAGTGATAGGTTGGCTAGATTTAGGCTCTATGTGAACAAATCACGAGGCTAAGCTTTATGTTTAAGTGATCAGGCGAATTCGTTGGATTCCTACGGTTGATTAATCGAATTTTTACGGTTCTTTACTAGTACCACCCACGTATAGGCTCACCTCAATCGTCAAGGGTCAGTAAGTGACAATGTAAGCTAGTTGTATAAAAAAATTCAAGGATTTTTTAAAGCGAAAATCCATGACGTTACAAAGATAGAGATCCTTCTCATAGAGGTAATTCTCTATTTACATTTTTCAAGAGCTAAAGTTCGAACCATTCAACTTTTTAATCCTTAACTTTCCTTTTTCTGACATTGCTCCCACTTAAACCAAGAGCTCTAATACTAATTATTATGAGAAGAGATCCTTTCTTGACCACACATATAATAATATCGAAATCAAAAGAAAACAGAGAAAAAAATGCAAACCACATTACAAAGATTTATATGGTTCCCTTTCAATATGTCCACCAATTCAAACCGATTCACTATGCTCAAAGGCAAAAGACTGTAATGTCTCAAATTTTCTTCAACTTAGAATCTAAAAATCCTCAGAAATTTTTTTGCTAAAATTATTTTATTTTATTATCTAGTGATATCTAATACTCGATCTGAGCCTATATGCAAGTGTTATCAGTAAAGAACCATACAAATTCATTAATTAACCATGGGGAGCTACTGAATATGCTCGATTACCAAATCTTAGCCCTAACCCAGTGATCTATTAATAGAGGGCCAAGATCTAGGCCACCCACCATTGATAAATGAGTAAACGTAGCTTAATGAAGATCTATATAAAAGTAAGATAACTATGGATCAAATTTTGATTATCTCATTTACATAAATAAAATTAACCGCATTATCCTTTTAACTTAAAAATAATAATTTTGGGTAATTAGTACTAAATCACCAATCTTGCTAATTGCGAAAAGCCTACATTATGAACTCAACTAATCCAAACCTTACTTATCATGCCTAAGAAATCTCACTGTCCAATTTATTTTTGAAATGCCCATATTTACTGAACAAGCCCTACACCACTCGTTAGTGGGCCGCTAGACTCAAAACTATAGAAAGGCGTTCGTTTTGGTGGGCTTGACGTCCATGCGGAAAAAATAATTGAGACTACGTGACAAATATTGTTTAAGTTGGACTCAAAAGTGAGAGCATGGGATGTGTGAGTGTTCCTGAAAAAAAAAATTAAGCTAATTGTCACAATTTAAACTTTGTCGAACTGGTGGCTTTTGTACCATTTGATCATGATCAAATTAAGGGCACTAACATAAATTAATATTTTTTTATTATCCTTATAGTTGCGACTCCGATTATGATTGGTAACCTTCGAACTGACTTCAAATCATATTCATTAATTGCAGGGCGATCGAAGCCTTATGTAAATCATTACCAGGGACAACTATCCTATGATGTTAATTGACATGTACAATTCCTAGTGGGCCCTAATAGCTAGAAACAACCTTCTATAGGGTTACAATATTTAGTACCTAGTCATTAGGGTTAATTGAACAATTTTTAATACTATAAAATCCCAATTTTGGGTAGCCCCTTCACTCCATACGAATTGCCCTAATTGTAGTGAGAAAGATAGAGAGAGAGAGAGAGAGAGAGAGAGAGAGAGAGAGAGAGAGAGAGAGAGAGAGAGAGAGAGATATTCCTTACCAATTTCCTTCGACTGAACCTTATCTACTACCAAACCCTCCGTCGAATTCGACATTTACTTGCAATAGGAGGCAAGAATCTCTTTTAACCTTTCGTTTTCGTAGCATTAGTTATAAATTTCTAGTTATTGATGTTGATCCCTTGAATTAGTTTAAGATTTGGTGATTTCTCTAAAAAAATCATAACTCTAAGTGTGACTAGGTCACGTGAAACCCTACTAAGATGCGGACTATTTCTTTTAGGTTTCCTTTTATCAACCATTGATAGTGACAGATAATGATTTTTGTTGTTATTAGAATTTCATATGTTATTCGTACTTGAATTGCTTTATTATTCTAACTATAATATTATTTATTATTGGTAACCAGTGTGTTTGGTGAAATGCTTGAACAATATGAAATACTTAATGTTAACATTCTCTTATGCTATTTGTTAAGTGTAGTGTAGTGTATTGTATTGATTTGTACATGTATTTAATTGATCTACTTTTTTTTTTATTTTATTTTTTATTTTTTACACACGCACACCCCCCCCCCCCCCCCCCCCCCCCACCACACACACACACACACACTCACACCACACGCACGCCGTGGGATCGCACCACCATGGGTACTCGAACCCTTCACCCGGTGTTGAAACTCGAAGGAGTCTACCACCCGGGTAAGAGTAAGGACCCCAATTGATATACTTTAGTGTAGTATTAAATTTTCTTATGATTATCATTATGTATTTAATAGTCTAAATTGTTGTTATTGTGGATTGAGCTTTGCAATTTATTTAAGTGGATGACCCACTTTGGGTTGGCTACTTCGAGTTTATTTAATCGACTGGAGTTGAGCACGGGTGACCGAAAATAGTTGGAACTATACGGAAAGCTTTACACCCAATGCTGATTGTGCTATGATTCTTTATAGTTGATCGGATCAGTCTAATGCACTATCGATCATTGATTGTTCGTTGTTGTATAAAACTCTACAGAATCTGAGATACTACTATTTTTATGGAATTTGAGTCAATTCATAACTACTGGTGTGTTACAATCCTACGAAAGACTTATGATCCAAGCATAGTGTTATGAGACACTGTGTCCGAGTTGTCGCTTTATGCTCAGGTGACGAGCCTCCCCATAATAACTCTTAACATCAATGGAGGTGAGGAGCTTATTATATTATTATAGGAATTGGATGATGAGATATTTTTACATTATTTTAAGTGTTGGCTAATTAGCCCCTACCTTTTAAAATTATAACGCAGATAAATACTAAGGTGAAGATGAAAAACTCTTACCATTATCTTTAATGTTAGAGTACTAAGAAACCCACGGCCTCGTGAGGAGTCATGTTTGAAATATGATGGGAAGAATAATATCCACGCAATTTAATGCTAATAAAAATTAAGGTTTATTTAAAGTTAAAATTTATATTTAATATGCAAAGATGTAGCTCGGGAACAATTCGTTGCGCGTGACGGCGCATTTCTGCTGACCACATTTTCCGGCGTCTATCAAGTAAAATCTAATTATATGTATATAGCTCGTTATCTTTTGGGAGAGATGATTTTAGCTTGTTATCCTTTGGGCAAACGCTATGAGTACTTCGAATGGAGGTATTCTGCCACCTAAGCTATGTCAATGAGTGTAAGGACCACTTTAGCAAGTAGGCCCCACCAACAGATAAGAATGGACGGTCTGCTTTTTCTGTAAAGATAATCAGAACCATTTGAAAAATAGACAAATATAAAACATTAACCGTCGTATATATGATTCTATCTGTTCTTAAATCAATGAATGGGATATTTTGTGAACATTTGTACTTTTCATTGCCTGTTTACTGTGAGACCTACCACTTGAACGGTTCCGATCATCCGTAAACATGACCCAACTAGCCGATAACGAAAATTGACTAAAAGAAGCTGTAATCAACAACCCATCCCAACGACGGCTGTTGGCCTAATCATTTCTTCCGAGATCACAAAAATCCTCAAATGGTCCGATGAGCAAGATGAAGGGTCCGATTTCCATGTACTGCTTGACACGTAGCTCATGAAAATCGGATCATCTGGACCATCCATCTAGTGATCATCAATGTGGATTGGCCGCAGCCCAAAGGCGTACTGATTTGACTGTCCATCGCATCTGATTAAAGGACTTCTTTCAACATCAATGTGGACTCTTGACGGTTCTCAGATTGAGGATTTTATTTTATTTTATTTATTTATTTATTTTTTGTTTCGCGAAAAACTGTAACCATTTGTCGCGAACCACCAGCTGCCACTTGGATTCATAGTCTTTCGACCAGACGGACCCATCAATAGTCAGGCCCTATCGTGGACGGTCTTCCATGCAATAACCATCCTAATCGGGTGATCCGTGTCGTTCATTTCTCCTTCGAATCTGCAATATTGGGGATTTCTATTTTAATGGTCAGCTTGAATGTCGATGTTCAGATGATTACGATCTTTCGGCATGTTTTTATTATCATGGCCCCCAAAAGTAACGACCGATAAATTAAGTATTGGTTCTTGGTTCATCGCAATGAACCATAGACTGCCTTAATATAATATAAGCCAGGATTAGATTGATGATTTACCGCTATTTTTAAATGATGGTGGCTCAACCACTATATAAATGGAACGTATGCATCTCAATCAAGACCGTCCAAAAAGGCCTTCATTGAATGGACCATAGCCCAACTTTCGAACAATCTTAACCATGCAAGAGGTGGGTATTAAATGGACGGCTAAAAGTAACAGAAACTATCCAAAAAGAGAAATGCTCCGGTGAACTCGGAACACAGTAAGTTATTGTTCTAGCTCCTAATTGCTTTGGGACACTTAAACAGCCAAATCCATTCATCCAGACTTTTCATTAGGTCCAGCACACATATAACCATTTGATCAATACCCTTTAATTTGGACAGTCAGGATCATTAAAAAAATAAAAGCTTGATCCATCTATTTATTAGGAATCATCACGAAAATGTTATGATTTATTAAGAAATTGTAACCATTCCATTCATGGCATGGCAAACGGATGGCAATAAAAGTACAACCAAATCAAGATGGATTGGAAGATCTGATAACCTCTATTTTTTCATCATAGCCCATGCAAATGAGTTCTAGGCTTTGTGGACAGTTTAGATCATCAATTGGACAGTTAAGATCATCAATTGTACGGTTCAGATAATCAATTGCACAGTTCAGATCATCAATTGGACTGTCCAAATCAACCGTTGCAATTAAGAGCACTGCTATGAGAGATTGGTCACACCCTAAGTGGTTGGAATGTTACTTCATCCAACCATTGATGATTTTTCATCTTTTCATGTTTCTGAGCCATCCAACCCGTACGAAAGGTTGCCCCACTATAAGGATCCCTTACATAAAAATATGTTTGATCCACCCATTCAGCGGGCTATACTATTATTAATTTATCATATCAACGCTTATACATTGTTTTCTATTGTGTGGTCAATCTCATTAGTGGAATGGGCTGATTTTTTGCATCAGGCAATCCTTGTGACGGGTCCAACACATTTAACGGGTCAGATTTCATAAACACATCAAATATTAGAACTTATAGACTGGTTGGATGGTAACTTCCCATGCAACTGATGTGGGCATTTTTAACATAATAATATCCCCAATTCATTGCGTGCACTCAGGATATTAAAATAAATAAATAAATAAAAGCAAACTGCGGGCAAAAGCCCAAAACCGTCTCTCTGACCTTTGATGCCTCCTCAGACCTTTTACAAAACCTATCGAAGTCTTATCCACCCGTATACAAGAAAATAGACGACTCCACCAACATTTCCTCCTTTTCTTTGTTCGACTGTCTCCAGTCTACTCGGGTTTTCAATTATCATAAGTGGGCCCATGGTTAAATGATCAGGACCGCTAATCTCTCGGGTCCCACAAAAATGGACCCCAAGTTCTCGCTACTGGTTTCATTAGTAAACAGCCTCAAGATTAGCGGCTCGGATCTTCTTAAATGAGAGGCCTTTGTTAATCGCCCATCCATGGAGGCCCATCTGATCAACGGTGGATCTCTCACGTACCTTATTCAACAGACGCCACCATTTTCTAAGTACCCACTCACAGCCACCTATTTAGCATTTTTATATGTAACAATCATACAAGAGAAATGATCCAGTGATCCAAGTTGCATAGATACACTTAGACAATCCATTGGATCGATCTAGACTGTCCATCAGGCTCAGCACACATTTATTGGGCCACAACATGAAGAATCACACTAATTGAAGGATCCAATCCATCCATAAGTCGTCCTAGTTTCTATATCCTGGAACCCAAAAAATAGAGGTCTCTAATTATTGGTAGGGGCCATTTTTTAAATACATGATCTTGACCATCCATTTTATAGGCTACTGATCAGACAGTTATCTTAGAACATAGCGTAGTTCGTTTTTCAGTATACATCATAAAATGTGTATTGGATCTAATGGACGGTCTGGATCAATAGAATGGACTGTTCAGGTGTCCTGATGCAAATAGGAGCACCATAACTTATGGTGCATCACTCATACAAACCCAACTCAATCCACCAACTCAATTCACCAACTCCCCTCTCTCTCTCATATAAAACCAATATCCACTACTCTCCCATCTCCAATACACCTCCTAACCAGTCCTCATATCAATGGCCCTTCCATTCATCATCCTAGCCATCATCTTCTCCTTCCTTGCTTTCAAACTCTACCAACGGTTCAGGATCCGTCTCCCTCCTGGCCCACGTCCATGGCCCGTTGTAGGAAACCTCTACGACATCAAGCCCGTCAGATTCCGTTGTTTCTCCGAATGGTCCCAAACCTACGGTCCGATCATGTCGGTATGGTTTGGATCCACGTTGAACGTTGTCGTGTCTAGCTCAGAGCTAGCGAAGGAAGTACTCAAGGATAACGATCAGCAACTGGCCGATCGGCCCAGGAGCCGATCAGCGGCTAAGTTTAGCCGAGATGGGCAGGACCTGATATGGGCTGATTATGGGCCCCACTACGTTAAAGTGAGGAAGGTTTGCACGTTGGAGCTCTTCTCTCCTAAAAGGCTGGAGTCTTTGAGGCCCATCAGAGAAGATGAAGTGACGGCCATGATCGAATCCATCTACAGAGATTGCAACAGTCCAGGTATTTGTTTGTATTTACTCATTGAATATACCAAGATTTGGTGTATACGCTATGCACCGGATCTTTTCTCTCTGCTTCTTGGGCATGTAGAATGTCCATCACTGATCTGGACCGTCCATCTGATCCATCACATCCATCGTGGGCCACAGGAAGAAAATTGAACGAATTCGGTGGTTATAACAGTTTGATGGTCCATTTTAAGACTATTGGTTGATCTCATCAAAGAATGGGTAAGCTGATGTGGGTCCTACTAGTTGGCCGGTTCAGATCAATGAATGGGCATTGTAATGATTCTTGACTAGCCCTATATACACATGGATCGGATGATCCTAGCCATTCGGTCCTAAAAATGCCCGTAGAAAACCAAAATGATTAACGGTCAGTGGGGAAATTTTGAATAAAGTAGTGGATAGGATTGTCTAATAGGCAATATATTTAAAAATAAGCCATCAATGATAGGGCCTAGTAAATGGATGGATCCGATTGATACATCCTCCTGCCACGTGTACCGTGGAGAGATAGCTGTAACATATTGCGGATCTACCGTAAATCCATCGGGAAGAATCCATGAATGATTTTCAGGGAGCATAAAAATCTCATCGTTTCTATGTTAACGGACCGGATTTCTCAGCTACACCTGTTCAACGCAGCACTTAAAGCATCTAAAGTCTGTGAATCCGTCACGTAACGCTGTAAATAAAAATTCCACTCCGTCCATCAGCTTTTACCCTTTATTCTAGTAATTTGGGGAAAGATTTATTCAGATCCAAAACTTAGGTGGACCACACCACAGCAACACTGGGAATGGGATGCTGACCCTAGGTTGTCGTATCATTTATCAAATCCGTTAACCAGATGTGACTCAGTAGGATGAAGTAGCAATAGAGAAATGATCCTGATCCAAAACTCAGGCGGGCCACACCTCATGAAATTTTAACTGGACGGGCAAGATCGTTGGATTGATTTACAAAATTTACAAACGAAAGTCCTACGCTCATTGATCAGAACCGTTCATCTTGTAGATCAATCCAAGGATGAACTGGACGGGCAAGATCGTTGGATTGATTAAAATGTTCCATCTCAGTAAATACAAGATGAATGGTTCCAACCGAAGCCAGTCGTCCTTAGAGCTGACTTTTGGTAAATTTTTCTCTCATTATCCGCGATCGCCATAACATGCACATATGTTAGGTAGTGGATTTGATGTTCTGGCTGTGTATGAAGCTTGATACGCATGCACTTAAAAATTATACACGTGGGACACATTAACTCAAACTAGCCGGACTAGTTTGTGCTGCTTAAGCTACAGGCAAAACCTTCGATTGGTTACACAAACCTAACCTCCTGGTCGTTGACACATGTTTATTGAAATAGGACCGTTGGATATATTTCATTATCAACCGTCCAATAAACATCCACTGGCCAAATAATCAAATAATGGTTCATGATAAATCAAATAGTTACAGCTAATTTGGATGGTTTAATGTGAATTACTTACATGACACGTATGCAATTTAAATAATTTTCAAGTGCATGTGGACCATTCATCACACTCCGCCAAGAGTAACTGAGTTTTTTTTTTTTTATCACAAGTTGGTCATCCGTAGCGAATGTAATAAGGTGAGGTAGGTGAGTTGCCACCATCCAATTTACATTTTTTCTTTTGCACGTTAGTCGATCACCGACTCCGTCTACTAAAAGCCGCCACGCGCACCTTTTTAGACGGCCCATAAAGTCAATTGACCGAGACAGGGCCGGCGGAAACTAATAGACCCGAACTCTGCCCTTGATGATTACGCACGCGCGCTCTAGGACCCGGTTGGGCTAGTGACGCTGCCAGCAGCCAGGTGGCTAATGGTAGGCCCCACTATAATGTATGTGTTTGATCCACATAGTCCGTCCATTTTTTCAGATAGTTTTAGGAATATAAAAATGAGGCGGATATAAATCTCAGGTGGACCACACCATGGGAAAACCGTAGTGGTTGAATGTTTACCGTTAAAAATGTCCTAGGGTTACTGTGATGTTTATTTGACATCTAACCTGTTGATTAGGTCATATAGACTTAGATGAAGGGAAAAAAACAGACATCATCTTGATCCCAAACTTTTGAGACCCGAGAAAATTTTAACGGTGGGCGTCCAATCAATACTATTTCATGTATGGTCCACTTGAGATTTGGATCTACCTCATGTCAGGGCTCCTTCTATAACATAAAATGATCTGAAAAATGGATGAATGGTGAGGATGAAACACATACTTGGTGGTGTGGCCCACAAAGCACCAAATAGTAGCCAAACGGTATCCCCTGTGGCGTGTGTTAAGATGCAGCTGGACATGGATTCAGGTGGGTCCCACTGTGATGGTTGTGAGAAATCCACTCCGTCCATCCATTTTTCTAGATGATGTTATGTCAGGACATGGCGCAAAACTGAGGCAGATCCAAAACTCAAGTAGGCTGCCCATTAGGATTAAACGTCCACAATTGAAACATTCGTGGGCCGAAGAAGTTTTGAATCAGACTAATGTTTTTACATTTTCAGTTCATTACAGTAGGAATGAACTTGTGAACGGTATGGATGGAATATAAATACCACGGTGGGCCCACTGAGGGTTCAACGGTATGCATTTCCCAAACCACTTTTTCCTATCCTACGACCCACTTGAGTTTCGAATCTCCCTTATTTTTAGTCCCACATCGTAACATAATTTGCCAAAACGGATGAACGGCTGGATTTCTAACAAACAAGTCAGTGGGCCCCACCTAGCTTCCTAGCGCAGGCAATCCGCGTGGAGGCTGCAGTGAAAACGGCATAAATGTCATTTCTTCCTGAGGAATTTATGCTATCAACCGAGTCACGCTTTGACTCGGAAAACCAAGCTCGATTCCTGTTCATTCCTGGTTCTCCTGAGTTGACCAGGTTGAGTCTCCAGTCGACTCACCTGGTTTGCAAACTACCTAATATGCTCTTATACTTTTAAACGGATTTCAACCTATCCGAGAAACAATTGTGAGTAAAAACTCATTTCTGCAGATAAGTTTGGAAAGAAGGTGGTGGTCAAGAACTATCTCTCAGCAGTAGCATTCAACAACATAACTCGGCTCGCATTCGGAAAGCGCTTTGTGAACTCGGAGGGCATCATGGACGAGCAAGGGATCGAGTTCAAGGCAATAGTCTCGAATGGGTTGAAACTCGGTGCATCACTCGCTATGGCCGAACACATTCAGTGGCTTCGGTGGATGTTCCCACTGGAAGAGGAGGCATTTGCGAAACATGGGGCCCGTAGGGATCGACTCACCAAAGCTATCATGGATGAACACACGGTCGCACGAGAAAAGAGCGGTGCGAAGCAACATTTCGTCGATGCGTTGTTGACACTCCAGGACAAGTATGATCTTAGCGAAGACACGATCATTGGACTGCTTTGGGTGCGTAAAACAATCCTTTCAATGCCATTTTTCAATTTTCTGAGTATTTAAATTCATAAGCATTAGATCTCCATTAATTTCAACCACATGTTTGATGAATCACAGGCCTCAACTTTCATTTATCACGTGTCCCTAACTATTCAATGAATGGTGATCCATTTCATAGTTTTAAAACATGAAAACTCGACTCACGACTCGAAAACTCGGGGGTGTTGTGCTGAGTCGAGTTGAGTTTTATTGGGTTTTTGCCCATTTTCGAGTTGAGTTGAGTTTTCAACGAGTCATGACCAGGTACAGTTTTTCTCAGGTCTTGTTGAAAGCTGGTTGAGTCAAATCGATTTTTTTTTTCAAAATTTTAAGTATCGTCTTCTTTGAAATGTTAGTGGTCCCCACAGTTTAAGGCCACTAATCAGATAATTAAGGACATAATATCATCTCATTAGTGGAAGTTAGTGCTGAAAGTTGGGCAGGTTCAACCCGACTGACTTGTGACCGACTTAACATTGGGTTAGGCTCGAGCAGGATATATAGGGTTCAGTTTCAAGCTTAGCCTATACAAACACCAACCCAATAAAACTTGTGTTGGGCTTGTGAAGCCTCAGGTTGCCTGACCCAACATGAAACCATCAATATATAAGTTACTTATAAATTATAATTGAGTGCGGATTGTCTGTGTTTAAGGCATAGGAAATTCCACTGCCATTGGGTCTCATTAGTTTATGTCATTTCGAATGACTCCAAGCTAACAAGATACATCAATGGATTGCATGCTACACAACATGACTTTAAAGGAGCAGTTGTCCTATATTTTAGCTTGTTTATTCAGAAAAAATGAAGTTTTTTATAATAAATAATTACATATATAATTAATAAAATTATAGTAAAAAAATAAAATGTGTATTGAAATATAATAAACTAATGTAATAACAAAAATATTAGTATGCATCCACCCGACCAACCCAACCGAGCCTACTTGGGTTGAGAACTCCCGAGGCTGGGTTGGGTTAAGTTTGAGGTATAGGAACCTTAGGATGGGCTAGGGTTGAGTACAAACCCTCTCCACTTAAAACCCTGGTGGACATGGCCCATTGATTTGATGCTTCAAATGATGGACTTGTACACTGTTTGGTCAGTAGACATGATTCATACACAAACCTTCCTTTCACAATTTATTTATGTCACTTGATCAATATAGGGTTTTTTTTAAAAAAATAATATAATTTTTTTTTTAAAATTTTAATGTGCAGGACATGATCACAGCAGGCATGGACACTACTGCAATATCAGTCGAGTGGGCCATGGCAGAGCTGATCAAGAACCCAAGAGTGCAAGAGAAATCCCAAGAAGAGTTAGACCGAGTCATCGGGTTCGATCGAGTGATGACTGAGTCAGACTTCCCAAACCTCCCCTACCTGCAATGCGTGGCTAAGGAGGCTTTACGGTTGCACCCACCAACACCCCTCATGCTCCCCCACAAGGCCACTGCCAACGTCAAGATCGGCGGCTACGATGTTCCCAAAGGCTCCAACGTACTTGTGAACGTGTGGGCTGTTGCACGTGACCCAGCCATGTGGAAAGATCCACTACAGTTCCGCCCTGAGCGATTCCTTGAGGAGGATATCGACATGAAGGGTCATGATTTTCGGCTACTGCCATTTGGAGCTGGCCGTCGGGTTTGCCCTGGGGCCCAGCTGGGGATCAATCTGGTCCAATCGATGCTGGGCCACCTCTTGCACCATTTTCAGTGGACCCCACCAGAAGGGGTAAAGGCTGATGAGACTGACATGTCAGAGAACCCGGGGTTGGTTACATTCATGCGGACCCCACTGGAAGCGGTCCCAATCCCACGGTTGCCTGCACAGCTCTACAAACGTGTGGCTGTAGATATGTGATTTTGGTCTTCTTTTTTTTTTTTTTTTTTTTTTAGTTCTGTTTTTTGGGTTTTCTACATATGCTTAAAGCTTGTAGTTTGATCAATTTAAAGGGTTTAGGGAGAGAGAATGAAAATAACTGGACTTTGAGGAGGTTTAAAGGATATGGTTTTGAATGATTTTCTAAGTGTGTGAAATGATTTGGTGCTTACTGTGCTCTTACTTGGTTGATCTAGACGGTACATTAGGTTGTCCACATATTCAAGAGGCTACCATTTTAAAATCAATACCCAATTGATGATTCTGAACATTCGATCAGTGGCGTAGAAAATGGATGGTTTTGATCATTTTTAATATGAGCTATTAACAATTTGAGCCATCAATTTGTTGGAGTTCATTGGGATCACTTATTTTTGTACAGATTGTTATTCATTGTTTCAGTTTGATTTAAATCTGCCTAAGTCACGGATTGAAGCATTACTCCAATGCTTATGGGTTTAGATTGGTAGGCGGCCCACTCCCAAATGATCTTTTAGGCTATTTTGTATCTTTGGAAGGAAAGAAACTCAATAATTTATAATTAGTAATTGGGATATTGAAAAATTGGATTTACTGCAATGTCACTTAGGACGAGAGCTGTGTTGGGAAGAAGTTTTTACTTGTGTTGAATGACGTGTGGAATAAAAATCCTAAGAAGTGAAATCGATCGAAACAATTTATCAAAGAAAGTGATAGGGGCAGTAAGATCATAGTAACTACTGAGAAAAAGTTGCTTTAATCATGGGCACTCTCCATTCACACAGTTTGTCAAGATTATCAGAAGATGATTGTTGGAGAAGATACATGGCTAACTTTCAAAAATAATACTGGGAGGTAGTGAAATAGGTACTTCAGTATATTTGAAGTATAATAAACTATGTCTTGACATTTGAAAAGTCAAAAGACAAATTGGTAGTCTATATAAAAGCCGAGTAAGCAAGAAATGTGGATAATAAAAGGTTGACTTTCGGCTACTTATTTATTTTAGTGGGTAGTGTGATTAGTTGGATATCAAACCTTCAGTCTGTGATAACTTTTTGCATAATCAAAGTTGAATATATGGTGGCGACGATGCATTCAAAGAAGGTATTTAGTTGAGAAAGATAATAAATCATCTGTGACAGTGAAAACACGATTAATTTGGCGAAAAACCTGTTTATCACTCACGTAGTAAACATATTGACGTTCGTCATCATTTTATTTGACATGTTCTTAATGAAAGCAATGTGACTCTTAAGAAGATCCATACAAGTATGAATCCAACAAAGATATTTACGAAATTGGTTCCTACAAAAAAGTTCTATGCGACTTCTCTAGACTTAAAGAATGCTTAATGAAGACGTAGTGTGTACGAGAAAGGACAATGGATTTATAATGGAAGGCAATTAGCGATGGTGATAACATGGTAAAGCAATGGAGTATGAAGATTGAATCCATGATGGAGATTACTGAATGAATGTCTTCAATCTTACTTAAATAGGGGACTTCGATCAATCGACAACTATGCTCAATCGATCGGACCTCCCCGAAATTAGATAGATTGCTCACTGGATGACTTGGACCATATTTGATCGATCAAACCATTAAGTCGATCAATCAATAATATTCAGGAAAAACACTTTAGCTCTTTGGAAATTTTTGGTGCAATTTGGTCGATCAAACTATACCTGCTCAATTAATCAAAGTGTGTTCGATCGATCGAGACTTAGATTGATGGTGTGCACAGAACTGCGTATGTATGCTTCTTCTTTTTTTCCTATTCTGATTGTGATTGTCTATATATCAGGTGTAATTAGGATTAGGGTGGGGTTAAGACATTCTTAAGGGTTTTAAAGAAAAAAACTTAGGATTTTGGAAGATTTAAAAGAGGTTCTCATCATTGAAGTACATCATCTCTTTTAATTTCGCTTTCATAGTGGATTATTTATTGCTTTGTGCCATGGTTTTTTTCCTGAAGTTTTTTTCACATAAAATGCATATATTCTATATGTGCTTGGTATACATTTGATTTCCTTTTATTTGATTCGAACTCAAGCATGCTTCCTCTCTATCCCCAACAATATCACTTTAATTCACATCAGGGTATAAAGCAGATTAGATGACACCTCGGCCTCACTTAAGACGGTGTAGACCTTACCATGGGGTTACCTTGGGGCCCACCTTGATGTTAGTATTATGTATCCGTGCCGTCCGTCCCCTACTTAGACAGATCGGTTGTACCATTTATACACGTGTTTAAAACCTTAGGATTTATGCCATGCACCTATCCGAAAATGTTGTAGCCTGTAAGGTCCTTATTAAAGTATTGGACATGCATGTGTTGATCCTATCCATCCATCTAAGGGACCGCAAATGTCAATAAAAAAAGAGCAATAATCATCATGCCATGCTGGAAATTCTAGCAGTCATATGGTGCACAAGTCATGTGGTGCTATTTGCACTACCATACCTTTTTCTAAAAGATTTTTGATAAACTACACCATTAAGTAACTATCATCATTGAAAGTTAGATTTCATTAAAGGAAAATAAGTGAGCAAAAGGGTGCATGCTCAAGTGGGCCCCGCCAGTGTTTATGTGAAATCTATCCTTGCCACTAGATACATTACCCCAAGTTAGGCCCAAGGCGTAAACATCATCCCCATGTGAATCTAATTAAGGTGGACAACATAATTGAGATGGCCACTTGCTCGAAAAGCTCAAGTGTGTCCATGAATCCCATAGGGCCACCCCACTCGATCCCGGTGTGAAAATACCCCCGAATTAATCACCTCTGATGAGGAATCTCGAACATGAGACCTCA
The DNA here is from genome assembly GCA_037074715.1 of Magnolia kwangsiensis. NCBI lineage: Eukaryota > Viridiplantae > Streptophyta > Magnoliopsida > Magnoliales > Magnoliaceae > Magnolia > Magnolia kwangsiensis. Next base: position 80,860,116 of record CM073586.1, on the reverse strand, counting down.
TGTTCTGATAGTAATTTGATTTAGGATAATTAACCACTTGCTCTAAAAGCTTGAACCAATACAGCATGGAGAATTAATCCCTTTATCTTCTACCACAGGCTCCAAATCCATGAGTTAGGTCCTTGGTTGAACACTCCTCATGAGCCCCAAATCCATGGGTTTCACCCCCTTGTGGGGCCAAATATATGGGTTTTACCTCATATGAGCCACTCGCCTTACACGGGCCCCAAATCTATGGGTTCCGCGAGTTGCCCACCTCGAGTGTGCCCCTCAATTTTACAGACCACCCCACTCGAGCCAGTGTGAAAATGCCCCCGCATTAATCACCCCTAGATCTCTGATACCAATTGACGCAAGTATGGACGTGATGAGGCTGATCACCATCTTCCTCAAGAGGATAATTACTCCGATTTCGCACAGCTTCTCTGGATTTCTCACAGAGATTCCTTGAATCCATGAGGAAAATAAGAAAATAGAAATAAATTCTAAAAATTTGAAATAAATTGATTGATAATTGTCTAATGTGTGTGTCCCTTTTACACCATTAATAAAGAAAAAAAATTTAAAATTCGTAATTACCAAAAATAGTAAAATTCTAACTCTAATAACAATTCTAATTCTAGTAAAACTCTTCTCAAGCCTAATTTATAAAAAAAAAAATTCCAAATAAGCTGTTGGTAGAAGAGTCCTATTATAATTAAAAGTTATTTCTAAAAAAATAAGAAAATCTAAAACTCTAAAAATAAGAAAATATTATAAAGATCGGAGTTACTAAAAATAGTAATTTTTTTCTTAAATTTTTATTTTAAGCTAAAAGCATGTGTTTTCTGGCGAAATGGACAGAAGTGATCTAATTTGTAGGTCAATTCACCTCGGATGGCCCATTACAATAAAGATTGATAGGTTGTGAGTGCCATAAGGATACCTGGATCAAAAGTTATGATTAATCTACAGTCCACCTTCTTTCGGTCTAACCATGTTACCTCCTTTTTGTCCAACAATGCTAGGAATGTTTTAGTGCCACATCCTACACCACAAGTAGTGTGGTGTCGTTCGGCTAGAGAGATATTTTCATCTCCTGACAACGTGGGCCCTGCAAGTAGGGTTGTACACGAACCAAGCTAGCTCAGTTAACTCGCTCGACTTGGCCCGAAAAAGCTCGACTCGGCCCGACCCGGAACTGAGTTCGGTCTACGACGGGCCATTTTCTTCAGCTCGAAACTGAGTTCAGGCCGAGTTTGAACAGGTCCCAGTTTGGCCCGACTTGGTCCGAAACCTAACTCGACCTGGCCCGACTCGGCCGTATATATATATATTTTAAATCCTTATCCTAATCATTTGAGACAGAGAAGTGGGAACGCCGCCCGACCCTAAATCCTAAAGCTCTCTATCTCTCTCTCCATCTCTAATCTCTCTCTCTCTCTCTCTCTCTCTCTCTCGTCCCTCTCGTCTCTCCATTTCTAATCTCTCTTTCTCTCTCTTAATCTCTCTCCCTCTCTCAATCTCTCTCTTGACTTCTGGGATAGTTCACCGCTCATCTTTGAAGTGACAGTGACTCATCCACCTCATATGTGTCATAGATTTACAGCAATCTAGGTCGTCCAAATTGTGGGTCCCTTTGTAGATGGAGCAGGTCCGAAATTGGCCCGAACTCACCCGATTGCTGACCGTGCTGAGTTTGGGATGGACATGTTGGTCCTGTGATCGGGTTAGGCCGAGTTCGGGTTAGGTTTGACTAGTGACCGGATTGTGCTGGGTTGAGCCCAGTTCGACTCGGTTCGGCCCGATGTACACCCCTACCTGCAAGCTTGATGATGTATGTTTGGATTACTTCTTTAATTGTTGTAAGTTTTTGTAAACCAGTTTTTTGTACTTGGTAATTGGACGTTTTTAACTATCTGATCGGCTATCCTCAGTTCTGCATTAGAAAAAAAGGAACAAGATTATCCGTTTATGTTGAAGAGAGGCTGCAATTATATTGTTAGGATTGTTTGATCATTGAGGCTTTTGGGCTATGGCCCATCCCTAAGAGGGCATATGAGATGAAGAAAACTTGTCTATGGTGATACTTTGAATTGTGTCCCATCACCAAACCCATGGAACAAAAACCAAACCCGATGACCCCCATCAAGTGACCAATTGCAATCACAATCACCATACATATATCTACGGTGGAAATTGGAGTGAACACAATTTGAGGTGCTCTATTCCTTTTCTATTGAAACATGAGCATTCAAAAGTATCCAACATTTTCAAAGAAGTGGCCTACCCTATTGATGTTAGGAAAGTGATAGCATTGGCAACTTCTTGGTGCTTTCCATGTGCTTTCTTTATCCTCCTCCTGTGACTACTTTTTCTCTCATTTGATGGAAAATAGTATATAAGTAATATTTTCCATTTCACATTATCATCATTTTTAGTTGTTGGGCATTTTCACATAAACAAGCCATTTGGTCCATTTATACACGTGTTTAAAGCTTTAAGATTTATGGCATGCACTTATCACAAATCCCAAATGAAATATTGTAACTTGTAAGGTTGGGACTGCGCTAGTCACCAAAAAATGTATAAGCAATCATTGTGCGATGCCGATAAAATTAAGGAGTCAGAGGTGTGGTGCCATACAGCCAGCAAGATATTTTCATCTCCCAACTGTTGTGGATCTGGAATGGTTGATGGTTGCTTGAATTACATTTTAAGAGAATTGGGAGAGAGATGTCCACTGTTTATTTTTCCAAGGCCGCCACCATGATAAGTATATGAAATCCACTCCAACTATTAGATGCGACACCAAAATTAGGAATGGAGCCCAAAAATTAATCCTATCTATGATTCAGGTGAGCCATGCGAAGGGAAATAGTTTGGAGATTAAGCGTTGCTCTATTATCTATTTCCAATGTGTGGTCCACTTGAATCAAATGGGAATGATTTCTGAGCCCTAGGCCTAATATGGGATGATGCACTGGTTAGTTGAAGTGGATTTCATATAAACATCACATTGGGTTGTACCTAAATCATCATTCTTTGCTTGCAAATTTCCTTTAAACATGAAAACTATTTTAGAAAGGGATCAGAAGATAAATTTTATATCAAGTAGGTAGGTTTTTTAAAATAAATAAATAAAAATTAAATGATAGGAATGTAGATATTCACAGTATTTTCGTTCATCCTTCCGTGTAAATGATAGCAAGTCAAGTCAACAATGTTCCCTCCCTCATAGTACTTGAAGAAATTAACCAGCAGCTTCCTTTAGACCCTGTTTGAATTTGTGGAATTTTCTTTTTTATAGAGAAAATGGTGTTTCCAGGAAAATGCCATTTCTAAAAAAGCAAATGAAAAGCTGTTTGCCTTTATTGTTTTTCAAGAAAAATTTCTTGATTTTTATTTCATTGCCAAAATTATTGTTTGAAAGGAAAAGAAGAAGAAAAAGAAAAGAAATTTTCATGAAGATTTTACACAAAGTCATTGGATGACATATCTGTGCACTGAAGATGGATCGTGCCACATATCCAATTGTTGCCAGTGTGCGGCTTGTGTAGGAAATCAATACCATGAAAACTATACCCCCCCTCTCTAAAATGAAGGTGAAGATGATTGGGTGATGAAAGTGTGAGTGATCTCAGGAAATAATCCATCATTTTTAGGTTGTTTGGCTACTTGGAATTGAATGTTTACTTAAAAAAAGTCCAAATCCAAGATTTTAAATTATGGAGATTTTCATTATGTAAGTTGTGTTGGGCACCTTGAATTGTGACGCAGGGATGAACGTGATGAGGTCGATCACCGTCTTCCTCAAGGATAACTACTCCGAATCCACGGAGCTTCTCTGGACTCCTAACAGAGACTTCTCGAATCCACGAGGAAAGAAAGCAGGAAGATAGAAATAAATTCTAATAAATTCGAAATTAATTGATGAATAATTGATTATTTTCTAATATGTCTCCTTACACCATTAATATAGAAAAAAATAAAAATAAACTAAAATTCGTAGTTACCAAAAATAGCAAAATTCTAACTCTAACACAAATCCTAATTCTAATAAAACTCTTCCAAGGCCTAATTTCTAAAAATAAAAATTACAAATAAACTTTTTCTGGAAGAGTCCTAGTATAACTAAAAGTTATTTCTAAAAGGAAAGAAAATCTAAAACTCTAAAAATATTAAAAAATCGGAATTACTAAAAATAGTAAATTTTTTAAAAAAATTCATTTTTGAGCTGAAAGCACGTGTTTTCTGATGAAACGGACAGATGTGACCCACTTTGTGGGTCAGTTCACCTCAGATGGCCCGTTTCAGTAAAGATTGACAGGTTGTACGCCCCGTAACGATACCCGGATCAAAAGTTATGGTCAATTCACGGTCCATCTCCTTGTGGCTCATCCATGCTGGGAATATATCTGTGACACGTTCTACATCAGACCCCTCCACTTGAAAAAAACTCGTCCTCGAGTTACGCAAGAGACTTGGCACATGAGTCTGAGATAACTTCTGACGCCGATGCTCATTATCCTTTTTTTCGTACTTGACATTAAGCTCTTGAGCTGATACAATACATGTACTCATGCTTTCCTTGACTTGACTAATATTGATCAGTTCCTTCACATTTGACACAATACATGTACTCATACTTTCCTTGACTTGACTAATATTGGTCAGTTCCTTCACATCGTTCTTTAAGATCTCATATTTTTTCTGATAATGTGGGCAATTAGGCGGACTTGCCTCTGAGACGGGATCAACGTGATTTTGTATATCTCGTATGGGAGGTAATTTATTAGAGGGTTCATCGAGCACAATCTCCTTAAACTCCTGCAACATCGGCTTCAAATCTTTTGAGATATTCACAGTCTCCATATATTCTTTCTTTTCAACTAATGGATATATATCTCTTATTTTCTTAGATTGTTTAACAAAAACCTGTTCAGTTGTGAGAGACTGTTCCTCAACTTTAGAAGTCTTGGGTTGGTTCTCCCTTCCCATAGGGGCGAGGATAATCTTTTTACCATCTTTAATAAAGAAAATATATAAGTTATCCCGATCCCTATGTATAGCATTAATATTATTTTGCCAGGGTTGACCAAGTAACAGGTGACAAGCTTCCATGTCGACTACGTCACACATTATTTCATCCTTATAATATTTACCAATGGAAAAAGATATACGACATCGTTCAGTTACCTCTGTTTTGTTGATCTCTTTGATCCATTCAATCGTGTATGGAGATGGGTGTCTTTCTGTTTTCAGTTGTAGCTTCTCCACCATTATTTTTGACACGAAATTCTTATCGCTCTTTACATCGATGATCACATTGCAGACTTTTTTGTATGCAGTGCACCTTGTTCGAAAGATGTTGTCTTTCTCTAATTCTATCTCTACCTTTGGCATGTATAACGGTTTCCTCATAATCGAAGTGGTGGCCTGTAATGAACCATCATCTGATGGTGCCTTACAAAAATTGGGATTGTGTCGTACAGTGACCATAGGTGGTTGAGCATCACTTTGAGCTCGGGGCGGAATTAACGCATCCGCAATACGGTTGAGGGTTGCCTGCAGCCCTTGCATGGTTAACTGACTCTTCCGATGGAAAGCTTCCATTCTTTCCGAAAGATAACGAATCCCTAGATCACCGTCCACAGGATTTTGATTCATACCTTCGTTGTTTGCCATCGGCCCGAGGGAAAACTTGGCTCTGATACCAAATTGACGCAGGGATGAACGTGATGAGGTCGATCATCGTCTTCCTCAAGGATAACTACTCCGAATCTACGAAGCTTCTCTGGACTCCTCACAGACACTTCTCGAATCCACGAGGAAAGAAAGCAGGAAGATAGAAATAAATTCTAATAAATTTGAAATTAATTGATGAATAATTGATTATTTTCTAATATGTCTCCTTACACCATTAATATAGAAAAAAAAAAAAAAAAAAACTAAAATTCGTAGTTACCAAAAATAGCAAAATTCTAACTCTAACACAAATCCTAATTCTAATAAAACTCTTCTAAGGCCTAATTTCTAAAAATAAAAATTACAAATAAACTTTCTCTGGAAGAGTCCTAGTATAACTAAAAGTTATTTCTAAAAGGAAAGAAAATCTAAAACTCTAAAAATATTAAAAAATCGGAATTACTAAAAATAGTAAATTTTTTTTAAAAATTCATTTTTGAGCTAAAAGCACGCGTTTTCTGATGAAACGGACAGATGTGACCCACTTTGTGGGTCAGTTCACCTCAGATGGCCCGTTTCAGTAAAGATTGACAGGTTGTATGCCCCGTAACAATACCCAGATCAAAAGTTATGGTCAATTCACGGTCCATCTCCTTGTGGCTCATCCATGCTGGGAATATATCTGTGACACGTTCTACATCAAATTGTAGAAAGAGCAAAAAAGCCATTTGAAATATAACAGTTAATGAAATTGGAAATTCTCAAACTTGGTGGTCAACTTTTAAAGAATAATTGAATAGTGGCCTTTCTGAATCAAAATTTCAAGAGGCCAAACACAAGATTGTGGCGTGGATTAGGAATCTAAATGCAAAAGACCCAAAATTTAAGCTGCCGAACAACCCATCAAAGTGACACTCCTTGGCCTGATCATGTGGATTCTTGAATCCACGAACTAATGCAACTTCAGTCATGGGCGCCATGGGCTTATGAAAGCAAGATGTGGATAGTTGTCTCAAACATTTTTTTTAATTATCAGCACCTGTTGTTTTTTCATCAGATTAGCTAAGGAACAACGGCCTTCATACCTGCCAGTGTGACTCCTTGTATTTCTGGCTCTCTTTTTTTTCCTTCTTTACTTCCATCATGGCATCTTAGAAAAAATGGAATGATGGTATCTTTGCAGCTTGAATTTCGAACCACCGTTGTAGTTGTTATCATCGCCACGATCACCATGACTTATCTTATAGAAGTTGTAGGGCTGTTCTTCAATTATTGTGTTTTACGACTGATTGCATCTACCTCTCTGTTGTAAGACCATTACACTACTTTATAGAGAAAATCGTTGCTTTACCTAGTATCAGAGCAAAGATTCAAGTCTTTGTGGGGGGAGGTAAATGCAATTATGATCTAGGGGTTAAAACACTGTGCTGAATATGACATGAAATATAAGGCCCACCTGAATTTCCATCGGGACATTATGTTGATTGTGCCTGGGATGATCCCCTGCTCAAACAGACCATTTGTTTCATTTGTACACATATGCTTAAAACCTAAGGATTTATTCCATGCACCCTCTCCAAAATGTTGCAACTTGCAAGGTTCCTGTTTTGGTATGTGGTGATCCAGTTGTTAGTGAACCACACCGATTAGAAAAATAGTAATAATTGTACAGTAATCATTATTGAAATTCCAAGATTTAAGAGGTGAGCTGCCATCCACCTAGCAATATATTCTTTGGAAGTAACTAGGCATCAACCATGCACTACTTAACTAAGTCGTGTTGGGGTGTCAAACTTTGGGCCCACCATGATGTATGTATTATATCCACATCACTGTAGGGCATGAGCCAAAAGAATGAGTTGGATCCAAACCTTAAGTGGACAATACTACATAAAATATTGGAGATAGCGATGCCCACTGTTGAAACCTTTCTAATGGTCCACCATGATATTTATTAGCCATCCAACTTACTTATAAGGTTAGCATACATGGTTAAAGGGAAAACACTAACATTAGCTTAATCTGAAATTTGTGTGGGCCAAATCTCAGGTGCGCCACACCACAGGAAACATTGGTGATTGACCGTCCACTATTAAAAACCTACTGTGGATATAAGAAAAAATTATCAAGGTGGGGTACATGGAAAGGATAACACCCACCAACGCGTTATCACGGGAACACCTTGTCAGCTTTCATTTTCATCTTTCAACTGTGGTGGGCCTGCAGAGTTATGGCAATCTGAATCCGTGGATTATGTGTAATGGGAATACTGTGTTTCCCTGACCTCAAGGGGCTGGGCATGATCAATGTGTAGTGTATCCACGCTGTTCAGCCATCTTTATATTTCATTTCATGACTTCATCCCCAAACTTAAGCAGATCCAAATCTCAGTTGGACCACGGTACTAAAAACTGTGGTGAATTATCATTAAAAAATTATTGTGGGCTATAAAAGTTTTAGATAATGCTGATCTTCGTATTTGCCCTTCCTCCAGTTCTGTTAGACCTTATCAGCAGGTTGGATGGAAAACAAACACTACAGTGGGCCATATGACCTAGGTAGTTTTTTAATGGTAAGCATTTAATAAACACTCTTTCTTGTGATGTGGCTCAGCTTAGATTTTGACCTGCTTAATTTTTGACACTATTTGCTAAAATGATCATAAAAGGCTGATGGACGGCATTGATATATAATACATACATCAAGGTTAGCAGAACACCCACTAACGTGTTACCAGGCAACACCTCATCCGCTGGCGTCCATATCAGATGGCACTCGGGGTCACTTTAAATTATTGTACGGTGAGGAATCTTGGTTAGGTGGGATATATATATATATATATATATATATATATATATATATATATGTGGGAAAAGTACAATGCGCTGGAGCTCACGGCTCCGTCCCATGCGGTGGAGCTGCGTGGGCCCCACCGTGATGCCTTTCAAACATCTACCCCATCATTCAGATGCGCCATTCCACCGTGGACTTGGGTCTCAAAAATCAAGTCAATCCGTGACTTATGTGGGCCACACCACATATAGAAGTGGAGAGGGACCGTGCAACCATTAAAACATTCATAATCATTTTTGGGGCCCACAAAAGAGGTGGTTTGCAAATCCATCATATACATTATGTGTCTCCCACTTGTATGATGGTTCAGACCAAGATTCAGCAGCATTCAAAACTCAGGTGGGTCCCACCAAGTGCTTTTATATGTTTTAACGGTGTCTTCAAATGATTTTAAATGATATGGCCCACCTGAGTGCCATATACGTCTGATTATTGGGATATCCCATCATTTAAAGGGGAACGGTCGACATGCATCACAGTGGGGCCCACACAGCCCAATCTCATGACAAGCTTATCGTGAGCTCGAGCGCATCGTATCTTTTCCCTGTATATATATATATATATATATATATATATATATATATATATATATATATATATATATATATATATATATATATCCAGCTGTGTGGGTCTCATAATGATGTGTGTCTAGCATCTGCCCAATCAGCTAGATGCATCGTTCCATGGTGGACCACGGGCTTAAAAGTCAAGTCAATCCATAGCTTTGGTGGGCCACACTACATACAACAGTTGAAAGGGTTTACTCTCCCATTAAAACATTCCTAATCATTTATCGGGTCCACTGAGATGTGATTCACAAATTCAGCCCATCCATTATATGTGTCCCACTTGGATGAGGGGTCAAACCAAGTTTCAGCCGCATTCAAAACTCTGATGGCCCCACCGCATCCCCGCAGGTTAGATTGCTGGGATCGTTTGATCATTTAGGAATTTGTGTTGTGGTCCATCCTGGCCAGGGCACATGAGATGAAGCATACATATCTATGGTGGTCCGTGAAGTTTTGTCCCATCACCAAACCCATGGCTCAAAAACCAAACCAATTGCAATCAATATCATCACCATGCGTGTCCATAGTGTAGATTGTATGAACACAATTCGATGGGTCTTTGTGGTCAGTCAATACATTATTAAGAAGGTGGCCCACCATAAAAGCATCAGCACTGCCAGCTCTTGGCACATTCCCCGTGCTTTCTTTATACTTATCTTTCAAGTCTTTTTTCTCCCACTCGATAGAAAATATCATATAAACCACGATTTCATAATTTTTCCATTCCACATTTTCACCACTTTCCATCCTTTCCTTCGGTCATTACTACCTGAGTGGAGAGAAAGGTAGTAGAGAGAATTCTTTCTCCATTTTCATCATCTTCCCTCTTCCTTTTCTCCATTATCACAAGTGTGTTGTGGTCCACTTGTGTGAATGGTTTTTTTCACTCTCTGCTTCTAATACATTATTTGGCAGGGCTGTCTTGGCTTCTTTCAAGTGAAATAGTTTGGTGAGATATTTTTTAGTTTAGAGGATCAGATCGGCATCAAACTCTTTGCTGTAAAAACTGGTAAGATCTTAACCATCTATCTTTAGATTATCTGTTCTCATCTTCGTTCCTGAAATTTTGATACTTAAGATTATCTGTTCTTATCTCCCTTCCTGAAAATTTGATACTTAAAAATACTGAGTTTTTGCTACCAACACTGGTTCACTCCACTAAGTAAATGAGATGTCTTATAAATCATGCCAATCCAACCATCAAGTGGTCAACCTTGAAGATTTGGAGGCTTATGTTATGGCCCATTTAGCCTAATATTTTAGGTGTCCAATTTTTTTGGTGGAGCATCCTCTGGACGATTTAGATGTCATATATGGACTGTGATGGTCCGATTCTTGTCTAGTGTCCTCTTACACAATAGTGGGCATTAGGGCCATTTGGTACATATTCCTCTGATCCCTATAATGGTGATTGTGACCGTTCACTAGTCTTTATTCAATCTTCAATTATTTTAATTAATGTCAATCGTAAATCCAAGCGCAGTCTTAGCAAATTGATGTTGGACAGGTCACAAACACTTTCATGGTAAAGATGGACCAAAGAAGGCCTGATCCGAGACAGAAGTGATCCGGACCGTCGAAACCCTAAAACAATCATATCTCACAAACTAAGATGAGTTTTTTGACATATCATATATATATATATATATATAACACCCACACACTCACGCCACACGCACACACACACAGTGGAATTTCACCACCATGGGTACTCGAACCCTTGACCCGGTGTTGAAACTCCAAGGAGTCTACCACCCAGTGACATATCATATATGATTTTGGAACAGGAGAAGCTACTTAACCAACCAACCCACTACACCGAGTTGCCCATCCCAGATTTGTGAGATTCCATCATATCAACAGCCAAAAGTCTCTTTTATTTTGATTTTTACCATAAATAGTCATTTTTATCTAGAGTAAAACTAATAATAATCTTTTGAGTTGTAAGAGGCGTGCCGAACGTGAAAATAGCTTAGAAAAGTTAGGGGAATAACGATGGTTAGCCCAAATTGGACACTCACTATCTTTGGCTGAAAACTATGAAGTCTAGTACAAATCATAACTGTCTATAAATGGTAAGTTTACTGTTTATAGTAAGTCATGTTTTTAAGGTGTTTGAGTTGGATTCCGAGTCTAAAATTACATCTTAAGTTTGAGTTTATTATTTAAAGGATTGTAATTTTTTTTTTTTTTTAATTATCAATCAATTTATTTCAAATTTATTAGAAATTATTTCTACTTTTACCCCTCATGAATTGGAGGAAGCTCTGTGTGGAGTTTAGAGAGCTCCGTGGATTTGAAGTAGATATCCCCTTAGGAAGACGGTGATCTACCTCATCACACCCTCCCTGCATCACAAGTAGAAGTATTGATCTTGATGGCTACCCTCGTTCTTTTTAAAGAGCTTTGTTATGCCACATGCGAGCATATACTGCCATGTCACGAAATCTAATCTATCCTCTGAAGAGAGAAATGGAGATGAATATTAAAGTACTGACTATCTTAATGGAAATTGATGGCTAGCCACCTTTTGCTTAGTCCATTTATGAATGGAGCATGGTCGGATGATCAAGATCACCCATCAGCTCACCTGAAAAAACAAACTCATGGGAGAATCTGTCTGACATTCTCTATTATTCCCTATTGAATGTGGAATTTAAGCTGATTTTTATGAGCACCAGGATGTTACTTGGAAGGATAGGATCATCCAATTGATGTCATATTTATATAGTGGCCCATCAACCTTAGACTTTGTGAGATTAACATATCAAGGATCCACCCACGAGCCACGTTAGCCTTATCAAACAATAGATAAACATAAAGGTAGGGTTCTAACGCAAGGGAGGACGTGATGGGGTTGATCACCATAAAGGTAGGATTCTGACACAAGGGAGGACGTGATGGGGTTGATCACCATCTTCCTTGATAAATACCTTGAATCTAAAAGAGAAAATCTTGAGTCTATGAGAAAAATAGAATTTCTTAAAAGTTTTAATTGATAGATAAATAAAAAATAAAAGAATTAACACCTTTAAATAACACTAAATGAACCAAAAAATCATAATCAATGATCCCTAATTGAATAAGAAAATAATTTTAGAAAAGTACGTAAATTTTTGCTACCTACATGCCTATCGTCGACCTATAGATTTGACAGGTTGAAACAACTAAAATGTGTCCAGAGATTTAAATTAAATAAAAAAATAAAAAAATGTGATTTTTAACTTATCAATCGGTTTGTCGACCTATCGAACTGAATTTCGACTCATTGACAAGATTTGTCAACCTGTCTAAACTAGCAAAAATCAGCTAGCAAGCAATCTAAAATAATATTTCAACCCGTCGAACAATATTTCAGCCTTTCTAAACTGACAAAAATCAGTCAACAAGCAATTCGAAATTTCAACATGTCAACCACAAAGGTTGACTAGTCCAATTATGCTGAATTTTTTTATGATTTCTCCTTAGGCTTCTTCTGGTCCATGTGTATTACGAATATGCTTGATCTTCATCCTACATTAGGTCCATTTAATTTTATTAATTTTATTTTTTTAAAAAAAAGTGAGCCAATAGCCCTCTTAAAATCTAGGGATTTTTCTAATGGTTGCTGTATTTTGTCCTACAGATTAAAACTTCCTATTTTTAAACTATATTTTATAGAACCATCTACCGTTTTCACTGTCAAATCTCTATCATTAACATTTAGTCTCTCATTTAAAAGCATTTGGAACAGTGCACACTAGCCTCATTAGTGAGGCCATACCAGGCAGTCACGAGCTAGGTGAGGCCCACTGTTTGTAAGAAATCCACAGTATCACCCGTTAATTTCACCATATCATTTTAGTTTGTGAGCCTAAAAATGATGGAAATCCAAAACTCAAGTTGGCCACATGCAGGCAATAGTAAAGAGGAAAATATGTACCATTGTAACCTTCCAAGGGTCTACTGTGATGTTTATTTGCCATCCAAAATGGTCATAAGATCATTCCCATAGGGATGAACATTAAAGGCAAAAATACTATCCTGATGCAAAACTTCTATGAACAGTCAGTGTTGGCACCTTCCTGCCTTGTGGCATACTTCTGTTTTGGATCTGCCTCATTTTTTGGCTCACCCCCTAAAATGACAAGGCAGAATGGGATGAAATAGTCTTAAACATCATGGTGGGCCCGAGCGTTTCAAGGGCTTCCATTCAATTGAAACTCATTATTAATGCATGCATCATGCATTGAATGTTAACTGGATTACATAGTACTGTGCCACAAATCTATGGGCCATATGATGTATGTGTTTTATCCATACAGTCCATCTGTTTTACCCCTCATTTTAGGGCATGAGCCCAAAAATAAAGCTGATCCAAAGCTCAGGTCAACCACACCAATGAAAAAAGTGGGGATAATGAGGCCCACCGTTGAAACCTACCTAGGACTCATCATGATGTTTTTGAGATATCCACCCCATCCATCTGTTTTTCTGTCTCATAATAAGGGGTGGCCCAAAAATGAGGCAAATCCAAAACTCCGTAAGCCACATAGGATGAAATAATAAGAAGCGCAATGCCTAGTGTTGAAACCTTCCTGGATCCATTGTGATATTTATATGCCATCTAAATTGCCTTACCCCGTGATGAAGGTAGGGCTCACCATGATACATTTTGAGAAATTTAACCCAGACATCCATTTTTTAACAGCTCATGTTAGTGGGTGGGCCAAAAAATGAAGCAGATCGAGATCTTTGGTGGGTCACATTGAAGGAAACAGTGGAGATTGAATGGCCACAATTGAAATTTTCCCAGGGCCCACCATGTTGTTTATATGCCATACATACCGGCCATAAGGTCATTCCCACCCCCGGAAATCATATGGAGAAATGATTGGTGGGATGGATATTTCAAAAGATTATTGGGCCTCATAACTGGGTCCACTACCTAAAACGAGCAGACAAAAATGGCCAAGAAGGTGTATTTCTCAAAACATCAAAGTGAATGCAGATTGGTTGCGACGCCCACTAGGACCTAGCTAGAGATGGACTGTCCTCTTGGGAGCTCTATGGAGCCCACCTTGAAGTATGGGTTATCCATGTCGTCGATCTATTTTGCCGGATCATTTTAGGGCAAGATCCCAAAAAGGATGCAATCAAATGACGCAGGGATGAACGTGATGAGGTCGATCACCGTCTTCCTCAAGGATAACTACTCCGAATCCACGGAGCTTCTCTGGACTCCTCACAGAGACTTCTCGAATCCACGAGGAAAGAAAGCAGGAAAATAGAAATAATTCTAATAAATTCGAAATTGATTGATGATTTCTTAAAAACGAGTTTACACCCCTTTAAATAAGGGAACCAAGCAACATGAAAGAAATCAGACTCATACTACAACTAAAACTCCTAGAATTCGCAACTTACTATAAATAGTAAACTTACTATTTATAGACGGTCACGATGTCTACTAGTGTGCAAGGTTTTCGGCCAAAAATAGTAAGTGTCCTATTTGGCTTCAACAAACCGTTCTCCTAATTATCCTAAGCACTTTTCATGTTGGACACAACTCCTAAAGCCCAACGGATGAAAAGTTATACTCAAACTAAAACTTACTATTTATAGTAAAAACAAAATTAAAACGAGGAAACGACCGTCGATCAGGGGGTTTTTCGCAAATCCGGGCTGCGCAACCCGGCGTAGCGGGGTTGGTTGGCTAAAGTAGCTCGTTCTACCCCAAAATCATATATTTTACGTCGGATAACTCATTCCGGATTGTGAGATACGCCCGATCTAAGGTCCGATGGTCCGGATCACTTCTGTCGCCGACCGTGCCTTTTCTGATCCATCTTAGCCATGAAATTGTCCGCGACCCGCTCTACATCAGTCCCCTCCACTTGAAAAGAACTCGTCCTCGAGTTCTCCTCCTGCGCTGGTTCATGATACTCGGTCAGGTCCGCAACGTTGAAAGTCCATGAGATCGCCATGTCATCTGGAAGATCAACAACATAAGCATTGTCATTGATCTTTCGGATGATCGGTACCGGTCCAATCTTCTTATTCTTCAGCTTGTTGTACATCCCGGTCGGAAATCTTTCTTTTCGCAAATGGACCATTACCTGGTCGCCCACCTCGAACACTTTTTGTCGACGATGCTTGTCCGCTTGTTCCTTATACTTTTCGTTCGAGGCGTGTAGCTTAGTCTGCACCTCCGCATGAATACCCATGATCCTGTCTGCCATATGTTCTGCTGCAACACTCATGCCTGGGAGCTTGGGCAGAGGGACCAAGTCTAGTGTGTGGCGAGGTACTCGTCCGTAAATAACCTGGAACGGAGATTTCCCTGTCGAGCGGTTCACCATGTTGTTGAATGCAAACTCCGCTTGAGACAAGGCCAAATCCCACTGCTTCGGTTTCTCTCCTGAAATACATCGAAGGAGGTTTCCCAAAGTGCGATTCACAACTTCGGTCTGCCCATCAGTCTGTGGGTGGTAAGCACTGCTGAATTGAAGTCGTGTATCGAATCGAGCCCACAAAGTCCGCCAAAAGTGGCTAATGAACTTCGTGTCACGATCAGAAGTAATGGTCTTAGGGACCCCGTGTAGCCGTACGACCTCCCTGAAGAATAAATTCGCCACATGTGTTGCATCAAGGGTCTTCTTGCATGGGATAAAGTGCGCCATCTTGGAGAAACGATCTACCACTACGAACACCGAATCCATGCCGCGTTGTGTTCGTGGAAGACCAAGTACGAAGTCCATTGATAAATCCTCCCAAGGACCGTCAGGCACAGGTAACGGGGTGTAAAGGCCCGTATTCTGAGATTGTCCCTTGGAGGTCTGACAAGTATGACAACGTTGTACGGCTCTTCCCACATCACGTACTAATTGCGGCCAGTAATACCGCTCTTCCACAAGAGCTCGCGTCTTGTCTCGCCCAAGGTGTCCACTGAGGCCACCTCCATGTAGTTCCTGAATAATCTGCTCCCTTAGAGAACTTTGGGGGATGCACAATCGATTCCCTTTGAAGAGAAAACCATCCTGTATATGAAAGTCACTGGGGTGACCTTCTTGGCACTTCAACCAGGAATCTTTGAAGTCTTCATCCTCGGCATATAGCTCCTTGAGACAGTCAAAGCCGACCACCTCATTGCTCACCGTAACAAGTAGTGACGCACGACGGCTAAGTGCATCAGCCACCTTATTCTGCTGACCTGACTTATGCTTCAGAACAAACGTAAATTCCTGTAAAAATGCAACCCATCTAGCATGCACACGATTTACGTTAGTCTGACTATTGATAAACTTTAATGCCTGATGGTCGGTGTACAGAACAAACTCCCTCTGAATCAGATAATGCCGCCAATGTCGCAGCGCCTGAACAACTGCGTACAACTCAAGCTCGTAAGTCGACCACTTCTTTCGGGCTTCACTGAGCTTCTCGCTATAGAAGGCTACCGGCCTGCCTTCCTGTGATAATACTCCTCCTATTCCGACATATGAAGCGTCACACTCCACCTCAAATAATTTATCAAAATTAGGAAGCACCAAGATCGGTGTTGTAGACAAACGATGCTTGATCTCATGAAAGCTCTTATCAGCTTTATCGGTCCACTGGAACGGCCCTTTTTTCATGCAGTCCGTTATTGGTGCGACTATGGTGCTAAAATCTCGCACAAATCGACGATAGAAAGTCGCCAATCCGTGAAAACTCCTCACCTCATGAATGTTTGTCGGGATCGGCCATTCCCTAATAGCTCGCACCTTTTCATCGTCCACCCGAATTCCTGTGGACGTTACAACAAATCCTAAAAACAACAGGCTGTTAGTTAAAAAACTACACTTTTTCAAGTTGAGGTACAACTTGTTATCTTGTAAGACCTGCAGCACCTGCCTGAGATGTTTCTTATGCTCCGCCTCATCCTGGCTATATATCAATATGTCATCAAAATATACTACCACAAATCGGCCAGTGAACGGTTTTAGAACTTGATTCATCAAACGCATAAAAGTACTTGGTGCGTTCGATAGGCCGAAAGGCATGACTAGCCACTCATATAACCCTTCTTTTGTCTTGAATGCCGTTTTCCATTCATCGCCGGGTCGAATACGAATCTGATGGTACCCACTCTTTAGATCGAGTTTAGAGAACACTTTAGCCCCTTCTAACATATCGAGCATGTCGTCCAACCGTGGTATTGGAAACCGATATTTAATAGTAATTTTGTTAATTGCTCGGCTGTCGACACACATGCGCCAGCTTCCATCTTTTTTTGGCGTTAATAATGCTGGTACAGCACATGGGCTCATGCTCTCTCTCAATAGACCCTTACGGATCAATTCCTCCACTTGCCCCTGAAGTATCTCACACTCCTTCGGACTCATCCGATAATGAGGGCGATTGGGCAGGCTAGCCCCAGGGACGAGGTCTATGTGATGTTGGATGTCTCTCATGGGGGGCAATCCATCAGGTAAATCTTCAGGCCAGACTTCTTTGAATTCGTTTAGTAACAGTCTTAAGCTTGGAGGGATGTTTGAGGGTTCCTCCTTCTCGCCCTTCACCACTACGGCATATACCTCGCCGGTTTCCTTGGACTCCTGTATGAAATCTCGAATGGTCAAGAGAGAACTCCCCTCCACTTTAGAGGCTTCAGGGTGGTTCTCTGGTGCCATAGGGGCAAGGATTATTTTTCGACTATCCTTGACGAATATGTAGACATTGTCTCGCCCCCGATGGGTCGCATCACGGTCCGACTGCCAGGGTCGACCGAGTAGCATATGGCAGGCTTCCATGTCAACCACGTCACAAAGTATCTGATCCTTATAATGTTTACCAATTGAAAACGAGATAGTGCATTGTTCAGTTACCTTGGTCTCGTTCACTTTTTTTATCCAGCCAATTGAGTACGGGGAAGGATGTTTCGTCGTTGGTAGCTGCAACTTATCCACCATCACTCTTGAGACGATGTTCTCGCTGCTACCACTGTCTATGATCACATCACAGACCTTTCCGCTGACAGTGCACCGAGTACGAAATATATTGTGCCGCTGTGGATGTAATTCCTTTCGTGAGGTATACAGTAGTCGCCTCACAACGAGAGATTCGCCACGATCTTCGCCTGTCACTTCATCGCCACCTGCTATTTCTTCAGTGGTTTGTTCATATTCATCAAAGCCATGATTCTCTTCCACGGCCTCATCTTCAGTGCCCCCTTCGTTTATAGTCAAGTGCGCTACCGGACGTTGAGGACAAGTGTTTGATAAGTGGCCTGGCTGGCCACAGCGGTAACAATTGTTCGGCCTTGGCCGAGCATAAGGATTCGGAATCCTACTCGGGCCCGCTGTTGTGGGTGCTGCCCGTTGAGGTTTGGATGGTCCGCTCCCCGTATCACGGTTCGCGGGTGGAGGAGGTTGAGGACGTTCTCCTACTGAATCTTTTCCTCGAGCCAGCACTGGATCCTGTGTGGGACCTGTCATAGGGGGTCGATTTGAAGGATAGGGACGAGCAGGAGCTCTTGCAAGCTGTGTTTCTGCCCTTCCTGCCAATTGAACTGCTTCATCTACTGTCCCGACTGGGTACATCTGAACTCGATCCTGAATTACCGGTCGCAACCCACCTATAAATCGTGCCACTTTTTGTGACTCAGATTCTGACAAATCGTTTCGTGTAGCCAACCGCTGGAATTCTTCAGTGTAATCTGTAACAGTTCGATTTCCTTGTCGGCAATTCTGGTATTGCTGGAATAATATCTGCTCATAATCACTAGGGAGAAATCGTGAACGAAGAAGACGTCTCATTCGAGGCCATGATGCGATGGGCGCCTTGTTTTGGCGGGCTCGTGAGAGTTGCAATTGTTCCCACCATGCAGAAGCACCAGATTTTAATTTAAACGCTACCAACTTCACCCTTTTATGGTCTGGCACATCCATATAATCGAAATATCTCTCTACTTCGGCTAGCCAATCGAGAAAATCTTCGATACGTAATAAACCGTTAAAACTAGGAAGTTCAGCCTTACCTCGATAGTCTCTTTCAGCACGATCTAGACGATCGCCTCCATGGATTGGTCGTCGATCAAAACCCTCATTAATGTCCTCATCGCTGGAACTAGAATCATCTGGTGTAGCCCTACGATTTACCGCTGGTAGTGCTCTGCGATAATCAGGGTCACGTCGTACAGCAACCACGGGTGGTGGAGCGACCATAGGTGGTGGAGCACCGCCTAGGGCTAGGGGCGGAAGTAGCGCATACGCAAGACGGTCGAGGGTTGCCTGCAGCCCTTACATGGTCAACTGACTCTCCCGATGGAAAGCTTCCATTCTTTCCGAAAGATAACGAATCCCTGGATCATCGTCCACAGGATTTTGATTCATACCTTCGTTGTTTGCCATCGGCCCGAGGGAAAACCTCGCTCTGATACCAAATTGACGCAGGGATGAACGTGATGAGGTCGATCACCGTCTTCCTCAAGGATAACTACTCCGAATCCACGGAGCTTCTCTGGACTCCTCACAGAGACTTCTCGAATCCACGAGGAAAGAAAGCAGGAAAATAGAAATAATTCTAATAAATTCGAAATTGATTGATGATTTCTTAAAAACGAGTTTACACCCCTTTAAATAAGGGAACCAAGCAACATGAAAGAAATCAGACTCATACTACAACTAAAACTCCTAGAATTCGCAACTTACTATAAATAGTAAACTTACTATTTATAGACGGTCACGATGTCTACTAGTGCGCAAGGTTTTCGGCCAAAAATAGTAAGTGTCCTATTTGGCTTCAACAAACCGTTCTCCTAATTATCCTAAGCACTTTTCATGTTGGACACAACTCCTAAAGCCCAACGGATGAAAAGTTATACTCAAACTAAAACTTACTATTTATAGTAAAAACAAAATTAAAACGAGGAAACGACCGTCGATCAGGGGGTTTTTCGCAAATCCGGGCTGCGCAACCCGGCGTAGCGGGGTTGGTTGGCTAAAGTAGCTCGTTCTACCCCAAAATCATATATTTTACGTCGGATAACTCATTCCGGATTGTGAGATACGCCCGATCTAAGGTCCGATGGTCCGGATCACTTCTGTCGCCGACCGTGCCTTTTCTGATCCATCTTAGCCATGAAATTGTCCGCGACCCGCTCTACATCATCAAATGCTCAAGTGGACCACACTATAGGAAGTAATGGTGACAATGACACCTACCATGATGTTTATTTGCCATCCAACATATTCATAAGGTCACATAGATCTAGATGAAGGGAAAACATAAATATTAGTTTGATACAAAACTTTTGTAGTCCCCAACAAGTTTTCGACAATAGGTGTTGAATCCCCATTGCTTCATGTAGTGTGGTTCACTTGAGCCTTCGGACTGCCTCCTTTTTGTGCTCATACTCTAAAATGATCGGTCAAAATGGATGGAAAGTGTAGATAAAACATGTATATTGCAGTGGGCCTTTTAGAGCCCCTATTAGGACCGTCTATCTCTAAGTAGGTCCTGGTGGGGGCAGTACCCAATCTGAGTCCCATCAGGATGAGGCATTCATGTTTCAAAAGTGCACCGGTGTAGTTTCAACAATGGGAGTCTAATACCATTGCTTCAAGTCATGTGGTTGTTGAGTGTTGGATATGCCTCATATTTGGGCCCACCCCCTAATGAGATGGTGAAATTGTTAGAGGGGCTAGATTTCTTTAAAACATTATGCTGGCCACATGAATTTTTGGAGCTCCTCTAAATAGTTGTTAAATACCATTGTTTTGAGTGGAGCAGTCCACTTGAGTGTCAGATTGCCTCATATTTGAGCTCACCCTCTAAAATAAGCTAACAAAAATGGCAAATAGGTGGATTTCTCAAAAACATCATGGTGGACTACATGAATTTTTGAAACTCCTCCATTATAACATTGGGGGTTCAATACCACTGTTTCAAGCCAAGTAGCCCATTTTAATTTTGGATCTTCATCATGTTGGGCCCACCAAAAAATAGTGCACGGGATGGATTTCTATCACGGTGGGAAATATGAGTTTAATGAGCTCAACAAAATGGGGGGCGGGGTGGATTTCTCAAAAATATCATGGTGGGCCAGCGTTGTTTCATCCGTGGACCGCATGGATCCGATTTTCTATTTGGACAGGCAGCGTTCTGTTAGTCAAAAGTCAAATATGGAAAAGGCAGCTGTTTTTTCAGAAATAGTCTAAAATTGGGCCATTTTGGGCTTATGGCCCAAAAGGGAGCTGGCTGAATGCAAAAATCTCTAAAATCCATGTCAAGGTTGACCAATCTCTTCTCATAACCAGTCTCTTCTTCTGAAAAGGATTTCTTTGAATCAAACATGGAATTCCTTCGTCACTTGCAAGGTCATTAGCTGCTCAGCATGAATAAAGTTTTAGATACGGGCCCACATGAATTGATCCTGATTGTGCCGGATGATTCCCTGCATAAAGAGATCATTTGTTCCTTTTATACATGTGTATTTTAAACCTTATAATTTAAGCAATGCATCTAGGAGTCAGAGAGCAAAAAAATTGCACTAGTTGTCACAGTGATGTCGAAAATTCCAAGAGCCAGAGGAGTGGCGCCATCCAGGTAGAAAGATATTTTCATCTCTAAACTGTGATGGGCCATGCAGGCTTGATGGCTGTCTGGATCATCTTTTAACTTATTTCAAGCTTCTGCATACCATTGTTTATGTACTTGGTAATTGGATGTTTCTAACCATCTGATCGTTGTCCACAGTTCTCCATTAGAAAAAAAGGAATATGATTGTTTGATCATTGAGGCTTTTGGGCTGTGGCCCATGATTGACAGGGAACATGAGATGAAGCATACATGTCTATGGTTGTACCTCGAATTATATCCCATCACCAAACCCATGGCAAAAAAAAAAAAAAAAACCAAAATGGGTCCCTTCAAGTGACCAGTTACGATCATGGTCACCATACATATCTTTGGTCGAGATTGCAGTGAACACAATCTGAGGTATTCTAGCCTGAGAGCTTCCTTTCCTATTGAAATATGAGCAATTAAAAGTATCCTGCTTTCTCAAGGAAATTGGCTCATCACATTGATGTTATTAAAGCAACAACATTGGTATCTTGGTGCTTTCCATGTTCTTTCTTCATCTCTCTTTTTATTCATTTTTCTCTCACTTGATGGAAAATAGCATATAGGTCCACAGTTTGATTATTTTCCCTTCCACATTTATCACCAATTTCAATTCTTTGGCATTTCCACAGTACCAAGAAAAGATGGCAGAAGTATTTCTCTCCGCTCTTGTTCAAACAATGATGGGGAACATGAATTCTCTACTTTTGCAACAGTTTGAAACAGCATGGGGTGTCAAGAAAGAGTTGGGGAAGCTAGAGAGCACATTGTCGACGATCCAAGCAGTACTTCAAGATGCAGAGGAGCAGAAAATGAAGAGCCAGGCACTGAAGAATTGGCTAATGAAGCTTAAGGGTGTGGCCTATGATGCAGATGACTTGATAGATGAGTTCTTAACTGAAGCTTTTTGTCAGAAAGTGAGGACAGGGCCTGCTATGATGAACAGGGTGCGCAACTTCTTTTCTCTTCCGAACTCACTTGTATTTCGCCTGAAGATGGGGAGTAGGATAAAGGAGATTGGGGAGAGATTATGTGCAATTGCAGAGGAGAGGAAGTTCCATTTGAGAGACGGAGCTGTAGATCCACGAGTCAATACTGAAGAGAGACTGCAAACAGACTCTTTGATTGAGTCGGAAGTTTTTGGCAGAGATGAAGATAAGAAGAAAATTGTAGAGTCGTTGATTCATGTTGGTACTCAAGAAGATGTCTCGATCATCCCCATAGTTGGTATGGGGGGCCTTGGGAAGACCACACTTGCACAATTTGCTTACAATGACAAGAGGGTAGAAGATCATTTCGAGCTAAGTATGTGGGTTTGTGTGTCAGACAATTTCGATGTGATGAGGGTAATAAAATTAATCATTGAATCAGCAACTGATAGCAAATGTGATCTCGAAGGTATGGATTCACTGCAGCATGGCCTCCAACAAAACCTAAGTGGGAAGAAGTTTTTACTCGTGTTGGATGATGTGTGGGAGGAAAATCCTGAGAAGTGGAATTCACTGAAAAAATCTCTCAGAGGTGCCAGGGGTAGTAAAATCATAGTTACTACCCGTATTGAAAATGTTGCTTCAATCATGGGCACTCTCCCTTCACATCATTTGTCAATATTATCAGATGAAGATTGTTGGTCTCTGTTCAGGCAACGGGCATTTGGGCATGGAAGACAAGAACATCCAAACCTAATAAGGCTTGGAAAGGAAATTGTGAATAAGTGCGGGGGTGTTCCTTTGGCAGCGAAAGCACTCGGAAGCTTGATGTACCTTAAAACAGAGGAAAGCCAGTGGTTGATTGTCAAAGAAAGTGAAATTTGGAATATACAATTAGAAAAGAATCCCATTTTACCTGCTCTAAGGTTGAGTTATTTTCATCTGCCATCTCATTTGAAGCAATGCTTTGCATACTGCTCATTATTTCCAAAAGATTATAGAATTGAGAAGGAGAAACTGATCCAACTTTGGATGGCCGAAGGTTTCATTCAATCATCTGTCGGAAGTAACCACATGGAAAACATCGGTGGAGAGTATTTCAATAATCTATTACGGCGGTCCTTCTTTCAAGATGTTGAGAAAGACGATGATGGGAATATAGTATGGTGCAAGATGCATGACCTCATGCATGATCTTGCACGCTTTGTTGCAGGGACTGAATGCTCGATTGTGCAGGTAGAGAATGCAGAGAGCATCCATAACATATCCCGCCGTTTGTCCTTGGAGTGTGGGTATAGCAGGAAGGTCCAAACATTCCCAAAGGCCTTGAAGAAAGTAAAGCATTTGCGAACACTGCTGCTGCTTGAAGGAGATAGGTTCAGCATCCCCCGTAATCATTTTATACATTTTATGTGCTTACGCGTGTTAGATTTAAGTGAAGCCAACGTTACTCAGGAGTCGTTGGTTTCAATCGGCAAGCTGAAACACTTAAGATACCTGGACCTGTCTAATACTAATATAAAATCCCTTCCTGAATCCATCAGCACCCTTCACCATCTGCAAACCTTGAGACTGTTGAGGTTGAATGAAATTGCAGAGTTACCAAGGTACATGAGCAATATGACTAGCTTAAGACATCTTGAAATAGATGGGTATGATTATAAATTGACCCATATGCCAGCTAATATGGGGGAATTAAAGTTCCTTCAGACCTTGCCAATATTCATCATTGGTCAGGAGAGAGGATGTGGTATAAAAGAGCTGCAAGACCTAAAACTTCGAGGAAGCTTGATTATTCGAAACCTCGAGAACGTGATGTGTAGAGCAGATGCACAGGAAGCAAACTTGAAGGAGAAGCCAAACCTTCGTAAGTTATGCTTTTCATGGGGTTCATGGGGTCAGGATATTGATCTTAAGTTGGCAGGAAATGTTGAGGAAACCCTTGAAGGTCTCCGACCACATCCGAATCTCAAAAGGTTGGAGGTTGAACGGTACGTGGGTGTCAGATTTCCACATTGGATGACTTCTTCATTGCTTTCGAATCTGGTTGAAATCTCACTGATCAATTGCAGAAGATGCGAACAGCTTCCCATGCTTGGCCAATTACCATTGCTTAAGGTTCTTGTGATACAGGGAATGCATGCTGTGAAATCTATTGGCAACCATTTCTATGGTGACAATGTTGCACAGGGATTCCCATCACTGGAAAAACTCACGTTGAGTGATCTGCCTAATTTAGAGGAGTGGTCAGGATTCAACGGAAGAGAAGTACTCCCCTGCCTTAATGAACTGTCTGTATACAGTTGCCTAAAGTTAACAACACTTCCATGCCTTCAGTCTCTAAAAGAATTGACATTGGATGATGGTAACGAGATGTTGTTAGGTTCAGTGGCAAACCTAACCTCACTTTCCGACTTGAGGATTCAAGATTTCAAGGAGCTAAGGTCGTTGTCGGGTGGGTTGTTCCCAAATCATACCCGTCTGTTGACCCTAGAAATTAGCGGATGCCCAAAGCTTGAGTCTCTGTCGGGGGAGCTTGGAAACCTTGCTGCTCTAGAGTCTCTGTCTGTTCATTGGTGTGATGAGCTGGTATCATTGCCGGAGGAGTTACAAAACCTCACCTCTCTCCAGAAGCTAGATATTTATAGGTGCAATGGTCTAATGTCCTTGAGACTACAAGGCTTGAGCTCTCTTAAACATCTTGCCATTCATTGTTGTAAAAGCCTAACGAGTTTGATGGGGGGCCTGCAACACCTCACTGCCTTACAATCCTTGTGCATTAATGGATGTCCGGAGCTGGCTTCTTTACCAGAGGAAATGCAACACCTAATGTCCCTTCAAGAACTTAAAATCTGGCACTGTGATAAGTTGACATGTTTGCCGGAAGGGCTAAAACATGTCACAACACTGCAAGAGTTAGGTATCTGGGGTTTGGAAAGTCTAACGGCTCTGCCGGAGTGGATAGGAAACCTCTCCTCTCTTCAATATTTGTACATTGAAGATTGTGATAAATTGGCTTGCTTGCCATCCGGGTTGCAACTCCTAACAAACCTACAAACTCTATTAATCCAAGGCTGTCCCCAATTAGAGAAGCGATGCGAGAAGGAGAAAGGCGAGGATTGGCACTACATAGCACGCATCCCAGATATCCATATTGGATATACCAAATCCAGATCCGAATCCGAATCCGAATCTGCGAGAGGAGGCCAAGGGTGTGGTCGTCTGTTGGGGTTGAAGAGGAGATAGCATCAATGCTCTCCTTCCTTCCTTCTTCCTCTTCTCTCCCTTTGTAAGTATCGCACTTCTCACTCAAACCTATCTATCTTTGCTTTTTAATTTCCCAATTTTTACTGCAAAAGCATGATTTTTTATTTTTATTAACTATTAAGTAGCAGAAAGTACTTCTGGCGGCTAAAATGGCCCAACTACTTCATCCTTTTCCCCTACCGGCCTGGTTCTGTTTGGCTCGGTGTACTAGTTTTGAACGGTGGTAAAAGCGTATTGATACGCAGAGATGGCAGTTTGAAATATTCACGGAAGAGCGAATTTCATATCGCTCCACCCTATAGAAGTGAAAATACTGTGGGCCCCACGATGATGTATGTGTTATATCTACACCATCCATTCATGATCTCATATCATTTTAGGATATGACCACAAAAATGAGGCAGATCCAAAGTTTAAGTGGTCCACACCAAAGGAAGCAGTGGGAGTAACCACACAACACAAAACAGTGGGTTCTATGGTGGTGTGATTACTCTCACTTTTTCCTTTGGTGTGGTCCACTTGAGATTTGGATCTTCTCCATTGTTTGGTTCATGGACTAAAATGTTATGAAAAAATTGAATGGACGGCACGGATATAACACATGCATCTAACTAGTGTATTTCACCTTCTATATATGACCCACAAATCTTTCTTTTTTTAACAAACAGAATGACCTTGGTTGGTGTGAGGAACTCTGCACTAAAAATGCAAAATCAGAGCTTTTTGGGAACTCTACAATAAAAATGCCTGAGTTATTATTTGGAGACTAATTATCATTTCAATTAATTGTAATCTAGGAGTGTGATGGAAATACACAAGGCATCAAGCGATGACAATTCAAGAGCTCATAATAATCTAAGGCTAATGATACTCTGATTGCTTGCATGGTTGAGGCTATTTCGTGGATAATCAGTTCAAATCCAAGGTAATTGACTTTAAGATTATTCGTTTAAATAGAGTAAAATTAAGTCACTAATGCCTGGGTATAATAGGAAAACAAACTATGAAAAATAATGCAAGTTATATTATTTGATCCAGGTCCTTACTCTTACTTGGGTGGTAGACTCTCAGGAGTTTCAACACCTGGTCAAGGGTTTGATTACCCTTAGGTGGTGAAATTCCACTAGCATGAGTGTGTGGGGTGTGTGTGTGTAAAAAAATAAAAAAATAAATAATAATAATAATAATAATAATAATAATAATAAATATTATTTGATCCAACTATCACATAGGCCGACCATAGTTTTACAACTAGTACCCGTATTTTAGGGTTTTCTTCTTTTTTTTTTTTGTTGATTTGGTGGAATTCAAAATATAGATTTAAAAAGAAAAATTATGTTTGAGGAAAACGATGAAAAAGGAAACTCGTCAAAAAAAAAAAAAAAAAAACCAATCTAAAAAGATTTCTTCTTTTAATTTCCATGACTTGAAAATGTGGAACGTCAATGGTGAAAAAAGTGATCTCTCAACAAGTGTGGAAATCTAGATTATCCAGGTTTTTGGAAGAAAAAGAAAATGCCAATTGTATTTTTAGGAAAATTGTGGAAAGAAATAATTTCCTATCATGTTACTTTGTTGTTTCAACCAGCAAGAAACATCACATCAGCATAAAATTCTTTCTTTTTCACGATTATATTTTGGATTCCACCGATGCAAACAAACAGGTAGAACATCCTTTTATGGACATTGGCTTGTTCTGAGTAATTAGATCAGCCAAAATTCCATGCTCAACAACTATACATTGGAGGATGTTATTATCCATTAACACACTTACCATTGTTATACATACCCTATAATGAAGTAAATTCCAAAGGAACTATGGGTCTCATTTATGCAAACTGAAAAACAAACCAACGGTGTCATACATATTCCCTGTCTATGCATTGTCAACCACCTCCTCTTTTGGTAGATGCAATGTATGGTTCCTAATACCTTTCTATGGTTAACTAATTTTTTAGCAAACAGAACATTTAAACACCATCGTTTCGTAGAGGAATGCAAGTGGGAGTGGCGCAAATGACATGGTGAAGGGGCCTAGCAGAACACGTGACAATGTGGCACTCTTGTGGGAGACTGAACAGGGCCACTGGTGATTGAACCAAAAATCAGGCTGGTCTGCTTATCAGGTGGATGACAAGTCTACTTGAATGTGAAGCAATGGTTATTTTCTTTGAAAACTTTTCATTTTTCTATTACTAGTTTGGTGCAACCGATATGTGGACCACACCGAGTTTTGGAAGTTCATATTCACAGTGGAACATCATGTTTACACAATTTGAGGTTTGCTGAGGAGGCACTCTCCCCTTGTCTCACTATGTGATGATTTAGACCGTTCATCTAGAAGTTCACACAAAAGATGGTCCACACAAAGAAAATCTTAATCGTATAAAAGCGACTTGAAACAATGGAATATATGTTATGGGACCTCGAAGATGAAATATTAGTGAGATTTCTCATGTGGGCCATATGTTATAGTACCTTCTAGATGTATGGTTTGGATCATCATATCATGGAGTGAACAGGCAAGCTAATTTGGTGATCCTTGCTAATATATCTCTAGTACTACACTGTCAATAAATTAATACTCAACTTCTCTATTCTCTTTACTTTATTTTGAACTCAACTTTTTTTTTTTTTGCCAATATATTTCTTAGACATATTCCAGCGCTTGTTGCATTCTCTTGTAAGAAACTTTGGTTTTGATCATCACAGCCTATTGAACAGTGTTGGGAGGATGATTGAGAAGATCACCTACTACCAGCAACTTCTTGTACCATAGCAGTTTTCCTGCCAACATCCACTTGTGTAGGAAATCAGTACTATGAAAAAAACATGTCCCCTTTCTAAAAAATTAGGCTGATCAGATCTATAGGTGGGTCAAAGCTGTATGTTGAGTAAGACTGTTGTCTGTCCATTGATTCCAATGGTATGGCCCACCTGATGAGCGGACTAGCCCAATTTTTGTGCCGGGTGATCTTCACGGTGATGCCTACCATTTTCATAGTACTGTTGTTATACACAAGCAGTATGTACTACACTGGCGGTATACAACACCATGAATTTGTTGTACCTTGCCTGTAGGCAATCAGTTCTCGGTCTGATTTCTTAAATTGGTATTTGGTCGTTTCTTAATACTGACAGATATTCAGGATTAAAGGCATGCTTAAGGATGGCAGAGACCACATGAAAGTTGTCGTTTCAAGCTAATTGGGAAGGGATCCTCAAACAGAGTGGAGTTCTTGGCTATTGGAACCGATGAGGAGGTTTTCGTGAATTGATAGCAGACAGAGACTCTATAATGCCGTCTCTTAGGCCTCTAGGAAGTGCATTCCCACTTTGAAGCTGAGCCCTATCTTGAATGAATAAAGGGTGTGTTCTTGCTTCTTAGAAATCCCATGTGTAGAATCCCAGTAGTTCTTTTAATTGTATTGTTGACTTTCTTGCAGAGCAAAATATTGGGGTTTGCTAATTTCACATGGAAGCCCTGCCATCCACATGCAGGTAATTTCACATGGAAGCCCTGCCATCCACATGCAGGCACATGTTCCACTCTTAAGATCTTCTGCTCTAAAATCAGGCCACCAACAAACAAGATGAATGGATGAGTAGAATTTTCGAGGTACAAATCATGTCTTGGAATTTTTCCAAAGTTCCCTTTAGAATTTTTTTTCAGTTTGGTTTTGGATGAATTGTTGAAAAGAAAACAGCCCATCATACTTATCCTTTGAGGGTCCTTACTCATGTCTCGGTGGTAGACTCACAAGAGTCTCAACATGAGGTCATGGGTTTGAGTACCCATTGTGGTGAAATTCCATTGCCGTGTGAGTGCACGTGTAAGAAAAAAAAATACTTGTCCTTTGGAATTGTCAATTGGCCTTATGTATTGTGACCTGATTAAATTGAATTCGTTGTCTGCCTTTTTCATTCTTTTAGGAAATAGTGATTATTTACGAGAACAATTATTTGAGATTTCATATTTTCTTTTGTAGGCAATTGGGTTTTCATACTTCTGGAATTGTGAATTGTGATTTTTGTTTTTGCAGACCCAATCTGGTAGAATTTATTGCCTTCATAGTTGTTTTTTTATTTGATAAAGCCCACCTCAATCTTATTACATTTTCAATAAAGAGAATTTATTCTTTATTTTTTATTCTTATCAATTGATGTTCGACATGTGATTTCAAAAAGAACAAAACCCATTAACAAACTTCTTTTATCAAATCAAGAATTGGATTTTGTTTCTTGCAATCTGATTTTGTAAGAAGCATTCCCTTTGTTCTCATTGTTTTACATTTTCCGTAATCTAGAACCCTCAATTTAAAGAGCATCTCTTAAATTATCCTGCTTTCATAAAGTGCAAATTAGGTAATATGTGCTCATTTGAGATGTCTGAGTAATAAAGAGTAATTCTGTTACTAGAAAGAGTTTTGAGATGGGGAAGAACAAGATTAAGATAGAGAAATCGGAGATTGCGGGTGATAGGCAGAATACATTCCTAAATGATGAATGAAATCTCGAAGAAAGTCAACTATCAATTCTATGTGAAACAGATATCTTTTTTCTCATGTTTACTCATTAGAAAGCTTACCATCTTCGTTGGACGCAGGTAATTTCTTCTTCCTACATCTATTTTACGAATGCTTAGAACGGAAACTGCAATCTTGACTTGTTATAGGCAAGTTTTTTCTATGTCATTGTTTCAGACTTTTTGTATCTACTAATCATATATCCAAACATCATTAGTTTTCAGGATTTCCTCTCATTTTTATTATTTTCACCATATATGTGTGTGTGTGTGTGTGTGTGTGTGTGTGTGTGTGTGTGATAAGACACTATATATTCTAGAAAATTCAGTGTTCAACACCGTTGACACTCAATTTTCTTCTCACATCTAGCAGTATTTATGTACTTTTTGTTTGGGTCATAGTTTAACTACTGGAATACATTTTCCTATTTCTTATGCATATGGTGTTTGGAACCAAGAGGGATTATATGTTAATAAAAACATACTTTGATTGACACTCATTATTAAATACCATGGCAAAGAGAAGTTTCTTAACTTTTTGGTAAAAACTGTGATGACGGAATATCGCACTCTCCTCCACCAAAAAAAAAAAAAACACACACACACACACACACACCGACCTGGCGATAATGGTAGGTGTCTATCAACATGCATTTTTAATAGGAGCTCTTTGTTCCATATTGACCCCATATGAGGTACCATATAATAAAACAACTTTCAATGTCATTATACATCTGTAAAGACATGTGGGCATGGTGGCTTTTTCCACGACCTTGTGTCTAATTCCTTGTTTCCTTGTTCGAGAAAAAACTGTTCTCCATGTCCAAAACAGGTATACATATATGTGTCCATATTGCATTGTTGCAACATTCTTGTTTGGTTACAGTCTACCCCGCTTTAAGTCCTGGATTGTTTAAAATGAGTAAGATCTGTTCTAATGGAATGCTTTATTCTTTTAGGTTTGTTTTCTTTCAGTGATTTGAGTAGTCGTTGAAGGATATTCGAAGATTAGTCACTGAACAAGA
Source organism: Magnolia kwangsiensis (assembly GCA_037074715.1). Lineage (NCBI taxonomy): Eukaryota > Viridiplantae > Streptophyta > Magnoliopsida > Magnoliales > Magnoliaceae > Magnolia > Magnolia kwangsiensis. The sequence continues at coordinate 80,828,693 of CM073586.1, read as the reverse complement.
TTTTTTTAAAAAAACAAAGGTGATATGTTTATCTTGTCTGCAGCAAGTAACATAATTACTCATTATGTATTTGTCCGATGAAATGCATTTATGAATACTGAAATCGTTTCAATTACTTGCAACAGGAGTAATGGAGTTATGAAAGTTTGATGAGTATAGTGCTTTGTTGACCATCAGGGGTATACATGTGTTGTTGTGTTTTGATATAGTCCGGTTGCTTCTTACATTCTCTTATGATTCCTTGCCTAATGTTGTGTTTGTGCATATCTCTTGAGTGGCATTGGCTCCAGAAATCATTCAGAAGGCAAGATCACAAGATTGATGTGAAATCTTTTTCTGATGAAAGGTAGAGTTGAATTCAATCACTAACCTAAGAGGGATGCTACCTGCAGGCATGGATCTGCTGACACCGAATACAAGTGTCTCATGAAAAGTTGAAACACATATTGATGATCCAAGCCCTACATCACACTGGCATCATGATGAATGTTCCTTCACCTAGGATCGTATGTCTATTCATTAGGTGAGCCACACTTGTATTGAAAAAATGGATAGTTAAAAGATGGACAACCAATGGTACATGGTTGGCTCACCTATTCACCTTATTAGTGGATTGACCATATTTTAAACTAGGAAACTTTCATCAAGGGTTGGACCTGATGAATGGATTGGATCTCAAACACATATGCCATACTGACACATGTGAGGGCCCTTCTGTTCGTACTCTACCTGAAGTACAGATATATGAAGCATTCATCTTAACTCCCTCGAATGAAAATTTTCTATACTTTGTCTAATATTTTCAATTTTGTGTCTACTGTATTTATATACTATTTCCACCACAGCCAAAGAATTGGTTATGTTCATAGGAATGTATCAACTTGTAACCGTAACATTATCTAGAAGTTCAGTTAACAGTTACAGCATCACTACCTTATGTGCAGGAATTGCAAAATTGGTTACAACTGTTGCAAGAAATGCTCACTGATGACCATTGCGAGAAATGCTCACTGATGTGGAGTATAGATTGAGGTGATGTTTTTATCTATAGCTGGAGTTTCTAGGAGTTAAAAGTTGCTGCACTCTGTGTTTGTATTGCATGCATAAACGCACACACATGTACCCTAACTATTTGTGTGAACATGAAGTATTTTTTAGCATCCCTTATCGACTTTGCATGAGAACAAAATAATGGAAATTCACATAGTATTATATATATATATATATATATATATATATATATATATATATATATATATATATATATATATATATATATCCTTTTTTTTGTTTATTTATTTTGTTAGTTGTTGGACCATACCAGGAAATGTCAATAATGCACTCCAAATCAGAGTAATGGAAGAATGTCTGATGAAATCTCTTGATTCGCATCGAGAACACTAGCTAATTCTATTTTCTTTATTTTCAAGATCTAAATGCCATAGCTGGCATTATAAGCAGAAGCTTTTTCCATATTATCTCTAACAGCTAAGGCATCCAAGGAACTGAGAGAGATTACTTGGCTGAGATAAATTATAATGGACCTAGAACAATACATTGTATTAAAAGTTAAAAATAGATGGAATACTATTGAACACATGGTTTGATAGCTGTACTCTTAACTTATAGCCATTTTTAAGTCATAAAAATCAACTAAATTTGAAGAGGACGGATCACCTACAATCAGTTGTATGCTGCAACCCAGCTTTTTATGCAAAAATTTTAGTTTCCAGATTTTCCTATAAAAAAATATCATATTTTCAAAAGAAAAATTCTTAGAAAAGGGTGGCAGATGCCTTTTGGAGAGCTGATCATGGACCCTTCTTTGCCAATCAACCATTTAAAGCCAACCCAACTTTACTGGGAGAAAGGCTGAGATGATGATGGTGATAATATACTCGTAAGCCTTTGCATATCCATCTTTTAGATTCTCTATACAAAATGGAGAACAATCTCCGTATACAAAGCTATGCATCATTCCTTCCCATTGAGGCTATAGGACATATGGTTTTGGATTGCATAATAGCTCAAACAGTAATATTAGTGGAAATATTTCTGAAAATGTTTGGTGATGTCTACAGGGGCATCATTGTCTGAAGTTACTTGATCGTGGAAACATTCAGAGGCTTAAGTGAAGATATCGACAGATATCGACTTTCTGATGGCTCAATGGTACATGCATGATTTTCTTAATGCATGTGAATAATAACTAGTTTTAGAGAGAAAAAAATAATAATAATAAATTAATCCAAGTTACTGTTATGTTGCAGAGATGCCGCATACTTGGTGGAATTTTCAGATACAGGTCGAACCTCCACCTCCAATTCCCCATTCACAAACAGGATACAATTTTGTTCCTTCCAACAAATACTGTTTATGAATGGATCTGACCAAACTTCCATTCAATGCAACAGCTTGGATTAGAGAAGCTAGACCTCTTGCCTCTCATCCATGTGAAAGTCTCTGAGGGAAAAGGGGGATACAAGTTGAAGGTTGTCTTCTCTGCAATTGAGGGCCTATGACTCAGTTCATTCATGGATGTGGCCCACTTGACGGCATGGTCAAATGATCAAGACCACCACCCATCTTCTTCTTCAAAAAAAAAAAAAAAACAAATATCTGTATATATATTCACACCACACATCTGCTTGCGCCTACCGTTGTGGATGATTGTACAGTAGACACACTGATGGGAGAATCTGAGCTGCCTAATTAAGCTGCATAGTCAGATAATGAAGACCACATGTCTGCTCACATCTATCGCTTGTGGGTGATTGTACAAAAAACATGCGGATAGGAGAATCCTACCTGTCTGATTTTCTCTACTGAGTGTAGACTATTTTGCTGAATGTTTCATCACCTGTTTGCTTGAAGGCTGTTACTCAGAAAAATAGGATTGTCCAATTGATGTGATATCTATACAGTTGCCTGTCAACCATAGGGCTTATAAGATTGACATACCGGATAATGCACCCATGAGCCATGCAGGCCCAGTCATTCAGTGGACGCTTAGGCATAAGGGCAACCTCCAAATTGAAAATGAGTCAATAGGTCTCTTGTTTGTCAAGGGTGGGCAATTTTGTCTTCAAAAGGGATTCTTCAAATTGAGCATAGTTGTTCCTCATCGCTTGTGAGTTCATCAGCTAGCTAGGCTTCATAAATAGCTTTTGGGAAGGAATGGTCACTTTACTAGCTGTTTGTAGCTTTATACATGTGTTCAGTTAGAAAGCCAATGTATGTAAAACAGATCTTCAGTCTAACTGTTATGTTTATTACAAGTAATCAAACAGGTTTTATGTGTGATTTTTATGTTAAGGAATTGATCAGCCATTGATATTTATGAATAGGTTTCGGAAAGCAACAGTCACTTTACTAGCTGTTTGTAGCTCTATCCTTGTATTGAATTACCAAGCCGATGGATAGATGAATGTTTGAGTAGAGGTAGAAAGAGAGGTAGTATTTATTTTATAATACATGTAAAACAGATCTGTTGTCTAACGTTATGCTTGTTACAAATAATCAAATAGATTTTATGTGCTATACTCATGTTAAGGAATTGAATGGCCATTTCATTTACTGTTTGGTGTCGATCTCTCTGTTTAAACTTTTCTTCATACTTGTATTTTGAGTTTTGCCGATGCCAACCAGCTCCAATTTGCTGAGTTCAGTTCAGTGTCGATTCAGTTCAGTGCACTGATTTTGTAAGGCTATGTTTGGATACGCAAATGATATGAATTGCAAACGCTCATCCGATCTATAAATGAGAAAATTGTAACTAATGTGCTGAGTTCAGTTCCCTGTCAATTCAAATTGAAATACTGACTCTTCTGAGACTGTGTTTGAATACACAACTGATAAACACATCGAATCAAGAAACGACTGCTTACGAACTAATTTCCTGGGTTTAGTTTGCTGTCAATTTAATTCCAGACACTGATTTTCTAAGGATGCATTTGGAACTTTCAATATGCAACTAAGTGGAATTGCAAATGCTCACCCAATCAAGAAGTATCTGAATTGTAACTACAGTTTGGTTGTTTCCACTTCACTGAGTAATTAATGCAATTGAATTACTCAAAGCCACCATATGCAACCTACTTTTGTAGAGCAGGACATACATTAGCTGAGATTTCTTTCTGAAAGCAGCGATTCACAAGTTCACTTCGTCAATTTTAGAATAAATGGAAAACTGCAGTGTGTTGAAATGCAATTCAATATGATTCAACCAAATCCAAGTGCATGATGTCTTCATTTTTCCTCATGTTTATTATCGTTATTATTCTCAATGTCAAAATGGTCATGCCAGGGGCCATACGGAGGACTTTGCCCGGCCCAATTAACAACACACCCTAAAGGGGCCAATGGGCCTTAATCACCCGGGTGAAATCTGGCTTGATTAGTAGACAGTTGTTGAACTTTCAAGTCTAAGCCCAACCCTGGGTTTGGAACTAAGCCCAAGTCTATATATGGTTGAACCAGACTCAAAAGCCTTCACTGGCTGGCCTGATCTATTTACGATGCTAGTGTCTCAATGAAAGAAATCAGCTGGAGTTTCAGTGACTTCTCACCCCAACTCATGGTTGGTATGGCTAGCTTGAACCAGGGGCTTGACCCAGAGTTACATCCCTCTCCTATGGGTTCTATGGCTTGTGTATTCATTCATGCATGTTCTAGTTGTTGTTGCAGCATGGTATCAGTACACAAGATTAGGTGCACTCAAAGAGGTAATTAATAAATGATTTTCTAATGAGCCCACGTCTAATAGAAAGCTCTGTACATGTACAATGTGTATCTAAGCGTGTTTACATGGATATGAGTGCAGTGTAAGTGCGTCTAGTGATTAAGTCTAAGTTCAAATTTTAAATTAACAAGAGGGAATATCCTCCAAACCACATAATCATGAGGGTCGTGGTATTAGAACACTGGGGAATTCAAATTCCCCCAATCCAAATGACACTTGAATGTTCTTGGGAGTTGGGAAGATGAAGAATTTATTCTTGAAAATCTTAATTAATCCAAAGCATTCTTCACATCTCATCTTCATGGTTTGGATCTTTTATGCGAGTTCTTTCCTTCATTACTTTCATCCATATAAATGTGGTCAGATCCAAAATATCTTTGCAGGATAAGCTTAACCTACAAGCCATTTGTGGGGCCACTATGATGTTTTATTGATAATCAACCTGTATATCATATGTGCCACTCAGGTTCTACTTGGCTGCCAAAAATTAGACCACTTGAAAACCCAGGTAGGCCACACCAGGGAACTGATAGCGGACTATGAGTAATTTTTGGGTCCAAGGTTTCTTAAAAAAACCGGACCTAAAACCCCTTTTCCACCCAGTAAAGGTTATGCTTAACATACAATGCATCTTGTGGGGCCTACCTTGTTGATTGCACTCCATTCCGTCCATCATGTGAAACCCCTCAGTTTTTCTTAGAAGCACAAAAATCATGCTGATGCTCTGCTAAAATGGGCCACACCATGTAAAATCATTCTCAAAATCATGAAATTCTTGTGGTGCATGTGGACGACTTTTTTGTTTCTTCTTTTAGACACACCCTCACACTCACAGAGGTTAGGGTATTGGAACCCATGACCTCAGTCTTGAAACCCACAAGGTCTATCCACCACAGTCTTGTAACCACTTACACTCACAAAACTCTAGGATTGGATAAACCTTAAAGATGAACAGTCTAGTTGGACGTATCTTGAAGATCCACAGTTTGATTGGAGCAATATTGAAGATGAGCAGTCAGATTAGACATAACTCGAAAATGAATGATTTGATCGGACCGATCTTAAAGATCAAGAGTTTGATTTTATAGATATCGAAGATGAATGGTTTAATTTGACCGACCTTTAAGATCAACAATATGATTGGGTCAATTTCAAAGATGAACTATCTGATTAAACAGGTCTTGAAGATGAATGATGTAATTTGACCAATCCCAAAGATGGACGGTGTAATTGGATGGTTTTTGAAGATGAATTGTCTAATTGGAAACATTTCCAAGATTAAGGGTCTAATTGGAATGATCTGGAAGATGAATGGTATGATTGGACCGATCTCAAAGATGAACAGCGTGTCTAAGAGTTACCTCATCAATCAATGGTTCATACCATTTAGTAAAATGCCAGGAACCTGACCCACAATCCATTTAACTGTAATCACGTTTGGCTTGATTGACCCAATGTAACATGATGTTGCTTGGATTTAAGAATGGAATTTGGGGTTAAAGGTACAAACATACGGACATACGTACAACATATATTATGATTATGTATCTACATTCATCGTTCGTTCTCGTTTCAGGTTTGGGCTGGCTAGGGTGGAAGCGGATTGGCTGGTGTACCACACACCACCGACCTGGCTGGTGGGTTGATGTCACCAAGTTATGTGGGTCCCATCATGAGGCATGTGTTATATCCAAACCGTCCGTCCTTTTGGTGAGCTAGTTGTAAGTGTTGAGCCAAAAAATAAGACAGATCCAAATATCAAACGAACCACACAGCAAAAATCAGTAGGGAATTGAATGTTTACCATTGAAACTCTTTTGGGTTCACAGAAGTTTTGGATTAATATGATATTTGTTTTTTCTTTTCATCTAGGTTTTTGTGACCTTATGAACAGATTAAATATAAAATAAACGTTACGGTGAGCCCTAGGAATGTTTTAACGGTGAGAATCTTTGTCACACTGCTATTTGTAGTGTGGTCCACTTTAACTTTGGATAGGACTCCATTTTTGGCTCATGCTCTAGAATGATCTCTCGAAATGTATGAATGATGTGGATATAATAAACACATTATTTTGAGGCTATGTAACTTTGATCTCCTTTGAACCGTTTGTACAACTCGTGCTATGAATTGATTAAAATCATACTCTATCTTGATATTTCCTTTAAATAGATGTTCTCACGGATTGTTGGAAAGAGCAGACCAAGGGGCACTCCAACCCATGACCACAATCACAATCATTATAGATGTCTACGGTACAAAATATTGGAGTGAACACAATTTGAGCTGTCTCGAGGGAAAGCTACCTTTCTTATTGAAATGTTGATTAGTTGCAGTCAAAACTACGATTGACTCCGCAAGATGGTATAGATACAGCACCAGCTAATGGGAAATTGCTAAAGATTAACGGATAGGATCTTCTAATGATGAAAATTGCTGGGGCATGTTCCACATCTGACAAATAGCTCTGGATCGTCAAACCATGGCCCACTTCTCCAATTAAAAGCTTGTAGTCATGGTAGGATCCTTTTATCAGTCTTTCACAACTTTAAAAGTGGAGTCTCTTGGGCCGTACATACGGCACCGTTGTACAGCAATCCTGGCTGTCTAAATTACTGATCACCCGACTGTGGGCGCGGCTTAGGCGGATGCCTGACCGTGGGGGCCACCATAATGTGTGCTTTATATATGTCGTCCTTACATTTTGAAAACTTATTTTAAGGCATGATCCAAAAAATAAAGCAGATCCAAATCTCGGGTGAACCATAATACAAGAAAAAGAGGTAATTAACCATTAAACTTCTAATAGACCACGAAAGTTTTGGATTAAATCATATTTGTGTGATCTCTTCATTTAAGTCTTTGTGACCTCATCGACAGGTTGGATGGCAAATAAACATTCTGGTGGGCCCCATGAAGTTTTTAATGGTGGAGATTAAATAACGGTTGTTTCATATGGTATGGTCCACCTAAGATTTCTATATGCTTCATTTTTTCGGATCATGCCCTAAAATAAGTTGTCAAAATAGATGAAAGTGTGGATGTAGGGCACCTACATTACAGTGGGCCCCACAGTTAGGATCTAGTGACCAACATCGATGGACCAGAGGATTCACCCAAACCGCGCGCCAACAGCTGTGGCTTTACATGGCACGGTTTTACACTCCGGTATTTTTCAAAGAGCTACGTCATTAATTTAAGTATCATTCAACTGCCTTTGGTTACCTTTCTTAAAGGGCTCGTCGGTTAGCAGCTTGAGTTTGCCCACTGTCATGTCCAGCATAAGAGTCACACCTCTTTTAAGTATAGATCTCAAAAATCAGCCTCATCCATAGTTCAGGTGGACCATATGGTTAGAAACAGTGTATTACCCTCGAAACTGTTTCTCCTGGCGTGGCTAGGCCTGAATTTTAGGCCTAGCCTTAAATTATGGCTTGTCATTTAATGGATGGAGTGAATTTCATATATTAATCATGGCAGGCCCTAACCAATGGGCTCGGTTCAGGTCGGGGTGATTAGGGAGGGGGACTCATGGTTTCAACCGGGTCAGGTCTGACTAATTCCGAGTTGACTCAGATGAGTTGTGTCAGGCTCGTCTAAGTCTTAAAACCATGGAGGCAATGGTTATGATTTAGATCAGGTTGGGGACAGCTTGGGCCTACCCTATTAATTTAATTTTATTAAATGGGTCAGATTTCTATGCCAATCTTGACTTGTTGGTTGTGACCCATTACCTAGTGTCCCAATCCATTTAATTGTAATCCAGTTGGGGTCGACCCACCAGATCCGACATGCAAAAACACACTCAGGTTTAGTACCGGGTGCGACTTGAACAGGTTGGGTCAGCTTGAAGGTCAACCAAGCCCAACCCGACCTCACAGGACATGCTCAATACGAACCAACCTAACCCAACCCGAACATGCTCAATCCGTGCCAACCTGAGTGCAAATCAGGTTACTGTTTTCCAATCTGAATCCAAATTGAGGATCTCGACAACCCGGCCCAAACTTATTTTAACTTATTTTGGGTCAATTGGTTTCAGGTAGTCGCAGCCCGAGGTTTAAGAATGGAAAATAGTGCTATATGGGCTGGGTTGGGTTGGTTCATGTAGCCCAGCCCATTGAGAAGCTATATAGCCGGTTTAGGTAAGGTTAGGTGCGATGAAAACTATAAGCTCAAGACTCATATAAGCTAGTGACAATCTAGTTCTTACCTATTTCTCATGAGATTTTCAAATTTTGATGTTTTTCTTATGATCTTGTTAAGAAATATCACTATATATATATATAAAGCTATTTTTAAAAATTAATGAACAATTTTAAATTTTAAAATGTTCTATGTAATGAATTAATTTTAAATTTATATAATTGTCATGTGAAAATTACAATAATTTTGCGTTAGAAATTCAGAAATAAAATCGACCCAATTTATTTTTCAGCTGGTTTGACTGGACTCAACACAATACCTAATAATTACAAGGGAATTCTACAAAATACCAAATTCATTATTATAGTATATAAAACCCACAACCTTCTTTCAAAGGTTATCAATGAATTATCCCATTAATTTAAGTAATTATCATTGGAATACTTTCCTTTAAATTTCTTAATGGAAGTGGGGTCAACCCGGGCGAGCAACAGGTTGGCGGCTGGAGTAAGCCGCACTGTGATGTTTATGTGAAATTTACCTTACCTGGTGCATCACCCCATGCGAGGGCCAAAAAATAAGCCCCATTCATAATTCAGGTGGACCACATGATTGGAAACAGTGTAGAGGGATGGCTCACCCTCCAAACTGTTTTCCCTTGGTGTGACCCACTTGAATTACCAATGGGCCTGATTCTTAGCCCCAAAACTAAATTTTGGTGTGGCATCTGATGTTTGAAGTGGATTTAATATAATTACCGTGGACCCTATAAATCATAAATCAAGAGTGAACATATCTCTCCCAACTGTTTCCTTTGGTGGGGCCCACCTAAATCACATGTCACCTTGATTTTTGGCCCTGGTACAATTATGGGATTACACATCTAATATTTGGAGTGTCTCACATGCACATCACAGTGGGTGGGCCCTTAAAAAATCAACTGGCTGGCTCCTGTAAATTTTCTCTTTAGAAGAAATTTGGAAACGGTTGGGAGATGGACGTCACCATTGATTTTTCTAAGGGGCTTATCTTGATGTTTATTTAAAAATCCACTCTGACCATTAGATGTGTAATACCACGTTCGGCTTAGGGCAAAGGAAAAAAAAAATAAAAAATCGAAGTTGACCACACGAAACAGTTGGAAGGGACGTCCACCCTTGAATTTTACAGGGCCTGCTGTGATGATTATGTGAAATTCACTCCAACCATTAGATGCTATACCAATATTTAGTCGTAGGACCCAAAACCAGACCATTATGCGATTTAGGTGGGCCACGCCAAGGAAAACAGTTTGTAGGGAGAGCATTCCTTGTACACTGATTCCAATCATGTGTCGGCCTAAATCATGAATGGAGCTGTTTGGTTTTTTAGCCTGAGCCTAAAATTGGATGACTTGCCTGGTGGTCAGGGTAGATTTCACAGCATACGAATGCAGGCTGGTGTAGATTGATAGTATCCATTGATGATTCAGGTGGGCCACACCAAGGAAAACAGTTTCCACGTAGAGTATTCCTTCTACTGGGAAAATAATCTGGTAGAGCTGGTGCTCTTGTTGATTTTGGTATGAGGTTTTAGACAAGGTGACCAAGGGAGAAAGGCTAATAAATTCTGCTTTTGCATTGCCAAACGCAACCAATACTGCTTTGATATGGAAGACTCGATTAAATTCATTGTCTCGGAGGTGTTGAAGAGCTTGATCTCAATTTTTTTGGAGGTTGGTCCAAAATCAGCCATCTCTTGAGTTGCCGAACTTCCCGTTTGAACACAGAATGTTATGTGTTGTTGGGTTCCCGACATGCATTTTCAATTACATCGACTCGCTGAAACTTAGATTTAATGATCTCATTTTAGTTAATTATTTGTTAGAGATCTCCATATATAATACATAATCATTAACAGGGAATGTTTGTTTGAGTAGAGATAGAAGCAATGGTTGTATTTATTTCAAAATGCATATTAAGCAACTACCCAAGTCTCTTGTTGTAGTATTAACTGTTATTTTGTTACAAGTAATCAAATGAGTTGGTTTTATGTGCAATACTTCTTATATGTTCAAAGAATCCATATGCCATTCTGTTTACTGTTTGGTTCTGTATCTTTATGTTAAACATTCCTAGAGGCCTTAAAGAAAGTAAACCATTTGCTAACACTGTTGTTGCTTGAAGGACTGAGTTTCAACATCCCTAGTAATCATTTTGTACATTTTATATGCCTATGCGTGTTAGATTTAAGCAAAGCCAAAGCTACCAAGGACTAGTAATGTAGGGGCATTTTCACACCAGGCTCGAGTGGGGTCGCCTATTGGATGCAAGGGCACACTCGGGGTGGGGGAGGTCTTGTGGTTGAGACTCCTCACCGGGGGTGATTAATGCGCATTTCACACTGGGCTCGAGTGGGGTAGCCTGTGGGATGCGAAGACACACTCGGGGTGGGCGGCCCGAATGATTTGGGGCCCACGAGGGGGGTTCGGCCGAGGTCCTAACCCATGAGATGTGGGGCCTAGCATATAAGATGAAGGGATTAATTCGCCGTACTCTAACAGTTCGACCTTTTAGAGTAAGTGGTTAATTGTCCTGCATCAAATTGGTATCAAAGCAGGAGGTCTCATGTTCGAGAAAGTCAAACCTTCATAAGTTACACTTTTCATGGGGTCAGGATATTGATCTAAAGTTGGCAGGAAACGTTGAGGAAACCCTTGAAGGTCTCCGACCGCATTCGAATCTCAATAGGTTGGAGGTCAAAGGGTACGTGGGTGTCAGATTTCCACATTGGATGATTTCTTCATTGCTTTCGAATCTAGTTGAAATCTCACTGATCAATTGCAGAAGATGCAAACAGCTCCCCCAGCTTGGCCAATTACCGTTGCTTAAGGTTCCCGTGATACGGGGAATGCATGCTGTGAAATATATTAGCAACCATTTCTATGGTGAGAATGTTGCAGAGGGATTCCTGTCACTGGAAAAACTTAGTTTGGAATATATGCCTAATTTAGAGGAGTGGCCAGGATTCAACGGACGAGAAGTACTCCCCTACCTAAATCGATTATTTGTCTACAGATGCCCAAAGTTAACACTTCCAAGCCTTCAGTCTCTAAAAGTATTGGAATTAAAGCATAGTAACAAGATGTTGTTAGGTTCAGTGGCAAACCTAACCTCACTTTCCTACTTGAGGATTGAAGATTTCAAGGGGCTAAGGTCATTGTCAGGTGGGTTGTTCCCAAATCATACCCGTAATCATACCCGTCTCTTGACCCTAGCAATTTGGAGATGCCCAAAGCTTGAGTCTCTGTCGGGGGAGCTTGGAAACCTTGTTGCTCTTGAGTCTCTAGAAATTTCTGAGTGCCATAAGCTGGTATCATTGTCGGAGGAGTTACAAAACCTCACCCCTCTCCAAAATCTATATATTCATGGGTGCAATGGTCTAACGTCCTTGAGACTACAGGGCTTGAGCTCTCTTCAACATCTTACCATTCAGCATTGTGAAAGCCTAACGAGTTTGATGGGGGGGACGCAACACCTCACTGCCTTAGAATCCTTGAAAATTATTGGATGTCGGGAGCTGGCTTCTTTACCAGAGGATATGCAACACCTAATGTCCCTTCAACATCTTACCATCCTGTACTGTCATAAGTTGACATGTTTGCCGGAAGGGCTAAAACATGCCACAACACTGCTAGAGCTAAATATCTGGGGTTAGAAAAGTCTAACGGCTCTGCCAGAGTGGATAGGAAACCTCTCCTCACTTCAATATTTGAAGATTGCCGATTGTGGTAAATTGGCGTGCTTGCCATCCGGGTTGCAACTCCTAACAACCCTCCAAACTCTAAAAATCTCTGAATGTCCCCAATTAGAGAAGCGATGCAAGATGGAGAAAGGCGAGGATTGGTACTACATAGCACACATCCCAAATATTGATATTTGATATACCAAATCCGAATCCAAATCCCTGAGAGGAGGCCAAGGGAGTGTCATCTGTTGGTGTTGAAGAGGGGATAGCATCAACGTTCTCCTTCCTTCCTCTTCCTTCCTTCCTTCCTTCCTTCCTTCCTTTCTCTTCCCTCCCTTCCTCTTCCTTCCTTCCTTCCTTCCTCTTCCCTCCCTACTTCATGTGTCTTTCCTAAAAATTCCCCTTCCCTACTTCATGCAAGAATAAATGTTATTGATAAAGAGTACTTAATGGAAGTTCCATGAAGTGTCAGGCCCCACCATTCATGGCAAAATTGCATCATCATTAGGACCATTGACCTACTAGGCCATAGCCCAAATTGTGGTTGATTGAATGATCCTAATGATTCGATCTTTGCAAGTTTGAACCATTAAATTTGGATTGCTACTCATTCTTAGCTCACCTTCATGTCAATATCCATTTGCAGCCCACTAAGCAGGTATGGCTCATCCACAATTGAACAACTAGGATGATGGTTGTTCTTAAAATACACATGCTGCAAGCAGGCTGCATGCGCCAGCATGGAAAATGCATCTAAGATCCAACCCTTCAACTGGCAGGTTCCACTGCCCGTGACTCAGCCAAAAATCAGGTGACTCCATGTAATTCTTTTGTTTATTTTGAAAGGCCCGCTCCATCTTTTTTTTTATGACACATACAGGAGTTCATTTAAGTGGGCAACCAGGATACACTGAGGTCTTGGTATCGATTCCCTAGTGGGGGTGGCTAACAGTGAAGTGTGAACTGACAGTGGGTGTACTAACAAGCTAACAAATAATAATAATAAGTGGGCAACCAGGATTGTCAAACTGATGCAATTTTGTTTGCTATAGCCATCCATTGTAGTGTGTAGGTTCCATTTGTAAAGCAGAAAGTTTTGATGAACAAAGACATGTTCATTGCAACAAACCCAAACATACACTACATATTTTCAAAAGGCAGAGAGCATTTTCAAATCCACTACATATTTTCAAAAGGCAAAGATTGGTGATAGTTCGCCTCCATTTTCAAAATGGTGTGGCTCATCGGTGTGGCTCATCCATTATACAAGTGACATTCTTCTCTTTCCCCATCTCCTTCTCCCTCTCCTTCTTGAGGGATCATAATTTTATCACAACTTGCAAAAGCTGTAAGAACCTAGCTCATTCGATTGTCATCCTCTTCGCCTTAACAAAAACATTAACTGGCGAGCTTACTTTGCTATGGAATATTTTGTGGTTGCATTCAGACCATATTGTCCAGACCACGATAGTAAGGAAAGTGTCCATAACACCTTTTCTTGGAAAAAAAAAATACCCATGCCAAACACGGATCAGGTCTATTGACCGAGCCATTGCACATCAAACTCTAAACAAACCACAAAAAATCTCCCCCACCACTTGTCCAAAATCATAGTGAATAAATAAGTAGTTCACTAACTCCTCATTTCTTAGTAACAGAAGGTACATGTTAGGATGATCATCTATCTGCTTCTAAGATGATCCCTTATAAGCACTTTGCCTTTCCCTTCTAACTAGCTGAGCATGACCACCCTAGTTGGAGCCTTATACTTCCATAGAATCATAGTAGTTGCTAGAGCCGCAACTTGGGTTCGAGTCAACCGAAACCCAAATGACCTAACCCGAGTTTGGGTTTGGTTTGGTTCAGGTTGTCAAGGTCCTTAGGTTGGAAATTGCCAATCCAATTTGAATTCGAGTTGGATACATGTTGCACAAATTCGGGTCAGGTTGGATCTGGTTGGGAATAATCACATGTATTTGGGTAGAGGTTGGGTCTGGGTCAGTTTGGGTTGAGTATAGAGGACTTTAGGTTGGGCACCTTGTGTTGCAATTCGGGTTAGGTCCTCTTGAGATCAGTTTGGACTCGAGGTGACCCTCAGCCCGACCAAACCCGCCCAAGTTGCACACCTAGTTAAGGCCCTTCCACATCTCCCTCCGTCACTAATCATCAATGAGTAAAATGATTTATAAAAAATAAAAAATAAATTAAAAAAAATCCTGACCACTCACTTCTCTAGACCCACTGATCATTTTCTTCTAAAGAAGGCTCTAAGCCGCCATGAGCCTAACAAATTCTTTGATCTCATCTTCACTAAGATTTGTCTGAAGATGGTGTCTACAACCCACAAAAATAATAATAATAATAATAATAAATAAATAAAATAAAAATCTTCCCAACACTTCAAAGAACACTACAGTGATGACGTAGAAGGATCAAAAGAGAAAAACATGCGCGAAATCAGACACCAATGTTTTTTTTTTTTTTTTCCTGTATCAGTTTGTATAGAGAAAATGTTGTTGCAAATGCAAGTAAAAAATCTGTAGGCTTTAAGTAGATAACTTACCCCAAAATCTATTTTGACTGGTGGCCCATCCCTGTTGGATTTTAAATAGATTTGAATGTCCTGTTTTGATTCTTGAACACTCTAAAGGGATTGGAAAGGGACTGTTGAATCCGACCATCGAATCGAATTTTTCGCCAATGGGAAGATCCTAACCAACTGACCAGAAGCAAAAGAAGAATTATCTGAGGGGTCGTTTGGAATCCTTGAGATTTTCATTCTGTCAGTTGTGTTTGACAACCTGAATTTTCAATACACAGAATCCGGAAACAGAGTTTGGATGATGATAGGGAACGAGGTGTTGAGAGGAGATGCTGCCACTCTCCTTACCTAAGCAATCAAAGGAAAAAACATACGATAATCCTTACGTTTAGCAATCTATCATTCATAGAGGGATTGAAAAGTGAGCTTTACCTCCGATTTGAAATCCATGGGCCAAAAAATAAGCCCCATTCATAATTTAAGTGGACCACACGATTGGAAATAGTGTATAGGGCTAGTTCACCCTCCAAACTATTTTCCCTTGGTGTGACCCACCTAAATTACCGATGGGCCTGATTTTTGGCTCCACAACAAAATTTTAGTGTGGCATCTAATGTTTGGAGTGGATTTAATATAATCATCATAGTGGACCCTCTAAATCAAGAGTGAACATCTCTCTTCCTATTGTTTCCTTTGGTGTGGCCCACCTGAATCACATGTCACCTTGATTTTTGGCCCTAGTACAACCGTGGGATTACACATCTAATATTTGGAGTGTGTCTCACATACACATCACAGTGGGTGGAACCCTTAAAAAATTAAGGGCGGGCTTCTTGTAAAATTTCTTTTTAGCAGAAATTTGGATACAGGTGGGAGATGCACATCACCACTAATTTTCTAAGGGGCTCACATTGATGTTTATTTAAAAATTCACTCTAACCATTAGATTCGAGGTACAAAAGATTACGTCTTAACTTTTGGGAAGACGGTGGTCAAGTTAATTGGATATATAGATTTAAATTATGTAGGCAGTATGGATTCTAAAAAGTCGACTTCAGATTACTCGTTTATGCTAGCGGGTGGAGCAATTAGTTGGATGTCGAAACTTCAGTCCATGATAGCTCTTTTCACGATCGAATTGGAGTATATGGCAGTGACAGGGGCATTCAAGTAAGGTGTTTGGTTGAAGGGCATGATAAATTAGTTAGGGCTTTAGCAAGAGGCTATACTAG
The DNA here is from genome assembly GCA_037074715.1 of Magnolia kwangsiensis. Lineage (NCBI taxonomy): Eukaryota > Viridiplantae > Streptophyta > Magnoliopsida > Magnoliales > Magnoliaceae > Magnolia > Magnolia kwangsiensis. Next base: position 80,812,306 of record CM073586.1, on the reverse strand, counting down.
TTAATTGTGACAGTGAGAGTGTTATCAATTTGACCAAAAACTCGGTTTATCATTCACATACTAAACACATTTATGTTCATTACCATTTTATCCGACAGGTACTTGAGGAATGAGGCATGCATCTAAAGAAGATTCACATTAGCATAAATCCTAACAAACATACCCACCAAGGTAGTTCCTGTAGAGAATTTGAAGTTCTGTGCGACTTCTCTGGGCTTGACGAAGGTGTAAAAGAGGACGGAATGTGTATGAGAAGCGATGATGGAATTATGATGCAAGACAAAAATAAGAGAAGATGAAAAGAAGCTACATGTTTGATGATTGAAGACATTGTGGAGATTGTTGTTTTTTGTTGTTTTATATCTATTCAAACATAAGGTTTGTCGATGCCATGACAGACCATTCGATGCCATCAAACAAGTGCTCGATTTTATCAAGAATTTTCATATTTTCTTCAGTTAGTTACTAGACATTTTGGGCGTCATTCCGATGCCATCGAAGAGGTCTCAATGACATCGAAGATCAAGTTCGATGCCGTCGAGAAAATCCAATTTTCCATGTTTTCTCTGGATAGTTTTGGTGTTATTTCAATTACATTGAAGTGGGTTTGATGTCATCGAAGGTTAATATTTTCTTTAGATAGGTTTGGTGTTATTTCGATGATATCAAAGTGGGTTCGATGCCATCGAAAGTTAAGTTTGATGACATCAAAGACCCATCGAATGTGCCATCGAATGTATGTACAAAATTGCTCAAATTAGGTATTTTCTAAGAGCTTTCTAATTCATTCGTAGTGTTTTCAAGGGCTTGTAAGAGAAGATTCAAGACTTGTTCAAATTGGGTATTTTCTCTATCCCTTGTAATTGTTGCTTTCAAAGTGATATTTGTCGCTTTGTGCGGTAGTTTTTTTCCACAAGGGTTTTTCCACATTAAATTCGGAATCTTTGTGATTGGGCTTGGTTGTGTGATTGAAATACTTTGCTTGGTTCATCTCCATGTACTTCCGTGGTCCCTCAACAAAAAGATGCTTAGGCAAATCCGATGAGGGACTAAACCCACAATACAAAAGCAACACAGATTTTAAATTTGGGAGGGAAACCAAAATATTTAAAATTCTTTCTTTTAATTAATTTTTTTAAAAAGACAAAATACAACATATGATCTTAACCACAAAAAAGAAGCTAAGTTGCATTTAGCTCAAGCCAGCAGAAAAATAAATTATGAATTTGGGATTCCCACGTGCAATAGAATTTTTAAAAATCATGGAAAAAATACTCATGTGGTATCAAAGAGCTCTTTCTTACCAATACAACAAAAACGAGCCCAAGTTCACTAATGTTTTGTTTTTGCGTGTGTGAAATACTTCTAAGAATAGAAATTCCAAAATCGCAAATTATTGTCTGCTCCTGAAATGGCCTTGAGCCGAAAGCAACATAAGAGCTATATACTTGGACATTGACGTGTTACTCTATGCCCCATGTATAAAAAATTTAACATAAGAAAATAGATCTTTATAATTAGCCGTGTCCAAGAACTTCATTAGGCGAACACAAACATGTTTTGTAACACACTATTTGAAGAAAGTGACTTGTCCTTGTTACTAGGCTTTAAAGATAACAAACATGGAAACTGAGAAAAGGGTGGATCATACATTTATGTTTTGAATCTTCACCGTTTTTATCATTCCTTTCAAGTCCTTGTTTGCATATTTCAAAGCTAACATCTTAAAAGCCAATGCAGCAGTTAGTTTAATGATCCTGCCAAAATCTCATTAAGATAGGGACAGAATTTCTGGACCGATCAGGGATATGTCTGGGCCAGGACATAGTGAACTATGGTCAGGTTAGGTCTGATCCAAGCCGAACTGGCACTAGCTTGGCCATTTCTATCGTTGCGGGCCAAGCCTATGTCCATATCAGAACCCAGACCCGGCCCCGTTTGGCTTTATCGGCTTCAATTCCAGCGAACTAACGCTCCGCTCGTCCATATTCGAGATGTGGCCCGAAATGGGCCCAGCCCACTTTTACCCCTTGAAAACCTGGAATTCACTCCTTCAGCAAAGAGCCATGGATTCTACTAAACACCAGTCTCAGGATGGAGATAGAAGGAGAAGAAGGCAAGGGCAAAAGCGTGATTTTCATCGAAGGCACCTGGTTCGATTCCCACTTCAATCTTTCCATTACAGACGGATTCAATGCTTGAACTTGCAATGGTAATTATAAAAGAAAAAAAAAAGAAAAGAAATTTTTAGTTCTATTTTATTCTCTCTTTCTCTTCCGTTTTGAGATTTCCAAACGAATTTCTTGAATTCTAAATGATAAAATAATTACACCCCATTTTTTTGATAGACACGCCATGCCTATCTACTTTTGGGAAGTAGAGCGGGTGATGACCCCAAAACCACCCAAGTAGGTGGTGTTGGGCGCTGTGGTTCCCGCCGTGATGTATGTGTTTTATCGGCGCCATCCATCCTTTTGGCCAGCTCATTTTGGGGCATGAGCTTAAAATTGAAGCAGATAAAAAAAGTCAAAGGGACCACACTATAGAAAACAGGGGTGATTGAACGTCCACCATTAAAAACTTCTTGGAGGCCACACAAGTTTTGGATCAAGTTGATTTTTGCGTCTTTCCTTCATCCAGGTCCATGTGACCTTATCAACAGGTTAATGGCAAGTAAACATTATCATCATCCCACTGTTTCCTGTGGTGTGGTCCGCTTGAGCTTCGGATCTGCTTCATTTTTGGGGTTATGGCCTAAAATGAGCTGCCAACAAGGATGGATGGCGTGGATATAAAACACATACACCACGGTTGGCCCCACAACACCCAACACCTCCCAGAACTACCTAGCTGGGTGGTGTTGAGGCCACCTCACAATCCACTTCCCCACTGCTGGTAGTAGGGTAGTACCAAGGATCTACCATTCTAATACTAAGAAGTACAAGAATGGGTGTGGAAAATATATTTGAGATTTTCAATGCAGAATTCTAGATTTTTTTAAATGTTAAATACATCTCATGTTTTTGATAGACACGCTGTTTTCCTACTTTTGGTAATAGAGTAGTAGGTTGTAGAAGAGTGGGTCAATTTATAAAACATATAGGCTGTAGAAATCAGCTCCATTTTTTTAAATTAATCAATGTTCTTTTTCTTTTTTAATTGGGGGGCGGCTTCAGAATCGGAGGCCTCCAAGAGGGAAGATCAGTGGGACCAGCCAGTTATGGAATACATCGAGGCTGCTGAAGGATATCTCGAGTATCAACAGCCAGGTTCAGTGTACTGATTCATAGATGCTGAGAATGGTGACATAAGAGTCAGTAATCCTGGCCCTTTTCTTTTTATCTGTTTCATTTCAATGAGATACGTCTTTGGATGGCATAATGGATGTCTTGTTCAAAGCATTGTTCAAAAACCCAAAAACTTTACTTGACTCGGTATCTAATAATTATAAAATAAAAAATATTAACATTAGAAGTAAATATGTAAAATACTTACATTTAGCATATAAGTAATATGAAATAGAGAAACAAACAGCTAGACACTGAATAGGATGCGGGTTGAGGGTGCTGCTTTTTGTGCTAGAGGTCAAGTGGCCGATTCACACAGCCTTCCATGTATATTTTTTAATAAAACCTTTAACAAGGCAAGTGACTCAGTGTGAGTCACCGCCAGTTGCATTGAGTCATATGAGTCAGTGGATTGACTTGATGAGTCTCTTTGAGTTGGAAACAAGAACTGAATTCTTGTTGACCCGGCTCGATATCTTGCAAATTCAGGTTGACTCAGCCGAATTTCGACTCAAGTTCGCTAGTGTTAGAATTATGCCTCAAAACATGGACGCTATTTATCAATCGGGTTTGTTTTATGGGAAAAATGATGATACTCTAGTATGAATGTGATGGTTCTTAGTATGAATGTGATGGTTCTTATACATGTATAACTCTAAATCAAACTGTCAAAATTATAAACCAAAAACTATACCGAACTGATGTCCTAAGTGGCTGGCTGGTGGACATTAATGCATGGTTAAAATGAAAAAAGTAGTCAATTTGGCATGTGGGCCTTGATCAACATCAAATACATGCATGGTATTTGTTGTTTGTTAGATGGGGCTGATACTCGTTTGCAATGTCTGCACTTGCTATGGACATTTGAGAAGCAAGGAGTAAAGTTAGAATGGCGTTGAAGATGCCATGCTTCATCTGATAGAAAGCAAACTACAACTGGAATCCTGGATTATCTTATGGATGCAAATTATGACTGAGTGTAAGGCCTTTTGTCCTTGATCGCCATCCATCAGTTTTATGTAGTTTTTTAGTTCAATTTCCCTCTCTGTGCGTTACCCGATGCACTGGTTTGTGGGTGATTGCATGCATCCGCAGGGATTAGTCTCGCCTTAAAAAAAGGGGCTGGGGCACCCTATTGTCATTAAAAAAATGTTTTCAGCTTTTTGTGTGAACTTTTGTATTTTTATTCCTTTTATGCTCTTTTGAAGTTTGCATAGAGAGCTTTGCTAAGTCCACATGCATGCAAGAGGCAGCTGTACACGCCACACATGTGCTAGCATTAGAAATTGATATGAGATCCAATCCATCAAAGGCGTAATATTATGTGGATTGTCTCGCCCAATAATCGGGTTGGTCCACTTATCAGGTGGACCACCGTTCAGGAAACAAATGTTGTCATTGTATCATCATCATTATCTAATATCCCAACTACTTGGGGTTGGCCACATGAATCCTTTTCTGCGATTCTACTCTATCAAGGGCCATAACTTCAATTAGATCATAGGTCATCAAGTATTTTCTTATTACCTCCATGGCTCTAGCCACATCTTTTTAGGCCTTCCCTTGCCCTTTTAGAGCCCTCAACTTATACCAACTCCCTCCTAACCATCGGAGTTCTTGGTCCCTTAGTCTACTTTCTCTCATCTTACTACCTATTGGTGCTACTACTTAATCCCCTTGAATGTTTCATTTTTAGTTCTATCCTTATCTTACCACTTATCCATTTTAACATCCATACTTAAACCTCAACATCTTAACGAAACAAATGTATAGCTAAAAACACTCGGCCGCAGATTTCTTTTTGTTTTCATTTTTTTTTTTTTGAAGCGATGATAATGAAATTTATTAAAAGAAAGGCCAAAGGCCAAAGAATACAAAAGAAACAAGACAAAGAAAAGCAAAATGACAAAAAGAAACCTTTACAACTGATGCGGACATCAGTGGTGCACCTTTTAAAGTGTACCAGAGGAGGAGGCATCGTTGACAGAGTACCGGAGCGGAAGAGTTGATGTGGATGGACGTTGGGTCCATCAGACCCATTTTTTGACAGGCTACGAGTGCAGGAGCGGCATGACTGCAGGCCCATGGGGCGGATTTCACACCTTGTTGTGTGGGTGTTTTAGTTTTAGGTGTTTTTTGTTCTTTTCCTTGTTTTTAGGGGCTTTAGTACACTTTTATTTTTTTCTGGCTTATATATACACTGTGAGGAACTGTATTTTATCATATAGAATGAATAAAAATTTATATTTTTTTTTTCTCCATCTTTTATCAAAGATATTAGGGTTTCAAGATTGGCCCTTGGGTGCTCAGGATTCCACATTGGTTTTAGGTTTCTTTATTTCTAGATTTTCGAGATGTAGGAAATGGTAAGAATTGGCCATTTTCTTTTCTTTGGTTCCCTAGAATCTGTACCTTCTTCATCTCGAACCTATCTCTTCTTCATCCCTTTCGTTCCTCTCTGGATATTCCCTTTTGGTTTGAATGGAAAAGAGAGATGGTTAGTCAGGAGAATCAGATCCAAACTTGACTGGGGACTGACTTATGATAGATCTGGAATATCCTCATAGCTCTAGGTTCTCCCTTTTTTATTGTTTACGTGATTTTATGTTAAGGGGCATGATCCCGATGGAATGATTTCATCTCTATGTTGAGATTTTCTTAATCCTCTTGATTGAAAACAGTTAGTTGATTAATTAATTTATTTGAATCTCTTCATCCTCATTATACATGCATCTAGGGTTATGCCATCACATCTCCTTGCATCAACAACTCTAACCAACTAATAGGCAACTGATTAGCAGCCAAAATGTTAGCTGCATGCGCCCATTCTATTACGATTTGTTTTACCCTATTGAGAACTTCCAACGACCAACCCGTGCATGTATTTGAACACAAAGCAAGCATGATTTGGTGAACTAGGGCCCATTACATTGAAATACAATAAAAAAAAGAATATAAAAATATAAAAAAAGAAAGTGAAGGTTTACCATTCTTTCTGTTTTTTTCCATAATGGTCTACTTCATTTTGATTTGTCAAATCCCATTCAAATTATTTGTTTTGATACCAAAATAGGTCTAGATCTAGCATTAAATGAATTTTTAACTTATTCCATGGTTTAAATGAAGAAGAAGAAGAATAGGAGGATACAAGAGTAAAATTTTGAAAAACATAAAAAGCAAAATTAGGCTTTTATGGGCATATTGGTGTCGATACGCCTTGCAACAGCCAACAAGGGCTGATATAGGCCAATACGAGTTGGGCTTCTTCTTCTTCTTCTTCTTCTTTTTTTTTTTTTTTTTTGTGTCGGTCCGATATGACCTCATTTCCCATATCGTCTCGTGTCGATATGGATACGATACGGCCGTATCAGTTGATACGGTACCAATATTCATATCCATGACCCAATGTCTCTCTTCACAAGTTACCTTCCCTCTACCCTGATACTCTAGACCCACTTTCCTAATAGTGCCCTATCATTACCTCTGAATCTCACAAGCTTACACCCTCCTGAACCATTGGTTTACATGCTTCTTCCAATTTTAGCAAATGGAATTTATGATTATCTACTGAATCTTGTCAAAGGAAGTTCCGCCTAATCTTTTTTAGCTTAGCCACGATGGATTTTTGCCAGGCTGTGGTTTTCTTATTCTCCATCTGTTTCTAATATCATGTCCCACCTACTAGATGGACTAGATTTATTATGAGGCGAGAACATCTACATAGTCAGACCCACCTAATGGCTTGGATATTACCTTTGTTGGCCCTATTGGCACTTGTGGCATCGTTTGCACAAGCTACTTGTAAATGCATGTGGGCAATTGATTTTGATTTTCTATAAATTATTATCCATCTACTATGAAGCTGTCTTTAATTTCTTAATTTGCTAGGTGTCTTATATCCTCTATGTATGGCCCCTCCATCGAATAACTTTAGGTGTCTTATATCCTCTTGTGTATATGCCCTCCATCGATTCTAGCAGAGCAGAATTTTGGGAAGAGCTGAGCTCTCCTGGACAGTCTTTCTCTGGCCCATGTTGTGTAGTCGGGGACTTCAACATCATTAGATACGCGGAGGAACACTCGCGCAACAGAAAGCTCTCTTTAGCTATGAGAGCTTTCTCTAATTGGATAGAAAATCAGGAGTTAGTCGATCTTCCATTACTAGGAGCCAAATTCACATGGACTAACGGGCGAGCGAATCCGATCCTTTCTAGATTGGATAGATTTCTGGTCTCTCCTAAATGGCTGGAAACATTCCCTTTCATCTCTCAGTTAGCGAGAACAACCTTTGATCACTGTTCGGTCTTACTCTCGGCTAACGACAATAATTGGGGTCCTAAACAATTTAAGTTTGACTCCTGGCTCAAGATTGAAGGATTCATTTAGATGATTTCAAATTGGTGGACGGCTTTTCAGGTGGAAGGATATGCAGGCCATAGACTCCTCTCCAAACTTAGACTCCTCAAAGAAAAGTTAAAGCAGTGGAAGTATACTCAACATCACAAAAGGAATTCCGAATTGGACTCTATGTTTTCCAAATTGCAAAAGATTGACGCAGCCTCATAAAATGTTCCAATGTCTTCCGAGCTATGTTGCAGAAGAGTTCAACTTATTCAATCGATTTCAACAAGGGTATTGGAAAACGAAATTTCCTGGAAACAAAAATCAAGAGACAAATGGATAAGAGAGGGCGATAAAAACACAAGCTATTTCTACAGTATAGCTAGTATGCGTGCCAAATCCCATAAGATCAACAGTATTTTAGTGAATGAGGAACGCATTGAAGACAAAAATCAAATTGCACAGCAGACTATCCAGTATTTTAGATCCTTGCTTTCAGCTGAAGATTGGGACAAACCTCGGTTGGATTTCCTTCAAGTGGACAACATCACAGAAGAAGAATGCAGTTTACGTGAATCCTTTCTTTACGGAGCAAGAAGTGAGGAAGGCAATTGACACGATGGATGGAGACAAGTTCCCTGGTCTTGATGGCTTTCCTATTTCCTTTTTTCATAGTTTTTGCGATGTAATTCACTCTGATGTTTCCATGAAAGAGGTAGACTCTTTTCAGGTATCGGTGCCTCCTTTATAGCTCTCATCCCTGAAGTGGCAAGCGCGGCTTCTTTTAAGGAATTCAAACCCATTAGTCTTATCGGAGGCCCATACAAAATATTAGCCAAAGTCTTAAGCTCTAGACTGAAGAACGTCATCGGGAAGATTATTTTAGCCAATCGAAGTGCTTTTATTCCGGGTAGAGAGATAGTGGACAGGGCGCTCATAGCTAACGAAGTTTTCGACTCCAGTCACAGATCGGGATCGAAAAGTATTTTTTGCAAGTTGGACATTGAGAAGGCCTACGACCATGTCGATTGGGGCTTTCTTCAATACATGTTAAAATGGATGGGTTTTGGCTCTAAGTGGAGAAAATGGATGGGTGAATGTACTGGTTTGGCTCACTTCTCCATCCTCCTTAACCGATCCCCAAAAGACTTCTTCAAAAGTTCAAGAGGTTTGCGGCAAGGTGATCTCCTATCTTTGTTTCTTTTCGAAATTGTGGGGGAGGTTCTATCTAGAATGCTCCTTAAAGGACAAGAAGAAGGCATTCTTCGTGGTATTAAAATAGCAGGTCTATCTAGTTGGATTTCTTACATTCAGTTCGCTGACGATACATTGATTTTCTCTGAAGAGTCCCACGACAAAATCGATAATATGCGCACAACAATCCGATGCTTTATTTGGGCTGACAGTGAACTTGGCTAAATCTAAGATGTTTGGAGTGAATCTGGAAGAAGACGAGATAAACAACTATGCGAATCTCTTTCATTGCTCGGCTTCATTCCTGTCTACTTTTGTTCATTTTCCCCTATGCATTGGAGTGCCCCCAAAGATGTTATGGGATAAGATCATTAACAAGTTCCAAAAATACCTTGCTAGGTGGAAATGCCGCTACTTATCTTTAGAAGGTCGGCTTACTCTTATCAGGGCGGCTCTTTCCAATCTTCCCATGTACTTCATGTCTCTGTTTAGATGCCCTCCTTCAGTATTAACTACAATCGATAATCTTAGGCATGATTTCCTTTGGTTCAGCAAGGAGGATAAGAAGAAATTCCATCTTCTAGATTGGAAAGAGGTGTGTAAGCATTTCAAAGAAGGTGGTGCAGGGGTAAAGGATCTTAAGGCGATGAATCGAGCCCTCTTAGGAAAGTGAATTTGGAGATTAGGAATAGAAGGAGGAAGTCTCTGGAATATCATCATCAAAAGTAAGTATGGATCGTTTGAGAGTGGGTGGTGGACTAGAGATTCTTCACAATACAGGGCATCGCATCTTTGGAGAGGCATTCTTCGTATGAAAAAGGAAGTTATCAAAGGTATCGGTTTCGAGCTCGGAAAGGGTGACAATATTAGATTATGGGAAGACCAGTGGGAGGGAGACGAGCCATTAAAGTTCCGCTTCTCGAACATATATCTGCTTTCACATAACAAATCTGCCTCAGTTGCTGATTGCTACATAGTCACAGCTGGCAAGATCTAATGGACCGTGAAATGTAGAAGAAATCTCCAAGATTGGGAGATCAGCGAATATGTGGACCTCCTCCAATGCACATACAGAGCAATGCCTAGCCAATCGACAACTGATAATCTAATTTGGAGACCAGAAAAATCTGGTAAATTTTCTGTTAAATCGCTCTATTCCCAGCTTCAAAGTATATCCGTTATTAAAGAAGGCCAAGAGACTTACATTTTCGGCTGGCTGGTTGGCAAGAAGAAGATTCTTACAGTGGACAACCTGAGAAAAAGGGGGATGCAGATAGTCAACATCTGCTTATGTTGCATGAAAAACGATGAAACAATCGACTATCTGCTAGTTCATTGTCCTTTCATTTTGAAAATCTGGTCGTCTTTTTCTCGTCCTTCGGAATCAGTTGGTGTTTGGTGGACACAGCGGATAATCTCCTATCAGCTTGGCATGGGGTCAGCCTAGACCAAAAAAGGAAGCGGCTTTGGAGAATGGCAATTCTTGCAATTTGGTGGACTGTGTGGGTAGAGAGAAACGGGAGATGCTTTAGGAATACTTCCAATCCCGTGGATACGGTAGCTTCCAAGGCTAAAGGTTTTCTAATAGAATGGGCTGTCAATGTATCCTTGTTAAAGGACTATAACTTTCACTTTTTAGGAGCGTAGTAGAGTTTGCTCTCTCAGCAGACTCTCTTTGCTCTTTTGTTTCTTTTTTGTCTTTTTTGTCTCTGTTTTTCTTTATCTTAATACAATTTTCGTTCTCTAAATTTTTTTTTTTTTCTTAACTCGCTAGCAAAATGGATGATCCCACTTATTGTTCTTAGGGCTCAATGTAGAACAAAGTCTTTGGTTTTTGATTAAGTAATTGTTGTGTTCATGTGGGTTTGAAATTCGTAGTGTATTATTTTGCGTATAGGCATTCTGCATGATAGCTATAGAGTTTACTTCTTGAGGACCAATCAGTGGCTCCCTAGACCTTCGCAAAATGTGGTTGACCCTAGTTTCTGCCATACATACGCATGTTCTGGCAATCATATCTAGTCAAGAGGGATCCCTGCCATGGATGATTGATGGAAAATCAAAATGATTGTATGATACTAACCATCCAACCAATGACCTGCAAATGGGCCATTAAAGCTAAAAATGACTGACAATTCATATTTAATAAACGATCCTCTATTGATTTTGATTGAATGTTAATGCTCATGCAATCAACATCCCTTTTGTCAAAGTTTTTTAGCCAATCCCTAAAATGTGAATCATGGTCAAAGTATTCAATTCTCAAAGGTTATTAAGCAGTTCTGGCTTTTATTTTAGTATACACTGTTTGACGTTTGAGGTTTTAACTTGGGACATCCGGGAAGTGTCATTCCTATTCCCAGTGCTTTCTTTCCTGTTGGCAAATTCCTATGACTTGCATAAAATACATTGCGGTTGTCCATGTGAGCCAAGGATTGGTAACCCACATCGCGTAGAACTGTGCATATCAACATTCAAGCACATGCCCTTGTGAAGTACATGGGAGAGATCTAAGCTTTCCATCTAGTGGACTACACTGTTTAATTAGATCTTCTGGCCTAAAAATCCAGCTTCACTCCTGATGTAGGGGAGAGCGTGGAAAGGGAAGATGAGGAATATCATCATCCTCCTCAAGTGATAAGACCCTGAATCCACAAAATATTTTCTTGAATCCACAAGAAAAAAGTGATAAAAACTCTGTTTTTTTTTTTTAAAAAAAAAAAAATGAATAATGTCTGTTAATGTCTATATTTTCAATTACACCATTAATAAATAAAAAGTAAATCAAAATTCGCAATTATCAAAAATAGCAAAATTCTAACCCTAATAAAAGTCCTAATTCTAGCAAAACACTTCTAAAGCCTAATTTCTAAAAATAAAAATTATAAATAAACTTTTTCTAGAAGAGTCCTAGAATAATTACAATTTTTTTTTTATTTTTTATTTTTAAAGGATGGAAATCTAAAATTCAAAAAAAAAAAAAAAAAACTACAAAATTAGAATTACTAAAAAAATATTTTTTCCCCTTAAATCATGTTTTTGAGCAGGAAGCGTGCGTTTTCTTGTGAAATAGACCGATACAACCCACTTTGTGGGTCGGTTGAACCCGGGTGACTCGTTACGTTAAAGATTGATTGGTCGTGCATCCCGTAATGATACCTGGATCAAAAGTTTGGCCAATTTATGGTTTGCCTTCTTTTGGTCCAACCATGCCAGGATGTATCTATGCTACGTCCAGTGTTCGAGTTGTCGGTATTGCTACAAGTTTTGTTGACTGGAGATAAAGATATAATATCGTTATCGCCGATAACCGGAAATGCGAAAAAAAAATGGCAATTAATGGGAAAAATGATGGAATTTTTCAGTAAAACTTCAGGGCATGCCTAAATATACATTTGCATATTTAGGAATAAAAAAAATTACAAAAAAAATGCATTAAATAATAAGTTTTTATTTAATGGGACCCAAAAAGCATACGTTGCCATAAGAAATCGCTCCAATTGTAATCAAATTGAATTCATATAATACAAATGCAGTTAACATATAATAATTAGGACATGTAAAAGTTAATGAACTAAAAAAGTACACCTTTCTTGGGACATGGAATCTATATATTGGTATACTTGGTGATTGATGACTTGGATATGGCACTTGTTTGACATATTGACGCATCCATCCAATTTTCTAGATCATTTTATGGTATAAGCTCAAAAAATAGATAGATCCAAATCTCAAGTGGACCACATCACATGACAATGTTGATTGAATGCATACCATTAAAAATTTCTCAAGGGCCACAAATTTTGCATCAAACTAGTTTGTATAACCTAATCAACAGGTTGGATGTCAAATAAACATTACATTGAACCCTGAGAGGTTTTTAATGGTGGACATTCAATTGCTACTATTTCTTGTGGTGTGGTCCACTTGAGAGTTATATATGCCTGATGTTTCAGATCAAGATCTAAAATGATTTGAATAAATAGATGGACAACGTGGATCAAATAAATACATCATGATTAGGCCCACATAGCACCAACCACTAGCCATCTTGACAGTGGCAATGTCACTAGCCAAATCAAGTCCTCCTGGTGGTGTAAGGACTTTGTGGTATCCACCGTATGGCATGTGTTTTATCATGCTGTGAATAACGAGGTGGCTACTGGAGAGTGTTTCGTGGGCCCACCATGATATATGCGAGAAATGAACCCCATTAATCCATTTCAATATCATTTTAGTTCATGGTTCAAAAAATAAGGTAGTTCCAAATCTCAAGTGGACCACACCAAAGGAAACAACAGTGATTAAATCCCACCATTAAACTGGAAGTGGCTTCCATTCCCTTAAAACTGGAAGCGGATTGGCTGGTGTACCACACACCAGCTATATAGCTGCTGCAGGTACGTGTCGTGCAAAGACGAGCACTGATGCTCCTTGAGCTCCGAGTTGTACGAACGGTTCCAAGGAGATCAAAGTTACATGGGCCCCATAGTGATGTATTTATTATATCTACACCGTTCATCTATTTTTAGAGATCATTTTAGAGCATTATCCGAAAAATGAATCATGTCCAAAGATCATCTGTACCACACCACAAATAGCAGCGGAGATAATGATTTTCACCGTTAAAAATTTTGTAGGGCCCACCATAATGTTTATTTTCCATCCAATTTGTTCATAAGGTCACAAAGACCTGAATGAAGAGGAAAAACAAATTTCATGTTGATCCAAAACTTCTGTGACCCCAAAAGGGTTTCAATGGTAGACGTTCAATCTCCCACTGCTTTTTGCAGTGTGGTCCACTTGATAGTTAGATCTGTCTTATTTTTCGTCTCAAGCCTTAAGAGGAGCTCGCCAAATTGATGGGCGGTTTTGATATAACAAATAACTCGTGATCAGACCTACGGAACTTGCTTATGTCAATACAACAACTATACAGCTGGTGTGAGAGGATGCGGATTAGATAGATACTGACAGGTTGAGTAGCGAGTTGGCTACTGAAGTGACGTCACCAAGTTCTGTGGCCCCACTATGATGTTTGTTATATCCACACCGTCCATCCATTTTTAGATATCATTTTAGCGAATGAACTAAAGAATGAAGCAAATAAAATTTTGCAGTGGACCCTACCAAAGAAAACAGTGGGGAGAGTGATTCCCACCGTTAAAACTATCTTAAGGCCCATCATAATGTTTATTTGAAATCCAACCTGTTCAAAAGTTAAAAAAGACATTAATTAAGGGAAAACACAAATATCAGCTTGATCTAAAACTTTTGTGGTCTTTAGAAGTTTTTAATGGTGGGTGTCACTGTCCCACTGTTTTCTGTGCTGGGGTCCATTGGAGCTTTGGATTTAACTCATTCTTTGGATATTGCCCTAAAATGATCTCTCCAAATGGATGGAAGGTGTGGATACAAAACATACATCATGGTGGGGCCCACGGAACTTGCTGATGTCACTTCAGTAGCTAGTCTCGCTACTCAACTTGTGAGTATACTCAACCTGTTAGAGCGGACGCGAGAGAGCTTTCGTTTTTACGAAATTCTCTCTTCTCTGGAAAATCTGCAATCAATATCATCTTTCGTAAAAAATCTTTCCAGGAATTTATCTTTTTCTTTTTCAAATCTGAACCGAAATCTTCGTAAATCTTGGTGAAATCAAATTCTCTTTCAAATCTCTTTCTTTGAAGAAAACAAAAGGGTTTTTTAAAAGGGTTTTCTTATCTCGAAAAATTCAGAGCTATACTATCAATAGCGATTGGCCCACTAAATCTAGTGAAATCCACTTCCTTGGGTAGATCTGGAGAAAAAGAAGGTAAGAGAGCTTTTTTGTATATATTTTTTATATTTATTTCATTTTTTTTCAATAATAAGGAGAACGATAGCTATTTTTTCGATAAAATCGAAAACATAGCCGATATTTCGTCGACATTTGGAAGAGAAACAAAAACTTGGGGTTTCAGTATCGTCGGTTCAGCGACACCAATAATATTACCCGATATTATCGATTTCTCGTTGACAATTCGAACACTGACTACGTCCTACATTTGACCCCTCCACTTGGAAAAAAACTCATCCTTGAGTTACTCAAGAGACTTGGCTCATGATACTCAAACAACTTCTGGCACTGATGTTTATTAGCTTTTTCCTTGTACTTTGCATTAGGCTCTTGAGTTGACATAGTACATGTACTTATGCTCTCCTTGACTTGACCCTTATGGATTAATTCCTCAGCTTGCATATCATATTCTTTATGATAATGTGGGCAATTAGGCAGACTTACCCCTGGGACAAGATCAATGTGGTTTTGTATATCTCGCATGGGACGTAACTCCTTAGGAAGTTCATCGGGCACAATCGCCTTGAACTCCTGCAACATTGGTTTCAAATCATTTGGGATGTTCACGGGCTCAACATCCTTTTCTTTTTCAACTAATGCATTTATCTCTCCCATCTCCTCAGATTGTTTGGCGAAATCATGTTCGGTTACGAGAGACTGCCCCTCAACTTTAGAAGACTTGGGTTAGTTCTTTGTTTTCATAAGGGCGAGGATAATCTTTTTTCCATCTTTAAAAAAAAATAAAAAATCCCGGCCTCTATGCATAGCATTATGATCATATTACCATGGTCGACCAAGTAACATGCGACAAGTTTCCATATCAACCACGTCATACACTACTTCGTTCTTATAATATTTACCAATGGAAAAAGGAATATTACATCTTTTAGTTACATTCATTTCGTTGACCTCCTTTTCCATCCAACTGTTTATGGAGAGGGGTGCTTTTCTGTCTCTAGTTGCAGCTTTTCCACCATAAACTTTGACACGATATCCTCATTGCTTTCATCATCTATGATCACATCACAAACCTTATTGTGCATAGTGCACCTTGTTCAAAAGATGTTGTGTGGCTGTAGATTTATCTCCTCCTTCGGCGTATAAAACAACTTCCTCATGACCAGAGTGGTGGCTTGTAATTCACCACTATCACATGGTGGCCTGCAATTCATCACTGATGTCGCACCATGAACATGATGATCTGCCAATTTCATGTTACTCATCATTACAAACACGAGTCTGTCCTAAAGCTCTAGTCAAACGGTTGATTGTTGCCTACAATCCTTGCATGGCTCGCCAATTTTTCCACTGAAAAGCTTCAAACGCGCTACTGTCATAGGGTTGTTCCTTGGAGCATTGTCCATGAGATTGTTGCTCGAACCATTATTAGATGCCATTGAACCAAGGAAAAAGTCTCGCTCTGATACCAATTGATGCAGGGGAGAGCGTGGAAAGGAAAGATGAGGAAGATCGTTGTCTTCCTCAAGTGATAAAAACCTTGAATCCACAACGTATTTTCTCAAATCTACAAGGAAAAAAGGGAGATAAAAGTTTTATTTATTTATTTATTTATATTATTGAATAATGTCTAATTTTCTCAATTACACCATTAATGAATAAAAAATAAATCAAAATTCGTAATTATCAAAAATAGCAAAATTCTAACCCTAGTAAAAGTCCTAATTCTAGCAAAACACTTCTAAAGCCTAATTTCTTAAATAAATAAATAAAAATTCTAGATAAACTTTTGCTAGAAGAGTCCTAGCATAATTACAAATAATTTCTAAACAAAGAAGGAAATCTAAAACTCTAAAAGGAAAAAAGAAAATACTACGAAAATCAAAATTACTAAAAAAAGTAATTTTTTCCCTAAAATCTCGTTTTTGAGTTGGAAGCGTGCATTTTCTTGTGAAACAGATTGACGCGACCCACTTTGTGGGTCGGTTGAACCTAGATGACCCGTTATGATAAATATTGATAGGTTGTGCATTTTGTAGTGATACCCCAGATCAAAAGTTATGGCCAATTTATGGTTCACCTTCTTTTGGTCCAACCATGCCAAGAATGTATTTGTGCCATGTCCTACATCAACTCCTCAAGTGGGCCAGTGTACAAGAAAAAAGGTCCATTGAGCCAAAGGATTGGTAATCCACATTGCATAGAGCCGTGCATTTCAAGATCCAAGCAAATGCCAATATGGAGCCATGTGAGAGATCCGAGCTTTCCATCAGGTGGGCTAGGCTATACTGTTTCTATTTCTGCCCTAAAATTCTGAATTCACTCCTAAAGTGGGTCACGGTGTAATAAGATGTACAGCTAGAAAAAAATGTTTTGGTTGTCCATTTTTTGTACATTCTGGCCCACCTAGGAGTGAAAACCTTTTTTTTTTTAAAGTTTTATTTTATTTATTTAAATAGTTAAAATACCTTATCAGTGTAGCTCACCTCATGGAAAGCTTAGATCCCATTAACGGTTGCTGTACTAGCACATGATGGACTGCACTCTGCACGCATATGAGTTTTAGCAAATCCCCATACAGGCCTCTCCTCATCTTTTCTTGGGAGCAACATTATTTCAATTATTTTCCAGTTAATAGACATGAAGAGTTTGACTGGCATGGAGTAGTTGGAATTTCCAGCATTTCGTGGGCATTCATCCTAAGGGAAGGGGTTTCTGCATCAGTTACCTTCATCAGAATTCATGGTTTCAACCCATCATGTCTTTTTGGAGCGGTGTTCTAAAATTAATGGAAATCATAATTGATGGAATGTCACTGCCTTGCTCTGTGGAAAGATTGTTCTTTGATTATTTATTTGCTTTTCCATGAATTTATGTTTGTAGAGACTGCATTTCTGTTATGTACACTGCCATGACATGTTTACTTGATTGATGTTATGTAGGAAGAAGTTGTTAGCAAGACCCAATCATTTGACAGATGAAAGCTGAAGCTGAAAAATGCTTAGCACAAAGTGACAAGTTCAAAGATGAGAAGGCAGAATTTGATTTTGCCATCTATGCAAAGGTGTGATTTGTGTCCTGCATTATCTAAAGATTATGCTTTGATTTCACTGATTCTTCTGTTTGAGCTCAGGAGTGTTTTTTTCTCTTCAATAATGATGATCCTAAACCGACTAAAACAACAACGACGATGACAAAACTAATAATGTTTAGAAAAAAAGGAAAAGATTGTGTGCTCACAGTGTTGCACCATGAGCTGGCAAACACATCCCCCATCATCAATAAAGGCAGCAAGATTTCTTAGGGCCCTTTCGAATGCACTTCCTTGAAAAGGTGTTTTTTGAAATAGGAGGTTTCAAGCCTGCTTTTTCGATCATTTAAAAGGAAAAAAAAAAAAAAATCAGATTTAGTTTTGCTGAATCCGCATTTTAGCACCTATTTTGTCTATCTCCTGAAGGGTGTATTTGTATATGCAGAATCTGCGCAGAAAAGGAAATTATGTTCTACTGAAAAGACATCTAGGCTGTTTGGATGCATGGATTCCACAAAGTAATTATTACACATTTATGGTTATGATTTTCTGGCATAAGAAACTACAGTGTTGTTGTCTAATAAATATTAAGTTTCCACTTGCTATTCAAACCGGACCCCCCAAGTATGGAATTCATTTTTCAACGGTTTTGCATGGGAAAAATCTGTTTTTCTTTCCCCATATTTTTCCCTTGGATTCGTCATATATCCAAACGCGCCCTAGGGAGATTGACACCTCAAACTCATCTCTCTCAAATTCAAACGCAGAAGGCCTCTAAGGCTTGTCGGACCTAGGCACTAGTAAAGTATGCACATGGTTCTTCAAAGTCAAGTAAATTGAGATATTAATCCTTGGTGTAGCTATTGCTACCTCTGTTTTATTATTTGATGAATTCTTTACAGACTTGCTAGCCCCACTCCCACCCCTTCCACATGCACATCTACTGGCATGTATACAGAATATACAAGGCGTGTATCAGGTGGGGCCCATCATTTAGATGGTCTCATCCAAAAATTGGGGCTGTCAGTGAAAATGATGGGCAGTTTAAAAGGAACTTGGAGTGTCTTTTTTAGCTGTCCACTTTTTCTATTCGTATGTGGTGCAGCATCTGCTTGTCATTCATAAGCTGCGCTAGCAGTAGAAGGAGCAAGCCGACAAGCATTGACGGCAAAAGGTGTTCGAGGTGTGTGACCATGTTATGGTCCATCTATGTAATGAGAGATTTCTGACCAGGACTTACAACAAGTTGAAGAACAAAAAGATTGGACTGGCACCGATACTCCGAACGATCAATGACAACGCTTACATTGTTGATCTTCTGGATAACATGGAGATCTCGCGTACTTTCAACATTACGGACCTGACCGAGAATCGTGAGCCGAAGCTGGACGAGAACTCGAGGTCATGTTCTTTTGAAGTGGAGGAGACTGATGAAGAGCGGGTCACGGACACTTTCATGGCAAATATGGACCAAAGAAGGCCCGATTGGAGGCGGAAGTAATCAGGATTGTCATAACTTTAAAACAATCGTATCTCTCAAATTGGACTGAGTTTTTTGGCATATCATGTATGATTTTGAGGTAGGAGAAGCTACTTTAGCCAACCAACCCGGTTACATTGGGTTGCCCTCACAGGACTTGCGAGATTCAATCAGATTGACGATCAAAGGTCCATTTAATTTTTGTTTTTACTATAATAGTATAAGTTTTAGTTCGATCATAATTTTTGATCCTTCGAGTTTTAGGAGTCGTGCACAACATGAAAAAGGCTTAGAAAAATTAGGAGAATAATGTGGTTAGTCCAAATTGGACACTTATTATTTATGGCGAAAACTATGAAATCTAGTAGGAATCATGACCGTCTATAAATAATAAGTTTACTATTTATAGTAGTCATGTTTTTAGGGAGTTTGAGTCTAAAACTCCATCCTAGGTTTGTGCTCATTATTTAAAGGATTGTATTTATTATTATTATTATTATTTTTATCATCAATCAATTTATTAGAAATTATTTCTATTTTTATCCCTCGTAAATTCGAGGAAGCTCTATGAGGAGTCCAAAGAGCTTTGTGGATTCGGAGTAGTTCAAAGAGCTCCGTGGATACGGAGTAGTTACCCCTGAGGAAGACGGTGATCAACCTCATCACGTCCTTCCCTGCATCGGGAGTCCACCGGACTCGTCTCCAAACCTTTTAAATGGCACACGAGGTGACCTAATGTCCATCTAAATTGTTCATCTGTGCATATAATTCTGATCAAGCTATGGGCCAAAAATCATGTCAATCGTTTGATCCTAAGCTTCCGAACAATAGTATGAAAATGGACAGTTAAGATTGACCAGAGAAGCAAAATAGGTCCAATCATCATCTTGACACATCCAGTAGATAAATCCCACATTGTATTTCTTATGATTACAAGGTAACATTTTGATTTGATGATTTTAACCATGAAATTTACGGCTTGTAAATAATGGATGGTTGATAACAAATTGGCCCCGTTCGAAGGGTTAGAGTCATTTGACCGGTGTGATTGTTGTACCGTGGCTTGCTCCTAGTTGTATGAATGAATGAATGTTTCAAATTTACAATAGGTTCCCTGCATTCTGTTTAAGAGGTTTGGGATGCTTGCAAAACCTAATAAATTAAAGATGTTAAGCACAGGAATTAATATTTACTATACTTGAAAATAGCATAAAATAAGATAGAGAATCTAAGTACTTCCATGGCTGAGGCCATGGGTTCAATTCCCCCATGGTAACACATTAATATCATTTAGAGGGTGTTTGGATCGTAAGTTCTTTAAGTTGCTTATACCTGAAGTAGCTTATCTTAGTTTCTACTTATTAAGCAAATAAGTATATTTGGTAAACAATATACTTCTCAGCTTCTCCTCGCTTTTGTCTCTCTTGATGCCTCAACTTATGAAAAGTAGAAAAGCTATAAAAACATTAACTAAAGTGATTAAGTAATTTAAGTAAAAAAAGTTATAACTAACCATAAACCAAACTTACTTATCTGAAATAAGTTACATATCTACTGTTGTTAAGCAGAAAACGTAAATTATTTGGTAGTATCCAAACAGGCCCTTTGGGTGGCATTTGATCAAGGTGTCCCGTATCGATATCGGTTGGCGTAACGGTGCCCTCCGAAATCGATACGGGTACGGGGGCATAACGGCCCATAATGGCGTAAATATTTTTTTTTTTGGCCAAAAAAATATGAAAAAATATGGATTAAATTCAGAATATTATAAGCATTCCAAATATGCATTCATTTATAAATTGAAACATGTTTATGGTGGTGTAACGGTCCACTCTTTGGTTAGAAGTTGTATCGGACTGTCTAATGAATTTATGAACCAGATAACCTGAATTTGACTATAAAATTCATATATTTAATTTTCTAACTATCTACTATCAATGGTTGATATATTGGAATGAATGTAATATGAAAATATCTTACATTTAGGTGTTTGTAATTATTTTTGAGGGCCAAAATTCATGCGTAAACAGAAAAAAATATTTTTAAAAATATAAAATGGCACCCCAAATATGTAAAATGCACATTAACATGTTCTACTATGATTAACACATCACATGGCATCATTAAAACAACAAAAGAATCATTAAAAAATGATTTTTCAAATTTTCAAAAAAAGGGCCAAAATAAATGTGTAAATAGAAAAAAATATAAAATGGCACCCCAAATCTGTAAAATGCACATTAACATGTTCTACTATGATTAACACATCATATGACATGATTAAAACAACAAAAGAATCATTAAAAAATGATTTTTCGAATTTTCAAAAAAAAGGCCAAAATAAATGCGTAAATAGAAAAAAATAAAAAAAATATAAAATGGCACCTCAAATCTATAAAATGCACATTAACATGTTCTACTATGATTAACACATCATATGACATGATTAAAACAACAAAAAAACTATTAAAAATTGATTTTTCGAATTTTAAAAAAAGGGGCCAAAATTCATGCGTAAATAGAAAAAATATAAAATGGTACCCCAAATCTGTAAAATGCACATTAACATGTTCTACTATGATTAACACATCATATGACATCATTAAAACAACAAAAGAATCATTAAAAAATGATTTTTTGAATTTTCAAAAAATTTTCAAAAAATGGGCCAAAATAAATGCGTAAATAGAAAAAAATATAAAATGGCACCCCAAATCTGTAAAATGCACATTAAGATGTTCTACTATGATTAACACATCAAATGACATAATTAAAACAGCAATACAACCATTAAAAATTGATTTTTCGAATTTTAAAAAAAGGGGCCAAAATTTATGCGTAAATAGAAAAAAATATAAAAAAAATATTAAATGACACCTCAAATCTGTAAAATGCACATTAACATGTTTTATTATGATTAACACATCATATGGTATGATTAAAACAACAAAACATATTAAAAAAAGTATAAATACCTATTTTTAACGAATTTCTGAAAAATGGCCCACCGAGCTTTGATTCAAGAAAATCTGTAATATAATGTGTTTTTATCTCAAATACCCAGTCAAAGTTGGTCGAAATTAGTAGTAAAAGGAGTGAGAAATAGTTTAGAAGCAAGAAGTTTCAAAAAAACAGCAAAAACAAAGCTTAAAATGGAAAAAAAGGTCGATACGGGCCCGTTACGGGCCTGTAATGGCCTGTAACGGCCGATACGGGTACAAAAAATCATATTGGCCGTTACGGCCCCGAAACGCGTAACGGTTACCCCCGGTACCGTTACGTATCGGCCGTAACGGCTGATACATAATCGTTTTGGCATACCATGCATTTGATTGCATCAAATATCCCGAAATTTCATTTCATGATTTTTTTTTTTTTTTTTTGGGTGCATAACATCATGAGATATTGTTAAAATGTAAGTAAATGTAACCTTTGTTTTTCTTTTGCAGTAGTCAAAATCTTGCCGATATTTGTCTCATGGCTTCGACCTAGGGTTGTCCGCCAACTCAACACCTTGCCTTCCAAGTTTTCTTTTTCTATTTTAGCACAATCTTATTGAGGAGTTTTTGCCAAGTGTCCATTGATTCATTGTGCAAATCTTAATATTGTATGGTTGTTCTGAGCACAAAGTGGCTAATACTCGTACATTAGCTGTAGAGATACAATATTTGTACAATGAAATGTATTTTGTATTAAATCATACCTAAAATGCATGCATGCATGTTCTAATTGATGACCACGTGTCACTGAGTGAGTGGTGTGGTATCAATTATACGGCATTACGTGTACACTCAGCATGATTCATTGTACAAATCTTAATACAAGTGTCCATTTAGTCATTGTGTAAATCTTAATATTGTATGGTTGTTCTGAGAACAAAGTGGCTAATACTCGTACATTAGCTGTAGAGATACAATATTTGTACAATGAAATGTATTTTGTATTAAATCGTACCTAAAATGCATGCATGCATGTTCTAATTGATGGCCATGTGTCACTGAGTGTGTGGTGTGGTATCAATTATACAACATTACGTGCATACTCAGCCTAAGTGCGCCAACGATGAAGTCCAAGTTCATTGTTTTGAATTGCAATGCACACGGAAATATCTAGTATGTTCTATGTAAAAGCACCACAAGTTCTCTAAATTGGTTCCATTTGAGGCAGTAAACCTACGTAGGATTGGAAGGGTTGGTTACAGGCCCTTACGAAAAGGATGGTTGGACTTTTGATACAATGTTCTTTAAAATTATGAAGAGCAAGGGACGGTTTCTTTAAAATCCTAGTCAAATGAGGGCATTTTGCATTGCTTATTTTGTTCGTCATATGGCTCTTCGTATGGATTGTTTTCTCCTTCTTTGCATCCATTAATATCTTGTTTAAACAAATTGGAAAGAATGCGATGATGTTGTCCATGGATCTTGAATTTTAAATCACCATCATCATCGCTATTATCATGATAGAATTTAAAAATGGTTAATTGCATCATCCTTTCCTTTGTTATATGACAACTAGAGATATTTATTCTTTGTTTTTAATTTTAGTAGATACTTCACCTCTGTTTCATGGATCCATTGCAGATTCCCAAAGGCAAGAAACCAACTTCAATTAGAACGTTTATCATTCAGAAAATGACCGTCATACCCTTATATCATAGGCACCTGATCATTGATGAGCGTGGTACCACAATGGTGGGTGTATGCCAACTATCTTGCCCAACTGGATCACCCCACCGTGAAAATGGACTAAAAATATATTAAAAAAAGGCCCATCCAACCAGCTGGTGGGCTACAACATGAATTTGGAGGGTTTTGGGTGTTGTCTATTGCTTTTATGGTGTGGGCCATGTGTCTAGTTGGATGCCATACATACATCACAGCGGGTCCAGTTGTTCTTTAGTGTCTTTGCACGTGATGAAGGGTAGTGGAGAGGGGGTATACACAGAAATGGAAAACTGACTGCAAGTACATCTGATTGTCATACAGCAGAGGGTAGTTAGATCCAATCAACCCATTCACAGAACAAGATGGTAGCCAAACTTATGTGACCTTCTCTAATCTTTTTTCTTTATTTTTAACCCTTTTTTATCTGCCGATATGTTTTGTACACGTTTGAATGCTTCTCGCATTCTCATATAAGAAACTTTGGTTTTGATCATCACATCTTATTGAATATTGTGGGGAGGATGATTGAGAATTGATCACCTACCAGCAACCTTACCACCACTTGTACTACAAGTCTACAACATCTTTATTGCCAACATGCCACTTGTGTATGAAATCAGTACTATGAAAAACCATAGTCCCCCCCAAAACAATCAGGCTGATCAGATCACTACATGGGCCACTCTTATATGTTGAGTCGAACTGTCGTCTATGCATTTATTCCGATGGTGTGGCCTACCTGGTGATGATGATGAAAAAAAGTGGCCCACCTAATGATTTATTAAATTGTTATATGATGGTTCCTTAATACATGTCTATTGTGGAGATTAGAGTGAACACAATTTGAAGTGTCCTCGAGGGAGAGGTTCCTTTCCTATAAGTTTCCTGCATGATCAAGGAATGTGGCATACCCCATGATTTATGTTTTCCTTTCGCTTTCTTCGTCCACCATTGGTGATTCCTTTTTCTCCCACTTGATGGAAAATAGCATATAGGTCACAGTTTCATTATTTTCCATTCCACATTATCACCATATTCAGTTCTTGGTCATTTCCACAGTACCATGAAAAGATGGCAAAAGCATTTCCACAATGTTGGGAACTTGAATTCTATACTTCAAGAGTTCAAATAATCATGGTTGGAAATGGAAATGCAAATTAAAGTAGTCACTACCTTCATTGCAATTGATGGCCTACCACATGTTGCTCAGTCCATTCATGGATGGAGCCCACTTGGTTGCATGATTAGATGATCAAGACCACCCATCCACTCACCTCAGAAAACATGCCGATGTGAGAATCCAAGCTATCCAATGTTTTCTGTTGAATGTGGACTTTAGGCCGATTATATCATTACCAGTTCGTTTGAAGGCTGTTACCTGGATGGATAGGATCATCCAATTGATGTCATTTTTATAAGGTCACCCATCAACTATAGAGTTCATGAGATTAATGGATCAGATGATCCACTTACAAGCCATGCGGTTGTATTTACTTCAGCGCCCATATTAAAAAGCTACCCATGTCTCTCTTGTATTAATTGTCATGCTTCATACAAGCAATCAAATGGAATTTTTTTGGTGCAATACTTATATGTTCAAGGAATCTATCTGCATTTACTGTGTTGTTTGGATCTCTCTGTTTTCTCAGAATTTGCCAATGCCAAACAGCTGGGGCAGGAATACTAAGTTTGGTGGGCCATTGCAAAATAACCGGTTTCAAGAGTTTACAGGATCCCACGAAATCAGGATTAAGGATTAAGCCTTAAGCCCAATTTTGGTGGCCCCAATGCCCTTCATGTCAGATTTGTACATGTGAAGCAGCATTTTCCTGGCTTAATCACAACCATAGATAATTTGTTTTTCTTTACTAGAGGGTATTAGGGTCCTCTGTTCAGTTTAGATGCAATTGCGATGGTCCAATTCTTCTTGTCTAGTTTCCTTGTACCTGATAGAGGGTATTAGGGTCATTTGGTACATATTCCTCTTATCCTTCTAATAGAGCACACCAGATTAGAAAATGATTGTGATCATTAACTTACTCTTTATTCAATCTCAAATTATTTCAATTGTACATCCAAAGAAGTCCTTATCTTGGTCTGTGCCTCTACACCGTCACTGGTTCTTTTAAAAGAGCTTTGTTATGCCACATGCATCATATAAGACAGCTCATGTGCCAGCATGTCACCAAGGCATGAAATCTAATTCATCCATCAGAAGCAGGAAATGGAGATGTAAATTGAAGTACAGATTATCTTGGCAGCAATTGATGGACTGCTGGCTGTTGCTTAGTCCATTGGCCCACCTGAATTTTCATTATATTTGGGCTACTAACTAAAATAAGATTAAAAAAATTAGTAGATTGGGTAGATTTCTGAAAAACAAATATGGTGGGCCACATGACTTTTTCAGTGGAAACTAGTGAGCATGTTTCAACCGTGGGCATACAATACCCACCATTCAAGCCGTGTGGCCACTCGAGTTTTGGGTTTGCTTATTTTCCGGCCCCTAAAATCATGTGGAGAAACTAGTTAATGGTTCACTTATTAAATTGATCTGATAAAGCTGGTGGATAAGGTGGGTGTCTCTCAACTATCACAGTGGCCCCTATTGTTTCAATGGTGGACAAGCGATTAATTTAAAGATAGGCATACTGTAGCTACTGTTTCTTGCCGTCCATTCCGCTTGTCTCTCCCATTTACTATTTCAACGGTGGGCAGGCATTAATTCAACAGTAGGTATACAGGACCCACTGTTTCTTGCTGTCTAGCCTACTCATCTCTCTCATTTTTTGGTTCATGCCTTAAAATTATCCAGTGAAATTGGTGGACCGCATAGATCATAACTTCTGGCTGAAACCACTTAAATTATCACTACTTAAAATTTAAACCACCTAAATTTTAAAACACTTAGGCCAGAGTCCCAAAATTAGATTGTTTCAACAAACAATCGCAGCTCCTGGTCCATGTAGATTGCTTTCTGAACATTAGATATTTTCAGTTCAACACTACAACAGATGTCAATTCATCCTTTGCCTAAAATCTTTTAGCTGGACTTATAAGATCAAATGGTCTAGACCACTGAACCATAAGCTGCACTTGTACAAATGGTCTGGATAGCAGCAGTAAGTCTCGGCCGTGTGTATGGTGGATTGGATGGTATGCTCACCCATTACTCTGTCTGAGATGGGGCTCACAGACTGCATTTGGGGGCCTACAGATTGCCACACATACATTGGATCGTGATTAAGGTTGGATAAAGTGGATGTCACAACGCAATAGGCGCACCGGTGATGTTCCACGCGTGTAGGGGGCTAAATATGTTCCCCAGATGCCGGGTTGAAACTGTTGTAACTTATATATATATATATATATATATATATATATATATATATATATATATATATATATATATATATATATAATTTTATTGTAAAGGAAATCTAATTAGAAATAACAAGTAATGTAGCCAATGAAAGATAAAAAATTCTAAAAATCTTCAAGGATACTTAGGAGTGCCTTTTACATAATTTAACATGATAATAAGATGACAAGCAGCTAAGAGGTATTTAGGAGGCGACCCGGAGGTGTCCAAAAGTAGAGTGAGCGGCTGAGAGGTGTCCGAAAGTAAACCGAGTGGTTGAGAAATGTACAAAAGAAGAACATAGCCGAAACACGATCGAGCATCCATAAATGAAAGGCAACTGAGAGACGAAGAACTTGACCAACAAAAGAGAAATAATTACAAAAGGAAAATATAACAAGAGAAGGATCTAGATAGGAAAAAGATCTAGAAAGTCTTTTCAACTATTGTAACCGTTGTGGTAATGAAAGAATGATCTGGAAGAACTAGTTGCAAGAGAACTATATAACTAATAGAGGAATGTGACGAAGAAAAATCTCAAAATATAATCCCAACAATAAAAAACAAACAATTAAGCTTATCAATTTATTTTATCTCATTTTATCATAGGAGTAGCGATAATCAAGTAGCAGTAATTTTAGCTATAGTGTTTAGTTGTAATCCAAACCTTCGCTCATATGCTAGATTTACTATCTATCCAATATTGCGCAGTTCTTTCAAGAGATACATTCTTGTAGTTGCTTTTATTAACTGATTGTAAGTTTTTCCTTTTGTTTGATTGCACTGGTATTCTAAAAGTCATTTCTTATGGAATGGATAAAACAACCCATCTTCGAAGGAAGAATCCCACCCTCCAATTATTGTCTGATTGTTATAAAATTCTGCAAGTGGCTGAGTAAACGACCAATCTTATTAGAATCTAGTCATATGCATTCATATTGGACATATCTGCTTATTTTGACGCTTAGGGTTGAAGTAGATTGGTTTGGATCGAGCTTCTTTATCGATTTTAGAATGCTCGTGAACACTACATGTGACAAAAAATAAACCGAAGTGCCAATATTTTTTGCACGCTCGATAGGACTACAAACTACTTGGTTGCCATAAAATTTATTGTGCATTGACCGTGGAACAATTTTGGAAAGTATCCAACATTTTTGGCACACCCAGTAAGACTATAATATGAGCTAGTATGAATATTCATAGTACTACAACATGAGCCATTATAAAAGTTAGGTGAAAGGAATATGCCCAAAAGATCATATTGAGATTATGCGGCTTAAATGTTCGATAAGCAACGAGGAATTCAACATATCACTAAAAAGTCACTTGTTAAGGCTGAAATTTTAGGCAGATGGATGACCAGTAATGCTGAAAACATGAATAAGATGAATCTCTTCGCCAAAAGAACATTTCTAACACCTTTGCAGTAGGTCAATACTAGTTTTGTTGGAAATTTGATACCAACACCACCGATACAACATGTGATGCCAACATCGCAGTTGACACTACGAGTACCTCTTCTGTAACAGAATACACCTCTTCGCAACGAAATATGTCTCTTCCAGTATAGGTAGTGCGAAATCTTCCACAACCTGCTGAATTTAGGCGACCAAAACAAGATGTCAGGAATGTTGCCCTGAAGAAGAAAATTGAGGTATACCAGGGGGCAACCCTTCCTTGGGAATTCATTGTGTCATGGAAGACAAAACAACTAGGTAGGCCCTGAACCACCTTCAATGGTCGAATCTTGCCATTTGAATCGTGACCAAATTATTCAAATGGTATAGGAAGTAGTAGGCTAAGTTCTCAACCGTATTACTACCTCAGTCAAAACGATTGAGTTCAATCAAAACGGCCGAATTTAATGTTTTTCGACCAAAACTGTCGAATTTGACTACGATGGCTAATTTGCTATTTTTCTACCAAGATTGCAAAGTTCAGCCAAGTCGTCCAACTTTAATGTTTTTCAATTAAGATGGCTAATTTTGACAAAGATGGTTGAAATTGATGCTTTTATACGACTAAGTAGTCACATTTACTATGCTAAACAACGAATCAACATTGCATTCACCTTTTACCAAATGCGTTCGACATTTTTTTTTTTAGGGGGGGGGGGGGAATGTTGTACTATATTTCTGATCATTTTTGGAAAACCCAATTAAAAAAGATCCACGTTATAACAAAGAAAAGATATGACATGCTAAAGATCTTTAAGCATACTTAGAGTGTTTTTTATGAAATCACAACTAATAAGATGATAAGATATGGAGTAACTGAGAGTATTCAAAAGTAAATCAAGTAGCTAAGAGGCATTCAGAAGGCAGGTGAAATGTGTTTACAAGCAGACCGAGCGTCCAAGAAGAGTACAGAAGAAAAACATGACCGAAGCATGTTTAAGCATCCATAAGTAGATTGCGGCCGAGAGGCCAAAGTGTGGTCAAGCTTCCTGAAACAAAAGGTGATTGAGAGACACATAACCTAACCGATAGAGACGAATAATCATAAAAGGGGAATTTAATAATAAAAGGATCTAGAAAGGCTTTTCGACTACTATAATCATTGAAGTAATGAAAGAAGGATCTAGAATAACAAGTTACAACAAAACTATATAAATAGCAGAGGAATGCGACAAAGAGAAATATCAAAGCACAAACCCAACAATAAAAAATAACTAATCAAGTCTCTCAATTTACATTATCTCAGCTTATCCTAAGAGTATCGATAATCAAGTAGCAATAATTTTAGTTAGTTTAGTTGTAATCTAAATCTATGCTCATATGATGGATTTATTTTTTATCCAATATAATGCAGTTCTTTCAAGATGCACATTTTTGCAACCACTTCCAGCGACCGATTGTAAGTTTTTTCTTTTGTTTTATTGCACTAGTATTATGAAAGTTCTTTCTTATGGAAGGCATAAAGTAACCTATCTTCGGATGAAGTACCCCACCCTCCAATTATACAATTATTGTATGATTGTTATAAAATTTTACAAGTGGTTGAGTAAGTGACCGATATTTATAAAATCTAGTCATATATGTTTATATTGGACATATCTGCCTACTTCGGCACTTGGGGTCGAAGTTAATCGGTTTGGATCACGTTGCTTTATCAATTCTAGCATGCTTGTGTATATTACATGTGATAGAAAACAGACTGAAGTGCCAACAGAAACATTGAAAACTTGGGAGAAGAATGGGAATGACAACTTTTTTGGGCTTTAATGGTCATTTCCCCAACAATCAGTTAGTAAAAGTCATATGTCATAAACTAGTAATTTTTCAAAATTGGTTTAAAAGTGGGTTGTTTTCTATCCATGGTTCAATCGACGAGTGGTTAAATGCAAAAATCCCTAAAAATCTAGGTCAAGGATGACCAATCATGTCTTTTGAAAAGGATTTTTTTTTTTTGAAACATGGAGGTCCATTGCTTGTAAGGTCTTCAGCTGCATGACGCATGAATAGACTTTGAGGTCCATCGCTTGCAAGAATTTACATGAAGCATTTATCGCAGAAAGGTTACATGCATGTCATGATCCAGTCCGTCCATCTGGTGGACTACACCTATTAGAAAAAAATGTGTGGCAGTCATCACAATGTTGCTGAAAATTAGGAGTTAGAGGCATGAGGCCATCCATCTAGAAATATATTTTCATCTCCCAATTGTCACGCCCCAAACCCGAAAATCGGATTCACATGAATCCCGATTGCCGAATCCGGTGCCGACAGCCTCCGTAGTGCCCCATTCTCGGCTCCTGACAATCAAATGCCAGATTCTGATCCTGGGATCCTACAAGGAGGATTTTCAGAATGATTTTTTTTTTTGTAATGGAGCATAACCACAAGCATAACTAAGTCATAAAATAACATCACCACATATCCACTATATCAAAAATTTTAAGTACAATGCGGAAAGAGAAATACAAGGTGATCAAAAAGCTCCAAAAGGTCCTAATACGCGCTCCTGTCTCAGCGCTGTTGTTGTCCAATGTTACCTGCACGCAACTATCTTGCATAAGCTTACAAAAGCTTAGAGGGTAGTATAAGTGTGTGCGCAAGGCAAACGCCGAATGTACAATATCAGCTAATGCGAAAGTATGCGGTAAGTCCATGAATAAAATCAACCATACCAAGGCTATGTAATGCAAGGCATGAATGCTATCGGCCATATCAAGGTCATGCGATGCGAGATATGAATGTCATCGGCCACACCGATGCAATACAAGGCCTACATAGCCGAATGTCATATGCGAAATACAATCCAAGCAAGTCGGTACTCATCAAGTACATATATCAGTACAGTTCCTCTTTGGATATCACCGGGGTCTAATACACTTCGTAGAGACTGCCACCTCCCTAGCTATACAGTCAAGCAAGAGGAATAGACCTCACTATCCGCTTGACCAGTAGTCTGTCAATACCTACTTGGCTCGTCGATAGCGGACTCATTTGCGAGCTGGTCAAACTCAGCCTAGCTTATAGCCCCCTCACTCAGGCGGATAAGGCCACACCCCCTTCCAACCGACCACGACACAGTGAGAGACGCGGCCTACTGGTATTCGGCACTCGGGCGCTCATGTATCCACTCGGTCTAGACGTTGTAGCATCTCCTGATACCAAAAAGGTTCTGGGACTCTCACCCAAGGACATCCTAAGTGCCCACAGTGCTAGAATAAGTATTTTCGGTATCCAATACGGTCATCCACAATGTACCTATGGAGCCACGACCCTGATGTCGCTAAGGCGTGTAGTGATCAAGTCACACATATGCGAGATGCATGAATCACACGTCAAATCATGTAGAAATCCAGCGCGTACTGCGCGATCATGTATGGCACTCCGTCTCATAATGGGTCCCATAAGTGGTCTGCCCAATGGCATATGCTATGATCAGTCGCTACTCAAATCAAGCATAAATATGATGCGTATGGGCATGAGTCATGAGATTATACTAAGCATGTTACAAGGCGATGGATAGCAATGAGCATGGGCCTATCAATGGGCCTTAAGGGGAGTTACAATGTGGACATTTAACCAACATTATACATACAATATGGATGTCAAACCAACATTGTTCCCTAGGTGCGGCCTGCCATAAATATCATTTCATGAACCATGAGAAACGTACATTGCAATGGACCCTAAGGACATCCGTTGGGCCTCGATCCATGGGCCTTAGATATATCAAATGGGTCGTATTACATGGGCCTCACATTCATCAATGGGTTGCATTAATGGGCCTCACCAATGAGCCCTATATACATTGCAATGGTCAATGATCCATGGGCCTTGAAGTACATCAAAGTGGCCTCACAACTTGGGCCTTGAAATATATCAGATGGGCCTACACACATGAGCTTTAAATATATCAAATGGGCTACTCCATTTGCGCCTCATGCACATCAAATGGGCTTGATCCCATGGGCTTTAATATATATCAAATGGGCTTGAATCCCGTGGGCCTTATATAGAATAAATGGGCCGGATCTCATGGGCATTGCATACGTCAAATGGGCCCAAACCCATGGGCATTACATATGCCAAATGAGCTTAATCCCATGGGCATTACATATGCCAAATGGGCTTAATCCCATGGCCTTAGATGTGCACCAAGGTGGGCCTAAATGAATGGTCATAAATGGATCAACATGGGCCCTATATACATGCCAAAGCGGGCCCATTTGAACCACAGATCTGGCTCATTTTTAGCTCAAGGAATGAGTTCTCAAAGTGGATAGACAGTGAGATGCAACACATGCATCATGGTGGGGGTCACATGAAGGCCCACCATCATAAACCTATTATGTATAATATAATATATAATTTATATACAGTATATATATAATATTATATGTAATATAATATTATATGTATATATATATATATATATATATATATATATATATATATATATATATATATATATATATATATATATATATATATATCTACACACACGCACACACACACACACGTACACTCACACACATTACAGTGGGCTCCACCGTCCGTGCGGACGGTGGGATCTAGCCACATACATCACTGTGGGTCCCATGTGGGGCCCACCATAATGTTTATATGACATCCGACCCGTCCATTAGGTCACGCAGACCCAAATGAAGGGTAAAAATAAATTTCAGCTTGATCCAGAAGTCCAGTGGGCCTAAAAGAAGATTTCAATGGTAGAGTTCATTTCACATTGTTTCTTATGGTGTGGGCCACCTGAGGCCTGGATCAACCCCATTTTTGGAGGGGACCCACCTCAGAGGATGGTCCGCCTCATGGACGGCGCAGATACAAAATATACATCATGTGGGGCCCACGGCAGGGGCCGTGGGTTTCTGTCCGCCCGCCCGCTATAAGGCCGCAGGCAGCGCCTGCAGCTCTGACGGCAGAAGCTCTGCTGCTGCTTTGTTATTATTATTATTATTATTTTTTGGAAAAATCCTTTTCTGCGATTTTTCTATGCGGGACCCGCTTGAATGCATCCACTCCGTCCATTGTATTCCCAAGCCCAAAACAAACCCATCAAGACCAATATCGGACCATTTTCAACGTGTAAAAAGGATCTAGGTAGATTTCAATGGTGATGGTACAGTTTTTTGACGCTATGGTCCACCAGATACTCTGATCAAGCTCATTCTTCGGCTCAACGCCTAAAATGAGTTGGTAAACATGATAGACGACGTGGATTAAATACATTCATCAAGATGGGGCCTACACGAGAGGGCCATCCCATTAGCTTTGGAACTAAGATAATATTTGTGTTTTTCCAAATCACGTCCAGCGTCCCTGGACGCTGGACAGTGTGGCCTAGCACACGTACAAGGTGGGCCACCAAATGGTAGGTGGTGTGGGTATAACACATATAAGATGGGCCCCACTTTTAGATGGCTTGGGTCAATACATACCTAGTGGTGGGGTCCATCCAAGTAGGCCATATGGCCATTACATCACACACAAAAAGGGTAAATAATGAAAAGAGGGGGAGAGAGAGATATGGAGTGGGACACGCTTGATGGAGGGACCTCGGCACTATGGGCCCTCCGTTTCAATCATCCAATCATACATCAAAGGGCCCATTGCATATGGACCATCAAACAAAAGATCAACGGTGGAGATCCATCTCCACTAAAAATGGACGGTCTAGATGACCTCTTAGTGCAAGAAAAGTAAACATCATAATGGGGTCCATGGAGAATGGCCCCATCATGGAATGATTTGATGATCAAGATGGGCCATCGGCCACATCTTAAGGTCCCAAATGAGATCCACACCATTGATCGGTGGGCCTCACTTGGCCCATCATAAAAATATGAAAATCTAGCTTATGGAAACACCCACCACTTGATCTTCTTGGTCCGTCGGGATGCCGGTCTCCTAAAGCTTCACTTTGATGGTGGAGATGAGAGATGGATAGCTAGGATGATGGGTTTTTGGGAGTGGGAAGTGGGCCACCAAAATGCACATTTCTCTCATGGGAAGCCTTGGACGTGGGAGGCTCTTACTTGCTTGGAATTGTGATGAGAAGTGAGAGAGAGAGGTGTGATGTAATTAGAGATGGAGTGATGTGAAGTGAGTGATGGGTGAGGTGAATGATGGGTGAAGTGAGAGATTAGTTGACTTTGGTGGTTACTTGACTTGTGGAGAAAGGAAGCATGGGTGCTTGTACTTGACATGAGAGGTGATTGATGGGATTGATTGATGTGATTGATTTGACACTTTGTAGAGATTCTTTTAGAATTTACAACACGCAGTGTTTTTTCTCAAACTGAACGCGGGTCCGCATCTCATCGTCTGGGTATCGGATCGGTGCGTAAGTTGCGGCGTTAGAACCGCGGTGACGGTGCAGTCGCAATGATACAAGTCTTAGATTAAGCCGACTCAAATGAATAGGATACGACTTACGGTCGTGCGCAACATCAACTACAGGTCGTGGATTGCCGGAATTTGACGAGAAGGATCGCAGGAAGCGACGGAACAGTACGGATTATGATACGGGTCTTACACCAATTATGGTGGGCCCCACATGGTTGATGATTGTTTGAATCACTTTTTAAATTGTTGCAACCTTATGCAGATCATTGTTTACATGCCTAATAAATTTAGAGAGTCCTAATCATCTGATCGCTTGTCGATAGTTCAACATTAGAGAGAGGAATATGATTACTCATGTATGTTAAAGAGAAGCTATAGATCAAATAGATAGGATTGTTTAATTATCGAGGATTTTGGGTTGTGGCCCATTCTTGGCATGACATGAGATGAAATACACATGTCATTGTGGTATCTTAAATTTGGTCCTATCAATAAACCCATCACACAAAATCCTAACTAGATGGTCCCATCAAGTGACTAGTTGCAATCACAATCACCATACATGTTTATGTTGGAGATTGAAATGAACACAACTTGATGTGTCCTTGAGGGAGAGCTTCTTTTCTTATGGAAACATGAACAATTAAAAAGTATCCTGCATTATCAAGGAAATTAACTCGCCACAATGATGTTCTGAAAGCACCAACATTGGCATATTAGTGCTTTCCATGTACTTTCATTATCTTTCTCTTTTGACTCATTTTTCTCCCACTTGATGGAAAATAGCATATAGGCTACAATTTCATTATTTTTTACTCCACATTATCACCATTTTCAGTTCTTTGGCACTTCCACAGTACCAAGAAAAGATGGCAGAAGAATTTCTTTGTTCTCTTATTCAGACAATGTTAGGGAACTTGAATTCAATACTTCTGCCATGGTACACGACCCATAGATGAGAACATGTTTATGTCTTTGTTAAGAACAGTCGAAGAGAAGGTGTAAGTCATGGTGGTAAAGGGCGAGGAATCAATGCCCTTAAAAATTCTTCCAAGTTTAAGGTTGTTTTTGAATGAATTCTAAGAAATCTGGCTTGAAGAGTTACCTGATGGATTTTCTCTCTTGCATGACTTTCAACATCATATAAATCTTGTCCTTGGGGCTAGCTTGTCCAACCACCCTCACTATTGGATAAGTCTGAAAGAGTATGAGATAGTTTAGGGGTAGATGGAGGAATCGATCCATAAGGGTTTTTTAAGAGAAAGCATGAGCCCATGTATCGTGCCAACGTTGTTAACGCCTAAGAAAGAAGGGAGCTGACACGTGTGTTGATAGCCAGGAAATTAACAAGATTACCATTAAATATTGGTTCCCAATACTGTGGTTGGATGATGTGCTCGATATGTTAGAAGGTGCCAAGGTGTTCTTTAGACTAGATCTGAGAAGCGAGTACATCAGATTCATATTCAGCCCAATGATGAATGGAAAACAACATACAAGACAGAAGAAAGGTTGTCTAAGTGGCTGGTCATGCCCTTCGGTCTTTCGAATGCACCAAGCACTTTTATATGTCTGATAAATCAAGTGCTGAAGTTGTTCATTGGCTGGTTTGTGGTAATTATTTTGATGATATCTTGATATATAGCTAAGGTGGGATGGAGCACATGAAACATCTCAGGCAGGTGCTACAGGTCTTGGTAGTTAACAAGTTGTACCTCAATTTAAAAAAGTGCAGTTTTTTAATGGACAACCTATTATTCTTAAAATTTGTTGTGACATCCACGAGCATTCGTGTGGATGATGAAAAGGTGCGAGCCATTAGGGAATGACCGATCCCAACGAAAATTCATAAAGTGAGGAGTTTCCATGAGTTGGTGACCTTTTATTGTCGATTAGTGCAGAATTTCAGTATTATAGCCGTACCCATTGCATATTGCATGAAAAAGGCCCGTTTTAGTGGACCGACGAGGTTGACAAGAGCTTTGCTAAAATCAAGCATCGGTTGTCCACAACATTGGTCTTGATTTTTTCCAGTTTCGACAAGTTGTTTGAAGTTAAGTATGACGCCTCATATGTCAGAATTGGAGGAGTCTTATCCTAGGAAGGTAGGCTGGTAGCCTTCTACAGCAAAAAGCTTAACGAAGCTAGATAGAAGTGGTCGATATATGGGCTTGAGTTGTATGCAGTTGTTTAAGCGTTGAGACATTGGCGGCATTACATGATTCAAAAAGAGTTTGTTCTATACACTGAATATCAAGCCTTCAAGTTTATTAATATTCAGGCTAATATGAATCGTGTGCATGATGGATTGGTTATAATTTTGTAGGAATTTACGTTCGTTCTGAAGCACAAGTTAGGGCAGCAGAACAAGGTGGTTGATGCACTTAACTATCATGGATCACTTCTTATTATGATGAGAAATGAGGTGGTTGGTTTCGACTGTCTAGAGGAGTTGTGTGTTGAGGATAAAGACTTCAAGGATGAAGGAATGATGTGCTAAGAGGGTCATCACAATGACCTACATATACAAGATGGTTTCCTTTTCAAAGGAAATTAACTGTGCATCTTACAAAGTTCTCTTAGGGAATAGATTATTCAAGAGCTACATGAAGGTGGCCTTGGTAGACACTTAGGTAAGAAAAAATGCGGGCTCTTGTTGATGAGCGGTATTAATGGTCGCGATTGGTATTTAAAGCAGTGCAACATTGTCATATTTGTCAGACCTCCAAGGGGTAATATTAGAATATATTTCTCCATACCTTGTTGCCTATGCCTGATGGCCCTTGGGAGGACTTATCTATGGACTTCATTCTTGGTCTCCCATGAACACAGTGAGGCATGAATTTAGTGTTCGTGGTGGTAGTTCGTTTCTCAAAGATAGTGACACTCTATCACATATAAGAAGGCCTTAGATACAACACATGTGATGAATTTATTCTTTTCAGAGGTCGCGCGGCTACATGGGGTTCCCAAGACCATTACTTATGACTGTGACATGAAGTTCATTAATTACTTTTGACGGACTTTGTGGAATCAGTTCGGTATACAACTTCAGTTCAATGGTACCTACCATCCATAGACTGATGGGCAGACTAAAGTTGTGAATTGTATGTTAGGAAACCTCCTTCACTGTATTTTAGGTGACAAACTGAAGTAATGAGATTTGTCATTGTCTCAAGCGGATTTTGCATTCAACAAGATAGTGAATTGCTCAATAGGGAAGTGTTGAGGGTCAAATATTGCATATTAGACCCCAAATATTGTCTAGATTTATGAATATAATGCTGTCTAATGACTCGTTTTATCATTCTTGTGTGGCAAAGTGATTCTATGAGCATGGATGGAAAAAGGACGTTAAAAGTTGAGATTTAACGATCTGATGACTCCAAAGGCAAGGGACACACTCCAGGGGACCAAGATTGACAAATATACACGGTCAGAAATTCGAGAAAAGTTAGAAATTGAAGCTCAAGTGGCCTGAAGGACGTCTAGAATGCAAGATCACGAGGTTCCCACCATCCGTTCGGCTCGAAACTTCATACGTCGCCTGAGGACCATAAATTAACCGTACATATAAAATTTCAGCCATTGAAGATCTCGGGAAGTGCCCCAACTGACAGATCAGCCCATAAACCGTTGATTCTGGGCCCACCTGATATCTGGAACTGCCTCAAAATTATTATTGACGCCTTAAATGAGGAGTCAAAACAGATAGACGGTGCAGATTTCTCCAAAACAGTGCAATGGACCCCATATGAGATGAGTGTGTACAGTGCACATGTGCACTCGTCGTGCACCAAACGAGTTAAGTCGGTCAGCAAGATGCTGACCGACTTTCTTCTTAAAAAAAAAAAAAAAAAAAAAAAATCGCCAGCGGACGCACGGCCGCTGGCCGTTTTTGTGAACGGTAGTGGGCCCCACCCATTGCTCATATGGCCAATCTGATCCGTCCACCGGGTAGAGGGCTTCGAGAACTACAAAAGTATGCTGGCCTTTTGTACCCATGCGTGCACACGTGTGAGATACAGAGGCCACAAAAGGGCTGCCCGGTAGCGTTCAAATCTGATCTTTTAGTTATTTCTTCTCTGGGACACGTCAATGAACGTTCAAAACCACCCATTCTTTACTGAAATTTCGTTCTGAATCCAATGGACTGGGTGAATTTTCCAGAAAATTCTTTTGTGGGGCCCACCGACCACAACAGCGAAATGGTGCGAAAGGTTTCGCACATCCGCAAAAGCTGACTTTTTCAGGCGGTTTTGGCCCACCATCTTTGATCATATGGCAGATCTGAACCGTCTATCATGTAGAGGACCCAATAAAATCCTAAGGGACAGTGTTTATTTGGAATTTGAGCGAGAAAAGTGGCGTGTTTCGAGGCACCAAACTTGGCTGCGAAAAAGCTTTCACTAGGCATGCATAGCTTTCCAAATCCGATTCAAATTCGATTTTCACCACTCCAGCAGCTATATAAGGAGGTTTTGGACGTGGAGAGCAGGAATTCAAGATCTTGGGAGGAAGAACAGAGGGCTCGAGCCTGGGTTTCAACGTGGGCCGAGGAGAGAGAGAGGAGCTTGGTTTTTTTTCTTTCCCTTTTCTTTTCCTTTTCTTTTTCTCTTTATTTATTTGGATTGAGCCCATTCATAGTGGGCTGAACCTCTTAGCTAGGGCTAAGAGGTGAAGCTTGTAGTGAGATGGGAGATTTGATTTTATTTTAATTTTAATTCATGAATTGACGTTGATTTTAGTTAATTATTATGAGAATGTTTTAGGTTTTTAATGGTCTATTGTGACTGAAATTACAATGGGTCTGCAATGGCTTTGAATATTTCCGTTTTCTTTAATGTTTATGATGTCAGGAAGCCCTGTTGTTCACCATAGTCTCCTGGGCATGGTTGGATGACGGTACCCTTCCTAACTTACATACATGTGATTGGGTGGTAATTAGTTTGATTCTGTTGTTTGCCATAGTCTGTGGGCATGGTTTGGTGATGGAATACATTCTAATTTATCTTCCTTTCATCTCTTTGAAAATTAGATCAACGGCAGTTCAGTAATTTCCATGATTTTTGATGCAAGCATAAGTTCTCCCTGATCTCTACAAGTGAATCCTCTGAATCCCTAGTTTCTCTTCCTCTGATTTATCTTAAGTTTAGAAAATTATTCCATCATTATTCCTCAATTTATACTTGATTTAGAATTCATCTTTTTCTAGTTCAATTTCTATTTAATTTTAGATAACGTACAAGTTTCAGTCCCTTGGGATTCGACCTCGGTCTTACCGAGTTATTACTACATCACAACCCTGCACTTGGGGAGTGAACAAGTTTTTGGCCCCGTTGCCGGGGACTGTTGGCTACGTTTTTCTGAAATTAATTAGTTTTAGGATTAGTTTTAGATTAGATCTTCTTTTTAGAATTTTCTAATTATAGTTTTAGAAGCTTAGTTATTTTCCTTGTTAGAAATTTTTTCTAACTTTAGAAACTTGCTATTCTTCATTCTATCTGATTTTTAGAACTAACTCAATTTTTCTGTTTTGTAGGAAACTTCTAATTTAGTAAGCTCTTTTTAATTTCTCTTTCTTTGGAATTTCTTCTTTTTTTTCTAAAAATTAGTTTACTCTTAATTAGGACTTCCTATTCTTAGAAACTAACTTATTTTGTTTTGTTTTTGCAGATTCTTAACCTAGGACTCCAAATTTGGTAACTTCTTTCCATCTTTCCCTTTTTCTAGATTTCTTCTTCCTTTCTCTTAGGTTTAAGTTAGAATTTGAGGGCTGAGTGTGTTTTATGCCCCAGTGGGCACGCGACAACACTCGACGTCTCGTGACTGAAGGAGGATTAGTTGAGGGGTTGACTGTCCATCGCAGGACTAGACACCATTTGAATTCTCCTGAGTTAGAGGACGTTATGGCTGAAAATCAACCTCAAGCACTACCCCAACCTAGTGTTGAGGAAGTACATGATGAGAATGAGGTGCATCAGGCACCCCCGCCTCGTACTTTACGAGATTATTTACAACCGGCGGGGGTGAGTACGCCCTCATGCATGATTTTTCCTGAGAATACAGGACATATGGACATCAAGCCAGGAGTTATCCAACTCCTTCCTAAGTTCCGTGGGCTTGAGTCTGAAGAACCATACTTGCATCTGAAAGAGTTCGATGAAATCATAGGCACCTTATACTTTCCTAATGTATCTGAGGATACTATTAAGCTGAAACTCTTTCCATTTTCCTTGAAAGAAAAAGCCAAGACGTGGTTACATTCATTGCGTCCTAGATCCATTGGCACATGGAATGATATGCAGAGAGAATTTATAAAGAAATTTTTCCCACATCATAAGACAATTACCCTCAGGAGAGCAATCATGAACTTTGCCCAAAAGGAAGATGAAACATTCTTCCAATGTTGGGAAAGGTTCAAGGATCTGGTTAATGCATGCCCACAACATGGCTTTGAAATATGGCGCATTACAAATTTTTTCTATGATGGGCTAACATCTTCCATGCGCCAAATGGTCGAGACAATGTGTAACGGAGAATTCATCAATAAAAATGTCGACGAAGTATGGGATTACCTCGATAGTCTCGCTGAAAAAACACAATCATGGGACTATTATCCAAGGACGAACGTTACGTCTAGGCCGACTCATTCAAGGGAAAAAGGAGGAATATATCTTCTGAAAGAGGATAATGATCTTAATGCTAAGGTGGCCAATCTCACTAGAAAATTTGAGGCCATGGAAGGAAGGAAGGAAAAGGTTAATGAAAGTGTTTGCGGCATCTGTGATTGCAACATTCATACCACTGAAAATTGTCCTTCAATACCTGTCTTTTGAGAAGTATTGAATGAACAATCCAATGCCGTAAATAACTATCAAAGACCTTTCAATGGACCACCCTCTAATACGTACAATCCTGGTTGGAAAAATCATCCAAATTTCAGTTGGAGGAATGGACCAACGGCTACACCTCAAGGTTTCCTAAACCAAAATCCAACTCAAGAGAAACCTCAAGAGGATTTGGTTCTAAAACATTTTCAAAAGTAAGAGCTTTTCAATCAGGGTATGATGCAAGCCTTTCAAGACCTTACGAAAGTAATACTTGAACTTAAGGCTGAAAATACGATTGGAAACAAGGGGAGCTTCCCAGCTCAACCTCTTCCCAATCCTAAACCGCATTATGGAGTTAGTGATCCCAGCTCTTCAAATCAAATGGGGCACGCTAAATCCATCACCCCTCTTAGGAGTGGGGAGGTTATTGATAAAACCCTTCCGGTTAGGCCCGAAAAGCCTCAAGAACCAGAAGAGGACAACAATGATGGATCTGGTGACGCCCCACAAAAATTTGAACCGGAACCTCTAGAGAAGCCAGTTGCTCCGTTTCCCCAACGGTTGGTTGAACCAAAACGTCTCTCTAACTCTCAGGATATCCTAGAGGTGTTGAAATAAGTAAAAGTCAACATTCCTCTGCTTGATGTTGTAAAACAGATTCCTTTATATGCTAAATTTCTAAAGGACTTATGCACTACCAAACGACGAAAAAATGTTCAAAAGAAGATCTCCTTGACTGAGAAAGTGAGTGCCATCCTGAAACAAAATGTGCCGCAAAAATTCAAAGATCCCGGTTGCCCAACCATATCATGTGTAATCGGAAACTATTGAATTGATCACGCACTTCTTGACTTAGGAGCAAGCGTCAATCTAATTCCCTATTCGGTATACCAACAGTTAGGTTTGGGTGAATTAAAACCCACTCGAACCACACTACAACTTGCTGATCGTTCTGTTCGTGTACCAAGAGGGATCATCGAGGATGTGTTGGTCCAGGTTGATAGATTCTACTACCCTGTTGATTTTATCATCTTGGACACCGAACCCATCAATGACACGAGCACTCAGATTCCCGTCATCCTTGGTCGCCCATTCCTGTCCACTTCAAATGCAATTATCAATTACAGGAATGGTGTTATGACTATGTCTTTTGGAAATTTGACATTGGAATCGAATATCTTTTTCAATAACGGCAGCAACTCAGAGGATGATGACGATTTCCACGATGTTAACATGATTGATTCTTTTGTGTAAGATAGACCACCTCTCACCTTATCCTCTGATCCTCTAGAGACGTGCCTTATCCACTCCCATGATCTTGATGATGATATAATTAGGGAGACGTGTGCCATGTTGGATACTGCACCGGTACTTGAAGTTAACCGGTGGAGGCCACAAATTGAAGAATTGCCCCAAACTGATGTAGTGCCTCTACCGTCTAACCTCAAGCCACCGAAGCTTGACCTAAAACCTTTGCCCTCTGATTTAAAATATGTTTATTTAGGTCAAGATGAGACATACCCGGTGGTGATCTCTGCCCACCTGAAAAAAGAACAGGAGAGTATGCTGATATCTACTCTCATTGAGCATAAGGGAGCTCTTGGACGGACGATAGCGGACCTCAAAGGAATTAACCCATCGATTTGTACTCACCGCATATATCTTGAGGACAATGCAAAGGCTGTTCGGCAATCACAACGTAGACTAAATCCAAACATGAAGGAAGTAGTTAAGGCCGAGGTTCTCAAACTATTGGAAGTGGGGATCATTTACCCCATATCTGATAGTCAATGGGTGAGTCCAACTTAGGTGGTTCCTAAGAAGTCCGGGATAACCATCGTAGCCAATGCCAATAATGAACTCGTACCAACCAGAGTTACTACTGGTTGGAGAATGTGCATTGACTACAGGAAGCTGAATATCGTCACAAGGAAAGACTACTTTCCTTTGCCCTTCATTGATCAAATCCTGGAAAGGCTCGCTGGTCATTCCTATTATTGTTTCCTTGACGGGTATTCAGGTTATAATCAGATTGAAATCGCCCCTGAGGATCAGGAAAAGACCACATTCACATGTCCCTATGGCACCTTTGCTTACAGAAGGATGCCATTCGGGTTATGTAATGCCCCTGCCACCTTTCAGCGATGCATGATGAGTATCTTTTCTGACATGGTGGAAAAATATCTAGAGGTCTTCATGGACGATTTCTCTGTTTTCGGTTCATCTTTCAGCGAGTGCTTAGCAAGTCTTAAATGTGTGCTGAAAAGATGTGAAGAAAAAAATTTGGTACTCAACTGGGAGAGGTGTCATTTTATGGTTCAAAAGGGAATTGTCCTTGGGCATATCATCTCGTCCAAAGGAATCGAGGTAGATAAGGCAAAAATCGATCTTATCTCTAACCTACCTCCACCCAAGAATATCAGAGACGTGCGATCCTTCTTAGGACACGCAGGCTTTTACAGACGATTCATAAAGGACTTCAGTCTCCTCTCTCGTCC
The DNA here is from genome assembly GCA_037074715.1 of Magnolia kwangsiensis. Taxonomy (NCBI): domain Eukaryota; kingdom Viridiplantae; phylum Streptophyta; class Magnoliopsida; order Magnoliales; family Magnoliaceae; genus Magnolia; species Magnolia kwangsiensis. The sequence goes on along the minus strand of CM073586.1, from coordinate 80,768,000 downwards.
TTTATGTAATCTTCTTCAAAAGGATACACCATACGAGTGGACTGAGCAGTGCCAAGAAGCTTTCACTAAGATTAAGGGCATGTTAACCACTGCACCTATCATGCAGCCACCCGACTGGAGTCTTCCTTTTGAACTTATGTGCGACGCCTCTGATTATGCTCTTGGAGCGGTTCTAGGCCAGAGAAAAGATAAGCGGCCTTACGTTATTCACTACGCAAGTAGGACTCTAAATCCTGCCCAAGTGAACTACTCGACTACGGAAAAGGAACTCTTGGCCGTAGTGTTCGCCTTGGACAAATTTAGGTCCTACCTGATCGGGTCCAAGATTATCATCTACACAGATCACGGGCACTTAAGTATCTTCTTTCTAAGAATGATTCTAAGCCCTGCCTGATACGATGGATCCTTCTACTCCAAGAATTCGATTTGAAAATTAAAGACAAAAAGGGAGTATAGAACGTAGTGGCCGATCATCTTTCTCGTCTAAATACCTCTGATTCCCTTGAGGCGACCCATATCAATGACATGTTCCCTGATGAACAACTGTTTAAAGTCTCCCATTCACCTTGGTTCACTGATATTGCTAATTATCTTGCTACAGGTGCCATACCGACACACTGGACGTCACAAGATAAAAAGAAATTCTTTACCAAGGTGCGTAACTTTTTCTGGGACGATCCATATTTGTTTAAATATTGCCCAGACCAACTCTTAAGGAGATGCGTACCAGACGATGAGCATCAGAGTGTCATCTCCTTCTGTCACTCACAAGCCTGTGGTGGTCACTTTTCTGCTAAAAAGACCACAGCCAAGATTTTACAGTGTAGCTTCTACTGGCCCACTATGTTCAGGGACACTCATGAGTTTTGCAAGGCTTGTGAGCGTTGTCAGAAATTGGGAGCATTGTCCCGTCGAAATATGATGCCCTTGAATCTCATCCTTATTATAGAAGTATTTGATTGTTGGGGCATTGATTTCATGGGACCATTCCCCCAATCATTTGAAAATCTCTATATTTTGCTCGCCGTAGACTATGTCACTAAATGGGTCGAAGCAATTCCGTGCCGCAAAAATGACCATCGCACGGTCATTAAATTTTTGAAAGAAAATATCCTATCGCGGTTCGGAACACCTCGAGCCATCATTAGTGACGGGGGCTCACACTTCTGCAATAGACCATTCGAGAGTTTAATGAAGAAATACGGTATCTCGCATAAAGTGAGCACCCCATACCATCCGCAAACAAGTGGACAAGCTGAAATTTTCAATAGGGAGATCAAACATATCCTAGATAAAACGGTTAACCCTGATCGTAAGGACTGGTCAATCCGATTGACCGATGCCTTATGGGCGTACCGTACTGCTTTTAAAACTCCTATTGGTACATCTCCCTTTAGACTTGTCTATGAAAAGGCTTGTCACTTGCCGGTGGAATTGGAACATAAAGCATACTGGGCAATCAAAAATCTAAATTTCAATCTGGACAACGCTGGTTCGCTTCGCAAATTTCAATTAAATGAATTGGAAGAAATCCGGAACGATGCATATGAAAACTCGAGAATTTACAAGGACAGGATGAAGGCGTTTCATGATCAACATATTCTACGAAAATCATTCACGCCCGGTCAGAAAGTCCTCTTGTATGACTCTCGACTACATCTCTTTCCAGGTAAGCTTCGATCTCGTTGGACCGGCCCTTACATTGTTGTTACTGCTTATCCTCATGGGGCCGTCGAGATAAAAGATCCCGACAATGGCAAGGAGTTTAAAGTAAATGGACATCGATTAAAGCCATTTGTCGAGACATTTGATTTAGAGGACATGTCCATGCCTCTGATTGCTCCTGTTTACCAGGACTGATCTCCTAGTCTGATGGAGGTATAGGTAGGGTTATCGCTTTCATAGGACTAGGATTGTTGCTTTATTTGTCTGGCTGAAGACGGTAAATTTAGCGCTCCTGGGAGGCAACCCAGCTTTTCATTTCATTTTTCTAGTTAGATGATTTAATGTTTGTGGGTAACATTACTGCAAACCCTCACGAGACTACAACTCGTCCACTAGGGGTAACCTAGGGGTTTAAAGGCTTGTTGCATACGCTAAATGTAATCGAGAGTACCTGCGAAAGTGGTATAGGTAGGATTTTATTTTTGTTTTTTTTGTTCTGCTTTCTCTCTCATGCTAACAAGCTTCCATGCCGTGATCTATTGGAAACTCTCTTGCTTCGTTATTCAGGTACTATCTTCCCATCACTTCTCATTTACTTTCATTGTCCCATGTGCATTGCATGCTCATATCTTTTACATTGAGGACAATGTAGATTTTAGGTTGGGGGTGAGAAATTAGGTAACCTAATCAGTATTTTCTTGGTCTTGAGCAACAATTGTGAAAAAATTTTGAATTTTTCTGGAAATTTTTATGAATTCGAAGTGATTTTGACAGATATCCCTAATTTAAATTTTCAAGGTACATAATGGTGGATTTATGACTCTTGGATTCCGTATCTGTTAGATTTCATAGTTAAGTGAATTATTAATCCATGATTAGAAGTTGTAAACATTGATTGAATCATGATTTCAGGACACGTCTTGCTTACACATTAAGATTTCAGTTCCATATCGAAGGATTAACTTGGTAATCACTAAGCACGAAGGGAACCAGTCTGAAATATCTTGCCATCAGGGTATAAAAATTGAACAGGTTGGGCAATTAATCTTCACCATGGGTTTGCTCCCTACAGGTGAAGGTTTGATTCCCCAAGGTTAAACATTCAAAAAAAAAATTTATTAGGTAATTGGTCTTTTGCCATAGGTTTGCTCCCTATTGGTAAGGATTTGATTCCTCTTTTTGGCATGACTATTAATGGAAAAATAAAAAGTTGAAAAGATCAAAAGATGAAATTTATAAGGCAAGTTTGGTTATCATGAATTCTCTTGTTGGTTACCAATGAGATCCTGAAATAACAAATTCAATCTTAATGTGATTAGCTGAGATTACACTATACATCCATGGATCTCAATGTTTAAAATTTTTCTAATTGATGGATTAATGCTTTACACTTGATTATGAAGTCTACGGTGCGCTTGAGCTCAGGAGAATACAATTTCTAACATTCATGAATATTAAATTTCTCGTATTTTGTTCAAAATCTCACTTGATTTCATAGAAAGTTCTCCTATAATTCTCAACTTATTTTTCGCATACTTTGCTCGGGACTAGCAAAATGCTGGTTGGGGTTGTGTTGAGGGTCAAATATTGCATATTAGACCCCAGATATTGTCTGGATTTATGAATATAATGCTGTCTAATGGCTCATTTTATCATTCTTGTATGGCAAAGTGATTTTATGAGCATGGATGGAAAAAGGACGTTAAAAGTTGAGATTTAACGATCTGATGACTCCAAAGGCAAGGGACACACTCCAGGGGACCAAGATTGACAAATATACATGGTCAGAAATTCGAGAAAAGTTAGAAATTGAAGCTCAAGTGGCCTGAAGGACGTCCAGAATGCAAGATCACGAGATTCCCACCATCCGTTCGGCTCGAAACTTCATACGTCGCCTGAGGACCATAAATTAACCGTACATATAAAATTTCAGCCATTGAAGATCTCGGGAAGTGCCCCAACTGACAGATCAGCCCATAAACCGTTGATTCTGGGCTCACCTGATATCTGGAACTGCCTCAAAATTATTATTGACGCCTTAAATGAGGAGTCAAAACAGATAGACGGTGCAGATTTCTCCAAAACAGTGCAATGGACCCCATATGAGATGAGTGTGTACAGTGCACATGTGCACTCGTCGTGCACCAAACAAGTTAAGTCAGTCAGCAAGACGCTGACCGACTTTCTTCTTAAAAAAAAAATAAAATAAAAATAAATTCGCCAGTGGACGCACGGCCGCTGGCCGTTTTTGCGAACGGTAGTGGGCCCCACCCATTGCTCGTATGGCCAATCTGATCCGTCTACCGTGTAGAGGGCTTCGAGAACTACAAAACCATGCTGACCTTTTGTACCCATGCGTGCACACGTGTGAGATACAGAGGCCACAAAAGGGCTGCCCGGTAGCGTTCAAATATGATCTTTTAGTTATTTCTTCTCTGGGACACGTCAATGAACGTTCAAAACCACCCATTCTTTACTGAAATTTCGTTCTGAATCCAATGGACGGGGTGGATTTTCCAGAAAATGCTTTTGTGGGGCCCACCGACCACAACAGCGAAATGGTGCGAAAGGTTTCGCACATCCGCGAAAGCCGACTTTTTCAGGCGGTTTTGGCCCACCATCTTTGATCATATGGTAGATATGAACCGTCTATCATGTAGAGGACCCAATAAAATCCTAAGGGAAAGTGTTTATTTGGAATTTGAGCGAGAAAAGTGGCGTGTTTCGAGGCACCAAACTTGACTGCGAAAAAGCTTTCACTAGGCATGCATAGCTTTCCAAATCCGATTCAAATTCGATTTTCACCACTCCAGCAGCTATATAAGGAGGTTTTGGACGTGGGGAGCAGGAATTCAAGGTCTTGGGAGGAAGAACAGAGGGCTCGAGCTTGGGTTTCAACGTGGGCAGAGGAGAGAGAGAGGAGCTTGATTTTTTTCTTTCCCTTTTCTTTTCCTTTTCTTTTTCTCTTTATTTATTTGGATTGAGCCCATTCATGGAGGGCTGAACCTCTTAGCTAGGGCTAAGAGGTGAAGCTTATAGTGAGATGGGAGATTTGATTTTATTTTAATTTTAATTCATGAATTGACGTTGATTTTAGTTAATTATTATGGGAATGTTTTAGGTTTTTAATGGTCTATTGTGACTGAAATTACAATGGGTCTGCAATGGCTTTGAATATTTCTGTTTTCTTTAATGTTTATGATGTCAGGAAGCCCTGTTGTTCACCATAGTCTCCTGGGCATGGTTGGATGACGGTACCCTTCCTAACTTACATACATGTAATTGGGTGGTAATTAGTTTGATTCTGTTGTTTGCCATAGTCTATGGGCATGGTTTGGTGATGGAATACATTCTAATTTATCTTCCTTTCATCTCTTTGAAAACTAGATCAACGGCAGTTCAGTAATTTCCATGATTTTTGATGCAAGCATAAGTTCTCCCTTATCTCTACAAGTGGATCCTCTGAATCCCTAATTTCTCTTCCTCTGATTTATCTTAAGTTTAGAAAATTATTCCATCATTATTCCTCAATTTATACTTGATTTAGAATTCATCTTTTTCTAGTTCAATTTCTATTTAATTTTAGATAACGTACAAGTTTCAGTCCCTTGGGATTCGACCTCGGTCTTACCGAGTTATTACTACATCACAACCTTGCACTTGGGGAGTGAACAGGAAGTCCCCGTTTTAGATTGTTTATGGTCGAGTGCCCCACCACACACTTGACTTATCTCTTTGCCCAAGCTCCCAGACATGAGCATTGCAGCAAAACATATGGTGGATCGAATTGTGGGCATTCATGTTGATGTGCAAGCCAAGTTGCATTCTTCGAATGACAAGTACAAGAAGCAAGCGAACAAGCATCAATGATAAAATTTGTTTGAGGTGGGCAACCATGTTACGCTCTCATCGCAAGGAGTGATTTCAGACTGAGACATTCAATGGTTGAATAATAAGAAGATTGGACTGGTTGACATGGAGACTTGCGTACTATCAATGTTACGGACCTGACCGAGTATCATGAACCGAAGCGGGACGAGAACTTGAGGTGAAGATCTTTTGAAGTAGAGGGGACTGATGTAGGGCGGGTCGCGGACACTTTCATGGCAAAGATAGATCGGAGAAGGCCTGATCAGATGTAGAAGTGATCAAGACCATCAGAACCTTAAAACAATTGTATCTCGCATACATGAATGAGTTTTTTGACGTATCATATATGATTTTGGGGTAGGAGAAGCTACGTTAGCCAACCAACCCTACTAAACCAAGTTTCCCACACCGGATTTATGAGATTTCATCAGATTGACAGTCGAAAGTCCATCTCATTTTTATTTTTACTATAAATAGTAAGTTTTAATTCGATAATAACTTTTGATCCTTTGAGTTTTAGGAGTCGTGACCAACATGAAAAGGGCTTAGAAAAATTAGGAGAATAAAGTGGTTAGTCCAAATTGGACAATTACTATTTTTGGCCGAAAACCATGAAGTCTAGTAGGAATCATGACTGTCTATAAATAGTAAGTTTTCTATTTATAGTAAGTCATGTTTTTAGGGAGTTTGAGCCTAAAAGTCCATCCTAAGTTTAAGTTCATTATTTAAAGGATTGTAATTTCATTTTTTCCTATCATCAATCAATTTATTTCAAATTATTAGAAATTATTTCTATTTTCATTCCTCATGGATTCGAGGAACCATTGTAAGGAGTCTAGAGAAAATCCATGGATTCGAATTAGTTATCCTTGAGGAAGACGGTGATCGACCTCATCACATCCTTCCCTGTGTCAGTATTGACCGGCTGATCTACAACTCACTCTCTCAAATGGAACTTTGACCTCTGCTGCAATAACATCTAATCTCTCCCCAATCTCCTCTATCCTACTCCCCTTCCTTTTGTAAAATACAAGTGACTTCAGAAAGGAAGAGACATTATGTAACTGCTTCATCATAGCATACCGACTCCTCTGTTTCTGCTGAAAGGATTCCGTTGTGAACTCATCTATCAAGTCATTTGCATCATTACACCCTAATCCATAGCTCAAGTGGTAGACTGAGTGAAAGATAGCTCGTTTCAACAATGAGGTCTTGGTATCAATCCCTAGTGGTGGTGGGCTAACAGTGAAGTGTGAATTGACAGTGGGGTGTACTAACAAGCTAACAAAAAAAAAAAGTCATTTGCATCATTGGTTGTGTCCTTAAGCTTCCTTAGCCAATCTTTTAGTGCCTTGCTCTTCATTTGTTGCTCCTCTGTGTCTAGAAGCACTGTATGGATCGTTGATAATGTGCTCTCGAATTTTCCCAACTCTTTCTTGACACCCCATGATGTTTTATACTCTTGCAGAAGTATTGAATTCAAGTTCTCCAACATTGTCTAAATAAGAACATATAAAAATGCTTCTGCCATCTTTTCTTAGTACCGTGGAAGTGCCAAATAATTAAAAATAGTGATAATGTGGAGTGAAAAATAATGAAATAGTGGCCTATATGCTATTTTCCATCAAGTGAGAGAAAAATGAGTCAAAAGAGAAAGATAATGAAATCACATGGAAAGCACCAATATGCCAATATTGGTGCTTTCAGAACATTATTGTGGTATACCAATTTCCTTGATAATCAAGATAATTTCTAACTGCTTGTGTTTCCATAGGAAACAAAGCTCTCCCTCAAGGACATATCATGTTGTGTTCATTCCAGTCTCCACCATAGATAGGTATGGTGATTATGATTGCAACTAGTCATTTTATAGGATCATCTGGTTAGGATTTTATACGATAGGTTTGTTGATGGGACACAATTCAAGATACCACCATGACATGTATGTTTCATCTCATGCCCTTCCAAGGATTGGCCACAACCCAAAATCCTTAATGATCAAACAATCCTAACCATCCGCTCTACAACCTCTCTTTAACATAAATGGGTAATCATATTCCTCTTTCTAATGCAAAACCACCGACAAGCAATTAGATGATTAGGACTGTCCGATTTTACTAAGTATGTAAATAATGGTCTGCATAAGGTTGTAACAATCTAAAAAATGACCCAAACAACTATCAACCCTGCAAGGCCCACCACGGTTGGGAGATGAAAATATATTTCTAGTTGGATGGCCCCACGCCTATAACTCCTAATTTTCGACAATATTGTGATGATTGCTACACTTTTTCTTCTAATTGGTGTGGTCCACCAGATGGACATACTGGATCATGACATGCATGTAACATTTCTGCGATAATACATCCCGTAAATCCTTACAAGTGATGGACCTCAAAGTATATTCATGCGTCATGCAGCGGAAGACCTTACAAGCGATAGACCTCCATGTTACAAAAAAATCATTCTCAAAAGACGTGATTGGTCACCCTTGACCTAGATTTTTTGCAATTTTTGTATTTAGCCACCCATCTATTGAGTCGTGGAAAGAAAACAACACACGTTTAAACTATTTTTGAAAAATTATTCATTTTTGACATATGACTTTTACTAATTGAATGTTGGGATAATGGCCATTAAGGCCCAAAAAAGTCCCCATTGTGCATTCTTCTACCAAGTTTTCAATGTTTTTGTTGGCACTTCAATTTGTTTTCTATCATGTGTAGTATGCATGGGCATGCTAGAATCGATAAAGTAGCTCGATCCAAATTGATCAACTTCAACCCCAAGTGTCAACGTAAGCAGATACGTCCAATATAAACATATATGACTAGATTATGAGAAGATTGGTCACTTACTCAGTCACTTATAAAATTTTATAACAATCAGACAATAGTTGTATAATTGGAGGGTGGGGTTCTTCCTCCGAAGATGGGTTGTTTTATACCTTCCACAAGAAAGAACTTTTAGAATACCAGTGTAATGAAATAAAAGAAAAAAGTCACAATCGGTCACTGGATGCAACTGCAAGAATGTCTCTTGAAAGAACTGCGTGATATTGGATAAAAAATAAATTCACCATGTGAGCATAGATTTGGATTACAACTAAAAACTAGCTAAAATTACCGCCACTTGATCATCGGTACTCTTATGATAAGCTAAGATAATGTAAATTGATAGATTTGATTGTTTTTTTTTTTAATTGTTGGGATTGTGTTTTGATATTCTCTTTGTCGCATTCCTCTGCTATTTATAGAGTTTTGTTGTAGCTTGTTTTTCCAGATCATTCTTTCATTGCTACAATGGTTATAGTAGTTGAAAAACCTTTCTAGATCCTTCTCTTATTATATTTCCCTTTTATGATTGTTCCTTTTCTGTCGGTTAGGTTATGTGTCTCTCGGCACATTTCGTTTTAGGAAGCTCGACTACACTTTAGCCTCTCAGCCACAATCTACTTCTGGATGCTCAATCGTGCTTCGGTTGTGTTCTACTTTCGTACGCTTCTTGATCGTTCGGTCTACTTTTGGTCACCTCTCGGCTTCCTCCTGAATGACTCTTGGCCACTTGATTTACTTTTGAATACTTAGTTACTCATTGTCTTATTATTCTATCAGCTATGATTTCATAAAAAACACTCCAAATATCCTTAAAAATCTTTAGTATGCTATATCTTTTCCTTGCTATAACATGTGTCCTTTTCAATTGGATTTCTTAAGAACGATCAATAATAGGGTATAACATTCCCCCCCTCCCCCCATGTTAAAGGCCGTTGGAAAAAGATGAATGTGATGTTGATTCATTGTTTGGTGCAATAAATGTAATTATTTGGCCATGTAAAAATATCAATTTCGACCATCTTGGTCGAACTTAGCCATTTTGATCGGAAAACATCAAAGTCAGCCATCTTGTTAGAAAAACAACAAATTTGGCCATCACTGTCGAATTCGGCTGTTTTGGTAAAAAGAAAACATTAAATTTGGTTGTCTTGATTGAAAAACGTCAAACTCGGTCGTCTTGATTGAGAAACGGAAAATTCAGTCATCTTGGTCAAAGTCAGTCATCTTGATCGATAAACTGCAAATTCGACCGTCTTGGTTGAACTCAGCCATCTTAATCGAGAGACATCAAATTCGGTTGTCTTAGTTGAACTTGGTCATCTTAACCGAAAAAATAGTAAAGTCAAACGTGACAATGGAGACTATCGATTAATCCATTCCGAATATGGCATATGGTTTACCGAGGTAGTAATACGGCTGAGAATTTGGCCTGCTACTGTTCACTCCCCAAGTGCAGGGTTGTGATGTAGTAATAACTCGGTAAGACCGAGGTCGAATCCCAAGGGACTGAAACTTGTACGTTATCTAAAACTAACTAGAACTAGAACTAGAATGAGATGAAATTTAAATCAACTAGAAATTAAGGAATAATTGTAAAACTATTAATCTAAAACTTAGGGAACAAATCAGAGATAGGAAACTAGGGATTCAGAGGATCCACTTGTAGAGATCAGGGAGAACTTATGCTTGCATCAAAAATTATGAAAATTACTGAACTGCTGTTGATCTAGTTTTCAAAGAGATGAAAGGTGTATGAATTAGAATGGATTCCATCACCAAACCATGCCCAAAAGACTATGGCAAACAACAAAATTAAACTAATTACCAACCCATCACATGTATGAAGGTTAGGAAGGGTACCGACATCCAACCATGCCCAGGAGACTATGGTGAACAACAGGGCTTCCTGACGTCATAAACATAAAGGAGAAAAGGACATGCTCCAAGCCATTGCAGACCCATTGTAATTTTAGTCACAACAGACCATTAAAGACTAAACAAAACACGCCATTAATAATCAACTAAAATCAACGTTAATTCAAGAATTAAAATTAAATTAAAGACATAAAATAAAATCTCCCATCTCACCACAAGCTTCACCTCTTAGCCCTAGCTAGGAGGATTTAGCCTGCCATGGATGGGCTTAATCCAAATAAATAAAGAGAAAAAGAAAAGGAAAAGAAAAGGGAAAGAAAAAAACCAAACTCCTCTCTCTCTCCTCTGCCCACGTTGAAACCCAAGCTCGAGCCCTCTGTTCTTCCTCCCAAGACCCTGAATGAATGCTCCCCACGTCCAAAAACCTCTTTTTATAGCTGCTGGAAGGCTGGAGTCAGTGACAGAGTTGTAGCAAGACACGGAGTGCAATTTTCGCAGCCAAGTTCGGTACCATGAAACACGCCACTTTCCTCGCTCAAATTCCAAAGAAACACCGTTCCTTAGTACTTTCTTGGGTCCTCTACATGATAGACGGTTCAAATCTGCCATATGATCAAAGATGGTGGGCCAAAACTGTCCGGAAAAGTCAGTTTTCGCGGATGTGCGAAACCTTTCGCACCATTTCGCTGTTGTGATCGGTGGGCCCCACAGAAGCATTTTCTGGAAAATCCACCCCGTCCATTGGATTCAGAACGAAATTTCAGTCAAGAATGGGTAGTTTTGAACGTTCATTGACGTGTTCCAGAGAAGAAATAACTAAAAGATCAGATTTGAACGCTACCGGACAGCCCTTTTGTGGCCTCTGTATCTCACACGTGTGCACGCATGGGTGCAAAAGGTCAGCATGGTTTTGTAGTTCTCGAAGCTCTCTACACGGTGGACGGATCAAATTGGCCAAACGAGCAATGGGTGGGGCCCACTACCGTTCGCAAAAACGGCCAGCGGCCGTGCGAATTTTTTTTTTTTTTTTTTAAGAAGAAAGTCGGTCAGCGTCTTGCTGACCGACTTAACTCGTTTGGTGCACGATGAGTGCACATGTGCACTGTACACACTCATCTCATATGGGGTCCATTGCACTGTTTAGGAGAAATCTGCACCATCCATCTGTTTTGACTCCTCATTTAAGGCGTCAATAATAATTTTGAGACAGTTCCAGATATCAGGTGGGCCCAGAATCAACGGTTTATGGGCTGATCTGTCAGTTGGGGCACTTCCCGAGATCTTTAATAGTTGAAATTTTATATGTACGGTTAATTTATGGTCCTCAGGCGACGTATGAAGTTTCGAGCCGAACGGATGGTGGGAACCTCGTGATCTTGCATTCTGGACGTCCTTCAGGCCACTTGAGCTTCAATTTCTAACTTTTCTTGGATTTCTGACCGTGTATATTTGTCAATCTTGGTCCCATGGAGTGTGTCCCTTGCCTTTGGCGTCATCAGATCGTTAAATCTCAACTTTTAACGTCCTTTTTCCATCAATGATCATAAAATCACTTTGCCACACAAGAATGAGAAAACGAGCCATTAGACAGCATTATATTCGTAAATCCAGACAATATCTGGGGTCTAACATGCAATATTTGACCCTCAACAGCTACTTCCTATATCATTTGAATAATTTGGTTAAGATTCAAATGACGAGATTCGTCCATTGAAGGTAGTTCAGGGCTTACCTTGTTTTGTCTTCCATGATATAGTGGATTCCCAAGAAGGGGCTTCCCCCAGGTATACCTCGGTTTCCTTCTTCAGAACAACATTCTTGACCTCCTGTTTCGGTCACCTAAATTCAATAGGTGGTTGAAGATACTGCACTTCTTGTATTGGAAGGGGCATATTTCATTGTGGAGGAGGTGTATTTCTTTGTAGAAGAGGTGCCTATAATGTTAACTGTAGTGTTGGCGTCACAGGTTGTACCAATGGTGCTGGTGCCAGATTTCCAACAGAACTAGTAGTGATCGGTTGCTGAGGTGCCATAGGTGTTCTTTTGCCAAAGAGAGTCATCATCCTATTCATGTTTTCAGCATTACTGGTCATCCATCTGTCTAAATTTTTAGCCAAAATAAGTGAATTTTTGGTGATATGTTAAATTCCTTGTTACCTATTGAGCATTCCAACCAACATAATCTCAATAGGATCTGTTCAACATCTTTCTTTCACCTAACTTTCATACTGGCTCATGTTGTACTACTATGAATATTTATACTAACTCATGTTATAGTCTCATTGGGTGTGCCAAAAATGTTGGCCGCTTGCCAAAATGGTTGCACGGTCAGTGCATAATGAATTTTATGGTAACCAAGTAGTTTGAAGTCCCATTAGGCAAGAAAAAAATGCTGCGACTTTGGTTAGTTTTCTGTTACACATAGTGTGCATGGGTGTGCCACAATTGATAAAGTGACTCAATCCAAACTGATGAACTTCGACCCTAAGCATTGAAATAAGTAGATATGTCAAATATGAAGGTATATGACCAGATTCTAAGAAGATCGGTCGCTTACTCAACCTCTTGTAGAATTTTATAACAATCATGCGATAATCAAAGTGCGGGGTTCTTCCTTCGAAGTTGGGTGTTTTATTCCTTCCATAAGAAATGACTCTCATAATACTAGTGAAATCAAACAAAAAGAAAAATTCACAATTAGTCACTAGAAGCAACTGTATAAATGCAGCCCTTGAAAGAACTACATGATATTGGATATAGAGAAAATCCAACATATGAGCATAGATTTAGATTACAACTAAAGATTATAGATAAAATTATTACTACTTGATTATTGTTATTCATAGGATAAGCTGAGATAAAGTAAATTGATAGACTTGATTGGTTGCTTTTTATTGTTGGGATTGTGTTTTGAGATTTTTCTTTGTTGTATTCCTCTACTATTTATAGAGTTCTGTTGTAGCTTGTTTTTTCAGATATTTCTTTCATTACTACAACGGTTACAGTAATCGAAAAGCCTTTTTGGATCTTTTTGTATCTAGATCCTTTTTTTTCTACGTTCCCCCTTTCGTGAATGTTCCTCTTTTGTCGTTCAAGTTCTGTATCTCTCGGTTGCCTTCCGTTTCTGGATGCTCAATCGTGCTTCGGTGTAACACTTCGGTTTTCGTAACCCAAGTATACTACTCATTTTCTGAAATCCCGAGTGTTAATATTAAAAATTAAAGTTTAAATTTAAATTATCTTGTCAATATTCAGAGTTGGCAGTAATTACTAGCTAAGTAAAATGTGCATTGAGTAAAAATTTTTCATTCATAATAAAAATGCAAATGTAGTGCTCATATAGGACTTATATAACCCAAATACCAAAAGTATACTAATCTGAAATGGAAATCTATTAACTAATAATAAAGCTCAATATGCTCCATTAGGACCTTGCTTAGCTCCCCAACTACCCTATCCTTTCTAGCAATTAGGTGAACAACGTTGGCTTGCTCTACACCTGTATCAATTGATATGTTTTAATATCATTAATGACTATCATAGTGAGAAATATCCTTTAAGATTTCACACCTAACATTTATAATCGAGTATAGTTCGCAAGACATAGAAAGATATATATTTAACAATGAAATTCTAACTCATTATCATATGCACAAGAATATATCCAACCAACATAATTTTATTATTAAGAAAATGTGGTAGAAACTGCAATATGATTGAAAAAAATCAAGATAATTAGATAACCAATATGTGACCTTCTACTTCACCCGAAAATCATATTATATATGAACTTTATAAGATGAGTAGAAAATTAACATGTGAACTTCCGCTTCACTGGGAAATCATATGAATCTACGCAGGGTAAATAAAAAATTAATAAATGAACTTTAATTTCACCCAAAAATCGTATGGAACTCTGCGATGTGACCAAAAAATCAACAAGTGAACTTCAGCTTTACCTAGAAATCACAATACAATTGAACTCCGTGAGATGAATAAAAAATTAACATGTGAACTTCGGCATCACTCAGAAATAATAAAGAAGTCTGTATAATGACTCAAAAATCAGCAAGTTTATGCAAAATAAACAATCAAAGCCGCAAAAGGAAAAATATTCCATTAAAGCTGCAAAAGGGCAAATATTCCATCAAAGCCACATAGGGCAAATAGTCCATCAAAGAATGAAATAAAAATGTGTTATCCCCAAAAGCCACATAGGCACAAATGATTCGCAAGATGGTAAGTCCACAACAAATTTCATTTAATCTACCAGACAAAAATGGTCACTAGTTCGAGGACCTCCAAAATATCATCAAGTACTCACAAGTGGCAAATATCTAATTAATTAATTAATAAAATTTCAACTTGAGATAACATTGTAGCAATCATATCATTCATTCTTACTAGAATTAAAGAGGCATGTCAATTATCCAATTCAAGAGTCAATTGCGTAATAGATTAATATGTTCGTGTAGTGAGACAAGTAGATTAATCAAGTAACTTAAGAGGTTCTATATACAAGGAATTATTTCATCATTTATAACAAGAGTAACTAACTTAGGTGGAAAGCTTAAATGGGGAAACCTCACCTCGATTAATACAAGACAAAATCAACTCGAATCACCCCAATATGCATAAATCCAACTCAGTATCTACACCAACCTGACTTGGACTCGACAAGATGGATCTAAAGTAGTCTTTAAGGATTTTCTACATTCAATAAATACAAGAAAATCAATAACCTATATTAATTTTTAATCAATACTAATAGAATGTAACTAGTGAGTCGACTTATTTCAATTCGAAAGGGAATTGATCTAGGCGTGGAAATGTTAATTTCACAACTCACAATATAATTACATAATTTAATCTCAGATTGAGTAATAATCATTAGAGGATTAATGTACCTTAACGAACTGAGTTAATCTTGACTCAAGTTCCAAATCGGCTCGGACTTAATTGAGAACCGGTTCTCTTAGGCTTGACAAGGTTATGATCAGACCAACCCGATCTTAGTGCTTGTTGAACACCACATAAGTCCAACGGATCAAACTCGGTCCTGCTAGAGCTTGATTTAATACGTCAGGTGTGATGACTTAGCAAGTCAACTCGCTAAACCACCAAGTCAATCTTCTTCCTCTTTCATTTTCCTCTCTGCTCTTCCTTTTTCTTTCTTTCCTCTCAAAATTCAGGTCTAGTAGGGTTACTGGACCTAATCAGGTTTGACTCAGAAATTGCACCAAGTCCTAACTTGGTATCTCTCAATTTCTTTTTTGCTTTTTTTTTTTTTTCGTTCCTTTCTTTCCTTTCTTCTTCTCTTCTTCTAGCAACCAAGCTGAAATTAACTCAGTGTGACTTAATCTGAATTGAGCTAACTCAATGCAACACTGATGCAACATGTGTAGCCGACTCTCTCACCACTTCATCGAGCTTTTAGACACGGCACCTGGTGTGCTTGACTTGATGAAAAGGGCTGGAAGAACAACCCACGACCACTCCCTATTTCTTCTCCTTCTTCTATCTCACCCACAACTGGAGTGTCCAACAACAATCTGGATAAAAAAAAATCCTCCAGTGTGACAAACTTATAGAGTCCGAGTGCGCGACTCGTCGCATAGCTTGGCAAGCATGGAGATGATAGGTGGAGATAGTGGCTCTCTTCTCCTTGTTTCTTAGCACCCTATCATTAAATAAATAGAGCCAGGACTTGGACTATGACTTGGCTTAATGTGAGACTTGGTTTGAGTCAGTGGCGAGGAATGACTCACTTTCCCTCTCTCGAACTTTCTATTGGAAAGGGATAATATTCTAAAAGGAAGGAGAGCTATTTATAGCCTCTTAGATGTCTAGAAGGGTTGACAACTAATCTTGGATTAGTTATAGAGTTAGGAGTTAATCCGATTAAAGGCAAGCCTCCACGCTGCAATAATTGATGGAACCTGTATGTATAAACATGATAAGCTTGCATGGATGGATTTCTGGTCACCCCTCCCATCATTTGAACATCGTCGATTAGCAAAATGGGGCCCTTCCAAGAAGATGGGTTCTTCCAGCTAAATGGAGAAGATAACCCCACTGTTACTGGCAGATTATTGATGAATGGTTTATCTTATGATCTAATGCATCTGGATGGCTAGGATTTGGTTAAAGAATACCGTGGGACCCATCTTTTTCGACAGGGATTAACAAACAACAATGGTTTGTGATATTTTCTCACCCGGCTATAAGAATTCTATAAGGTGGGCCTTATTGATGAACGGTCTGGATTGTCCTAAGGGTTGGATAATGTGATCGGGTATACCAGTGGACCCCACTAAGTTGTGATACATATAGAAATTTGTGTAAGGGGTGGAGTGCTACAACTGTGATGCACACACAGTGTTTTAGAGGAACTAGGATTGTCAAATTCGTGTGGAGCCATAGGGAGAGGAGTTTAGTTGGGTTTCAAACTCCTCCGCCCTCTTCATTAGAAAACAGGGTTGGGTCCCCAATCCAACACCACCGACAAAAGTTACAGCCCCATCATAGCTTCTCTAGAGGGTGTAAGGAGAAGAAGACTCTAGCGATCCTATCTACAACAATGATGTCTCAATCAGGTACGCCATGTATTCAATATTCTTAATCTCCATGTCCGATGCACAACTTGATCCTTGCTATTCCGCATTAAGAAAACTAATAATTGGTATTAAAGCCACTATGCATCTGGAATGGATGATCCAATACAGTAATTCCAGAGATTGATATTTCAAATTCGAACCCCAAATCGACATAAATCAAGGTATTCAAATCTTGAATCCCAAAATTGGGACTACATATTAAAACCCCAAATCCAGTAACAAGATTGGGGATTTCATATTGGAATCCAATTTTTGACATTAAGGATTTGAATCCCAAATCCAGAAATCAGGGATTCGATTCTATTATCAATCCATTGGGGATTTTAATTCCCAAAATACAACAATTAGGGATTTTATATCTCATATCAATAGTTAAAAATTTGGAATTCCCAATTCAGAAATTAGGGCTTTCGATCCCTAAATCAAGATATTTGGGATTTTAATTTGGGAAATCAAGAATTACAATACAAATATTCATGTTATTAATTTGTATTCCTAAAGATCCAACATTTAATGTTGGGTTTTTTTTCACGCCCTTACCTATTTGCTTCATGGAGGAAGCCATGCTTGAGAGCAACACCTGAGGTGCAACTGCCATTGAGTTCGGTTGCCTATTATCGAAGTATGGTGAGGGGATGTAAGTGCTATGTTGTATATCAAGCACCCTGTGTTGTCAAATTTTGTAGTGACAAACCACTTTAGTATAATCGACTTGTTCAAAGATGGAAAGGTCTCCTTCAAGTGAAGAATGATGAAAAGTTCACCTTCATAAGCTCAAGTCATGAAGATTGTTCTACCTTGTTCAACTTCAAGTGCTACTTCAACTTCAAGTGCAAGTTCAATTTCAAGATCAAGTTAAAGTACATGTTCAAGTTCAAGTATAAGACCAAGTTCAAGTGCTACTTCAAGTGCTAGTTCATGTCCAAGTGCATTACATGGTCAAGATCAAGTTAAAGCTTTATGTGTACATAATCAAGCTTCAAGTATATCAAGTAGAAGATCAACCAAAAGAACTGAAGTTACAAGTTCAATGTTCAATATTTCAGGTATAAATGACCCCAGAAAGACTTTAGGTTTAGGTCATTCATATTACTCATTTAGTATGGGTTATTGTACTCATTATAGGCTTTATTTCGACTAGTCATAGTCTATGTTCGACCAGTCCAGGCTTTGGCTCGACTAGTCCAGGATTTGTTGCAAAATTTTAGATTTTTCTGGTAGGGTCACAACTAGTCGAGCACCTTGCTCGACTAGTCGTAGACACTGGCTCGACCACTCAAGCAGGGCTTGACTTAAACTCCAACAAGAAAATTGGGCCCCACTCGACCAGTCGAGTAGGCCACTGTTGAGGGTCAAATATTGCATATTAGACCCCAATTACTGATTGGATTTATGAACATGATACTGTGCAACGGCCTGTTTTGTTCATGTTTATGTTGCAAGGTGGATTTATGAGCTTGGACTGTAAAAGAGTGCTAAAAGCATAGATTTAATGCTCTGAAGACACCAAGGAAAGGGACAGACCCCAGGGGACCAAGATTGACGAATTTACACGCCAGAGATCCGGGAAAACTGAGAAACTGAAGCTCAAGTGGCCTAAAAGACGTCCAGAATGTAAGATCACAGGGTTCCCACCATCCGTTCGGTTCAAGACTTCAATATGGCCTGAGGACCATAAATTAACCGTACACGTCGAATTTCATCCATTGGATCCTTACAGAAGTAGCCCAACGGACAGATCAGCCCCTAAAACCCCAATGTGGGGCCCACCTGCTATCCGGATATGCTTCAATTTTAGTCCCCACAATTAAAATAAGATGGGGAATAAGATGGATGGTGTGGATTTCTCATATACATCAAGGAGTGACCCACTTTACATGGTGCATGTGCATAGCACACATGCACTGGATGTGCATCGACCGGGCAGACCACTCGACTAGTTGAGGGTCGGTTTTATCCGATCGCGCTAAAATTTTTGAAAGTTAGTTGCTCCTTAGACCAGTCAAAGCTGACCTTAGACCAGTCAAAGGAACTATTTTTCAGCCTATAAATAGATGACTTTTCTTAGTTTTAATCATTCATTAAAAGCCAAATTAAGCCTATACTTTGAGAGAAAGGTCTCCGTGATTGTCAAGCTATTGTCCGGTAAATTAAGATTCATTTTATAGCTTTTTGATTTGTAGTTTCTTGATCTCTCTTTGCTTCAATCTGATTTTATAAAAGGGTGTTATTCTCTACCCCTTTTGAGATCCAAGAAATTAAATCAAAGTAGCCCAAGTTTGGATTAATTTAAAATTCAATTAAACCTAGAACCCTTCTATATGTGTGATTGAACATTGGACATCTTTATCTTCAAAAGAAGCGGTTCAACCGGGCTACATCGAGCAGAATCTTCAGATAAGTATTTTGTTTAAATTGCTTTTAGTTTTTGAGATTGCTAGAAAATCTCTATTGTGGTTTTAACTGAGATAGCCAGAAAATCTTAGCGCAGGGTTTTTAATTATAGTAGCCCATTCAAAATGCAATTGTATAGGTTTTAAGGTGAACATTAGAAAACCTTCTTTCATAGTGAAAGCCAATATCACGTGGGTTGTGATTATTGGGAGTGGAGTAGGTGTGGCTGTTTGAGAACAGTTGGTGTACACACTGAACCACTATAATTTTTGGACTTCGGTGGATGATGATGTATGTGATGTATATGTGGTGAATGTTTGTATTTATTTCATGTACATGTGTTGAATGTTGTAATAGCTAGATTTCTTTCTATTGCTTCTTGTTTTAGTTTGGATTTTTGATCCATATCGAGTTTAAGAAATCAGGTTGTCCTACCATAAACTTTGGTTTTTGGTCTAAGGTTGTCCTTTGAACAACGTTTAAATCAACTTCTCAATACTATTGCAATTGAGATTGTTATTTGATTCAGCTATCTTCATTTATATTCTGCAATTAATTTTTATTTGACATAGTCCTATTCAACCCCCCTCTAGGACTAAGAGCTTGCCCTTTTCAGGGGATCGCTTAACACCTCAACCTATGGATTCTCTCTTCTACTCCTACGGAAGTTCTTCTTGCAGCAAGTGGAGCTAGCCCATTAGATTGAGCAACGAGAGTTGTTCTTCTTCCTGTGGTAAGTGGAGCTTACCCATTTAGATCGAGTAGCGCAGTAAAAACCCCTTAGGGCTTTCATTTGATCTTTCGTTCGGACTTACACTCGAATTCCCTTTATATTTAATCGGGATCGAGGATCCGTTTACGATTCGATTAGGACCTATTCGGGTTTGCAGATCCGTTTTGGGTGTGGATCTGATTTGGGTCTATTCGGGCATGTAGATCTTGAGTGGGTTGTCCAGTGGGCCTGCTTCCACTTCAGATCTTTGTACAGGCCCTGTCTATGAGACTTACCAAATGGGTCAGAGCCCATTTAGAGCTTGTAAGTGGGCCATTTGTCTTCGGGCCATTTCAGGCGTAATGGAATGGGCCTGGTCCTTGGGCCTGTTCCTATTCAGAGTCGGGTCTTAGGGCTAATCACCTTATCACATGGGTCCTTGACTGGGCCTAATTTTTGTGGACCATCCAATTTTAGTTCACATTCATGGGCACACTCCAGTTATTTTTGGGCCCAATTAAGGCCTGGTGATTGACCATATAAAGCTCTTATTCTAGGTCCATACTATTTTAATTCAGCCCAACTTAAGGAATGTTAATTGCTCATTTAATGTTTGGACTTTCCCTGTGGGGCCTATTTTGGGATCCTTTGCTTAGATCTGAGTCGTCTGTTTAATTTAAAATGAGCGTATAATCTAGATCGTTTACTTGACGAACAATAAAGAATATGGACCTTTCATCATGTAGAGATTATGAATTGGATCTGATATGTCCATATTATGGACACTAATGTAAAGATCTAACCATCCATTTGAATTGTTCCATGCCGATTGTCTATCATGTGAATGTTAAAGGCTAGACTTGTAATGGTCTTTGATGATGACTAGATCATACAGAGTCTTGATCTGACTTAATTATGGGCCCATTACCCATCCTTTAGGATTTAATATGGATCATTGGAATGAGGGAGGTGAAACCTATCCGTTTGTTTCTCTTTAAGACTCCTCATTTTCCCAAAGATTAATATTAACCATCTTGTGGGCCAATTCAAACTGATTTAAATAGTTAATCCATTGAGGATAGGATTAAAATTACAATACTAAGTCAAATTTTGTGAGATTGAATCCAGTTGTGTTAGCCACCATAGTAACCTTAATTGGTGAAAATTTTCACGAATTAGGACTTATGATATCGGGAATTAATTTAAAGGATTACATTTAGTTATGTTCATGTTTCATGCGAATGATGATGAAAACACAAATGATCACCTTTTGGAAGGAGCATGAATGGAGTAGAGTAAATGGTGCTTATGATGTAAAGCTGAAAGACTCATTCAACCCGCAGGTGTTGAGTGTCTCAGAGTTACATAATTGACATCGCTTATCTTCATGTTCAGGAGAGTCACTTGCGTATTATCACTACCTCTAATAGGAGGAGTGATGATGATGTAACCGATTCTCGTCAGGATCGAATGCTTGGGCCTATCTTCATCCTGAATATTTTAGTTGAAAGTCCCAATCAATTGAATTGTTAAGTTTGCCTGATATTTGGTTTTATTTATGAATTATTTTATGTAAACAATTTGTTAATGTGAGTATATTTTGCAACCAGTAAAAATTCCAACTCAAACGCATCGAGTTCCCATCCTAAATGAGTATGATTGTGTTCAATAGATAATTAAAGGCCATAGACAGTCCTGGGATGCTTACATTTGGAGATTACTTTAGAAAAATTATAAACTGTTAAAATCCTTTGAAAACAGTCAGAATATTGATCTTGTAACCTCAAGACATGTACCTAGACATAATGAAAATAAAAAAAAAAGGAAACATGGTTCTAACAAGGGATCCTCAGGACCTCATGGTCCTCAAGGTTCTCTAGTTGAAAATTGACCTAGGAATGAATCAAGCTACAAGCGGGCTAAAGGTAATAATTGCTTCTTTTGCAATAAGCCGGGCCATCAAAAGAATGATTGTGTTATAAGCAATGACTTGTAAAGAAGGATAATAATTTTTTTTCTAGTCTATTTTAAATATAATCTAACTGATGTGTTGGTGAATTCTTGGTGGATAGATTTGGGAACCACTATTAACATATGTACTTTTATATAGGACCTACTACAGACCAGGCCACCAACGGATGCAAAATACTCAGTATACGTAGGTAATTATGTTAAAGTCAACATAAAGGCAATTGAAGCCTATAGACTTAAGTTAGAGTTTGTTTATTTATTGGATTTAGTAGATACATTCTGTGTGCCTTCTATAAGGCACAATCTAGTCTCTATTTCTCGTTTAAATAAATTGAAATATTCATTCCAATTTGAGAATAAAAGATTCAGTATTTACCTTAATTCAATTAAAATTGGCATCGACTTTATGGTGAACAACCTATATCACCTAGACTTGATTGCCTCACATGTCTAAAATGTTAATGGCTCGTATGGAAATAAAACGGGATCTAAACATCGAGTAGACTATGAGAATTTCTCTATGTTGTGGCATAGGTGACTATGTCATATATCTTATGAGAGATTGGACTGGCTTGTACGAGAAGAAATTCTTTATTTTCAAGACTTATCCGATTATATATAAAGTGTGCATTAATTACATAAAAGGAAAACAGACTAGTAACATAAAGAAATGTGTAACAAGGAATGTAGGACTCTTAGAAGTGATACATATGAACATTTGGGGACCATTTCTTATGGCATCCTGGAGTGGACACAAATATTTTATTACCTTCATAAATGACTATTCTCGTTTCAGGCACCTCTATCTTATCAGTGAAAAGTCAAATGCCCTAGACGCTTTTAATATTTATAAAGTCAAAGTTGAAAATTAAATTGATAAAAAGATTAAAGTTGTCAGATCTGACCGTGGTGGCAAATACTATGGTAGATATGACGAATCTGGTCACAATCCAGAGTCATTTGCTAGATACCTACATGATTATGACATTGTTGCACAGTACACTATGCTGGGTACTCCAGAGCAGAATGGTGTGGCTGAAAGGCATAATCCCACCCTTATAGATATGGTGCAAAGCATGGTTAGCAATTCGACATTGTCAGAATCTCTATGAGGCGATGCGATCAAAACGGCAGTTCATATCCTTAACACGGTTCCCAACAAGGCTTTAAGTAAAACTCCTTTTGAGTTGTGGAATAGGAGAAAATCAGGTCTTCGATATCTACATGTTTGGGGATGTCCTGCAGATGCCAAATTTTATAGCCCACATGAAAGGAAACTTGATCTTAAAACCATAAGCTGTTTCTTTATTGGATATCCAGAAAGGTCAAAAGTCTATCGATTCTACTGTCCTTCCACTCTATTAGGATTGTTGAGACTAAGAATGCTAGATTTATTGAGGACATTGAAAACAATAGGAGTATGAACATTAGAAAGTTTGTATTTAAGGAAGAAAGAACTGTAACTCTAGTCATAGTCACTTAGGATCACATGGATATAAATGCTGCAATGGACCTTGCAGTCACTGCAGAACACCATGTTGAACCTCACGTACAACCTACTGATGAGGAAAATCAAAATCTCACCCAACAAGCTAAACCATTAAGAAGATTCGAAAGTGAGAGAAGACCTATAAATCGAGACGATTACATCGTATACTTAAAGGAGCACGAGTTTGACATTGGGATGAAAAGGGATCCTGAATTCTTTGCACAAGTCTAACAAAGTGTTGATCTTTTTTTGTTGGTTTGATGCCATGAAAGATGAGTTGAAATCCATGAGGGAAAATAAAGTATGAGATCTTATTGAGTTACCCTCCGGAATAAGGTTGATTGGTTATAAATGGATATTTAAAACCAATTAGGAGTCTAAGGGTAATGTTGAAAGATAAAAATCCAGACATGTTACCAAGGGTTTTAACCACCGTGAGGGCATTGACTTTAAGGAGACTTTCTTACCAGTTTCTAAGAAAGACTCATTCTAGATCATAATAGCCCTTGTAGCTCATATGGATTTAGAGTTACATCAGATGAATGTAAAGACACCATTTCTCAATGGGAATCTGAATGAAAATGTATATATGTTACAACCCGAAGGTTTTGTAGCCCATGGCTTAGAACATTTGATTTGTAAACTAAAGAAATTCATCTATGGGTTGAAACAGGCATCGCGAGAGTAATAACTAAAATTTTATGAAGTAATTTTCTCATATGGTTTTGTAGAAAATACTATAGATGAATGTATTCACATTAAAATCAATAAGAGTAAGTTCATTATGATGATTTTGTATATTGATGACATTTTGTTAGAGAGCAGTGACATCAGGATGTTGAGCGACACCAAGAAATTCTTATCTCAAAAATTTGAAATGAAAGACCTTAGTGACACTTCTTATGTCATTGACATTGAGATTTGTTGTGACAGATCTTGTGGACTACTCAACTTGTTACAAAGGGCCTACATTATTAGGATACTCGATAGGTATGACATGCAAAATTGTACTCCTAGATAGTCGCCCATTGTAAAAGGGTGATAAATTTGGCTAATTCTAGTGTCTTAAGAATGATTTAGAAAAGAATCGAATGAAGGAACTTTCGTACGCATCAGTAGTATGAAGCATCGTGTATGTTTAAGTCTTTACGCGATTCGACATTGATGTTGTTGTTGGAACGTTGGGTAGATACCTGTCCAATATATGAATGCAACATTGGATAGCTGCAAAGATAATGTTACACTGCCTACAAAGAATAAAGGACTTCAGACTAACCTACAAGAGATGTAACAATTTGGAGTTGGTTAGATACTCAGACGCAGATTATGTTGGACGTGTTAATACTAAGAAGTCCACCTCAGGCTTCATCTTCATGATGGTTGTGGGGTTGTATCTTGAAAAAGCATGAAATAGTTAACTATAACTTCATTCACCATGGAAGCTGAATTAATTACTTGTCATGAGACATCTAATCAGACATTGTGGTTACAACGTTTCCTCTCTGATTTGCAGGTACTGGAACATATTTTGAAATAATTAAGAATATTTTGCGATAATTCAGCTGTGATTTCCTTATCTAGTAACAACAAGCACTCATCAAGGTCGAGGCATATCAACATCAAGTACCTTGTTGTAAAGGAAAGAGTTCAGAATTGTCAAGTGTCTGTGGAGTTCATCGGCACTAAGCGAATGATTGTGGATCTGCTCACTAAAGGGCTCCCTATCACGCCATTTCAAGAGTATGTTACATTCATGGGAGTTATTAATTCCACAAATATTTTCAGTTAGTGGGAGTTGAATACGTTTTATTTTCACAAACATTAAGAGATCTCATTTAATAAAGTTATTTGATGATTCTGATAAAAATTTTTATCTCTCTAAGTATGCGCAACATAATTTGAGTAAGTAGAAATATAGTCATGTCTCATTGGAGACATTTGAAAGGTTTAAGACCTCTTAAGGATGGACACACATCATTACATTACGTGTGTAATCCTTATATCACACTTTCTAGTTCTAGATCTATGTCATCAAAACTATTAGCATTTATGACCACGCTTAGCCTCACTTCGCATAGATTAAATGTTCTAATGACTATCGCAATTCAATATTGACAGTCTTGATGGACCAAATTGTCATAACACTACCCGTATTATCCAACAATGTAATCGGTTAACCATTTGTATGTTTCTTCAAATCAAAACATGTTTTTCAAAAGATTAATCATTGACATTAATCAAATGTGGCCCAAGTAAGAGAATGTAAGAATTCTATAAGGTAGGCCTTATTGATCAACAGTTTGGATTGTCCTAGGGGTTGGATAATGTGATCGGGTATACTAGTGAGGCCCACTAACTTGTGATGCATATAAAAATTTGTGTAAGGGGTGGAGTGCTAGAACTATGATGGACACACAATATTTTACAGGAACTAGGATTGTCAAATTTGTGTGGAGCTATAAGGAGAGGAGTTTTGATGGGTTTCAAACTCCTTTGCCCTCTGCATTATAAAACAGGGCCGAGTCCTGGAGCTAACACCACTGTCAGAAGTTACAACCCCATCACAGCTTCTCTAAAGGGCGTAAGGAGAGGAAGACCCCAACGATCCTATCTACAACAATGGCGTCTCAATCAAGTACGCTAAGTATTCAATATTCTTAATCTCCATGTCTGATGCATAGCTTGGTCATTGCCATTTCGCATTAAGAAAACAAACATTGGCTTGATGTTTCTTAAGATAACAATATCTCATATGAGATCTTATTCTTATTGCAATGAGGTTATGAGAAACCTTAAAATCAATGCTTGTGATGGACTATAAAGCTTCTAAAACTCATCTAATGGCTATGATCGCGCCAACAAGCTGAAATAGAAAAGATTCCCTCTACATGCGGCCTTCTCTCTTAGCTGAGGAAGCCTTAGAGTGGATGACTAGGATTTACATCAATGGAGGGTCGAGATCTTAAGAGAAAAGCGCATGCCGATTGCTAGCTTGTCATGATAGAAACGAAATTTCCATTTTTGGTAGATAACCATATGCAACACCTATTTATGCAAAAAATCATGCACATGCACATGTGTAACAATGTGCGAAACTGGATGGGGTTTGGTTGGATTCTTGTACTTTCTAAGATGGACAACTCATATCATCCCAATGGATGATCGTGGTGGGCTAGCATCATCACAAACAAACATTGTTCGTTCTAACGATGCTTGGTGGGAAAACTAAAAGAAGAGAGAAAAATCTCTCTTTTTTGAAAGAAATCAGGTCAACCCAGTTTGACCAGGATTCCCGGTTCAGTGCACCATGGCTATGTGCAGGTTGTGCACACGCGCCTTAAGCGTGGTGTCCATGGAGATGTTTGTATGAGATCCACACCGATCACCGGATTCTTTGGGTCCATTTAGGACCCATGGCAGAGATCAGGTGAATCCAAAGCTCAAGTGGGTCATACCAAGTGATCTTTGTTCTATTGGTTGATAACTGCTAATTTAATAGTCAGATTGATTCCAAACTTGATCATTAGTTACTCTAGAGTTCCCTGCCTAATCTAGAGGAAACATAATGGTTTTCCTTATAACTATGTCCAAATTACTTAATTAATTAAGGGACAAATTTCAACGTTGACTGACGTTATACAATCCAATGTTGGATTGCTTCGAAGTTTGATTATCAACAATACTTAGGGTTTATAATCTAATCTAAGTTAGATTTTGGAAGTGATTTGAAATCAGATGGCTTACGTATATGTTTAAGTTATGATCAATGTGGATTATAAATTTTAAGTTCTGTGGCCTGATGGACGATGAATTCGATGATCCAGGGTTCAACATTGACAACAGATGGTTTAATTTATCTATCAAAGTGATTGAAACCCTAAAAATAGATTCATTCAATGATGTGATGGTCCATCATGAAAATCAATGGATTTGATGGTTTGATCTATGGATGAATACTATTCCCATTGGTTAGATTTAGGCTAAAATAATTTTGAATATTTGAGTAAGCCATATTTGCATTTATACTAGGTTAGGTCTTCATGATATCACCCGATTACTGAAAAGTAGGGGTGTTACAATCAACCCCCCTTAAAGAGAATTTTGTCTTCAAAATTCAACACTTTTATCATGAATGGAATCAATATAGTTCCCTACCATCTAAAGTAAAAAATAATAATAATTTTGTTTTCATTATTCAAGTAAACACAGTAGGATGGTTGTAGTTGGTCTGAGCCCAATATGCCAAACTTCTACCTGACCAAGATAGTGAGTTCATCAGTTTCCTTTCCTAATCCTTGATAAATATCGATCTTCTGCTTGATGATCAAGGCATTAAGATCATTGTAATCGTTAAGATTTAGAATTTTGATCATACCTACACATGCTTCGCTTATTCATGATTCCATCAGTCCATGATCTCAATTATTCTAGACTCATGGAAAAATATCAATTAATTTTTCTATGAGGAATGGGCCCAAATAACCCATCATGCTTTCTTGATTTTTTGATTTACAAGGAGATAAGGATTCATCAATGGTTAAAAAGTGATATTTGTCTCTCAAAAAGAGTTATGTGTTTCATCCACACCGTTCATCCGATTGGCCAGCTCATTTTAGTCCACGAGCTTAAAAATGAATAAGATAAAAGCCTCAGGGGGACAAAGCCACATGGAACCATGGTGATTGAACATCTACCGTTAATAACTTCTCAGGGCCCACAAAAGTTTTGGATAAAGTTGATATTTGTGTTTTCACTTCAACCAGGTACGTGTGACCTTGTCAACAGGTTGGATGGAAAATAAACACTATGGTTGGCCCTATCAAGGTTTCAATGGTGTGTCATTATCCCCATGTTTCCTATGGTGTGGTCGACCTGAGCTTCAGATCTACTTCAATTTTGGCCTCATAGCCTAAAATGAGCTGGAAAAAAGGATGGACAGCGTGGATATAAAACAAATACATCATGGTGGCCCCACAGCACCCAAGACCACCTAGGTGGTGTTGGGGTCACCACCCTATCCCATTGCTTATTGTTGGTGGTAGAGTAGTACCAAGGGTCTGCCATTCTAACACTAAGAAGTACAAGAATGGGTGTGGAAAATATATTTGAGATTTTCAATGCAGATTCCTTGATTTTTTAAATGTTAAATACACGCCATGTTTTTGATATATATACTCTGTTTTCCTGCCGTTTTCGTAATAGAGTAATTGGGTGTAGAAGAGTGCCTCAATTTATAAAATTATATATACATAGTGAAATGCTCACGCATAGCTAGTTGGACCGTCTAACTAGCTATCTCAATTAAAAGCTAATTAACGTTAATAAATGATGCATATGGAAAAGTTAATTAAAGAGGGAAAGGAGTTGCAGGCTTGTGATGGCCCCACCATGGTTTTTATGTAAAATCCACCCCAGCCATTAGATAAGTCACCCAATGTTACATCTAGATCTTGAAAATCAGCCCCATCTATGCTTCAGGTAGACCACACGATCGAGAATAGTGCGTAGGGAAAGCTAACCCTCGAAACTGTTTCGCATGTATGGCCCACTCATATATATATATATATATATATATATATATATATATATATATATATATATATATGTATGAGAGAGAGAGAGAGAGAGAGAGAGAGAGAGAGAGAGAGAGAGAGAGAGAGAGGCCGTAGATATGAGCTCCATTTTTTTTTGATCAATTTTCTTTTTCTTTTTTAATTGGGGGGCAGCGTTAGAATCAGAGGCCTTCAAGAGGGCAGATCAGTGGGACAAGCCGGTTACGGAATACATGGACGCCGCTGAAAGATATCTCGGGCATCAACAGCCAGGTTCTGTGTACCGATTCACAGATGATGGGAATGGTGAAAGAAAAGTTAGTAATCCTTGCTATTTTCTTTGTATCTGTTTCATTTCAATTAGATATGTCTTTGGATGGCAGAACGGATGTCAGTAGTCAATTTGGCATGTGGGCCTTGATCAAATACATGCATGGCATTTGTTGTTTGTTAGATGGAGTTGATACTCATTAGCAATGTCTGCACTTGTCATGGACATTTAAGAAGCAAGGAGTAAAGTTAGAATGGTGATGGAGATGCCAGCCCTCATCTGAGAGAGTAACCCAACTACAACTGTAATCCTGGATTTTCTTATGAATGCAAATATATGACGGAGTGTGAGCCCTTTCATCCTTGATAGCCGTCCATGAGTTTTATTTAGCTTTATGTTAACGTTTTCAGCTTTCTTTGAACTTCTGTATTTTTAATCCATTTTTGGCTCTTTTGAAGTTTGCATGTAGAGCTTGTCGAGTCTACATGCATGTAGAAGGCAGCTATACACGCCACACTTGATAGCATTACAAATTGATATGAGATCCAATCCATCCATCCAAGGTATAACATTGTAGATGCTCTCCCTCAATAATCGGGTCAGTCCACTTATCAGGCGGGCCATTGAGCCAGAGGATCGGTAATAGTGCTGGGCACGGGATGACTTGACTCGGAAAACTCGACTCGTCTGACTCGTTCAGATCTGACTCAATCCAAACCAAGTCGGTGAGTCAATCCGAATCGAGTTGACTTCATTGAATCCGAATTCACACCGAGTCGAGTTCGATTCCCCAGTAACTTGACTCGACTCGATCCGAAATCCAACTCGATACTGACTCGACTCTATCTGAAATTCGACTGGTACACAAATAGTTTAAAAAATGCAGATATGAGAAGCCATGTATCTGATGGAGAGGCTGCAATTCTGGCAAGTGAATCTAGGCTTTGAGTCGTGATTTCAGCCTATGAATACCTGCTGCACCTGACTCGACTTGGTGCCGACTCTACCTGACTTGGTACTTGTGACGACTCAGTCCAGATTAGTCCAGGCGAGACCCCGACTCGGATCGGGTCAGGCATGCTGGACTCAGTACTGAGTCAGTTCGAGTTTGGATCAAGCCTATTTTTAAACTGGATCAAGTCGGGTCAATCATAACTCATTCCAACTCAACTCAATGCCCAGCTCTAATTGGCAACCCACATTGCATAGAGCTGTGCATATCAAGATGCATGCACACGCCAATATGGAACCATGTGAGAGATCTGAGCTTTCCATCAGGTGGGCTAGGCTATACTGTTTGGATCTTCCTGCCTAAAATTATGAATTGACTCCTCAGGTGGGCCATGTTGTAAAAAGATGTAAGGCTAGAAAAAAAATAATTGTTTTAGTTACCCCCCCTTTTTTTTGTAAATTCTAGTTAAATTTCTAGAGTGAAAAGCCTTTCTTTTGGTTAAAATGCCTGATCAGTGTAGCCAACCTTATAGAAAGCTCAGATCTCGTCAACAGTTGCCGTACTGGCACATGATGGACAAGGCTCCACAAGTATGTGAGTTTTAGAAAATCGCAATACGGGCCTCTCTCATTGTAACACCCTAGATTTTTACCAACCTGGAGTTAGGCGTCCTTATGCAATGGGTCAACCATAACACCTTGGTAATCTCTTAAAACTTAATTCCAAAGCCAAAGAAATCATTTAGAACCTAACTCTTTAGAAATCTAACATGAATTAGCCGGCGTTACACTAGATTTCTTGCAAAATTAGCACCAACCACTTTAAATACGATCTGTAAGACCCAAAACCTTTAGAATTGTTAACGCTACGTTACCCTGAAATCTAGGATCCAACTCTAAACCCAATTGCTCCCGGGAATGCTTTGTAACTTTGTATTGGTTTTAGACCGCGCATCGAGAGTCCGATAGCTATGAACTTAGACTGTTATGACCACCTAGTTGGACTTGTCAATCACCTAGAAAATCAAGCCCAAACGATGTGCTAAGACCATTTTATTGAGTCTGGAGTAAAGAAGGTACGAAAATGAAGACTTTTAAAAAATTAATTATATTTTTATGAAATCTGGAATGGTTCACTTGCGCGTTATTTTTAAGCGTTCTGACCGTTAGAATTCAACCCAAATTCACCATCGGATCAGGATACGTGGCCCTTACATGTCATAGTACTTGTAGCTCTGATCGAGTTTCCGTAACCGTTGAACTGAAATTGGTCCGCCACGGTCGATCTGGAAACCCGACCGGACTGAAACATTGTTTGACCTAGATCTGATATTAGAGAGCTTAAGTTCGACAACATTTAGTAACAGGACCTCCAGAAGTGCTCCGTTGGATCGGAACAGACCCGATTTGGTTATAACCTAAGTATACCTTGGCCCTGGGTCTAATTTGGTGAGTTTTTAGCCTATATAAGGGCCTTAAGCCCTCACTCTCTCCTCCCATACGAATTTAGGGAAAACCCTAAGAGAGAGAAGAGAGAAAAGGGAGAGAAAGCGAGAGAGAGTTAGAGTTTCTCCCAGGAATTCTACCCTGCCACTCCACGCGCTTCAACACCTTTACCGTATCGCTATTACGGCATTTCTAATTCCATTTTTGGATAAGTGAAGCTAACCCTAACTTGTTTTGAAGCTTAGAATAGTTTCGATGACATTGTAGCTAACCTGTTTCATGCCTTAGGTAGCGTATCCGCTGTTGACGAAGATTTATCATCTGAATCACCTCATATATGCATTTTCTGGTTTAAAGTGCGGACTATATACG
Source organism: Magnolia kwangsiensis (assembly GCA_037074715.1). Taxonomy (NCBI): domain Eukaryota; kingdom Viridiplantae; phylum Streptophyta; class Magnoliopsida; order Magnoliales; family Magnoliaceae; genus Magnolia; species Magnolia kwangsiensis. The sequence continues at coordinate 80,735,978 of CM073586.1, read as the reverse complement.
GTTAGGTTATAGTTTCCAAGACTTTCAATGTTAAGTAATGATTTATTCTTGCTTAGGATGTTATTTCACATGTATAAAGTGTTGTCTGTTTCGTTTTTCAGTTATACGTTAATTATGTTGAATATACTGTATTTCTCGTATTCGTAGAAAATACCGTATACGTATAGAATTTGGATTTATGCTTAACATGATTATTTGCTGTGAATATATGCTTGTTACATGTGTGACAACTCCTTAGCGAAAGGACTTGCCCTAAATCACGCTACGGCCAAAATACGCTTTATACGTTAAAGGGTGTAGCCCACGTGTTTAGGAAAATGTGTAAATGAATACGGAACCCAGATTCATGCACGCCACGATTATCCGTCGTGGGTAGATGCAAGTTGTATATGGGGAAACTCCCTAGTGAAAGGATTTGGCTTAATGCAAGTATAATCAACATATACATGTATGATAATGTATGTATTTTAAGTGTTTGTAAAAATGATTGAATGAGTATGGAATTTGCTTTCGTGCTCGCCATGACTAACTGTCATGGATATATGATTGTTGTATAGGCGATAACCCTTTGACGAAAGGATTTGCCCTAATACGTATGTTAATGGATACATAATATGTGTGATGTAATGTGTAGGCTAAGTGTATATAAAAGCGTCTGAATGAGTTAGTAGTTAGCAAGATGTACCTGTATGCATGTTGAGATATAAATCTCGATCACCTTAACTGGGTGTATGATTTCCATGAATTGTGTAACTTAGGTTGTTCGTCTTAACTATGTGTATGATTTCCTTCATGTACTGTATTTACATTCAAGTTATATTTTCATAACTGTCCATATGATTGTAGGATATGAATCACATGCCTGTTATTGAAATTGTTTGTGCTTGGGGCTGTACTACAGTCTAGGTAATCGGTAAGCGTACTCCAAATGGTGGTTGAGGTTGTTCACCACGTAGGATGAGTTTAGCGAATCTGAGTCGTGCTTGAGGTGTTCGGCAGTGGTTAGGCCACACGGAGTGCTTATGCATCCCATGCCGTTCAACTCAACGTGCGCTTGGCCTAGTTGAGCTTATCAACTAACCCGATTGACCGATATTTGTTCACCATGTTTGGTCGCTACTGCTTGAACTTAAGGTACCAAACTTACCAGTGAAAAGTCCCTCTAACCTTGGTACCTCAATCTGCTAGGACTCACGAGCCGATTATGGTGGTATGGGACACTATATTCGTGCTGTCGGCCTACATTGATTGGTGATGAGCCCTTTATAGTCACCAGTGAACACCTATACTCGTGAGCAGATTATGGTGGTATGGGACACTATATTCTTGCTGTCGGCCTACTCTGATTGGTGACGAGCCCTTTGTAGTGACCTCGAGTATATCCTAATAGTGCATAAGGACGACAAGTCTTGTTGCAGTATGTGGGATATAACTAGGCCTGTATTGATAAGGTGATGGGGGAGAGGAGCAACGATTGCGCGCAACAGCCCTGACAACCCTTGCAGTGACCTAGAACCGTAACATCGTATGAGACTATCTCGGACTGACGACCCGAGAATGGATCACCGTTTGGGTAATGATACAAGGGAGGTACCTTAGCTTTCCAATCTTGCTGTATGAAAAGGACTAATAAGAACTTGGTAAGCATATTCATAACACCGCATTGCATGTGCAAACGGCGTTGGTGATAGAGCACTGAGGAAGTGAGTCATGCTGCGATCATTAGATGATGTCGCAGAGGGGATTGTGGTGAGGGCATGCATCATTCTTCATATCATCTTTGCATTAACAAGAGTATCTAGGACTTGTGTGATTGTACTGCTTTATCATTACTGCTTGATTGTATTGATAACATGTTAACTTTTGCTGTATATAGCTTTCACTGAGTTGATCACTCATTTTTACGTTACGGGACGGTGTTGGCCACACCAACCAGTCCCTGTTTTAGTTTCAGATGGCGACGATGCTTGCGAGGTAGAGTCGGTCTTTCTTGATGATATTGAGGAGGACTTCTCTTATATGTAGGTTCTGATCAATGGGTTTACAGGGTTACTGATTAGATGCCAATACACTTGGTATTTTTGCTTTTTATTTAAACACTCATGTATATTCTTTTCTTTCCATTTTGGAGTATACATGTATTTAGTTAACCTGGTAACATGTTCACACTCTGGAGACTTACAATCAATTATACATTTTATATATTTATCACAGTCTTCCGCTTGAGAAACTTAACTGTCTCTGTAGTATGATATGCTGTTTTGGTCTAATCCCACTCATGTTTTTTGCACTAATATGAACAACATTCATCCATCATTGAAAATGTTGCATAAGTGATGTTCTGAAACTCGGGAGTGGAGTTTATGCTCGACCCCCGATTTTCGGGATGTTACACTCATCTTCGCTTGGGATCTACATTATTTGAATTATCATCCAGTTAATGGACATGAAGAGTTTTACTGGCATGGAGTAGTTGGAATTTCCAGCATTTCTTGGGCATTACTCCTAAGGGAAGGGGTTTTCTGCATCAGCTACCTTTATCAGAATTCATGGTTTCAATCCATCATGTCTTTTGGATCTCTGTTCTCAAGTAATGGAAATCATAATTGATGGAATTTCACTGCATTGCTTTGTGGAATTTATTGTTCTTTGATTATTTCTTTGCTTTTCCATGAATTATGTTTGTAGAGACTATGGATTTCTGTTATATGCATTGTCATGTGACATGTTTAATTGATTGATATTCTGTAGGAAGAAGTTGTTAGCAAGATGCAGTCATTTGAGAGATCAAAAGCTGAAGCTGAAAAATGCTTAGCACAAAGTGATAAGTTTAAATATGAGAGGGCAGAATTTGAATCTGCTGTCTATGCTAGTAATATTTAGAACAAGAACAAGAACAACAAAAACAACATCAACAACAAAGCTAGTAATATTTAGAAAAAAGGAAAAGTTTTGTGCTCAAAGTGTTGCACCATGTGCTGGCCCACACATTCCCCAACATCAATAAAGGCAGCAAGATTTCTTAGGGCCCTTTTGAATGCACTTACTCGAAAGGGTTTTTTACGAAAGCGGTGGTTTGAAGCCTGCCTTTTCGGTAATTTAAAAGACAAAATATCAGATTTGGTTTTGTTGAATTGGCTATCTCCTGACGGGTGTATTTGTATACACAGAATCTGTGCGGAAATGGAAATTACATTCCACTTAAAAGACAGCTAGGCTGTTTGCATGGATTCCACAATGTAATTATCACACATTCACTGTTAAGATTCTCTGGCATACGAAACTACGATATTGTTGTCTAATAAATATGAAGTTTCTACTCGCTATGCAAATAGGAACCCTAAATATGGAATTCATTTTTCAACAGTTTTGCATGGAAACAACCTTTATTTTCCCCATATTTTTCCTTTGGATTCCTCATATCCAAACACACCCTAGGGAGATTGACACCTCAAACTTATCACTCTCAAAGTCAAATGCAGAAGGCCTTTAAGGCTTGTGGCAGGGACCTAGGCAGATGATTCTTGAAAGATAAGTAAAAGGACATATTAATCCTTGCTGTGGCTATTGCTACCTCTATTTTATCATTTGATGAACTCCTTAGAGGCTTGCAAACCCCACTTTCACCCCCTCCAAAGAACATATACTGGCATGTATAGAGAACAAACAAACCGTGTATCAGATGGGCCCAATAGTGTAGATGGCCTTATCCAAAAATCAGGGCTGTCAGTGAAAATGATGGGCAGCTTAAAAGGAACTTCAAGTGTCCCTTTAAGCTGTCCACTTTTTCTGTTCATGTGTGGTGCAGCATCTGCTTGTCATTCATTAGTAGCGCTTGCAAACCTTGAACTACCTATACTGCAGAAGTAGCAATATGGTGGCAAACCATCTTGCGTGTAGTGTGGATGGCAGATAACTAGATGTAAAATTCCATTTCAATTTTATTACTATTATTATTATTTTTTATTTTTGTGCTTTCATGTGATATGTTCTTGAGGAGAAGATCATGTGCACCGACAGTTAGTGGACACCTCTATCAGTACAAATAAGTATTCTGACACACTTGAAATGGATTTTGAAAATCCCATTTCAGAATATGAAAGATAGCATTTTAGTATACATGTTGAATTCCTGCTCACCTTGTCTGGGCTGTGAGAGCTGTGAAGTTGGGCATTGCCCCTTTATTCTTTATCAGATTTATCTTTCATTTGTAATCATTATCTTTATAGTCACTGTTGCTTTTATTCACATTGATCTTTTAAGCTGCCTTTGGATGCACAATCAAATTGAAATGCAAACATTCTGTTTAAATGTTTCCTAGTATACATAATAAAGAATTTCTCTTAAAATTTGGAGACAGATCCTCAATATGTATGTGAAAAGGGAATTTCTATGTGATTGATTATCTCCACTTCAATAGACTAGTAAATAGTAATTCAATTAAACCGTGCATCCAAATGCATCCTTGAAATTTTGAGTGGCTAACCCTGCCAATGTTCATGTTTTGTCTTTCCTATTGTTTTTTTTTGTTTTGTTTTGTTTTTTTTTTCCTTCTTGGTTTCTAGTTTGTTGGGGTCTTGAATTCCAAGAAAGCGAAATTCCGTGAGCTCCGAGATCAATTTTCAAAACTCAAAACTAGTGGGAAATTGCTGTAAGAAGAGGAAGTCAACCGACAGAACCGAGATATACAATGAAGAAGCAATGATGTGGAAAGCAAGGAACAGCCTGTGAAGAAGGATCTTCCCTGCACTTCAAAGAACACTACAATGATGACGTCAAAGGGTCAAAAGAGAAAAATGTGCTTGTAGCTATTGTCCTGACTGACAAAAGTCTCATAGCATAATCCAACACGGATGTTTTTGTTGTTGTATCAGTGTTTATAGAGAAGTTATTGTTACAAATGCAAGTCAAAATCCCATAGGCATTGAAGTCGAGACCTTCAAAACCCAATATCTCTTTTGAGAGTGGCCCATCACTGATGAATTTTTAAGGGATTTTGAATGTCCTGTTTTGAATACAAGGGATTGGAGAGAGGGACTGTTGAACTCGATCATCAAATAAAATTTTAAAATGATGGGAAGATCCTAACCATCTGTCTTGCAGTAAAAGAAGTATCAGGGGCGTTTGGAAGGTTGAGTTTGGAGTTTTACTTAAGTATCTGAATGAAAGATTTTGTATGCCTGAGATTTTCATTCTGTCAGTTGTTTGGAAGTTTGGATTTTCAATATATGGAATCTAGAAACTGTGTTTGGATGCTGGGGAAGGTGTCGAGAGGAGATGCTGCTGCTTTCCTTAAATAAGCATTACATTTGTGTGTGTGCGCATCTGTGTGCAATCCATTGATTTTGTAAGCTAGCTTTCAAAGCGGAGTTGAAACGTGATCTTTACCTCAGATTTCAAATCACCCAAATTCCTGGTTGCCAAACACTATTTTGGTTTGGAAATGGATTCCAAATTGGAAAAGACTGAATATTCAAGCTGTCATATGACCCCTTGTAATCATCAGTTTTGTATGAATTTTGTGTTAGTTTGTTGATTTCAAGGGGTGAACGTGCTGACAATCAGTTTGGTTTGAGGATTACCACAGCAATGTAATGGAAAAGCACAATGAGTATAAGTTCTTTTACCTCTCTTGAAAACATTTGCATTTGACTGTGGATTAATTGTAATGATGGCACTTTTTCATTACTTTAATGTTGTGGATAGACCATATATACATGGCTGGGCTCATCAGATAGATGGCTCTTGGTCATCGAACCATGGCCAATTCTGCAAATTAAGGGGTTAAAACACACGCTTTCTTGTGAGGAATGTGACATGGAGATATGGGGCCCACCTGAATTTCCATCAGGGCATGATCTGATTGTGCTCGAATAATCCCCTACCAAACAGACCATTTGTTCCATTTATCCATGTAGGTTTAAAACCTTTTAGAGGATTTATGCCATGCATCTATCTGAAATGTTGGACTTTGAAAGTCCTCCTTGTTATGTTACTCAACATACGCATTATGATCTAGTCCGTCCATATGGTGGATGGTACTGTCGTCACATCATGTCGGAAACTCCAGGAGTCAGAGGAGTGGCGCAATCTAGCTAGCAGTATATTTTCATCTCCCAACTGCAGTGGGCCTCACAGGGTTGATGGCTGTCTTGTTACTATTTAAATTATTATATGTAGACCATTGTTTATGTACCTGAACAGGAAGATTTTCAGGGTATTTTGATATTTATCCTTTCACGTAGGTCAATCCAACATTGTGCCTTGTCAGGTCATACTTAAAGAAAATCATCATCAGCTTCTTCTGAGAAAAAGATGCACATTGAATGAGATTTTGTAAAGTCATCAAGTAAAGTCGCTACTTGAGAAAATCACCAGCAGATTCCTTTTAAGTAAAAAAATAAATAAAAATTGCACATATATAATGGAATTACTGACAAGTAAGGATAGCCGAGAGGATGTTATGGTCATCCCCATAGTCGGTAGGAGGGGCCTTGGGAAGACCAAACTTGCTCAATTGACTTACAATGATGAGACAACAGCATAGCATTTCGAGCTAAGAATGTGGGTTTGTGTATCCGATGATTTCAATGCAAAGAGGCTAACAAAAGTAGTTTTAGAGTGTATTACCAATAGTAATTGGGATCTTGAAAATTTGGATTTACTACATTGTCACCTTCGAGAGAAGCTGAGTGGGAAGAAGTTTTTACTTGTGTTGGATGATGTATGGAATGAAAATCCCGAGAATTGAGATCAGTTGAAACCGTTTCTCAAAGGAGGTGATAGGGGTAGTAAGATCATAGTAACTACCCGTAGTGAAAAAGTTGCTTCAGTCATGGTTACTCATGCGAGGGTGTCCTTTTGGCGGCAAAGATGCTCAGAAGCATGATGTGCTTTAAAGCAGAGGAAAGAGAGTGGTTGCTTCTCAAAGAAAGTGAAATTTGGAATAAACTGTTGGAGGGTGATTGTACAAACACTATGCAGATATGAGAATCTTAGATGCCTGATTTTCTCTGTTTAATGTGGACTATTGGCCCATTTTTGTCACCACCCTTTTGCTTGAAGGCTGTCACTTGGAAGGACAGGATTGTCTAATTGATGTGATATTTATACAGTTGCATGTCAAACATAGGATCGAGCATGGATGTTTTTCATGGCTTGTGAGTTCATCAGCTCCTAGGGAAGTCCCTAATATGTTTCAGGAAGCCACGCTCACTTGCTTTTTGCAGCCGTATCCTTTTGTTGAGTTACAAATGTACAAATGACTGTCTACTAGAAGGAGAGGTTGTATTTATTTAAGAAAGCATGTAAAATGGATACGTAGTCTAACTTTTATGCTTGTTACAAGTAATGAAATGGGTTTTATGTGCTATATTTATGTTAAGTAATTTATCAGCGATTATATTCATCTCTCTGTTTAACCTTCTCTTCGTACTCGTACTTTGAAATGTGCCTATGCCAAACAGCTCTGATAAGAAGAGAAAGTTTGGGGGGCAAATGCCGGATTACAGGTTTCAAGAATTTAAGGGATCCTAGATCACGCCTCAATTCCAATTTTGGCGGGCCCATGCCCTCAATGTCAGATTAATACCACCCTAAATCAAGTAATCTAACACAAGTATTGATAACCACTGTTCCATCTGCGATATCATCGGTATTGCAGGACAAAAGCCCTGGGAGTCTCTTTCTTTCTTTTTATTTTTTTTTCCAAATATCACCAATATATCGATGAAATTCCACTATTGTATGGCCGGGCAATAATATTGCCAAAATATTACTGTAAGCACTTTGTAATTTCTCCTATATATTGCCTCTATCGATGATATTATTGCATGTACAAAGGAGAGTGCATAAATAGGAAAAATTGAAAAAAAGAAAAAAAAACTCAAAAAAATAGAAAATTTATTTATTTATTTTGAAAATTTTAGATGGGGGAAAATTGACAAGGGAAAATTGCTTAAATATTGTGAAAATCAGAAATACACACACACATAGAGAGAGAGAGAGAGAGAGAGAGAGAGAGAGAGAGAGAGAGAGAGAGAGAGTTAAAAAAAAAAACAATTTTTGGGATAAAAGTTCGAGACTGAATTTCAACTATTCGTCTTTAATTTTGGTGAATCAAATCCCTCATTTTTGGAGAAAATTGAGAACGAGAAAAAAGTGTGTAGATACTGCAAAAATCAGAAAAAAAAATCTTTTAAAAAAAGAATCCTTATTTAAAAAAAAATATATATTTTTCAGGATCTGATTGAGTGGATTTTGGTCACTTCGTTGAGGAGTAAAATCCATCATTAGCCTATCAGAATTGATATTCAAAGGCAACCAAACTAGCCCTAAGAATCCGTTGTAATGTCCAATAGATCCCATCTATTAGAATTGAACCATTATATATACAATATCCAATGAAAAGTCTTAGCTGTTTGATATTTTGATATTCAGGACAGGAAAACAGGTATCTGAACCATCAGATATAGATCATCTACTTAGGAGCTAATCTTATTTGGAAATTCTATTATTCCAATTGGATATGAACCCATCATGAGCTAATCCTGTCAACTGCATTTCTATTATTTTTGGGGACATCAGACTATACACTGAGAACTTCACTATGAGTGAAATATGAAGTGGAATTGGTGCACCTTTTATTGGAGAAAGCACATGGCTTGCAAAATGTGATGTGTGTCACTCCAATGCTCTCACATCTTTTCATTGGAAATAATGTAAACAATACATCCATAAAAGTGCAGTTGAAGAGGTGGCAGAGGCCATCAATCTGTACCTTGAAGAGCTGATGCTAATCCCAGTAGCAGCAAAGTCTAGTTAATAAACAATCAAGGCCGTGTTTGGTAGATGTGTAGAGATCTTCATATGTAATATGTTGTGGGAAATCTGAGCTCACAATAGAATGCCGCTTAGGGGGCAAGTCCGAGCCGAGACCCTCCCGTCTTGTTTCAAGACGCGATCCATCCGAACAGCCGACTTGGTCGCGGTCGGACTCCGGATTATGATCCGATCGGATGATCGTCTACGTTATAACCGCTCTGCTCTAACCTACGTTCCGAGGCGAGCGAAGTTCCGAGCCGAGCATACAGTCCGAACAGAGCGAACGTTCCAAACCGAACGCACGTTCAGAGGCGTATACCCCACTCGCTGAACGTGAAAACTGCCATAACCAAATGTGGCCGATAACCTCGCTCGCAGATATGCATAATCCGCCAGATACGCTACATGATCGATAGATCGCGGGGGGTATCTCCACGATCCGAGAATCCCAGTGATCATGCCGAGATTTCGGATCTGGACCACTCGACAGTCAAGTATAAATACTACATCACGCCATATCTACAGGTACGCAAAATCGAGCTCTCCTCTACACTATTCAGACCCCGATTCCCTTGTCCTGACTTAGGCATCGGAGGGTCCCCCGGCTTAACCAGGGTCACCTTTGCCAGCTTTCCTGGTGCAGGTTCCAAGGATCATACGTGGTGATCGGCGAGGAGGGAGGGCTGACCAGATTTTGGCATCAACATTTTTTGGCGCCGTCTGTGGGAAACTGAAACTAGAAGTCAGGTTCTCGTTTCCCCTAAGCAATGGCGAGGAAGAAGAAAGCTAAAGGAGTGCAGCCACAACCCGATGAGCAGACTCGGTCGTCATCACCGCTTCATGCCGAGTCCGATCCGGGGCCTTCTTACCGTTCGCGTAATCGGTTGAACAAGTACCGCGCCATGCAGAATGAGATTCAGGCCCTGCGTGACGAGATAAACTAGATGAAATAGCAGCGGGAGCCAAAACAATGCCCTGCTCAAGGACAACCCGTTCTCGAGCCGGTGGGGCTGTTTGTGGAAACTCGCTCCATGCCGAGGAGTGTGAGGCCCGAAGTTCCCCAATGTTCAGGGGTACTGCAGTCGGGTCAAAATCTTCCTGCGGCACGAGGCGAGGCATCCGCACGGAACGAGCCTACTCGAGCTCCGACAACCGTCTACTCAGCCACATCCGCCCTGCCACCCACGGACCTCCGTCATCAGTTAGAACGGAGGAAAGAAAGGAGAATAACGAAAGCTGAACATACCCCAGAGGTCGTCGCTGAAAACAACGATCCCTGGGAAGCGCGCTTTGCGGAACTGAAGGATAAGTTCCTGATATTGAAAAAAAAGCAAGAGCAATCGACAGTTTCGACCATGATCCGGGCGATGATGGAAGAGACCGAGCCTCCCTTCAACTCGGCCATCATGGCTGAAGTGATGCTGCAGAAGTTTCGGATGCCTCCCGTCATCCAGTATTCGGGATCTGGGGACCCATCCGAACACTTGGAGTCCTATCGATCCTGGATGCAAATCCAGACAGCAACGGATGTAATGATGTGTAGGGGGTTCTCTATCACCCTCACAGGATCTGCTCGGATCTGGTATCGCCAGCTGAAACCTGGTTCCGTGGGTTCATTCGCGGAACTGAGCTGACTATTCCTTACACAGTTCATAAGCGATAAGAGAAGTTGTTGAGGGTCAAATATTGCATATCAGACCCTATTTATTACTTAGATTTACGAACAAGATACTGTTTAATGGGCCGTTTTAATCGTGTTTGTGATGCAAGGTGTATTTACAAGCTTGGACTGAAATAGGTAATAAAAGCATGAATTTGACGTTCTGATAACACCAAAGGAAAGGGATAGACTCCTGGGGACTAAGATCAACGCCAGGGATCAACAAAAATCAAAGAACTGAAGCTCAAATGGCCTAAAACTCATCCAGAATGCAAGATCACATGTTTCCCACCATCCGTTTGGTTTGAAATTTCATACGTGGCCTGAGGATAAGAAATTAACCGTACAAGTCAATTTTCAGCCATTGGATCCCTCTGCAAGTGACCCAATGGACAGATCAGCCTATAAATCAGTGAATTGAGGCCCACCTGAGTTATGGATATGCTTCAAAAATGCTCTGGACGGTTTAAAAGATATGACAGATTGGTTGGAAGGAACATATTTCTCACATGCATCACATTGGACCCCATATGAGGGTGGGCGTGCATATAGTGCACGTACACGTGCACTGCACCGGTCAGACTGCCCGGTCAAAACGGGCGCTGACCAATTTTTTTTCTCAAAAATCCTTCACGAACACAACAACGTTCTTTCGCACGACCGCTGGTTTCATACAGTGGGGCCCACCCATCATCATTTCGCAAGATCTGAACCGTCCATTCATTCCGTAAGGGGAGAATAACCCTCGCCAAGGTGGGATTTTCCCCTTATACACTCGAACACTTGATTTCCACTGTTCAAACTAGGTCGGACGGTGGAATAGGAAATTTGGTGGGCCACATCGAATCCAATTAAAAAACTGCCATTCCCGGACGGTTTTTCGTCATAAAGACAATGAACGACATGGATCTTCCATAAAACATTGCTGTGAGGTCCACCAAATGTCACAATGCCGACGCAGAAGCTCTGTTTTCGCAATAGAGGTTGCGGTGCTTCGTTGTGGGCCCCACTCATCATTCGGTTCGATGATCCGAACCGTCCATTGCATCAAGGGGGTAGCTACAACCTTCGCCAAGCTCATCTTCTGGCCCCATGCACGTGTACGCACGTGAATCTTCGTTAAACGCAGAAATGGACAGCGGAATAAAAGATTAGATGGGCCACATCAGAAATTGTTCAAAACAGTTCCTCTTCGACCAAAACTTTGATGTGAATCTAATAGACAGAGTGGATTTATCAAAAGAGCATCGAAGTGGGCCCACCATCATCATCAGCGTAACAACTACGCACCCTCTGTTACGCAGTTCCGCGAAAACAGGGAGATGGAATCCCGGACTTCTTCAAACTGGTTGCGTAGAGTTTTTCACTGCAGCTGTTCCGAACCGTCTTACGCACTCCCAGCACCGATTTGGTGCTATATAAAAGGAGAGACACGAGAGAGAGAGGAGGCATCCACGGCTAGATCTTGGATGGGCACGGCTGAAGACGTGGAGCAAAGAGAGAGACAGGGAGAGTGGTTTTAGTTTTTAATTGTTTATTTTATTTTATGATGGTTAGCCTAATCATGTTGTCAGGTTAAACCTCTTAGCTAGGGCTAAGAGGTGAAGCTTGTAGCGTGATGGGAGAACCCTGTACTTGTCCCTTTTGTTTAAACTGAATTGATATTAATCTTAGTTGAATTTATGGAATGTTTTCAGTCTTTAATAGTCTGTTGTGACTAAAATTACAATGGGTCTACAATGGCTTTGATTATGTCCCTTTCCTCTATTATGTTTATGACGCCAGGAGGCCCTGTTGTTCACCATAGTCTCCTGGGCATGGTCGGATGACGGTACCCTTCCTGACTTTCATAACATGTTGATTGGTTGGTAATTAGTTTAATTCTTTTGTTTGCCATAGTCTCTTGGGCATGTTTTGGTGATGGAATCCATTCTAATTCATATACTTTTCATCTCTTAAAAACTACATCAACGACAATTCAGTTAAATTCCATGATTCTTGAAACTGGCATAAGATCTCCCTGATCTTTACAAGTGGATCCTCTGAATCCCTAGTTTCCTTTCTCTGAATTTTTTTAAGTTTTAGATAATCACTCCATCATTATTTCTCAAATTACAATTAGTTTAGATTTCATCTTATTTTAGTTCTAATTCTACTTAATTTTAGATAACGTACAGGTTACAGTCCTTTGGGATTCGACCTCGGTCTTACCGACTTTATTACTACATCAAAACCCTGCACTTGGGGAGTGAACAGAAGTCGGAAGCCTAACACTCACCTGCTTACCATTAAGCAGGCCCCGAAGGAGTCGTTGAAGGATTACATCGCCCGCTTCAACGAGGAAGCATTGCATGTCGAGGACTACGATGATAAGATGGCCCTCGCTTCCGTTCTGATCGGACTGAAAGAAGGAAAGTTTTCCTTCTCCATCGGAAAGAATCCACCAAAGACGTTAGCGGACTTCATGGTGAAAGCTCAGAAGTACACTAACGCAGAAGAGTTCACCAACGCCCGAAAGGGCACGCAGGCGTCTGACTCGACGAACAAGGGGAAGAGACCTCGGAATGAAGACTCCCAGCCGACTAGTAAAAGGACAGATGACCGCGCTTCTCGCGATTGTCGTCCAAGCCGTAGGCCGGAAGGGAAGTTCCGTTCCTACACTCCACTCAATACGTCCGCCGAGCAGATCCTGCTAGACATCCGAGGAGACAGACTGCTCAATTGGCCAGTCTGTATGAGAGCTGATCCCGAGCATCGGGACAAACAGAAATACTGCCGTTTCCACCAGGACCACGGTCATAACACGAACGATTGCGTGGATCTGAAGGACGAGATTGAGTCCCTCATCCGCAAGGGACATCTACGTCATTATGCCAAAAAGGAGAAATCTGCTCGGAGAGAAGAACGGCGGCAAGAGCAGTCGAACAACCCCCCAGAGGAGCCCACCGAACAGGGCACGGAAAGCCCATTCCCGGAGGTCCGAGTCAGAACACCACATTCACCTGACAGAACGTCCCAGCAAGGAACTCCGTGTCGCTCCGTGCAGCCTGACCTTCATAGAAGATGATGCAAGCGGGATCCAGCATCTGCACGACGACGCGCTAGTGGTCACTATGACCATAGCCAATCATAAAGTGTATGTAACACCCCGGATTTTGACCAACCTGGGATTAAACGTCCTTAGACAATGGGTCGACTAAAACACCTGAAAAATCACTTAGAACCCAATTCCATAGCCAAAGAAATCACTTAGGGTTAATTCCTTTAGAAACTAAGCATAAGTTAGCTAGCGCGACGCTAGAGCAGCTGGAAAATAGACCCTGATCACTTTAAATACATTCTACAAGACCCAAAACTTGTAGAATGCATGGTGCTATGATACTCTATAACCTGGGATCAAACTCTAAACCGGTTTGTTCTCTGGACCGCTTTGAAACTTTGTATTGGATCTAGACCGCGCGTCGAAAGTCCGATACCTACTATCTTAGACCGTTAGAACCGCCTCGCTGGACTTGACAATCATGTCTAAAATCAAGTCCAACCGATAATCACAGGCTATTTCATTGAGCCCGGACTGAAGAGAGTGCAAATAGGGACAGATTTGGAATTTGAAATTCAAATTTGGCACACGACTTGACGTGTTAGTATTAAGCGTTCTGACCGTCAGAATTCAGCCAAATTACACCCTCGGGTCAGGAAAAATTTCTATTTCATATCATGAGACTTGCAGTCCTGATCTACGTGCGGTGACCGCTGAACTGAAACTGGTCCGCCACGCACGATCTGCGAACCCTGCCGGACTGAAAACTTGATGTATGCTAGATCCAGTATGCGTGAGCTTAAGTCCGACCGCATTTGGCCAGGGGACCACCAGAAAGCATCTTTTGGACCGAAACAGCCCGGAATTGGACATACCTCAAGTATACCTTGACCTGGAGCCTATTTTAGGCACTTTTAAGCTTATAAAAGGGGTTGAAACCCTCACTCCTCTCTCCCATCCAAATTTGCAAAAAGCCCTAGATTGGGAGAGAGAAAAGGTGAGAGTTTGTGAGAGAAGGAGGGAGAGATCTTCCTGCCACCTACTGCTGCTGCTGTACGTGCTTAGGCGACTCACTCCAATCACTTTCCCGGCGATTCCAACGCACTTCTAGGTGAGGAAAACCTTCAACACTTGCTGATTTAAGCTTCTGTCAATTTCATTAGCGATGTAGCTTATGTAGCTTGTGTATTAGGTCGCCTGGTCGCCGTAGACGAAGCGTATACGCTCCGTTTGAATCGGTTCACCTATAAGGGAAAAGGTCCAGATTTTAGAAGCTTTGATTGACTGTTTCCAACGCTTTCAATGTCGTTTAATAGTAGATTATTGACGGCAACACCGTTTGACATGTACAACATGCTGTCCGTTTCCTGTTTCGTAAACCGGCGAAGAATATGAGATTTAGGGCATTTTAGTCATTTGTAGGAAGTACTGTTTTCATGCATATTTTGCTGATGTGATTGACATGGTTTATTGTCACATTAGAATGTTAGGAATACGTGCATAATTATTTTGGCGAAGAGATTCGCCTAAATGCGCACTTCAGGTCGACATACTATATGTAGACTTAAGTGTGTAGTGTGTGTTTGTATAAATGCTTGTATTAGTATGTATTGAATTAAATGGTGTTATGAATTAGTTTGAGATTGATTTCTCAATTAAAGTGCTGATGTAAATGATTTCCTACATGTTAGCCATATGTACGATTTCATTATATGCATGAAATGTATGTGCTTGATGATTCACTTAAGTGGTATGTTACAACATGTGCTTGATGATTTCCTTATGATTTAGTTTGAGATTGAATTCTCAATTAATACGCTGATGGTGATGATTTCCTATATGTTGGCGATATGTATAATTTCATTATATGTGTGAAGGACATGTGTAAGATGATTTACTTAAGTTGTATGTTATAACATGTGTTAACATGCTCACGTGGTTGTATTTCATTTCCAATACTCTCACATGATTTGCTGATGTGATTCCATATGTTTGGGACTATGCCTAGTCCAGGCAGTCGGTAACTGAGCGAATTCGTGGTTGGCTTTTCTTGGCCATGAACGACGCGTCGATGAACGCGAGCCATGTTCTGGAGTTGATGGCAGTGGTTTGGCCACACGAAGTGTTTTACGTACTTCATGTCATTCGACTTGAGATGCGATCGCGCTAGTCGAGCCCGTCAAGTAACCCGACTGGCCATTGTATGTTCACCCTGCATGAGTCATAACTGCTTGAACCTAGGGTACTGAACTTACCATTGTAAACCCTGTCAACCATGGTACCTTGATCCACAAAGACTCATGAGCCGGGCATGGTGGTATGGGACACCATGGTCGAGTTGTCGACATACGCTGGGGCCACAAACCTCCCCGTAGTGACTAGTAAGCACCTAGTCTCGTGAGCAGATTATGGTGGTATGGGACACTATATTCTTGCTGTCGGCCTACATTGATAAAGTGATGGGGGAGTGGAGCAACGAGTGCGTGCAACAGCCCTGACAGCCCTTTGTAGTGACCGCGAGCGTATTCTGAGTCTACGGGAGGTGACGACCCTTCAGTAGCAGTAGAGTACAGTAGGCCTGTATTGATAAGGTGATGGGGGAGCGGTGCAACGAGTGCGAGCAACATCCCTGACAGCCCTTGCAGTGACCTACAAAATATACATCGTATGAGATTACTAGGAGTGACGACCCTAGACAGGATCTGTGTTGGGATTGATATTAGGGAAGTACCTTAGTTTCTCAATGCTGCTGTTTGAATGGATTAATAACAACTCGACAATCATATCACCATTACATTGCATGTGCCTGGAAGATGTGGAGCACTGAGCGGGATGCACACATGCCGCGGATGAAGATGGTGCCGTATGAGGGAGAACGTCGGTGAGGGCATCCATCATGTCATGTCATATTGCATTAACAACAGTATTAAGATTGTTTGATTTACTGCTTTACTATTATCGCATGATTGATTTGATAACATGCTAATTTCTGCTATCTTATCCTACTGAGTTGATCACTTACTCCCACGTTACGGGATGGTGTTTCCGGACACCCACCAGTCCGTTTTTGTGATTGCAGATGATGGCGCAGCCTGCGAGGCGGAGCTGGATTTGATGATGAGGAGGAGGATCTCTCCTTTATGCATGTTCTGATTGACGGGATTATAGGGAGGTTGATTTGTTGCCTTGACACTTGTCATTTTATATTTTTAGAGCACTCATGTATATTCCTTCTTGTTCACTTTTGGAGCATACATGTATGTATATAACCTGCTAACATGTTCACACTCTGGAGACATACAACAGTTCATATATGTTATATGTACTATCACAGTCTTCCGCTGGTTAATTTAACTGTCTCCGGAGTATGATATGATGTTTTGGCGTAATCTCACTCATGTTTCATCCATGAACACAGACAACATTCAATCATACATATCTATGTTGCATAAATAACATTTTGGAACTCGGGAGTTAGGTTTTTACTAGACCCCCTGATTTTCGGGATGTTACAGTGTACCGCATCTTGGTCGACACCGGGAGTTCAGCTGACGAAATGTATTCCGAGGAGTTTGAGAAGATGAGAATTCCACGGTCCAAGCTCCGACCCGTGAAGACTCCCTTGCACGGCTTTGCCGGAGAAAGAGTCATCTCCGAAGGAGCCATCTCCCTCCCAGTGACAGCGGGAGAAGGGCAACATCAAGTCACGTTTTTGGTTGACTTTTTAGTTGTCAATGTTCTATCAGTCCACAACGTGATCCTGGGCCGACCCTCCCTCAACGCAATGAGGGCGGTTGTCTCAACTTACCATCTGATGATGAAGTTCCCAGCTGAAGGCGGGATTAGTTATCTCTGGGGCGATCAACGCGAAGCCCGGAGATGTTATGCGATAGCTGTGAGAAAAGGGGCCGCTAAACAAACCCTCGTAGTCGCTGCCTTAGACCCCCGCGGAGCGACGGAGAATTCCCCCGTCGAAGATTTGATAAGAATGCCGCTCAATGAATCAGATCTGAGCAAAACTGTTCAGCTCGGATCATCACTGAATCCCGAGCGGAGGAACGAGTTATTGGCCTTCTTGAGACAACACCGGGACGTCTTCGCATGGTCACATGCAGATATGCCGGGGATCTCACCCGATGTGCAAGTCCACAGGCTAAACATGGACCCAGAACACCGGCCAGTTAAGCAAAAAAGAAGGTCGTTCGATGTTGAACTGTATGAAGCCATTGCTGAGGAGGTCTCCATCCTGCTCGATGCGGGCTTCATAGAAGAGGTATACTACCCTGACTGGATAGAAAATGTCGTGCTCGTCAGGAAGTCAAACGGGAAGTAGCGGGTGTGCGTAGATTACTCCGATCTGAATAAGGCGTACCCCAAAGACAGCTTCCCGCTACCTCAGATCGACCAACTGGTGGACAGTACGGCCAGACACGAGTTACTCTCGTTTCTGGACGCTTACTCCGGGTACAACCAGATCGCCATGCACCCCCTAGATAGGCAGAAGACCACCTTTGTCACGGATAGGGGACTCTACTGTTACCGGGTTACGCCATTTGGCCTGAAAAATGCTGGGGCAACGTATCAGAGACTGGTGAATTAGATGTTCATCAAACAGATCAGACACTCCATGGAGGTGTGTGGACGACATGCTGGTGAAGAGTATCAAAGCCTCCAACCACCTTATTGATCTCGAAGAAACATTCAACGTCCTCCGTGAATACCAGATGAAGCTTAACCCCGCCAAGTGCGTGTTCGGGGTTGAGTCAGGAAAATTCCTGGGCTTCCAAGTCAGCCAACGTGGTATTGAGGCGAACTTAGATAAGATCAAAGCTCTCCTGGACATGAACTCGGCTCAGACCCTCAAGGAAATACAGTGTCTCACGGGAAGAGTCGCGGCCCTCGGACGTTTCATAGCTAGGGCTACAGACAAATGCCTTCCTTTCTTCCAGCAGTTGAAGGGCCACAAGAGGGCGAAATGGACGCCGGAGTGCGAGCAAGCCTTCCAACAGTTGAAACAGTACTTGGGATCACCGCCTCTCTTGTCCAAGCTGGAAGAAGGAGAGCCCTTGTTCCTCTACCTCGCCGTTTCGACCTCAGCGGTCAGCTCGGCTCTGATCCGAGAAGTAGGAACCAAGCAGTATCCCGTTTACTACATAAGTAAAACCATGGTACCAGCAGAAACAAGGTACCAGTCCTTAGAGAAATTGGCGCTCAGCCTTGTGGTCTCGGCCAGAAGACTACGACTATACTTTCAGGCCCACTCCATAATCGTGATATAGGACTCCCCTCTGAGGCAGATCCTCCAGAGACCCGAAGTGTCAGGCCGGATGACCAAATGGGCTGTAGAGCTCAGAGAGTTTGACATTCAGTTCCGGCCAAGGACGACACTCAAGGGACAAGCCGTAGCGGACTTCATCGCCGAGTTCACAACTCCGGACGAAGAGCAAGCCAGGAAGGAAGTCGAGATGACACCGCCCGCCCCGCTGAGCAATCAAGAGCCCGCATCAGATCCGGGGTGGGTCCTTTATGTTGATGGATCCTCCAAAGTTAAAGGAGTAGGAGCCGGTGTCGTCCTGGTGGCGCCTGATTCAACGACAATCCAATACGCCATCAGGCTCGGGTTCAAAGCTTCAAACAATGAGGCCGAGTACGAAGCGCTGCTGGCTGGGCTCAGGCTGGGTGCGAGCCTGAGTGTTCAGACTCTCCAAGTCCGCAGCGACTCACTGTTGGTGGTGAATCATATCTCCTCATAGTACGAAGCTAAGGAAGTCAGAATGATCGCCTATCTTGAAGAGGCGAGGAAATTGATCGAGAAATTCTGGAGTTGCACTGTCCGGCAAGTCCCCAGAGCCGAGAACTCATGGGCTGACGCTTTAGCAAGGCTCGCCTCTGCCTCCGAGTGTAAGATCCCACGCTTTGTTCCGGTCGAGTTCGTTGAGCACCCAAGCATCGGCCAGTCAGAGGAGGTCAGCCCCGTCCAGTCCATCCCCAGTTGGATGGAGCCCATTTTCAATTATCTATCAACCGGCGAAACCCCCTCAGATAAACTTAAGGCAAGACGACTTAGGGTCCGAGCGTTCCGGTACGCCATATTGGACGGAGTGCTGTACAAGAAGGGGCATTCTCAACCTTACCTTAGATGTCTCCGACCGGATGAGGCCGATTATGTGATTCGGGAGATTCACAAAGGAATTTGCGAAAATCACTCGGGCAGCCGTGCCTTAGCCATGAAGATACTTCGTCAAAGGTATTTCTGGCAAACCCTCAAGCAAGACTCAAAGGATTTCGTTCTGAAGTGTGACAAGTGCCAACGTTTTGCTGCTGTGCCGAGGCAGCCAGCAGAAGAAATGACCCTCATGAGTGGACCATGGCCATTCGCTCAGTGGGGGATCGACATCATCGGTCCCTTGCCCACTGGGAAGGGACAAGTTAAGTTTGTTATAGTCGCGGTCGACTATTTTACCAAGTAGGCCGAGGCTGAGTCAGTTGCAAAGATCACCGAGCAGAAAGTGATCGACTTTGTGTGGAAAAATATCATCTGCCGGTTCGGGATTCCAAGGACCATCGTTTCTGATAACGGCCGCCAATTTGATAACGACAAGTTCTGTAGCATGTGTCGAGGGCTCGGCATTGTGAACACTTACTCATCACCTCGGCACCCGCAGTCGAGCGGACAAGTAGAGGCGGTCAACAAGATCATCAAGCATCATCTCAAGAAGAAGCTGGAAAAGGCAAAAGGAAACTAGGCCGAAGAGCTCCCCTTCGTCCTTTGGGCCTACAGGACTATAGCACAGACTTCGACGGGCGAAACCCCATTTTCGTTATCCTATGGCTCGGAGGCAATGGTACCGGTAGAAATCGGACTCCCTACAGCGCGGGTCAGGGGCTTCGAAGTAAGTTATAACTCCGAGCAGATAGCAGTTAATCTGGATTTGCTCGAGGAACTCAGAGAAGTTTCCAAGATCTGAGTGGCGGCTCGGCACCAGCAGGTAGCGCGCTTCTACAACTCCAAAATTAAAGGCTTCCGACCAGGAGACTTAGTCCTCCGACGGGTTTTTCAGAACACGGCCGAGCCAGGGGCAGGAGCGCTTGGACCCAATTGGGAAGGTCTATATCGTGTGGTCAGATCTGCCAAACCGGGCTCGTACCACTTGGAAGACCTCTAAGGCCATCATCTCCCTCATCCCTAGAACGCCGAGCACCTGAAGATCTACTACCCGTAAGGAAATAACCCTTAAGGTTCATGATGCAATGTATGCCTCCGAGCGACTGGCCTTTTAGGCTCTTAATAAAAGACAAATTCTACCTTTGAATGCTTGTTCGATTGCCCTATGCGCATAAGTACGAGATAAATGGTCCAATCCCTTAAGGATTCGGAACCCAACCTTACGAGAGATCGACAAGGCATCCCTCAGGGGAAGAAGCCTAATAAATGGTCCGATTATTTAAGGATCGGAACCTAACCCCACGAAAGATCGACAAGGCATCCCTTCATGGGAAAAGAGCCTAATAACGATCCGACCACCCGATTAAGTGTTCAACTCGGCGTACAACAAAACAGAGACGACGAGCCAAGTATCCTATGAGGTCGGACCCAACTAAGGCTTGGGTCGAGGAAGCTCGGACAACCGACTCTAAAAACCAACTAAACGACAGCGGACTAAGCTCATCAGCTCAACATCTCAAGCAAATCAACAATGTGACAAAAATATTTTTCATTAAAATCCCCTCGGAGGGGCAAAAGTACATAGGTACATTAAAAAAAAAAGATAAGTCTTCAGGCAGGAGGAGCTTGGGCATCAGGAACCTCGGCGTTGGGAGCTGGTTCCGAGGGGATGATGTCAGCCGAGGTATCTTCGAAGTCGTCGGGCAAGAGGGAATCAAGATCTAGGTCCGGGTATAAACCCAGAACCCCCTCGAGACATGCGTCGAAGCCGTGATTGTAGAACGTTGTGGCCTCAGCATCCCTCTCTTTAGAAGTCTTGAAGCTCTCGACTGCAGCAGCAACCACTGCGGCCAAAGAGGCCTCGTCCTTAACCCTCTGGGCCTCCACGGCTTGGTTCACAGCTCGTGTTCGCTCCTCAGTCACCTCGGCCTTGGCATTATTCAGAGCTTCCCCAAGCTGAACCGTCTCCACGGCCAAGGAGTCCACGTGGGCCCTGGCACGGATCAGCTCAGCAGTCACTGCGTCACCGCTCTTCTTAAAATCATCTGCCTTTTCCTGCAGATGTAGCTCCTTGGCCTCCAAGTCCACAACGACTCCCTGCAGTCGCCTGACCCTGGCTTTCTCGCCTGTGATCTGTTAACGGAGGCCACTCTCCTCCGACCTTAAAGCAGCCATCTCGGCCTGGAGAGCCTCCAACTCCGCCTCCTTCTCCTTGTACTCTCGCACTCTCTGCCAAATGGAGAGCAGCACCGGGACGGCCTGAACAGAAAATAAAGATCAAAATCTACAAAACATATACAACGGAATGTGCATAACAACATCAAAGAAATGAGGTCTTCTCGGAGACTTACCATGTAACATACGGAGGCGAAGTCGTTCAGGAAGCCTCCCTCCGATCGCTTAAGGGTCTGGGCGATGTCTTCCTCCTTGGCATGCTTGGTTGCCCACGAGGTCAGGCATGTCATGTGATAGCCGGGTTCAAACCTCCCCCCGCTTATGCCCGCTTGGGCCGAGGCCTCAGCCTCCTCGGCCCCTACCCGACTGCCGGCCGAGTTTTGACCCTCAGCGTGACCCTCCCCCTTAACCTCGGGGGTGAGGGGGGGAGGGAAAGAACATTCTTAGCTACCCTGTTGGCTCCCTCTCTCTTAGAGGATGAGGGAACGACAATAGGGGGCTCGGGGGCTGCAGCGGGAACGGTGGCTGCGGAGGGAGGAACAACGACGGCGAGGTCGCAAGCAACAGTGCTCGGTACGGCTGTGGAATCAGCCTCTGTCACTCGGACGACCCCCGGAGGAGGACTGGGCGCGCCGGAGGAACCGCGACAGAGCTGAGGCGCGCCGGAGTCGGTGGCTTGGAGGACAAGCCAACCGACTTCAGAGTCGGGGCTGATGGAGTTGGGGCAGTAGAAGATTCTCCCACACGAGGGGGAGCCAACTTCTTTCGAGTTATCTTCACTCGGGGGGCTTCTTTGAGTAGCTCCGCTGCGCTCGGAGCTGCCTTCCTCTTCCGTGCCCCAGATGCCTCATCCATACCTGCGAAAGAAAATCGTCAGCTACTAAGGAAAGATTATTGAAGAGGTCAGGACAGCTTACTCAGAGAGGTGGCCAGAGGTTGGGATTTGCAGAGCCCGGACCGGTGAAGGTTGGCCGCAGTTATCAGATCGGCCCAGGAGCGAAGCGACTCCGACCGTGCTTTGGCCTTTTGCGACCTGATTCTTCTGGTCCAAGTCTAGGAGCGGCAACCCCTTTACAAAATTTACAAAGGAAAAAAGTCTTATTATAACTAAAATGAGGAAAAACTAAAGTAACAGACCGGATGTAAAATAAAGTCCGACCTGGTTTCACAAAATGAGTCGAAACCCGAACCGATGAGGTTCTAAGCTCAGCCGCTGGTGCCTCCCATTCACCTGCCACCCAGAACCACTTGTTCTTCCAGTCCTTTTTAGAGGACAGCAGGTGCATTACCAACCCCGACCCCTTGCTCCCCTGAGTCGTAAAATAATACCATGGTTCATTGGCGTCATGCTTGGCCATGTAAAGACTCATTAGCTCCTCTGGAGTTAGCTCGGAGTTTCTTGCTTGCTTCCAGATGATGTAGGCGGAGATCATTACCCTCCAGGCATTCGGGGTGAACTGTCCGGGTGCTAACCCAAGGTAGGCCGCAACCTTCCTGACGAAGGGGTGTAGGGGGACCCGAACCCCGCACTGCAGCGCGCAAAGGAAGATGACTACTTCTCCCACGGGCCCTTATCTGAACAGAGTCAGGGATCTGAAACTCCGAACGGATCCATTCCATCTGAGACTCCGACATGACAGAGCCTCCGGGGACTACCTCCGCGCTGTACAGATTCGCGGACATTTCAGTGGTGGTAATGGTTTCGACTCGGCGGGCTCGGGTGGTTGTCTTTTTACCGAGCTGCTTGGTCTTAGAACCCAATATTTTTTGCCTCTGAGGTGGGGGGTATGGGAGAGTGGGTTCAAAAGGGCCCTCGAAAGACCCACTCTCACTTTTAGTACTCCCCGGCTCGGAGGCATTAGCATATTCACGGACCATCTCGAGGTCGGAAGACATTGCAGAGAAGTGAGGGTCGACAAAACTCACCGGGTGTTTGCTGGGAATCGCCTTTAGCCGAAAAACTTCGAATTCGGCCGGAATCGCCTCTCGTCGGAAATCGCCTCCTCCGGTGTGCTCTTACGAATCAGAACGTAAAATGGCAAAGAGAAGCCCGACACGCCTTATATAGGCAGTGAAGGGATTCGACATTAATGACGAGCCATAATGACAGCAGCCGAATCGGCACGACCCGATCTCCGAGTACACCTGGCGACGTTGCATTGGCGGGATACAAACCGATTGTACGGCTCTGACATCGGGCTGTGTGCCTCGATAAGTGAAGCGACGCCCCGACACTCGGAGCCGTCAGGCGCACGCCTCCTCCAGCCTGCGTGGCGACTTCTCATAGGCCGGGGGAAGATTCGGGATCGTAACCGTCACCAGGTGTTGGCCAAGGCGACTGGTACGCGCGTGGTTCGAGTTCTTCATCATTGCGACGATGGCAGGAGATTTCCTACCTATGTACTCTCCGAGCTGACAAGCAAACTTGAAGAGTAGGGAGCTTCTATTGTGGGAAATCTGAGCTCACAGTAGAACGCCGCTTAGGGAGCAAGTCCGAGCCGAGACCCTCTCGACTTATTTCAAGACGCGATCCATCCGAGCAGCCGACTTGGTCGCAGTTGGACTCCGGATTATGATCCGATCGGATGATCGTCTACGTTATAACCGCTCTGCTCTAACCTACGTTCTGAGGTGAGCGAAGTTCCGAGCCGAGCATACAGTCCGAATAGAGCGAACGTTCCAAGCCGAACGCACGTTCAGACGCGCATACCCCACTCGCTGAACGTGAAAACTGCCATAACCAAACGTGGCCGATAACCTCGCTCGCAGATACGCATAATCCGCCAGATACGCTACATGATCGATAGATCGCGGGGGATATCTCCACGATCCGGGAATCCCCCTGATCATGCCGAGATTTTCGGATCCGGACCACTCGACAGTCAAGTATAAATACTACATCACGTCATATCTACAGGTACGCAAAATCGAGCTCTCCTCTACACTCTATTCAGACCCCGATTCCTTTGTCCTGACTTAGGCATCGGAGGGTCCCTCGGCTTAGCCAGGGTCACCTTTGCCAGCTTTCCTGGTGCAGGTTCCAGGGATCATACGTGGTGATCTGCGAGGAGGGAGGGCTGACCAGATTTTGGCATCAACATTATACATGATTATTAATAGTGAATGTTTGTTTGAGTATAGGAAGAAGCAGAGGTTGTATTTCTTTTAAAATGCATATTAAGCAGCTACCTAAGTCTAAGTCTGAAATAGTATTAAAATGACTACCATTGAGGGAGAGCTTCCTTTTCTGTTCGAATACAAGCTTTCTAAAAGTATCCTGCATTGTCAAGGAAGGTGGTCTGCCACATTGATTGATTGATCCACAATAATACCCAGCGCTTCTCCCAATTCGACCAGGTCACTCTAAGTAGGACTCCAACCATAACATAATCGACAGATCCAAGATGTACTCCTGCAAAAGCATTATAGGGACTTCGAATATATATTGATTTTGCTATCAAAATGGTTATGAATCGATTGAGAAGTCCAATCCCAATATCTTGATTTCAAGGTTATGAAAGCAATAGCATTGGCAGCTTCTTGAGGCTTTCCATGCACTTTTTATTTATTTATTTATTTATTTATTATTATTACCTTTTTGTGGTGACTTATTTTTCTCCCACTTGATGGAAAATAGAATATAGGCCACAATTTCATTATTTTTCATTCCGCATTATCCCCATTTTAATTTGTTGGGCATTTCTACATTACCAAGAAAAGATGGCAGAAGCATTTCTCTCTGCTTTTGGATCAGCATGGAGAGAAATGCATATGTAAATTAAAGTAGAGATTATCTTTTCTGCAACTGATGGCCTTCCGCCTGTTGCTTAGTCCATTCAATGGAGCCCGTTTGGTTGCATTATAAGATGATCAAGACCACCCACACGCTCACCCAAAAAAATAAAAAATAAATAAAAAACACGCAGATGGGAGAATCCTAGATACCCGATATTTTCTGTTGAATGTTGACTTTAGGCCAATTTTTATCATTATCCGTTCGTTTGAAGACCATTACTAGGACGCATAGGATCATCCAATGGCCCTGATATTTATACAATTTCCCACCAACCACAGGTTTCATGAAATTGACGGATTAGTTAGTCCACTCATGAGCCACGCAACCTAATCAAGCAAGAGGGTGGGCTCCAAATAGAAAATGGACCAATAGACCTCTTAAAATCTATGCCAAGGGGCCATTTTTAGCACTATCCTTTTTTGTTGCATGCATGAATGTTTGTTTGAGTAGAGGAAAAAGCAGAGGTCTAACATATTTCAGAATGCATATGAAGCAGTGTTGAGACTCAAATAATGTATAATTTTCTCCATTTACATCTTGGTTTTATGAACATGAATCAACTTAATGTTTTATTTTACTTATGTATGTGTTACAAGGTGAATTTAAGAACTTCGATTGAAAAATTGTGCTAAAAAATATGAATTTGATGCTCAAGAATCACCAAGGCAAGGGATATAGATCTTAGGACACCAAGATTGAAAAATTCACATGCCAAAGATCCAAGAAAAGCAAGTGAGGGATGAAGAGAATCGAAAATTTGAAGTAAAGAATTCTGAAATCGTCTTAAAAAAGTGTATTCTGAAGCTCTAAAATCTATTTTGGGAAATGTGCAGTTGAAGTCTATTTTAAACAAACTGTGCAGCGAGAAGTTTATTTTGGAAAACTTCGTAAATATGAGGCGGTTTCTAGTGTTTTCCAACTCTATACAAAAATCAGAGTTCCCCATGTATAAATAGGGCTTCCTAGGGTATTCCTAAGCATCATTCAAGGCATCCCAAATTAAAATTTAGAGTTTTTTACGAGTTTTTAATTTTATTAAAGTTTTATAAGTTATTTTTTAAAAAAATTTTAGATCTTTTCTATTTGTATTTTTTTCTTTCTTGTTGCTTTTTATTTTTACAATTTAATTATGTTTTTCTAATTTTCTTCTAGCCCAAGCTAGAAGGGACGCACATGGGTTTAATAATTTTTTAAGTTATGATGATTGATTGTTTTAATGATAAGAAGAATGGTGTATGCATGTTATCTATTGTTTAGGTTTTATTTTTTTATCCTCTTGCGAGATTCATATGTTTCCATCATATGAGATCTACATTGATAGATAAGTTTACCTTAGATCAATTAGATTTCCTATATAGGAGAGATTCTCAACCTGTTATATTTCTTTGATTTTCATTATCTCATTGATATTGAATTCTTAAATTCACTGACTCCTGAGAATATATATCAATGGTGAAAATTCATGATTTTCTAATATTTTATATCAATTATTAAAATATTTAAATTGTTTTATTTTCTGATTAGGCTGACCATAATGCTCAGATCCTAGTTGTGTTATCGAAGTCACTATGATTTTGGAACATTAACCTATGTATGGAACTTTGAAGCTTGGGTGTTATTTTATTCAGTTGAATTACATCCATTCAAAAATTTCAAAATCAAATCATCAGTTTAGTTTTTATCACTGAGTTTGTTTTGTATTTGTATTTACTATTTGGTTGGTTATCTCTCTGTTTACTTAGAATTTTCCATTGCCAAACAGTTGGGGCAGGCATACCATGTTTGTTGGGCCATTGCCAAAACAACAGGTTTCAAGAATTTAGGGATCCTCCGAAATTAGGATTAAGGATTAAGCCTCAATCCTAATTTTGGTGGGCCCCATCCCTCCACGTCTCATTTGTATGTGGAGTAGCATTTTTCTGGCTTAATCACAACCATAGATCATTTTTTTTTTCCTAAAACTTTGAATAATTGTGACTAAGGGGTTAAAACGATGCTTTCTTGTGCTGGAGATATGGGGCTCACTTAAATTGCCATCAGGGCATGATCCTGATTGTGTCCCAGATGTTCCCCTACCCAAACAGACCATTTGATCCATTTACATGTGTGTTTAACATTATGATTTATGCCATGCATCTATTGGAAATGTTGTAACTTGCAAGGTGATCCAGTCCATCAAACTTGTGGACCACACTGATCAGCAAAAAATGTGACGTAGTTGTCATGTGATGTCTGAAATTCTGGGAGTCAAGAGGTGTGGTGCCATCGAGCTAGAAAGATACTTCCATCTCCCAATTGCGTAGACCCGACAGAGTTAATGACTTTCTGGATTACTTTAAATAGTTATATGGTGAAGAATCTATTACAATTACTTAAAATGGAACATATATAGGCAATAATAGAGGATAATCTTGTAGTTGATTTTACTGATCTTACTTGTATGTGATCCTTCTCCTTTCCCTTTGAGAATCTCTAGTTTGTTGTGAGTGTTAGCATGGAGATAGAAAAGGAATATGATTGTCCATTTATATTGAAGAGGGGCTACATATCAGATTGTTAGGATTGTTTGATTATTGAGGCTTTGGTCTATGGCCCATCTATGGCAGGGGACATGAGATGAAGCATACATGCCACTGGTGGTACCTTAATTTGTCTCATCACCAAACCCATGGCACAAAAACCAAACCAAATGCTCCCATTAGTGATGCAGGGATGAACGTGGTGAGGTCAATCAGTCTTCCTCAAGGATAACTACTCCGAATCCACGGAGCTTCTTTGGACTCCTCACAGAGACTTCTCGAATCCACGAGGAAAGAAAGCAAGAGAATATAAATAAATTCTAATAAAATTTGAAATTGATTAATGAGTGAATAAAAACGAGTTCACAACCCTTTAAATAAGGGAACCAAGCAATAAGAAAGAAATCAGAATCAAACTACAACTAAAACTCCTAGAATACGCAACTTACTATAAATAGTAAACTTACTATTTATAGATGGTCGTGATGTCTACTAGTGCGTAAGGTTTTCAGCCAAAAATAGTAAGTATCCTATTTGGCTTCACCAAACCGTTCTCCTAATTATTCTAAGCACTTTTCATGTTGGACACAATTCCTAAAGCCCAACGGAAGAAGAGTTATAATCAAACTAAAACTTACTATTTATAGTAAAAATGAAAATAAAACAGGGAAATGACCGTCGATCAAGGGGTTTTTTTTTGCAAATTCGGCTTGCACAACTTGTTCACTCTCCAAGTGCAGGGTTGTGATGTAGTAATAAACTCAGTAAGACGGAGGTCGAATCCTAAGGGACTGAAACTTGTATGTTATCTGAAATTAAGTAGAATTAAAACTAGACTAAGATGTAAACTAAATCGAATGGAATTTAGGGAATAATTGTGAAATATTAATATAAAACTTTGGAGAAATCAGAGATAAGAAATTAGGGATTCAGAGGATCCACTTGTAGAGATCAGGGAGATCTTATGCTTGCATCAAAACTCAACTGGACTTAGAGTCCCATCTTCATCCAATTGAAGAGTGTAACCATGGAAATCAAACTGAACTTACTTTGATCTAGTTTTCAAGAGATGAAAGGTATATGAATTAGAATGGATTCCATCACCAAACTATGCCTAGGGGACAAAGCAAACAACAAAATGAAACTAATTACCAACCAATTAACATGCCATGAAGGTTAGGTAGGGTACCGTCATCCGACCATGCTCAGGAGATATGATGAATAACAGGGCTTCCTGACGTCATAAACATAAAACGAAAAGAACATGCTCAAAGCCATTGCAAACCCATTGTAATTTCAGTCACAACAGATCATTAAAGACTAAAAACATTCCCTTTAATCAAACTATAATCAAAGTAGTTCATAAATTATAAATCAAAGCCATAAAATCCCTCCCATCACACTACAAGCTTCACCTCTTAGCCCTAGCTAAGAGGTTCAGCCACTCATGATTAGGCTATCCTCAGAATGAATCATAAAATAATAATAATAATAAATAAATAAAAGCTTAAGAGAAAAAATAATTTCAAACTCTCTGATGCCCAACTTATCCACTTCCTCCACGTGATAGCCCTGATCTCTCTACTTGCTTGCCTCTTTATAGAAAGGGAGGTTGGCTGGGAGTGCTGTTGGCGGAGAACCGACTCTCTTTACGCACTCTAGTTCGCAGGCTGTTTGCAACAGGGTCGGACTCTGTTTCGCACAACAACAAGGCTTCCTGCGTAAGGATGATTGGTGGGGCCCACTTTAGCTGTCATTTGAGAGATCTATGCTGTCCATTAGCTTCTCCTCAGAATTTCGATTGGAGATAGCTTGTTTTTATCATCCGTTGATGCGACCCAAGGAAGAATTCTTGCTGCAATGGTATTTGAATGGTCCTCTTATGATCGCTGTAGCGGACATGTATGCTTGTATGAATGAAAATGAATAGAATGGTTCTGACCAGATTGAGTCCCTCTTCATGATGGACGGTTCAGATTGATCTTTTGAACTAAGAAGGAGGCCCACTAGCGATCGACGACGCCCCTACTTGCTAACAGAGTCGGCGTATGTCGACGCTGTAATAGCTAGTATCCCACTGATTGACATCAGGAAGGAAATCTACACCGTCCATTGAAATGCCCTCGAAAAACCATTTGGAAAGGGTTTGTTTGGCTTGGATTAGGTATGGTCCACCGATCTTTCTGCTCTGCCATCCATCCTGCTTTTTTCTGATGATCTATATATTTCCGTGTGTATGGGGTCAAAAGGCCACCTAGGCGATTGTCATAACCCCTATGAACACAATAGATGGTCCAGATCGCCGATCCAAGCGATGAGTGGGGCCCACTAATGAAAAATGGACGGACAACGTAATACGCTCTCCATTCTTTTACAGCGGCGAGATGAAGACGGGTCAGTGTATGCTGACCCGTTTCTGATTTCTTGTGCACGGCGTGTGCATGTGTTCTTTGCACACACACACCCTCCATGTAGGGTCCATCGTGTTATTTATGAGAAATCCGTGCCGTTCATCCGTTTCCCCATCCAATTTAAGGAGTTGTCAGTGAAATCGAAGTATATCTAGATATCAGGCGGGCCCCAAATCAAGATTTTATAGGCTGATCTGTAAGTTTAGACACTTCTACAAGGATCCGGGAGCTGGAATTTGACGTGTACGGTTAATTTATGGTCCTCAAGCTACGTATGAAGTTTCGAGCCAAAATGATGGTGGAAACCCCATGATCTTTCATTCTGGATGTCTTTCGGGCTACTTGAACTTCAGTTTCTCAATTTCCTTGGATCCCTTGCATGTAATTTCGTCGATCTTGGTCTCCTGGGGTCTGTCCCATGCTTTGGTGAATTCTAAACATCAAATCCACTCTTTTAGTACCCTTTTTCAATTCACGCTCGTAATTGCACCTTGCATAAAAAACACAATTAAAATCGGGCGTTAAATAATGTCATGTTCATAAATCCAAGTAATAACTGAGTCTGATATGCAATATTTGACCCTCAACACAACCCAACGTAGCGTGGTTGGTTGGCTAAAGTAGCTCGTTCTACCCCAAAATCATATATTTTACATCAGATAACTCATTCCGGATTGCGAGATACGCCCGATCTAAGGTCCAACGGTCCGGATCACTTTTGTCGTCGACCGGGCCTTTTCTAATCCATCTTGGCCATGAAACTATCTGCGACCCGCTCTACATCAGTCCCCTCCAATTCAAAAGAACTCGTCCTCGAGTTCACATCCTACTCTGGTTCATGATACTCGGTCAGGTCTGCGATGTTGAAAGTTCGTGAGATCGCCATGTCATCTGGAAGATCAACAACATAAGCATTGTCATTGATCTTTCAAATGATTGGGATGGGTCCAATCTTCTTATTTTTTAACTTGTTGTACGTCCCGGTTAGAAATCTCTCTTTACGTAGATGGATCATAACGTGGTCGCCCACCTCGAACACCTTTTGTCACCGGAGTTTGTCCGCTTGTTCCTGGTACTTCTCGTTCGAGGCATGTAGCTTGGCCTGCACTTCCGCATGGATGCCCATGATCTCATCTGCCATATGTTTTGCAGCAATGCTCGTGCCTAGGTGCTTGGGCAGAGGGACCAAGTCAAGTGTGTGGCGAGGCACTCGTCCGTAGATAATTTGAAATGGCAATTTCCCTATCGAGTGGTTCACCATGTTGTTAATACAAACTCTACTTGAACAAGGCCAACTCCCACTGTTTTGGATTTTCTCCTGCAATACTGTGAAGAAGGTTTCCTAATGTGCAATTCATAACTTCGGTCTGCACATTAGTCTGTGGGTGGTAAGCACTGCTGAATTAAAGTCGTGTATTGAATCAAGTCCACAAAGTCCGTCAAAAATGGCTAATGAATTTTGTATCACGATCAGAAGTAATGGTCTTGGGGACCCCGTGTAGCCATACGACCTCCCTGAAGAATAGATTCGCCACGTGTATTGCGTCGAGGGTCTTTTTGTATGGGATAAAGTGCACCATCATGAAAAAATGATTGACCACCATGAACACCGAATCCATGTCATGTTGTGTTCGTGGGAGACCAAGCACAAAGTCCATTGATAAATCCTCCCAAGGATCGTCAGGCACAGGTAACGGGGTGTAGAGGTCTGTATTCTGAGATTACCCCTTGGAGGTCTGACAAATAAGACAATGTTATACAGCTCTTCCCACATCATGTACTAATTACGGCCAGTAATACCGCTTTTCCACAAGAGCTCGCATCTTGTCTCGCCCAAAGTGTCCATTGAGGCCACCTCCATGTAGCTCCTGAATAATCTGCTCCCTTAGAGAACTTTGGGGGATGCACAATTAATTCTCTTTGAAGAGAAAACTATAATACCGCTTTTCCACAAGAGCTCGCATCTTGTCTCGCCCAAAGTGTCCATTGAGGCCACCTCCATGTAGCTCCTGAATAATCTGCTCCCTTAGAGAACTTTGGGGGATGCACAATTAATTCTCTTTGAAGAGAAAACTGTCCTATATATGAAGGTCACTAGGGTGACCTTCTTGGCACTTTATCCAAGAATCTTTGAAGTCCTCATCCTGGGCATATAGCTCCTTGAGACAGTCGAAGCCGACTACCTCGTTGCTCATTGTAATAAGTAGTGATGCATAACGGCTATGTGCATTAGCCACCTTGTTCTGCTATCCTGACTTGTGCTTCAGAACGAATGTAAATTTCTATAAAAATGCAACCCATCTAGCATGCACATGATTCACGTTAGTCTGACTATTAATAAACTTTAATGCTTGATGGTCAGTATACAAAATAAACTCCCCTTGAATCAGATAATGCCACCAATGTCGCAGTGCCTGAACAATCATGTACAACTCAAGCTCATAAGTCGACCACTTCTTTTGGGCTTCATTGAGCTTCTTGCTGTAGAAGGCTACCAGCCTGCCTTCCTGTGATAATAATCCTCCGATTCCGACGTATGAAGCGTCACACTCTACCTCAAATAATTTGTCAAAATTAGGAAGCACCAAGACTGGTGTTGTAGACAAACGATACTTGATCTCGTGAAAGCTCTTGTCAGCTTTATCGGTCTACTAGAACAACCCTTTTTTCATGCGATCTATTATAGGCGCGACTATGGTGTTAAAATCTCGCACAAATCGACGATAGAAGGTTGCTAACTCGTGAAAACTCCTCACCTCATGAATGTTTGTTGGGATCGGCCATTCCCTAATAGCTCGCACTTTTTCATCGTCCACCCGAATGCCAGTGGACATTACAACAGATCCTAGAAACAACAGACTGTTAGTTAAAAAACTACACTTTTACAAGTTGAGGTACAACTTGTTATCTTATAAGACCTGCAGCACCTACCTGAGATGTTTCTTGTGTTCCACCTCATCCTGACTATATATCAATATGTCATTAAAATATACTACCATAAATCAGCCAGTGAATAGTTTTAGAACTTGATTCATCAAACACATAAAAGTACTTGGTGCGTTTGATAGGCCAAATGGCATGACCAGCCACTCATATAACCCTTCCTTTATCTTAAATGTCGTTTTCACTCATCACCGGGTTGAATATGAATTTGATGGTACCCGCTCCTTAGATCTAGCTTAAAGAATACATTGGCCCCTCCTAGCATATCAAGCACACTATAAGAAAGAGGGTTTTTAGCTATGAAACTTTTAGCGACGAAAATTTTCGTCGCTAAAGGCAGTAAACATTTTTTGAAAAAAATTGAAAGGTATACTTTTAGCTACGAAACTTTTCGTAGTTAAAAAATGTGGATGAGGCTTTTAGCGATGAAAATTTTCATCGCTAAAGGCAGTAAACAATTTTTTTAAAAAAATTGGAAGGTATACTTTTAGCTACGAAACTTTTCGTAGTTAAAAAACTTGGACAAGACTTTTAGCGACGGCATTTGGGGTCGCTAAAGGCAGTAAACATTTTTTGAAAAAATTGAAAGGTATACTTTTAGCTACGAAACGTTTCGTAGCTAAAAAACGTGTACAAGGCTTTTAGCAATGAAAAGTTTCGTCGCTATAGGCAGTAAACACTTTTTTGAAAAAAATCGAAAGGTATACTTTTAGCTACGAAACTTTTCGTAGTTTAAAAATGTGGACGAGACTTTTAGCGATGAAAATTTTCGTCGCCAAAGGCAGTAAACATTTTTTGGAAAAAATCGGAAGATATACTTTTAGCTACGAAACGTTTCATAGCTAACAAATGTAGACGAGACTTTTAGCGACGACAAGTTTCGTCGCTAAAGGCAGTAAACAATTTTTTCAAACAACTAGGAAGGTATACTTTTAGCTACGAAACGTTTCGTAGCTAAAAAATGGACGAGACTTTTAGCGACGAAGAGTTGTGTCGCTGAAGGCAGTAAACAAATTTTTGAAACAATAGGAAGGTATACTTTTAGCTACGAAACTTTTGATAGCTAAAAAACGTGGACAGGACGTTTTGTTAGTAAAAGTCTCGTCTACATTTTTTAGCGACGAAAAGTTTCATCGCTAAAGGCAGTAAACAATTTTTAAAAAAATCGGAAGGATTACTTTTAGATACGAAAATTTTCATTACTAAAAAATGTGGAGGAGACTTTTAGCAATGAAAAGTTTCATTGCTAAAGGCAATAAACAATTTTTGAAAACAATCGAAAGGTTACTTTTAGCTACGAAACCTTTCGTAGCTAAAAAATGTGGATAAGACTTTTAGCAACGAAACTGTTCGTCGCTAAAGGATGTAAACAATTTTTGAAAAAAATTGAAAGGTTTACTTTTAGTGACGAAAAGTTTCGTCGCTAAAGGATGTAATCAATTTTTTAAAAAATCGAAAGGATTACTTTTAGCTATAAAAATTTTCATAGCAAAAAAACGTGGAGGAGAGTTTTAGATGTATACAATTTTTGAAAAAAATCGAAAGGTTTACTTTTAGCTACAAAATGTTTCATAGCTAAAAAACGTGGACGACACTTTTGTCGCTAAAGGCTGTAATCAATTTTTGAAAAATCAGAAGGATTATGTGGATGAGACTTTTAGTGACGAAAATGTTCGTCGCTAAAGGATGTAAACAAATCAAAAGGATTACTTTTAGCTACGAAAATTTTCGTAGATAAAAAATGTGACTTTTTCTTCTACGAACCATTTCGTAGCTAAAAGTTTCTTTTTTTTTTAAAAAAAAATATTCGATCTCAAATTTCTTGATATACACCTATTAGAATATAATTCATCATATTCTTCCTAATATACACCTGTTATATAATATATTTCATCATATTCATATTCACATCCATCTAAACCTAAACTACGTAAATCCATTCAGACATAAACTACTTTCATCCAAACATAAACTGCATCCATCCAAACACAAACAATCCTATGGAAAAAAAACAAATGAAAATAGAGAAAACATATGAGTGGTGATCTAGACAAATGAAAAGAAAAACAACCTTAACTTAAACCTAAACCTATAACCTACACTTAAAGGTTTAGGTTAAGGTTAGGTTATAGGTTAAGGCTTAGGTTACAGGTTTAGGATTAGGTTAAGGTTATAGGTTTTGGTTTAGGTTTAGGTTATAGGTTATAGGTTATAGGTTATAGCTTTAGGGAGTTGAGAATAAGTTAAGGTTTAGGTTTAAGAAATCAAGTTCTGGTTCGGGTTCGATATCGGGTTTAGGTTTTGGTTTTCAAGTTTAGGTTTAGGTTTAGGCTAGGGAGTTGAGATTAAGATTAGGTGTAGGTTTAGGTTTAGAGATTTGAGAATACATTTAGGTTTTAGGTTTAGGTTATAAGTGTAGGTTATAGGTTTAGGTTTAAGTTAGGTTATAGGAGTCTGTTCCTGCAAATACAAATATAAACACGGCCTGTCCAAATAGTCAGGCCACTCCAATGTTGTCCATAGGAAATGGACAGCTTCATCATGGTTATAACAGCGATTCTCACCTTCCGGGGACCCCCGCTCAACATCCAGATAGCTCCGACGCACATCTGAGTCTGCTCCATCAATTTCGAGCAAATACATAAACACGGCCTGTCCAAATGGCCAGGCCACTTCAATGTTGTCTATAGGAAATAGACAGCTTCATCATGGTTATAACAGCAGTTCCACCTTCCAAGGACCCCTGCTCAACATCCGGATAGCTCCGATGTAAATCCGGGTATGCTTCATCAATTTTGAGCTAATACATTTAAAAACAACCTAGGCATCTATTTTTTTTTGTGGATGAGAACCAATTTTCCAGACTATTCATCAGGTAGTTCCTACAATGTAATATTCCATCTATACAGCTATTGACCAAAAAATGAGATCCAATCTTCCAGACTATTCATCAGGCCATCCACACAAGAAACAATCCCCGTTCTACAGGAATTCAACATCTATAAAATAAAAAATTATAACTTAGAATACAAAATTCATTGGGTAACTTGGACAACCCAATAGATCAATCAAAACTGTCCATAAGTGTAGAACACATTTCAAGGGCTACCATGCAAAACAAAAAGGCTGATTGGATGATCAAACCATCCTAGACTCTGCCTTGTTTGTTGTAGCCATCCTTTTCCAACCCACAGATGGGATGGTTAGGATTGCCCGACAGAAGTGATTCCTTAGAATCATATGCAATCCTTTATGGAAGGTATCAAATAGATGGTTCATATTGTTGGTTAGACATATTTTTGAACAAATGATCTTGATTCTTGACCGTCCATACTTGAGGCCATTGATCAGATGGTTAAGATCATCACCCATAAAATGTGTTCCGGACCTAGTGGATAGTCTACATCAATCAATTGGACTGTTTATTTCCCAATGCAAACTATGAGCACCACAACTTACCGTGCATCTGAGAGCACTGGAGCATATCTCATAACAGGAGTTTTTCTTTTCTTTTCCCTTTTTTTTGGAGAGATGCTCCAGTGCTCTCAGAGAACTATAATAGTGCTCCTAGTTGTGTTGGATCATTTGACAGTCCAATTGATAGTTCTAAACTGTCAATCAAGTCCAGAACTCATTCCATGGGCTACCATGCAAAAAACACACTGATCATATGATCCAATCCGTCCTTGATTTAACCTTATTTTCTTGGCCATCCTTTTTCTAAGCCATGGGATATTTAGAATTGCCCAACAAAAGTGATCCTTTGGAATCATAAACAATCCATGATGGGACCTAAAAAATACATTGGTTAAACGTTTATTTGACATGGTAGTCCATGAAATGTTCATTGAACACAATGAACAATCTAGATCAATGTGTTGGAATGTCTAAGTGTCCCAATGCAACTAGACAGAGAAGAGCACCGGAGCATTACTCCTTTCAGAATCACAATATAAAGAAAGAGGACACAAGTTATTGATGTGATTGCATGGAAAAACATGCATGAATCCTAAATAACTATTGAAGAAGATTTCTAGTTCACACAATGGACGCATGTACATGCATACCAATGACCTCAGTCAATTCACAAGAGTGAAAGCAATCTCAACCAATGATTTACCAATTTCACCTAAATACCAGCTAGTGAGAGTGGAAATGGAAGTGCATACCTTGCAGCATTGTGCGACATCTTGTGCTGCAAACATGGAAGCATAGGGAGAGGACTCATCCCTGTCTGCTTTGACTTTCATCCCGCCTGTATAAAAAACAAAGATGTAACCAATCATTTTAGCTTCATCAATATTAACCAAGATGTAGTCCTAACACTGGAAATAAAATCGCAAAATGGTAGAAAATTAAATGAACAATAATCAAACTTTAAGTTTTAGGAACAAATAATAACACTGCTTTTATATTTTTACAGCAATCTTCAGAGAAGTAGCATCTCTTGGATAAGTTTTAAGTTAATGCAAAAGGATGCAGTGATATATGGTTCTCATTACAATTGAAATTCAAGGGCCTGTTTTTTAAGCTTGTAAAGTATTTGGGCGGAAAATACTTTCCATGAAAATGACATTTTCCCCTAATTGGGAGTTCACTTTTTGGTGGAAAACATTTTCCAAGAATGTGTTTCCATAGAGATCCTAAAAAATTCCCAACTCTCCACCTGGTGTTTTTATTATTTTTATTACTTTTTATATCTTCTCTCTAAATGCTTTCTTGAAATAGAAAATGTTACTTCCTCTCATATTATTTTACAAGCTCTCATCAGTCCCTGAAAGTCTACTTTGGCATAGGGCTGGAAACAGGCCAGGCTTGGGGTTGGCTTCAGCTTGTATTTTGAACAGTTCAGACTGGGCCTGACGGGCTGGTCCTATTCAAAATTTTGATTTTGCAAGGCCCAAGACCTGCCCATTGGCAGCCCTACTTTAGAATAGTCAATTTCAAATGCAATTTGTATGTTTTATTTTCTAAATAAAAAATTGAATTTTATCCTGCAAGTTGGGAGTAAATTTATATAGTTGTTTTTATATTCTTTATAGCAAAAAAGGATATCTTCTTCACTTAAATTAGCATAGATGTTGCACCAACTCTTCTCCAGAAAGCATCTAACAAAAAACGTTCAAAACTAAAGGCATGTCGTACCAGTAACGCGGACCATGGTTTCTCTTCCAGATAAATCTGTCACATACTGCAATGTAGGAAAAAACAAAAAGAAAGATTGGGGCCTCTGAGAATGTCAGTAGAAGCAAAAAGGAACAGAAAGAAAAGAAATGGGACTTAACGATAAAAGTATCATTAAAAGATGCACAGATGTGCTCGTATAGTTGGTCCTAGTGTCACATTATCCTCCTTGGGCTCCCTGGTCTTCCTTCATGATTGTAAAATGCCTCACCAAAAAAAAGGCACCCAGATTAAAAATGACATTTTTCTAAGATTATGAGAAAAGCAAAACTGCAATAGCACCCTAGAACATTTCGCATTTAATTCAAACTTTGAAAAAAAAAAAAAAAAACTTGTCATGTGTTACATAAATGTTGCCAATGGCTAAATTTTAAAATTAGACCCATATGACAATCAGGGCAATAAATTTGAATCATATTTAAAAAAGAATGCATTGATTCCTTTAAATATTAGAATCTACAAACTAAAATAATTGTCAGGAATCAATACAAATGATGGGAAGTTCATTGTGTTAAGTACTAATCTATTGAACACCTCATTGGATTCAAAGAGCAATATACATCAAAAAGAAATAAATGCTTGGAACAATATCTGACCTGGAATTGTTATTTGTAATATTTTAGTGTTGCTAAATGCTTCAAGAACTGGATTCGACTGCAGTCGTATCAATCAATACAATGTCAAATTCACTAAGAAGAGATGGTTTCAATGTATTCTAATTGAAAATAAAGGAAGGAAATCGATATAAAAGGATAGACGAAATAAAATGGCTTTCATTTTGGTAAAATCAGATCTGTGAGTGTGAATGATTGCAAGAGACAGTTGCTTCCTTTAGGCTTTAACATAGTCCACCCAAACTATAAAAGTTCTTTTTTTTTCTTGAAATTTCTAATTTTAGTTTTGATGGGATTTTTGTCTTGTCTTCGACCGGTCGTGAGCCCTGCACGACCGGTCATGGGTCGGTGCTCGACCGATCATGAGTTATATGACTTAATGTCCAGAGAGGTTTGAATATTTTTTCCGGGGTGCTCGACCAGTCGTTGGAGGTGCACGACCAGTCGTAGGTGGCGCTTGACCAGTTGTGGGTGGCACATGATGTAAGACCCGTATCTTGGTCCGTACCTTTCCGTACACTTCCGCGGTCTTACCGGTCGAATTCCGGCAACTTTCGACCCTTAATCGATATCGACGCGCGACCCTGATTCATGTGCCGACAACCCGAGTCGACTCAACCCGAGACCAATACCATAGCGACCGCACCGTCGCCGCGGTTCCGATACCGTGACTTGCGCGCCAAGGCGATACCCTGATCAAGAGATATGAGCCAACGTTCGGTGTGAGAAAACGCCGCGCGTTGCGAAAATCAAGGAAATCTCAACGATGTGTCACATCAATCCCATCAATCAATCACCCATCAAGCCATCACATGTCAAGTACACATCACTTCCATCCCTTTTCCCAAGCAACCACAAAAGTCTCCCAAACCCATACCTCTCTTACACAAAAAGCCAACAAAGTCTTCTTAACCCATACCTTTCTTACACAAAAGGCCAAAAAGTCAAGTTTTTCTTACACCACCATCACTCACCCATCCATCCATCACTCTCTCTCTCTCCCTTTACATCACTCTCTCTCTTTCTCTCTTTCTCATTCCAAAATTTCCAAGCAACAACAATTCCAAGGGCTCCATACGTATGGAATTTCTTCAAAATCCCTAAGCTCTAAGTGGCCCACCTTCCTACCCCAAAATCTCCCATCCCAACCCTCCATTCTTCATCTTAGCCATTGAAGTTGAAGACAAGGTGCCAAGGAACCCCTAGGAGCGAGAAGATCGGACGGTGGGTGCCTCTATAGGGTAGTTTTTATTATTTTTATGGTGGACCAAGTGAGGCCCACCGATCCATGGTGTGGATCTCACTTGGGACCCTTATTTGTGGCCGATGGACCACTTGGATCATCATGATCGTTCCATGATGGGGCCATTCTCCATGGACCCCATCATGATGTTTATTTTCATTTAGAAAGGTCATCTAGACCGTCCGTATCGGTGGAGAATGGATCTCCACCGTTGATTTACATTTTTAATGGTCCCATGTGCAAGGGATCCGTTTATTGTATGTTTCATTGCAAGGGAGGGCCCATAATGACGGGGTCCCTCCATCACAAGCCGTGTCCCACTCTCCATGTCTCTCTCTCTCTCTTTTATTTTATTTTATTTTATTTTATTTTATTTTATTTTATTGTAATAGGATGGTGTGGCCCACTTGAATGGATCACATCTTGATGTATTTATTTTATTCAAGCGGGGCCCACCTTAGACGTTATTCCCATGCCGCCCATCATGTGGTGGCCCACTTCATCAGGGCCCACCTATAAAAAAAAAATGTAAAAGGAACCGTCCAGCGTCTGGGACGCTGGACGTTGTAAAGGGAAGTAGGAAAAAGAAAAAGAAGAAAAGAAGTGTTTGGGGGTGGTCCCCTCGTATAGGCCCCACCCTGATGTTTATGTTAAATCCACGCCATCCACCACTTTTCCTGGGATATTTTAGGTGTTGAGCCAAGGAATGATCTCAATCCAATGATCAGGCGGGCCGTACCAGAGACAATGATACTTTTACACTTTCAAGCCTGCTAATGCCCATTTTGTGGTTTCTACACTCCAAATCAGTGCTAGAGATGAGGTTTGTGTGGCCTGTTTGGGGCCTAGAATCAAGTGGGCGGAGCGGATTTCTCATCAGTGGACCCCACCTGTGTTTTTTTTAAGTACACAAAAAAAAAGAAGGCAGCAGCGCTGCCACCTTTGAAGGCAGCAGGCGCTGCCTGCGCATGCGGGCACGGGCGGACGTACGCAGGGGGGGCCCACGACCCTGCATGTGGGCCCCACCATAATGTTTATTTGTCATCCGACCCACTTATGAGGTGGGCCACCCCAGTGGTGGGCCCCCCTCCAAAAATGAGTCAGATCCAAAACTCAGGTGGCCCACACCATGCAAAACAGTGTGAATTGAATTCTACCGTTGAAAAATTTCTGGGGCCCACGGAAGTTTTGGATCAAGCTGAAATTTATGTTTCCCCTTCATCCAGGTCCGAGCGACCTTATGAACAGGTCGAATGGCGTTTAAACATCACTGGGTGGGCCCCACATGGGACCCACATTGATGCATGTGTTATAGCCACCGTCCAGGCGGATGGTGGCACCCACCTGACGCACGGGCTGCCTCCACCGTCCACGGACGGTGGGGCCCTGTGTGATGAATGTGTTATATCCGCACTGTCCACTGGACAGTGGGACCCATCTTGATGCATATGATGCATCCGGGCCGTTCATCCACTTTAACATGAAAAGGGCTATGGGTTAGGCCCATTGGATTTATAAAAATGCTAATGGGCTGGGCCCATTTGATCCACTTGAGGCCTAAGAATTTGGGCCCACTTGATACGTAAAGCCTATGGGCTTGGGCTCACTTGTTATTTAAGGGCATGGGCTAGGCCCATTTGATTTATAAAATGCTTATGGGCTAGGCCCATTTGATCCATTTAAGGCCCAAGAAATTAAGCCCATTTGGCGTGTTGCAAGTCCACGGGACTAGGCCCATTCGATGTACTTCAAGGCCCATATACTTTGACCCTTTTATTGAAATTTTAAGTCTATGGGAGTAGGACATTTGATATGTTGTAAGGCCCATGGGACTAAACCCATTTGATTATAAAAAGGGTCCATGGGATTAGGGCCACTGGATTTATTTGAGGTTCATGGGTTAGGCTCATTTGATTTGTTTAAGGCCTAGGAATTTAGGCCCATTTGACTCATGTTAGGTCTAGGGGTTGGGGCCCACTTGACCTACATGTGGGATCCCAATTGGTGTGGCCCATTTGATACATATTAGACTCATGTGACTAGGTCCAATTGATGCAATCCAAGGCCCACGGGTTTTGACCCATTGCAATGCACATAAGACCCATTGGTGTGGCTCATTTATGTGGCCCATCTGACGAATAAAAGGCCCATAAGCTATGGCCCATTTGATATATATGTAAGGCCCAATGGGAGGAACATAAGGTCCATTGCAATGTGTAAACCCAATACCGATTATGTAGTGGTGTTTTAAGAAGATCGTACCTGGGAGACAATGTTGGTTTGACGTCCACATTGCGAGTGTAATGTTGGTTGGATGTCCACATTACGACTCTCCTTAGGGTCCATTACTGGGCTGTACTTATCGTATTTAGGCCGTCCAGGTCCATCTGCATTGTAAATAGTTCATTTTGTTATAACATGTTTAGTCCGGTTCATGACTCATGATCATACGCATCATATGTATGCTTGACATGAGAATTGTCTGATCATAGCATTTGCCTTCGGGCAGGTTGTTTATGGGCTCCCGGTTAGGCAGTACTGCCCTACATGAGTGCACGGTATGCGCAGGATTGGTTGCATGACTGGATAGCGTGATACATGCATTCCGCATTTGTGTGTCATGGTTATTGTACGCCCTAGCGACATCAGGGCCGTAGCCTCCACAGACGCATCGTGGTTGGCAGGATTGGATACCGAAAATCTTGTTCTACATGGGGTACTATAGATATCCCTGGGTGAAACTCCCTAAACCCTTATGGTACCAAGAGGTTGCTCTAACGTCTAGACCGAGTGGGTAGATGAGCGTTAAGTGCCGATTACCAGACGGTTATGCTCTCCACTGTGTCGTGGTCGGTTGGAAGGGGGTACGGCCTTACCCGCCCGAGTGTAGGGGGCAATGCTAGGCTGAGTCTGACCAGCTCGAGGAATGGGTCCGCTATCGACGAGTCACGCCCGATATTGGCAGACGGATAGTGTGGTCTCTTCCACTTACCTTATTGCGCGCGATGTGGCGGCAATCTGGTTTAGAGTGTACTAGACCCCGGTGATATCCCATATTTTGAGTTGTATTGATGCGTGGACATAGATGAGGATCTGTATGCTTGAGTTGCATTGCACATCGCATGGCCTTGGGTGGCCGATACCATTCATGTCTTACATTGCATAGCCTTGGTACGGCTCATGATGTTTTGGTTCCATCTGCATATTCCGCATTACTCTGACATTGCATTCATATTACTACCTTGCGCACACACTTTCACCACCCTCTAAGCTTTCTGTAAGCTTATGCACGACCGTTGCGTGCAGGTGACGTTGGATCGCAGCAGCGTT
Organism: Magnolia kwangsiensis; assembly: GCA_037074715.1. NCBI lineage: Eukaryota > Viridiplantae > Streptophyta > Magnoliopsida > Magnoliales > Magnoliaceae > Magnolia > Magnolia kwangsiensis. Next base: position 80,692,074 of record CM073586.1, on the reverse strand, counting down.
GAGACAGGAGCACGTTGCAGAGCATTTTGAAGTTTTTGTTCTTTACCATTGTATTTCCCTTTATGCTCATTGTACTTGTAAGGTTTTTGATCATAGTGAAAATGTAATGGAGTTCTTGGTTGTTGTTTGTGGGTTATGCCTTTGGTTATGCTTATTACGAATCAAACTGGTATTTAAAATCCTCCTCGTAGCATCCCAGGATCGGAACCTGGCGAATGGGAGCTAGGAGCCGAGAATGGGGTTCTACGGAGGCTGTCGGCGCCGGATTCGGCGATCGGAAATTTTGTGAGCCCGGTTTTCGAGTTTGGGGCGTGACACATGACCAGTCGTGGTTACGCAGATCCGTTCTGTGATTTTGCGTGGATTTCGTATCGCAAGTCCTTTCGCAACTGGGATGCGAAAGGAGTTTTCTAAAACTATAAAAAAGAGTCTCTAGGGTTTTTCTAGGGTATGATGGTGATAGAAAAATACAAGAGGGATATCAAAGGTGTGAGAGAGAGAAAAAAAGAGAGAGGAAGTTGTAGAAGGGAGGTTATGCTCGTGGAAGTGATCTACCATATCTCAGCGCTTTTATGTCCTCGTAATCGGTGAGATTTCTCAGTTTTTCTTTGTTCTCTTGCTGTTTATCTACTCCTGCGTGAGTGATGAAGGTTTGATCATAGCAAGGTGTGCTTGTGATCTGTTTTAACGTTCTACTTTATAGTGGACTGTTGATCTGGACGAGGTCCCGTGGTTTTTTACCTCTTTGAGGGTTTTCCACGTAAAAAAATCTTTTGTGTGGTGTGTGATTGATGCTTTAATTTATTTCATTGCTTTATTATCCATAATTGGGATTTGTTCTGGAGGGCTAGATCCTAAGGTTTTGTGCAAGGCCCCCAACAAAGTGGTATCAAAGCTAAGTTCATTAAACGGGTAGGATCGGTTTGAAATTATGGAAGGTGGCTCATCAAGGATGATCAGCCTCAATGGTTCTAACTGGACCATATGGAAGGCTAAGATGAAGGACTTACTTTATTGCAAGGACCCATATTTTCCAATTTTAAGCATATCAGCAAAATCCAAGGATATGTCTGATGATGATTGGAAGAAGATGGACCGAAAGACGGTGGGGTTTATTAAAAAATGGTTGGATGATTATGTATTCCACCATGTATCTACGAAAACCTCAGCCGCTAGCCTATGACTGAAACTAAAAGGGTTGTATGAGAAGAAGATAACTGGTAATAAGATTTTTCTGATAAGGTGACTTGTGAATCTCAAGTTCAAAGATAGTGGTTCTGTGGCCGAGCACATGAATGAGGTCAGCAATATAGTGAACCAGCTCTCCGCTATGAAGATGGTCCTGAATGATGAATTGCAGGCTTTGCTATTATTTAGTTCATTGCCTGATAGTTGGGAGACACTGGTGGTGTCTCTAAGTAACTCCACGCCAGACGGAAAGATATTCATGGAACAAGTGACTAGCTGTCTCTTCAATGAGGAGACAAGGAGAAAGTCTCAGGGGTCTACTCAACAAGAGGCCCTTGTGACACAAGAACAGGGGAGAGAAAAGAACAGGAAGGGCGGGAAGGCTCGAGATAAATCAAGAGGCAAGTCGAGTAACTTTTGCAGATCATAATGTATGTCTCACGGATACGAGTCAGGACACCGATTGGGTGATAGACTCGGGAGCCTCTTTTCATGCGACTCCACGCAGGGATTTCTTCACAAGCTACAAATCAGGTGACTATAGGACCGTGAAGATGAGAAATTCTGGCATATCGAAGATTGTAGGAGTCGGTGATATTTGTGTGAAAACTGATGTGGGCTACACATTGGTTCTTAGGGATGTGAGGCATATCCCAGACCTTCACCTCAACTTGATGTCGACGGGAAGGTTGGATGATGATGGCTATGAAAGCTAGTTTGCTGGTGAGCACTGGAAGCTCATCAAGGGTTCGTTGATCGTAGCCTGAGGAAAGAAGTGTTGCACCCTATATAAGGTATGTCTCAGTGTATGTAAGAGCGGGTTGAACGAAGCGAAAGATTCAGCTATTAACATGTGGCACAGGCATCTAGGCCACATGAGTGAAAAAGAGCTTCAGCTACTAGCGAGGAAGTGACTCCTTCCAGACATGATAGGTATGCCTCTCAAAACCTATCTTGATTGTTTATCAGGGAAACGACATAGAGTTTCATTTGTTAAAACTACTTCTCATGTTAATAAAGAACATGCATTAGATTTGGTTTATTCTGATATTTGTGGTCCTATGCAGACAAAAACCTTGGGTGAGGCATTGTATTTTGTTACTTTTAGAGATGATACATCTAGGAGGGTTTGGGTTTATGCATTGAAATCCAAGGATAAGGTCTTTGGAGTGTTTAAATTATTTCATGCTATGGTCGAGAGAGAGACAGGTAGATCATTGAAGTGCATCCGCACTGACAATGGTGGCGAATACATTGACGACTTTCATGAGTATTGCAAGTCCCTGGGTATACGGTATGGACATACGGTTCCCAAGACTCCCCAGCATAATGCTGTAGCCGAGCGAATGAATCGCACCATTGTAGAGAGAATTAGATGCATGTTATCCCATGCAAAGTTGCCCAAGATGTTGTGGGGAGAAGCAATGCACACGGCGGTGTATCTGATAAATAGGTCTCCATCAGCCCCGTTGAATGGAGAAGTACCTGAGAAGGTGTGAACTGGATAGGATCCATTATGCAGTCATCTCAGGGTGTTTAGATGCAGGGCATCCGTTCACGTATCAAAGGACGAAAGGTCCAGGCTCGATATGAAGATCAGATAGTGTGTGTTCTTAGGGTACGGTGATGAAAAGTTCGGTTATAGATTATGTGATCCGACCGTGGAAAAGCTCGTCAGGAGCAGAGATGTGGTTTTCTTTGAAGATCAGTGTATAGAAGACATTGGTAAGCCAGAGATGAACTAGCCTAGTTCAGGTGAGCTAGAGGATATGGATCCTATTATTCCTCCCATGGTGCCTGATAACGGGGGAGTACATAAAGGTGCAGAGGACGAGGGAGTTCCTTCAGAAGATAGACTGGGGGAGCAGCTCCCACCTGATCTACCTGTTGAGCCACAGGTAAGGAAGTCATCTAGGGACAAACAGCCATCCAAGAGGTACTCGCCACATGAGTACATTATGTTGATTGATGGGGGAGAGCCAGAAGATTATTCTGAGGCTCTAGCCGACAAGCATAAGGGGAAGTGGTTGAAAGCTATGCAAGAGGATATGAAATCCTTACATAAGAACCACACCTATGACATAGTGAATCTGCCTAAGGGCAAGAAAGCTTTAAGCAACAAGTGAGTGTTTAGAAAGAAGGTTAAATAGAAGAATTCACAGACGAGGTTCAAGGCCAGACTTGTGGTGAAAGGGTTTAGTCAGAAGAAAGGCTTAGACTTCAAGGAGATATTCTCATCAGTGGTGAAGATGACATCCATACGGGTGTTGCTTGTGTTGGCGGCTAGCATGGATCTGGAGATAGAGCAGTTAGATGTTAAAATTGTCTTTCTCCATAGTGACCTGGAAGAAAAGATCTACATCCATCAACCAGAAGGGTTCGAAGTCAAGGGCAAGGAGCATATGGTATGTAGGCTGAGGAAGAGCTTATATGGGCTGAAACAAGCTCCATGACAATAGTATAAAAAGTATGATTCGTTCATGTTACAGCATGGGTATGACAGAATGGAGTCAGACCACCGTGTGTTCACGCGCAAGTTTTCAGATGGTGATTTCTTAGTTCTGCTATTATATGTTAATGACAAGTTCATCATGGGAAAAGACATCAAGAAGATCGACAGGCTGAAATAAGAGTTGGGCAAGTCTTTTGTGATGAAAGACTTGGGCACGGCTAAAAAGATCTTAGGAATGGAAATAACTCGTGATAGCACCAGTAAGAAGCTTTGGTTGTCACAAGAGCGGTATATTGAGAAAGTCTTAGAGCGATTCAATGTGAATGCAGCGAAGCTGGTTAGTACTCCACTAGATGGTCACTTCAGATTGAGTAATAGGCAGTGTCCTAAGACAAAGGCAGAGGTGGAAGAGATGCAAAAGATACCCTACGCGTCAGCCGTATGAAGTTTGATATATGCTATGGTGTGTACACGCCCAGACATAGCATATGCGGTTGGTGTTGTCAACCGGTATCTTGTCAATCTTGGTAAAGAATATTAAGCAGCGGTGAAGTGGATACTGCAGTATCTAAGAGGCTCATTCAGGTTAAGCTTATGCTATGGTGACTGTAAAACTGTGCTAGAGGACTACACAGATGCAGATATGGTAGGTGATATAGACTCCAGGAAGTGTACATCAGGGTTCATGTTCACGTTTACAGGTGGAGCGGTTTCTTTGCAGAGTAGGCTATAGAGGGTCGTAGCATTGTCAATGACAGAGGCTGAGTACATTGCGGTCACAGAAGTATGTAAAGAGATGTTTTGGATGAAGTGGTTCCTACAGAAACTTAGCTTGAAGCAGGAGGAGCATGTGATCTATTGCGATAGTCAGAGTGCTATACACTTGAGCAAGAATCCAAGTCAGCATTCCAAGTCGAAGCACATAGAGATTTGGTATAACTGGATCAGGGATACTTTGGAATAGAAGGTGTTATAGTTTGAGAAGGTCCACACGGATGATAATGGGTCAAATATGATGACCAAGGCTTTGCTTAAGGGCAAGTTTGAGGTTTGTAGAAACCAAGCTGGCTTGAAGTAGATGAATTTCTCCCAAGTCAAAAAGAAGGAGATTTGATCAGATTTTTGCCCCGTCCTCGATCGGTCGTGAGCCCTGTACCATCGGTTGTGGGTCGGTGCTCGACCAGTCGTGAGTTGCACGACTCAAAGTCCAGCGAGGTTTGGATATTTTTTTCGGGGTGCTTGACCAGTCGTGGGAGGTGCACGAGTGGGCGTAGGTGGTGATCGACAAGTCGTGGGTGGCCCACGACTAGTCGTGGTTATGTAGATTCGTTCCGCGATTTTGTGTGGATTTCGTGTCGCAAGTCCTTTCGCAACTGGGATGCAGAAGGGAGTTTCCTAAAACTATAAAAAGGGGTCTCTAGGGTTTTTCAACCGAGCTCAGAGAGAGAGAGAGAAGGGTGAGCGTGAGCAGGGAGGGCGTCGCTTCGGCTCCCTCCTTTTTTGGATCAAGCAGAGAGAGAGAGAGAGAGAGAGAGAGAGAGAGAGAGAGAGAGAGAGAGAGAGAGAGAGAGAGAGAGAGAGAGAGAGAGAGAGAGAGAGATGATGGACTGCATTCGGGCACATGAGAGAGAGAGAGGGGATGGAGAGGATTAGAGAGAGAGAGATGGGGTTCGTGAGAGGATTAGGGCACGAGAGAGAGAGAGAGAGAGAGAGAGAGAGAGAGAGAGAGAGAGAGAGAGAGAGAGAGGATGGAGAGGAATTTAGGGATTGAGAGGGTTGAGAGAGCGCTGACGCTCCTTGAGCTTTGAGTTGTATGAATGGTTTAAAGGTTGTCAAAGTTAAATGGGCCCACTGTGATGTGCGTCGACCATCAACACCGTGCATTTGATGGGCCCCCTTTAAATTATGGTATATCCCAAAAATTAGCCGTATACGAAACTTAGGTGGGCCATACCATCTAAAATCATGTGAAGAAATGCCTAAAACATATAAAAGCACTTGGTGGGGCCCACCTGAAATTTTGATGCATATGAAACTTGGTCTAACTCCTCATCTAAGTGTGACACACATAATGGATGGTCTGGATTTGTGAACCACATCTTGGCAGGCCCAACAAATGATTATGAATGATTTAATGGAGGGTAACCCCTCTCAACTTTTATATGTGGTGTGGCCCAAAAAAGTCATGGATTGACTTGATTTTTAAGCCCCAGGCCCACCATGGAATTGTGCATCTGACTGGTGGGGTAGATGTTCGACACCCATCACGGTGGGGCCCACACAGCTCGACCATACAAGAAGTTCCCATGAGCTCGACCATACGGATCCTTGTCCCATACTTACATACACACACACACACATATATATTATATAAAAATATTATATATCCATCATTAAAATCCTCCTGAGGGCCACTATACTGTTTATTCGACATCCAATATGTTGATTAGGTCATACAGGGCCAGACGAAGGGGGAAAACAAAAATCAATTTGATCCAAAACTTTGATGACCTCCAAATGTTTTTTAATGGTTGACGCTCATTCAACACCATTTCCTGGAACACTCAAGATTTGGATATATCTCATTTTTGGTCTCATATCGTAGGATGATCTTTAAAAATAGATAGACAATATGGATTAAACACATACATCATGGTAGGGCTCACAGAGCACCAACCACCAGCCATTGGATGGTGTCAAGGGGAGTAGCCAATATGTTCCCCTTATTTGTGGTGTGGTCCATTTAATCTTTAGATGTGATTCATTTTTTGGATAATTCTCTAAAATTATCTTCAAAAGATGGATGAATGATGTGGGTTGATCCCAAATTTTTGGTAAATACAAGTGTAATAAATCCACCAAACAGGGAAGGTGTGCCTTGGGAAATATGGGTGCTTGGAAGGTGGGTGGCGGACAAGGTAATCTTCAGCCTATAAAGCTTCGCCCTTGTGGAAAGGGATCTCCTCCATGAAATAGGCATTCTTGGAAAGGGTTGGATTATCCTTGGGCAATGGTGAATAAAATCAAGTTTTGGGAAGATATGTGGGTGGGAACTTTGACCTTAAAAGGCGATTTTCCCATGCTGCTCAGATTGGCCTTGGACCCTTATGTGGTGGTGGTCGTTTGTTTCTCCTATGTTTTGAATCAAGCTGATATGTTCATTTTCCATCTCATTTTATAACATGATCTAAAAATGAGGCCGTTGTAAATCTTAAGTGGACCACATTGTAGGAAACGGTAGTGATTAGAGGTGTTTTGAATCAAGCTGATATGTATTTGGATCAAATAGTGGCTATTAGTCCGTGTGACCTGAGTACTAGGTTAAATGACAATTAAACATTACAATAGGCCCTGGGAAGTTTTTAGTAGTACGTTTTCAGCCTGAAATGTAAATCTGCCTCATTTTTTAGCCCATGCCCTAAAACAAGTTGAAATAATGGACAGTTGGTGTGAATAAAACATTACAATAGGCCCTGAAATAATGGTGTGATATGTGTTTGGATCAAACAGTGGCTATTAGTCTGTGTGACCTGAGTACTAGGTTAAATGACAATTAAACATTACAACAGGCCCTGGGAAGTTTTTAGCAATACGTTGTCAGCCTAAAACGTAAATCTACCTCATTTTTTAGCCCATGCCCTAAAAGAAGCTGAAATAATCGACAGATGGTGTGAATAAAACACATGCATCATAATAGGGTCCAAATGGATTGACACCGGCTAGCAAGCTGGTGTTGGAACACCAGCCAAACCATGCCTGATTGGATACTGACACTAAAAGTGACAACCTAGCTAGTGGTCGGTGTTTTATAAGCCCCACCATGATGTATGTGTTTCATCCTAGCCATCCATTCATTTTTTAGCAAATTTTAGGCATAATGCCGAAGATGGGATAGATCTAAGTCTCAGGTGGGCCACACCATAGGAAATAACGGTGATTGAACTCTTGTTGTTAAAAATGCCCTGGGTTCGTTGTAATGTTTATTTGGCCTTTAACATGTTCATTAGGTCACAGAAACATGTATATCAATTTAATTCAAAACTTTTACTATCTAGAAGAAGTTTTTAATGGCAAGAGTTCAATCTCCAATGTTTCTTGTAGCGTGGTCCACATGTGATTTCGATATAGGATAAAATAGTGGGACAGTGACGCCCACCATTAAAAACTTAGAAAGGCAACAAAAGTTTTATATCAAGATGATATTTGTGTTTCATCCAAAGATAGGAATGCTTTTAATAAATCCACTGTGTCCATCGCCATGTTTATATGCCATGGAAACCCTTTATAAGGAAATTAGCTACAGGAAAAAAGTGAAAACATTAAAAACTTTTGTGGCCATACAAATGTTTCAACGATGGTCATTGAATCCCCACACATCTGGGCATGTATGACCTAATCAATAGATTGGATGTCAAATAAACAGTACAGTGGGCCTTATGAGGATTTTAATGGTGGATATGCAATCATTATTGTTTTCCTGTGGTGTAGTCCACTTGAGATTTATATCCCTCTAATTTTTCGCTTAAAGCCCTAAAATGATTTTTAAAGATGGATGAGAGGTCACATAGAGTTTATTTCCCATCCAAGCCATTGATTTGGTCACATAGACCCGGATGAAGGGAGAACAATAAGATCAGTTGGATTAAGGGGTTCCATTTGGCCCATTGGAATATATGTGTTCGTTCTAACCTGCCCATAAATTTTAATATACAATTTCAGTGGATGAGCCCAGAAATTATATAGATTAAAGATCTAAGTGGATCACACCATAAGAAATAATAAAAATTAAATTTCTATTGTTAATATATTGTGTGGTCTTCTTACAGCTTTGATATTACTCATTTTTTGCAGCAATATTTAAAATAATAATTTAAAATTAATGGACGAAGTGGATAAATAAAATACATCACAGTGGGCCCCATGGTCCTAAAACCCACCACGCACCTCCCAAAATGGAAGCGGATTGTTAGTACGCTTAGCATACTGAGTAACTTAGTACCCTTAGCATACTGAGTAAACTGTGTGGGGTCCACTGTTATTTATTTATTTTATCCACTTCGTTAATCCATGTTAAAAGATAATTTTAGGACTACATCCCAAAAATGAAGAAAATTAAAATCTCAAGTGGACCACACCATAGGAAACAGTTTGATTGAACCTCTACCATTGAAAATTATTTAGAGGCCAAAGAAGTTTTGGATCAAGCTGATGTTTGTAGTTTAGTTTCTCTTCATCCATGTCTTTGTGATCTTATGAATAGGTTGGATGACAAACAAAAATTAATTTGAACCCTAAGAAGGTTTCAACGGTGGAAATCATTATTCTACACTGTTTCCAGTGTAATGGTCCACTTGAGCTTTGGATTCACTTCAATTTTGGGATCAACCCCTAAAATTATCAGTAAAAATGGATGAACGGTGTGGATAAACCACATACCTTCACAGTGGGCTCAATTGAGTTTACTCAGTACGATAAAAGAGTACTGAGTAACTCAGTACGCAATCTGATTTCTCCTAAAATGAAGTGCGGATAGAGTCCGCCATTTCCTCCCACGCGTAGAGGCCTCCAAAACCCTTCTCTCAATCTCTCTCTTGTACTCAGCCTCTCCTTCCCTCGCCCTCTCTCGATCTCCCGCTCTCCCTCACCCTCTCCCTGTCTCTTGGCCGCATTCCCCTCTCTCTGTTTCCTAACCTCTCTCTCTCTCTCTCTCTCTCTTGCCCGCAAGAAGGAGAAGAAGAACGGTTAGTCTCTCTCTCTCTCTCTCTCTCTCTCTCTCTCTCTCTCTCTCTCTCTCTCTCTCTCTCGCTAGGGTTTTCAAAACCCCCTTTCGCCGTAAGAAGGAGAAGAAGAACGGTTAGTCTCTCTCTCTCTCTCTCTCTCTCTCTCTCTCTCTTTGATCTATTTCAGAAATTTGTTGCGTTTGGATGTGCCATCCTTCAATCCATATGAATGGAAACTCATTTTCGTTTACCAGTAAAGTTGCTCTGATGGACCCCAACATGGATGGCAGATGCCTCGTAAATCTTCCAAATTAGATCTCCATGCAACCATCAGAGGTGGAGAACCATAAAAGGTCCCACCGTCTTCCCATGTGAAAGTCCATTCCATCCATTAGCTCCTCCAGGGACTTGTGGTATATGGACTCTTCCAGGGACTATATATGGTTATTCAGTGCTGGGAAGTGTCGATATCCAACTCATCATCTTTATACAGATGGGTCCATGTGAATGAATGGTCTGTATTGACTAAAAATTGGATAGAGCATGTGTCGTAGTGGGACTGTGACTAAAAACTGGACAAAACATGTGTCGTAGGGGGTTCTACAAGTGGGGCCCATGGCTCGGTGGTCCAGTAGGTTAGATTGACATGTTTTTTCTATGCATGAAAAAGGTGATCCTCTTGGTACGGCCTTCCAATTGGATGGGTTGGATGTTGCATGCACATTACATGTTGAAAGTTATCCACTGCTGGACTGTGACTTATCATTATTGTGTCATCATCATCATCATCTGTGGCTCATGCTAGAGCAATCAAAACTGTGTTTACTTTGGATAATTGTTTGGTTTGGACAATTATTTTCCATGAAAACATTAAAAGGTCAATGATCAAAGGGCAAGAGATGTCTCTTGTAACCTTAAAATTGACACTTAGTGGTTTTTTAGAGCACCATTTTTGGCAAAAATTTTGGAAATGGAAAACAGTCTTCATAGCTACTCTTTTTATCTCAAAAAAGGGAAAACTAGGACTCCATGGAAAACTTTTTCATTCCCATAGTATTCAATCTTCCCAAACACCCCCTTGGTGATAAATTTGCCACCTGAATTCACACCCTTGATTGTTAAAAGTTTCTCTTGTTTGCATAGATTTGGTTTCCTCACATATTTCAAAGATGTTAGTGCTATTAATATGTCTATTTTCTACATTGGATAAACTAAAGATTGTGTGGTTTTATTTTTGTATTTTTAAGTCTAAGCATTATCAGTTGTGTCTGAATGTTCCATAGATTTTGCGAATTAACTGAAAAATGTAGGCAAATCCAGGTTTTTGGATATGCTCGAAGATTTCCCAAAATTGGCATTGCAGGCATCATTGTAGATGCTCTTTGTGAAGGAGTCAATTCACCTTGTTTAGCTTCAGCAAGCATTGCATTGAAGGCTATTGCTGTTAATGTAAGTTTGTTTAGATATGTTGAAAATTAATGTCATTCGGCCACATTTCATAATTATTGAATATGTTATCTGATGTTGCATCAGTTTCAAATTCTTCTTTCATTTAAATGATTTCTTAGTGTGTATTTGTTTCTTGAATGAGCAAAAATCTTGTTACTTCCAAGGCAAACTATTTGAGGATGCAAGTGCAGTACATGCATGACTCCAAGAATGCGTGTTTCAAGTCAGTACATGCATGACTCCAAGAATGCATGTTTCAAAACTCTTAATTAGGACTCCAGACTATAGTTGAAGGAAGATGATAACGGACTTTTGGCTACTGTGATCAAGCACATGTATTACTCATGTTGCCACATGCTTACCCAAATAAATTTTCCTTTTTTTTTTTCTTTTTCTTTTTTTTTTTTTTTTGGGTTTCCCCCTCTTTTGAGATGGTTCTGATTGTTTATTCTTCATTTCCTTTCTAGGATGTTACACTTCATGATTTGGATGCTTCAAATGCTCGCTCACAAGGAGGACAAGATACATTATCGCTCATGGGCTAGATGATGAAACCTAGGAAGACTGAAATTACTGAAAAGCTATGACAAGAAATTAACAAGGTTTTGCTACTCATTCTTTGAATGGAATATGGCCTTTAATGTAAATTAATTATTTTACGATGCGTTTGGTTGCACAAAATATCAAGAAATTTCATGATATTCTGCAATAAATTAGACTAATTAGGCATGGAATTTCATGATATTTGGTGCACTCAAATGTAGCCTTAGATATTTCGTTCATCCTATTTAGTCAGTTAATACCGAGTCTAGTGGAGACATATGTGTAGTGGGATGGTGGAGGTGTGTAAGCCTTGCTAAAAAAAACCACATGGTTGATAGCTGTTAACAGATGATATATTGACGAGGGGTAGTGGAGCTTGTCCCAGGAGTCCTATTCATTAATGAGGTGCCTTTTCCTTTCAAGTCCCATTCATTTTCTACATGGGTTGGTTTGTTCCTCTAGTTTGACATATCCTATTTGCAGGTTCACATGTTCGATATGGAATGCTTTTCATACCTTAATCGTGCCCTTGAAAGCTCACTATTACCAATAGTAATTTTTGCTTCAAACAGAGGAATATGCAATGTTAGGTAATGAGAAGTTCTAGGATTTCATGAAATGCGAATGGTGTGAAAGGGCCTAAACTCGATTCCATGAATAATCATTCGTTTTCCATACTTGGTTTGGTTGAATGGATGAGTAAGTTTTCAATCATATGAAAAGTTCCCAAGTCCATCAAGTGGGCCTATTCTGAATAATCAAGGGTTTGGAATAGGAACTTGGAGCTTGTTCAAACTTCAAACCAAGTCTGATTTTTGTTCTACCAGCTAGTTCATTCTCAAACATTGCTTTCACATATATCAGCTGCATTATTATGCTTCCAACATAGAAGTTTGAGAAAGAAATACCAACTAGTCAAATTCCAGCTTGGTGAGATCTTTTCTTTCATTAAACTGCTAGTTTTTGTAACGTCCCAGAAAAATTCGTACAAAGGCCCGAGTACCACCTCAGGCAGAAATCACTAAGGACTAACTCCTTTAGAAATTAAACGAGAATTAACTAGCGTTAAACTAGATTACCTGTGAAATTAGCCCTAATCACTTTAAATACGAACCGTAAGACCCAAAACTTGTGAAATCGTTAACGCTACAATACCCTAAAACTTAGGATCAATCTCTAAACCCAGTTGCTCTCGGGAGCATCTGAAAAACTCCATATCAGACTTGGACCACATGTCAAAGTCTGATGACCGCAGAACTATGCGATTATGACCGCCTAGCTGGACTTGACAACCATCTCAAAAATCAATTCCAGGTGGTATCCCGGAACTATTTACTTGAGCTTGGAGCAAAGTGTGTGAGAAACGTGAATATCCTTAGAAATAAAATCCAAACTTAAGTAAACTGAGTTGTGTCACTTGCGGGCCAACTATAAGGATTCAGATCATCAGAATCTGACCCGATTACACTCTCGAATTAGGAGAAATTTTCCACACATGTCAGTGCACTTGTGGCCCTGATCGAATACCGGTGACCGTCTGACTGAAACTGGTCCGCCACGGGCGATCTATAAATCCAATCGGACTAAAAACTTAGCTTGACCTGGATCCAATGTCAGGGAGCTTAAGTCTGACCACGTTCAGTAAAGGGGCCTCCAGAAGTGCTCCGTTGGATCGGAACAGACCCCATTTGGCTATAACCTAAGTATACCTTGGCCTTGGAGCCATTTCCATCAGTCCTGGGCCTATATAAAGGCCTAAACCCACCCCATTTATATTCCATAAAAAATTTCTGAAACCCTAGGAGAGAGAAGAGAAGAAAGAGAAGGAAGGAGAGAGAAAGTGTGAGAGAGTTAGAGTTTATTCCTGGGATCTAATCCTGCTACTCCACGCACTTAGCTATCCCATCTATATCGCCATTCTGGCATTTTCGACAACGTACGTGGGTAAGAAAATCTAACCCTAATCTGTTTCAGGATTTCATATAGTGTAAGTGATAAAATAGTTAACCTAATTCATGCTATAGGTTGCCATTCTACCGTTGACAAAGACTAAGTGTCTAAAAGGAATCCATTACGCGTTTACCGGCATAAGGTGTGGACTATAAATGTTTAGGTTATGGTTTTCAAGACTTTCAATGTCAATAATGATTTATGACTAACTTGATTGTTGTCATGTATGTTTAGATATGAAGTTTTCCATATATTACATATACATATCAACTATGTTGATTTATAATGCATTCCATGTGTTTATTGAAATGCTTGAATGAATATGAAATTATGATTTATGCTTGCCATATTTAATGACTAAGAATACATGATTGTTGTACGTATGGTGAACCCTTTGTAAAAGGGATTTGCTATAATACCTGTTATAATTACTTTATTTCATGTATTTAATATGTGTAGCCTAAGTGTTTGATAAAATGCTTGAATGTGAAAATACTTATTTAAATGTATGTATTGAGGGTGTTGAGATGAGATTCTCAATTCCTATAAATATGGTTATAATACCCTTTATATAACCCTATGGGTTATATGGATGAAATGCCTATGTATGATAGTATGTGTAGTATGTGTGTTACATTGCTCAAGTAAGCTTTATACTTAATTTCTGTTGTCACATATTGTTTGGATTACTTTATGTGAATGTTATCATTTGGAGTGTGCTTGGGGCTACGATATAGTCCAGGCAATCGGTAATGGTATGTGATCAATGACCGAACCATTTAGCCACGACGGACACGCCCGATGAATCCTAGTCGTACGCTGCTTGTGGCAGTGGTTAGGCCACACGGAGTTTCTTGCGCGCTCCATGTCAATTGGCTCGACGTATGCTCGTACCAGTCAAGTTTATCAACTAACCCGGTTGACCCGATGTATGTCCACTATGTCTGAACACTACTGCTTGAACCTAAGCTACCAAACTTACCAGTGAAAAGCCCCTTTAACCTTGGTACCTCGATTCGCTAAGACTTATGAGCTGGGCATGGGGATATTGGACACTGTGGTCGAGCTGTCGACCTATGCCGGGGTGACGAGCCTCCCCGTAGTGACCAGTGTGCAACCTAGACTTGTGAGTCGAATATGGTGGTATGAGACACTGTATTTGAACTGTCGGCCTACACTGATCAGGTGACGAGCCCTTTGTAGTGACCTCAAGCATACTCTAAAGCTGCGTTGCGGCGACGAGTCTTTTTGTAGCAACTAGAGTATAAACTAGGCCTACACTGATCAGGTGACGAGCCCTTTGTAGTGACCTAGAACCGCAACATCGTATGAGATTTGTTGGGACTGACAACGCTAGAATGGATCATTGTTTAGGAATTGATATAAGGGAGGTACCTTAGCTTCCCAATCCTGCTGTATGAATAAACCTAAGTAAGAACCTGGTTAAGCATGTGTATGCACCGCATTGCAAGTGCTTTAGTGAGGAAGAGCACTTTCAGGAGGATGTCATGCGCGCCGTGAGATGAAGACATTTAGGGAGTGTAGGCGAGGGCGTGCATCATTATTTCATATCATTCTTGCATTAACCAGAGTATTTAGGACTTGTTTGTTATACTGCTTTATCATTACTACTTGACTGAATTGATAACATGTTAACCTTTGCATTGTTGTTTCACTGAGTTGATCACTTACTCCCATGTTCTGGGACGGTGTTTTAAATACCAACTAGACGCTGTCTTAGTTGCAGAGGACGATGTGTCCCGCGAGGTAGAGCTAGATTTCGAGGACGATGAGGAGGCATTTTTCTATATGCAATAATCAGGCGGATTCATGTGAGTCATATCCTAATTGTCGAGGCTACAGGGTTTTTGGACTAGATGACATTACACACTACCATTTTGTATATTTTGAGAATCTTACATCTATTTATTGACCTGGTAACATAATCATACTCAGGAGACCTTCGATTACTTATACGTTACATATATCTGTCAGTCTTCCGGTTGGTTAAATTAATTGTCTCTGGAGTATGATATGCTGTTTTGGCTTAATCTCATTCATGTTTAATGTACTAATACAGACAACATTCAATCATCATCATATATGTTGCATAAGTGATGTTTTGAAACTCGAAAGTTGGGCTCTTACTTGACCCCCGATTTTTAGGGCATTATGGTTTTTCTTTGTCATATTGTTATAGAGAAATGCTTGTGCAACGGGTGTTTTCATACAATTCCATGAAGTGTGCACCATAAATATATAACTTCAGTTGGGTCAACTTGAACCCGATTGGCCCAACATGAACTCTAGGTCGTGTTCGGTTAGGGTTGGGTTGCTGACCCTTAACCTCACCTAGGTTGGGTAGGAAATCCTTAACCCAATCCAAACTGAAATTTACCTTGTATGCAAAACATCTATTCATAGTGAAGAATCCCTTCCCAACCTGCATACTCATTTTAACTTGTAGTTCACATCTACCAGCGTTAGCACACGTGTGAGGTCGCAGGGCTCATCAGTCAGGTAGGGGTGACAATGTGTCAGGTTGGCCCCTGGGTGAACTGGCCCGAGCCACTCAAGGGGTCGTTTGGATGCTTATACATTTTATTAGCTGTAAAGGATTTATAGGTAACTCACTGATGGGTGGTGTTTGGATGGGAAATCTCACCTGTGAGTGGATGAGAAGCAAAGCTGTAAGTCACAAGTGAGTTAGAAGCGCAACTGTAACTCAGCTTTTTAGCCTTTTCACTTACCTGTAAACAACTTACACCTGAAAATCACTTTTAGGCGACTTGTTTACAACTCAAAAAAGTTACGGGCATCCAAATGGATAATGGGTCAGGCTTAGGTTAGAAATGTGGCCCATTGAAGTAAATGGGTTGGACTTGGGTTGAACTCTACCTGACTTGAGCCACCCATATAACTCATCAATGGGTTGAGCCAGATTACCTGAACCGGCCCAGCCCAAAACCTGAAATAAATTAATAGATGATAAGTGTAGGCACATGCACGTGATGCATATATACCATTTTTTGTATTAATTAATTGGGCCCCAGAGTGGTCAGGTCAGTTGTACCCAACCCAATACAATCAACTGGTTAGGTTTAGGCCGGGCTTAAACTTGATGAATTTGAAGTGGGTTAGGTTGGGCCATAGGATAATGAGTCGTGGGTCCTGTTTTGGCTGGAAGTCTTGGCCTGTTTAGTACCCGGTTTGGGCTCAGGCTGACCCCATTACCTCCCCCAGAGACAGGTCCCCATTATATAGATTCCTTGGTCAGAAGACCAGGCTGGTCCACTTGTCTGGTGTGCGGGACCAAATATGCTTACATTTCAATGAAAAAAAAAAACTTGGGATATTGGCATGGAGTTTGACTATAATTTCTCCATTTCTCTGTGTTGTCTTCACTGTAACTTAGCTGCACTGGTCCTTTGCAATACTATTGTTTGGTTTTTGGCTTTTTGCTAATACTTTGCTTTTGAGATGACTCAACATTGGGGAGATAAATGGACCATCCTTGAAACCATAATGATAATTTTTTTAAAAAATCTTAACCATTTATTTTTATAAGCTAGCTTATTGTCATTTGGTCATGTTTCTATTCTTAATAACTTCTCTGAACTCTGATCAGGTACACGAATCCTTGACTTCAGGTCCTTCTAATGCTATTGACATAACAAGGGAGGTACACATTTTCCTTGAAAGTATGATACATGAGCCTACTTCATTTTTGTATGTTACAAGTGGCTGAACCATCTCTGTATGTTACACATAATTTGTTATCCACTAGTTTCTGTAAATGAAAATAAGAAGATTGATCTTAACAGTATGGTTGTCATGCACATAGACAGAAAATGCTTGCAATGAATGTTTATGAGTACTTGGTAATTTTGGAGTCCTTGGTTAGGGTTTGAGTTGAAAGTACGAGTGTTGGAGCCGACACTTTTGGCGTCCGAACTCATTCTTTTGAAAAATAGAAAAATGGGAATATTAGTAAATATGGATTTTCTTGTTAAGAAGAAAATGGAAGATGGATTGAAAGAACATAAAAGAGATTTTTTTTTTTCTTCAAGAGAGAGAGACAGTGAGGTGAGAGTGGGGAAATCGAGGAAGAGAGTGAGGAAAGGAAGTGGCCGTGTGAGATTTGAAAATAGCAAGTGTAGTTTGGTTTGAAAATGATGTTTTACATGAGTGGCATGTGTGGCTATGAGAGGTGTCTATGGACACAGATTTTTACTTGCCCATCTTTGTTCATGAAAACTTTAAGTTAATGTTGGAAAAGTAATTACTTTATGATGATTTTTATGGTTTTTTTTTGGATTAGTTTTATTGGTTTTGGCATTGATTTGTTTCTATGATCATACCAAAATTCATAGCTTTTGAAACCATTTTTTTCAATTTTTTTTTAAAATTTTATATTCTCCATTTATTATAATGTAATTGCAATTTGCAAATGTTTTAAGTTCTTAGTTCTTTGTTTCTTTCTTTTTCATTTATCCACCTTTAAGGCTTCCAATATCAGATTTTGTCTTTCTATTTCTTATTCTTTCTTGCAATTGCAGATGAGCTTTGGTATTGCCAAAGCTATGAAATGGTGGGAAAAGGGGCTTCAACCCAATATGAAAGAGATCGAATCTGCGCAAGCTCTCGTCGATTCCTTGTTAAATGCAGGAAACAAACTTATTGTTATAGATTTCTCCTCTCCAGGTTGATGAAGAGATCCAATGCTGAGAAGTCTACAGCTAGGGAAGATGATGAAATTGAAAGGTTTGTTGAGTTGAATGATGATGCAGATTTCGGATCGAGGCAAAGCCCTTCTTCCTTTATGAGTGAGATAGTCTTTAGTTATTTATTTTCTTTCTTATTTTTACATGATTTTTCTTTTCAACTGTTAGTCATAGAGTGACAGTACTTGTTTCAATTTTCTTGGATGGATGATGAATGTATTTGCGAATGTAAATGAAAATAAAAAACTTATAATATATATATATATATATATATGTTATCAATGGAGGATATCTTGTTTAAGGGGACATGAAATTCTTGTAGCTTATGGTATGGTGCCCCAATATTGGTTGTATGTTACTAGTATGTAGTAGATAATACTAAGTTCAATAGTAGATAATACTAGAGAATACCTAAACCTGATCTGAACCTGATTCCCTAAACCTAAGACCTAAACCTACACCTAAGCCTATTCTCAAATCCCTAAACCTATAATCTAAACCTATTCTCAAATCCCTAAACCTATAACCTAAACCTATTCTCAAATCCCTAAACCTATAACCTAAAACCTATAACCTAAACCTTAACCTAAACCTAAACCAAAACCTAAACCTAAATGTAAAACCTAAAGCCTAAACCTTAACCTATAACCTAAACCTAAACCTAAAACCTAAATGTATTCTCAAATCCCTAAACCTAAACCTACACCTAATCCTAATCTCAACTCCTTAGCCTAAACCTAAACCTAAACTTAAAAACCCAAACCTAAACCCGATCTCAAACCCGATTTCCTAAACTTAAACCTTAACCTATTTTCAATTCCCTAAAGCTATAACCTATAACCTATAACCTATAACCTAAACCTAAACCTAACCTAAACCTATAACCTATAACCTAAACCTTAACCTATTCTCAGTTCCCTAAACCTTAACGTATAACCTAACCTAAACCTATAACCTATAACCTACACTTATAACCTAAACCTATAACCTTAACCTAAACGTAAAACCTAAACCTAAACCTAAACCTAAACCTAAAACCTAAATGTATTCTCAAATCCCTAAACCTAAACCTACACCTAATCTTAATCTCAACTCCCTAACCTAAACCTAAAGATAAACTTGAAAACCCAAACCTAAACCCGATCCCAAACCCGAACCCGATTTCCTAAACCTAAACTAAACCTATAACCTAAAACCTAAACCTAAACCTAAAACCTATAAACTATAACTTAAACCTAAACCTAACCTACACTTATAACCTATAACCTAAACCTAAACTTAATTCACTTAACTTAAACCAACACCTTAACCCAAACATATAACCCGAACCTGAACCCAAATTCCTAAACCTAAACCCAAACTTAAACCTATAACCTAAACCTATTCTCAAATTCCTAAACCTATAACCTAAACCTATTCTCAAATCCCTAAACCTATAACCTAAACCTAAACCTAAACCTAAATTGAACAAAAGAAACGCAACCAAATACACGAGGCAATATAGAAAAAAAGGGTCAATACCAGAAAACAAAAGAGAGAAAGAAGTGGCCCCCAGTAGAATAGAAGAAGGCTATCTATTTATCAGGCAGCAACCAGTGAGCATTGCATAACTCTAGAAACATTTGAGAATGTTCATGTGAGTTAAGAGAGAGCATGCTACCTCCAAAGGATGACGATTCTTCTGTTTGGCCACCCCATTCTGTTGGGATGTGTATGCGCATGAGGTTTGGTGCTTAATTCCACGAGAGGAGAGGGAAGATGTGAAAGTCGAAGACAAGTACTGAACATCATTATCAGATCTAAAACGCCATATGTCCTTTTGAAACTGATTTTTAATTTTCATATGAAATGATTTAAAATGATAACCAAAAAAACTTTTGATCGATCATACAACATATAAATCCAAGTCATTTGAGAGAAATCATCAATAAATGTAACAAAATACTAGAATTTATGTAAATTAGATAGCCGAAGGGACCCCAAATATCTAAATGTATCAATTAAAATGGAGATGAACTATGGTTTAACTTAAAACGAGATAAAGAGGGAACCGATTTATGGATAGAGTCTAAAGAGGGATGACCCAATCAAGCATGCCAAAGCATGAGAGGGGATGATCTACTGAAAAGAAGAAATGAGTCTACTCTACTTGGGTCAAGATAGTAAAGTCCATGTTGCTCACACCCCCTACCAATCGTTGCCCTGGTTTGGAGGTCTTGCAATACACAATGAAATGGAAAGAAGGTGATTGAGTAGTTCAAAGACTTGGTAAGCTTGCTTACAGATAAAAGATTTATAGGAAATTTAGGGCCTGTTTGGATATGCATTTTGGGATGTATTGTATCGTATTAGAAGTTACGATTTGACATTTACCATGTTTGGATTGGAGTGAATAGGAGTTGAATCCCATGCGTACGAATACAAACTCCAGCCAAATTTTCAAACCAACTGTTGTCAGTGGGTTCTATTGCCATCAATACTTCATGTTCATTGCGCTGTATTCGACAGTGGATGAAAGTTTGAAATTTGTACAATTACAAGATATCTGGTACTTATGTAGTGCAAGATCGGGACCGTGTATTTGGTACATTTCAACGTGAAAATCATCTGGGCTAGAAATCAGAAAGTTCCATACGTCAAACAGGCCACCTGACCCAATTAAGATTGTACAATACGCAGACATAATACATCCTATCCAAACATTGATCTGTATAACATATTGTATACTATGCCAAACAATACCTCCTATCCAAACATTGATTAGTATCTAATTGATTTGGATGTATTCTGAAAACCGTCCAATGTATACATGAACAGTACCCAAATATAATACAATACAATATATACGTGAATCCAAATAGGCCCAGCACAAACAAGACATAATCTAACTCAAGGTTTGGACTAGGCGAAGCAATTCCTTTGCCAAGGAGAGAGAGAGAGAGAGAGAGAGAGAGAGAGAGAGAGAGAGAGAGAGAGAGAGAGAGAGAGAGAGATCCATCAACTAAGGAGACTGCCAAACAAGAGATTGTGCAGTTAAGAGACTCTGGTGGGCCACAATACAGGGAATAAGCTAGTAGGGGATGCCCAACCTTGATTCTCATTGGGTCCACCTGAGTTGCAGAACCCCCAGAAAAAAGAAGCAAATCAAGGGTTGGCATTCACTTTCAAAGTGTCAACTGTTTTGTGGCCCACTTGAGTTTCTATTTTGGCTTATTTTTTAGCCCTTGGTGTGACTGAAAATGATACGTTTGATGGATGGATTGGTGTCATGAAAAAAAATAAAAAATCGCATGAACCCCGCTTTTGCCTAGTACTAACATAGCTTATGGTGGTACCAGTACCACCAGAGAGTACCCCTGTTAGAAAACTGTGCACTTGTAGTTGTAGTAGACTAGCAGTTGAAGATAAATGTTTCCACCATGACCGCTGAGCTAGATACTTTTCCTGCCGTTCGTCACCTCATCTCCTGTGTCAAATTTCATGTTTTTGCTAGATCAGGCCATCTATCAGATAGGCCTTGTTGTACATGTGCAATCATCAAGTAAGGCCACACATGTACAAGGAAATAATGATTAGGAAATGGAACAAATGATCCACGTCAACATACATGTGTGCCTTGCTTGATGAGTGAACTGGTCTGATTGTCAGGCCACACCACATTCACAGTGGGGCTAGCCTAATGCAAGCCTCAACTTTATGTACACATGCCACATGGAAAGTACAGGATTTTGAATCCACTACACCAAAATCGTCATTTAGGAACGGTTTTAAACCGTTCCTAAATGCTTCAGGAACGGTTTAATACCTTTCCTAAATGAGGCGTCGCAGAAAATCAGGAACAGTTCAGAACCGTTTTGGGTACCATTTGAAAATGGAATTTAAGGAACGGTTTTAAACCGTTCTCGTGCCAATGGTCTTATTTGTAAAGGATATTTTTTCTTATTTCGGAACGATTTTAAACAAAAAAAACCTGCTGTATAAAATAAAATAAAATATATTTAAGCCATATTCCTTTAAGAATCAAAAGATAGTAAAAATAAAAGATAGTAAAAACAACCATGATGTAATTTGAAACATTATTTATCGGATTTGCAAACCTGACAATAAAAACTAAAATCTACAATGGAAGACTTCAAAATAAAGAGAATTCAATGAAAGTCCGTCAAGCAGATGAAGAGCTCCACAATGTGATGGCCTTTTATGTACCCTAACTACAAGCAACAAGTAAAAAATAAGAACAAAAACATGTGAATAGATTGAAAGAATAATCAACTTTCAAAACAGTGTGAAAAAAATTGTGACAATTAAACATACATATGGGAGACTATTGTTAGTTGACTCACCTGGTTTTTGGATATGCTCGATGCACTCTTGGCCGAAAGGGAGCTCGTTCTAGACCAAGCGGGGCTACGAATGGTCAGGGAGACATAACCAGCTCGTTCTAAACCAAGTGGAGCTACAATGTTTATAAATGAGTTACACAGAGTTACATAGACAGCAGACCTTCTGGTGATCCAAACTGTTTAGAAATAGGAAACTGTTTTGAAATAATTAACAGCTAAAACATGGAGGACAATTCAGTTCCCACTTGCAAGGGAATTAGTTAATAGTGAAGAAATTTTGGAAAAAAGTATTATTATTTGAATTAATGTCTTCCTGGAAAGTCTAAAGTGAAATTTCTGAGGAAGAGACAAGGACATGAAAAGCACAATAGAAGTAAATAATATATAATGGAAGAAACAAGAGAATAGAACTTGCAACAATGAGCTTTCCAACCTCTTGTATGTTCACTCTCAATCATTGTAGGAAGGTAAAAGAGAAAAACTGAATATTTTGAGTTTCATAATAAATATTTGTAGATTACAGCTATTTCTGGGACTACATGAAGATAATTGTTTGTCAGACACGAACAAATCGAAGTTCTAAAGACTCATTTGGCCTCACCATTCAAACCCAAGGGACACACATGGATGGACCTTAAAAACCCATTTGGGCTACCCATCCAGTTGCATCCCCACCTATACTCATAGCCCAGGTTTAAAAAATCACGACTCCGACCTTTTTCTTCTTCTTTTTTTTTTTTCCCGAGTTACTAAACTGGGACTTACGCCTTACTTCCTCAATCAATCACTATCTAATAGTATATTGATGTAGGTTGATTACAATCAACAAGCTAG
This sequence comes from Magnolia kwangsiensis, assembly GCA_037074715.1. Lineage (NCBI taxonomy): Eukaryota > Viridiplantae > Streptophyta > Magnoliopsida > Magnoliales > Magnoliaceae > Magnolia > Magnolia kwangsiensis. The sequence continues at coordinate 80,668,871 of CM073586.1, read as the reverse complement.
ATGTATAAAGAACACATAATATCAAAATTAAGACAATCAAATTCTGAAGTAAAGAAATTAAGCGCAAATGTTTTGTTTATTTCAACAAAACTACTAGTGAGCAACAACATGGTATAACACAAGCAACAAGGTGAACTTAAAAAAATTGTTAGATACTTATATCTGCTACCCGTTCACTTGTACCTAAAAATACAAATTGCCACTAGTTTAACCTATATGGTGAGTCCTATAAATGCAACATCAACAATTGCTCCAAATTAAAGCTCAAAACTCATAGGCATCGCTCACAACTGACCAAATCAACTAGGATCAGGAGACCAAAAGAAAACTCTGAAAGAACTCATCAACAACTAGTATCACTCATATTGACTCATAAGTAACAGGTTGGCGGTGACTTTTCTGAGAAAACTGAACCTAAACTAGGCATCTCTTGAAATTTTAACTTCTTTCAGTTTTTCCAGAAGGCATAGCTGATAACATTAGTTAACTTGCAGAAAATAACAGTCATCAAACATATCTAACACATTTAAAACTTATATAGAATGAAAAAAAAAAAAAACCATTTACAACTATAACCTAATACCCACCTAGAATGCAGAGCACGACACATCTTTTCGGGAACTTTTGGACTGTAGAAGTTATATGAGTAATGATCTCTATAACCTGTTGTTGGACCTGGATTCATTCACGAGAATTTGACTGCACTGCTATACATAAAATATTAAAAATAAAGGACAAAATGAAAGGATGAAGTACCTGAACATTTTTCTCACCCCATCCAGGAACAGCGCAGAGAAAATGGATCAAGATTTTTGCAGACTGGTCAAGGTTGTCAAGACCTTCTACTGCCTGTTTTAACGAGATAATTGCTGCCAACAGAATAGAGCTTATGAAGTACATCTTTTTTTTTCTAGAGAGAGAGATGACAAGAATTAATATTTTTATTAAACCATTGCTAAGAGATCAAGGCATGCAACAAAAGAATACAAGGCAGTCAAAACTATGAAAAACAGGCAAAAAGGAAGGCAGATCTCGCCTCCAAGCAATCTCTAACTAATTCAAGTCAAATCAAAGAATCAAGCCAAAGTCCCAAACTCAGGGAATTCATATTTAAGCCGGAGCCCATCTTGAGAAAATCATGTCCCCAAGCACACTCCTTGTGATTTGCGGTAATATTACAAGTGATCAATTAAACACGGGACTCTTTGTCATAGCCCATACTTCTAATGGAGCATTACGAAACAAAATAAGGAGGTACCTGTAAACCAATTAAGTCATCTGACGGACAGTAAGGCAACTAGTTCAGAAAGAACAAAAACTCTCATATAACTCCAGACCTTGCTTTCCACAAAATAAATCAAGAAATGGAAGAAACAAAAAAATAGTAGAATGGAAACCAGTAGTGCAGCTCGAACCAATTTTTTTTTTTTTTTTTTTTTAAATCTCACAATTTTACTGATGTGTGAAAAGGAGTGAGTACGGCATCTGATAGACAAGGCTTTCCCATCATTAACACACCCAGGCTTGCATGAATTAAAAGTATAATCAGTGAAGACCACCAACAACATGTTCAAGTCATAAGAGACTGAATGCACAATAGCAGCAGCAAAAAAAAAAAAAAAAAGGAAGAAGAAGAAGAAAAAGTTCACGTACCCTAAGAGTATCCAATTCAGGCCCTTCTAAGGTATCATAGTAGCGATCTACTGGTGACATTTTTCTTATAATTAATTTAATTTGACTTATTTCTAGAAAACTTGAGGCATTGCAAACATCTCTCTCATGAAACTCATACTTTCCTGTCACTCTTTTTCTGTATGCAGCATTTCCTACTGATAAAAAACCACCAACTTGTCATTGGCCCTCAAATAAGAAACTAAGGCCATCATTCAATGCATGACATTAGAAAAGCTTACCAGATCAGGCAAATGTGAACCAATCGAAACAAGAAGACCTGCTGCTGCCCTTTGCCAATCAGCATTGAGTTCCTACAAAAGAGAATATTTAGAAGATGTGAGAAGTCCAGATTGCGTCCATTTACCATGTATTACAAATAGCTCCAGTGCAAGTGAATTAACCACAAATTCAGATATATTCCTGTGAGAAAGACTCAAAAACAAGTAAACATATTCAGTTACAAAATCCAAAGCTGACATTAGTGTGAGTCCATCCAAGCTGCCCAACTATCATGGGCGCCATTGAATATGGCTATGATGGAGACTACGTTATCCAAAACTTCTGTGACCTCAAAAAGGGATTCAATGGTAGACGTTCAATCCCCCACTGGTTTTTGCAGTGTGGTCCACTGGTTTTTGTGTTGGGTCTATTTTCAATCTGTTTTTACTTTAAAAAAAAAAAAAAAAAATCTTTTATGTATGATGAGAAATTGGTTTCTAATGTAGAATTTGCTTGGCTAGTTCGGAGAGTTTTTTTTTAAAAAAACATAGTTAATTGCATAAGCATACATTCATACACATGGCCGTAAATAATTAATTAATTAATTAAAAAAACTCACTATTCTATATGGCTCATCATGATTTGAAATTAATTCCATGAGTTTTCAATTAAAATCATACTTACATATATTTCAGTGAGAGGAGGCTTGATAGCTGGAGACCTAATTGTTACCTTGCAGCAGAGTGCATATTAAATAATAAGTTCAAAATACAACCTGAATAGTAATAAAAATAACCAATTCAAGTCCAAGCATTGAATTGTTGTTGATCCAATAACATATCAGGTGTTTTAACCGAAATGAAGCTTCCACAAACATGATCGTGAACAAAATAATGACCCAAGATATATGATGCAAGATAAATAGCTTGGTCTAATTAAAATACCAACATCCTGAATAGTTTGGTCTAATTAAAATATGATGCAACATGTATGTATCTTGGAGCTGAGCAAGCTACGAACATAGACGCTGAATAGTTTGAAAAAGAAAAGAAAAGATATGAAAACCATCATCCTGAATAAAACCATAGTGAAGGTAAAGGACAAATTCTGTTAGCAATATAAAAATGGAAATGGACATGGAGCTTCAAAACATTCTGTTGATTCTCCCTTGTTAATGGAAAATCAATAACCTGCATTGCCAGAAAAACATGAAAGAACAACACCAAGAAATCCCTTGAGAAAGAAGAAGAAAACACACGCACGCATGCAACTAGCTCAGGCAAGTAGTTAGTATATGACAAACCATTCCTTCCATCTACAACATAAGTTGGCCACCCCATTGTTGCTTCAGCTTCGTTAAAAGGCTTTGTTCATGGTCAACATTCGTGCTCCTGTCAAACAACAAAAGATAATCCAGAAACCTTCCTTGACTAAGGAAATCATTTACTATAATCTAAATCATAGAAAAGTCTTTCAAGAGGGACAACCTTTTGCATTTTAACAGTTAAAAAGTTCAAACGTTCAGATTTCACAATTTTTTGCTTATTCTTTAGTAATTCATATGCCTGAAACAGATTTAGCAAACCATATTATCTTTGATTTTTTACCTTCATTACAGTTTCTTCCTTCCACATATCAAATCCCTTGAAGAAAGACCTTGAAGAAGTACCTAATACATACATACAAAAAAAATCAATGTACAAATAAGCCCAATTCAAATTAATGAAAGCAAAAAAAAAAAAAAACATTGCACGATTCCCCTGCAGGGGGATACATTAAATGATCAGAGAGCACAAACAGGAAAGAGAGGAAAAAAAGAAAAGAAAAGAAAAGAAAAGAAAAGCATGCCACACCTAATATATCAATAAGAACCTAGGCAAGATAATGAAATAATCGAGATAATATAAATCTAGCTAATACATGCTAAATTCTATAGAAAACCAGATCTATAGATAAATCCTAAAGAGAGAAAGTAAGAAGCAGAACACATCGGTTACAAATCTGTGGGTATGGGTAGGGTAGAACATAACCTGATCATGCCAGCCTAGATAGTTCTTGAATTCCCACTCTAGTTACTCTCGAAAGGGCTCAAACTTCTTTCCATAATACTGCTTAGCAACAGTCCTGAACTTCTCGATTCCCCATTCATAGATCAAATACTTCATTCTGCTTAACAATCCTAAACCCAAGGCAGCTTTTGTTTCAAGAAGTACAAATGTATCAAGCTTAACAAATATCAAGGCAAATATAAACCCAAAAAAGCAATGAAAAGAAGAAACAATATCCCAGAGATGAAAATTGTAAGAAATGATGAGTACATAACTTTTTTAAAAAAAAAAAAAAAACAAAAGCAACTAAGAAAAAGAAACATTCACTGACCCTTATGTCAAATATCCATTTAAAACCTAAGCAATGTCAGGGTACCACAATCTCTGTTCATTCTGGAAAAGAAAAAATAAATAAATAATTTACTAAGAAGCATCATTGTGTTTAATTTATCAAGGCTAACATTCACTGACCCCTATGTCAAATATCTAAAAGAATGGCAAATCTAAGATTATATGCCATAATTTCATCAGTTTCTGAAATCATTATATCAAAGCTACATCATAATGCTGACATAAGAAATGGATTATTTCTATCCCTGCAGAAACAATATAGGGGACAAAAAGTTGCTGGAAATGAAATAAAAGAACACAAAAAGAAAGCTAGCTAAGGTATTCTTGGATATTTTTTGAGGCTTGACGCATAAGCCTCTAGTGTGCCACAAGTGCACCTCATCCTATAAAGGTCTCAGAGGTATGCTTCTTTGTTGAAGCATGCATCCGGAATGTTGGGTGCACTTCAGCCTGAAAGGTCCTCAATGTGGTTCTCAGGGGAACTGAGCTCATCCTCAATAGAGAAAACTGTGCTGTAACGATCACCCCTCACTGGTAGTCAAAGGAGATGTAGAATCCAAGAATGACCAGAGGAAGGCCCTGGTAACCATTGATGACAACAGATCAGATCTGGAATTTTGAACTCCAAAAAGCAGCACTGCCACTCATACATATGACTTATGATAGAATAACTGCATGTCATAATTATATTCAAGGTACCAGATTTCACTACATAATAGATATACGTATCATCACCATCATCATCATAATCCCGTCCTAGTAATTTGGGATCAGTTTTACAAATCATGTTTCACCAATCAATCCCAAGGCCATCTATACACACAATACTAAGTATACACTATACAGGAAAACAAATATCTGAACCCAATTATTCCATGCTTACACCCTATTGTTGTTTTCTTTATTAGACAATAAAGAATAGGCAAAAGGTAGAAAACAGCATCGAAGAAGGGGTTTACGCATCACAAGATGACAGCTTAGATATCATTTCCTAGATACATATTATTGCACAGGTGCACATTAAGTTATATAAGATATAAGATATATCATCATAGCATTTATATGACTCATAACATTTATATGACTTATATCGTCAATTTATTTAAAGCTGAAAAGAAGGTTAGAAAAAAGATACATAAGCTAGATGATGTGAGATCATCCATGCCACAGTGGCAAGACCCACGCCCCCAAAAATCTCTCAATTTCCTCCTTGTTATGCCCGTTGAAGACTTGTGAGCATGATGCCCAAGAAACAACAACCTTCTTGGCATCTCAGAGTGTTCGGATTTGCTAGTGATGTTCTGGTAGTCCGTTCTGGAACCTTTTTGGTGTCTCAGAGTGTTCAGATTTTCTAGTGATGTTCTGTTATTCCGTTCTTTCGAGATAACCAACAGACTTGGTGTTCATATTCCTAGCCTTCTTCCCCATTGCATTGCATAATAAGAATCCCCTTCAACCACTGCCAATCCAGAGCTCTTCTGTCCATTGAGTCAGAGTAACAAAGACTGACACCTACATCCATCTCCATTGACAATTTGTATACGAAAAGGTTTTTCATTGACATGAATTGTTCTTTCATCAGTCAAGAAACAACTCAACATCTTTAGATTAGTAAAATCCTCGAGAGCACCATATGTTGTTGTTTCCTGACCAACGACAACACATACAAGTATAAAGTGAACCCATTGCTTCTTTCATCAATCAAGAAATGCTACAGTGCTCTTAGAGCACCATAGGTTGTTGTTTCCTGACCAACGGCAACACATACAGTAGACAGATGTTACAAGCGCACGTTAGCAAAACCTTAAGAAGAAGTACGAAAACCTAGCGAGATCTACAGATTCTACTAGAGAGAGATTTAAGAAAAAAAAATTAAATGAAATGAAATCAAGAGAGGAGAAATCATACATCAATCTGTCTGCTCGAGATGAGCGGCGAGGAGCTCTTCTTGCATCGGAGCAGTCATGGCGAGCATCTAATTTTACCTGCATTCCTACGTAAAGCACAAGGGAGTTTATTAGGGATGTTGCAGGGAGAGGGAGATCGTGAGAGGGAGGGAGAGGGAGATCGAGAGAGAGAGGGTCGAGATCGGAAGAGGGAGAGGGAGATCGAGGGAGAGGGAGGGAGAGTGAGAGGGAGATCGAGAGAGAGGGTTGAGATCGAGAGAGAGGGAGATTGTGAGAGAGGGTTGAGATCGAGAGAGAGGGTTGAGATCGAGAGAAAGGGAGATCGTGAGAGAGGGTTGAGAACGGGAGAGGGAGATCGAGGGAGATTGGGAGAGGGAGATCGAGGGAGATTGAGAGAGGGAGAGGGAGGTGGAGAGGAAGACGTAGGCGGCGATGGATGTAAATGAAGGATTTTAGGGCGTTTTGGTGTTGGAAATGAAGAAAAATATTCGGTAGTCTGTGGTAAGTTAAAAGTAATGTGGCTCTCGGGCCATTTGGGGTCTACTCAGAGGTTATTAATAGAATCTATTCCATCCATCTGTTTCAAAATAAAATAATAATACATAATAATAATAAATCAGAATAGAAAACACTCAATCAGGACACACCAACAAAACACTAGAAATAACGGGGTACAACAATAACCAGCTGAGTACGGTTGAATACGGTTTCAAATCAGGAGCGGCTTATAGCCGTTTCTGAACCAAACTCCCGACCGTACCTGACCGACGATTTTGGTGTAGTGAAAGTCAATCGTTTTAGGTTATAGGATATTTTGGCTTATCTTTGTTTACTAAAGACAATTCAATTTAGTATTGGTTGAGATTGTAGATGAACAAGGCACATTAAGTTATAAGTCTTTCAAATTTATTGCAGATTGCTAATGCTCTTTTACTACAATGCAACAATGACACTTGGCATATTGCAAAAGCTTGGGTTTATGTTTGTATCATTTAGTTGATATTTGGATGGATTAATGTAGTTTGGGTTTAGATGGATGTGAATGAGAATATGATGAAATATATTATATAACAGGTGTATACTAGGAAGAATATCTGTGAAATTTATTGTAACAGGTGTATATCAGGAATTGGTGCGGAATTATTTTTTTAAAAAAAGAGACTTTTACCTACGAAACTTTTCGCAGGTAAAAGTTTTGTAATTATTTTTAGCAATGAATATAGCGAAAAAAGTTTCGTCGCTAAAAGTCTAGCAATTATTTTTAGTGAAAAAAAGTACTGTTGCTAAAAGTTAAACAATTCATTTTAAGTGACGAAAATTTTTGTCGCTAAAAGTCTGGTGATTATTATCGAATATTTTTCAGCGACGAAACTTTTCGTTGTTAAAAGTCTTGTAATTATTTATAGTGACAAAAACTATCGTTGCTAAACGTCTAGCAATTAGCTTTTAGCGACAAAAATTTTCGTCGATAAAAGTCTTGTAATTATTTTTAGCGACGAATATTTTCATCGCTAAAACTTTATAAAATATTTTTAGTGATGAAAATTTTCATCGCTAAAAGTCTTGTAATTATTTTTAGCGACGAAAACTATCGTTGCTAAAAGGTTAACAATTAATTTCTAGCAACGAAAATTTTCATCGCTAAAAGTTTTGTACTTATTTTTAGTGACGAAAATATTCATCGCTAAAAGTTTTGTAATTATTTTTAGTGACAAAAATTTTCGTTGTTAAAATACTTACTTTTGGCGACGATTCAAATTTTTCATCGATAATATCCTTTTGTCTCGGTCTTTTAGCGACGAAAATTTTCGTCTCTAAAAGTAAAATTTCTTGTAGTGGCATGTCGTCCAACTGTGGTATTGGAAACCGATATTTGATAGTAATGTTGTTGATTGCTCTGCTGTTGACACACATACGCCAGCTTCCATCTTTTTTCAGCGTTAATAATGCTTGTATAGCACATGGGCTCATGTTCTCTCTCAATAGACCCTTACGGATCAATTCCTCCACTTGCCTCTGAAGTATCTCACACTCATTCGAACTCATCCGATAATGAGGGCGGTTGGTCAGGCTAGCCCCATGGATGAGGTTTATGTGATGTTGGATGTCCCTCATGGGGGGCAATCCATCAGGTAGATCTTCAGGCCAAGCTTCTTTGAATTCATTTAGTAACAGTCTTAAACTTAGAGGGATGTTTGAGAGTTCCTTTTCCTCGACCTTCACCACTACGGCATATACCTCGCCGGTTTTCTTAGATTCCTCCATGAAATCTCGAATGGTTAAGATGAAACTCTCCTCTACTTTAGAGGCTTCAGGGTGGTTTTCTGGTGTCATAGGGGCAATGATTATTTTTTGACTATCCTTGACGAATATGCAGACATTGTTTCATCCTCAATAGGTGGCATCACGGTCCGACTGTCAGGGTCAACTGAGTAGCATATAACAAGCTTCCATATCGACCACATTACAAAGTATTCGATCCTTATAATGTTTACCAATTGAAAACGAGATATGCATTGTTCAGTTATCTTGGTCTTATTCACCTTTTTATCCAGCCAACTGAGTACGAGGAAGGATGTCTCATCATTGGTAGCTGCAACTTGTCCACCATCACCCTTGAGACAATGTTCTCGCTGCTACCACTGTCTATGATCATATCACAGACCTTTCCGTTGACAGTGCATCGAGTACGAAATATATTATGTTGTTGTGGATGTAATTCCTTTCGTGGGATATAGAGTAGTCGTCTCACAACTAGAGATTCACCATGATCCTCGCCCGTTATTTCATCGTCACCTGCTATTTCTTTAGTAGTTTGTTCATATTCATCAAAGCCATGATCTTCTTCTGCGGTCTCATCTTCAGTGCCCCCTTCGTTTATAGTCAAGTATGCTGCGGGACGTTGAGAAAAAATGTTTGATAAGTGGCCTGATTGGTTACAACGGTAACAATTGTTCAGCCTTGGCCGAGCATAAGGATTTGGGATCCTACTCGGGTTCACTGTTGTGGGTGCTGCCCGTTAAGGTCTGGATGAGCCACTCCCCGTATTACAGTTTGCGGGTGGAGAAGGTTGAGGACGTTCTCCTACCGGATCTTTTCCTCAAGCCAGCACTGGATCCTGTGTGGGACCCGTCATGGGGGGTTAATTTGAAGGATATGGACGAGCAGGAGCTCTTGGAAGTTATGTTTTTGCCCTCCCTGCCAATTGAACTGCTTCATCCACGGTCCCTACTGGGTACATCTGAACTCGGTCCTGAATTACCGGTCGTAACCCACTTATAAATCGTGCCACCTTCTGTGGCTCAGATTCTGACAGATCGTTTCGTGTAGCCAACCACTAGAATTCTTCAGTATAATTTGTAACAGTTCGATTTTCTTGTTGGTAATTTTAGTATTGTTGGAATAATACCTGCTCACAATCACTGGGGAGAAATCGTGATCGAAGAAAGCGTCTCATCCGTGGCCATAATGAGATGGGGGCCTTGTTTTGACAGACTTGTAAGAGTTGTGATTGTTCCCACCATGCAGAAGCACCAGATTTTAACTTAAATGCTACCAATTTTACTTTTTTATGATCTGACACGTCCATATAATCGAAATATCTCTCTACTTCGGCTAGCCAATCAAGAAAATCTTCTATACGTAAGAAACCGTTAAAACTAGGAAGTTCAGCCTTACCTCGATAGTCTCTTTCAGCATGATCTAGATGATCGCCTCCATGGATTGGTCGTTGGGCAAAACCCTCATTAATGTCCTTGTTGCTAGAACTTGAATCATCTGGTGTATCCTTACGATTTTCGACTGGTAGTGCTCTCTAGAAATCGAGGTTGCATTGTACAGCAACTACGGGTGGTGGAGCACCGCCTAAGATTTGGGGTGGAAGTAGCTCATCCGCAAGACGGTCAAGGGTTTCCTGCAGCCCTTGCATGGTCAACTGATTCTCCTAATGCAAAGCTTTCATTCCTTCCGAAAAATAATGAATCCCTAGATCACCGTCCACAGGATTTTGATTCAAACCTTCATTGTTTGCCATCGGCCCGCGAGAAAATCTTGCTTTGATTCCAATTGATGCAGGGATGAACATGATGAGGTTGATCACCGTCTTCCTCAAGGATAACTACTCCAAATCCATGGAGCTTCTCTGGACTCCTCACAAAGACTTCTCGAATCCACGAGGAAAGAAAGCAAGAGAATAGAAATAAATTCTAATAAAATTTGAAATTGATTAATGAATGAATAAAAACGAGTTCACAACCCTTTAAATAAGGGAACCAAGCAATAGGAAAGAAATCAGAATCAAACTACAACTAAAACTCCTAGAATCCGCGACTTACTATAAATAGTAAACTTACTATTTATAGACGGTCGTGGTGATGTCTACTAGTGCGCAAGGTTTTCGGCCAAAACTAGCAAGTGTCCTATTTGGCTTCACCAAACCGTTCTCCTAATTATTCTAAGCACTTTTCATGTTGGACACAACTACTAAAGCCCAACGGATGAAGAGTTATAATCAAACTAAAACTTACTATTTATAGTAAAAACGAAAATAAAACAGGGAAACGACCATCGATCAAGGGGTTTTTTCATAAATCCAACTTGCGCAACCCAGCATAGCGGGGTTGGTTGGCTAAAGTAGCTCGTTGTACCCCAAAATCAAATATTTTACGTCAAACAACTCATTTCAGATTGCGAGATACGCCCAATCTAAGGTCCAACGGTCCGGATCACTTCTGTCGTCAACCGGGCCTTTTCTGATCCATCTTGGCCATGAAACTATCTGCAACCCACTCTATATCAATTAGGGGACGTTTGGGTTGTAGGTTAATTGACATAATCTACTTATGCCTCAAGTGGCTTATCCTAGTTTCTACTTATTAAGCATATATGTATGTTTGGTGAACAACACATTTATCAGCCTCTCTTTCATCTCTAGTGATGCCTCTCTTCAGAAACTTGTGAAAAGTAGAAAAGCTTTAAAAAAATAATAACTAAAGTGATTAACTAATTGACGTAGGGGAGGACGTGATGAGATCTATCACCGTCTTCCTCAATCGATAAATACCATGAATCCACAAGAGAATCCTGAATCTAGGATAAGAAATAGAATTTCTAAGAAATTTTAATTGATATATATATATATATATATATATATATATATATATATATATATATATATATATATATATATATATATATATATATATAAAGAGTTTAACATGTTTAAGTAACTCTAAACATATCCTAAAATCGTAATCAAAGAATCTTAATCAAACAAGGAAACAACTTCAGAAAAATATGCAAATTTTTTTTGCCCGCCTACCTATCGTCAACCTATCAAGTCAACAGGTCGAAACAACCAAAAAGTATCCAAATATTTAAAACCATAAATTTTGTGATTTTCAACCCGTCATCCCAATCTATCGACCTATCGAACTGGATTTTAACCTATTAACAAGATCTGTCAACCTATCTAAACTACAAGAAATCATCCAGCAAGTAATCTGGAACAATATTTCGGCTTATAAAACAATATGTTGACTTGTTTAAACTAAACAAAATCAGCCATAATCTGAAATTTCAGGTGGAATTTTGACCCGTCACTACACCAAAATTCATATTTCAATTGTCTTGAACCATTTAGGAACATTTTTCAACCATTGTTAAATAGTGTCGCAAAAAATTAGGGACGGTTGAAATCCGTTGTAAATTTTTAATTTCAGACTAGTTTTCAATTGTTCCTAAAATAGGGTGTCGCAAATATTAGGGACGGTTGAAAACCATTGCAATTTTTAATTTCAGCACAATTCTAAATCCTTCATTTTTGGGAATGGTATTTTTCTTATTTAGGAACAGTTTTGAACCCTTATTTAGGAAGGGCCAGTAAAAGCAGTGTGCAAAAGCCAGTAAATTTTTTGTTTTTTTTTTCGATTGGAACCTGTATTTAAAAAAATATATAAAAAAATTGAAACCTAAAGAACGTTGTAGTACAATTAAAAATGACCACAAATCCTATCTTAGTAATGTAATTAGGAATCCAAAGATTGGTTTTAGAAACCAAGTTTTGGAGTTCGAATATAGAGACAGTATTACAAGATGTTGCTTTCTTGCTATGATGCATGAAGAAGGAAATTTGAACTTGAGATCTACCAACATCACCTTTTACATAGATTTGCTCCCCTCCCTCAATTCTTTCTAGCAACAATGAAATGTGAAATGAAAAAAATAAAAATAAAAAATAAGAATAAAAAATGTAGAAGTAGATCTAAGAGCCACATTTCAATTCATCCAAAGATCAAACAAATAAAACCCAATTTAACTTGGAAAAAAAAGCCAATTCAGATAAGAAAGAAACAGATGCACCCAAATCATAGATTGGCAAGAAACCGATAAATATGGAGAAACTCAATTGAATAACCAAACCGACAAATGCTAAAAAAAACCATGAACCAAGTACTAGATTTAGCTCGGGGGAGAAATTTGAATTTAAAATCTAACATCATTACCTTATATGAATTTTCTCCCTCCCTCTATTCTTCCCAATAACAAGGGAATCAGAAGTGGAAGGAAAAAATAGCAGATCTCATAATCTCTAGCCTGCTCAATTTGAGCGATCTTTTGAAACCTGCATAAGAGTAACAACTCATGTTTAAGGCCTACAGCAATTAATATTCAAAAAAAAAAAAAAGAATCATATTTCAAGTACAAGACAAAAATATATGAATTTCTAGCCATAGGTCACCCTTGAAAGCTGTTTTAGCGACTGCTGCATAAAACCTGTCCATAAAGTGTATTATCGCGACATTGTGTACATCCAGTAAATGTTGGAAATTACACAAGACCAGTTTTAACTTACATCCCTAGAGTCATTACTGTCAAGACACCTGAAACATTAGCCCCATCTTGAGCCTAGCAGAAAAACATGGTAGACATTTTACGAAGTGGTGAGGATAAAAAATGAATAGTAAAATAGGTGTCACCTTTGCATCAAATCCATCATATTTTACTATTCTTTTTCCATTGATATGGTATTTGGCATGAAAGCAAGCGAAAAGAAAGAAAATTATGCATTCTACTGAACAACACGACAACATGCTGCATTAAAAAAAAAAAAAAAAAAGAACACGAAATCGTACAAACTAACATAAAAGCATCACATAAGACAATTTAGAAACCTGTAGCCAAAACCCAAAAGCTGAAATTTATAGCCTATGTATAAAACTTGGAATTCAGGTGCACTAAGAGAATGTATGATCTTCATCTAGGAATAGGTTCAAAAGTAGGAAGTAACCTAACATAGAAAACCAATTAACTGCAACCTAGTAAAAACAGGTGGACTGATAATTCAAGAAAAAGAATAATGATTAAGAATGAAATAGGTCTTGTGCAAATATTAGATAGGAATAGATCGTTCTAGCTTTGTTTTTATTTTTTCCTGCTCCTCTCACTGTCACTAGTGTTATGTCTCCCTTGTACTCCACTGTGTATCCACCAACCTGACACAATTACACTTTCCTATCATCATTTTCACTTCACAACACCATACTTTGTAACTAATAAAAATAAAATAAAATAAAAAAGAGAGAAAAAGAGAGACCATGTTGCCCTCAAACTGTAGTTACATTGCTACAATGTCCAGCTTAAAGTACTGAAATTGTAATTCCCTTTGACACGAATAATAAGGTAACTACAATCTGATCATTTCCACTTTATTTATAACTAAAAATAATGTAATTTAATTCCATAATGCATCCAAATGAGATCTTAGAAATCCAACAACGAATCAATAGAATAACAACAACGACAATGATAACAAACAAATGCATCATTGAAAATTGAAAACCCTACCAAAATCACACAGAAGTAAAAGAAAAGTGGAAAAGCAAAAAACGTCTCCTTTGACATCCTTCACAAGTACCCCTCTTTGGCCTCCAATATTCATATAGGAGCTAATATGGTTTTTGATGACTCCTAAGACTTGGAATTCCATTGGTTCGTCATTGCATCTTCGCTACGCTTCTAATTTCACAATCAATCTTTTCCTTCTAGTTTCACAATCAATCTTAGCTATGCACCATGAGTTGATTACAAAGACTAGCCTTATAAAGTGGAAATAATCAAACCATGATTGTGTTTCTTAGCATATATATTGAACTGTATGTCCAATTCCACTGCAATTAAATGGATGTTCAAATTCCAATTCATCATATGTCCAAACACAACCTGGATGATAAACAGTAGTCCTATTCCATGTCATATTACATGTCGACATCATGAACTCCTTTCCATTTCAATTTAGTGAAATGGATTTGATTGGTTTTGAAAGATCACATGGCCAATATTGGAGCTATTTCTGTGATTTATGTGCCAAAAATATCCATTAAAAAATGACAAAAGTGCCCCTTTTTTTACTTCAGGGTGGTTACTCACAGTTCCCCCAGATGCATTAACATACTCGATTTTATTAAGAACAAAAAAAAAAACCGGAAAACGCATTCTGACACCATGTTGCATTTATACACGTGTGTTTAAAACGTTAGGATTTATGCCATGCACCTATCCGAAATGTTGTAACCTGCGAGGTCCCTGTTCCAGTACTTCACATGCATGTGTTGATCCTGTCCATCCATCTAGGGGACTGCACGGGTCAGTAAAAAAGAGCAGCAGTCATCATGCCATGTTGGAAATTCCAGCAGTCATGTGGTGTCATACAGCTTGCAAAACATTTTCATCTTGCAACTGCGGTAGGCATCGTAGGGTTGGTGACTGTCGGGATTACTTGAAGGAATTTTATAAATTACTAACTACTTGATACAAAACCTGCATTGCCATGCCTTTTTCTAAAAGATTTTTAATAAACTACACCATTAAGTAATTATCATCATCAAAAGTTAGCTTTGGTTAAAGGAAAATAGGCGAACAAAGGGGTGCAGGCTCAGGTAGGGCCCGCTAATATTTATATCAAATTCATCCCTGCCACCAGGTACATCTCCCTAAGTTAGACCCAAGGCACAAACATCATCCCATGTGAATCTGATTAAGGTGGATGGCATGATTAAAAACAGTATACAGTTGAACACTCACCTTCCTAACTGTTTCCCTTAGTGTGGCTCACATAAATCATAGATGGGACGGATGTTTGACACCATACCTAAATTTGATTTGGCATCTAATAGTTGGAGTGGATTTTATATAATATCATGGTGGGCCACACAAAAATTAAAATTGAATGTCTGTTTTCTTTCGTAAGCCTGAGTTTTTAGTCTTAGTACTAAAGTGAGATTACACATTTAATGATCAGAGTGGATTTAATTAACGCAATATTTTGTGAGACCATATAAAATTGATGTGCATCCAATTGTTCTTAGATTCTTATATATTAAAAAATTACTAGGCACACCTTTGATTTTGAAGTGGCACACCATAATGTATATGTGAAATCCACTCGGCCATTAGATGTGGAGTTCTATGTAAGGCCCGGGGCCTAAAAATCAAGCTGACATGTCATTCAGATGGGACATACCATAGGAAACAATTGGGAGAGAGATTTCTGCCCTTTATTTTTATTTTCATAGGGCCCACCATGATGGTTATATGAAATCCACTCTAATTATTAGATGCCACACCAAAATTAAGAATGAAGCCCAAAAATTAAGTCTATCTATAATTTAAGTGGGTCACACCAAGGGAAATATTTTGGAGGTTGAGTGTTGCCCCCTTCACACCGTTTCCAATTGAGTAGTCAACTTGAATAATGGATACAACTGATTTCTGAGACCTGGGCCCAGATGGGGTGATGCACTTGTTAGTTGGGAGTGGATTTCACATAAACATCATGGTGGGTCCTTTGTGAACCACCCCTCTTTGCTTGCCAAGTTCCCTTATATGTAGAAACCATTTAAAACAAGTAATTGAAGGTAGATTTTATATTAAGCAGGTAGTTTTTATAAAATTCCCTTCCTTTAATTTAAATGACATGAATGTAGATTTACAAGGTATTTTCATTCATCCTTTCATGTAAACGACAGCAAGTCAAGTCAACAATGTTCCCTTCCCTGTGGTACTTAAAGAAATTAAGTAGCAGCTTCCTTTAGACCCTGCTTGGATTTGTGGAAAAGAATTAGAGGAAAAGGTGTTTCGTGTAAAATGCCATTTCTAAAATCCAAATGAAAAAATATTTCCCTTTATTTTTTTTAAAGAAGATTTTCTTGATTTTTATTTTATTGCCAAAATTATTATTGTTGGAAAAAAGTTTTAAAAACAATCATAAAGATTCTATTCATAAAGAATCCAAATCCAACATTTTAAATTATAGAGATTTTCATTATGTAAGTCGTGTTAGGCAACTTGAATTATAGAAAGAGCAAGATAGCCTTTTGAAACCCAAATCCAAAAGGCCGAAAATTTAAGCTGCCAAACAACCCTCCTTGGCCTGAACATGAGGATTCAAGTATCCATGAACTAATGCAACTTCAGCCATGGGTGCCATTGGCGCCAGTGGCTTATGAAAGCAAGATGTGGATAGTTGTCTTTTTTGAATCCTTATGTGTCGATATGTTTGAAAGGTGAAGAACAACCAGATGTACAAATCATGCAATTCCACTCATCAGATGAGCCACACATACATGATGGATATGAACCGTTGATTAGCTTTGTTACACCATATATTGTCCACTTCACAATAGGGTGCCATCTTAGGCACCACTCAGTTAAAATGATCAATTTCTTACTTTTTGTGCAATAGATGCTCTCATGAGATCGAAGGCAACAATGTAAGCAGCTAACCAAGTCTTCAGTTTTAACTGTTACGCTTGTTACAAGTAATCAAATGGAGATATGGGGCCCACCTGAATTGGAATCAGGGGACAATCTTGATTGTACCCAGCGTGATCTCCTATCAAATTGACCACTCGTTCCATTTATACATGTGTTTAAAACCTTATGATGTATGTCAAGCATCTCCCGGAAAGATTGTAACCTATGAGGCCTCTGTTCTGGTACTCAAAATGCATGTGGTGGTGATCCAGACGGGCTATCTGATGGACTGCACCAATCAGCAAAAAGATATGCTGCAGTTGTCATGCAATATCAGGTATTCCAGGAGTCAAGTGGTATGGTGCTGTCCAGATAGAAAGATATTTTCATCTCCTGACAACGTGGGCCCTATGAGTTTGATGATGGATATTTGAATCACTTTTTTAATTGTTGTAAGTTTCTGTGGACCAGTGTTTATGTACTTGGTAATTAGATGTTTCCAATCATCTGATTGGCTGTCGTCAGTTCTGCATTAGAAAAAAAAATAAGAACAAGATTACCCATTTATGAGGCTGCAATTATATTGTTAGGATTGTTTGATCATTGAGGCTTTTGGGCTGTGGCCCATCTCTTTGAGGGCCTATGAGATGAAGCAAACTTGTCTATGGTGATACCTTGAATTGTGTCCCATCACCAAACCCATGGAACAAAAATCAAACCAAATGGGCCTCATCCAGTGACTAGTTGCAATCATGATCACCATACATGTCTACAGTGAGATTGAAGTGAACACAATTTGAGGTACCCTCTTCCTTTTCTATTGAAACATGAGCATTCAAAAGTATCGTGCATTTTCAAGGAAGTGGTCTGTTGGATAATATGTTGAATTAAATAGACTATAAAATCGAGAACCAAAAAAGGAAAATAAATTTAGAGAAAGAAAAACTTATTGAATTGAGTCGAGGCGTGACTGAGTTACTCGGCTTGAAATCGAATTTGCTCCCCTTGGACAGTGTCCCAAGTGCAACAGGTTTCCAGAGCAATCGACCTCCAGGATACAACGACTATGACCTGGTCCCAGCGGTGCACTCACTGTACACGGGCTCGAACCACTTGCAGTTTAATCCGAAAGTTCTGAGTTGACTCAACAATGAACTCAGTAACAATGGTAAAACCGTATCAGAGAGAGTTTTATAAGACAGAGTATTTTTCGTATATTGAAACTGAAATCGGAAGTCTTTATATAGACTTCGAAATGGTGCATAAGCACCCTTTACAAAAGGTTAGGTCCGTTGGGTTTAAACCCAACGGGGACGACCAACCGGAAGGGAAGCATCTCTCTGATTTAAAACAAAAAGGTGCAAGTGCGAGTACACTCTCGCACATACAGTCCTGCGAGTACTCATACACACACACCCACGCGAGTACACTTACACCGCACCCGCACCCGCACCCACACCCGCACCCGCGCCCAGCCCAGCCCGTCGCGTCGCGCACGCGGACGCGGACACGGACTCAGACTCGACTCGGCTCAGCACGGCACTGCTCGGCTAAGCTCGGCGCGCATGTGTGGTCAATGGCATAGATTAGAGCTATTGGCATAGCCCCCCCCCCACAGGACCAAATTCTCATGCCCCCTGAAAGGGGCTCAAGCCCTAGGCAAAAAGCCTATCAAATAAACAAAAGAATTTCTTTTGTCAAATCTGATGTGGGACAAAACCAACACCTTAAAAACACCAAAATTTAAATGTGGAGGGAAAACACCGAAATTTAAAAATTCAAATTTTTATTATAAAATAAATACAACAATCCTCCACATGTTTTAAAATAAAATGCTTTCGGATTAAAGTGAAATAATTGTGCAATGGTGCCGGTGTCACGATAGACTTGAACCGACATTAGAGTAAGCAAGACAGGTCTATAGGAATCAGGTGACACCATAGTCTTGAACCTGAATCCTTTTAATGTAAATCGCAAGTACATGTCACTCACACAACTCTTCCTCTGCAAGTGATTCTGTGGTTCGGTACGTTTCGGCCATACACCATTACCTGGATTTCATGAGTGCTCTAGAGAATTCGCCTAAATTCTCATAGGAAGCGGCCTCCACCTCCACACCCATATAGGTGAATTCCATCAAGTGTATGCAGCAACTGTATACACCACCAAATATATGGCTATGGATCCATTAAGAGTTCTAAAAACTCATCCTTCTGTGTTGCTTCTCGCACTGTACACCATAGAAGGGGCTTATATAACTCAGTGCAATCGTCTATCTCGTGTCTTGTTGTTTACCCATTGAACCTATCTCATGGGATCTCCACTTGTATAGGTTGGGTTACCGACACTGGCAGCTCATATATTAGGCTCAGCCTCATTCCCTTCGATGTATCATTGACTAACTTTTTAGATAGTCCTTTGGTCAGAGGATCTGCTAGATTCTTTTCTGACCTCACAAAGTCAATAGATATGATTCCATCACGCAACATATGTTTCACTATGTTGTGTCTGAGTCTAATATGCCTGCTTTTTTCATTATATATTTTACTTTTTACTTTCGCTATAGCTGCTTAACAGTCACAATGAATAGACACGGCTGATACAGGCTTTGGCCATAATGGTATATCAGCTAAGAGATTTCTAAGCCACTCAGCTTCTGATCCAGCCTTTTCTAAGGCAATAAACTTGAATTTCATAGTCGACCGAGCAATACATGTTTGCTTGGTGAACTTCCAAGAGACTGCTCCTCCACCCAAAGTGAAGATATATCCACTAGTGGATTTTGTCTCATCTGAATCACTGATCCAGTTAGCATCACTATATCCTTCTAATATAGCAGGATAACCATTATAATGTAAACTATAGGCCATACTGCCTTTTAGATATCGCAAAATTCTAGACAATGCATTCCAATGATCTTTTTCAGGGTTATGTGTATATCTACTTAGCCTTCCTACTGCAAAAGCTATGTCAGGTCTAGTGCAGTTTGTTAGATACATGAGGCTACTAATTATTCTGGAATATTCCAATTGAGACACACTATTTTCTGTATTCTTCATGAGAGGCACACTATAATCATAAGGAGTACTGACAGGTAAACAGTCAAAATGGTTAAACTTTCTCAATATCTTCTCAATGTAATGAGATTGTGATAATATAATAACACCATTTTTTCTGGTTACTTCAATACCCAAGATTACACTTGCCTCTCCTAAGTCTTTCATGTCAAACTTAGATGACAAAAATTTTTTAGTTGCATTAACTAATTTAATATTAGTTCCAAAAATAAGCATGTCATCAACATAAAGACATATAATAACATAATCATTTTCAAAAATTTTACTATATACACATCTATCTACATCATTTATATGATAATCATTTGATTTTAAAACACCATCAAATTTTTCATGCCATTGTTTAGGAGCCTGTTTTAAACCATATAGTGATTTAATTAATCTACATACTTTATTTTCTTTACCTAATATCTTATAACCCTCAGGTTGCTCCATATATATTTCTTCTTCTAAGTCTCCATTTAGGAAAGTCGTCTTAACATCCATCTAGTGTACCACTAGTTTATATATGGAGGCTATCGCTATTAAGACTCTAATAGTTGTAATCCTAGTTACAGGGGAATATGTATCAAAGTAATCTATTCCTTCCTTTTGTTTAAAACCTTTCGCTATTAACCTAGCCTTAAACTTATCAATAGTTCCATCTGGTTTTAGTTTCTTTCTAAACACCCATTTACAGCCTATTGGTTTGTTACCAAGTGGTAGGTCTACAAGTTTCCAAGTATTATTAGATATAATAGATTCTAACTCATCATTTATTGCTTCCTTTCAAAAGGTTGCATCTGAAGAGTTAATAGCTTCTAAATAAGTTGTAGGATCATCTTCTACTAAGAATGTGAAAAAATTATCTCATAGATTAGTTTCTCTTCTAATCCTAACACTTTTTCTTGGTTGTATCTCTTCTACTACTTTCTCGTAGGCATTTTTACTAGTAGATGTAATATTTGATTCATTAACTTCTTTTATTCCTATAGATCTAGATTTCATAGGGAATACGTTCTCAAAGAACTCTGCATCCCTAGCTTCTATAATTGTATTAGGATTTAGAATATTATCCTTAGTTTTTAAAACTAGAAACCTATAGACCGCACTGTTTTGTGCATACCCTATAAATACACAGTCGGTCGTTTTAGGACCCAACTTTCTTTTTTTAGTTTCAGGTAATCCTACTTTAGCAAGACACCCCCACACTTTAATATATTTATAACTAGGAATATGATTCTTCCAAAGTTCATATGGTGTTTGTTCAGAAGATTTAGATGGAATCCTGTTTAGGATATAACAAGCAGATAAAATTGCTTCTCCCCACATATTTGAGGGTAAGCCTGAACTATTTAACATGGCATTCATCATTTCTTTTAGAGTTTTGTTCTTACGTTCTGCTATTCTATTTTGTTCTGGTGTATAAGGAGCTGTAATTTCGTGAATTATTCCATTCTTTTCACATAATTCTCTAAATTGAGAAGATTCATATTCACCTCCTCTATCTATTCTAAGTCTTTTAATTTTTATATTTAATTGATTTTTAACTTCAATTTTGTATTTAGAAAAAGTATCTAAAGCTTCATCTTTGTTCCTTAACAGATATACTCTAGTGAACCTAGAGTAGTCATCTACAAAAGTTATATAATATCTTTTTTCACCTCTAGACATGTGATTTCTAAAATCACATAAGTCACTGTGTATCAACTCTAATAGAACAGATGATCTTTCTATTTGTTTAAAGGATTTTCTAATGAATTTTGATTCTACACATGTTTCACATTTTTCAAACTCTTCATTAGATATATTAGGTAATAAACCTAATCTTTTCATTTTCTTTAAAGATGTCACATTCACATGACCTAATCTATTATGCTATAGATAAAAAGGTTCAACGATATAAACAGAACTAGATGTTTTCTTATTATCATTGGATACATTTACAATGAATAAACCATCGCTACAGTACCCCTTACCAACAAAGGTTCCATTTTTAGTCATTACAAGCTTATCTGAATCAAATACTAACTTGAAACCATCCTTATTGAGGAGCGAACCAGAGACCAAGTTTCTTCTAATGTCAGGCACATGTAGGACATCATTCAACATTAAAGTCTTTCCAGAAGTGAGTTTCAGAAGTACTTTTCCTTTCCCTACAACTGGAGACGTTCTAGCATTTCCCATGAACACCTGTTCATCATCTCCTGATACTTGGTAAGAGGTAAACATGCTACGATCCTTGCACATGTGTCTAGTTGCACCAGTATCTAGCACCCACTCCAAGTTGTTTATAAGGAATACTTCTGACACCACAGCCAATATTATGTCAGACTCATTGCTTGTTTCTGTAAGATTAGCTTACGGCTTATCTTTATTTTTTTTAAGCCTGCAGGTTTTAACATGATGCCCAGGCTTTCCACAGTTGTAGCAGTTTTCCTTTTTCTTGAATTGATTGTTTGTATTTTTCTTTTTGAGCCTGCATTCATTTGCATAATGTCCAGGTTTGCCACAGTTATGACAGTTGCCCTTTTTCTTATTATTTGTCCGACTTGATTCCATAAGATTCGCCTTTGAATCTATCTCATTTTTATTTCTTTTTGGTCCCTGATTCTATTGGCCTCCTCTATTCGTATGTGTACGATAGTGGTTTTCAAAGAAACACCGTTCTTCTTATGTTTCATTCTATTTTTATATTCTTTCCAGGAGGGCGGTAACTTTTCTATTAACGCTCCTGATAGAAACACTTCATCCAACTTAATTCTTTCTATCGATAGTTCGTGAATTAGACCTTGAAAGTCGTGAATATGATTTGTGACAGATTTATCGTCTGTCATTTCATAGTGAAGGAAATTAGCAATTGCATGTTTCTTAGCACCTGCATCTTCTAATATGTATTTCTTTTCTAAAGCAATCCATATGTCTTTAGCAGAGGCGTAAGAAGCATACACATCATATAGTTCGTTGGATAAAGAGTTTAGAATATAATTTTTACAATTATTTTCATCTGTTACTTCATTTTGATTTGCTGGATCTATAGTAAATGATTCAGATAAAATGTATGAAACTTTTAGGGTGGTAAGAGTGAACATCAATTTCTGTTTCCACCGTTTAAAGGATTGTCCAGCGAACGGTTCGATTTTAACTAACTCAGTAGAAGCATTTACTGTTACTGTAGCCATAGTCTATGTAATTCAACAAATTCGATTTCAAGATTGTTGGATAATATGTTGAATTAAATAGACTATAAAATCGAGAACCAAAAAAGGAAAATAAATTTAGAGAAAGAAAAACTTATTGAATTGAGTCGAGGCGTGACTGAGTCACTCGGCTAGAAATCGAATTTGCTCCCCTTGGACAGCGTCCCAAGTGCAACAGGTTTCCAGAGCAATCGACCTCCAGGATACAACAACTATGACCCGGTCCCAGCGGTGCACTCACTGTACATGGGCTCGAACCACTTGCAGTTTAATCCGAAAGTGCTGAGTTGACTGAGCAATGAACTCAGTAACAATGGTAAAACCGTATCAGAGAGAGTTTTATAAGACAGAGTATTTTTCGTATATTGAAACTGGAATCGGAAGTCTTTATATAGAGTCTGAAATGGTGCATAAGCACCCTTTACAAAAGGTTAGGTCCGTTGGGTTTAAACCCAACAGGGGTGACCAACCGGAAGGGAAGCATCTCTCTGGTTTAAAACGAAAAGGCACAAGTGCGAATACACTCTATAAACAAGAGAGTACTCTATTGGCATAGC
This sequence comes from Magnolia kwangsiensis, assembly GCA_037074715.1. Lineage (NCBI taxonomy): Eukaryota > Viridiplantae > Streptophyta > Magnoliopsida > Magnoliales > Magnoliaceae > Magnolia > Magnolia kwangsiensis. The sequence goes on along the minus strand of CM073586.1, from coordinate 80,645,107 downwards.
CCCCCACAGGACCAAATTCACATGCCCCCTGAAAGGGGCTCAAGCCTTAGGCAAAAAGCCTATCAAATAAACAAGAGAATTTCTTTTGTTAAATCCGATATGGGACAAAACCAACACCTCAAAAACACCAAAATTTAAATGTAGAGGGAAAATACCGAAATTTAAAAATTCAAATTTTTATTATAAAACAAATACAACATGGTCCACCCTATTGATGTTAGGAAAGTGATAGCATTGGCAGCTTCTTGGTGCCTTCCATGTGCTTTCTTTATCCTCCTCCTGTGGCTACTTTTTCTCTCACTTGATGGAAAATAGCATATAGGCAATATTTTCCATTTCACATTATCATTATTTTTAGTTGTTGGGGATTTTCACAGAAACAAGAAAAGATGGCAGAAGCATTTCTCTCTGCTTTTGTTAAAACAATGCTGGGGGAGTTGAATTCGCTGCTTCTCTAAGAGTTTGAATCAGACTCTTAAAACGAATGTCATTTCTCTAAAATAACTAGTTTCAAGAATATAGGGGATTCCAAAAAATCACTATTAAGGATTAAGCCTTAATCACAATTTTGGTGGGCCCCTTTCCTTTCAAGTCAGATTTTCATAATAAACTACTATCAAGCAATCTTTTTTCAAAGAAAAAACTTATTAATAGAGATACCAAACAGCCTTTTTGTATAATTGTAATTAAGGGGTTAAAATGCTACTTTCTTATGCAACATCTGTCATGGAGATATGGGGCCCACCTGAATTGGCATCAGGGCAGTATCTTGATTGTACCCAGCTGATCCCCTACTCAAACAGACCAGTTGGTCCATTTACACGTGTGTTTAAAACCTTAGGATTTATGCCATGCACCTATCCCAAATAAAATATTGTAACTTGCAAGGTCCCTATTCTAGTAATCAACATGCGAATGGTGATCCAGTCTGTCCATCTGGGGACTATACCGATCAGCAAAAAATGTGCAGCAATCATTGTGCGGTGCCGATAAAATTCAAGATTCAAAGATGTGGTGTCATACAACCAGCAAGATATTTTCATATCCCAGCTGCTGTGGGTCTGGCAAGGTTACGGTTGTCTGGATTACTTTTGAAGGGAATTGTGAGAAAGACATCCGCCGTTTATTTTTACACGGCTACCACTATGATGATTATATGAAATCTACTCCAACTATTAGATGGCACACCAAAATTAGGAATGGGGCTCAAAAATTAAGTTTATTTGTGATTCAGATGAGCCACACCGAAGGAAACAGTTTGGATACTAAGCGTTGCTCTGTTTGCTATTTCCAATGTATAGTCCACCTAAATCGATTGGGACCAATTTCTGAGCCCTGGGCCTAACTTGGGGTGATGCACTTGTTAGTTGAGGTGAATTTCACATAAACATCACGGTGGTTCCTATCTGAACCACCATTCTTTGCTTGCCAAGTTCCTCTAAACGTGAAAACCATTTTAGAAAGGTACCGTGAAGGTAAATTTTATTATAAGTAGGCAGTGTTTTTTTTTTAAATAAAAAAAAATTCCTTCCTTTAATTTAAATGACAGAAATGTAGATATTCATGGTATTTTCATTCATCCTTTCATGTAAAGGACAGCAAGTCAAGTCAACAATGTGCCCTCCCTGTAGTACTCAAAAGAAAGTCACCAGCAGCTTCATTAGACCCTGTTTGAATTTGTGGAATTTTTATTTTATTTTATTTTTTTATAGAGAAAATGGTGTTTCCAGGAAAATGCCATTTTTAAAAAACAAATGAAAACTGTTTCTCTTTAGTGTTTTTCAAGAAAAATTTCTTGATTTTTATTTCATTGCCAAAATTATTGTTCTGAAGGAAAAGAAAACGAAAAAGAATTTTTCATGAAGATTTTACTTACAAGGTTGTTCTTCAATTATTGTGTTTTAGAAGGGCTAAACGCATTTAACTCCATGTTATATGACAATTTTAGATCTCCTTTCTGTTTTTAATTTCTGTTAAAGTCCTTTTATATACATAGCTACACCATTTTCTAATGGCTGATTTTTAGAGAGAGATTGTTTTACATGACATCAGAGTAGAAGATCAGTCTTCAAATCCTAACAAAGAATATGTGCGTCTAATTAACCTCAATTGTGATTGAGGGGTTAAAACGCCTTATTCTTGTACTAAATCAGAACACCCTATCTAAAATGTTGCAACTTGCAAGGTCCTTGTTTTGGTATAACTTGGCACTTGTTTTGGTTTGATCCAATTCTCAGTGGACCGCACCGATCAGAAAAAAATTATAAAACACTCGTCACTTAATGTCTGAAATTTTAAGAGTCAGAGGTGGCTGTCATCCAACTAACAAGATATTTTTTGGAAGTACTTATGTAGCCCACCTTGCACAATCTAAGTTGAGCCCATCATGATATATGTGTTATATCCACTTCACCACCGTAGGGCATGAGCCAGAAGAATGAGTTGGATCCAAAACTCAAGTGGACCATGTTGGGGGTCAAATATTGTATATTAGACCCTAGTTACTACCTAAATTTATGAACATGATACTGTTTAATGCCCTATTTTAATTATGTTTGTGCTGCAAGGTGTATTTAGGAACCTAGACTGAAAAAGGGTACTAAAAGCATAGATTTAACGCTCAAAAATCGTTTAAGGGTGTGAAAACGGTGGAGCAAAGAGAGAAAGAGAGATCGTGGCCTGCCTCAGCTTTTCTTCCTTCTTCATCGGTTTTTTTCCTTCTTCCTTTTGATGTTATTTTTTAAAGACTTTAGCCCTACCATGTCTATGATAGGCTAAGCCTCTTAGCTAGGGCTAAGAGGTGAAGCTTGTAGTGTGATGGGAGACGTTTTGTTTATGCCTTTTGATTCATGTTTAAACTGAACTGATTTTGATTCTACTTTGATTATAAGGAATGCCTTTAGTTTTTAATGGTTTGTTATGACTTAAATTACAATAGATCCGTGATAGCTTTGAGCATATTCTTTTCATTATTGAGATTATGAAGTCGGGAGGCCATGTTGTTCACTATCATCTCCTAGGCATAGTTGAATGATGGAACCCTTCCTAACATTCATAATGATCTCAGATTGGATATGGATTGGTTAAATTTTGTTGTTTACTTTGTCTCATGGGCATGGTCTTGTGATGGAATCAAGTCTAATTCTCGCATCCTTCTTATCTCTTGAAAATTAAATAGGAAGTTTAGATTTGATTTTTAAGATTATATCAATCATAAATCTCCCTGATCTTTACAAATGGATCCTTGGCACCCTAGTTTTTCACCTTTGAATTTTACAAATTTTAGTTAATTAAATTCACAATTATTCTCTTAATTCTCTCTGATTTAGATTACATCTTCTACTAATTCTAGTTCTGGTTACTTTCAGAATACGTACAAGGTTCAGTCCCTGTGGATTCGACCTCGGTCATACTGGGATTAATACTACATCGCAGCCCTACACTTGGGGTTGTGAACAGACCACACTATAGAAAACAATGGAGATAGTGACACTCATTGTTGAAGCCTTTCTAGGGTCCACCATAAAGTTTATTTTCCTTCCAACCTATTCATTAGGTCAAATATACATGGATGAAGGGAAAACACTAACATTAGCTTGATCTTAAATTTCAATGGCCTATGAGAATTTTTCAGTGGTTGGCTTTTAATCTCCACTGTTTTCTATGATGTGGTCCACTTGAGGTTTGGATTCTTTTTTTTTTGGGGGATCATGCACTGATATGAACTCAAAAAATAGTATGGATATGAGGGGCCAATAGAACTTTGCCACGTCACACCACCAAGGTGTGTGCACACCATGAGGGAGCAGATTAGGTGTTAGCTAGTAATACTGTATATCAACACCGTTCATCCATTTCTACAGCCCATTTTAAGATGTGTTCCCAAAAATCAAGGAGATCCAAATCTCGGGTGGACCACACCTCAAGAAACAACGGTGATTGGTCGTCCACCATTAAAAACCTAAAGTGGATGCAAGAAAAAAATCATCAAGGTGGGCTCCATGGCAAGGATAACATCCACCAGGGCGTTACAACGGGAACACCTTGTGTGTTTTCATTTTCATCTCTGAACTGGAGAGGCCCCGCGGGTTTTATTGCTGTATGGATCGGGAGTGGATTAGGTGTAACTGGAAGAGGGTGTTGCCCTGACCTTATGGGGCCCGGCATGATCAATGTGTAGTGTATCCATGTTGTTCAGCCATTTTTCTATTTCACTTTATGACTTGATCCCCAAACTCAAGCAGATCCAAATCTTAGGTGGACCACACTACTAAAAACTGTGGTGAATGACCATTAAAAACTTATCGTGGGCCATAAAAGTTTTGGATAAAGCTGATCGTTGTATTTTCCCTTCCTTCATATATATATATATATATATATATATATATATATATATATATATATATATATATATATATATATATATGGGAAATGGATCTATGAGGTCAACTTCACGAGAACTTTCTATGAGATCGAGCTGTGCAGTCTCCACCATGATGTGTGTCAAACATCAACACTATGCATTTGATGGGTCTCCTTTAGGTTATGGGATATCCCAAAAAACAGCCGTATGCAGGCACTTAGTGGGGCCCACTTGAGTTTTGGATGTGGCCGAAACTTGGCCTGATCCCTCATCCAAGTGGGACACACAAAATGGATGGCATATATATATATATATATATATATATATATATATATATATATATATATATATATATATATAGATTTTGACTATATTAAGCCTCCTATGGTGAAATTCTTGGAATGTTTGGAAGTTTTAAATATACTGAAGAGATGAGCTTTGTATATTTGCTCAAACCACATTACTCTTGCACAAAAAAGGAAAAAAAAAAAGGCTATTTATAATGAAGAGAGGACTACGACTATAAGTCGTTTGGTGTATGCTTTTGTCCCATTTGTGGGCCCACTGTGATTTAAGGTTTCAATCCACACAATCCATCAGTTGTCCAATTTCATCTTAATATATATACCAAAATTTGAAGGTTATGTACAGATGAAGTGGACCACACCATAACAAATAGTATGGGTTACACGAAACCGTTAAAAATTACCAAGTGGGCCATACAACTTTCTAATTAATATGATACTTCTACTTTCCCTTCATAGATGTATATGTGATATGATTAATATGTTAGATGACATATAAACATCACTATGGGCCTCACAGACCTAACTTTGTACCATTCAGGTTAATCGCATGTAGTTATAGAAAAATGGCGGAGTGAGAAGCTGGCGAGATTCATGATTCCCAATGCCCAAAACCAACAATTGATCCTATTATTTTATCACGGGTCCCATAAAAAAGTAGATCTAATCTGTTAATAATATTCAAGGTTTATGGTTTCCTTTAAAATGTGTAATCTTCACACCGTATCGAGCTTTCAGTGGCCCATAGTAAAGAAAAAGGACCAATGGTTTACGTGTACAATACTTACTGTCTTGTTGTGTTGTAGGCCATTAAATTTGAAGATTTTGATCATTCTCTAGGCATTTTCATTCTTAAAAATTCCGAAGAGAATGGACAGAGTGGATTTAACCAAAAGCCCAAAATGGGACCTAGAGACATCACACAGAGATATGTACATGAGGCCAAAACGACCGCAAGGCCCCATACTGAACCCCGACCCTACCACTACCTCTTGAATTTTCTTCTTTAGGACCCTCCACCGCCCCTCACAGTGATGATCTCTGTCTTCGTCTTTCCATCTCCAACATCTTCTAACTTCCGTAAAAATGACAAATGAAGGTATGTGGACAAGATCTCATATTTAGACGGTCGAGGTTGAGGTTGTTTTATAGTGGATGTCAACCTCAATCCTATTCATGTGGACAAGATCTCATATTTGGACAAGATCTCGTGTTTGGACAAGATCTTATATTTAGTTTATACCAACCTAGACCCAATGCAACCCAATGTGGATGAAAACCTCGAACCAATGTGTTTGCCAACCTAGCTCGACCCAATGTAGATGAAAACCTCGAACCAATTTGTATGCCAACATCAACCCTTAGTGAATGCCAACCTTGTAAAGGGTCGAGGTTATCATGCACAATAGGTCATGGTTGTCATGCACAATGGGCCGTGGTTATTATGAACAATTGGTCGTGATTGATAGAGTCCTGAAAAGGGTCGTGGTTGTTATTGGGTTGTGGTACCAACCTCATGTGGACAAGATCTCATGTGGATGTCAACCTCGTTCCTTAGTGTATACCAACCTAGACCCAATGCAACCCAATGTGGATGAAAACCTCCAACCAATGTGTTTGCCAACCTCAACCCAATGTGGATGAAAACTTCGAACCAATTTGTATGCCAACCTCGACCCCTAGTGGATGCTAACCTTAAATGGTCGAGGTTGACATGCACAATGGGTAGTGGTTGTCATGCACAATGAGTCTTAATTATTATGAATAGTGGGTCATGATTGACAGAGTCTTAAAAAGCATCATGATTGTCATGCACGATGGGTCGTAGTTATTATGAACAATGGGTCGTGGTTGTCATATACAATGGGTCATGGTTATTATGAACAATGGGTCATGATTGACAGAGTCATGAAAAGGGTCATGGTTATTATTGGGTCATGGTACCAACCTCATTTGGACAAGATCTCATATTTGGACAAGATCTCATGTGGATGTCAACCTCGATCCTTAGTGTATACCAACTTAGACCCAATGTGTCCCAATGTGGATGAAAACCTCCAACTAATGTGTTTGACAACTTTAACCCAATGTGGATGAAAACTTCAAACCAATTTGTATGTCAACCTCAACCCTCAGTGGATGCCAACCTTGTAAAGGGTCAAGGTTGTCATGCATAGTGAGTCGTGATTGTCATGCACAATGAGCCGTGGTTATTATAAACATTGGCTCATGGTTTACAGAGTCTTGAAAATTGTCATGGTTGTCATACACAATGGGTTGTAGTTATTATGAACAATGGGTTATGGTTTACAAAGTTTTGAAAATGGTCATGGTTGTCATGCACAATGGGTTGTGGTTGACAAACTCGACCCATTCTGAATAAAAACCATGACCTATTGTAGATGACAACTTCGACCCTTCTCAATCTTCTGTCAACCACGATCCATTGTGTATGACAACCACGAGCCATTGTGTATGTAAACTGAAAGAGTAGAGCTTACAGTCCTAAAGGTGGGGGGGGGGGGGGGGGGGGGGGGGGGGGGGGGGTTAAGAACTGAAAGAATAAACAAATCAGAACTAAATCGGAGATCTCAAGTGAATAGTATTGAGAAATTGATTCAAACCGTGTTTATAGGACAACCTTACATGAATTAAGGATCAAGATCTCAAACTAGAACAAGAGAATAAAAATAAATGTAGCTATCTGTTACAAGCATTCACCACATGTACATAAAGATTTACAAACATTCACCACATGTATATCTCAAAAATCATTCACCACATAAACACCAAAAATTATAGTGGTTCGGTGTGTACACCAACTGTCCTCAAACAGCCACACTTACTCCACTCCCAATAATCATAGCCCACGTGATATTGGCGTTCACTAAAAATCACGGTTTTCCCAGATTCACCTTAAAACCTATACAGTTGTGATTTTAGGAGGGCTATCACAATCAAAACTCCGCAAACTGAAATTTTCTTGCTATCTTAGTCAAAACCAATACATGAGATTTTCCTAGATATCTCAAATAAACCAAAATCAAAAAGTAGATATTTATCTTCTTCAGAAGACATTGAATGATGTAGCCCGTAGAACCGCTTCGGTTGATGACGAATGTTCAATGTTTAATGTCCAATAATCAAAATAAAGGGTTTCAGGTTCTAGATAGATTTTAATTTAATTCAAAACTAGGATACTTGTTTAAATTTTTTAGATCTCAAAAGGAAGAATAAGAACTCCCTTTAAAACATATGATTTATAAAAAGAGATCTAGAAATTACAAAATAATAAGCTATTAAAAAGAATTTAAAACCCCGTTCTATAGCTTGAAGAAGATGGAGACTTTTCTCTCTCAAAGTGAAGGCTCTTTGTGGCTTGAATGATATATTTCGGAGTGATAAAATACCTCTATTTATAGACTGAAAATCTGTTGCTTTGACTGGTCTAAGAAACAATCAAATTTTAAATTTCATGTGGGATCCGATTAAAACCGTCTTTTGACTGGTTGAGTGGCCTGCTCGACTGGTCGAGCCTGTTTCTGGACTGGTCGAGAAACCAACAAATTTTATCCGATTTTCAGTTGAGAACTTAGACTGTTCAAAGTTTTTCGTAAACTGGTTGAACCAAACCCTAGACTAGTCGAACTAAGGCTTAGACTACTCGAACTTAAACCCAATTAAAGTATAGAAACTCAATTATGTTTGGCATTCGAAAGAACCTAAGTCTAAGGTCTTTCTAGGGTCAAATATATACCTAAAAGCATTGAACATTGAATTGTATACCTTGTAGCTTGTACTTGTATCTTCAGTTACGTTCATTCGATCTTATACTTGAAGTAGTCTTGTAGCTTGATCTTGAACTAGAAGAGAAGTAGAGCTTGAGAACTTTGGACTTTAAAGTAACCATCGTCTTGATTTGAACTTGTGTTTTCCAACTTCATGTCTTGAACCTTGAAGATGAACTTTCCATCTTCATGTCTTGAATGTTGAAAGTGAACTTTTCATCTATACGTCTTGAACTTGAACAGAAATTGTTTTGCCCATCAAAATTTGACAAAAATAAATGTGTTTTATACTTCACAGCACTTACAATCTCCCCCTTTGTCAAATTCATGACAAAATATAAAAAAACACACAGACAAGTTCAACATTCCTGCTTTGCTTGAAATCACACTCTCCCACAATATGAGCGCAAAGTTTACTCCTCCTCAATCAATGCTTGAATACCTGTATGTATAAATACCTGTAAAATACTTGTATATACATACATATCCATTCTAATAATATATAATCAATCAATTCCAATCATCATATCAATCATATCCATACATCAAGCATATACACAAACTCTCTCCCTTTTTGTCATAAATTGACAAAGGAAAGTAGGAATATGAGACATGAATAATAGAATAGCAATGTAAGCATCATGATTTAGAGTAATATCTAAATAAGCATAAAGAGAGCATGATAATATCTAAGAAAGGTTATCCAAGTTATACAACCAACTTAAGCAAAAGTTTAAAGTTATACAACCCCAAAATCAAAACAAAACAAACTAATCTGAACCAAAGGAAGAAGGCGGTGGAATAGATGGGTTAATCTGGTGAAGGCCCTTCATTATGCGATGAAAGTATTTTCACATATATTTCAATGAATAGTGATGACTTTCAGCTAGATTGTCCTGAGATACTTTCAAAGCATTCACCTTATCCTCTAGAGACCGAAGGTGATCATCGAATTGAGACAGTTGAAAGTCAGGATCCGCCTCATCATCAGTCTCCAACTCATCAAATTTATCATCCATTGTAGTATCTGCTAGCAATGGTGCTTCCTCTTCTTCGACCTCATCCTCGTCTTGCTAATCGGGGAGGTAATTCAAAGACATTTTATTAGTGTTCATATTATCAAATGGAAGAACTGACTCAACGGCCTCAATGATCGGCATAACAACATTGCAATGAATGGCAAGTGTCATCATAAGATGAACGAATGGAATAGAACCACGACTAGGATGAATGCGAAACTGAATAATCAAATAGCAAATCAAAGAAGGAAGGCAAATCGAGATACCCGATGCGACAACATGGAGAATACGAACCATTAATGGAGTGAGCTCAGATTTGTTTTCAGACCGTGGATAGACATTTGAAATAAAAATGCGGTGAAGGACACGGAAATGAGGAATCATCTTGGTGACACGTAGTGCATTATTGTCAGTCCACTTGGCATTAAATCGACATAATTTACGGGTAATATCTCTACGCTCATATTCAAACATCTTATCAGAAAGAGTATGAATCGGGATACCTTCATCATTAATATTTACATCAAGTATACCCGAAATTAGGTGCCAATCTATTGGCATTGTCCCTTCTCTAAAATTAATGGAAAATGTAAGGTTTTCAAGAGACAACTCCCGAATAGATGCAAACATGCCTTGTGCAATGGAGCGGTAAGCCGATTTTCCCCAACCAAAAATATTTTCTCAACCTATGGCTGAGAGAATGGGTAACAACTTGAAGCGAGCAATATAGTTGAGATTTACCATCTTTTTTTATTATTATATCTCGAGTGCGGAAATCCCTTACATGCTCTGAATCTTCTTCGGGAGTTCTCAAGGTTCTCACCCTAATTGGAGTCATCCGGGAGGAGAAGCCGCTAGGGCCCTTGTGTGTAGCCTTCATCTTAGACCAATGCTCCATGTAGAGTATGCATAAGAGAATATAATATATGAGTTTGGCTTAGGTCAGATTTTTGCCCAAAAACCTTTGAAGAAAAGAGTGAAAATCACAAATCAACAACACCACAAAGCTTAAAATGCATAGAGGAACCCAAATCTTAAAGGAAATTGAAAATGATACACTTACAAGAAATCTATGGAGATAGGTTCAACGGGTCAAGCAAGGAGTTGTTGAGGAAGAAGAAGAAAATGGGAAGAAAAAGTGATTTTCCCCCTTTTTAGGAAGCCAACCAGCGCTCCTCGACCGGTCGAGTACATGCTCGACTTGCCGAGGACCTACTCAACCGGTCGTGCAGACAGAAAAAATTTATTTATTTTTAAAAATTTTTAAAATTTTTGTATAAAAATAAATAAATTATCATGACATAATTAATTTGAAATACACATACCCATATCATGTTTTAATTTAGATAACCTATTCCTGTCAAGCGGTTTCGTCATGATATCGGTAAGCTGATTTTCGATCTGCATGTATCTTATCTTCAACCATTTCTCGAATATAATGGTAATGAATATCTATATGATTCGTATAAGAATGTTGAATGAGATTTTTAGAAATGTTAATTGCGCTAGAGTTATCGTAATACAGGATCATTGTATCTTGCGCAATTCCATAATCGGTTAGCATTCTCTTCATCCAAACTAGCTGGGTACACGCATTACCTGCTGCAATGTGTTCAGCCTCAGCTATGGATAATGTACTGAACTTTGTTTCTTACTGTGCTAGGAAACTAAATAATTTCCAACGTAGAAAAATCCACCACTAGTAGACTTTCTATCATTGATGTTCCCAGCCCAGTCCGCATTTGTATATCTAGCTAATTGTATATTTGTATCATGTGGATACCAAAGACCGTAATCAGAAGTACTTGCGACATATCTAATTATTCGCTTAACATCAATAAGATGTGATTCTTTTGGATTAGATTGATATCTTGCACAAATTCCAACATTAAAGGAAATATCTGGTCTACTAGCGGTTAAGTATAATAGACTACCAATCATGCTACGATATAAGCGAGAGTCTACACTTTTACCTATTTCATCCTTTAAGAGTTTGAAAGTCATACTCGTAAGAGTATCAAATTTCTTACCATTTTCAATCTAAATTTCTTAACCAAATCTAAGGTGTATTTGGTTTGAGAAATGAAGATACCCTCTTCTTGTCGTTTGACCTGTAAGCCTAGAAAGTTATTCAGTTCTCCAACTATAATTATTTCAAATTTGGATTTCATAAGTTCTGCAAACTCAACGGATAGGTTAGTACATGTAGAACCATATATGATATCATCAACATATATCTGTACAATCAGTATGTGTTCATTGAATTTTTTAACGAATAAGGTTTTATCAACACTTCCCATGATAAAATTGTGACCGAATAAGAACTTAGTCAACTTTTCATACCATACCCTGGGAGCTTGTTTCAAACCATAAAGTGCTTTTTAAAAGTGATATACATGATTTGAGTGTTTGGGGTCCTCAAAACCCTTAGGTTGTTCAACATGCACTTCTTCATGTAAATCCTTATTTAAGAAAGCACTTTTGACATCCATTTAATATATTTTGATTTTTTTAAAAATAAGCAATGCATAGAAACAATCTGATAGATTCAAGACAAGCTACTGACACAAAGGTTTCATCATAATCTATTCCTTCTATTTAAGTGTACCCTTGTGCAACTAGTCTAGCCTTATTTTTAATTATATTACCCAATTCATCAAATTTATTTTTGAAAATCCATTTGGTTCCAATTATATATTTGTCAGTTGGTCTTGGAACCAAATACCAGACATCATTTCTTACAAATTGATTCAATTCTTCTTGTATGGCAACAATCCAATTCTCATCAGTAACTGCCTCTTTTACATTGGTCGATTCAACTTGAGAAGTAAAGCAAACATAATTATAAATATTCTCTAATTGTTTTCTTGTTCACACACCAGTGAGAGGATTTCCTAAGATTAGACAGTAGGATGATCCTTGACTACTCTTAGTTAAGTGTTAACTGGACTAGATGAAGAGTCAGGTTTCTCAATTATATTGACTTCATCATCTTCTCGACTAGGTGTGGCTGTGATTAGGTGATCATCGATTACAACATTAATGGATTCCTAAATTACTCATGTTCTTTTGTTCAGAACACGATACGCTCAACTATTCAAAGCATATCCTAAGAAAATCCCTTCATCACTCTTTGCTTCAAACTTTCTTAAGTTTTTACAGCACTTACATAAACAACTATCTTCTGTCAACCACGACCCATTGTGTATGACAGCCACGAGCCATTGTGCATGTAAACAACTACATCCCATTGTTCATGATAATGACGACTCTTACTGTCCCACTCTTAACCCTTTCCACTATCACATGACCATCTTCTCCTCTAATTGGTTAATAATCTTGACCCTTATTGCAATGCAAGTCGAAACCAATCAAGGAATACCTACTTAGACTACGAAAAGGTTGTGGTCTCTCCAAAATGTTCTATCAAATTTTTATAGGATTACATGATAGAAGATTTTGACAACAACCCTACTAGAAAAGATTTGTTTAAGAACACTTGTTTTGGATATCTACTCAACTTTCCGGTGTTTGGGTAGATGGCCCATACTTAACTCATGCACTGCCTAATGCAGAGGTATATTGAAGACCTAACCTTCGATGTTCATAACACCATACTGAAATTTACTAAGCTTGACTTTACTCTAATTATGGGTCTTATGTTTGGACTTATTAGAGAAAATGAGGATGGAGAGGATAAAACCACAAAGGAGAAGAATAGAAAAGGAATTAGGGAGAGATACCTGAAAGAAGGTGGTGTGACAAAGGACGATTTCAGAGAAGCTTTTCTATCACTCACCAAAAAAAACAACATTTAGATGCAGTGAAGCTGGCACTCATAATTTGTCTAAAGAATCTAGTAGTTGCATCTCTATAAAAGAATATTTGTATAGATAAGTTGATTGATATGGTCAATTACTTACATTATTTTAATAGTTATACCCGGGGCAACGTGGGGTATGAATATTTGAGGGAATGAGGGTTCTCTCATTCATACAACATTTGCGGATACGCGTATGCCTTACAGGTAAGTTATTGTTGTCCCCAGTTAGTGATTGTGTTTGACTTGTGATTTTGTACATGTTAAATATTCAATATACGTCTTCACCAATGTTTGATGCATGATACTGGACTTTAAACAGATGTGGGCATACAAGCGATTTCATATGCTAACTGGTGATAAGGGGTGGGCTGTAAGAAGACAACTTGTAAGGATTCCTAGAATTCTCAATTACGATCCTTACAGAGTAGGCCGGTATCCTTCAATCTTAGTCATCTTCAAGACTATGCCGGTAAGTGTGATTCACTTATTATTTTCTAATAATACATTATGTTTATAAATAATAATTCACTATTGTTCCTATAGGTGGTGCTTGCTCTAGAGCTCAAACCAATGATCGAAAAAGAAGATATTGAGGTTGTTAAAACCGTACAATATAATACCTACAAAAAGGACAAAGCTCTTCAGGCGCAAGCTACAACGGAGGAGATGGTTAAAAGGCATATTACTAGAAACAAGCTAAAGAGAAGAGAAGTCAAAGTAGAAGTGGAAAATGAACTGAAGATGTTTGAGAAGAAGAAGTTGAAGAGGAAGGCAACAGAAGTGGGAGATAGTGGGGAAAAAGAACAGGAAGAAGTTGAGGAAGTAGGAATGAAAGGGAGTGCGAGAAGTAAAATTGAAGCTGAATTTACTGCATTAATTGAAACACTTGCCAAAAAGGTTTGCAATCAAAATAAGAAATCAAGATTCGTCATAAATTTTTATTTTTATTTTTATTTTTTTACCACAGACTTGAGTTCCTTGGCAAAGAAAAGTGCAACAAATGAGAGAGGATATGAAATGTATCAATGGATTTGAAGAGAAAATAAATCGTCTCAAGGAGGAGAATGCTTTTATAAGTGTAGATGCTGCTAGTGTACTCATTTTTGCACCCTAGTTTGTCAATCACATGAACTGTTGTGTCATGTAGTCAGTTGAGCCTTTGGAAAGTGAAGACCGAAGACAGAAGCAGATCAGAAGCATCAAGGGGCATATACGGGTAAAAGAGATGTCTTAGTGATCCTAACCCCTGACCAAAACAACCATGTATTAACCTCTAGATGATCTTTACCTAATATGAATATTAGTTTGATTATCCCTTAGCCTTAGGAGACAAAGAAAAACATGATAAAGAAAGCTAGAAGATGTGAGAATCTGCTGTTTAAAAGATAGCCCAAACCGGCAAATTTTAAGTTATGTTCGATGGCATCGAGCTGCCATTGAACAACCTTCAATGGCATCGAAGGCCTGACTGATGACATTGAAAGAGAGTCGGGAATGTCTAGCAACCAAATTGGATTTCTAATTAGAATTCTCGATGGTTATGTGGACCTCACTATGATGTGTGTTGAACATCTACCCCATTAGTCAGAAGCATCATTCCATGGTGGGCCACGAGCTTAAACCTCAAGCTAATACATGACTTGGGTGGGCCACACCACATATAACAATTGAAAGGGGTTATCCGCCCATTTAAACATTCATAATCATTTATTGGGCCCACCGAGATGTGGTTCACAAATCCATCCCATCCATAATGTGTGTCACACTTGTATGAGGGGTCAGACGAAGTTTCAACCTCATTAGAAACTTATGTAGGCCTACAAAATGCTTTTATATATTTTAGGCATATCCTCACATGGTTTTGGATGGTCTGGCTCACCTAAATTCTTTGTAAGTCATATTTTTAGGATATGATATAAACTAAAGAGGACCCATTAAATGCATGGTGTTGATGTTCTACCCACATCATGGTGGGCCTACACAGCTCCATCTCATGAAAAGTTCTCGTGAGATCGACCTCGTAGTACCATTTCCCATATATATATATATATATATATATATATATATATATAGAGAGAGAGAGAGAGAGAGAGAGAGAGAGAGAGAGAGAGAGAGAGAGAGAGAGAGAGAGAGAGAGAGAGAGAGAGAGAGAGAGAGAGAGAGAGAGAGAGAGAGAGAGAGAGAGAGAGATCCACCAAAATAAGATTCCTCACTGTATAACAATTTGAAGTGACCCCGACTGCCATCAATTTGAATGATCTAGACGCGAGCGGATCAGGTGTTGCCAGGTTAACACGTGATTGGGTGTTCTGCTGACCTTGGGACCCACGTTGATATATGTGTTTTATATCAATGCCGTCCATCAGTTTTTCAAGATTACTTTACTATATTATCCCAAAAGTTAAGTACAAATCTCAGGTATACCACACCACAAGAAACAATGTTTATTAAATGCTCACCATTAAAAACTAACTAGGATCCACTGTAATGTTGTTTTCCATCCAACCAGTTGATAAGGTCTAATAGTACTGGTCATTCACCATAGTTTTTATCCAAAACTTTTATGACCCACGATAAGTTTTTAATGGTCATTCACCACAGTTTTTAGTAGTGTGGTCCACCTAAGATTTGGATCTGCTTGAGTTTGGGGATCAAGTCATTAAATGAAATAGAAAAATGGCTGAACAGCATGGATACACTACACATTGATCATACCTCACCCCATAAAGTCAGGGCAACACCCTCTCCCGTTACACCTAATCCACTCCCGATCCAGACAGCAATAAACCCTGCAGAGCCATTACAGTTGAGAGATGTAAATGAAAGCGTAGGGGTTCCCGTGGTAACGGGTTGGTGGGTGTTCGTTGCCATGGAGCCCACCTGATGATTTTTCTTACATCACTTTAGGTTTTTAACGGTGGACAGTCAATCACCAATGTTTCTCGTGGTGTGGTCCACTCGAGATTTGGATCTCCTTGATTTTTCGGAACACATCCTAAAATGGGCTGTAGAAACGGATGAACGGTGTTGATAGACAGTTTTACCCAACTAACACCTAATCTGCTCCCTCATAGTGTGCACACACCTTGGCGGTGTGTTGATGTGGCAAAGTTCTATTGGCTGCTCATTTCCATACTATTTTTTGATATCATATCAGTGCATGATCCAAAACTGAATCCAAACCTCAAGTGGAACGCATCCAAGAGAAAACAGTTGAGATTAAAAGCCAACCACTGAAATTGTTTTAGGGCCACGAAATTTAGGATCAAGCTGATGGTAGTGCTTTCTTTTCATCCATGAATGTTTGACCTTATGAATAAGCTATAAGGCAAATAAACACCAAGGTGGACCCTAAAAAGGTTTCAACAATTTCCATCGCTATCTCCACTTCTTTCTATAGTGTGGTACGTTCACCTGAAGTTTGGATCCAACTCATTCTTTTGACTTATGCCTTATAATGATGTGGATATATATAACACATACATCATTGTGGGCTCAACTTAATTAGATAGGTGGTGCATGGTGGGCTAGGAAGTACTTCCAAAAAATATCTTCCTAGCAGGATGGTAGCGCACCTCTAACTCTTCAAATTTCAGACATCAAGTGATGAGTGTTGTACAGAGTTTTTTTTTTTTTTAACTGACCGGTGGGGTCTGCTAAGAACTGAATCAAACTAGAACAAGAGCCTTGCAAGTTACACCAGAACAAGGACCTGGCAAATTGAAACATTTTAGATATGGGTACTCCAACTCAGTACAAGAATACGGTGTTTGGACCTCTCAATCACATTTGAGGTTAATTAGATGCATACCTTCTTTGTTAAGATATGCTCTAATATAATGTAAAACAATCAGTTTCTCTATAAAAAAATGGAGCCATTAGAAAATGGTGTAACAATGTATATAAAAGAACTTTAACAAAAATTAATAACAAAAATTAAAAACTGAAAAGAGATCTTAAATTGTCATATAACATAGAGGTAAATGCAATTAGCCCTTCCAAAGCACGATAATTGAAGAATAACATTACAAGCTCTATGAGATAAGCCATCAAATGCCTCTGAGTAAAATCTTCATGAAAACTTCTTTTTCTTTTTCTTTTACTTCTAAATAATAATTTTGGCAATGAAATAAAAATCAAGAAATTTTTCTTGAAAAACAATAAAGAGAAACAACTTTTCATTTGCTTTTTAGAAATGGCATTTATCTGGAAACACCATTTTCTCTATTAGAAAAAAAAATAAAAAATTCACAACTTGAAACAGGGTCTAAAGGAAGCTGCTGGTTACTTTCTTCAAGTGCTTGCAAGGGAGGACACTTTTTTGACTTGACTTGCTGTCCTTTACACCAAAGGATGAACGAAAATACCACAAATATCTACATTCCTACTAGTTGGCCAGTACAGATCAATGACTGGGCATTGTAATGATTTTTTTATTTATTTTTTATTTTTTACACACGCACACACACCTTACACACTCACGCTAGTGGAATTTCACCACCTATGCATTGTAATGATTCTTGACTGGCCCTATACACATGGATCGGATGATCCTAGCCATTCGGTCCTAAAAAGTGCCGGTAGAAAACCAAATGATTAACGGTCTGTGGAGAAATTTTGAATAAAGCAGTGGATAGGATTGTCTAATAGGCAATATATTAGAAAATAAGCCATCAATTATAGGGGCAGTAGTTGGATGGATCCGATTGATACATCCTCCTGCCATGTGTACCGTAGAGAGATGGCTGTAACGTATCGCGGATCTACCGTAAATCCATCGGGAAGAAACCATTAATGATTTTTCTTCATTCTTGCATTCGTTTCTTAGAGAGATTTTCAGGGAGCATAAAAATCTCATTGTTTCTGTGTTGAAGGACCCGATTTCTCAGCTACACCTATTGAACGCAGCACTTAAAACTCCCAAACTCGGTGAAATCCACTCCGTCCATCAGCTTTTTCCTTCTGTTAAAGGATTTCGGGAGGGGGGATTGGGTGAAATTTATTTAGATCCACGGCTCAGGTGAGCTACACCACAACAACATTGGGAAGGGATGCCAACCATAGGTTGTGTGTGGGCTGTCTTGGTGTGTATCATTTATCAAACCCGTTAATCAGATGTAAATCACTAGGATGAAGTGGCTATGGAGAAATTATCCTGATCCAATACTCAGGCGGGCCACACCTCGTGAAATTTTAACTGGACGGGCAAGATCGTTGGATTGATTTACAAAATTTACAGGCGAAAGTCCTATGCTCATTCATCACAACCGTTCATCTTGTAGATCAATCCAATGATGAACTGGACGGGAAAGATCATTGGATTGTTTAAAATTTCCCATCTCATGAAATACAAGATGAAAGGTTCCAAACGAAGCAAGTCGTCCGAGCACTACAATTTCAGGTGTGAGAAATTTACAACTGTACGACCCATTTATGAATCATTTACATTTCGGTATTTACTCTTGACACTTCGGTCCTTACTCTTGCTCGGGTGGTAGACTCTCACGAGTTTCAGCTCCCGTCAAGGGTTCGAGTACCCATGGGTGATGAAATTCCACCAGCGTGAGTGTGTGGGGTGTGTGCGCGTGTGTTAAAAAAAAAACAGAGAGAGCGAGAATAATCCTCACACGTACGGCTGATTTTCCCAAGGATGAAAATGCCCTTGATTTTTTTAAAGCGTGATTCGTGAAAGCTTAGCTTTCCTATGGCTAGGGATTATAACCGTAGCTATAACCGTAAACCTGCTTTTTCAATATGTCCTTTGACGTGTATCAAAGGCCTTTTGATATGACCGAAAAAGGTGAAGTACTGTCCAGCGAGTTTGCTTAAAAAATTCTACAATTTTCAATACATATCGGAGAGGATTTGAAGGTGATTTTACCAATGGCTACGGATTATAATTATAGCTATAACTATAGTCCGTTACAATATGTGCAATTTTATTTTATTTTTAATTTTTAATTTTTTACATGGAGAACTTTATTCTACCTATAATTTTCTGTAATACATATTTATATAAATACGTATATATAATCATATAAAATATTTTTTCTTTTCTTTTTTTTCATTTATTTCTTTATTCATTTAACTGGAATATCTTCTAAACCAAAATTAGTTACTTGACGTACCCTATATAATTTTAGGGTAGGAGAAGCTAATTTAGCTAACCAACCTGGTTATTTTCCAAGATTCCATTAGGTCAATGGTCGAAAATCCATTTCATTCACTTCGCGGTCAATTTCAATAATTTCGTGGTCAATTTCATTCATTTCATTTACTTCGCGATCAATTCCATGCATTTCATGGTTAATCCCACCGATTTCTCTTCACTTCATGGTCAATTCCATGCATTTCATGGTCAATTCCTTTTACTTCACGGTCAATTCCCTGTATTTCACGGTCAATCCCGACGATTCCCCTTCACTTTACGGTCAATTCCATGTATTTCACAGTCAATTCCCTTTACTTCACGGTCAATTCAATGCATTTCACGGTCAATTCTCTTCATTTCACGGTCAATTCCGGCAATTCCCCTTCACTTCACGGTCAATTCCATGCATTTCACGGTCAATTCCCTTTACTTCACGGTCAATTCTGCGCATTTCACGGTCAATTCCCTTCATTTCACGGTCAATTCCATGCATTTCACGATCAATTCCGGCGATTCCCCTTCATTTCACGGTCAATTCCATGCATTTCACGGTCAATTCCCTTTACTTCACGGTCAATTCTGCACATTTCACAGTCAATTCCCTTCATTTCACGGTCAATTCCATGCATTTCACAGTCAATTCCGGCAATTCCCCTTCACTTCACGGTCAATTACATGCATTTCACGGTCAATTCCCTTTACTTCACGGTCAATTCCGTGCATTTCATGATCAATTTCCTTCATTTTACAGTCGATTCCATGCATTTTACGGTCAATCCCGGTGATTGCCCTTCACTTCATGATTAATTCCCTTTACTTCACAGTCAATTTAATGCATTTCACGATCAATTTGTAAGACCCGTATCCTAATCCGTACTGTTTCGTCAACTCTCGCGATCTTTCCTGTCGAATTCCGGCAACCTGCGATCGATAATAGACGTTTTCACACGACCGTAAGTCGTATCCTATACATTTGAGTCGGCTTAATCCGAGACTTGTATCATTGCGACCACACAGTCGTCGTAGTTCTAACGCCACGACTCATGTACCGATCCGATACCCTGACTAAGAGATGTGAGCCGGCGTTTATTTCGAGAAAACGTCGCGCGTTTGCAATCCTAAGAGAATCTCTACAACATGTCTCATCAATCCCATCAATCATCTCGCGTGTCAAATACAAAGCACCCATGCTTTCTTTCTCTACAAGTCAAGCAAAATCAAAGTCAACCAATCCATCACCTCACCCATCACTCACGCTTTCACCCATCACACTCATCCATCACCTCTTTTTCAACCATCCCATTTCTCTCTTTTTCTCTTCACTTTTTCCAAGCAACACCAAGAGCAAGAGCCCACACGTCCAAGGTTTTTCCAAGAGAGAAGTGGCCTTGTGTGGCCCACTTTCCATCCCCAAAACTTTCATCCTAGCCATCCATTTTTCATCTTCCACCATCAAAAAGAAGCACAAGGAGATAGGCTTTCCAACGGACCGAGAAGATCGATAGGTGGGTGCTTGAATAGGGTAGTTTTTCATGTTTTTAAGATGGACCAAGTGAGGCCTACCAATCAATGGTATGGATCTCACTTTGGACCCTAAGATATGGTCGATGGCCCACCTTGATTATCGATATCATTCCATGATGGGGCCATTCTCCATGGACCCCATCATGATGTTTAATTCTAGTTTGAAAGAGGTCATATGGACCATTCATTTTGGGTGGAGAGGGATCTCCACCGTTGACCTTTTGTTTGGAGGGCCCATATGCAATGGGACTCATTGATGTATGATTGGATGCTTGAAACGGAGGGCCCATAGTGTTGGGGTCCCTCCATCACTCGTGTCCCACTCCTTTTTCTCTCTCTCCCTCTCTTGTTATTCATTTACTTTGTGTATGATGGAATGGCCATGTGGCCCACCCGAATGGACCCTACCATGAAGCATGGTTTGGACCCAATCCATTTGTGGGTGGGGCCCACCTCACCTGTGTATATGATCCACACCACCTAGCCATGTGGTGGCCCACCTAAGCAGAGCCGACCTTAAATGCATTGCTGAGCCCAAAATGTTCGGCGTCTGGACGTGGACTGAGAAAACCTTTGATTATTTCTTTTGGCTTTGGAGAGGGCTACTTGTACAGGCCCCACCTTTATGTATGTTTATAATCCAAGCCGCACATTCCATTCCTTAGATCATTTTAGGCGTTGAGCCGAAAAATGAGGCTGATCTAACTAGCTGGTGGGCCATACCTTAGCAAAAACGATTTTTACCTTTCAAAATTCATTTTAAATTTTTGTATATGTCGGGAGATACCCAATATTAGTCTTGATGGATGGGGCATAGACTGAAAATTTTATTGGACGGGGTAGATTCGTTTGAAGCAGGCCCCACATGCGAAAAACCGCCGAAAAACTGTTTTTTTAAAAATTCAAATATATTTGGAAGGAGGGTGCAGCGCTGCTGCAGTTGTGCAGCAAGACGCTGCTAGTGTCCAGGGAGCTGGGCGGACGTGTCTGGGGTCCTATGTGTGGGCCCCACCATGATGTATGTGTAATATTCAAATCGTCCATACGGTGGGCCACCTCCTGAAGTGGGTCCCTGCCAAAAATCAGATCCATCTATGGCTCAGGTGATCCACATCACAGGAAACAGGATGATTGAACGGCCACCTTTAGAGTCTTTTTGGGTAGGACAAAAGTTTTGAATCAATCTGAAATTTATTTTTTTTCTTTCCACCCAGGCCCGTGTGACCTTATGGACGGATTAGATGACAAGTAAACACTATGGTGGGTCCCACGTGGAGCCCACAGTGTTGTATGTGTCTCTCATCCACCGTCCAGGCGGACGGTGGAGTCCCTGTGATGTTTGTGTGCGGCCACACCGTCCAGCGGACGGTGGGACCCCTCCCCCATTATGCATGTGTTTCATTCATGCTGACCATCTGAATGGGGTCCACCATGATGCATCCAAACCGTCCATCTATTTTGAAAGCTCATTTATGGCATGAGCTAAAGAATGAGTCAGATCCATAGTATGGTGGACCCCATCCTTGATGCATGTGTTGCATCCAAACGGTCCAACCATTTGGCTAGCTTGCCTTATAAGTTTGAGACTAAAAATAAGACAAATCTATTTATCAGGTGGACCACATCATACAGCGGGTTTGAACTCCACCATTAGACCCTTAGGCCACCAAGTTCTTGGTAACCTTATGAACAGATTGTGTGGGAAATAAATGTTATAGTGGGCTTGGAAATTTTAATGGTGGAAATCATTATCCCACTTATATTTAGGGTGTGGCCCATTTGATGTATATATGGGGCCTATGAGTTATGGCCCATTACAATGAATGTAAGGCCTATGTAAGAGGCCCATCTTGATTTATTTGTGGCCGTCTTTTGAGGCCCACCTTGGTATGTGTATGAGGCCCATCTCGCTTTATTTGGGGCCATTGTTGAGGCCCACCTTGATATGAATGTAAGGCATATGTAAGAGGCCCATCTTGATTTATTTGTAGCCGTCTTTTAAGGCCCACCTTGGTATGTGTATGAGGCCTATCTCGCTTCATTTGGAGCCATTGTTGAGGCCCACCTTGATATGAATGTAAGACCTATGTAAGAGGCCCATCTTGATTTATTTGTGGCCATCTTTTGAGGCCCACCTTGGTATGTGTATGAGGCCCATCTCGCTTTATTTGGGGCCGTTGTTGAGGCCTACCTTGATATGAATGCAGGCCCACCTTGATATATAGGAAGCCCATGTGATGTGGCCCATTTAATGTGTTTGAGGTCCATGGGCAAGGCCCAATGTGATGTATTCGAGGCCCGTGAGTAAGGCCCAATGTGATGTATCCGAGGCCCGTGGGCGAGACTCATTGTGATATATTTCCGACCTATTTGGTAAGGCCCATGTGGTGCGGCCCATTTATCTAAGGCCCATGGGTCGAGGCCCAATGGGATGTACAAAGGCCCATTGCAATGTGTGATTCCACTATAGTTGTGTAATGATATTTATGGCGGGCTATGCCTTGGGAGCAATGTTGGTTTGACGTCCATATTGTAAGAATAATGTTGGTTAAATGTCCGCATTATAACTCTCCCTAAGGCCCATTGATAGGCCCATACTTGTTGTGTGTAGGCCGTCTAGGCCCATCTGCGTTGTAAGAATAGTTCATTACTTTATAACATGCCTAGTATAACTCCATGATTCATGACCATACGCTTCATATGTATACTTTATATGAGTAGTGACTGATCATAGCATATGCCATTGGCAGACCATTTGTGGGACTCGTTATGAGACAGAGTGCCCCACATCATCCCGCTGTACGCGCTAAATTGCTGCATGATTTGATAGTGTGATTCATGCATCTCGCATTTATGTATCATGATTACTGCACGCCCTAGCAACATCAGGGTTATGACCTCCACAGGCACATCGTGGATGGTCAGATGGGACACCGAAAATATTTTGTTCTAGCACTATGGGGCACTTAGGATGTCCTTGGGTGAAAATTCCAGAACCTTCGAGGCCAGGAGTAGTCCCAACGTCTAGACCGAGTGGAACATGAGCGCCCGAGTTCCGAATATCAGTAGGCCGCGTCTCCCACTATATCATGGTCGGTTGGGAGGAGGTGTAGCCTTATCCACCCAAGTGAGGGGGCTATAAGCTAGGCTGAGTTTGACCAGCTCGTAAATGAGTCCGCTATCAACGAGCTAGGTAGGTATTGATAGACAACTGGTCAAGCGGATAGTGTAGTCTATTCCACTTACTTGGCTGTGCAGCTAGGGAGGAGGCAGTCAGAGTAATGTGTATTAGACCCCGGTGATTTTCTCAGAGAGTAACCGTACAGATATGTGGACTTATCAAGTAGGAATTGCATATCTATTCATTTATTCATTCACTATCCACTCGAGCTGGCGGTGCGTAACTATTTGTTACGTGTACCTTTGCATGGTCAGGATTTCGGTTGGGCGCGTGACTAACCTAAGATCAGGAGTTTACCACATCGTGTCTGATTATCCAAATTTAGGTATGGGACTGGTTTGGATAGAAGTCCCTTGTGATGGACCCCATAGCCTATGATACTTCGTACTATCATCCCGACTTCACATTCCAGCATAGTCATTTCATTCGCACCTCATATTATATTGCAGCTGCCGTACTTAGTATTTTAGGTTACGATGTTTTGCACTTATATGGCCTAGATGAGATTGATGGTATTTATGGCTCGTCTGTATTTGCTTATTGCATTGTACTCACAACATCTGTTATTGTCTTATTAAGTTTTGCATTGCATGACCTTGGTATGGCCGATAGCATTCATGCCTCGCATCACATAGCTTTGGTACAACTGCTTGTATTCATGGACTTACCGCATATTTCCGCATCACTCTGATATCGTATGATTCATGATCTTGTTAGTATTTCTTCTTATCCCGATGATTTATGATTTATGAGCTTTATTGTATACCTGACACTTACCTTACACACACTTACACCACCCTTTAAGCTTTTGTAAGCTTATGCACAACAGTTGCATGCAGGTAGCATTGGTCAGCAGCAGCGCTGAGGCAGGAGTGCGCATCTGGCTATTTTGGAGCTTTTTATTCATCTTGTATTTCTCTTTTCTTATTGTACTTAAAGCCTTGATATAGTGGATATGTGGTATTGTTATTTTGTGACTTGGTTATGCTTATGGTTATGCTCCATTACAAAAAAAAATATATTCTGAAAATCCTCCTTGTAGGATCCCAAGATCGGAATCTGGCGTATGCTGCGCTGGGAGCCGAGAATGGGGTACTACGGAGGCTGTCGGCACCGGATTCGGCAATCAGGATTCCTGTGAATCCGATTTTTGGGTTTGGGGCGTGACAAATTCCCTTTATTTCACGATCAATTCCATGCATTTCACGGTCAATTCCGGCGATTCCCCTTCATTTCATGGTCAATTCCATACATTTCATGGTTAATTCTCTTTACTTCA
Source organism: Magnolia kwangsiensis (assembly GCA_037074715.1). Taxonomy (NCBI): domain Eukaryota; kingdom Viridiplantae; phylum Streptophyta; class Magnoliopsida; order Magnoliales; family Magnoliaceae; genus Magnolia; species Magnolia kwangsiensis. The sequence continues at coordinate 80,619,674 of CM073586.1, read as the reverse complement.
CGGCCAATTCAATGCATTTCACGGTCAATTCTCTTTACTTCACGGTCAATTCAATGCATTTCACGGTCAATTCACTTCACTTCACGGTCATTCCATGCATTTCACGGTCAATTCCCTTCACTTTACGGTCAATTCCATGCATTTCATGGTCAATTCAACGCATTTCACGGTCAATTCACTTCATGGTCATTCCATGCATTTCATGGTCAATTCCATGCATTTCACGGTCAATTCCCTATAGCTTTGCACAGGTCAAAAATGTCGGTGCTTATCAATTTCAGTCCATTCACTCCCTTACACTCAAATACACATCTGAACTCATTTGTGTCATCCCTATTCCTTCTTTTCACCCATTTTCTTCATTAAATCTCCATAAAGATGGCAGAGATGAGTTCAGACGTGTATTTGAATGTAAGGGAGTGAATGGAGTAAAATGCATAAAATTGACTGTGAAGTGAAGGGAATGGACCGTGAAATGCATGGAATTGATCGTGAAGTGAAGGGGAATCACCGGAATTGACCATGAAATGTATGGAATTGACCGTGAAATGAAGGGAATTGACCATGAAATACATGGAATGAACTGTGAAGTGAATGGAATTGACCGTGAAATGCATGGAATGACCGTGAAGTGAAGGGGAATCGCCGGGATTGACCGTAAAATGCATGGAATTGATCGTGAAATATATGGAATGGACCGTGAAGTGAAGGGAATTGACCATGAAATGCATGGAATGATCGTGAAGTGAAGCGAATTGACTATGAAATGGATGGAAATGACCTTGAAGTGAAGCGAATTAACCATGAAATGCATGGAAATGATCGTGAAGTAAAGGGAATTTGACCGTGAAATGCATTGAATTGACCGTGAAGTAAAGGGAATTGACTGTGCAATGCATGGAATTGATTGTGAAGTGAAGGGGAATCGTCGAAATTGACCGTGAAATGAAGGGAATTGACTGTGAAATACATAGAATTGACCGTGAAGTGAAGGGGAATCGTGGGGATAAACCATGAAATGCATAGAATTGATCGTGAAATGAAGGGAATTGACTGTGAAATGCACGGAATTGACCGTGAAGTGAAGGGAATTGACCGTGAAATGCATGGAATTGACTGTGAAGTAAAGAGAAATCGTTCGGATTGACCGTGAAATGCATGGAATTGATGGCAAAGTAAATGAAATTGACCGCAAAGTGAATGAAATGGATTTTCGACCATGGACCTGATGGAACCTTGAAAAATAACCAAGTTGGTTGGCTAAAGTAACTTCTTCTACCCCAAAATCATATAGGGTATGTCAAGTAACTAATTTTGGTTTAAAAGATATTCTTGTTAAATGAATAAAAAAAGAAATGAAAAAAGAGAGGAAAAAAAATTTATATGATTATATATGCATATTTATATAAATATGTATCAGAGAAAATTGTAAGTAGAATAAGGTTTTCCATGTTAAAAAAAATGTATATATATATTTGCACAGAGTACCACAGATTACAGTTATGGCTACGGTTATAATCTGCAGAAAATTGCAGGATTTTTTAGGCAAACTCGCTGGACAATTCTGAATCTTTTTCGATCATATCGAAAGACTTTCGATACATATCGAAATATATATCGAAAAACCTTCTGTACATATCAAAGGACATTTTGAAAAAGCAAGGGTTACAGTTATAGATACGGTTATAATCTGTAGCCATGGGAAAACCCATAGCTATAGATGCCTTTTTTTTTTTTTTTTTTTTTTTGTTGTAATCCCCATTGCTTTTTGTGAGTCCTATTATGAGGTTTGTGTTATATCCAAACCTTCTATCTATTTGGAAAACTCGTATTAAGGCTTGAGATGAAAAATAAGACAGATCTAGCTATCAAGTGGACCACACTATAAAAGACAGTGGAGGATTGAACATCTACCATTGAAACCCTTTTAGGGATCACAGGAGTTTTGAATCATTATGAAATTTGTTTTTCCTCTTCATCCGGGTCTTTGTGACCTTATGAATAGATCGGATGGAAAATAAATGTTATGGTGGGCCCTACAAAATTTTTAACGGTGAAAATCAATTTTCCTACTGCTATTTGTGGTGTGGTACGGTTGATCTTTGGATATGAATTTTTTTTTTCTTTTTTGATAATGCTCCGAAATGATCTCGAAATATGGATGGACGTTGTGGATATAATAAATATATAACTGTAGGGTCATGTAACTTTGATCTCTTTTGAACCGTTCGTATAACTCGGAGTTCGAGGAGCGTCAGCGCTCGTTTTGAGAGGTAAAAAGAAGTGGGCTTAAAAAGGTAAGTGGCCATATATGGGTCGTACAGTTGTAAATTTCTCTTCAGGTGTTGGTGCGGACTATTTAAAAATTAGGGCTGACCGTCTCATCACATATGCTTGGTGTGGATTTGATGTTCTGGCTGTGTATGAAGCTTGATACGCATGCACTTAAAAATTAAACACGTGGCATACATTAACTCAAACTAGCCGGACTATTTGTGCTGCTTAAGCTACAGGAAAAACCTTCGATTGGTTGAACAAACCTAACCTCCTAGTCGTTGACACTTGTTTATTGAAATAGGACCGTTGGATATATTTCATTATCAACCGTTCAATAAACGTCCACTGGCCAGATGATTAAATAATGGTTCATGATAAATCTAATGGTTACAGCTAATTTGGATGGTTTAATGTGAATTACTTACATTACACGTATGCAATTTAAATAATTTTCAAGTGCATGTGGACCATCCATCACTCTCCCAAGAGTATCTGAATTTATTATTATTTTTTTTTTCTCACAAGTTGGTCATCAGTAGGACCGTAGCGAATGAAATAAGGTGAGGTAGGTGAGTTGCGACCATCCAACTTACATTTTTTCTTTTGCACGTTAGTCGATCACCGACTCCGTCTACTAAAAGCGAGCCACGCGCACCTTTTCAGACGGCCCAGAAAGTCAATTGACCGAGCCAGGGCAGGTCGAAACTAATAGACCCGAACTCAGCCCTTGATGATTATGCACGCCCGACCTAGGACCCGGTTGGGCTAGTGACGCAGCTAGCAGCCATTTGGCTACTGCTCAGTGCTATGTGGGCCCCACCATGATGTATGTGTTTGATCCACACAGTCCGTCCATTTTTCCGGATAGTTTTAGGGATGAACTTAAAAATGAGGCGGATATATATCTCAGGTGGACCACACCATGGGAAAACAGTAGTGGTTGAACGTCTACCGTTAAAAAATCCTAGGGTTACTGCGATGTTTATTTCACATCCAACCTGTTGATTAGGTCACACAGACTTGAAGGGAAAAATCAAACACCAACTTGATCTAAAACTTTTGAGACCCAAGAAGTTTTTAACGGTGGGAGTCCAATCAATACTATTTCATGTGATATGGTCCACTTGAGATTTGGATCTACCTCATATTAGGGCTCGTGCCATAACATAAAATGATCTGAAAAATGGATGGATGGTGAGGATGAAACACATTCTTCATGGTGTGGCCCACAAAGCACCCAATAGTAGCCAAACCGCATCCCGTGGGGCGTGTGTTAATATGCAGCTGGACATGGATTTAGATGGGGCCCACTGTGATGTTTGTGAGAAATTCACTCTGTCCATCCATTTTTCTAGATTATATTAGGACATGGCCCAAAAAAAAACACATACAAAACTCAAGTGGGCCGCATGTGAGGATTTAACGTCCACAATTGAAACATTTGTGAGCCAAAGAAGTTTTGGATCAGACTATTATTTTTATATTTTCAGTCCATTACAGTAGGAACTACCTTGTGAACAGTATGGATGGAATATAAACATCACGGTGGACCCACTGAGGGTTCAACGGTAGGCATTTCCCAGACCACTTTTTCCTATCCTACGGCCCACTTGAGTTTCAGATCTGCCTAACTTTTAGTCCCACATGTTAACATAATTTTCCAAAATGGATGAACGGCTGGATTTCTAACAAACAAGTCAGTGGGCCCCACCTAGCTTCCTACCGCAGGCGTGGAGCCTGCAGTGAAAACCGCATAAATGACATTTCTTCCCGCGGAATTTTTGCTTTCAAGGGAGTCACGCTTTGACTCGGAAAACCAAGCCCGAGTCCTGTTCATCCCAGGTTCTCCTGAGTTGACCACGTTGAGTCTCCAGTCGACTCACCTGGTTTGCAAACTACCTAATATACTCTTATACTTTTAAAAGGATTTCAACCTATCCAAGAAACAATTGAGGAAAAACTCATTTCTGCAGTTAAGTTTGGAAAGAAGGTGGTGGTCAAGAACTATCTCTCAGCAGTAGCATTCAACAACATAACTCGCTCGCATTCGGAAAGCGTCTCGTGAACTCTGAGGGCATCATGGAGGAGCAAGGGATCGAGTTCAAGGCACTAGCCTCGAACGGGTTGAAATTCGGTGCATCACTCGCTATGGCCGAACACATTCAGTGGCTTCGGTGGATGTTCCCACTGGAAGAGGAGGCATTCGCAAAGCATGGGGCCCGTAGGGATCGACTCAACAAAGCTATCATGGATGAACACACGGTCGCATGAGAAAAGAGCGGTGCGAAGCAACATTTCGTGGATGCATTGTTGACACTCCGGGACAAGTATGATCTTAGCGAAGACACGATGATTGGACTGCTTTGGGTGCGTAAAACAATCCTTTCAATGCCATTTTTCAATTTTCTGAGAATTTAAATTCATAAGCATTAGATCTCCATTAATCTCAACCACATGTTTGATGAATCACAGGCCTCAACTTTCATTTATCACGTGTCCCTAACTATTCAATGAATGGTGGTCCATTTCATAGTTTTAAAACATGAAAACTCGGGTCACGACTCGAAAACTCGGGGGTGTTGTGCTGAGTTGAGTTGAGTTTTATTGGGTTTTTGCCAATTTTCGAGTTGAGTTGAGTTTTCACCGAGTCATGACCAGGTACAGTTTTTCTCAGGTCTTGTTGAAAGCCGGTTGAGTCAAATCGATTTTTATTTATTTTTATTTATTTTTATTTTTTTCAAATTTTTAACTATTGTCTTCTTTGAAATGCTAGTGGTCCCCACAGTTTAAGGCCACTAATCAGATAATTAAGGACTTAATATCATCTCATTAGTGGAAGTTAGTGTTGAAAGTTGGGCGTGTTCAACCCAATTGACTTGTGACCGACCTGACATTGGGTTGGGCTCGGGCAGGATATATCGGGTTCGGTTTCGGGCTTAGCCTATACAAACACTAACCTGATAAAACTTGGGTCGGGCTCGTGAAGTCTCAGGTTACTCGACCCAACACGAACCCAATTGATATATAAGTTACTTATAAATTATAGTTGAGTGCTGATTGTCTGTGTTTAAGGCATAAGAAATTCCACTGCCATCGGGTCTCATTGGTCTATGTCATTTCGGATGGCTCAAGTTAACAAGATACATCAATGGATTGCATGCTATACAACATGACTTTAAAGGAACAGTTGTCCTATATTTTAGCTTGTTTATTCAGAAAAAATGAAGTTCTTTATAATAAATAATTACATATATAATTAATAAAATAATAGTACAAAAAATAAGATGTGTATTGAAAGATAATAAACTAATGTAATAACTGTTGCTGTGTTTTTATGGGACGGCTTCCCTAAGGCGGACCTTTCTCCACCTGCACAATCAACAACGTCAAGGTGACCCTGGCTAGAGCCGGGGAACCTCCGATGCTTAAGTCAGTTGTCTGATCAGTAGCAAAGGGCTTATCTCAGTTCAGTACTGCGTACCTTCTTCCGTCCCAAGCTTGGAGATTTATACAGTTTGCCAATCCTCATCCTCAGAGGATTCTCCTCCTGATTATTCGGAGATTTACTCCTTTCCACATATTGCTCTCAATCCCGAGAATCTCGGGATTCGCTACCTGTATTCCTGGATTTCCGTAAAGTAGTATCTGTTCTCGTTCCGCCACTCGCTGTCTCGACAAGGTCGTTACCGACCCTCGGAGAGTCTCGGCCAGGTCGTGACCGACTCTGGGAGAGTCTCGGCCAGGTTGTTGCCGACTTGGGGAGAGTCTCGACCGACGCAGGAGGGTGGGTTCTTGGCCTTTCCACGGAAGGAATGGTCTCGATGTTTATCTGTCATTCCTTGTTCCGTGACCGACAGAACCAACTCGTTGAGTCGATCTTGTTCTATCGGCTAAGTGTCTTGAACACGCTCGGCCTTTAGTGGGCTTTTACAGACGAGGTCATCACTCTGACAGAGTGACTTTAATCGTCCCCTGCTAATGCCTCCTATCCTATCCTCTGTTCCGTTGGTGTTGTCTCGGACTCTTCAAGCAGTGTCAGCAGAGCCGACCTACTTAAATCTGAGTCTCCGAACTTAACACATTTTTTCCCAACAGTGAGCCTCCCTTACTCCTTGTGTCGTCCGCGGCATCAAGGAGTACGATTTTCTCGGTCAGTTCGTATTAGCATCCGAGATAATGATGAGGCGTTTAATGCTCTTTGAGTCATCTCTAGCGTACGACGTTGTGCCTCCTAAGGCCGCACGTGCGACCAGCCGTCGGTTCGTTTCGTCCGCGTATGAAATGCGGACGCGTGGCCACGAAGTTACAACAGTCAGCCAACGTTCGCCACGCGTCGAATGGGGGAGCCGAGGCGAACGACGATTCGCTTTTGCCATAAATGCCTTGCCACGTGGCACAGCTATAAAAGGGCCGGGCGGGAGGACTGTGCGAATTTTATTTTCACTCTTCTTCCTCCCGCCTTTGTCCGCTTCCGAGTTCCTTTTTGCTTCTTCTCCTCCCTCTCCTTCGCTGTCACTTCTTTCTCCGTCAATCTTCCCTTGCACTCGTCGTCGATTTCTTGGTGAGTCCTTTCCTCCTTCTTTTATAAGATTTAATGGCCGCGCGCTGCTCTCAAAGCCCCCGGGAGGAGATGTCCGGAGATGAGGGTGCGTCCCAACACCTTTGGGACGTTACGGAACCACCCTCACTGTTGACGGAGTTTACCGTCGGTGCTGACGCCGCATTCCGGCTTGTCAGAGAAACCGGTGACTCATCGACTAGGCGTCCTACCCAGGTCGGTCCATCCAGCGGTGGGATGTCTCTGGTAACTCGTCCAGGGAGACCTAACCCTTGGGTGGATCAGCCGGAGGATGAGGATGGAGAGGACGAATTAGTTATGGGCGAAGGGGTGACCATTTTAGGCCCTGTGAACCAAACTACGGAAGCCTCTGAGTCGTCTTCAAAGGGGGAAGAAGACGAACCTAGCGGTCTTGTCACCTCCATTCTAACTGAATCCGATTTAAACCGGATCAGGGCTGGATATCATGTCCCTGACTCGGTCGTCCTCCATCTCCCTCGTTCGGGTGATTTGCCCGACCATCCTCCTACAGGGATGGTCCAATTTTTCAAGTCGCGATGCAGTGTGGCTTGCGTTTGCCACTCCAGCCCATTGCTCGTGACTTCCTGTCCCGAGTCAAAATAGCTCCCAGTCAAATTGTTCCGAATGCGTGGAGGAATTTGTTTGGGTGTGCCGTACTCTGGTCTGAGTTAGAGCAACCTTCCCTCACGGTCGACGAGTTCTTCTACCTTTATCAAGTCAGACCAAATCCAAACTTCCCTGACCTCTACTTTCTGAGCGCGTGGAGAGGCAAAGGGGGGTCATTAATAACCAAACCACCCACTTCGAACAAGTTTTGAAAGGAAAGGTGGTTCTGGGCGTGCGGTCGGTGGGAGTCGGCCGACACATGGCCGTACAAGCCTCAAGTATCCCGCATGTTCCGTAGAGCAGGTGACTCGGTGACTCGGCCTGATGGTCTTTCCTTTCTCTTCCTCTTTATTTTTATACTATCTTCTGCTAATCTTGACTCCACAATGTCTTGCAGATATTTTGAAGAAGAGGGGGAAACTCGAGTCCGGGGCTCTGACTCGGATAAGGGAGCTGAGGAAGTTGCTACTGCAACCCGAGCGCCTCCATCTTGCAGGTCTAGATTCGTTCATCTCAGGTAACTCGTCTTCCTTTGCTTTGTTCTTTCGATTCCCTGTTCGCCTTCTCATTCTTTTTTATTCATCCTTGTAGACCTTCCCGAGGCTCGCTCCATTCTGAGGCCTGCGCCTGACAGCATGGCCGAGTCCCACTCTGCCTTGAAGCTTCTTTTCAAAGTGAAGGCCCCCCCGAGATCGGCTCTGTTGTCCGGGTCTCGGCCCCCGAAGCAGCAGAAGACTGCGGCCAAGGTTAAGGAAATGGTCGTTCCATCCGATCCTGTACCTGCTACCCCCCAAGTGGTCGTCCTCTCCGACCCTGACGAGAGGGCCGAGGAAGCGGAGCCAACTCCTCCGATGACTCAGGCGGCTATCGAGTCGGGACACGTTGCAGAGGAGATCCCGGGGCCGAGAGAGGTCCCACGCGAGGAATCCCCGAGAAGGGAGATGACTCAACAGGAGTCCCCCTTCGTGAAGATCATCGCGGGGATGGTCCCTTGGGCGCTCGCCCACGGGGACGAAAGAGACTTCACCAGTTATTACAATGCTCCGACTGCCCAGACCCTCGGACATACGACGAGGTTGCTTTTTGAGGTAAACTTCTCTTCAATCCTGTGTCGTCCCTGATTAAGTTTTAACGCATAGCTCACTGTCTTTTTATCACAGCTGGCACCTTGCCTCGTCAAAGCAAGCTCGGAGCTGACTACCGCTCAAAAACTCGCATCTGAGACAGAGACTGCGAGGAGGGTCGCTGCCGAGGCTGAGGGTCGCAGAGAGATCTCTGAGAGCCGGATTGACATCATGACCGGCGATCTATCGATCGCTCGGAAGGCGGCCGAGGATGCCCGTGCAGCTCTTGAAGGAGTTAAAGTCGATAATGCTCGCCTAACTTTTCTCCTTCAGGAGGCTGAGGAGAGGCAGCAGCACCTTCTTCGAGTTCACGGAAGGTGCGAGAGTGCTCTTGCTCGCGCGAAGGCCGAGGCCGCCGGCCTCGTTCAGGAAGCCCAAGAAGAAATGCGCCGAGCCAAAGAGGAACGAGAGCGAGCCGTAGACGCCTTCCTCGAATCTTTCGAGTTTGAAGAGGAGAGGGACCACCTTTATCAAGGTGGTTATAAGGCCTGCGTCTTGGAGATGAGGGCGGCCTTCCTCGATCTCGACCTCTCCGCCTTCGAAGTTGACAGTCCGTCTGCCGAGGCTGCTGAGGGCGAAGCCACCGAAGGAGATGCTGCTGCTGACGAAGCCGGTCCTTCGGGCGCCGTATAGGGGATGAATTCTGACCGAATGGGGCAGTCGGATATTGTACTTTCTTTTGTTGTGTTTTTTTTTTGTTGATAACCCGACATTGGGTACTTGGACGAAATAGAACTTTTCATTGAATCGACTTCAATTACAGTATTTTCTATTCTATCTTACTGGTAATAAATCTTGAGATGCTCGGCGTTCCAAGGATGAGGCAACAGTTGTCCATTTAGGTCTTCCAGCCGATAGGTTCCCTGGCGGATGGTACCTGAGACGACGTAGGGGCCTTCCCAATTGGGTCCTTGTGTACCCGACCTAATTTCCTTGGTATTTGGGAAGGTCTTTTGGAGGACCATATCCCCGGCTCGGAATCGTCTGACTTTAACTCGGCGATTGTAAAACCGAGACACCTGTCTTTGTCGGGCCATCATCCTCAATCGAGCCCTTTCTCTTTTCTCTTCCAATGAATCAAGCTCGAATGAAAGGAGTTCGCCATTCTCTTGTCCACTGTACAAGTTGACTCTGGCCGAGCCAACGCCGATCTCAACTGGTGCGACTGCTTCCGTGCCGTAACATAGGGAAAAGGGGGTTTCTCCAGTGGCAGTCCGTGCTGTGATCCGATAGGCCCACAGTATATTCGTAAGTTCCTCGGCCTATGCTCCCTTTGCTTCATCGAGCCTCGTTCGGAGGTGCCGCTTTATAATTTTGTTGACCGCCTCGACCTGTCCATTCGTCTGAGGATGGTGAGGCGAGGCGTATACATTTCGAATCCCGAGATTGCTGCACATCTACCAGAATTATTTGTTATCGAACTGCCTTCCGTTGTTGGTAATGATAGTCCGAGGTATCTCGAACCGACAGATGATATTCTTCCAAACGAAGTTTGTGATCCTTTGCTCGGTAATTTTCGCCAATGGCTCTGCTTCAGCCCACTTCGTGAGGTAGTCCACCGCAACCACAGCGAATTTAGTCTGACCCTTCCCCAGTGGAAAGGGTCCGATGATGTCGATCCCCCACTACGCAAAGGGCCATGGTCCCGACATCGGAGTTAGTTCCTCAGGGGGTTGTCTCGGGATTACTGCGAACCGCTGACACTTATCTCATCTTTGAACGAATTGTTTAGAATCGTGCTGTATAGTCGGCCAGTAATACCCCTGCCGCAACACTTTGTTGGCAAGCGAGCGTTCTCCTGAATGGTTCCCACATATCCCTTCGTGTATCTCCCGTAAGATATAATCGGCTTCTTGGGAGTCGACGCACCTTAGTAGAGGAGCATGAAAGCCTTTTTTATATAGAATTTCATTCAAGATGGTGTAGCGCGAGGCTCAAACTTTTAACCGCCGCGCTTCGGCGCGATCTTCTGACAGTTCTCCATCGTTGAGGTAGCGGACGAGTGGGTCAAACCAAGCAGTTGCTGAGTTAATAGGAAATAGGGCCGAGACTATCAGTTCATCTATGCTCGGTTTAGGGACGTATTCAATCGGAACTGACCGAGGTATGTCTTCCTCATCGGCTGAGGCGAGCCTTGCTAACAAGTCGGCGTTGGCATTGTCGGTCCTGGGTATTCGAATTACTTCATACTTTTGGAACCCACCGATCAATTCTTTAGCCTTTTCCATGTACGCCTTCAGTTGTTCTTTCTGAGTTTGATAAACACCGAAAACCTAGTTAACGACTAATTGTGAGTCGCTAAAAACGTTCAAATGAGTCGCGCCCCTAGACTTGCAGCGAGTCTAAGGCCTAATAATAAGGCTTCGTACTCTACTGTATTGTTGGACGCCTGAAAGCCAAGTCACAAGGCATACTACATATAGGTTTGATCGGGAGTTTCTAATACTACTCCTGCCCCGCTTGCCTTGGAATTGGATGAACCGTCGACAAATAGCTTCTAGGGTACCGACCCGAGAGAGGAAGAAGCCTCAGGTACAATAATTCCCTCCGAATCAGGTATATTGTCACGATTAGGAGTCACTTCAACAAGAAAATCGCCGACGGCCTGTCCTTTTATGGCTGTCCTTGGCCTGTAATGTATGTCAAATTCGCTCAACTCGACTGCCCACTTTGTAAGTAGGCCGGAATCCTCCAGCTTTTGGAGAATCTGGCGAAGTGGTAAGTCAGTCATAACGACAATGGTGTGGGCTTGAAAGTATGGCCGGAGGCGTCGTGATGATACCACCAGAGTTAAGGCTACTTTCTCAAGCTGCGGATACCTCGTCTCAGCTGGTAGCAAGGCTTTACTGACGTAGTACACTGGCAGCTGCTTCCCTTGACTTTCTCGTATTAAAGTCGAGCTGACTGCGGCCTCATATACGGCCAAATATAATAACAACGCTTCACCAGACTCGGGCTTAGTTAGCAACGGTGGGGATCCGAGGTAAGCCTTTAGATCTTGAAATGCCTTCTCACATTCGTCCGTCCACTTCATCGTCTGTCGTCCCTTCAATTGCTTGAAGAACGGGAGACATTTATTTGTGGCTCGGGACAGGAAACGATTAAGCGCGGCCACTCTTCCTATCAACCTTTGAATGTCTTTGATTGTTTTAGGAGACTCCATTTCGAGTAAAGCTTTGATTTTGTCGGGATTCGCTTCGATTCCTAGCTGACTAACGAGGAAACCGAGGAATTTTTCCGAGCTCACGCCGAACGCGCACTTGCTGGGATTCAACTTCATTTTATATTTACGTAGAGTTAAGAACATCTCTTCCAAGTCCACCTCATGGTCGTCCGCTCGTTTACTTTTGACGAGCATATCGTCAATATAAACTTCCATCGTTCGGCCGATCTGTCGAGCCAACATTTTATTCATTAACCTCTGATACGTTGCTCCGGCGTTCTTTAATCCAAATGACATCACTCGGTAACAGTAAAGGCCTTTGTCAGTGACAAAGGCAGTTTTTGATTTATCATTCTCGTGCATTACAATTTGATTGTAGCCTAAATAGGCATCCATAAAACTTAGCAATTCATGACCAACGGTACTGTCTACTAGCTGATCAATGCGAGGAAGAGGGAAGCTATCCTTGGGGCAGACTTTGTTTAAGTCTGTATAGTCTATACAGACTCGACACTTCCCATTGACTTTCTTTACGAGTACGACATTGGCTATCCATTCCGAATAGTATATCTCTTCGATGAATTTGGCTTTAAGGAGCTTGCCGACTTCCTCTTTGATGATAGCATACCTTTCCGGGCCGAGAGGACGACGCTTCTATCGGATGGGTCTATAAGTCGGGTCGATGTTAAGTCGGTGTGTTATAACCGAGGGATCGATCCCAGGCATGTCTTCGTGGCTCCAAGCGAAGATATCGGCATACCGTCGAAGCAAGGTGACCATTCGTTCCTTAAGAGATGGACTCAGGGATGAGCCGATTCGGACTACTTTCAAGACGTCTGTCTCGGTTAACGGCTCCGAGATGAGTTCTTCCATCGGCTGCCCCCATTCATGAGATCCGATATGGGGGTCCAGCGATTCAATCGTCGACACCTCAGTCGGAGCCTTAACTGTGGTGACATAGCATTTCTGAAAATCTTGTTGATCTCCTTTCACAATTCCTACTCCCGACTTGATCGGGAATTTCATGGAAAGGTGGTAGGTAGATACCACAGCTTGAAGGAGGCTTAGAGACGGTCGGTCGAGTATGGCGTTATACACCGACGGTTGGTCCACAACCAGGAAGTCGACCATCGCAGTCATCTGATGGGGCGCGGTCCCAGCGATAAGTGGCAGTGAAATAATTTCCTTAGGAAGTACCTGTCCACCTGAAAACCCTATGAGTGGGGTTCGGACAGGTCGTAGTACCGACCGACCTATGCTCATTTTGTCAAACGCTTGGGTGAACAAGACGTCCGCTGATGATCCTGTATCCACTAGTATCCGGAATACTTTTCTATTGGCGATGGTAAGGGTGACCACGAGTGCATCATCATGAGGATGATGTATTCCTCGAGCATCTTCCTCAGTGAACGAGATACAATATTTTTCTCGTTTCTTCTCCTTGGGAGGCCGAGACAACAGAAGAACCTCGGAATCAGGGCGATCGAGGCTTCTAGCGTGGTTTCTTCGAGCGTTATTTGAGTCCCCACCGCCTTGGTGACCTTCGACAATCGTTCGGATTTCTTCTTGGGGCCACTCTTCACTCGGTCCTACTGAAACGCTAGACCCCTCTGTATGTTCTCTTAGTCGGCCTTCTTTAATTAGCCGCTCGATCTCGTCTTTCAAGTGATAACAATCACTTGTGTTGTGACCATGGTCACGATGATAGTGGCAATACTTATTCTTATTCCGACGATCTGGATTCCCTCAGAGTTTCCGGGGCCAGTTGACGAAGCCTTCACTCTTGATCTCCAATAATACTTGTTCATGAGATTTTTTTAGGGGGGTGTATGTGGAGAATCTTCTGTCTGGTCACTTTCCTGGCCTATTGTCGTCTCGCGCTCGGTCTTCTTTTCACTTTTTTCCTCCGGCTGAGTCGGCTTCTTTCTTAGCCAACTCTTTAACCGATGGTTTTATGTTCTGGATCTTCTCCCGTAGGAGTTGCGTCTCTTCTGCATCAGCGTATTTGTCCGACAGAACTATAAACTCGCCCAGAGTATCGGGAGGATTCTTGTCCAGCGACGCCAAAAAAGGTTTATCTCTCACCCCTTGTATGAGAGCGTTGAGAGCTGTCTCCTCAGAATGCTTTCGAACCTGTAAAGACTCGAAGTTGAAGCGTTTAATGTAGTCTTTCAATAGCTCTCCTTCCCTCTGAACTATGTTGTTCAGATGCGCGGGCGGCTTTATTTCTTCTTTCCGCCGATAAAATTACTGAGAAAGGCGTCACTGAGTTCGGCGGACGATTTAATCGACTTGGGTTTTAATTGCTTAAACCAAAGTCAGGCTACATCGGTCAGGGTTAGAGAGAAGGCTCGGCACATAACAGCATCCGATGCGTCGTGCAACTCCATAAAGGTTTTGAAGCATTCAAGATGCTCTGTCGGATCAGTCTTTTCGGAGAAAAGAGTTATCTGAGGTAAGCGGAACCTCTCTGGCAACCGAGCCCGCATTACTTCGTCCACAAACGGAGAAGCTTTTTCTTCAGATTTGGTCGGATTTGAGTTCCGACCGTGCTTTATATCCGTCATCTCCTTTTCCATCTTCTCCCTGACCTCATTCTTGAAGTCTTGTATATCAGCCTTCCAGGGTTCAGCGCTCTCCGTCGTTTCTTCTGCTTCTGTAGGGAGCCGACTTCGTCTCCTCTGATCTATTCTATGTCTCAGATCAGAGGGAGGCAAAATGGCCGTTGCTGAACGGGCAGGCGCTGGGTGACTCGGTTCTCGGGGTTGACTCGGTTGTCGGGGCGACTGTGGCACAGCAGACTGCGCTACAGACGCTGGTGGGAAAACTTGTGCCGACTCATGACGCTGCATCTGCTGGTTACACAGTTGTTCCAGCATGTGTTTCATGAAAGCCATCTCGGAATGCATTTCTTGAACCTCGCGATCTAAGTGCGCGTTCGCTTGATTAGGCTGGCTGGTAGTCGCAGGCGGTGCTGTCGGGGGAGCTCCCTGAGCTGTGCTAGCAGCGGCCTCCCCCGCTTTATCTGGATCCGTCCTTTTGGTTCTTGCCATTCAGAAAATTGGAGAAAACAGCTGTTTGTCCGTTTCCCACATACGGCACCAAACTGTTGCTGTGTTTTTATGGGACGGCTTCCCTAAGGCGGACCTTTCTCCACCTGCACAATCAACAACGTCAAGGTGACCCTGGCTAGAGCCGGGGAACCTCCAATGCTTAAGTCAGTTGTCTGATCAGTAGCAAAGGGCTTATCTCAGTTCAGTACTGCGTACCTTCTTCCGTCCCAAGGTTGGAGATTTATACAGTTTGCCAATCCTCATCCTCAGAGGATTCTCCTCCTGATTATTAAGAGATTTACTCCTTTCCACAGATTGCTCTCAATCCCGAGAATCTCGAGATTCGCTACCTGTATTCCTGGATTTCCGTAAAGTAGTATCTGTTCTTGTTCCGCCACTCGCTGTCTCGGTCAGGTCGTTACCGACCCTCGGAGAGTCTCGGCCAGGTCGTGACCGACTCTGGGAGAGTCTCGACCAGGTTGTTGCCGACTTGGGGAGAGTCTCGACCGACACAAGAGGGTGGGTTCTTGGCCTTTCCACGGGAGGAATGGTCTCGATGTTTATCTGTCATTCCTTGTTCCGTGACCGACAGAACCAACTCGTTGAGTCGATCTTGTTCTATCGGCTAAGTGTCTTAAACACGCTCGGCCTTTAGTGGGCTTTTACAGACGAGGTCATCACT
The DNA here is from genome assembly GCA_037074715.1 of Magnolia kwangsiensis. Lineage (NCBI taxonomy): Eukaryota > Viridiplantae > Streptophyta > Magnoliopsida > Magnoliales > Magnoliaceae > Magnolia > Magnolia kwangsiensis. The sequence goes on along the minus strand of CM073586.1, from coordinate 80,604,190 downwards.
CTGACAGAGTGACTTTAATCGTCCCCTGCTTATGCCTCCTAGCCTATCCTCTGTTCCATCGGTGTTGTCTCGGACTCTTCAGACAGTGTCAGCAGAGCCGACCTACTTAAATCCGAGTCTCCGAACTTAACACATTTTTCCCCAACAATAACAAAAATATTAGCATGCATCCACCCGATCAACCCGTTTGAGCCGCTTGAGTCGAGAATTCCCGAGGTTAGGTTGGGTTAAGTTTGAGGTATTGGAACCTTAGGATGGGCTAGGGTTGAGTACAAACCCACTCCACTTTCAACTCTGGTGGACGTGGCCCATTGATTCGACGCTTCAAATGAAGGACTTGTACATTGTTTGGTCAGTAGACATGATTCATGCACAAACCTTCCTTTCACAATTTATATCACTTGATCAGTATAGGGTTTTTTTTCGTTTTAAATTTAATTTTTTTAATTATTTTTTTTTATGTGCAGGACATGATCACAGCAGGCGTGGACACTACTGCCATATCAGTTGAGTGGGCCATGGCAGAGCCGATCAAGAACCCAAGAGTTCAAGAGAAGGCCCAAGAGGAGTTAGACCGAGTCATCGGGTTCGATCGAGTGATGACTGAGTCAGACTTCCCAAACCTCCCCTACCTGCAGTGCGTGGCTAAGGAGGCTCTACGGTTGCACCCACCAACACCCTTCATGCTCCCCCACAAGGCCACTGCCAACGTCAAGATCGGCGGCTACGATGTTCCCAAAGGCTCCAACGTACATGTGAACGTGTGGGCCGTTGCACGTGACCCAGCCATGTGGAAAGATCCACTACAGTTCCGCCCTGAGCGATTCCTCGAGGAGGACATCGACATGAAGGGTCACGATTTTCGGCTACTACCGTTTGGAGCTGGGCGTCGGGTTTGCCCTGGTGCCCAGCTGGGGATCAATCTGGTCCAGTCGATGCTGGGCCACTTCTTGCACCATTTTCAGTGGACCCCACTAGAAGAGGTCAAGGCTGATGAGATTGGCATGTCAGAGAATCCAGGGTTAGTTAATTCATGCGGACCCTACTGGAGGCGGTCCCTATCCCACGGTTGCCTGCACAGCCCTACATACGTGTGGCTGTAGATATGTGATTTTGGTCTTCTTCTTCTTCTTTTTTTTTTTTAGTTCTGTTTTTTTGGGTTTTCTACATATGCTTAAAGCTTGTAGTTTTATCAATTTAAAGGGTTTAAGGAGAGAGAATGAAAATAATTGGACTTTGAGAAGGTTTAAAGGATATGGATTTGAATGATTTTGAAAGTGTGAGAAATGATTTGGTGCTTACTGTGCTCTTACTTGGTTGATCTAGATGGTACATTAGGTTGTCCACATATTCAAGAGGCTGCCATTTAAAAATCAATACCCAATTGATGATTCTGAACATTCGATCAGTGGCGTAGAAAATGGATGGTTTTGATCATTTTTAATATGGGCAATTAACAATTTGAGCCGTTAATTTGTTGGAGATCATTGTGGATCACTTATTTTTGTACAGATTGTTATTCATTGTTTTAGTTTGATTTTAATCTGCCTAATTCACGGATTGAAGCATTACTCCAATACTTGTGGGTTTGGATTGGTAGGCGGTCCACTCCCAAATGATCTTTTAGGCTATTTTCTATCTTTGGAAGGAAAGAAATTCAATAATTTATAATTAGTAATTTGGATATTGAAAAATTGGATTTACTGCAATGTCACCTAGGACGAGAGCTGTGTGGGAAGAAGTTTTTACTTGTGTTGAATGACGTATGGAATAAAAATCCTAAGATATAGATCGAAACAATTTATCAAAGAAAGTGATAGGGGCAGTAAGATCATAGTAACTACTGAGAAAAAGTTGCTTTAATCATGGGCACTCTCCATTCACACAGTTCGTCAAGATTATCAGAAGATGATTGTTGGAGAAGAAACATGGCTAACTCCGATAAACAATACTGGGAGGCAGTGAAATGGGTACTTCGGTATATTTGAGGTACAATGAACTACATCTTAACATTTAAAAAGTCGGAAGACAAATTGGTAGTCTATGCGGAAGCCGATTAAGCAAGAAATATGGATAACAGAAGGTCGACTTTCAGCTACTTGTTTATTCTATTGGGTAGTGTGATTAGTCGGATGTCAAACCTTTAGTCTGTGATGACTTTTTGCATAATCAAAGCTGAGTATATAGTGGTGACATAGGCGTTCAAAGAAGGTGTTTAGTTGAGAAGAATAATAAATTATCTGTGACAGCGAAAACGCAATTAATTTGGAAAAAAATCTGTTTATCACTCACATAGTAAACATATTGATGTTCGTCATCATTTTATCCGATATGTTCTTGATGAAAGCAATGTGACTCTTAAGAAGATCCATACAAGTGTGAATCCAACAAACATACTTACGAAAGTGGTTCCTACAGAGAAGTTCTAAATGACTTCTCTAAGCTTGACGAATGCTTAATGAAGACGTAGCGTGCATGAAAAAGGACAATGAAGCTATGATGGAAGGCAATTAGCGATGGTGATAACATGGTAAAGCAATGGAGCATAAAGATTGAATCCATGATGGAGATTACTGAATGAATGTCTTCAATCTTACTTAAATAGGGGACTTCGATCAATCTACAACCATGCTCGATCGATCGGACCTCCCTAAAATTAGAAAGATTGCTCACTGGATGACTTGGACCGTGTTTAATCGATCGAACCATTAAGTCGATCAATCAATAATATTCAGGAAAAACACTTTAGCTCTTTGGACATTTTTGGCACAATTCGATCGATCAATCTAGACTTACTCAATTGATCAAAGTGTGTGTCACGCCCCAAACTCAGAAACCGGGCTCACAAAATTTCTGATCACCGAATCTGGCGCTGATAGCCTCTGTAGTACCTCATTCTTGGCTCCCGGCACCCATATACCAGGTTCCGATCCTTGGATGCTACAAGGAGGATTTCTACTATTCATTTAATTCGCAATGAACATAACCATAAGCATAACCCATGAACAATAACCACAAGAACACCATCACAAAATCCACTATGATAAAAAACTTTGAGTACAAGGTGTATAAAGGGAAATATAAGATAATGCTAATAACAAAATTTTAAAAGTTCGACTGCACGCTCCTGCTGCTACTACGCTACGACTGCATCCTGACGTCACCTGCACGCATCAATCGTGCATAAGCTTATAGAAAGCTTAGAGGGCGGTGTAAGTGTGTGCGCAATACGAGCGTGCTCAGAATGCAAGGTCAGAATAATGCTGTAATGTGCTGATTAGTACATGAATACAATAAGTCGTACCAAGGCTATGCGGTGCAAGATATGAATGCGATCGGCCACATCCAGGCCATGCGATGCAAAATGCAAGTCAAGCATGTCAATCCTCATCATATACCAATACAGTTCTCATTCTGGATAATCACCGGGGTCTAGTACACTCTACGCCAGCTTGCCGTTCCTATCCGAACGTACAACTGGGAGAGCAGAAGAGACCTCACTATCTGCCTGCCAATATCGGGCCCGGCTCGTCGATAGCGGACCGATTCCTCAAGCTGGTCAAACTCAACCTAGAAGTTGCCCCCTCACTCAGGCGGGTAAGGTCACACCCCTTTCCAACCGACCACGACACAGTGGGACACGCGACCTCCTAGTATACGGCCATCGCGCACTTGTGTATCCACTCGGTCTCGACGTTGGAGTCATCCTCTGGTACCATCGGGTTTAGGGATTTTCACCCAGGGACATCTATGATGCCCGTATGCTAGAACCAAACATTTTCGGTATCCAATCACATGAGTTTTATGTACATCAAATGGGCCTAATCACATAGGCCTTATATATACCAATGTGGGCCTCAACAATGGGCCACAAATACATCAAATGGGCCTACACACATGGGCCCATATATAACAAAGTGGGCCTTAGCGGGCGGGCCACAAATACATTAAGATGGGCCTCAACAATGGCCTTAAAATGATCTCAAAATGGTTGGACGGTTTGGATGAAACTCATGCATCATGGTAGACTCCCATGTGGGCCCACTATAACATTTATTTTTCATTTAGTCCTGGGCCCACTAAAATGCTTATTAGCCATCCAACCTGTTAGTAAGGCCACGTGAGCAAGGGCTCCACTATAATGTTTACTTTACATCCAACCTGTTGATAAGGCCATGTGGCAAGGGGCCCACCAAAATGTTTATTTTACATCCCACTTGCTGATATGGCCATGTGGCAAGGGTGGGGGGGGGGGGGGGGGGGGGGCACCAAAATGTTTATTTTCCATTCAAACCTGTTGATAAGGTCATATAGACCCAGGGCCCACCAAAATGTTTATTTTCTACCCAACATGGGCCCATTTTAATGTTTAATGCCATCCAAATCTGTTAATAACGTCACGTGGGCTAGGGCCCATAGTGATGGACGGCGTGGACACAATACATACACTAAGTGGGGGCCACCGTCCACTGCCGTGGACGGATGACGTGATTGAAATACTTACATCACAGTGGGTGTCACTACCCACTGTTGTGGACGGTGTGGTAAGCCACACATACCACAGTGGGTCCCATGTAGGGCCCACCAAAGTGTTTATTTACAATCCAACCTGTCCATTATGTATGCCCCACAAAATTAAGGGTCCACACCAAGTTTCAACCACATTCAAAATTCAGGTAGGCCCCACCAAGTGTTTTTATATAATTTAGGCATGTCTTCACATGATTTGGATGTTATGGCCCACCTGAGTTCAGTTTGTGGATAATTTTTGGAGTCAACGCACCGTTCAAGGGGACTTATTAAATGAACGGTATAGATGTAAAACATACATCATGGTGGAGTTTACAAGTAGGGCTAAGGTGGGGCCCTCCTTTTCACGTGGACGTCTCTGGACGTCATGCACAAAGTCATGCCAATTTTATTTATTTATTTTTTATTTTTTATCCTAGGTGGGACCTACATTAACCAGATCTACCCCGTCCATTGCATGTGTCCCACAAAAATAGAGGTCTAAAACAAGTTTCAGGTGGGTCCCAGCTTCTGGTGGACCCCAGCAATCATTTTTTCAAGTTTTAAAGGAAAATACTAGCATTCTCAATGCCACGGCCCGCCAGATAATTGGATCGGTCTCATTTTTCGGCTCAACGCCTAAAATGATCTGAGGAAGGTGGTGGACGACTTAGATCAAGCACATACATCAACGTGGGGCCTGTATCAGTGGCCCACCATTTACTTTTCCTTTTTCTTTCTTTTGTCAGTTCGTTAGTACCCTCCATGTCAGTACACACGCTCCATGCACACCACGCTCGTCCAGCGTCCCTGGACGTTGGACGGCCTGGATAAACACTACATCATGGTGGGTCCCACATGCACGTGGTCCACGTTCACCAAGGTGGGTCCCACATGATCATGGCCCACCTTGCATGTATATATATATATATATATATATATATATATATATATATATATATATATATATATATATATATATATATATATCATTTATCTAAGATGTAGTGGGCCACACCATTTGATGGATGGAGTAGATTTATCATGAATCGGTGGGGCCCACTTCATTTTAGGGGAAGGATAAGGAGAGAAAAAGAGAGAGAGAGAAAGAGAGAACAAAAGACGGTGATGGTGGGGCCCCGCCACTATGGGCCCCACATAATGCAAATCATACATAAAAAATGGGTCCCACCAACAAGTGGTCCCTAAAAAGAATTCAACGGTGGATCACCCACCTCTTGGCTTCCTTCTTGCTCCCCTAGCCTCCTTAGCTCATTGCCTTTGCTTTGGACGGTGGATGATGGACCTTTGATGGTGAGGATGAGAGATGAAAGAGTGGGCCACACTTGTGATTTGGGAGAGAGCTGGGAGGCTTGGACGTATGAAAATTTTTTTGCTTGGGAGATTTTAAGAAATGAGAGAGAATAATAAAAGATATAGTTGGAGTGATGGGTGTAATTAATGAAGTATGGGTTGGTTTGAAAAATGGGTAAAAGAGGGATGGTAATGGTTGAAATTTTTATAAAGTGAGATGGTGAGGTGGAAAGAGAGTTAACTTGAGGGAAAAAGGAGGGATGGGGCTTGTACTTGAGGTATGGTTGTACTTTGACATTGGTTGATGGGACATCTCATAGAGATTCTCTCATAATTCGCAACGCGCGGTGTTTTCTTCGAATTGAACGCAGACTGACATCTTTTAGACTGGGTATCGGGTCAGTGTGCGAGTCGCGGCGTTAGAACCGCAGCGATGGCGCGGTCGCTAAGGTATAAGTTTCAATTTTAGCCATCTTTGGCATACATGTATCAGCTTAAGATCACGCGCAAACATCAGAAAGTGGTCGAGGATTGCCGAATTCGGCCGGAAGGATCGGAGGAGTCGATGGAACAGTACGAACTAGGATACGGGTCTTACAGTGTGTTCGATCGATCGAGACTTAGATTGACAATGCGCGCAGAACTGCGTATGTACGCATTTTTTTCCTATTCCAATTGTGATTGTCTATATATCAGGTGTAATCAGGATTAGGGTGGGGTTAAGATGTTCCTAAGGGTTTTAAAGAAGAAAACTTAGGGTTTTGGAAGATTTGAAAGAGGTTCTCATTATTGAAGTACATCATCTCTTTTAATTTCGCTTTCATAGTGGATTATTTATTGCTTTGTGCCGTGGTTTTTCTCTCGATGTTTTTTTTCCACTTAAAATGCGTGTATTCTCTATGTGCTCGGTATACATTTGATTTCTTTTTATTTGATTCGAACTCAAGCATGCTTCCTCGCTATCCCCAACAATATCACTTTAATTCACATCAGGGTATAAAGCAGATTAAATGAGACCTCGGCCTCACTCAAGATGGTGTAGACCTTACCGTGGGGTTACCTTGGGGCCCACCTTGATGTTAGTATTATGTATCCGTGTCATCCGTCCCCTACTTAGACAGATCGATTGTACCATTTATACACGTGTGTTTTTAGGATTTATGCCATGCACCTATATGAAATGTTATAACTTGTAAGGTCCTTATTAAAGTATTGGACATGCATGTGTTGATCCTATCCATCCATCTAAGGGACCACAAATGTCAGTAAAAAAATGAGCAACAGTCATCATATCATGCTGGAAATTCCAGCAGTCATATGGTGCACAAGTCATGTGGTGCTATTTGCATTACCATACCTTTTTCTAATAGATTTTTAATAAACTACACCATTAAGTAACTATCATCATTGAAAGTTAGATTTCATTAAAGGAAAATAAGTAAGCAAAAGGGTGCATGCTCAAGTGGGCCCTGCCAGTGTGTATGTGAAATCTATCCTTGCCACTAGATACATCACCCCAAGTTAGGCCTAAGGCGTAAGCATCATCCCCATGTGAATCTAATTAAGGTGGACGGCATAATTGAGATGGCCACTTTCTCGAAAAGCTCGAGTGCATCCATGCATCCCATAGGGCCACCCCACTTGATCCCGGTGTGAAAATACCCCCGCATTAATCACCTCTGATGAGGAGTCTCGAACACAAGACCTCCTGTTCTGATAGTAATTTGATTTAGGATAATTAACTACTTGCTCTAAAAGCTTGAACCAATACAGCATGAAGAATTAATCGCTTTATCTTATAGCACAGGCCCCAAATCCATGAGTTAGGTCTCTGGTTAAACACTCTTCATGGGCCTCAAATTCATGGGTTTCACCCCCTTGTGGGGCCAAATATATGGGTTCCACCTCATATAAGCGACTCACCTTACATAGGCCCCAAATCTATGGATTCCACGGGCTGCCCACCTCGAGTGTGCCCCTCAATCCCACAGACCACCCCACTCGAGCTTAGTGTGAAAATGCCCCCGCATTAATCACCCCCAAATCTCTGATACCAATTAACACAAGTATGGACGTGATGAGGCTGATCACCATCTTCCTCAAGAGGATAATTACTTCGATTTCGCGCAGCTTCTCTAGATTCCTCACAGGGATTCCTTGAATCCATGAGGAAAATAAGAAAATAGAAATAAATTGATTGATAATTGTCTAATGTGTGTGTCCCTTTTACACCATTAATAAAGAAAAAAAAAATTAAAATTCATAATTACCAAAAATAGCAAAATTCTAACTCTAATAAAAATTCTAATTCTAGTAAAACTCTTCTCAAGCCTAATTTATAAAAATAAAAATTCCAAATAAGCTTTTGGTAGAAGAGTCCTATTATAATTAAAAGTTATTTCTTAAAAAAGAAGAAAATCTAAAACTGTAAAAATAAGAAAATATTATAAAGATCGGAGTTACTAAAAATAGTAATTTTTTTCTTAAAATTTCATTTTGAGTTAAAAGCGTGCGTTTTCTGGCGAAATGGATAGAAGCGATCTAATTTGTAAGTCAGTTCACCTCAGATGGCCCATTACAATAAAGATTGATAGGTTGTGAGTGCTGTAACGATACCCGGATCAAAAGTTATGATCAATTTATAGGCCACTTTCTTTCAGTCTAACCATGCTACCTTCTTTTTGTCCAACAATGCTAGGAATGTTTCAGTGCCACATCTTACACCACAAGTAGTGTGGTCTCGTCCGGCTAGAGAGATATTTTCATCTCTTGACAATGTGGGACCTGCAAGTAGGGCTGTACACGAACCAGGCTAGCTCGATTAACTCGCTCGTCTTGGCCTGAAAAAGCTCGACTCAGCCCGACCCGGAACCGAGTTCGGTCCGGGACGGGCCATTTTTTTCAGCCGAAAGTAAGTTCGGGCCAAGTTCGAACAGGTCCCAGTTCGGCCCGACTCGGTCCGAAACCAGACTCGGCCGTTTATATATATATATATATATATATATATATATATATATATATATATATATATATATATATATATATATATTCTAAATCCTTACCTTAACCATTTGAGACAGAGAAGTGAAAACGCCGCCCAAACCTAAACCCCAAAACTCTCTCTCTCTCTCTCACTCTCTCTCTCTCTCTACCTCTCTCAATCTCTTTCTTGACTTCTAGGATAGTTCACCGCTTATCTTTGAAGTGACAGTGACTCATTTACCTCACAGGTGTCATAGATTTACAGCAATCCAGGCCGTTCAAATTGCGGGTCCCTTTGTAGATGGAGCAGGTCCGAAACTAGCCCGAACTAACCCGATTGCTGACCGGGCCAAGTTCAGGCTGGACATGTTGGCCCAGTGTTCGGGTTGGGCCGGGTTCAGGCTGGGTTTGACTGGTAACGGGGCTGTGCTGGGTTGAGCCCAGTTCGACTCGGTTCAACCCGATGTACACCCCTACCTGCAAGCTTGATGATGTATATTTGGATTACTTCTTTAATAGTTGCCAGTTTTTGTGGACCAGTTTTTATGTACTTGGTAATTGGACGTTTCTAATTATCTGATCGGCTATCCTCAGTTCTGCATTAGAAAAAAAGGAACAAGATTACCTGTTTATGTTAAAGAGAGGCTGCAATTATATTGTTAGGATTGTTTGATCATTGAGGCTTTTGGGGTATGGCCCAGCCCTAAGAGGGCATATGAGATGAAGAAAACTTGTCCATGGTGATACTTCGAATTGTGTCCCATCACCAAACCCATGGAACAAAAACCAAACCAGATGGCCCCCATCAAGTGACCAGTTGCAATCACGATCACCATACATATATCTATGGTGGAAATTGGAGTGAACACAATTTGAGGTGCCCTATTCCTTTTCTATTGAAACATAAGCATTCAAAAGTATCCAGCATTTTCAAAGAAGTGGCCTACCCTATTGATGTTAGGAAAGTGACAGCATTGACAACTTCTTGGTGCTTTCCATGTGCTTTCTTTATCCTCCTCCTGTGACTACTTTTTCTCTCATTTGATGGAAAATAGTATACAAGCAATATTTTCCATTTCACATTATCATCATTTTCAATTGTTGGGCATTTTCACATAAACAGACCATTTGGTCCATTTATACAAATGTGTTTAAAGCTTTAAGATTTATGGCATGCATTTATCACAAATCCCAAATGAAATATTGTAACTCGTAAGGTTGGGACTGCGCTAGTCACCAAAAAATGTATAAGCAATCATTGTGCGATGCCGATAAAATTAAGGAGTCAGAGCGTGGTGCCATACAGCCAGCAAGATATTTTCATCTCCCAACTGTTGTGGATCTGCAACGGTTGATGGTTGCCTGGATTACTTTTTAAGAGAATTGGGAGAGAGATGTCTGCCATTTATTTTTACAAGGCCGCCACTATGATAATTATATGAAATCCACTCCAACTATTAGATGCCACACCAAAATTAGGAATGGAGCCCAAAAATTAATCCTATCTATGATTCAGGTGAGCCATGCGAAGGGAAATAGTTTGGAGATTAAGCATTCCTCTGTTATCTATTTCCAATGTGTTGTCCACTTGAATCAAATGGGACCGATTTCTGAGCCCTGGGCCTAATATGGGGTGATGCACTTGTTAGTTGAAGTGGATTTCATATAAACATCACATTGGGTCCTACCTAAATCACCATTCTTTGCTTGCAAATTTCCTTTAAACATGAAAACCATTTTAGAAAGGTATCAGAAGATAAATTTTATATCCAGTAGGTAGGTTTTTAAAAATAAATAAATAAAAATTAAATGATAGGAATGTAGATATTCATAGTATTTTCGTTCATCCTTCCGTGTAAATGACAGCAAGTCAAGTCAACAATGTGCCCTCCCTTATAGTGCTTGAAGAAATTAACCAGCAGCTTCCTTTGGACCCTGTTTGAATTTGTGGAATTTTCTTTTTTATAGAGAAAATAGTGTTTCCAGGAAAATGCCATTTCTAAAACAGCAAATGAAAAGCTGTTTCCCTTTATTGTTTTTCAAGAAAAATTTCTTGATTTTTATTTCATTGCCAAAATTATTGTTTGAAAGGAAAAGAAAAAGAAAAAGAAAAGAAATTTTCATGAAGATTTTACTCAAAGTCATTAGATGACATATCTGTGCACTGAAGATGGATCGTGCCACAATTGGACACATGTCCAATTGTTGCCAGTGTGCCGCTTGTGTAGGAAATCAATACCATGAAAACTATAGCCCCCCTCTCTAAAATGAAGGTGAAGATGATTGGGTGATGAAAGTGTGAGTGATCTCAGGAAATAATCCATCATTTTTAGGTTGTTTGGCTACTTGGAATTGAATGTTTACTTAAAAAAGTCCAAATCCAAAATTTTAAATTATGGAGATTTTCATTATGTAAGTTGTGTTGGGCACCTTGAATCGTAGAAAGAGCAAGAAAGCCATTTGAAATATAACAGTTGATGAAATTGGAAATTCTCAAACTCAGTGGCCAACTTTTAAAGGATAATTGAATAGTAGCCTTTCTGAAGAATCCACAAAATTTCAAGAGGCCAAACACAAGATTGTGGCGTGGATTTGGAATCTAAATCCAAACGACCCAAAATTTAAGCTGCCGAACAACCCATCAAAGTGATACTCCTTGGCCTGATCATGTGGATTCTTGAATCCATGAAGTAATGCAACTTCGGTCATGGGTGCCATGGGCTTATGAAAGCAAGATGTGGATAGTTTGTCTTTTTGCATCCTTATGTGTAGACATTTTTTTAATTATCAGCACCTGTTGTTTTTTCATCAGATTTAGCTAAGGAACAACGGCCTTCATACCTGCCAGTGTGACTCTTTGTATTTCTTTTTTTTTTTTTTTTTTTTTTTCCTTCTTTACTTCCATCATGGCATCTTAGAAAAAATGGAATGATGGTATCTTTGCAGCTTGAATTTCGAACCACCGTTGTAGTTGTTATCATCGCCACTATCACCATGATTTGTCTTATAGAAGCTGTTCTATTGTGTTTTAGAAGGACTGACTGCATCTACCTCTCTGTTGTATGACCATTTCAGATGCCTACTCTCTGTTTTGAATATATATATATATATATATATATATATATATATACATATATATATATATATATATATATATATATATATATATATATATATATATATATATATATACATATATATATATATATACATATACATATACATATGTATATGTATATATATACATATGTATATATATATATATATATATATATATACATATGTATATATATATATATGTATATGTATATATATATATATACATATATATATATACATATATATACATATATATATATACATATATATATATACATATATATATCCAAGTCCCTTTATATACATTGTTACACAATTTTATGGAGAAAATCGTTGTTTTACGTAGTATTAGAGCAAAGAGTCAAGTCTTTGTGGTAAATGCAATTATGATCTAGGGGTTAAAACACTGTGCTGAATATGACATGAAATATAAGGCCCACCTGAATTTCCATCAAGACATTATGTTGATTGTGCCTGGGATGATCCCCTGCTCAAACAGACCATTTGCTTCATTTATACACACATGCTTTAAACCTAATGATTTATGCCATGCACCCTACCCAAAATGTTGCAACTTGCAAGGTTCCTGTTTTGGTATGTGGTGATCCAGTTGTTAGTGGACCACACCGATTAGAAAAATAATAATAATTGTACAGCAATCATTACTGAAATTCCAAGAGTTTAGAGGTGAACTGCCATCCATGTTGCAAAAAGTATTAATTTTTATAAGATATATTTTAATAATAAAATAATATAATATAAAAAAGTTGTTTGAAAAACACCTTTTGTGGGTTTTTGGGAATAGTCTCATATTGGAAAAAGAGGAGAAGAAAAAGTGCTTTATATGAAAAGTGTGGAGTATTATAATACTTACACACATGGTCCAAAGGAGAATAAAACTTGCGTGTTCCAGTGCTACACGCGCTCACGCTCGCACTCGGGCTCGGGCTCGGATTCGGTGCGAGGGCGTGGGCATGTGAGGCAGTGTGGCTGTAGAGGAGCTAGTGGCGCACTTTGCACTTCGCTGTCGCTCCTTTCGTGAACTGGAGCGAGACGGGTGCGAGTCTCGGTGCGACAAAGAGGCTAAGGCAGATAGGTGGCTGGACAAAAACTAGAGGACTAAATGAGAGTCCCTCTAATTATATAGTGGTTGAAAATATAGCTGTTGCACAAAAGTGTAACAGCTATAACCTTTATTGCAGATACTGTTGCCAACAGCTAGAAAATGGCTAGCCCAACAGCTATAAAATGGCTAGCCAGTTCTCTCACAACAGCCATAAAATGACTAGTATCCAACAGCCATATTCTAATAGCCATAAAACGGCTAGTGAAATTTATGTCCCTGGACCATAACTCCCAGCCATCTTAAGTTTATAAAAAGAGGCTCTGGATGGGTTTCCAATCCATCTCACAGCACTCCAGCAATCTCAATACGAATTATAACAGTTTCTCTCCTACAGATCAAAAACATCAGCAGTAAAATAAGTGAATCAGAACCATTGCTTGAAGAATTGACCAAAGGTGTGGTCTAAGAACGGTTCAACTGAACCAAGGGGCTGAAGAATATGACCAGTGCAGTGGTCTCAAATCACAAAATCTTCTCTTCTTTTTCTTTAGGATTTTCTTTTTCTTTTTGTTGTAATTCTGCCAGATAGTGTGTATAAGAGTTCCATTTGGTGGGCCTTCGTGTTTGCTGAATGCAGACCCACACCAGGCTCGTCATATCTTAAAAGTGATTTGTCTGTAACCTATCAGCATACTCAGTTCACCTGAGTAGGGACAAATTATGCTTTAAGGACAGTGTTTTCAAACATGCTTTGGTCTGTCCTTATTTCTAATTATTTTCGATTTCCATATTATACAGAAATTACATTAATCTGTATAATTTTTTCAACAATCCATCTATAGCAAGATATCTATGGGAAGTAACTACGCAACAACAATACACCACTTAACTAAGTCATGTTGACGTGTCAAACTTTGGGCCCACCATGATGTATGTATTATATCCATATCACTGTAGGGCATGAGCCAAAAGAATGAGTTGGATCCAAACCTTAAGTGGACAACACTATAGAAAATATTGGAGATAGTGACGCCCACTGTTGAAACCTTTCTAAGGGTCCGCCATATGTTATTTGCCATCCAACATACTCATACGGTTAATATACATGGTTAAAGGGAAAACACTAACATTAGCTTAATCTGAAATTTGTGTGGGCCAAATCTCAGGTGGACCACACCACAGGAAACATTGGTGATTGACCGTCCGCCATTAAAAACCTACAGTGGATATAAGAAAAAATCATCAAGGTGGGGTCCATGGAAAGGATAACACCCACCAACGCGTTTTCACGGGAACAGCTTGTCAGCTTTCATTTTCATCTTTCAACTGTGGTGGGCCCTGCAGGGTTATGGCTGTCTGAATCCGGCGTGGATTAGGTGTAATGGGAACAGGGTGTTTCCCTGACCTTACGGGTCTGGGCATGATCAATGTGTAGTATATCCACGCTGTTCAACCATCTTTCTATTTCATTTCATGACTTCATCCCCAACCTTAAATAAATCCGACTCTCAGTTGGACCACGGTACTAAAACTTGTGTTGAATAATCATTAAAAAATTATTGTGGGCTATAAAAGTTTCAGATAAAGCTGATCGTCGTATTTTCCCTTCCTCAAGTTCTGTTAGACCTTATCAGCAGGTTGGATGGAAAACAAACACTACAGTGGGCCCTAGGCCTTAGGTAGTTTTTTAATGGTAAGCATTTCATAAACATTTTTTCTTGTGGTGTGGCTCAACTGAGATTTTGACCTGCTTAGTTTTTAGAACCATTTATTAAAATGATCCTAAAAGGCTGATGGACGGCATTGATATATAATACATACATCAAGGTGGGCCCTAAGGTTAGCAGAACACCCACTAACGTGTTACCAGGCAACATCTCATCCGCTGGCGTCCAGATCAGATGACACTCGGGGTCACTTTAAATTATTGTACGGTAAGGAATCTTAGTTCGGTGGTGGAACGGATATATATATATATATATATATATATATATATATATATATACACACACACACATGTGGAACATCTACCCAATCAACTAGATGCATCGTCCACCACATACAACAGTTGAGAGGGTTACTCTCTCATTAAAACATCCATAATTATTTATTGCCCAATGAGATGTGATTCACAAATCTAGCCCATCCATTATATGTGTCCCACTTGGATGAGAGATCAGACCAAGTTTCAGCCGTATTTAGAACTCGTGGACCCCACAGGATTCCCGCACGTTAGATTGCTGGGATCATTTGATCATTTAGAATTTTGTGTTGTGGTCCAACCTGGGCAGGGCACATGAGATGAAGCATACGTATCTGTGGTAGTCCGTCAAGTTGTGTCCCATCACCAAACCCATGGCTCAAAAACCAGATGGGTCTCATCAAGTGACCAATTGCAACCAATATCATCACCATGCGTGTCCATAGTGTAGATTGGATGAACACAATTCCACGTGTCTTTGAGGTCAGTCAACACATTATTAAGGAAGGTGGCCCACCATAAAGCATTACCACTGCTAGCTCTTGGCACTTTCCATGTGCTTTCTTTATGCTTATCCTTTAAGTCTTCTCCCACTTATACAAAATATCATACAAACCACAATTTCATATTTTTTCCGTTCTACATTTTCACTACTTTCCAGTCCTTTCCTTTGGTCATTACTACCTGTGTGGAGAGAAAGGTAGTAGAGAGAATTCTTTCTCCACTTTCATCATCTTCCCTCTTCCTCTTCTCCGTTATCGTAAGTGTGTTGTGGTCCACTTGTGTGAATGGCTTCTTTCAAGTGAAATAGTTTGGTGAGATATTTTTTAGTTTAGAAGATCAGATCGGCATCAAACTCTTTGCTGTAAAAATTGGTAAGATCTTAACCATCTATCTTTAGATTATCTGTTCTTATCTCCATTCCTGAAAATTTGATACTTAAGATTATCTGTTCTTGTCTCCATTCCTGAAAATTTGGTACTTAAAAATACCGAGTTTTTGCTACCAACACTGGTTCACTCCACTAAGTAAATGAGATGTCTTATAAATCATGCCAATCCAACCATCAAGTGGTCAACCATGAATATTTGGAGGCTTATGTTGTGATCCACTTAGCCTAATATTTTAGGTGTCCAATTTTTTTTCGGTGGAGCATCCTCTGGACAATGTTGTTGTCATACATGGACCGTGATGGTCCGATTCTTGTCTAGTGTCCTCTTACACAATAGAGGGCATTAGGGTCATTTCGTTCATATTCCTCCGATCCCTATAATGGTGAAAATGATTGTGACCGCTCACTAATCTTTATTCAATCTTAAATTATTTTAATTAATGTCAATTGTAAATCCAAGCACGGTCTTAGAAAATTGATGTAGGACATGTCACAAACACGTTAATGGTAAAGAGGGACCAGAGAAGGCCTGATCTGAGGCAGTAGTGATCCAGACCGTCAGAACCTTAAAACAGTCTTATCTTATAAACTCGGATGAGTTTTTTGACATATCATGTATGATTTTGGAATAGGAGAAGCTACTTTAGCCAACCAACCCACTACACCGAGTTGCCCATGGTGGATTTGCAAGATTCCATCATATCAACAGTCAAAAGTCCCTTTTATTTTTATTTTTACCATAAATGGACACTTACTATCTTTTTGCTAAAAACTATGACGGCTAGTAGAAATCATGACTGTCTATAAATAGTAAGTTTACAATTTAGAGTAAGTCATGTTTTTAAGGTGTTTGAGTTGGATTATGAGTCTAAAATTGTCTTAAGTTTGAGTTTATTATTTAGAGGATTGTAATTTCATTTTTGTTTATTATCAATCAATTTATTTCAAATTTATTAGAAATTATTTCTACTTTTACCCTCATGGATTGGAGGAAGCTCTGTGAGGAGTTTAGAGAGCTCCGTGGATTTGGAGTTGATATACCCTAAGGAAGATGGTGATCTTCTTCGTCACGTCCCTTCCTGCATCACATGTAGAAGTATTGATCTTGATGGCTACCCTTGGTTCTTTTAAACGAGCTTTGTCATGACACATGCAAGCATATACGGTCATGTCGCGAAATCTAATCTATCCTCCGAAGAGAGAAATGGAGATGCAAATTGAAGTACTGACTATCTTAACGGAAATTGATGGCTAGCCACCTTTTGCTCAGTCCATTCATGAATGAAGCATGGTCAGATGATCAAGACCACCCGTCACCTCACCTGGAAAAACAAACTCATGAGAGAATCTATCTGACATTCTCTGTTATTCTCCATTGAATGTGGAATTTAAGCTGATTTTTATGAGTACCAGGATGTTACTTGGAAGGATAGGATCATCCAATTGATGTCATATTTATATAGTGGCCCATCAACCGGAGACTTTGTGAGATTGACATATTAGAGGATCCACCCATGAGCCACGTTAGCCTTATCAAACAATAGATAAACACAAAGGTAGGGTTCTGACATAGGGGAGGACGTGATGAGGTTGATCACCGTCTTCCTGGATTGATAAATACCATGAATCTACAAGAAAAAATCTTGAATCCACGAGAAAAAATAGAATTTCTTAAAAGTTTTAATTGATGGATTAAAAAAAATATATATTTGAACACCTTAAAAAAACCCTAAATGAACCCTAAAAACGTAATCAAAGATCCTTAATCAAATAAGAAAATAGTTTAGAAAAATATGTAAATTTTTTCTACTTGCATGCCTATCGTTGACTTGCCGAGTTAACATGTCGAAACAACCAAAAAGTACATATTTTTTCTACTTGCATGCCTATCGTTGACTTGCAGAGTTAACAGGTCAAAACAACCAAAAAGTGTCCAGAAATTTAAATAATAAAAAAAAATGTGATTTTTAACCTATCAATCAATTTGTCAACCTATCAAATTGGATTTCGACCCATTGACAAGATCTATTAACCTATCTAAACTGGTAAAAACTAGCTAGCAAACAATCTAAAATAATATTTCAACCTGTCGAATAATATTTCGACCTTTCTAAACTGACAGAAATCAATCAACAAGCAATTCAAAATTTCGGGTGAAATTTCAACATGTCGACTACAAAGGCCGACTAGTCCAATTATGTTGAATTTTTGTTGATTTCTCTTTAGGCTTCTTCTAGTTCATATGCAGTAGGAATATGCTTGATCCTCATCCTACATTAGGTCCATTTTATTTTTTTAAAAAAATAAAATAAAATAAAAGGAAAAAAAGGTGAGCTAATAGCCCTCTTAAAATCTAGGGATTTTTCTGATGGTTGCTGTATTTCGTCATACAGAATAAAACTTCCTATTTTTAAACTATATTTTATAGAACCATCTACCGTTTTCACTGTCAAATCTCCATCATTAACATTTAGTCTCTCATTTAAAAGCATTTCGGACAGTGCACACTAACCTCATTAGTGAGGTCATACCCGGCAGTCACAAGCTAGGTGAGGCCCACTGTTTGTAAGAAATCCACAGTATCACCCATCAATTTCACCATATCATTTTAGTTTGTGAGCCTAAAAATGATGGAAATCCAAAACTCAAGTTGGCCACATGCAGGCACTAGTAAAGAGAAAAATATGTATCATTGTAACCTTCCAAAGGTCTATTGTGATATTTATTTGCCATCCAAAATGATAATAAGATCATTCCCATAGGGATGAACGGAAAACGCAAAAATACTATCCTGATCCAAAACTTCTATTAACAGTCAGTGTTGGCACCTTCCAGCCTTGTGGCATACTTCAGTTTTGGATCTCCCTCATTTTTTGGCCCACCCCCTAAAATGACAAGGCAGAATGGGATGAAATAGTCTTAAACATCATGGTGGGCCTGAGCGTTTCAAGGGCTTCCATTCAATTGAAACTCATTTTTAATGCATGCATCATGCATTGAATGTTAACTGGATTACATAGTACTGTGCCACAAATCTATGGTCCATATGATGTATGTGTTTTATCCATACAGTCCATCTGTTTTACCAGCTCATTTTAGGGCATGAGCCCAAAAATAAAGCCGATCCAAAGCTCAGGTCAACCACACCAATGAAAAAAGTGGGGAAAATGAGGCCCACCATTGAAACCTACCTAGGACCCATCATGATGTTTATGAGATATCACCCCATCAAAGCTCAGGTCAACCACACCAATGAAAAAAGTGGGGATAATGAGGCCCACCATTGAAACCTACCTAGGACCCATCATGATGTTTTTGAGATATCACCCCACCCGTCTGTTTTTCTGGCTCATAATAAGGGGTGGCCCAAAAAATGAGGCAAATCCAAAACTCAGTGAGCCACATAAGATGAAATAATAAGGAGCGCAATGCCTAGTGTTGAAACCTTTCTGGATCCATTGTGATATTTATATGCCATCTAAATTGCCTTACCCCACGATGAAGGTAGGGCTCACCATGATACATTTTGAGAAATTCAACCCAGGCATCCATTTTTTAACAACTCATGTTAGTGGGTGGGCCAAAAAATGAAGCAGATCCAAATCTTTGGTGGGCCACATTGAAGGAAACAGTGGAGATTGAATGGCCACAATTGAAATTTTCCCAGGGCCCACCATGTTGTGTATATGACATCCATATTGACCATAAGGTCATTCCCACCCCCGGAAATCATATGGAGAAATGATTAGCAGGGTGGATATTTCAAAAGACTATTGGGCCTCATAACTGGGCCCACTACCTAAAATGAGCTGAAAAAAATGGCCAAGAAGGTGTATTTCTCAAAACATCAAAGTGAATGCAGATTGGGTGCGACGCCCACTAGGACCTAGCTAGAGATGGACCATCCTCTTGGGAGCTCTATGGAGCTCACCTTAAAGTATGGGTTATCCATGTCGTCGATCCATTTTGCCGGATCATTTTAGGGCAAGATCCCAAAAAGGATGCAAATGAAATGCTCAAGTGGACCACACTACAGGAAGTAATGGTGACAATGACGCCTATCATGATGTTTATTTGCCATCCAACATATTCATAAGGTTACATGGATCTAGATGAAGGGAAAACATAAATATTAGTTTGATACAAAACTTTTGCAGTCCCTAACAAGTTTTCAACAATAGGTGTTGAATTCCCATTGCTTCATGTAGTGTGGTTCACTTGAGCCTTCAAACTGCCTCCTTTTTGCACTCATACTCTAAAATGATTGGTCAAAATGGATGAAAAGAGTAGATAAAACACATATATTGCAGTGGGCGTTGTAGAGCCTCTATCAGGACCGTCTATCTCTAACTAGGTCCCGGTGGGGGTAGTACCCAATCTGAGTCCCATCAGGGTGAGGCATTTATGTTTCAAAGGTGCGCCGGTGTAGTTTCAACAAAAGGAGTCCAATACCATTGTTTCAAGTCATGTGGTTGTTGAGTATTAGATATGTCTCATATTTGGGCCCACCCCCTAATGAGATGGTGAAATTGTTAGAGGGGCTAGATTCTTAAAAACATTGTGCTGGCCACATGAATTTTTGGAGCTTCTCCAAATAGTTGTTAAATACCATTGTTTTGAGTTGTGCCGTCCACTTGAGTGTTGGATTGCCTCATATTTGAGCCCACCCTCTAAAATAATCTAACAAAAATGATGAATAGGTGGGATTTCTCAAAAACATCATGGTGGACTACACGAATTTTTGGAACTCCTCCATTATAACATGGGGTGTTCAATACCACTGTTTCAAGCCATATAGTCCATTTTAATTTTGGATCTTCATCATGTTGGGCCCACCAACTAACATAAGTTGGAAAAACTAGTGCATGGGATGGATTTCTATCACAGTGGGAAATATGAGTTTAATGAGTTGAAGAAACTGGGGGACGGGGTGGATTTCTTAAAAATATCATGGTAGGCCATGAATGTTTCAATGGTGAGCTAGTGTTGTTTCATCCGTGGAGCGCATGGATCCGATTTTCTATTTGGACAGACAACATTCCGTTAGTCAAAAGTCAAATATGGAAAAGGCAGCTGTTTTTTGGAGAAAGAGTCTAAAATTGGGCCATTTTGGGCTTCCGGCCCAAAAGGGAGGTGGCTGAATGCAAAAATCTCTAAAATATATGTCAAGGTTGACTAATGTCTTCTCGTAACAAGTCTCTTCTTCTGAGAAGGATTTCTTTGAATCAAACATGGAATTCCTTCGTCACTTGCAAGGTCATTAGCTGCTCGGCATGAATAGATTTTGAGATACGAACCCACCTAAATTGGTCCTGATTGTGCCGGATAATTCCCTGCCCAAAGAGATCATTTGTTCCTTTTATACATGTGTATTTTAAACCTTAGAATTTAAGCAATGCATCCAGGAGTCAGTTGTCACAGTGATGTCGAAAATTCCAAGAGTCGGAGGAGTGGCGCCATCTAGCTAAAAAGATATTATCATCTCTAAATTGTGATGGGCCATGCAGGCTTGATGGCTGTCTGGATCACCTTTTAACTTATTTCAAGCTTCTGCATACCATTGTTTCTGTACTGGATACTTGGATGTTTCTAACCATCTGATCAGTTGTCCACGGTTCTCCATTCGAAAAAAAGGAATATGATTACCCATTTATGTTAAAGAGGGGCTGTAGATGGGATTGTTGTGATTGTTTGATCATTGAGGCTTTTGGGATGTGGCCCATGATTGACAGGGCACATGAGATGAAGCATACATGTCTATGGTTGTACCTCAAATTGTATCACATCACTAAACCCATGACAAAAAAAAAAAACAAAAAAACAAAAAAAAACAAGACAAAACAAGACGAGACAAAACATATGGGTCCCTTCAAGTGACCAGTTACAATCACGATCACCATACATATCTATGGTGGAGATTGCTGTGAACAAAATTTGAGGTATTCTAGCCGGAGAGCTGCCTTTCCTATTGAAATATGATCAATTAAAAGTAACTTCTTTCTCAAGGAAATTGGCTCATCACACTGATATTATTAAAGCAACAACATTGGCATCTTGGTGCTTTCCATGTTCTCTCTTTATCTCTCTTTTTATTCCTTTTTCTCCCACTTGATGGAAAATAGCATATAGGTCCACAGTTTGATTATTTTCCCTTCCACATTTATCACCAATTTCAATTCTTTGGCATTTATACAGTACCAAGAAAAGATGGCAGAAGTATTTCTCTCCGCTCTTGTTCAGACAATGATGGGGAACTTGAATTCTCTACTTCTGCAACAGTTTGAAACAGCATGGGGTGTCAAGAAAGAGTTGGGGAAGCTGGAGAGCACGTTGTCGACAATCCAAGCGGTACTTCGAGACGCAGACAAGCAGCAAGTGCAGAGCGAGGTGCTGAGGGATTGGCTAATGAAGCTTAAGGGTGTGGCCTATGATGCAGATGATTTGATAGATGAGTTTGTAACAGAAGTTTTTCGGCAGAAAGTGAGAACTCAGTCTGATACAATGAATAGGGTGCGCAACTTCTTTTCTTTTCCGAACTCACTTGTATTTCGCCTGAGGATGGGGAGTAGGATAAAGGAGATTGGGGAGAGATTATATGAGATTGCAGAGGAGAGGAAGTTCCATTTGAGTGAAAGAGTTGTAGATATTCCATTCAATATTGAAGAGAGACTGCAAACAGACTCTTTGATTGAGTCGGAAGTTTTTGGCAGAGATGAAGATAAGAAGAAAATTGTAGAGTTGTTGATTGATCTTAGTACTCAAGAAGATGTCTCGATCATCCCCATAGTCGGTATGGGGGGCCTTGGGAAGACCACACTTGCTCAATTCGCTTACAATGATGAGAGGGTAACCAAGCATTTCGAGCTAAGAATATGGGTTTGTGTGTCGGACAATTTTGATGTCATGAGGGTAATAAAATTAATCACTGAATCAGCAACTGGTAGCAAATGTGATCTCGAAGGCATGGATTCACTGCAGCATGGCCTCCAAGAAAAGCTAAGTGGGAAGAAGTTTTTACTCGTGTTGGATGATGTGTGGGAGGAAAATCCTGAGAAGTGGAATTCACTGAAAAAATCTCTCAGAGGCGCCAGGGGTAGTAAAATCATAGTTACCACCCGTAGTGAAAAAGTTGCTTCAATCATGGGTACTCTCCCTTCACACCATTTGCAAACATTATCAGATGATGATTGTTGGTCTCTGTTCAGGCAACGGGCGTTTGGGCATGAAAGACAAGAACATCCAAACCTTGTAATACTTGGAAAGGAAATTGTGAAGAAGTGTGGAGGTGTTCCTTTGGCAGCGAAAGCACTCGGAAGCTTGATGCACCTTGAAACAGAGGAAAGCCAGTGGTTGTTAGTCAAAGAAAGTGAAATTTGGAATTTACCTAAAGAAAGGAATCAAATTTTACCTGCACTAAGGTTGAGTTATTATCACCTGCCATCACATTTGAAGCAATGCTTTGCTTACTGCTCATTATTTCCAAAGGATTATAGAATCGAGAAGGAGAAACTGATCCAACTTTGGATGGCCGAAGGTTTCATTCAATCATCAGTCAGAAGTAACCACATGGAAAACATCGGTGGGGAGTATTTCAATAATCTATTACGGCGGTCCTTCTTTCAAGATGTAGAGAAAGACGATGATGGGAATATAGTATGGTGCAAGATGCATGACCTCATGCATGATCTTGCATGCTTTGTTGCAGGGACTGAATGCTCGATTGTGCAGGTCGAGAATGCAGAGAGCATCCATAATATATCTCACCGTTTGTCCTTGGAGGGTGGGTATAGCGGGAAGGTCCGAACATTCCCAAAGGCCTTAAGGAAAGTAAAACATTTGCGAACACTGCTGCTGCTTGAAGGATATAGTTTGAGCATCCCTCGTAATCATTTTGTACATTTTATGTGCTTACGCGTGTTAGATTTAAGCGAAGCCAATGTTACTGAGTTGTTGGTTTCAATCGGCAAGTTGAAACACTTAAGATACCTCGACCTATCTAATACGTATATAAAATCCCAATCCCTTCCTGAATCTATCAGCACTATAAAATCCCTTCCTGAATCTATCAGCACTCTTCACCATTTGCAAACCTTGAGACTCTCAGGGTTGTATGCACTTGCAGAGTTACCCAGGGACATGAGCAAAATGATTAGCTTAAGACATCTTGAAATAAATGAGTATAATGCTGAATTGACCCATATGCCTGCTAATATGGGAGAATTAAAGTTCCTTCAGACCTTGCCAATATTCTTCACTGGTCAGGATAGAGGATGTGGTATAAAAGAGCTGCAATGCCTAAACCTTCGAGGAAGCTTGATTATTCGAAACCTCGAGAACGTGATGTGTAGAGCAGATGCACAGGAAGCAAACTTGAAGGAGAAGCCAAACCTTCATAAGTTACGCTTTTCATGGGGTTCACAGGGTCAGGATATTGATCTTAAGTTGGCAGGAAATGTTGAGGAAACACTTGAAGGTCTCCGACCACATCCGAATCTCAAAAGGTTGGAGGTTGAACGGTACGTGGGTGTCAGATTTCCACATTGGATGACTTCTTCATTGCTTTCGAATCTGGTTGAAATCTCACTGATCGATTGCAGAAGATGCGAACAGCTTCCCATGCTTGGCCAATTACCATTGCTTAAGGTTCTTGTGATACAGGGAATGCATGCTGTGAAATCTATTGGCAACCATTTCTATGGTGACAATGTTGCACAGGGATTCCCATCACTGGAAAAACTCAGGTTGGAAGATATGCCTAATTTAGAGGAGTGGTCAGGATTCAACGGAAGAGAAGTACTCCCCTGCCTTAATGAACTGTCTGTATACAGATGCCCAAAGTTAACAACACTTCAATGCCCAAAGTCTCTGAAAGAGTTGAAATTGAAGGATAGTAACGAGATGTTGTTAGGTTCAGTGGCAAAACTAACATCGCTTTCCTACTTGAGGATTGAAGATTTCGAGGAGCTAAGGTCGTTGTCGGGTGGGTTGTTCCCAAATCATGCCCGTCTCTTGATCCTAGAAATTAGGAGATGCCCAAAGCTTGAGTCTCTGTCGGGGGAGCTTCGAAACCTTGCTGCTCTAGAGTCTCTGTCTGTTGAAAACTGTTATAAGCTGGTATCATTGCCGGAGGAGTTACAAAACCTCACCTCTCTTCAGGAGCTAAATATTAAATGGTGCAATGATCTAACGTCCTTGAGACTACAAGGCTTGAGCTCTCTTAAACGTCTTACCATTATGTTTTGTAAAAGCCTAACGAGTTTGATGGGGGGCCTGCAACACCTCACTGCCTTACAATCCTTGGAAATTATGGGCTGTCCGGAGCTGGCTTCTTTACCAGAGGAAATGCAACACCTAATGTCCCTTCGAGTACTTAAAATCTGAGACTATGATAAGTTGACATGTTTGCCGGAAGGGCTATAACATGTCACAACACTGCAAGAGCTAAGAATCTGGGGTTTGAAAAGTCTAACGGCTCTGCCGGAGTGGATAGGAAACCTCTCCTCTCTTCAATATTTGCACATTGAAGATTGTGATAAATTGGCGTGTTTGCCATCCGGGTTGCAACTCCTAACAAACCTACAAACTCTACAAATCAAAGGCTGTCCCCAATTAGAGAAGCGATGCGAGAAGGAGAAAGGCGAGGATTGGCACTACATAGCACACATCCCAAATATCCATATTGAATATACCTAATCCAGATCCGAATCCGATTCCGCGAGAGGAGGCAAAGGGTGTGGTCGTCTGTTGGGGTTGAAGAAGAGATAGCATCAACGCTCTCTTTCCTTCCTTCATTCCTCTTCCCTCCCTTTGTGAGTATCGCACTTCTCTCTCAAACCTATCCAGCTTTGCTTTTTAATTTCCAATTTTTACCGCAAAAGCTCGATTTTCTATTTTTATTAACTATTAAACTGTGGTAAAATGGCCCAGCCACTTGCATCCTTTTATTTTTATTAACTATTAAATTGTGGTAAAAGCGTATTGATACGCACGTGCGGCTGTTTGAAACCTTCGCGGAAGAGCGAATTTCATCTCGCTCCACCTCATAGAAGTGAAAACTCTGTGGTCCCGACTATGATGTAAGTGTTGCATCTACGCCGTCCATTCATGATCTCATATCATTTTAGGATATCATCCCAAAAATGAGGCAGATCCAAGGCTCAAGAGAACCACACCAATGGAAGTAGGGGGGAGTAACCACACAACACAAAAAAGTGGGTTCTATGGTGGCGTGATTACTCCCACTGCTTCCTTTGGTGTGGTCCACTTGAGCTTTAGATTTGCTCCATCTTTAGGTTTATGGACTAAAATGATATGAAAAAAATGAATGGACAGCAAAGATATAACACATGCATCTCACTAGTGTATTTGACAACCATAAATCTTTTTTAAACAAACACTTATACATAAGAAATTGGAAAACAAACAACCCAAAGGGTGGGGAAGTGACGTATTCGTGTATGAACTACACATTGTTCCATAAAATCCAAATGACCTTGGGTGGTGTGAGTAACTCTTCACTAAAAATGCAAAATCAAAGCTTTTTAGGGACTATGCAATAAAAATGTCAAAGTTATTATTTGGAGGCTTATTATCATTTCAATTAATTGTAATTCAGGAGTGCGATGGAGGTACACAGGGCATCAAGCACTGACAATTCAAGAGCTCATAATAATCTAAGGCCAACGTTACTCCGATTGCTTTCATGGTTGACGTTATTTTGTTGGATAATCAGTTTAAATCCAAGGTAATTGACTCTAAGATTTTTCGTTTAAATACAGTAAAATTAAGTTACTATTGCTGGGATCTAATAGAAAAAGAAAAACTATGAAAAATAATGCATATTATATTATTTGATCCAACTATCATATACGCAGACCATGGTTTTATAGCTAGAAGTTGTATTTTAGGGTTTTTTTTTTTTTTTTGACTTGTTGGAATTCAAAGCATAGATTTAAAAAGAAAATTGTGGAAAGAAAACATCACATCAGCATAAAATTCTTTCTTTTTCACGATTATATTTTGGATTCCACCATGTAAACAAACAGGTAGATCATCCTTTTAAGGACATTGGTTGTTCTGAGTAATTAGATCAGCCAAAATTCCATGCTCAACAATTATACATTGGAGGATGTTATTATCCATTAACACACCTACCATCATTATAGATATCCTATAATGAAGTAAATTCCAAGGAACTATGGGTCCCATTTATGCAAACTGAAAACCAATCGGTGTCATACAATTCCCTGTCTATGCATTGTCAACCACCTCCTTTTTTGGTAGATGCATTGTATGGTTCCTAATTCCTTTCTATGGTTAACTGATTTCTTTTAGCAAACAGAACATTTAAACACCATCGTTTCGTTGAGGAATGCAAGTGGGAGTAGCTCAAATGACATGGTGAAGGGGCCTAGCATCACACATGAGAATGTGGCACTCTTGTGGGAGACTGAACAATGCCACTGGTGATTGAACAAAAAATCAGGCCGGTCTGCTTATCAGGTGGGTGACATGTCTACTTGAATGTGAAGCAATGGTTATTTTCTTTGAAGACTTTTCATTTTTCCATTACTAGTTTGGGTGCAACCGATATGTGGACCACACTGAGTTTTGGAAGTTCATATTCGCAGTGGAACGTCATGTTTCCATAATTTGAGGTTTGCTAAGGGGACACTCCCCCCTTCTGTCTCACTATGTGATGATTTAGATCGTTCATCTACAAGTTCAAACAGAAGATGGTCCACACAGAGAAAATCTTACTCGTATAAAAGCAGCTTGAAACAATGGTACATATGTTGTGGGACCTCGAAGATGTCATATCAGTGAGATTTCTCTCATGTGGGCCATATGCTAACCTCCTAGATGTATGGTTTGGATCATCATATCATGGAGTGAACAGGCAAGCTAATTTGGCGATCCTTGCTAATATATCTCATTTAGTACTACAGTGTCAATAGATTAATACTCAACTTCTCTATTCTTTTTACTTTATTTTGAACTCTTTTTTTTTTCTTTTTTTTGCTGATATATTCCAGTGCTTGTTGCATTCTCTTGTAAGAAACTTTGGTTTTGATCGTCACAGCCTATTGAACAGTGTTGGGAGGATGATTGAGAATTCATCACCTACTAGCAGTGGTATCGCAACTTCTTGTACCATAACAGTTTTCCTACCAACATGCCACTTGTGTAGGAAATCATTACTACGATAAAATATATGCCCCCCTTCTTAAAAATTTGGCCGTTCAGATCAATAGGTGGGTCAAACCCATATGTTGAGTAAGACTGTCATCTGTCCATTGATTCCAATGGTATGGCCCACCTGATGAGCAGACTCGCCAGATTTGTGTGCCAGGTGATCTTCATGGTGATGCCCACCATTTTCATAGTACTGCTGTTATACACAAGCAGTATGTACTACGCTGGCGGGATACAACACCATAAGTTGTAGTTACCTTGATAGTAGGTGATCAGTTCTCGGGATGATTTCTTAAATTGTTATATGCTCGTTTCTTAATACTGACAGAAGTTCAGGATTAGAGGCATGCTTAAGGATGGCAGAAACGGCATCCAATTTGTCTTTTCAAGCTAATGGGGAAGGGATCCTCGAACAGAGCAAAGTTCTTGGCTATTAGAACAGATGAGGAGATTTTCGTGAATTGATAGCAGACGGAGACTATAATGCTATCTCTTAGGCCTCTAGGAAGTGCATTCCCGCTTTGAAGCTGAGCTCTATCTTGAATGAATTAAGGTTGTGCTCTTGCTTCTTAGAAATCTCATGTGTAGATTCCCAGTAGTTCTTTTAATTGTATTGTTGACTTTCTTGCAGAGGAAAATATTGGGGTTTGCTAATTTCAAATGGGAGCCCTGCCATCCACTTGCAGGCACATGTTCCACTCTCAGATCTTCTACTCTAAAATCAGGCTACCAGCATACAAGATGAATGGACGCATAGAAAAAGTCGGTTGAATGGCCAGTTTACTTTATACATTGCGACCCACATGAGTGAAACTGCCAATTTTCGAGGTACAAATCATCTAAGGGTGTCTTGGAAATTTTCAAAAGTTCTCTTTAGAATTGTTTTTCAGTTCCATTTTGGATGAATTATTGAAAAGATAACAGCCCATCATACTTGTCCTCTGAGGGTCCTTACTCATGTCTCGATGGTAGACTCACAAGAGTCTCAACATGAGGTCATGGGTTTGAGTACCCATTGTGGTGAAATTCCACTGCGGTGTGAGTGTGTGGGTGTGAGTGGGGTGTGAGTGCGTGTGTAAGAAAAAAAAATACTTGTCCTCTGGAATTGTCAATTGGTCTTATGTATTGTGACCTGATTAAATTGAATTCATTGTCTGCCTTTTTCATTCTTTTAGGAAATAGTGATTATTTACGAGAACTAGTATTTGGGATTTCATACTTTCTTTTGTAGGCAATTGGATTTTGATACTTATGGAATTGTGAATTGTGATTTTTGTTTTTGCAGACCCGATTTGGTAGAATTTATTGCCTTCGTTGTTGTTGTTTGGCATTTGATAAAGGCTACCTCAATCTTATTACATATTCAATAAAGAGAATTTATTCTTTATTTGCTATTCTGATCAATTGATACTCGACATGTGATTTCAAAAAGAACAAAACCCATCGACAAACTTCTTTTATCAAATCAAGAATTGGACTTTGTTTCTTGCAACTTGATTTTGTAAGAAGCATTCCCTTTGTTCTCTTTCTTTTACATTTTCAGTAATCTAGAACCCACAGTTTAAAGAGCATCTCTTCAATTGTCCTGCTTTCATAAAGTGTGAATTAGGTAATATCTGTGCATTTGAGATTCTGAGTAATAGAGAGATTCTATTACTAGAGAGAGTTTTGAGATAGAGAAGAACAAGATTAAGATATAGAGATTGGAGTTGCGGATTATAGGCAGAACCCGTTCCCAAATGATGAACGAAATCTTGAACAAAGTCAATTGTCAATTCTATGTGACACAGATATCGTTTTTCTCATGTTTACTCATTAGAAAGCTTATCATCTTCCTTGGACCCAGGTAATTTCTTCTTCCTACATCTTTTTTTACGAATGCTTAGAACCGAAACAGCAATCTTGACTAGTTATAGGGATATTTTTTCTATGTTATAGTTTTTGACTTTTTGTATCTACTAATCATATATCCAAACATCACTAGTTTTCAAGATTTCCTTTCATTTGGATTATTTTCACAATCTATATATATGTACATGTAATAAGACACTATATATTCTAGAAAATTCAGTGTTCAACACCGTTCTTATTATATATTCTAGAAAATTCAGTGTTCAACACCGTCGACACTCAATTTTCTTTTACATCTAGCAGTATTTATGTACTTCTTGTTTGGGTCATATTTTAACTATTGGAACACATTTTCCTATTTCTTATGCATATGGTGTTTGGAACCACCAAGAGAGCTTATACGTTAATAAAAACATTCTTTGATTGACACCCATTATTAAATACCATGGCGGAGAAGCTTCTTAACTTTTTGGTAAAAAGTCTGATGATGGAATATTACACTCCTCCACAAAAACATAATATACACGCTGACCTGGCGATAATGGTTGGTGTCTATCAGCATGCATTTTTAATAGCAGCTCTTGGTTCCAAATTGACCCCATATGATTATGAGGTACCATCTAATAAAACAACTTTCAATGTCATTATACATCTGTAAAGACATGTGGGCACGGTGGCTTTTCCATGATCTTGTGTCTAATTCCTTGTTTCCTTGATCGAGAAAATACTGCTGTCCATGTCCAAAACAGGTATACATATGTGTCCATGTTGCATTGTTGCAACATTCTTGTTTGGTTACAGTCTTCCCCTCTTTAAGTCCTCCCCTCTTTAAGTCCTGGATTGTTTAAAATGAGTAAGATCTGTTCTAATGGAATGCTTTATTCTTTTAGGTTTGTTTTCTTCTAATGATTTGAGTAGTTGTTGAAAGATATTCGAAGATTAGTCCCCGAACAAGATAAAAAAGGAGATATGTTTATCTTGTCTGCAGCAAGTAACATAATTACTCATTATGTATTGTCCGATGAAATGCATTTATGAATTCTGAAATCTTTTCAATTACTTGCAATAGGAGTGACGGAATTATGAAAGTTTGATGAAGATAGTGCTTTGTTGACCATCAGGGGTATACATGTGTTGCCTTGTTTTGATATAGTCATGTTGCTTCTTATATTCTCTTATGATTCTTTGCCTAATGTTGTGTTTGTGCATATCTCTTGACTGGCATTGGCTCCAGAAATCATTCAGAAGGCAAGATCACAAGATTGATGTGAAATCTTTTTCTAATGAAAGGTAGAGTTGAATTCAATCACTAACCTAAGAGGCATGCTACCTGCAGGCATGGATCTGCTGACACTCAATACAAGTGTCTCATGAAAAGTTGAAACACGTATTGATGATCCAAGCCCTACATCACACTGGCCTCATGATGAATGTGTCTTCACCTAGGATTGTATGTCTATTCATTAGGTGAGCCACACTTGTATTGGGAAAATGGATAGTTAAAAGATGGACAACCAACGGTACATGGTTGGCCCACCTATTCACCTTATTAGTGGACTGACCGTATTTTAAACTAGGAAACTTTCATCAAGGGTTGGACCTGATGAATGGATTGATCTCATACACGTATACCACACTAACACATGTGAGGGGCCTTCTGTTTGTACTCTGCAGAAATACAGATACAGGAAGCATTCATCTCAACTCCAAATGAAAATTTTCTATACATTGTCGAATATTTTCAAATTTGTTTCTACTTTATTTATATACTATCTCCACTACAGCCAAAGAATTGGGTTATGTTCATAGGAATATGTCAACTTGTAATTGTAACACCCATTAGAAGTTCAGTTAACAGTTATAGCATCATTGCCTTATGTGCAGGAATTGCAAAATCGGTTACAGCTGTTGCAAGAAATGCTCACTGATGTGAAGTATAGATTGAGGTGATGTTGTTATCTATAGCTGGAGTTTCTAGGAGTTAAAAGCTGTTGCACTCTGTGTTTTTATAGCATGCATACACGCACACACATATAGCCTAAATATTAGTGTGAACATGAAGTGTTTTTTAGCATCCCTCATTGACTTGGCATGAGAACAAAATAATGGAAATTCCCATAGTATTATATTTTTTTTTCTTCTTTTTTTTCGTTTATTTATTTTGTCAGTTGTTGGACCGTACCAGGAAATGTCAATAATGCACTCCAAATCAGAGTAATGGAAGAATCTCTGACAAAATCTCTTGATTCACATCAAGAACACGCTAGGTAATTCTATCTTTTTTTATTTTGAAGATCTATATGTCATAGCTGGCATTATAAGCAGAATCTTTTTTCCATATTATCTCTAACAGCTAAGGCATCCAAGGAACTGAGAGAGATTACTTGGCTGATATAAGTTATAATGGAGCTAGACCAATACGTTGTATTAAAAATTAAAAATAGATGGAATACTATTGAATACATGGTTTGATAGTTTAGTCTTAACTTGTATGCATTTTTACATCATGAAAATCAACTGAATTTGAAGAGGACGGATCACCTACAATCAGTTGTATGCTGCAACCCAGCTTTTTACGCAAAAATTTTAGTTTCCAAATTTGCCTGTAAAAAAATATCATATTTTCAAAAGCAAAGTGCCTAGAAAAGGGTGGTGGATGCCTTTTGGAGATCTGATCACGGACTCTTCTTTGCCAATCAACCATTTAAAGCCAACCCAACTTACTGGGAGGAAGGCTAAGATGATGATGGTGATAATATACTCGCAAGCCTTTGCATGTCCACCTTTTAGATTCTCTATACAAAATGCAGAACAATCTCTGTATACAAAGCTATGCATCATTCCTTCCCATTGAGGCTATAAGATCAATGGGTTTGGATTTTGTAGTACCTCAAACAGTAATATTAGTGGAAATATTTCTGAAAATGTTTGGTGATGTCAACAGGGGCATCATTGTCTACAGTTACCTAATCATGGCAACATACGGAAGCTTAAGTGAAGATATCGACTGATATCAACTGTCTCATGGCTCAATGATACATGCATGGTTTTCTTAATGCATGTAGATAATAACTAGTTTTAGAGAAAATAATAATAATAATAATAATCCAAGTTACTATTATGTTGCAGAGTTGTCGCATACTTGGTGGAATTTTCAGATACAGGTTGAACCTTGAACTCCAACTCCCCAGTGACAAACGGGATACAATTTTGCTCCTTCCAACAAATAGCTTGGATTAGAGAATCTAGACCTGGTGTCTCTCATCCATGTTCAAGTCTCTGAGGGAAAAGAAGGATACAAGTCAAAGTAAAGGATGTCTTCTCTGCAATTGAAGGCCTATGACGGTGTTCATTCATGGATGGCGCACACTTGACTGCATGGTCAAATGATCAATACCAGCACCCATCTGCTTGCCCCTACTGTTGTGGATGATTTTACAGAAGACTGATGGGTGAATCTGAGCTGCCTAATTAAGCTGCATAGTCAGATAATGAAGACCACACGTCTGCTCAAATCTATTGCTTGTGGGTGATTGTACAAAAAACATGCAGATAGGAGAATCCTACCTGTCTGATTTTCTCTACTGAGTGTAGTCTATTGGCTGAATGTTTTCCTCACCTGTTTGCTTGAAGTCCGTTACTGAGAAAGATAGGATTGTCCAATTGATGTGATATTTATACAGTTGCCTGTCAACCATAGGGCGTATAAGATTGACATATCAGATAATACACCCATGAGTCATGCAGGCCTAGTCAAGCAGTGGACCCTTAGACATAAGAGCAAGCACCAAATTGAAAATGAGTCAATAGGTCTCTTGTTTGTCAAGGGTGGGCAATTTTGTCTTCAAAAGGGATTCTTCAAATTGAGCATAGATGTTCCTCATCGCTTGTGAGTTCATCAGCTGCTAGGCTTCATAAATAGCTTTTGGGAAGGAATGATCACTTTACTAGCTGTTTGTTGCTTTATCCATGTATTCAGTTAGAAAGCCAATGTATGTAAAACAGATCTGCAGTCTAACTGTTATGCTTATTACAAGTAATCAAACAGGTTTTATGTGTGATATTTATGTTAAGGAATTGATCGGCCA
This sequence comes from Magnolia kwangsiensis, assembly GCA_037074715.1. NCBI lineage: Eukaryota > Viridiplantae > Streptophyta > Magnoliopsida > Magnoliales > Magnoliaceae > Magnolia > Magnolia kwangsiensis. The sequence goes on along the minus strand of CM073586.1, from coordinate 80,570,213 downwards.
TTGTATTTATTGTTTGGCTGTGGATATCTCTGTTTAACCATTTGCTCATACTATGAAATTTACTGAGTTCAGATCAGTGTTGATTCAATTCATTGCACTGATTCTCTAAGGCTGTGTTTGGAACTTTGGATATGCAGGTGATTTGAATTGCAAACACAATCAATAACCGACAGAATTGTAACTAAATTTCTGAGTTTAGTTTACTATCAATTTAGTTCAGAACACTGATTCTACTGAGACTGCGTTTAGATACACAACTGATAAACACTCATCCAATCAATAAACACAACCTTTTTCTAAGTAATTGGCTTAGTTCAGTTTGCTCTCAATTCAATTCAGCACACTGATTCCCTAATGATGCATTTGGAACTTCCTATATGCAACTAAGTGGAATTGCAAACGTTCACCCAAGCTTCTGAATTGTAACTACAGTTTGGTTGTTTCCACTTCACCGAGTAATTAATGCAATTGAATTAGTCGGCACTGCCAGATGCAGCAACCTTGGGGGTTTTCTTAGTTGGATGTGGGCCTTTGCAGTATTTTTTTCCCCCTCCATCACCACCTACTGATAGGCCACAGATCAAATGGTTAAGAATTGATGTTGCCCTGTTGAGGAAATTTTTAAGGTATGATCCATCCACAATGGGACCCATAAACAAATTATCCAGATCACTGAACCATATTGTGCATATCCTCTGCTCATGGTTCATATATTGCATATTCCCATACTTGCTTTTCTACGACTAGAGGTAGCCATCAGCAAAATCTGCATCAATTTATGAAAACAATGATGTAGATAAAATTACTGACAATGAATTTACCTGGGCATTCTGTCTGTTGGGCCCCACTGCATGCCCTGATGGTACCCAAGACAAATTGAATTCAGCATCCAAATCTGGTTCCTTACCAGGTTGAAGATATGCCGGAACACCCTCAGACTCCGTCTCTGTTCCAATGTCCGCTTCCAAAGCATCGAGCTCTTTGTGGTGTTAAAAGAGGAGAACCGGAACAAAAGAAAGAGAAATCAGCATTGCAGATTTCATAGGCATTTGATCACAAACACCAGGAATGAAAAAGAAAATTCCACACAATACAAGCTGGCTGAAGAGAGTACTATCCTAAATTACTGTATCTCAAAAGTACCACCCAAAGTTCTTCCTTGTTAATGTCATCAAGTACACAAGATTCTTCTGAGAGACTCTTGGATTTTGTTGCTCACATCCATCAGATTCATCATCTCATCTTGCATGTTCTACATATCCAGTCCATCAAAGTGATTCTTTTTAGAACATCATGATTAAAACACCATATGCCCATTTTTCAATAGGTTGAGACCAAAAGGAAAAAGGACTAGATCGGTTTAGAATCTTAACCGTGAAAGAGACCCAAAATTGCATTTGGCCCAGGCGAGGAGAAAAATAATTCATTATTTTGGGAATTCCACTCTCAATAGAATTTCCGAAAATCATGAAACAATGCTCATGTGATATGGAAGCCTCTTTCTTTCCAATACAACAAAAAAGAGCCCAAGTACACTGTTTTTATTTATTATTATTATTATTGCGAAATACTTCTAATAGTAGAAATTACAAAATTACAAATTAGGATGTCTGCTCCTGAAATGGCCTTAAGCCAAAAGCAGCATAAGAACTACGTAACTTGGACATTGATGTGTCAATCCATGTGCCAGAGATAGTCCTTCTAAAAGTCATAACTGACAAAGGACACACAAATATTTTATATAATAAAATAAATTATTACATTTTAATAGTATATTGTAAAATTTTACAATATACTATTTATACTATTTAATAGTATATTGTGTAATATCCAAGAACATCATTCACGCAGATACAAACAGCATTGAAATGCACAATTTGAAGTGACTTGTCCTTGTTGCAAGGCTTTAAAACTAACAAGCATGGAAATCGAGAAAAGAGTAAGGTGGGATCATGCATCTATGTCCTGAATTTTCACGGTTTTAATCATTTCTTTCGACTCCTTGTTTGCAGATTTCACAGCTGACATCAGAAAATTTAATGCAGCAGTTAGTTCAGTACAGAGTCAGCGAAAATCCTATTAAGATATGGGCATTATTTCACTGAGAGTAGTAAGCCTACTATCTCTCAACATTTAAAGATGGTTGGCAGGAATCTAGCAGCATTTTCAAAATCTGAACTTTCATAAGTCTGTTTTAGAATACATGTCAAGATTCCCACCTACCATTTGTAGGTGGTGGGAGATACTCTCAGTGAATGCTTGGCACACAATCACATCACCAACTCTTCTTCTTCTTCTTCTTTTCTTTTTTTGAAAGGCTCTACCAGGGATTGAACCCTGGGTCACTCACACACACTACCGCAATCATATCACCATCTTTTACCAGGAGAAGCTTTACAACATACCATCTGTTGAGCATCTTTAATTCCCTTGGACACAATGTAGCCTGATCATGGTTAAATGGCATGCTGTCCCTCGTACCTGACCAAAAGGTGCATGATTGTTAGATGAAAGACAATAGAAAATTTTAGCTTATGAGCATATATAGAAAAACATAATGGTATTCGGGAATGTATTAGCTGTAGTATGGCTTACAGCAGATCAGTTAACAAGCAGGGCACCTATACTTCATGGTTCCCAAGATTGAGGTTCAAAGAAATATCTGGCTTTTAGGTTCATCTGAACAACAACTAAATGGCAAGTATTGAGGTTAGCAACTCTAGCCTTGATTGTTTAGTTGAAGGGATGGAATGTAAAGTTCAAGGTTCCCCAATTTCTTATTTGGGCCTAGGATCAAGAGTATCCTCAAAATCAATTCGGGACCCGGTTATCAAGAGAATTGAGAAAAGACTCGCCTCTTGGAAGAGGGGTTGTCTTTCACAGGGAAGAAGGAAAACCCTGGTCACAACTCTAGCCAACTTGCCAGTGTACTTCCTATCTCTATTCAAGATTCCAACAATGGAAGCATCTAGAATAGGAAAATCCAGAGGCAGTTTCTGTGGGCAGCGCATCTAGAATAGGAAAATCCAGAGGCAGTTTCTGTGGGCAGCTCGGGGATCTAAAAAAGTCACTTAGTAAAATGGGAGGAAGTTAAGAAGACAAAGGAGGTTTAAGGGCTAGATGCATCTGTTTTCTTGTAAACTTATCAAGATATTTTTGAGGATTGGATACATTGCTTAATTGGATGGAGCAATCATGAGAGAGAGAGAGAGAGAGAGAGAGAGAGAGAGAGAGACTCCCATGATATGAGTTACCACCCCTTGATCACTTATACTACCCCAAACATCTGACTGCAGTTTCCAACTGAAATGGAAGAGAGAGAGAGAGAGAGAGAGAGAGAGAGAGAGAGAGAGAGATTTGGAGTTATTCGGAGGGGAGGCAATGCAGGGGAATTTTCACACCGGGCTTGAGTGGGGTTGCCTATGGGATGCAAGGGCACACTCGGGGTGGGCGGCCCGTGCGAGGGGGGTGGCTTGTGTGAGGCAGTACCCATGTGATTTGGGGCACACGATGGGGGTTCAGCTGAGGTCCTAACCCATGAGATGTGGGGCCTAACCCATGAGATGTGAGGCCTGGGCTATGAGATAAAGGGATTAATTCGCCATGCTCTATTAGTTCGAGCTTTTAGAGCAAGTGGTTAATTGTCTTACATCACGATGCCCTATGGTTTTCCCGGAGGAGTTCTCAACATTACATATCAAAGGATTCCCAGAAGGTTGGCTACTAATAAACTTCTCAAGGGTATTTGGGAAAATAAGTCCCAACATTCGAATATTGTTAGTGGTGATAGATTAACAACCTTCAACAATTTATTCCCAAACACAAAAGATAACGTTCCAGAATATAAAAGATACCATTTTGGAATATATGTTGAATTCCTGCCAACCATCTCTGAGCAATGGGAGCTATGAAGTTGGGCCACGTCCCTTTATTCTTTATCAAATTTATCATTGATTCATAATTGGTTGTCTTTATAGCCAACTGTTGCTTTAATTCTCATTGATCTTTTAGCCTATGTTAGATGTACAATCAAATTGAATTGCAAATGTTAAATTTAAATGTTTCCTACTATACAGAACTTTAAAAAATTACCTTAAAATTTCGGAGACAGATCCTCAAAATGAATGTGAAGAAAGGGAATTACAGTGCGATTATCTCCACTTCAATGGACTAGTATATCACAAGTTAATTAAGGGGTCGTTTGGATGCCTGTAAACGGTTTAAGTTGTAAATGCAGAGCCTGTAAATGAAATCTGAATATTTTCCCTGTAAGTGAGATGGGCTTAAATGCTGTAAATCATTTACAGCCTATAATGTAAATGATTAGCAGGCAAAAAAGGCCATCCAAACGTAGAATGTAAATGATTTACCTGTAAATCACTCGCAACTTGGCCCTTTTATAGGCAGCCAAACGACCCCTAAATGGTGCATCCTTACACATCCTTAAAATGTTGAGTGGGTAACCCTTACCATGTTTATGTTTGTCCTCTTTTTCTTTTTCTTTTTTCTTTTCTTCTCTCTTTTTTATTATTATTATTATTATTTTGTTTTTTTCTGTTTTCTTTTTGTCTTCTTTTCTTCTTCTTCCCCTTCTAGTTTCTAGTATGCTGGGGTCTTGAATTCCAAGAAAGCCAAACTGCAAAAGCTCCAAGTTAAAACTTTCAAAACTCGAAACTAGTGGCAAAATCGCTGCAAGCAGAGGATGAGTCCACTAAGAAAGCGATGATGAGGAAAGCAAGAACAACCCACAAAATAAATAAATAAATAATCTTCCCAGCACTTCAAAGAACACTAGAATGATGACGTAGAAGGATCAAAAGAGAAGAACATGCGCAAAATCAGACACCGATGTTTTTTCTCTGTATCAGTTTGTATAGAGAAAATGTTGTTGCCAATGCAACTAAAAAATCTGTAGGCATTTAAGTAGATAACTTACCCCAATATCTATTTTGACGGGTGGCCCATCCCCGATGGATTTTCAATAGATTTGAATGTTCTGTTTTGATTCTTGAACACTCTTAAAGGGATTGGAAAAGGACTGTTGAATCCGACCATCGAATCGAATTTTTCACCAATGGGAAGATCCTAACCAACTGACCAGAAGCAAAAGAAGAATTATCTGAGGGGTCGTTTAGAATCCTTGAGATTTTCATTCTTTCAGTTGTGTTTGACAACCTGGATTTTCAATACGCGGAATCCGGAAACAGTGTTTGGATGATGATAGGGAAGGAGGTGTGGGGAGGAGATACAGCAGCTCTTCTTAACTAAACAATCAAAAGAAAAACATACGACAATGCTCAGGTTTTGCAAGCTAGCATTCATAGAGGAATTGAAAAGTGAGCTTTACCTCCGATTTGAAATCCAGTAGGATTTGAAATCCCCAAATGTCATAGACCTTTGATCAAATGGCCATGAAAACAAAATATATTGAAATGGAAGGCTGATATTGCACGATCGTTGGCCATTACTCGTCGTTTGTTCGTGGATCTATGGAATATTCTTGACACTGATTTGTCAAGATTAAAGGGCTATCTTATCAAAGAGACTTTCGGGGGCCTCGCATCAGGAAACGGATTGGCTACTCCCCCCGCGGCCGGTGGTCGGTGCTCTGTGGACCCATCACGATGTATTTATTTCATCCCTTTTTTAAGATCGTTTTAGGGCTTTATCCAAAAAATGAGAGGCATGTAATTATCATGTGGACCACACCATGGGAAAACAACAGTGATGAGATATCCATCATTTAAATCCTCCGAAGGCCCAATGTACTGTTTATTTGACATCCAATCTATTTATTAGGTCATAAAGACCTAGATGATGGGAAAAAACAAAGATCATCTTGATGGGATACTTTTATGAACCTTAGAAAGTTTTTAATGGTCAATGTTCATTCAACACTGTTTCCTGTAACGTGGTCCGGAAATACTTCATTTTTTTTTTACCCCGTTTCTGATGGTTGGTGCTCTATGGACCCCACCATGATGTATGCGTTTCATCCATGCCATCTATATATTTTTATAAATCATTTTATAGTATGTGACCAAAAATGAAATATATCCTAATCTAAATTGGACCATATTATAGGAAACAGTTTTAAATAAATATTGACCATTAAAAACTTTTTAGGGTCAATAAAAGTTTTGGATCAAGTTGATCTTTATTTTTTCCTTTCATCTAGGTATGTATGACCTAATCAACGGATTAAATGTTAAATAAATAGTACAGTGGGCCTTAGAGGATTTTAATGGTGGATATCCACCACAGATTTATATCCCTCTCATTTTTTAGATCAAGCCCTGAAATGATCCGGATGAACGGAATGAAACACATACATAATGGTAGGGCTCACAGTGCACCGACCATCAGCTAGGGCAGGGGAGTTGCCAATCCGTTTCCCCTCAGGATGGGTCTGTCAGCTCAATGGTTAGGATCGTTGACGCGTGGGCCTTAACCTATGGAAGTGGATTGGCTTGTGTACCACACACCACCGATTTGAATGATGTGTTGACGTCACCAAGAACTTGTGGGTTACGTCTTTTGGTACATGTTATATCTAGACCGACCATCCATTTGGTGAGCTCGTCTTAAGGCTTAAGCCCCATCAAGTGGACCACACTGTAAAAAGTAAGTGGGGGGGAATGAACGTTTACCATTGAAACCCTTTTGAGGGTCATAGGAGGTATGGATTAATATAATATTTGTTTTTCTCTTCATCTAGGTCTACGCAACCTTATGAATAGATCGAATATAAAATAAACATTATTTTGACCCTAGCAAATGTTTTAATGGTATGAATTAGAATCCTACTTTTATTTGTGGTGCGGTTTACTTGTGCTTTGGATACGATTATTTTTTAACAAATGCTCTAAAATGAACTTGGAATATAAATGAGCGGTGTGGATATAATAAATACATCTCTTCTCGTAAGAAAAAGTTATCTCGTGGGAAAGAGAGCAGTTCAGAGCACGGCGTGACATGTGTTCCACCCCTCACATGGGGCCCATGAATAACATGCATTGTCCTGATTTACAGGATGGGTACAACACTTCATATTCAACCTACATTTGTGACCCAATGTATGAGTGGATCAGGATCTATCCGATCTTGCAGTTGTGTTTTGCGATGAATGGGAAAAGATGTTATACGTGTGTTACAATTAGGCTTATTTATTTCAAATTTTAAAATTAAAGCTCTTAATTTATAATTTTGATGCAAAATCTGAAAAATATTAAATTTATAACAACTTAACACTGATTTAATATTTTTAATAGAGAAAAATAAAAATAAAAAACAAAAATCAAACAAGTCACCAAATCAAATATATAGAATATATCTTACTTCTAGTGCGTTTCTATTGTACAAGTGGAATATAAGATATTTCATGAGATATATTATATATAGGTCAATATCATCGGTACTTAAAACACTAACAACCACTTTAGATTCCACCAATCAAAACTCATCTTTTTCCGGAAGATTACACATTGAAGGATCTTATTATCCACTAATAATACACTTACTCCAAGGAATTGTGGGTCCCATTTATGCAAACTGATAACATGGACGTGCCATACAAATTCTCTGCCTAAGAATTATCAACTACCTTCTCTTTTGGTAGATGCATGCATTGTATATTTCTTGGATTGCTTTCTATGGTTAACTGATTTGTTTGGAAAACATGACATTTAAACACCATCATTTCATTGAGGGATGGGAGTGGGACTCACCCGAAAGTAATTGAGAAGGGCCTACCAACACATGTGATTGAGAAGATACTGAGCAAGGAGGCTGCTGGTTGAACAAAAATCAGGTCACTCTGCTTATCAGTTAGATTACAACCGTACATTGGATGTGAACTCAATAGTTATTTTCCTTGCAAACTTTCCATTTTTGTGTTACAAATGTGTGGACCACACTGATTAGTTTTATAAGTTCATCTTTACATAATTTGCTGTTTGCTAGCAGCATTTTCTCCCTTTCTACTTCACTATGTGATGAATCAGATGGTCCACATGGAGAAAATCTAACTCTATGAAAGCCACTTGAAACAATGATCCATATGTTATGGGACCTACAAGGTGTTAAATCAGTGACATTTCTTTCATGGGGGCCATATGTTATGGTATCTTCTAGATTTATGATTTGGATCATCACAGGACAAGCCGATTGGGTGAACCTTACTAGCAAATCTCATTTAGTACTAGACTATCACTAGATTAATAATATTCTCTACTCTTTTTCCATTAATTTTTAACTCGATTATTATTATTATTATTTATTTTTGCTGATATGTTTCTTAGACATGTTCGACTGTTGGTCACATTCTCTCAGTAAGAAACTTTGGTTTTGATTATCACATCCAATTGATGAAAAGTGCGGGGAGGATGATTTGAGAACTGATCACCTATAGGCAACCACATCACGAATTTTTGTTAAAATCTTTCCTGCCAACGTGCCACTTGTCTAGGAAATTAGTACTATGAAAACTATAACCCCCCCCCCCCCCCCCCCCCCCCCCCTCCCCCCCCCCTTCTCAAAAATCAGGCTGATCAATTGCTAGGTGGGCCACACCTGTATGTTGATTAAGAACGTCATCCACCCATTGATTCAAATGGAGTGGCCCACGCGGAATAGCCTTGTTTCATGTCAGGTGATCTTCATGGTGAGGCCTACCATTTTTGTAGTACAGATGTCATACACAAGTCGTATGTAGTCTGTAGGCAAGAAAGATGGTAAAACACTACAAGTTGTGGTACCTTGCCTGTAGGCGATCGGTTTTATACGATGATTTCTTAATACTGACAGTTCTTTTGGTAATACCAGGCCATTTAGGTTTAGAGGCATACTTAGGATGGAAGTGACGGTTTCAAATTCGCCATTTCAGGTTGGCAGGGTAGGTTCATGGCTATTAGAACTGATGTGGAGATTTTTGTGAAATGGTTAGCGGACGGACCCTATAATGCTGTAACTTGGGCCTCTAGAAAGTGCATTCCTGCTTTTAAGCCGAGCTCTGTTTCCATTGAATTGAGGTTGTGTTCTTGTTTCCTAGTAATCTCATGTAAATTCTGGTAGTTCTTTGCTGCGTGACTTTCTTACAAAGGAAAATGTTATTGGTAAAATCTGACTGACCAGACTAACTAGGCAAGCAGAATGGGATAGAAAATAAAAAGCAAGTAACTTGGAGAAGGAGGTTAGATAAGAGCTTGGTTTAGATAATTGGGTACGACGTCCACAATTAGTTCAAGTACCAATCACAAGCAGTGACTTTGGCTCTTGCTGACACTTCACTATTGTGACCAATGAACAACTATAAGTACCGACTCGGTCTCAAAGATGGGCCCCGACCATAATTAACTTTTCAGCACTGTCTGTGGGACCTTAGTTGAGCCGACCTAGAGGTTGACCTCAGTTGTCGATCACGACCTCCTCGGAAGACGACCACGAAGATTAATTCCTCGAGATCTTTGCCGAGGATCACGCCAAAGATAATGCCATATATCTTGGGGACGATTTCTTACATAATACGTGATTGTATGGTAGATTCATTGCCATATATGTAAACAGCACTAAAAGACTATGAGTATGAACTCTATAAACAGTAGAAGGTATGTAAAAGTAAAAATAAAAATAATAACTACAGTTTTACTCGACCTAGAGTGCCTGTTCTCACTTTAGCATCGGAGGGTTTCCTATTGCAACCAGCGTCCCCCTTGTTATCTTGTAGGTCTAGGCAGGATGACCAAATATCAGCATCAACAGAAAACACTGGGGTTGTTAATTTCACATGGGAGCCCTACCATTCACATGAAGGCATGTCCCATTGCTAGTTCTTCTGCTCTAAAAGTCAAGCCGCTAACATGTAAGACAAATGGATGGGTAGAAAAAATTGCTTGAATGGGCAGTTTAATTTATACATTGTATGTGACCCATATGAGAAGTGAAATTGCTTATTTTTGATGCATAGATCATCTTAAGTATGGCTTAGATTTATTTTTTTCTAAGTTCTATTTAGAATTAGTTTTTCAAATTCTGGTTAAGAAGAATTGTCAAAAAGAGTACAACATGTCTTACTTGTCCTCTCAAATTGGGAATTGTTGTGTATTGTGACATGGTTCAAGTGAATCCATTGTCTTCTTTTTTACTTCTTTTAGGAAAGAATGATTATTTAAGAGAACACTCATTTGGGATTTTTATACTTTCTTTTGCAAGCAATTGGATATTCATACTTTTTAGAATTGTAAGTTGTGATTTTGGTTTTTGTGGACCCAATCTGGTAGAATTTACTTTCATCTATATAAATGTGGTCAGATCCAAAATATCTTTGCTGGATAAGCTTAACCTACAAGCCATTTATGGGGCCACTATGATGTTTTATTAATAATCAATCTGTCTATCATGTGTGCCACCCAGGTTCTACTTGGCTGCCAAAAATTTAAAACACAGGAGGGCCACACCAAGGAACTGATAGGGGACTATGAGTATTTTTCAGGTCCAAGGTTTCTATTAAGACAGGACCTAAAACCTTTTTTTCCATCCAGTAAAGGTTACGCTTAACATACAATGCATCTCGTGGGGCCTACCTTGTTAATTTCACTCTAATCCGTCCATCATGTCTAACCCCTCAGTTTTCTCATTAGCACAAAAATCAGGCTGATGCTCTGCTCAAATGGGTCACACCATGTAAAATCATTCTTAAAATCATGAAATTCTTGTGGTGCATGTGGACGACTTTTTTATTTCTTTTTTCAGACACACCCTCACACTCACAGACGCCACGTGGGCACTCAAACCCATGACCTTAGTCTTGAAACCCACAGGGTCTACCATTAAGCCATGAGTAGGGACCACCTGAGTATTGAAATGGCTTGATTCACACATCTAGAAGCATCCATCACAAACACAGTCTTATACCCACTTACACTAACGAAACTCTAGGATTGAATAAACCTTAAAGGTGGACGGTCTGATTGGACCTATCTTGAAGATCCACGGTTTGATTGGACCAATATTGAAGATGAGCAGTCAGATTAGACATAACTCGAAGATGAATGATGTGATTGGACCGATCTTGAAGATCACCAGTTTGATTTTATAGATAGCGAAGATGAATGGTTTAATTGGACTGACTTTTAAGATCAACAATCTGATTGGGTCAATTTCAAAGATGAACTATCTGTTTAAACAGGTCTTGAAGATGAATTATCTAATTTGACCAATCCCAAAGATGGACGGTCTGATTGGATGGTTTTTGAAGATGAATTGTCTAATTGGAAACATTTCCAAGATTAAGGGTCTCATTGGAATGATCTAGAAGCTGAATGGTATGATTGGACCGATCTCAAAGATGAACAGCGTGTCTAAGAGTTACCTCATCAATCAATGGTTCATACCATTTAGTAAAATGCCTGGAACCTGAACCACGATCCATTTAACTGTAATCACAATCGGCTTGATTGACCTGACGTAGCATGATGTTGCTTGGATTTAAGAATGAAATGTGGGGTTAAAGGTACAAACGTACAGACATACGTACAACATATATTAATGATTATGTATCTACATTCATCGATCATTCTCGTTTCAGGTTTGGGCTGGCTCGGGTGGAAGCGGATTGGCTGGTGTACCACACACCACCGACCTGGCTGGTGTTTTCATGTCACCAAGTTCATTGGGTCTTATCATGAGGTATGTATAATATCCAAACCGTCCGTCCATATGGTGAACTCGTTGTAAGGCTTGAGCCAAAAAAATAAGACAGATCCAGTGGCCCCATGAAGTTTTTAATGGTGGGGATTCATAACGACTGTTTCCTATGGTATGGTTCACCTAAGATTTCTATATACTTTATTTTTTAGATCAGGCCTTTATTTTTAGAACATGCCCTAAGATGGGCAGTCAAAATAGATGGAAGATGTGGATGTAAGGCCAATACATAGTGGGCTCCACAGTTAGGATCCACTGACCAAGCTCGATGGATCCGAGGATTCACCCAAACCGTGCGCCACCAACTGTGGATTTAAATGGCACGGTTCTGCGTTCCGGTACTTATCAAAAAGCTACCTCATTAATTTAATTTAAGTATCATTCCACTGAATATGGTTATCTTTCTTAATGGGCTCGTCCTTTAGCGGCTTGAGTATGTCCACTTTCATTTTTTCGTGAAATCCACCCGGACGCTTAAGAGTCAACTCTTTTAAACATGAATCTCAAAAATCAGCCTCATCCATAGTTTAGTGGACCACATGGTTAGAAAAAATGTATTGCCCTCAAAACTGTTTCTTTTGCTGTTGCTGGGCTGAATTTTAGGTCTAGGCCTGAATTATGGCTTGGCATCCAATGAATGAATGGAGTGAATTTCATATATTAATCATGGCAGGCCCTGACCAATGGGCTGGGCTCGGGTCAAGGTGATTAAGGAGGGTGACTCATGGTATCGAACCCGCTCAGGTCTTGACTGATTCCGAGTTGACTCAAATGAGTTGTATCTTGCACGTTTGAGTCTTAAAACCATGGAGGCAATGGTTCCTGTTATGGGTAAGAATAGACTGACCAATAAGATGAAGTCATGTCGGACAATTGTGCACAATAGAAGCTCAGTCAAGATCGGATGTGACCAAGTCTATGTCCGAATCTTCTAGAAAAGCCCCCGAGGCGTGAGCCCGTGTGAAGCCGAGCACACCCTGTTTAGAAGGCTTGTATAAAAGCCCCCACACGGAATGATAAGACGAAGAGGATGGACATCCGGGGCTCTGTCTTGTGTCTTGCTAAAGAAGAGAGCACCGTCCCTATGTTCAGCAATCCAGGCTGTCCAGATTACTTACCTAACTGTGGGCGCGGCTTCAGTAGATCCCTGGATCCCCCAATCTAGGTAGGTGGGAGGGATCCCTGACTGTGGGAGCCACCATAATGTACATGCTTTATATCTATATCGTCCATACATTTTGAATACTCATTTTAGGGCATGATCCAAAAAATGAAGCGGATCCAAATCTCAGGTGGACTATAATACAAGAAAAAGTGGTAAATAATCATTATACTTATTGTAGGCCACAAAAGATTTGGATTAAATCATATTTGCCTGATCTCTTCATTGGAGTCTTTGTGACCTTATCAACAAGGTTGGATGTCAAATAAACATTCAGGTGGCTCCATGAAGTTTTTAATGGTGGGGGATTCAATAACGACTGTTTCCTGTGGGATGGTCCACCTAAGATTTCTATCTGCTTCATTTTTTGAATCATAGGCTAAAATGAGCTGTTAAAATAGATGGAAGGTGTGGATGTAAGGTCTACATTACAGTGGGCCCCACAGTTAAGATCCACGGCAACCTCAATGGATCGGAAGATTCACCCAAACCGCGCCACCAACTGTGGCTTTACATGGTATGGTTTTGCATTCCGGTACTTTTCAAAAAGCTACCTCATTAATTTAAGCATCATTCCACTGACCATGGTTATCTTTCTTAAAGGGCGGCTTAGTAGCTTGAGTTGGCCCACTCTCAAAAATCAGCATCATCTGTAGTTCAGGTGGACCACATGATTGGAAATAGTACATTGCCCTTGAAACTCTCTTGTTGTGGCTGGGCCTAAATTATGGCTCGCATCTAATGGATGGAGTGAATTTCATATATTAATCATGGTGGGGCCTGACCAATGGGCTGGGCTCAGTTCGGGGTGATTAGGGAGGGCAACTCATGGTTTCAATGGGGTCACGTCTGACCGATTCCAAGCTGACTCAGATGAGTTGCGTCAGGCTCATTTGAGTCTTAAAACCATGGAGGCAATGGTTCGGATTTGGGTCAGGCTGGGGACAGCCTGGGCCTACCCTATTAATTTAATTTTATTAAATGGGGCCAGAATTCTATCCCAATCTTGACTTGTTGGTTGTGACCCATTATCCAGTCGGGCTTGACCCACTAGATCCAACCTGCACAAACACACTCGGATTTAACATGTTGGAAAAATATTAATTTTATAAAAAATATTTTAAATAAAAAAATATATAATATAATATATAAAAAAGTGTTTGGAAAACACCTTTTTGTGGGTTTTTGAGAATAGTCCCACATTGGAAAAAGAGAAGAAGAAAAAATGGTTTAAATGATAATGATGGAGTACTATAATATTTGCTTACCTAGTCCATGGACTATGGGACTTGCGTGTTCCAGTGCGAAGCGCACGCGCACGTGCTCGGGCTCGGTCTCGGTCTCGGTCTCGTGGCTGTAGAGGCGCTAGTGGCGCACTTTGCACACGTGCGCATCGGGTCGCAGAGGGTCACTCCCTTTGCGAACTGGAGCGAGACGTGTGCGAGTCGCGGTGCGGTCAAATGGCTATGGCGGGACCAAGTGGCTATGGAGGATGACTGGTTGGCAGAGAGACTAAAGGATTAAGAGACAGATCTCTCAGTATATATAGATGGACTGAATAGACCTGTTGCAGTAGAAACTGTAACAGCTGAGCCATTAAGTGCAGGGTCTAGCTGTAACTGCTGCATGGCTAGCCCAACAACTAGAAAACGGGTAGCTGCTATCTCACAACAGTCAGCATGCAGCAGATTTATGGCCCATGCACAATATTAAAAAAAGACCATAAAACGGCTAGTTTTCCAACAGCCAGAAATGGCTTAATGGAAATTAAGTCTCTGGACCATAACCCCCTAGCTACCTTAGCCTATAAAAGGAGAGCCTGGATGGGTTTCCAATCCATCTCAACTCACTCCAGCAAATCTATACGAATTAAGATAGTAAGCCCCTCTCCACTCATATATTCTAGTGTTTCTAGCAACATAGCAAGGCTTGAACCTTAGCTAGAAGAACAGACCAGCGGTGTGGTCTAGAACGGTTCAACTAAACTAGTGGCTGAAGATTTAAACTGACCAGTACAGTGGTCGAAACCATTTTTTCTCTTTCTTTTCTTTCTTTTGGGATTTTTCTCTGACATTGTAATACTGCCAGAAAAGTGTGTAATAGAGTTCCATTTGGTGGGCCTTCGTGTTTGCTGAACGCAAACCCACACCAGGCTCGTCGTATTCTAGAAGCTGTTTGCCTGCAACCTATCAGTATACTCATTTCACTTGAGTAGAGGCAAATAACGCTTTAAGGACAGCGTTTTCAGACGTGCTTCAGTCTGTCCTTAAGTTCTGATCATAGTGATTTTTGGTTTCCACATTATACAGATATTATCTACATCTGTATAATTTCTTAACAATCTTAAAGCGCTATTTTCTAAGATGGAAGCCGACAGCGTTTCATCCATCAAGTTGATGAATCAGGACTTGATACGTCTTGATCGGTTCGATGGAACTAATTTTACAAGATGGCAAGATAAGCTAAATTTCTCCTGACGGTGCTAAAGATCTACTACATACTAGATCCAAATCTTTAAGCGCTACCTGAAGCAACCGACAACGACACACCTGAACAGGTGTCTGTACGCGCCAAACGAGTCGAAGATAAACTCTTGTGTCGAGGACACATTCTGAACGCGCTCTCCGACCGTCTATACGATCTGTACCAACAGATATCATCAGCAAAGGAGATCTGGGCTGCTCTGGAGTTCAAGTACAAGGCTGAAGAAGAAGGGATGAACAAATTTCTCATCGCCAGGTATTTTGACTTCAGCATGGTTGATAATAAACCGCTGCTGCCCCAAATCTAAGAACTACAGCTAATAGTTAACAAAATCAAAACAATAAAAATTGATCTTCCTGAATCATTCCAAGTCGGGGCTATAATCGCTAAATTGCCACCGATGTTGAAAGACTATAGAAAGAAGTTGCTGCATAAAACCGAGGACTACACACTGAAACAAATCCAGAAACACTTAAGGATTGAGGAAGAATCCCGTAATCGCGACAAAAAGAATGATAACGGGAATGCCTCGTCCAAGGTACATGCAGTAGAAAACACCAATAACAAGAATCCCGAGAAGGACAATTTCTTTAAACCCAATAAAGGAAAATTCAAGAAAAACGCCCAAAAGAAGAACGAAAAGTTCAAAGGCCCATGACATGTCTGTGGAAAAATCGGGCACTATGCTCGAGTGTGCCGATATCGTAAATTTAAAAAAGAGGCAAGTGCAGTAGAAGAAGACGATATCGTGACCATGATCACTGAGGTGAATACCATCTAAGGCAAAGTTTCAGGCTGGTGGTATGATACTGCCGCTACAGTACATGTGTGCTACGACAAATCAGCCTTCAAAACCTATGAGGAATTGACCGATGGTCAAGAAGTGCAAATGGGTAATGAAGTTCGATCGAAGGTTGTTGGCAAAGGAACTGTCGAACTAATATTCACTTCTGAGAAGAAAGTGATTCTGACTAATGTACTGCACGTCCTAGACATGAGGCGAAACTTAGTTTCTGGGGACCTTCTGGGAAAATCTGGTATAAGGGTGGTGTACGAGTCAGGAAAACTGATTCTATCCAAGAATAAGAATTTTGTTGGAAAGGGATATGCTTGTAATGGGATGGTTAAGTTTTCTCTGAATGAAAGTAGCACTTCTGCATATATGGTTGAATCTGCTGGATTGTGGCATGATAGACTAGCCCATATAGGGTATAGTACCTTGAAGTTCATGGCTAAGAATGGTTTAATCTCATACACAGATAATGAAACTGATAAATGTGAAGTGTGCATACGATCCAAAATGATGAAAAAACCTTTTCCAAGTGTTGAAAGATCATCTCAAATTTTGGATCTTGTGCACAGTGATATCTGTGAGTTAAACGACATTCTTACTCGTGGAGGTAAATGGTACTTCATAACCTTTATAGATGATTGCTCTACATATGTGTATGTTTATCTATTAAAGAGCAAAGATGAAGCATTGAACATGTTTAAGATATATAAAGCAGACGTAGAGAATCAACTAAGTAAGAAGATAAAAATTCTCCGTAGCGATAGAGGAGGAGAATACTTCTCGAATGAATTCGATAACTTCTGTGAAGAACATAGACTAGTACATCAATGTACAGCTCCATACACACCTCAACAAAACGGAATAGCTGAAAGGAAGAATAAAACATTAGTAGAAATGGTCAGCTCAATGCTAATAAGAGAAAAGTTGCCACTAAGTCTGTGGGGTGAGGCACTGCTTACAACATGCCATATAATAAAAAGAATTCTGTCTAAAAAATATAAAATATCTCCATATGAAACATGGAGAGGTAGAAAACCTAACCTAGGATATCTTAAAATGTGGGGGTGTCTTGCATACTGCAGAACTCCTGATCCAAAAAGAACTAAGTTAGGACCAAGCTATTAAGTGCGCCTTTGTAGGGTATGCATAAAATAGTAAAGCTTATAGACTTCTAGACATGGAGTCTAATACAATTATAGAATCAAGAGACGATGAATTCTTTGAGAACTCACTATCCTTGGAGTCAAAGGATAATGAAATCCAAACTCCCAATAGAGAATAAGATAGCACAGCTCCACATATAGTGGAAGCTCCTATTGAACCATGTAGGAGTCAAAGAACAAGAATAGAGAAGAGTCTTGGAGATGACTACATAGACTCACAACGCATCATTTTCCATCTGGTAGAAGCAGATAGAGAAAATGTTATAAGACAAATACCTATAGTAATGACTATAGAAAATGATCCTAAAACATATAAGGAAGTTGTATCCTCTAGAGACTCAGCTTTTTGGAAAGAAGCTATAAATGATGAAATGGAATCCATACTATCAAATCAAACATGGAAACTAGTAAACTTACCTCCAGGTTCTAGACCCATAAGTTGTAAGTGGGTATTTAGGAAGAAATATCACACTAATGGGACTATCCAAACCTTTAAAGCTTGACTAGTAGCTAAGGGTTTTAGACAAAAAGAAAGGATAGACTGCTTTGATACGTACTCACCTGTAGCTAGGATAACATCCATTAGGATATTATTTGCACTAACTTCCATACATCATCTTCACATCCACCAAATGGATGTAAAGACCGCATTCCTGAATGGTAACCTTAATGAGGAGGTATACATGGAACAACCTGAAGGTTTCGTTCTACCAGAAAATGAAAACAAAGTATGTAGATTAGTCAAATCATTGTATGGATTAAAATAAGCACCTAAACAGTGGCATGAGAAGTTTGATTCCAAAATACTTTCTCATGGTTTTATGCATAATGTAGCTGACAAATGCATATATTCTAAAGTAGATGGTAATTATATTGTTATTATCTGTTTGTATGTTGATGATATGTTAATAATAAGTAATAAAATGGAAGGTGTGACTGAAACAAAGAAGCTTCTTTCTTCCGTATTTAAAATGAAGGATCTTGGACAAGTTGATACCATCTTAGGTATCAAAGTTAAAAAATATTGTGGGAGTTATGCTTTGTGTCAATCTCATTATATTGAGAAGATACTAAACAAATTTAACCATCTAAATATAAAAGAAGCAAAAACCCCATTTGATCCAAGTATCAAACTAAAAGAAAATATGAAAGAACAGTTGCACAATTAGAATATGCGAGTGCTATAGGAAGTTTTATGTATGCTATGCAATACACTAGACCTGATATCGCATATGTTGTAAGTAAACTTAGTAGGTTTACTAGTAACCCCAATAATGAACACTGGATTGCAATCAGTAGAGTCTTTGGTTACTTAAAAGAAACTAAAGACTTAGGACTATTTTATTCAGAATTTCCTACCGTATTGGAAGGATATACCGATACGAGCTGGATATCGAGTGCAGGGGACAACAAGTCTACTACAGGGTCGGTTTTCACCCTAGGAGGTGCAGCTGTATCTTAGGGATCCAAGAAACTGACTTGCATAACGCACTCGACTATGGAGTCTGAATTCATAGCCTTGGCTGCAACAGGCAAAGAGGCTGAGTAGCTAAGGGATCTTCTATTAGAAAATTCTTTTTGTGTAAAGCCTATATCGGCTGTATCACTACATTGTGATAGTGAAGCCACATTAGCTAGAGCCTATAGTGGCACTTATAATGGTAAATCTAGACATATCAGTCTTCGACATAATTATATCAGACAATTGATTCAAGATGGAATCATTGCTATTTCCTATATGAAATCAAGCAATAACCTGGCAGATCCTTTCACTAAACTTCTACCGAGAGAGGTAGTAAAGGCTACATCTAGAGGGATGAGGTTGAAACTCTTTAACTAAAGTTCCACCAGTGATGGTAACCCAACTTAAAGTCAGAAAATCTCTAATCTTGGGTTTAATGGGTAAGAACAAATCATTGATATATGGAAAGTTTTCAGCACTAAATTATATAACCTCATCCATAATAAATAAGTACTGAGCGTTACGAAAGAGGGTTGAGTCTTAGAACTCTTAATGAAATCCAGTCTTTAGGACAAGTGTCTTATAGTAACAGAGACACTGGAAGAAATTCACATATATGAACGTAGAGATGGTGCCGTCTCTCATGAGAGTTAGGAGTTTTCTCTTGGGATCGTTCACGAATTAAGATAAGCACATGGCCATTAATTGTACTGAGCAAGATTGTGGGAACTCTAACAACATATAGCGAATATGTGTGTGGTTTCTCCGACTCTATTATCTAGGAATAACTGGTTCAAAGCTGCGGCTACCAGTCATTTCGATAGAGTTTTGAGATACTTACACTAAGGGAAGATTAAAATCGAAAGATATCTTTCTTTATGCATATAAGCTGATTATTCTGGCAGAAATGTTTAACCGAGAAAAATATATTTTTATAAAAATCAAGTGGGGGATTGTTGTAAAAATATTGATTTTATAAAAAATAATTTAAATAAAAAGATAATAATATAATATATAAAAAAGTGTTTGGAAAAAACCTTTTTGTGGGTTTTTGGGAATAGTCCCACATTGAAAAAAGAGAAGAAGAAAAAATGGTTTAAATGATAACAGTGGAGTACTATAATATTTTTTTACCTAGTCCGTGGACTATGGGACTTGTGTGTTCCAGTACGAAGCACTGGAACATCGCGCATGCCCTCAAGCTCGGGCTCGGGCTCAGGCACGGGCACGGGCTCGGGCTGGGAGGTCTCGGTCTCGGTCTAGGTCTCGGTCACGGGCTCAGTGCGAGGGAGTGGGCATGTGAGGCAATGTGGCTGTAGACGCGCTAGTGTCGCACTTTGCACTTCACACGTGCGCATCGTGTCGGAGAGGGTCGCTCCCTTCACGAACCGGAGCGAGACGTGTGTGAGTCGCGGTGCGACCAAGTGGCTATGGAGGGACCAAGTGGCTATGGCGGTGATTGGTTGGCAGAGAGACTAGAGGACTAAGAGACAGATCTCTCAATATATATAGATGGACTGAATAGAGCTGTTGCAGCAGAAACTGTAACAGCTGAGCCATTAAGTGCAGGGTCTAGCTGTAACTGTAGCATGGCTAGCCCAACAACTAGAAAATGGCTAGCTGCTGTCTCACAACAGTCAGCATGCAACAGATTTATGGCCCATGCACAACAGTCAAAAACGACCATAAAACGACTAGTTTTCCAACAGCCAGAAATGACTTAATGGAAATTAAGTCTCTGGACCATAACCCCCTAGCCACCTTAGCTTATACAAGGAGAGCCTGGATGGGTTTCCAATCCATCTCAACTCACTCCAGCAAACTCATACGAATTAAGATAGCCAGCCCCTCTCCACTCATATATTCTAGTGTTTCCAGCAACATAGCAAGGCTTGAACCTTAGCTAAAAGAACAGACCAGCGGTGTGGTCTAGAACGGTTCAACTGAACCAGTGGCTGAAGATTTGAACTGACCAGTGCAGTGGTCGAAACCATTTTTTCTCTTTCTTTTCTTTCTTTTAGGATTTTTCTCTGATATTGTAATACTGCCAGAAAAGTGTGTAATAGAGTTACATTTGGTGGGCCTTCGTGTTTGCTGAACGCAGACCTACACCAGGCTCGTCGTATCCTAGAAGTTGTTTGCCTGTAACTTATCAGCATAGAGTAGGAGCAAATAACACTTTAAGGATAGATTTTTCAGACGTGCTTCAGCCTGTCCTTAAGTTCTGATCATAGTGATTTTTGGTTTCCACATTATACAGATATTATCTGCATCTGTATAGTTTCTTAACATAGCATGGGGTGCAACTTGAGTGGTGTACAACATGAACCCAACCTAACCCAACCCGAACATGCTCACTCCATCTCAACCTGAATACAAATCAGGTTAGTGTTTTCCAATTAGAATCCAACCTGAGGATCTTGACAACCCGACCCCAACTTAGTTTGGGTAAATTGGTTTCAGGTAGTTGCAGCCCAGGTTTAAGAATGGAATATAGTGCTCTATGGGCTGGGTTGGGTCGTTTCATCTAGCCCAGTCCATTGAGAAGCTATATAGCCGGTTTAGGCAAGGTTAGGTGCGATGAAAACTATGAGCTTAAGACTCACAGAAGCTAGTGACAATCTAGTTCTTAGCTAATTCTCAAGAGATTTCAAATTTTGATGTTTTTCTTATGATCTTGTTAAGAAAATATCATTATATATATATATAGCTATCGTTTTAATTAATGAACAATTTTAAAATTTAAAATGTTCTATGTAAAGAATTAATTTAAAATTTAAATAGTTGTCATGTGAAAATTACAATATTTTTGCGTTAGAAATGCGAAAATAAAATCGACCATGTTTATTGTTCAGCTGGTTTGACTCGACTGAACACAATACCTAATAATTATAAGGGAATTCTACATGATACCAAACTCATTATTATATTATATAAAACCTGCAATATATATATATATATATATATATATATATTAAAGGTTATCAATAAATTATCCCATTAATTTAAGAAATTATCATTGGAGTACTTTCCTTTAGATTTCTTAACGGAAGTGGGGTCAACCCGGGTGAGCACAGCTTGGTGGCTCGAGTAAGCCGCACTGAGATGTTTATGTGAAATTCACCTTACCTGGTGCATCGCCCCATGTTAAGCCCTGGGCGAAAAAAAAAAAGAAAGCCAAATTCATAATTTAGGTGGACCGCATGGTTGAAAACAGTCTACAGGCATAGCTCACCCTCCAAACTGTTTATCCTTAATGTGACCCACCTGAATTATAGTTGGGCCTGACTTTTGGCCCCAAGACTAAATTTTGGTGTGGCGTCTAATTTTTGCAGTGGATTTAATATATATATATATATATATATATATATATATATATATATATATATATATATATAATCATCACAGTGGACTCTCTCTAAATCAAGAGTGAGGGTCGATTATTTCCTTTGGTGTGGCCCACCTAAATCACATGTCACCCTGACTTTTGGTCCTGGTACAACTGTAGGATTACACATCTAATATTTGGAGTGTCTCACATACACATCACAGTGAGTGGGCCCCTTAAAATCAAGGGCAGGCCTCTGTAAAAATTCTTTTTAGCAGAAATTAGGAAACAGTTGGAAGATGCACGTCACCATTGATTTTTTAATGGGCTTACCTTGATGTTTATTTAAAAAACCACTCTGATCATTAGATGTGTAATCCCACATTCGGCTTAGGGCGAAAATAAATAAATAAATCAACCTAACCCATAATTTAAGTTAGACACACCAAAGCAAACAGTTAGAAGAGACATCCACCCTTGAATTCCACAGGGCCTACCATGATATGATTATATGAAATCTACTCCAACCATTAGATGCCACCCCAAAATTTAGTTGTGGGGCCTAAAATCATACCAATCTGTGATTCAGCTGAGGGAGAGCATTCCTTTTGCCCTGATTCCAATAATGTGTCCACATGAATCATGAATGGAGCTGTTTTTTTATAAAAAAAAAAAATTTTAAATAGCCTAAGCCTAAAATTGGATGACTCACCTGGTGGTCAGGGTAGATTTCACAGCACATGCATGCAGGCTTGTACGTATAGATAGATTGATAGTAGCCATTGATGCATTTGGACTGCATCAAGATGCATGGAGGCATATTAGCTGAACGAGGGGTGCTTGAAGATATATAGTGGCAATGGGGGCACATCTGGCATATGAATAGGTGGACAAATTGGCACATGCAATGTAAGATTTGGAATGTGTATGGTGCTTGTAAGATATATGGTTTATAGTCATGGCACACATGAATAGGCTAAAACTACTTGTGTAGATTACTTCATACGAGTTAATGGCATCTATTTATAGCCATGTCCTCATTTTTATTGTTATTTGTACTCAAAAGATCCTGACAAACCATGGATAGTGCTGCTAATCGGATAGATCTTTTCATGCAATCAAAGTGGTAAATCGTCTTCGCATGGTAGAGGACAGAGTCACTAGACTATTGCATAAATTTTTATAGTCCATCTCCATCCCAAAATCAAGATCAACCTTCACAATGGATGACAATTCTATCTGTATTTATAAGATATAAGATTGTTAGCCGTGATCAAGTGCCCTTGAAGAGGTCCACACTCTTCAAGAGTAGAACTTCTAAGTCACAGGTTCCGACTAGTAATGCTAATATAATTGATATTATTGCATTTCTTTGCACTTATACATTTCCAAGAACCAGTAACTCGTGATTAGATAATCTAAAGTCCTCTAGCTTAATGTTGACTTAGCTTTCTTCATGCTGTAGAAATTCGTCCATGACGACTAACCTGATACATGGGTTAGCCTAATTTTCAGACATAGAATGGAGTTAGTTAATGAGTCAAGTGGGGTACAATACATATGTATGGCTTAGAAAATTTAGCTGAAGGTTTCTAACTTGTCCATTTGTTTCTAATATCTTCAGCCGATATGATCCTTGATAGAGTTGATTACGGAACAGAATTTGTGTAGCCAACCAATTAGCAGGTCTAAGGCTTAGATGAAGACGATGATTTTATGATATTAAAAGAAGCACGAGGTGATTTTAATTAATGAGTGATCTAGTGGGTAATTGATTACTGCATATGTGCTAATGTAACACATGTAGATCCAAGCTACTTATTAGGTAGTAGCTGTAGACAAGAACACGCTCTGGTCCAAAAATCAAGCTAACCCATATGTTAATTCAGTAATCATGGATGATTTGGACTGGGCAAATAATATCATAGAGCTGGCGCTCTTGTTGATTTTGGTCAAGGTTTTAGACAAGGTGACAAAGGAAAAAGGCTGATAAATTCTGCTTTTGCATTTCCAAACACGAGGAGTACTGCTTTGATATGGAAGACTCAATTAAAATCGTTGTCTCAAGAGGTGTTGAAGAGCTTGATCTCAATTTTTTTGGAGGTTGGTCGACAATCAGTCATCTCTTGAGTTGACGAACTTCCTGTTCGAACACAGAATGTTATGTGTTGTTAGGTTCCTGACATGCAATTTCAATTACATGGAGTCGCTGAAACTTAGCCCACCTGGGGGCTACTATATATGTTGAGCAGGCCATGATTAAGAAAAAGAGCCGTGGATAATTTAAGACATCCCAAAAAGCAATACCGTACAAGCTAATCTAGATAATAAGGTGCATCTTCAAACACCACACTCTGCCAAATGTGTTGTCGTCCATCCTTTAGTGTCTCACATGTGCCATATGTGACACTATCAATATACAGGTGCCAGTGCATCAAATGTGTATGACCACCACCTTCGCATACCATTTTACATTCTATTTCATAAGAGCATACCGGAGAGGCGATTTCCGACGAGAGGCGATTCCGGCCGACTTCGAAGTTTTCGTCAGTAGGCGATTTCCGGCAACCACCCGGTGAGTCTCGCTGACCTTTGCTCTTCTTTCTGCCATGTCTTCCGATCTGGAAATGGTTCGTGAATACGGTGATGATTCCAAGCCGGGGACTACTGAAAGTGAGAGTGGGTCATCCAAAGGCCCTTTCGAGACCACTCCACTGTATCCCCCGCCTCGGAAGCAAAAAAACATTAGCTTCTAAGACCAAGCAGCCTAGTAAGAAGACAGCCTCCCGATCCTGCCGAGCAGAGACCGCTACCGCTACTGAGATGCCTGCGAATCTTCGTACCGCAGAGGTAGTCCTCGGGGGTTCTGTCATGTCAGAATCCCAAATGGAATGGATCCGCTCGGAGTTCCAGATCCCAAACTCCGTTCAGATAAGGGCTCCCGGTCCCTTGGACGTTGTTGGCGCCTCAGCTAAGGGAGAGGTGGTCATCTTCCTATGCGTGCTGCAGTGCGGGGTCCGACTACCACTATATCCCTTCATCCGGAAGGTAGCGACATACCTCGGATTGGCCCCTGGACAGTTCGCTCTGAATGCATAGAGGGTGATGATCTCAGCCTACATAATTTGGAAGCAAGTTGGGAACCTCGAGCTGACCCCAGAGGAGCTGCTGAGCCTGTACATGGTTAAGCATGATAGCAACGACCCATGGTACTATTTCGCGACTCGGGAAAGTAAAGGGTCGGGGTTGGTAATGCACCTGCCGTCTTCCAATAAATACTGGAAGAACAAGTGGTTCTGGGCGGCGGGTGATTGGGAGGCGTCGGCGGCTGAGTTTAGGACCCCAACTGCCCGGGTTCCGACCCATTTTACCAAACCAGGTCGGACTTCATTTCATATCCGAGTTGCTGATTTGATTTTCACTTCAGTTGAAGTAACATTTTCTTCTCCTTTTGCAGCTTTCTAAAAGAGGCTGCCGCTCCTCGACTCAGACCAGAAAAATCAGGTTGCAAAGGCCAGGGCGCGGTCGGAGTCGCTTCGCTCCTGGGCCGATCTGGTCACTACAGCCAACCTCCACTGGTCCGGGCTCTGTAAATCCCAGCCTCTGCTCTCATCCCTTAGTAAGTTGCCTTGATCTTTTCGATGAGCTTTCTTTTGGTTATTTAGTAGTTGACATGAAAATTTTTTTTGCAGGTTTGGCCGAGGCGTACGGGGCTCGGAAGAGGAAAGCAGCTCCGACGGCGGCGGAGTTGCTCAAAGAAGCCCCCCAAGTGAAGATCACTCGGAAGAAGCCGACTCTCCCTCACGTGGGGGAATCTTCTGCTACACCAACTCCATCAGCCCCAACCGTGGGAAAATCTTTTGCTGCACCAACTCCATCAGCCCCAACACTGAAGCCAATTGGCTCGTCCTCCACACCACCGACTCCGGCGCGCCCCAGCACCGCCGCGGTTCCCCCGGCAGTCTTGTGCCCGGTGGTACGTCTTCCGCCCGGGCTCGTCCAGACGACTGTGGTCGGCACCCCTATCGTGCCGAGCGCTGTTGCTCCTCGATCTCTAGCCGCCGTCGTTCCCCCCACAGTGGAGGTGCCTGCCGCAGTCCCTGAGGCCCCCATCGCTGTGCCCTCCTCCTATGAACAGGAGGAGGCCAATAAAATAGCTGACAATGTGCTTTCCCCCCCCTCCCCCCTCGAGGTCTGGGGGGAGGTCTGCGCCGAGGGTCAAAACTCGGCCGACAGTAGGGTAGGGCCCGAGGGGGCTGAGGCTTCGGCCCGGGCGGGCACAAGCAGCGGGAGGTTTGAGCCCGGTTACCACATGGCTTGCTTGGCTTCGTGGGCTACCAAGCATGCTAAGGAGGAGGATATTGCCCAGACTCTTGAGCGGTCGGAGGGCAAGTTCTTGAACGACTTTGCCTTCGTGTGTTACATGGTATGTCTCCGAGAAGACTTTTTTTTCTTTTATGTCGTTATACTGTAGATTCTGATCTTTTCTTTCTGTTCAGGCCGTCCCGATGCTGCTCTCTATTCGGCAGAGAGTGCGGGAGCACAAGGAGAAGGAGGCAGAGTTGGAGGCCCTACAGGTCGAGGCAGTGACCATGAAGGCTGAGCAGACCAGCCTGCGCCTATAGCTCCCAGGTGAGAGGGCCAAGGTTAGGCGACTGCAAGGAGTCATCATTGGCTTGGAGGCCAGGGTTAACATCATTTTGGTGGGCCACCTTCTTTAATAATGCAAGATGTTGACCAGCTTTTAATTGCTCATATTTCAAAGGAAGATCTCCCTCAAGGACACCTAAAATTGTGTTTGTTGATGCCAAAATCCGGTCAGCCCTCCCTCCACGTCGTCCACTACGTATTATCCCTGGAACCTGCACCAGGAAAACAGGCAAAGGTGACCCTGGCTAAGCCGGGGGACCCTCCGATGCCTAAATCAGGACAAAGGAATCAGGGTCTGAGTAGAGAGTAGAGGAGAGCTAGATTTTGTGTACCTGTAGATATGGCGATGTGTACTATTTATACCTGCCTGTGAGGCGGTCTGAGTCCGATAATCTCGGCACGATCAGACGGATTCTAGGATCATGGAGATATTGCCAGCAATCTACTGATTGCGGAGCGTATCTGGTGGATTGTGCGCACCTGCGAGCGAAGTTATCGGCCACGTCTCGATATGGCAGTTTCCATATTAAGCGAGTGGGATATGCACATCGAAAAGTCTTCTCGGCTCAGCTTATCTAAGGATACCACCAGTCCGATCCTCCTGGTCGGTTCAATTGGTTCCACCATAGTTGGTAGGGCTGACTTCAATAAGCGGTGTGGTTAAGGCGTCGGAGGTCATCCGATCGTAGTATGATTCCGAGTCGCGCACCAACTGTATCGTCTGCTCGGATGGGTCATGTCCCGAAACAGGTCGGATGGATCATGCCTCGGCTCGGACGGGAGCATGGGGCAGTGTTGTACCGTGAGCTCGGATTTCCCATAACAGATATCTCTCTGCCAAGATAACAGGTTAAGTGAATTTAATTAGAGGATCCAATATCAGGATTAGGGATTAACCCATAAATCCTAATTTTGGTGGGCCCCATGCCCTGCACTTCATATTTGTACATGTGGAGCGACATTTTCTTGGATTAATCACACTACAGATGATTTTAGTTTTTTACTTTTTCTTTTTTCTGCCACTTCATATTATTGTGATTGAGATGTTTAAATGCTGCTTTCTTGTGTGCAATCAAACATGAAGATATGGGGCCCACCTGAATTGTTATTAGAGCATGATCCTGATTATGCCCCGGATGATCTCCAACCGAAACAGACCATTTGTTCCTTTAAATACTTGTGTTTAAAACCTTAGGATTTTTGCCATACATCTATCCAAAATGTTGTAACCTACAAGGTCCCTATTCCGGCACTCCACATGCATGTGGTGATCTAGTTTGTCTATCAGCTGGACCACACCAATCAACAAACAATTTGTAGCAGCAGTGACATGATGTTAGAAATTCCCGAGTCAGAAGTGTGTTGCCCTTCAACTAGAAATATTCTTTTTAACTCCCAACTACGTGGGCCTACAAGGTTGATGGCTGTCTAGATCACTTTTTAAATTGTTGTAAGTTTGCTAGATCAGTGTTTATGTACCTATAATTGGATGTTTCCAACTATCTGATCATGTAATATCCCATAGTTTTGCGTACTTGGCTGTTACCATGAAGACTTAACCTATTATAAAAGCAAATCAAGATACATATATCAGGGTTGTGTGGTTGTATTTGCCCAAAAGAAGCTGCATGATATTGCAGCTAAAGTCTACCTGCATTTTATTTTGTTTTATGTATTAAATTATTTCCTTCCTGTATTTGTTAATAATGAGACGTTGGTTTGTAGAATCCATGTGGGCTCGTATATGCCGAATGTGTATGCAAACTTTCCTTTATGCTTGATTTGTTTCTCTTCCACCGTAATGCTCACTTAGAAAGAAAAATAAAAAATTAGATATGAAATTTGGGTCATCTTCAAAATATGAACACCCAGGTTTACAAAATATGAACACCCAGATCAGTCGTCCATAATTCTTCATTAGAAAAATGAATACAATTACCCGTTTATATTAAAAAGAGGCTGGAGATTGGATTGCTAGCTAGGATTGTTTAATCTTTTGGGCTATGGCCCATCCCAAGCAAGGCACATGAGATGAAGTATTCATGTTTAAGGTGGTACCTCAAATTGATGGGATTTTTTCTCCTCAGTTCAGAGGAGAGATGGAGCAACGGGTGAAAAATCGGAGTAATTCACCGCGTTGCTCGACCGGTTGTGGGAGGCGCTCGACTGGTCGTAGGTTCGAGCCCTAGCACGACTCAAAGTCCAGCGAGTTTGTGCTATTTTTTTTGTGTTGTTTTTTCTCCAAGGTCTACGACTAGTCGAAGGAGAGCTACGACCAGTCGTAGGTGGTCTAGGACCAGTCGTAGGAGAGCTACGACTAGTCGAAGCTACGCAGATTCGTTTCGTGATTTTACACAATTTTAAGGATCCAAGTCTTTTCGCAACAGGGATGCGGAAAGGAGTTTCCTAAAACTATAAAAAGGGATTTCTAGGGTTTTTCTAGCGTATGAGAAAAACACAAGAGAGTTATCAAGGGTAAGAGAGAAAGAGAAAGAGAGGGAGGAAGCTTGTAGAAGGGAGGTTATGCTCGTGAAGGTGATCTACTGTGCAATCTACATCTTAACCCTTCTACGTCCTCGTAATTGGTCAGATCTCTCTGTTTTCTTTTATTCTCTTATTATTTATCCACTCCTACGTGAGTGAAGAAGGTTGTAACGTTCTACTTCATAGTGGATTGTTGATCTGGACGAGGTCCCGTGGTTTTTACCTCTCTAAGGGTTTTCTACGTAAAAATCTCTTGTGTGGTGTGTGATTGTTGCTTTGATTTATTTCATTACATTGTTATTCCATAATTTTGGTTTGTTCTGGAGGGCTAGATCCTAAGGTTTTGTGTAAGGCCCCCAACACAAATTGTGTTCCATCGCCAAACCCATGGCACAAAAACCTGATCAAATGGGTCCCATCAAGTGACCAATATTTGCAATCACGATCACCAAAAATGTGCATGGTGGAAGTTGATGAACACTGTTATGGAAAATTCGAGCTCACGGTACAATACTGCCCCAAGCTCCCGTCCGAGCCGAGGCATGATCCATCCGACCTGTTTCAAGACGTGACCCATCCGAGCAGACGACACGGTTGGTGCGTGACTCGGAATCATACTCCGATCGGATGACCTCCGACGCCTTAACCACACCGCTTATTGAAGTCAGCCCTGCCAACTATGGTGGAACCAACTGAGCCAATCAGGAGGATCGAACTGGTGGTATCCTTAGATAAGCCGAGCCGAGTAGACTTTTCGACGTGCATATCCCACTCACTCAATATGGAAATTGCCATATCGAGACGTGGCCGGTAACCTCGCTCGCAGGTGCGCACGATCCACCAGATACGCTGCACAATCAGTAGATTGCGGGCAATATCTCCATGATCCTATAATCCCACTGATCGTGCCGAGATTATCGGACTCAGACTGTAAGACCCGTATTTTTAGTCCGTACCGATTCGTAGACTTCAGCGGTCTTACCGGTCGAATTTTGCCAACCTTCGACTCTTAACTGATATTTACGCGTGACCCTGATTCGTATGCCATCAACCCGAGCCGACTCAACCCAAGACCATTACCACAGCGACCACGCCATTGCTGCAGTTCCGATGCCGCGACTTGCGGGCTGAGGCAATACCCTAGTCAAGAGATGCGGGCCAACGTTCGGTGCGAGGAAAACACCGTGCGTTGCGAAACCTAAGAGAATCTCTACGATGTGTCACATCAATCACATCAATCCCATCAATCAATCAATCCATCAATCCATCACATGTCAAGTACATGTCAAGTACACATCACTTTCACCATTTCCCAAGTAAGCCACAAAAGTCCTCCATGTCCATGCTTTTCTTACACAAAAGGGCCACAAAAGTCAAAAAGGTCTTACACACCCATCACCACCACATCCATCACTCCATCACCCATCACTCTCTCTCCCTTACAACTCTCTCTTTCTCATTTCTCATCTCATTCTTCTCAAGCAACAAAAATTCCATATGTATGAGCCTCTCCCTCCCTTTCCAAAAACTCCAAGGTGGCCCACTTTCCTACCCCATCATCTCCCATCGTAGCCATTCATTCCTCATCTCCTCCATTAGGATTGAAGCTAAGGTGTTAAGGAGCCCATAGGAGCAAGAAGATCGGACGGTGGGTGCTTGTTAATATTAGTTTTTCATGTTTTTGAGATGGGCCAAGTGAGGCCAACCGATCAATGGTTTGGATCTCACTTGGGACCTTAAGATGTGGCCGATGGCCCACTAGGATCATCATGATCATTCCATGATGGGGCCATTCTCCATGGACCTCATCATGATGTTTATTTTATTACTTTAGGAAGGTCATCTAGACCATCCATATTGGTGGGGAAAGAATTCCCACTGTTGATTTTGATTTAGGTGGTCCCATGTGTAAAAAGGGACCCATTTGATTGTATAATTTCTTCAAGGGATGGCTCATATTGGCGGAGCCCTCCATCACAAGCGTGTCCCACCCTCTATCTCTCTCTCTCTCTACTTCATTTTCTTTTTTTCTTTTATCATATAGTGTTTGTATGGCCCACTTGAATGGACCCCACCTTGAAATAATTAGTTGTTCAAGCTTTCTTCAAGTGGGGCCCACCTTATATGTTGTACCCACATCATCCATCAGTGGGGGCCCACCACAATATATTTTATTTTATTTTATTTTTAAAGGCCAAACCGTCCAGCGTCTGGGACGCTGGACGTCCCTGTATAAAAAAAAAGGGGACTTTTGGGGTGGTCCACTTGCTTAGGCCCCACCTTGATGGATAGTTCTAATCCAAGCCGTCCATCCCTTTCACCAACTCATTTTAGGCGTTGAGCCAAAGAATGAGGTCAATCCGATAATCAAGCGGGCTATACCATAAAAAAAAAGATATTTCTTACCCTTCAAATGTTATTAGGATCCACCTTGTTGTACCTACGTACTAAAAATACTGAACATTAGACTCGTTTTGCGTGTTTCGGGCCTAGAAATTAATGGACGGAGTGGATTCTCAAGTTGCAGACCCCACACGTGAAAAATCCCGGAAAAATGGGTTTTTTCCAATTTTTGCAAGAGGCAGAGCCTCCTCTCTCTCTGACAGACGGCAGCAGGCTACACGCTGTTGCGTGCAGCGTCTGGGCGGACGAAAGTGGGGGCCCACGACCCTGCATGTGGGCCTCACCGTGATGTTTATTTGTCATCCAAGCTGTCCACGAGGTGGGCCACCCCCAGTAGTGGGCCCCCTTTGAATTTCAGCCCCATCCATTAGTCAGGTGGCCCACACCATAAGAAACAGTGTGATTGAACATCTGCCCTTCTATTGGGCCACAACAGTTTTGGATCAAGTTGAAATTTGTGTTTTTCCTTCACCCGGGACCGTGTGACCATATGAACGGCTTGGATGCCATTTAAACATGATGGTGGGCCCCACATGGGACCCACAGTGATGTGTATTTGGCGTCCACCGTCCAGACGGACAGTGGTACCCACCATGATGTATGTGTGCTGCCTCCACCGTCCAGCGGACGATGAAGCCCCTTAGGTATGTGCGTGCGTGCGTGTAGGTGTGCGTGCGTGTGTGTGCGTGCAGCGTGAGTGTGTGCAGCGTGCGTGGGTGTATATATATATATATATATATATATATATATATATATATATATATATATATATTATTGTCTTATATATATATATATGTATTATATTGTATATATATGTAATATTGTATATATATTATATATGTTGTTTATGTAATATATATAACATTCATGATGGTAGGCCTTCTTGTAGGCCCCCACCCTTGGTGCAGGTGCTGCATCCAATCTGTCCATCCATTTGATTTATAATAGGCCTATGGGTTAGGCCCATTTGATATAACAGGCCTCTGGATTTAGGCCCACTTGATATATAAGGCCTATGGGTTAGGCCCATTTGATTTATATACGGCCTATGAGTTTAAGCACATGTGCTTTGTATAAGGCCTATGGGTTAAGCCCATTTGATTTATATACAGCCTATGGGTTAGGCCCATTTGATTTATATACGGCCTATGAGTTTAAGCGCATGTGATTTGTATAAGGCCTATGGGTTAAGCCCATTTGATTTATATACGGCCTATGGGTTAGGCCCATTTGATTTATATAAGACCTATGGTTCAGGCCCATTTGGTATGTTTGAAGCCCATGGGATTAGGCCCATTTAAGACACTTAAGGCCCATGTGATTGACCCACTATGACGTACTCTAAGGCCCACGAGTTATGACCCATTGCAATGCACATAAGGCCCATTGGTGCGGTTCATTTATGTGGCCCACTTGATGAATAAAAGGCCCATATGATATGGCCCATCTAATATATATGTAATGCCTAATGGAATGAACCTAAGGTCCATTGCAATGTGTATACCCAACTCGGTTTATGTAACGAGGTTTGCGACGATCGTACCTTGGGAGCAATGTTAGTTTGACATCCATATTGCAAGTGTAATGTTGGTTGGATGTCCACATTATGACTCTCCCTAGGGCCCATTAATAGGCCTGTACTTGTTGTGTATAGGCCGTCTAGGCCTGCCTTGAAAGGATAGTGCATTATTTTATAACATGTTTACTATAGCTCCATGACTCATGATCATACGCATCATGTGTATGCTTGATATGAGAGGTGACTGATCATAGCATATGCCTTCGGGCAGGTTATTTATGGGCTCCCGGTTGAGCGGTGTTGCCCTACATGAGCGCACGATATGCGCAAGATTTGCTGCATGATTGGATAGTGTGATTCATGCATTTCGCATTGTGTGATATGGTTGTTGTACGCCCTAGCGACATCAGAGTTGTAGCCTCCACAGACGTATCGTGGTTGACAGGATTGGATACCGAAAATCTCATTTTACATGGGGTGCTATAGATATCCCTGGGTGAAAGTCCTTAAACCCTTATGATACCAAGAGGTTGCTCCAACGTATAGACCAAGTGGGTAGATGAGTGTTCAGTACCGATACCAGATGGTTACACTCTCCACTGTATCGTAGTCAGTTGGAAGGGGGTGCGGCCTTACCCGCCCGAGTGTAGGGGGCAAAGCTAGGCTGAGTTTGACCAGCTCGAGGAATGAGTTCGCTATCGACGAGTCGCGCCCGATATTGGCAGACGGATAGTGAGGTCTCTTCCACTTACCTTATTGCGCGCGATGTGGCGATAATCTGGTTTAGAATGTACTAGACCCCGGTGATATCCCAGATTTGAGCTGTATTGATATGTGGACTTATATGAGGATTATGTGCTTGACTTGCATCTTACATCGCATAGCCTTGGTATGGCTCATGATATTATGGATTCATCTGTATATTTTGTATTACTTTGATATTGCATGATCATATTACTACCTTGCGCACACACTTTCACCACCCTCTAAGCTTTCTATAAGCTTATGCACGACCATTGCGTGCAGGTGACATTGGGGCGCAGCAGCACTGAGGTAGGAGCACGTTGCGAATCATTTTGGAGTTTTTGTTCTTTACCATTGTATTTCCCTTTATGCTCATTGTACTTGTAAAGTTTTTGATCATAATGAAAATGTAATGGAGTTCCTGGTTGTTGTTTGTGGGTTATGCCTTTGGTTATGCTTATTACGAATCAAACTGATGTTGAAAATCCTCCTCGTAGCATCCCAGGATCGGAACCTGGCGAATGGGAGCTGGGAGCCGAGAATGGGGTTCTACGGAGGCTGTCGGCGCCGGATTCGGTGATCAAAAATTTTGTGAGCCCGATTTCTGAGTTTGGAGCGTGACAAAAGTTGGTATCAGAGCATAACTTGGGAATAACCGAGAATAACATTACATATTTGCTATGAGTGTGAAATGGCTAAGTCCCGAAGTTTGGATAGCTTAGTGGACTCCCATTACAGACCCTTAACGTGCGTGCCTTCGAGAGTTTTGAAGTAGATAGGCACCTTCGCTCTTTCCTGTAGGACATGAAGCGTGGGAGAGTGACCCGTTCGACTCCCACACCACCACCTGAGGATCCCGCTCCACCACCTGCGGCTCCTGCATTACCACGTACGATGACCGTTCTACCAGCAGAGATTCGTACTGCCCATCCTGAGTATGCTGCTCCTCCACCAGAGACCGGTGTGGAGCCGACCGTTTTCATGAGTGCCTCACAGTTGCAGCAGATGTTACAGGCTGTGACGGCTGCACTTCACGGACAGGGCAGGCAGCCAGTTGTTTCACCAGCACAGGCAGAGCAGGATCGTGTGAGTGCTCTCCTTCGTGAGTTTCGACGGCTCGATCCCCAACGTTTCCAGGGTGAGCCAGACCCGACGGCAGCTGAGAGATGGCGTGCCGATGTAGAGAAGGTATTCGAGACGATGGGATGTAAGACAGAGCGACGAGTTCGACTAGCCGTATTTCTTCTCCATGGTGAGGCTGAGCACTGGTGGGCATCAGTTTCCCTAGCAGCAGGTGCCAACTTTGTATGGGCATGAGAGGATTTTGTGAATCGATTTGACCGACAGTACTTCCCTGATCACATCCGACGACAGCGAGCATTGAAGTTTGAGGCCCTAGTGCAGGGTGATATGACAGTGGCTCAGTATACAGCTCGTTTTGTAGCACTGTCTAGGTTTGCACCCTATCTTGTTGATGACGAAGAGCGGAGAGCCCGTCGCTTTGAGGATGGCTTGTGTTATGGTCTTCGCAGCCGTGTTATTGGCCATGAGCTTCCGACTTTTGAGGAAGTGGTGCGGAAGGGGCAGATTTTTGAGACTGAGTGGGCCGGTTCTCAGTCTGATTGCGGTCAGAGGAGAGACCGGAAGAGACAGGCTTCTTCCAGTGATTCCCAGCAGCGTTGACCACAACAGCAGAGGGGTACAGGTCGTCCAGCCTTCCGATCACCAGCAGCACCTTCAGCACCTCCACCACCACCTCCTAGACAGTTCACCGGCACTTATTTTAGGTGCGGTGCGACGGGACACCGTTCATGGGAGTGTCCCAGCCCCCATCAGTAGCAGAGAGGTCCACAGTAGTAGAGGGCTCGGCAGCAGCCTCCACCACAGCAGCAGAGACCCCCACAGCAGCAGCGACAACAGCCCCCACCACCGAGGCCACCTCAGCAACAGCATCAGCATCAGCCTCAAAGGCCACAGCAGCAGAGACAGCAGTTTCGACCACCTCAGCGACCTCAGTAGCAGCAGCAGCACGCTCAGAGGGGACAGGCACCTCCCAGCCGGCTCAGGCTAGATTCTATGCGGCTCAGCAGGATCCGCAGTCATCTGGAGGAGTTGTTGAGGGTATACTTCCAGTTTCTACATGCATTGCACGTGTGTTGTTTGATTTCGGTGCATCACATTCTTTTGTGGCCGAGAGCTTCTGCTGATCAACTGGCTTGCCGTTGGAGTCTTCTTATGAGAACCTATCAGTATCGACTCCCTTGGGGAGGACTGCAGTGTTAGGCCAATTTTGCTCATCTTGCCCAGTTCTAGTTAGGGATACCTTTCTGCCTGCCAATCTGTTTGCATTGCTGATGTCTGAGTTCAACGTCGTCCTGGGCATGGATTAGCTCGCCGAGTACTATGCCATATTGGACTGCACCGCGAGGACAGTCACGTTTTGTATACCCGGCATACCGCAGTTTCAGTTCGTTGCTGAGCCCAGAGGAGAGCGATTGTCTTGTTTGATGTCCTGCGCCATAGAGGAGCCTGTTGCCACTTGCATCGACCATTTGCCCATAGTATGCGATTTTTTCGATGTGTTTCAGGAGATTCCGGGATTACCGCCTCGTCGACTCACCGAGTTTCAGATCGATCTCGTGTCTGGTACCGCGCCTATTTCGAAGGCCCCGTATCGCATGGCACCGTTGGAGTTGCGGGAATTGCAGAAGCAGTTGGACGAGTTGCGCGAGTTGGGTTTTATCCGTCCGAGTAGTTCACTGTGGAGAGCACCGGTACTCTTCGTGAAGAAGAAGAATGGCTCGTTGAGGCTCTGCATTGACTACCGCGAGCTCAACAAAGTCACGATCAAGAACAAGTACCCGCTCCCTAGGATTGATGATTTGTTCGATCAGTTGCAGGGTGCACAGTTCTTTTCAAAGATCAACCTGCGTTCCGGGTATCATCAGATTCAGGTCCGAGATGAGAACATTCCGAAGATAGCATTTAGGACGCGTTACGGTCATTTTGAGTTTCAAGTCATGTCCTTCGGATTGACCAATGCACCTGCGGTCTTCATGTAGCTAATGAACGAGGTCTTTCACTCATATCTCGATCAGTTTATTGTAGTCTTCATCGATGATATTCTGATCTATTCGAGGACCCGTAAGGAGCATGAGCAGCACTTGGAGATTACCTTGCAGACCTTTCGCGCACACCGGATATATGCGAAGCTGGAGAAGTGCGAGTTCTGGCAGGAGGAGGTGAAGTTCCTCGGTCACGTGGTGACGAGGGAGGGCGTCGCAGTGGACCCCTCGAAGGTAAAGGCAGTACGTCAGTGGGGCCAGCCCACGACTGCGATAGAGATCCGTAGTTTCCTTAGTTTAGCAGGCTACTATCGACGTTTCATTGAGGGCTTCTCTCGTATTGCAGCCCCGCTGACCAGGTTAACTCGGAAGGGCGCAGAGTTTATTTAGAGTGACGCCTGCGAGCGAGCATTTACGGAGTTGAAGGACCGTCTGACGTCCGCTCCTGTCCTCACTCTTCCCTCTGGGAGTAACGGATTCATTGTATTCACTGATGTCTCGCATATCGGTTTGGGTGCTGTCCTGATGCAGCACGAGAGACCAGTGGCCTTTGCGTCTCATCATCTCAACGTCCATGAGTTGAACTATCCTACGCATGATCTGGAGCTGGCTATAGTTGTCTTCACACTGAAGGTGTGGAGGCACTATCTTTATGGGGTCAGGTTGGAGCTTTTCTCTGATCACAAGAGCTTGAAGTACCTCTTCTCGCAGTCTGAGTTGAATATGAGACAGAGGCGCTGGATGGAACTCCTGAAAGACTATGATTTTGATCTCCAGTACCACCCGGGTAAGGCGAACATGGTGGTAGATGCCCTCAGCCGTCAGCCACGAGGCCTAATGGCGCATATGATGATTCAGGAGTGGCGGATGCTTGAGGATATCGCAGCGTATGATTTTGAGTTCGGCTTGCAGTCTTCTATTGTGCAGTTCTCGAGCCTGTCGATTCAACCCTCTCTTATCACAAGGGTGATCGAGGCTCAGCAAGCTGATACGTCATTGCAGAGTTATATGGCTGAGGCGGCATCTGAGAGTCAGGCTGATTGACAGATTGGTACAGACGGTGGACTTCGCTTCAGAGGCCGATTATATGTTCCGGATATTTCAGAGTTACGCAGGGATCTTATGACCGAGGCACATCGATCGTGGTTTTTTATCCACCTTAGCTCGACAAAGATGTACCGTGATATGAGGCGACAGTATTTTTGGGCAGAGATGAAGCGCCAGATTGTCAGTTTTGTGGCCGAGTGTGACACGTGCCAGCGTGTCAAGGCCGATCATCAGAGACCTCCTGGTCTATTGCAGCCGTTGAGCATCCCGATGTGGAAGTGAGAGCATGTGTCGACTGATTTCATTATGAAATTGCCGAGGACTCAGCGCGGTCATGACGCCATTTGGGTTGTTGTGGATCGTCTGACGAAGTCGACACATTTTTTGGAGATGCGTGCAACTTGGTCTATGGATCGGCTTGCGAGGTTATTCATTGAGGAGGTTGTGAGACTGCATGGCGTTCGGTCTCGATCGTTTCTGACTGAGATTCGAGGTTCACGTCTCATTTTTGGGAGAGCTTCCAGAGAGCGATGGGGACTGATTTGTAACTCAGCACCGCGTACCATCCGCAGACCGATGGCCAGACCGAGAGGGTTAATCAGATAGTTGAGGATATGTTTCGGGCTTGCGCAATTGATTTCGGGGGTAGCTGGGATGAGCATCTGCGATTGGCTGAGTTCGCGTACAATAACAGTTATCAGGCGACCATCGGTATGGCTCCTTTTGAGGCACTATATGGCAGACCATGCAAATCACCGAGTTGCTAGACTAAGGTTGGAAAGCGTCGTCTCGTAGATCCCGAGCTTGTGCAGGAGACGTCAAAGGCTATTGATATCATCAAGCAGAGGATGCGCACAACTCAGAGCCGACAGAAGAGTTTTGCTGATTGTCGGCGTCGTCCCTTAAAGTTTGATATAGGAGACCATGTGTATCTCAAGGTCTCTCCCATGAAGGGCGTAGTTCGATTTGGAGCGAAGGGCAAGCTTGTCTCGAGATTTATAGGACCTTTTGAAATCACTAGGCGCGTTGGCGCTGTGGCCTATCGGCTTGCCTTGCCTTCTCAGTTTTCTGGCTTCCACAATGTTTTCCACGTCTCCATGTTGAGGAAGTGTGGGTCAGACATAGTTTCCGTTATTGATTGGCAGCCGCTGGAGGTTCGTGAGGACGCTTCTTATATTGAGCAGCCAGTTTGTATCCTTGACCGGAAGGAGCAGGTCCTCAGAACCAAGGTTATTCCGTTAGTGAAGTTCAGTGGGGTCACCATTCTGTAGAGGAGGCTTCTTGGGAGCGTGAGGCTGAGATTCGAGAGCGTTATCCTCATCTCTTTAATGGTTGATCATGTGATGTATTTTGTATGCTATCTCTGGTTTTATATAGTGATGTTATGTCTCTTCTTCTTCATGAGTTATGCCTAGTTGCGATGATTATATAAATTTCGAGGACAAATTTTTTATTAGGAGGGGAGAGCTGTAAGACCCGTATTTTTAGTCCGTACCGATTCGTAGACTTTCGCGGTCTTACCGGTCGAATTCCGGCAACCTTCGACTCTTAACCGATATTTACGCGCGATCCTGATTCGTATGCCGTCAACCCGAGCCGACTCAACCCAAGACCATTACCACAGCGATCGCGCCATCACTGCAGTTTCGATGCCACGACTTGCGCGCCGAGGCGATACCCTAGTCAAGAGATGCCGGCCAACGTTCGGTGCGAGGAAAACATCGTGCGTTGCGAAATTCAAGAGAATCTCTACGATGTGTCACATCAATCACATCAATCCCATCAATCAATCAATCCATCAATCCATAACATGTCAAGTACATGTCAAGTACACATCACTTTCACCTTTTCCCAAGCAAGCCACAAAAGTCCTCCATGCCCATGCTTTTCTTACACAAAAGGGCCACAAAAGTCAAAAAGGTCTTACACACCCATCACCACCACATCCATCACTCCATCACCTATCACTCTCTCTCCCTTACAACTCTCTCTTTCTCATTTCTCATCTCATTCTTCTCAAGCAACAAAAATTCCATACGTATGAGCCTCTCCCTCCCTTTCCAAAAACTCTAAGGTGGCCCACATTCCTACCCCATCATCTTCCATCCTAGCCATCCATTCCTCATCTCCTCCATTAGAATTGAAGCTAAGGTGCTAAGGAGCCCATAGGAGCAAGAAGATCGGACGGTGGGTACTTGTTAATATTAGTTTTTCATGTTTTTGAGATGGGCCAAGTGAGGCCAACCGATCAATGGTTTGGATCTCACTTGGGACCCTAAGATGTGGCCGATGGCCTACTAGGATCATCATGATCATTCCATGATGGGGCCATTCTCCATGGACCCCATCATGATGTTTATTTTATTGGTTTAGGAAGGTCATCTAGATCGTCCATATTGGTGGGGAAAGGATCCCCCCCGTTGAGTTTGATTTAGGTGGTCCCATGTGTAAAAAGGGACCCATTTGATTGTATAATTTCTTCAAGGGAGGGCTCATAGTGGCGGAGCCCTCCATCATAAGCGTGTCCCACCCTCTATCTCTCTCTCTCTCTCTACTTCATTTTCTTTTTTTCTTTTATCATATAGTGTTTGTATGGCCCACTTGAATGGACCCCACCTTGAAATAATTAGTTGTTCAAGCTTTCTTCAAGTGGGGCCCACCTTATATGTTGTACCCACATCATCCATCAGTGGGGGCCCACCACAATATATTTTATTTTATTTTATTTTTAAAGGCCAAACCGTCCAGCATCTGGGACGCTGGACGTCCCTGTATAAAGAAAAGGGGACTTTTGGGGTAGTCCACTTGCTTAGGCTCCACCTTGATGGATAGTTCTAATCCAAGCCGTCCATCCCTTTCACCAACTCATTTTAGGCGTTGAGCCAAAGAATGAGGTCAATCCGATAATCAAGCGGGCCATACCATAAAAAAAAAGATATTTCTTACCCTTCAAATGTTATTAGGATCCACCTTGTTGTACCTACGTACTAAAAATACTGAACATTAGACTCGTTTTGTGTGTTTCGGGTCCTAGAAATTAATGGACGGAGTGGATTCTCAAGTTGCGGACCCTACACGTGAAAAACCCCGAAAAAATGGAATTTTCCCAATTTTTGCAAGAGGCAGAGCCTCCTTTCTCTCTGACAGACGGCAGCAGGTTGCACGCTGTTGCGTGCAGCGTCTGGGCGGACGGAAGTGGGGGGCCCATGGCCCTGCATGTGGGCCCCACCGAGATGTTTATTTGTCATCCAAGCTGTCCACGAGGTGGGCCACCCCCAGTAGTGGGCCCCCTCCGAATTTCAGCCCCATCCATTAGTCAGGTGGCCCACACCATAAGAAACAGTGTGATTGAACATCTGCCCTTCTATTGGGCCACAACAGTTTTGGATCAAGTTGAAATTTGTGTTTTTCCTTCACCCGGGACCGTGTGACCATATGAACGGCTTGGATGCCATTTAAACATGATGGTGGGTCCCACATGGGACCCACAGTGATGTGTATTTGGCGTCCACCGTCCAGACGGATGGTGGTACCCACCATGATGTATGTGTGCTGCCTCCACCGTCCAGCGGATGGTGGAGCCCCTTAGGTATGTGCGTGAGTGTGTGTGGGTATGCGTGCGTGTGTGTGTGTGCAGCGTGAGTGTGTGCAGCGTGCGTGGGTGTATATATATATATATACACACACACACACATATATATATATATATATATATATATATATATATATATATATATATATATATATATATGTATTATATTGTATATATATTATATATGTTGCATATATATTATATATGTTGTTTATGTAATATATATAACATTCATGATGGTGGGCCTTCTTGTAGGCCCTCACCCTTGGTGCAGGTGCTGCATTCAATCTATCCATCCATTTGATTTATAATAGGCCTATGGGTTAGGCCCATTTGATTTATATACGGCTTATGAGTTTAAGCGCATGTGATTTGTATAAGGCCTATGGGTTAAGCCCATTTGATTTATATACGGCCTATGGGTTAGGCCCATTTGATTTATATAAGACCTATGGTTCAGGCCCATTTGGTATGTTTGAAGCCTATGGGATTAGGCCCATTTAAGACACTTAAGGCCCATCTGATTAGACCCACTATGACGTACTCTAAGGCCCACGGGTTATGACCCATTGCAATGCACATAAGGCCCATTGGTGCGGTCCATTTATGTGGCTCACTTGATGAATAAAATGCTCATATGATATGGCCCATCTAATATATATGTAAAGCCTAATGGAATGAACCTAAGGTCCATTGCAATGTGTATACCCAACTCGGTTTATGTAACGAGGTTTGCGACGATCGTACCTTGGGAGCAATGTTGGTTTGATGTCCATATTGCAAGTG
Organism: Magnolia kwangsiensis; assembly: GCA_037074715.1. Lineage (NCBI taxonomy): Eukaryota > Viridiplantae > Streptophyta > Magnoliopsida > Magnoliales > Magnoliaceae > Magnolia > Magnolia kwangsiensis. Next base: position 80,527,828 of record CM073586.1, on the reverse strand, counting down.
TAATGTTAGTTGGATGTCCACATTACGACTCTCCCTAGGGCCCATTAATAGGCCTATACTTGTTGTGTATAGGCCGTCTAGGCCCATCTGCCTTGAAAGGATAATGCATTATTTTATAACATGTTTACTATAGCTCCATGACTCATGATCATACGCATCATGTGTATGCTTGATATGAGAGGTGACTGATCATAGCATATGCCTTCGGGTCACTCCGTGCAGACTGACCTTCACAAAAGATGATGCACGCGGGATCCAGCATCTGCACGACGACGCCCTAGTGGTTACTATGACCATAGCCAATCACAAAGTGTATCGCATCTTGGTCGACACCGGGAGTTCGGTTGACGTCATGTATTCCGAGGCGTTCGAGAAGATGAGAATTCCACGGTCCAGGCTCCAACCTGTGAAGACTCCCTTGCACGGCTTTGCCGAAGAGAGAGTCATCTCCGAAGAAGCCATCTCCCTCCCAGTAACAGCAGGAGAAGGGCAACATCAAGTCACACTTTTGGTTGACTTTTTAGTTGTCAATCTTCCATCAGTCCACAACGTGATTATGGGTCGACCCTCCAATGCGATGAGGGCGGTCGTCTCAACTTATCATCTGATGATGAAGTTCCCAGCTGAAGGTGGGATTGGTTATCTCCGAGACGACTAACGTGAGGCCCGGATGTGTTATGCGATAGCCGTAAGGAAAGGGGCCGCCAAACAAACGCTTGTAGTGGACGCCTTAGACCCTCGGGGATCGACAGAAGAAAGCTCCTCAGTCGAAGATCTGATAAGAGTGTCGCTCGATGAATCAGATTCGAGCAAAACTGTTCAGCTCGGATCATCATTGAATCCCGAGCGGAGGAATGAGTTATTGGCCTTCTTGAGGTAACACCGAGACGTCTTCGCATGGTCGCATGCAGATATGCCGAGGATTTCACCCGATGTGCTAGTCCACAGGCTGAACGTGGACCCAGACCACCGGCCAGTTAAGCAAAAAAGAAGGTCGTTCGATGCCGAACGATATGAAGCCATTGCCGAGGAGGTCTCCGTCCTGCTCGATGCGGGCTTCATAGAAGAAGTATACTACCCTGACTGGATAGTAAATGTTGTGCTCATTAGGAAGTCAAACGGGAAGTGGTGGGTCTGCATAGACTATTCCGATCTGAACAAGGCGTGTCCCAAAGACAGCTTCCCGTTACCTCGGATCGACCAACTGGTGGACAGCACGGCCGGACACGAGTCACTCTCGTTTCTGGATGCTTACTCCGGGTACAACCAGATCGCCATGCATCCCCCAGATAGGCAGAAGACCACCTTCGTCACGGACAGGGGACTCTACTGTTACTGGGTCATGCCATTTGGCCTGAAAAATGCTGGGGCAACATATCAGAGACTGGTGAATCAGATGTTCGCCAAACAGATCGGAAACACCATGGAGGTGTATGTGGACGACATGCTGGTGAAGAGTATCAAAGCCTCCGACCACCTTGTTGATCTCGAAGAAACATTCAACGTCCTCCATGAATACCAGATGAAGCTTAACCCCGTCAAGTGCGTGTTCGGGGTTGAGTCAGGGAAATTCTTGGGCTTCCAAGTCAGCCAGCGGGGTATCGAGGCGAACCCAGACAGGATCAAAGCCTTCCTGGACATGAACTCGCCTCAGACTCTCAAGGAAATACAGTGTCTCACGGGAAGAGTCGCAGCCCTCGAATGCTTCATATCTAGGGCTACAGATAAATGCTTTCCCTTCTTCCAGTAGCTCAAGGGTCACAAGAGGGTGGAGTGGACGCAAGAATGAGAGCAAGCCTTCCAGCAATTAAAACAGTACTTGGGTTCACCGCCCCTACTGACCAAGCCTGAAGAAGGGGAACCTTTGTTCCTCTACCTCGTCGTCTCGGCCTCAGCTGTTAGTTCGGCTCTGATCAGAGAAGTCGGAGGCAAGTAGTACCCCGTTTATTATGTAAGCAAAGCCATGGTACCAGCCGAAACAAGGTACCGGTCTTTGGAGAAATTGGCGCTCTGCCTCGTCGTCTCAGCCAGAAGACTGCGGCCATATTTTCAAGCCCACTCCATAGTCGTGCTAACAGACTCTCCTGTGAGGCAGATCCTTCAGAGACCCGAAGTGTCTGGTTGGATGACTAAATGGGCCGTAGAACTCGGAGAGTTTGATATTCAATTCTGACCCAGGACAACACTCAAGGGTTAAGCCGTAGCCGACTTTATCGCCGAATTCACAACTCCGGATGAAGAGCAAGTCAGAAAGGAAGTTGAAATGACATCGTCTGTCCCATTGAGCGATCAAAAGGCAGCGTCGGATCTGGGGTGGGTCCTTTATGTTGATGGATCTTCCAACATTAAAGGAGCTGGAGCCGATGTCGTCCTGGTTGCACCTGATTCAACGACAATCTAATACGCCATGAAGCTCGAGTTCAAAGCTTCAAATAACGAGGCTGAGTACGAGGCATTGTTAGCCGGGCTCAGGTTGGCAGCGAGCCTAGGCGGTCAAACTCTGCAAGTCCGCTGTGACTCATAGCTGGTAGTGAACCACATCTCCTCGAAGTATGAAGCTAAGAAAGCCAGAATGATTGCCTATCTTGAGGAAGCGAGGAAATTGATTGGGAAGTTTTGGAGTTGCACCATCCGGAAGATCCTCAGAGCCGAGAACTCATAGGTCGATGCCCTAGCGAGGCTCGCCTTGGCCTCCGAGGGGAAGGTCCCACGTTTTGTTCCGGTCGAGTTCATTGAACACCCAAGCATTAGCCAGTCAGAGAAAGTTAACTCGGTCCAGTCCATTCCTAGTTGGATGGACCCGATTTTCAATTATCTATCAACCGGTGAGGCCCCCTCGGACAAATTAGAGGCGAGGCGACTTAGGGTCCGAGCGGCGCGGTACGCCATATTTGACAGAGTGTTGTACAAGAAGGACATTCTCAGCCTTACCTTAGATGTCTCCGACCGGATGAAGTCAATACGTGATTCGAAAGATTCACGAGTGAATCTGCGGAAACCATTCTGGCAGTCGCGCCTTGGCCATGAAGATACTTCGTCAAGGGTATTTCTGGCTAACCCTTAAGCAAGACTCCAAGAATTTTGTTCGGAAGTGCGACAAGTGCCAGCGTTTTGCTTCTGTGATGAGGCAACCGGCAGAAGAAATGACCCCCATGAGTGGGCCATGGTCGTTCGCTCGATGGGGGATCGACATTATCGGTCCCTTACCCACTGGGAAGGAACAGGTCAAGTTCGCTATAGTCGTGGTCGACTACTTCACCAAGTGGGCCGAGGCCGAGTCAGTCGCAAAGATCACCGAGCAGAAAGTAATCGATTTTGTGTGAAAAAATATCATCTGCCGGTTCGGGATTCTGAGAACCATCGTTTCTGATAATGGCCACCAATTTGACAATGATAAGTTTCGCAGTATGTGTCAAGGGTTTGGCATTGTAAATGCCTACTCATCGCCTCGGCACCCACAGTCGAATGGACAGGTAGAGGCGGTCAACAAGATCATCAAACATCATCTCAAGACGAGGCTGTAAAAAGTAAAAGGAATTTGGGCCGAAGAGCTCCCCTTCGTCCTCTGGGCTTACAGGACTACAGTCCAGACTTCGACGGGTGAAACCCCATTTTCGTTATCCTATGGCTCGGAGGCAATGGTGCCAGTGAAAATTGAATTCCCTACAGCGCGGGTTAGGGGTTTCGAAGAAAGTCAGAACTCCGAGCAGATGACGACTAATCTGGATTTGCTCGAAGAACTCAGAGAAATTTTCAAGCTCCGAACAGCGGCTCGGCACCAGTAGGTAGCGCGCTTTTACAATTCCAAAGTCAGAGTCAGGCGCTTCCGACCAGGGGACTTAGTCCTCCGATGGGTTTTCCAGAACACGGCCGAGCCAGGGGTAGGAGCGCTCGGACCCAATTGGGAAGGTCCATATTGTGTGGTCAGATCTGCCAAACCGAGCTCATACCACCTGAAAAACCTCGAAGGTCGTCATCTCCCTCATCATTGGAATGCCGAGCACTTGAAGATACACTACCTGTGAAGAAATAGCCTTTAAGGCTTATAATAAAATGTATGCCTCCGAGCGACTAGCCTTTAAGGCTCTTAATAAAAGATCAATTCTACCTTTGAATGCTTGTTCTATTGCCCTATCCGCACAAGCACGAATTAAATGGCCCGATCCTTTAAGGAATCGGAACCCTACCTCACGAAAGATCGACAAGGCATCCCTTTCAAGGGAAAAAGCCTAATAATAACCCGTCCCTCCGGTTAAGTATTCAGCTCGGCATACAACAAAACAAACGCAACGAGCCAAGCATCCTAAGAGAATGGACCCAACTAAAACTTGGGCCGAGGAGGCTCGGAGAACCGACCCTAAGAAATAACTAAACGGTAGCGGACTAAACCCATAAAGAAACCAGCTCGACATCTCACAAACAAATTGACAATGTAAAAAGAATGTTTTTCATTGAATCCCCTCAGAGGGGCAAAAGTACATGGTTGAAAGTACATTGATAGTTTCAAAAAAAATGATAGTGTCTTCAGGCCGGAGGATGAACCTGGGCATTAGGAGCCTGGGCATCAGGAGCGGGATCCGAGCGGATGACTTCGGCCGGGGCATCTTTGGAGTCATCGGGCAGGAGGGAATCAAGGTCGAGGTCTGGGTATAAACCTAGGACTGCCTCGAGGCAAGTGTCGAAGCCGCGATTGTAGAACGTTGCAGCTTCAACATCCCTCTCCTTGGAAGTCTTGAAACTTTCAACAGCAGTAGCAACCGCTGCGGCCAAAGAAGCCTCGTCCTTCGCTTGTTGGGCTTCCACGGCCTGATTCACGGCTCGTGTCCGTTCTTCAGTCGCCTCGGCCTTGGCACGGTTTAGAGCTTCTCCGAGCCGAGCGGTCTCCATGGCCAAAGAATCCCCGTGTGCCCTAGCACGTGTCAGCTCAGCAGTCGCTGCATCGCCACCCTTCTTAAAATTATCTGCCTTGTCCTTTAGCTGCAGCTCCCTGGCCTCCAATCCAATGACGACTCCTTGCAGTCGCCTAACCTTGGCCCTCTCGCCTGCAAGATGTTGGCGCAGGCTGGTCTGCTAAGCCTTCATGGCCGCTGCCTCGGCCTGTAGGGCCTCCAACTCTGCCTCCTTCTCCTTATGCTCCCGCACTCTCTGCCAAATAGAGAGCAGTATCGGGACGACCTGAACAGAAAGCAAAGATCAGAATCTACATTATAACGACATGAAAGAAAAAAAGTCTTCTCGGAGACATACCATGTAGCACACGGAGGCGAAATCTTTCAAGAAGCAGCCCTCCGACCGCTTAAGAGTCTGGGCGATATCCTCCTCCTTAGCATGCTTGGCAGCCCACGGAGCCAAGCAAGACATGTGGTAACCGGGCTCAAACCTCCCGCCGCTTGTGCCCGCCCGGGCCGAAGCCTCAGCCCCCTCGGGCCCTACCCTACTGTCGGCCGAGTTTTGACTCTCGGTGCCGACCTTCCCCCCGACCTCGGGAGGGGAAAGCGCATTGTCAGCTATTTTATTACCCTCCTCCCATTTGGAGGAGGAGGGCACAGCGATGGGGGACTCAGGGACCGCGGCAGGCACCTCCACTGTGGGGGGAACGACGGCGGCGGGAGATCGAGGAGCAACAGTGTTCGGCATGACAGGGGTGCCAACCATAGTCGTCTGGATGAGCCCGGGCGGAAGACGTACCACCGAGTGCAAGACTGCCAGGAGAACCGCGGCAGTGCTGGGGAGCGCCGGAGTCGGTGGTGAGGAGGACGAGCCAATTGGCTTCAGTGTTGGGGCTGATGGAGTTGGTGCAGCAGAAGATTTTTCTACGGTTGGGGCTGATGGAGTTGGTGCAGCAGAAGATTCCCCCACGTGAGGGAGAGCCGGCTTCTTCCAAGTGATCTTCACTCGGGGGGCTTCTTTGAGCAACTCCGCCGCCGTCAGAGTTGTTTTCCTCTTCCGAGCCCCGGACGCCTCGGCCATACCTATAAAAAAAAATTTCATGTCAACTACTAAATAACCAAAAGAAAGCTCATCGAAAAAATTAAGGAAACTTACTAAGGGATGAGAGCAGAGGCTGAGATTTGCAGAGCCCGGACCAGTGAAGGTTGGCTGCAGTGACCAGATCGGCCTAGGAGCGAAGCGACTCCGACCGCTCCTTGGCCTTTGCAACCTGATTTTTTTGGTCTGAGTCGAGGAGCGGCAGCCCCTTTTGGAAAACTGTAAAAGGAGAAAGAAATGTTACTTCGACTGAAGTGAAAATCAAAGCAACAACTCGGATATGAAATGAAGTCCGACCTGGTTTGGTAAAATGGGTCGGAACCTGGGCAGTTGGGGTCCTAAACTCAGCCGCCGATGCCTCCCAATCACCCGCTGCCCAGAACCACTTGTTCTTCCAGTCTTTGTTGGAAGACGGTAGGTGTATTACCAACCCCGACCCTTTGCTCCCCCGAGTCGCGAAATAGTACCATGAGTCGTTGCTATCATGCTTAACCATGTACAGGCTCAGCAGCTCCTCTGGGGTCAGCTCGAGGTTCCCAACTTGCTTCTAAATTATGTAGGCTGAGATCATCACCCTCCATGCATTCAGAGCGAACTGTCCAGGGGCCAATCCGAGGTAAGTCGCTACCTTCCGGATGAAGGGATGTAGTGGTAGTCGGACCCCGCACTGCAACGCGCATAGGAAGATGGCCACCTTTCCCTTAGCTAGGGCGCCAGCAACGTCTAAGGGACCGAGAGCCCTTATCTGAACAGAGTATGGGATATGGAACTCTGAACGGATCCACTCCATTTGGGATTCTGACATGACAGAACCCTCGGGGACTACCTCTGCGGTACGAAGATTCGCAGACATATCAGTGGCGGTAGCGGTCTCTTCTCGGCGGGGTCGGGAGGCTGTCTTCTTACTGGGCTGCTTGGTCTTAGAAGCCAATGTTTTTTTCTTCCAAGGCGGGGGATACAGTAGAGTGGTCTCGAAAGGGCCTTTGGATGACCCACTCTTACTTTCAGTAGTCCCCGGCTCGGAATCATCACCGTACTCACGAACCATTTTCAGATCGGAAGACACGGCAGAAAGAAGAGCAAAGGTTAGCGAGACTCACCGGGTGGTTGCCGAAAATAGCCTACTGACGAAAACTTCGAAGTCGGCCGGAATCGTCCCTCGTCGAAAATCACCTCTCCGGTATGCTCTTATGAAACAGAATGTAAAATGGTATGCGAAGGTCTGGGGCGCCCTTATATAGGCTGCGAAGGATTTCTGCATTGATGGCAAACCTTAATGGCAGCAGCCGAATCAGCACGAGCCGATCTCCGAGCACACATGACAACACCGCATTAGATACGTACCGAACCGTCGGTACGGCACCTGACATCGGGCAGTACGCCTTGATACACGAAGCAACGCCACAGCAGTCGGAGCCATTATGGGCACGTCTTCTCAGTTCTACGTGGCAGCTTCTCACAGGCTGAGAAGGGATGCGGGATTGTAACCGTTGCCACGTGTTAACCAAAGCGACGAGCACGCGGGCGATTCGATATCTGTCATCATTACGATGAGGGCGGGAGATTTCCTGCCTAAGTACTCTCCGAGCCCACGAGCAAGCTTGAAGAGTAGGGGGCTTCTGTTATGAGAAATCCGAGCTCACGGTACAACACTGCCCCAAGCTCCCGTCCGAGCCGAGGCATGATCCATCCGACCTGTTTCAGGACGTGATCCATCCGAGCAGACGACACGGTTGGTGCGCGACTCGGAATCATACTCCGATCGGATGACCTCCGACGCCTTAACCACACCGCTTATTGAAGTCAGCCCTGCCAACTATGGTGGAACCAACTGAGCCGACCAGGAGGATCGGACTGGTGATATCCTTAGATAAGCCGAGCCGAGCAGACTTTCCGACGTGCATATCCCACTCGCTCAATATGGAAACTGCCATATCGAGATGTGGCCGGTAACTTCGCTCGCAGGTGCGCATGATCCACCAGATACGCTGCGCAATCAGTAGATTGCGGGCAATATCTCCATGATCCTAGAATCCCTCTGATCGTGCCAAGATTATCGGACTCAGGCAGGTATAAATAGTACGCATCGTCATATCTACAGGTACGCAAAATCTAGCTCTCCTCTACTCTCTACCTAGACCCTGATTCCCTTGTCCTGACTTAAGCATCGGAGGGTCCCCCGGCTTAGCCAGGGTCACTTTTGCCTGTTTTCCTGGTGCAGGTTCCAGGGATAATACGTGGTGGATGACGTGGAGGGAGGGCCGACTGGATTTTGGCATCAACAAACACAATTTTAGGTGTCCTTGAGGGAGATCTTCCTTTGAAATATGAGCAATTAAAAGTCGGTCAACATCTTGCATTATTAAAGAAGGTGGCCCACCAAAATGATGTTATGAAATCACAGCATGGGAAGCTTCTTGATGATTTCTATGTGCTTTCTTTATTATTCTATATTGACCATCTTTTCTCCCACTTTATTTAAAATAGCATACATGCGCCACAGTTTCAACATTCTATCCTACACGTTATCACCATTTTCGCATTTCTACCTGTGTGGAGAGAAAAGTGTTTGAAAGAGAGAGAGAGAGAGAGAGAGAGAATTCCTTCTCCCTTTTTTTTCTTCTATATCATCACAAGTGTGGTGTGGTACACCGGTGTGTACAGCTTGCAACATCGTCTGCCCCTACCTGAGGATTTGACCGTGTTCTTTGGACTCTGTCTACCTCCATTGATAGATTTGGGAGAAACCTCTTGCTTTAGAGGATCAGCATCAGGTTATTCATTGCAGAAATCTGTCCACACGATCGTGATTGCACCAAGGTAAGATCTTAACCATCCATGTTAAATCATTGTTAGAAATTTGATCTTATCTCACATGGAGTGCTCCTGGGAATTGGTTCATTAAAAATATTGGGTTTTAGTTGTGTTTAGACCTAAAGAATCCAACACCATCTCACCCAACGATGGCCTGCCACCTGTTGCTAAGTCCTTTCATGGATGGAGCCCACTTGGTTGCATGGTCAGATGATCAAGATTACAATCCCAACTACTTGATATTCTGTGTTGAATGTGGAGTTTTAGCTGATTTTTATCATTACCCGTTTGTTTGAAGGCTGTTACTTGTATGGATAGGAATGTATTGATGTCATATTTAGACAGTAGCCTGTCAACTATGGGGGAGATTGACGGATCCGATGATCCACCCACAATCCATGTGGGCCTAGTCAAAGAATAGAAACTCAACCATATATATGGGCTGGCTCCAAATAGAAAATGGGTCAACATACTTCTTAAAATCTAAGAATTTTTCCAATTGGCCGCTGCCTTTTGTGTCATGGACGAGAAACCTCCTACTTCTACTTCCAAACTATTTGTAGAGAGGTGTCTACTGCTTTCACCGTTAGTCAAAAAGCCACAGTTAGAGGTTGGCATCGAGTCTAGTCAGATCGGATCCAACTCGACTCGTCTGAAATATTCAATGCATTGACTGAACTTGATTTTAAAAATAGAATAAAAAAATATTTTCACCCTTAAAAAATTCGTAGGGCCCACTATAACCTTTATTTTTCATCCAATCTGTTAATAAGGTCGCAACTACATGGATGAAGAGGAAAACAAATTTCATATTGATCTGAAACTTCGGTGACCTATAAAAGAGTTTCAATGGTAGAAGTTCAACCCTACATTGTGGTCCACTTGATCTCTAGATCTGTCTTATTTTTCTTCTCAATCCTTAAGATGAGCTGCCAAATGAATGGACGGTTTAGATATAACATATACCTCATGATGGAACCCACAGAACTTGCTGACTTCAATACACGGTATACACCGGATGTTCTGGTGCGTGCAAATCCGCTTCATCTTGACGCGGATTCCTGTGAAAGCCTTTGGCAGGCAAGGATGCTTTGTGGGGCCCAATTCAATGTATATGAGAAATCTATTCCGTCCATCTGTTTTGCGAGTTCATTTTAGGACATGACACCAAAAATGAGATGGATATAAAACTCATCTGGACCACACAAGAAGAAATAGTGGGAATTCAGCTAGCACTGTTGGAGCATTTCTATGGCCATAAAAGTTTTGTATCAGGCCATATCTCTGGCTTTTTCACTTCATCCCATCCCAGAATGACCTTATAAATGGATTGGATTGCATATAAACGTTAAGGTGGAGCCGTAGGAATTTCTTTCCCCAATTTCCCCTCTCGGGTGACCCACTTCCGTTTTGTATTGGCACGTCCTTAAATGAGCTTGCAAAACAGATGGACTGAATGGACTTCTCACATAAATTGAAGTAGGCCCCACATAGCATTCTTGCGTTAGAACTTGCCTTAGGAGGAAAATCGGCGTCCCTTTTCTTATGGGGTGCTGATTAGGTACTTCGCCCGCCTGTTTCGAGCTCAAGACAGTCGGACGCTCTGAGGGCCACTGAGGGTCTACCGTGATGTTTTAATTTTATCCAAGCCATTATCCATTTTTCAATATCATTTTAGAGCACTAAATAAAAAATAAGACAGATCCAACACTCAATTGGACCACACCACAGGAAGCAATGATGCTAAGGATACCCACCGTTGAAACCTTTTTAGAGTCTACCATGTTTTTTATTTGCCATCCAACCTGTTGATACGGTCATATACACTTGGGTGAATTGAAAAACCAAATATCACCTTGATCCAAAACTTCTGTGGTCCCTAATAATTTTTCAATGCTAGGAATCTAATCCCCACTTTCTGGTCGATTTTAGCTTTTGATAATCTCCATTTTTGTCTTAATAATGTAAAATGATGTGGAAAAATGGATGGACGGTGTGGATAAAATTCAAACATCACAGTAGACCCTCAGTTGCCCTCAGAGCATCCGCCTATCCCCAGCTTGGAACAGGCAGGGGAAGTACCTAATCCGCTCGCTTTCTTATGCCAGAACTCGGAGCTCGATGCACCTTAAGCCGTGAGCTAGGACTAAGAGGACGAATTGGCTACTCCCCTGCCAACAGCCCATGATGTATTTATTTCATCCATGTTGTCCATTTATTTTTCTTGATCATTTTATGGTATTAAACCAAAAATAAGGTATATCCCAATTTCAAGTGGACAACATTTCAGGAAAGTGTTGAATGAACATTGTGCGGATCGGTCCGGAGTAGCCACTAATCTGAATGCGACTTGATGTACGGTCGAATTTGAGTGAGCCTACTCGATCCGACTCGATCCTGGCCTTCGGTTCAGATCGGATCGAGTCTAATTCTACCTAGCTCTAGCCACCATAATGTTTGTCAGAAATCTACACCATCCAATAATTTACCGTATCATTTTAGTGTGTGAGCCCAAAAATAAGGCAAATCGAAAACTCAAGTAAGCCACACTGTGGGAAACAGTAGGGAGGAAAATGTGTACACTCTTAAAACCTTCCTGAGTCCATTGCAATGTTTTTATATGCCATCTAAACCAGTCATTAGGTCATTCCCAATGGGATGAATAATGGAAAACACAAAAAATACTAGCATGATCCAAAACTTTGCAGCCCCATGAGATGTTTGGCATGATTAGATTTCAAGACATAGGTCCCACCTGTATTGATCCTGATGGTACCCAATGATCCCCTGCTCAAACAGACCATTTGTTCCATTTACAAGCGTTTGTTTAAAACCATATGATTTATGCAATGCAGATGCATTCCAAATGTTATAACTTCATTATTATGGTACTCAACATGCTTGTGGCGATGCAGTCTATACATCTGGTGGACTGCACTGATTAGTAAAAAAAATGCGCAGCAACCATCACAGTGATGTCCAAATTTTGAGGAGTGAGAGGTGCCAACTAGATCGCAAGATACTTTCATCTTCCAATGTAGAGTGGGTTGTAGACACTTTCCTAGCAAAGATGGACTAGAGAAGGCCCAATCAGAGGCAAAAATGATCCAAACTGTCACAACCTTAAATCAGTTAGAACTCGTAAATTGGGATGAGTTTTTTGACATATTATATATGATTTTGGGGTAGGAGAACCTGTGTAAGCTAATCAACCTGCTATGCAGAGTTGCCCACGCTGGATTTGTGAGATTCCGTTAGATCGATGGTCAAAAGTGTTGTTTTTGATGTCTTAAATCGATTCAGAAATAGGACCTGTCGATGTCATTGACAGACCATTCGATGCAATCAAGCACTGTTCAATGCCATCGAACAGTTGCTCGATCCCGTCGAGAATTTTCAAAATTTCTCCAGTTGGTTGTTGGACTAATTAGGTGCATGTTCGATGCCATCAAGCTTAGTTTCAATGTCATTGAGACCCATCAAAGTGCAATCGAGGAAATCCAAAATTTTCATATTTTGTCTTTGGACTGTTTTGGTGTTTGTGAGATTCCATCTGATCGACGGTCAAAAGTCCCCTTTACTTTCATTTTTATTATAAATAGTAAGTTTTAGTTGGAGTATAACTTTTGATCCTTTGAGTTGGTCGTGCCTAACATGAAAATGACTTACAAAAATTATGAGAATAACATGGTTAGGCTAAATTAGACACTTACTATTTTTGGCCAAAAACCGTAAAGTCTAGTAGGAATAGAGGTCACCTATAAGTTTACCATTTATAATAAGTCACTTTTTTAGGGTGTTTGAGTTAAAGTATAAGTCTAAATATATGTCCTAGGTTTGAGATCCTTATTTAAAGAGTTGTAAATTTGTTTTTTTATCATTAATCAAATTATTTCTAATTTATTAGGAATTATTTCTACTTTTATCCCTCGTGGATTCGAGGAAGCTCTACGAGGAGTCCAGAGCGCTCTATGGATTTAGAGCAGTTATCTCCTAAGGAAGACAATGATCAACCTCATCACGTCCCTCCCTGCACCATGTTGGCCGTGTGCGAGGTTGATGGATGTTTGGATGATAGACCATTGTTTATGTACCTAGCAATCAGACGTTCTAACCATCTAAAGGGTACATGAGATTCAGCATACATGTCTATGATGAAACCTCAAATTACGTCCCATCACCAAATCCATGGCACAAAAGCCATAACTATATGATTTGTTGCAATCACAGTCACTGTATATGTTTATGGTCAAGATTGGTTTGAGCGTAATTTGAGGTGCTCTTGAGAGAGTGTTTCCTTTCCTATTGAAATATTTAGTTAATCCTACATTATTAAGTGGCCCACCATATTGATGTTATTAAAGCAACAACATCTGTAGATTCTTGATGCTATCCTTTGCTTTCTTTGTCCTTCTCCTTTGACTCATTTTAACACACTTCATGGAAAGTAGAATATGTGCCACAATTTCATCTTTTTCCATTCCACATTATCATAATTTTCAGTTGTTATATATTTCCACAACATCAAGAAAAGATAGCAGAAGCAATTCTCTCTTCTTTTGTTCAAACGTCGGAAACTTGTAGTAATATAAATAAAAACAATAAAAGAAACTACTCTATTTAACTACGGGTGTTAAAATATGAGCGGTAAATGAATGAGACGTACACTTTTCCATGGAAAAAGATGATGGAAGCTTTTCAATCCCTTGCCTACTCTATGAAATATGGATCATAAGTGGCTAGGTCCTGTATGGATAGGAGAAGACAACTGAGCTCTTCGATCCAAATCCAACTCCTAGGACCCTGAGGGTGTTTTATGGATAGGCTAGGGGATTGCATCATAGGCTTGAGGTGTTAGGATTGTTGATTTGGATATACTATAGTATGGATGTTTTAGTGGATGGATGGGTAGGATGGATGGAATGGATGGTTAGGATAGATGGGATGGATGGTTGAGTTGGATGGATGGATGGGTTGGATTGATAGATGGTTGAGTTAGATGGATGGAATGTATTGGATGGATGGTTGAGCCGGATGGAAGGCGAAGATGGATGGGTCCAAATGTTAATTTAAAAGGATGCTTGCATCTACCTTTGGTATATGACAATTTGAGATGCATTCCGACTCTTTTTTTTTATTTTTTTTTTGTGGACATCTCATTATGATTTCATAGATTTATTGAGATTCCTTATACAAGAATCCAAGCTGCTTCTAATAGCACCATTTATCTTTGAGAAAATAACCGTTTTACCCTTATATAATTGGCAACCAGTTATACATGAGTGTGGGTTATCTGACCGGTCCAACAGGTTCATCCTACCGTGAAAATGAGATGCCCTGAAAATCAAAATCAAGTGGGCCATCATGCAAATTTCGAAGCTTATGTTGTGGCCCACTTAATGATTAAATTAGCCAGATCTTTTAGGTGTGATTTTTATGGCAGAGCATCCCTTTGGATGGCTACATGCCATCATGCACTGCACTGTGACAGTCTGATTCTCGTCTAGTACTCTTGTACCTGGTAGAGAGCATTGGGGTCATTAGGTGCATATTACTCTTTAGTCTATCTCAAATTATTCCAATTCATATCAATTGTACATGCAGAGACACACCCAGATCCATGGCTCAACTGGCAGACGGAGTGGAGGGACCTCGTTTCCACACTAGAGGTTTGGTATCGATCCCTAGTGGGGGTGGCTAACACGGAGTGTGTGTACACACATGGGTGTGTACTAACAAGCTAACCCAATATATATATATATATATATATATATATATATATATAATAAAATAAAAATTGTGGGGCTTATAGTGATGTATGTGCCTTAAATCTACACCGTCCAATTGTTTTGAAAGCTCATTTTAAATTATGATAACAAAAAAATGAACTAGATCTAAATCTTCTTAAGTGGACCATACCATTAAATTATGATAAAAAAAATGAACTAGATCTAAATCTTCTTAAGTGGACCATACCACATGAAACAGTAGTGATTAAATCTCCACCATTAAAAACTTCATTGGAGCACCAGAATATTTATTTTCCATCCAACCCGTTGATAACGTAAAAAAGATCTGGATGAAGAGACCAAACAAATGTCAGCTTGATTCAAACCTTTTGTGGCCTACGTGAAGTTTTTAATGGTCCATTACCGCAGTGCAAAAAGCAATAGGGATTGAATGTCTACCATTAAAACCCTTTGGCTTCACAGTAGTTTTGGATCAATATGATATTTTTTTTCCTCTTTCCTCTGTGTCTTTGTGAACTTATGACAAGATTGAATGGAAAATAAATGTCATGGTGAGCCCTAGGAATGTTTTAATGGTGAGAATTAGTCCCACTACTATTTGTGGTGTGGTCCACTTGAGCTTTGGATATGACTTATTTTTGAGCTTATGCTATAAAATAATATGTCATGCCCCAAACCTGAAAATCGGATTTATAAGAATCCCGATCGCCAAACCCGATGCCGACAGCCTCCGTAGTACTCCATTCTCGGGCCCTACATATGCCAGGTTCCGATCCTGAGATCCTACAAGGAGGATTTTCCAACGTACATTTTTCTCATCAGAAGCATAATCACAAGTATACCCAAATCATAACGGCAATATCATCTTTACATAT
This sequence comes from Magnolia kwangsiensis, assembly GCA_037074715.1. NCBI lineage: Eukaryota > Viridiplantae > Streptophyta > Magnoliopsida > Magnoliales > Magnoliaceae > Magnolia > Magnolia kwangsiensis. Next base: position 80,512,401 of record CM073586.1, on the reverse strand, counting down.
CCACTAATATAATCATTTGAATACAATGCTGAAAGGGAAATACATATATCAAAATCAAAGCTCCAGATAACAGCTGCACGATCCAAGCTCAACACTGTTGCAACCTAATGCCACCTGCACGCATCTATCGTGCATAAGCTTACAAAAGCTTAGAGGGTGGTGAAAGTGTGTGCACAAGATAAGTGTCAAGTCTACCATAAAGCTCATAAATCATACATCATCGGAATAAGTAAAAATTCTGACAAGATCATGAATCATACGATATCAGAGTAAGCAGAAATATACTGGTAAGTCCATGAATCATTCAATAACAGAATGCGCAATGCGGATCGGCTATGCAAATGTGGAAACCAAATATCATATGCCGGTGATACAATGTAATATGCAAATCATGCTAAGTCCGTCTAGGCCATATAAGTACAGAAACATAGTAACTTAAAATGCTAAGTACTGAAGATGAATGTAATATGTGGTGCGAATGAAATGACCATGCTGGAATGTGAAGTCAGGATGATAGTACGAAGTATCACAGGCTATGGGGTCCATCACAAGAGACTTCTATCCAAACCAGTCCCATACCTAAATTTGGATAGTCGGATACAATGTGGTAAACTCCTGATCTCAGGTTAGTCACATGCGCAACCAAAATCCTAGCCATGCGATGGCACACGTAACAATAGTTACGCACCACCAGCCCGAGTGGATAGTGAATGAATGAATGAATGGATATACAATTCCTGCTCAATAAGTCCACGTATCAGTACGGTTGCTCTCTGGAGAAATCATCGGGGTCTATTATACTCCACTCCGACTGCTTCCTCCCTAGCTGCACAGCCCAACGAGTAGAAGAGACCTCACTATCCGTCTAGCCAGCAATCTGTCAATACCTACTCGGCTCGTCGATAGTTGACCCATTTACGAGTTGGTCATACTCAGCCTAGCTTATGGACCCCTCACTCGGGCGGATAAGGCCACACCCCCTCCCAACTGACCACAACACAGTGGGAGACGCGACCTACTGGTATTCGGCACTCGGGCGCTTATGTTCCACTCGGTCTAAACGTTGGGACACCTCCTGGCCTTGAAGATTTTGAGATTTTCACCCAAGGACATCCTAAGTGCCCACAGTGCTAGAACTAAGTATTTTCGGTGTCCATTTAGCCATCCACAACGTGCCTGTGGATGCTACGGCCCTGATGTCACTAGGGCGTACAATGATCAATTCACATATATACAAGATGCATGAGTCACACTATCTAGTCATGCAGTAATCCTGCGCGTACGACGCGATAATGTGGGTACTCTGTCTCATAAGGAGTCCCGTAAATAGTCTGTCCAATGGTGTATGCTATGATCAAATATTTCTCATATCAGACATATATATGATGCGTATAGGCATGAATCATGAAGTTATACTAAATAATTTATATGGTGATGAACTATCCTCACAACGAAGATGGGCCTAAACGGCCAACACATAGCAAGTATGGACCTATCAATGAGCCCTAGGGAGAGTTATAATGCGGACATTTAACCAACATTAATCTTACAATGTGGACGTCAAAACAACATTGCTCCCAAGGCGTGGCCCGTCATAAATGTCATTACATAACCCATGGTGGAATCACACAATGCAATAGACCTTGTATACATCACACTGGGCCTCGACCCATGGGCCTCAAATACATCAAATGGTCCTCATCATATGATCCTCATATATGTCAAGGTGGCCCAACAACGGGCCTCATACACATCACGGTGGGCCTCAATAATAGGCCTCATACACATCAAGGTGAGCCTCGATAACGGCCTTGCATACATCACAATGGGCCTCAACCCATGGACCTCAAATACATCACAATGGGCCTCCACTCATGGGCCCTAATACATCACAATGGGCCTTAACCCATGGGCTCCAAACACATCACAATGGGCCTCAACCCACGGGCCCTTATACATCATAATGGGCCTCAACCCATGGGCTCCAAATACATCACAATGAGCCTCAACCAACGGGCTCTTATACATCACAATGGGTCTTAACCCATGGGCTCCAAATACATCGCAATGGGCCTCAACCCACGAGCCCTTATACATCACAATGGGCCTCAATCCATGGGCTCCAAATACATCACAATGGGCCTCAACCAACAGGCCCTTATACATCACAATGGGTCTTAACCCATGGGCTCCAAATACATCGCAATGGGCCTCAACCCACAGGCTCTTATACATCACAATGGGCCTTAACCCATGGGCTCCAAATACATCAAAATGGGCCTCTAGGATGGGCTATAAACACATCAAGGTGGGCCTAATCATATGGGCCTTATGTGTATTAGATGGGACACACCCAAATATCAATGGTGATGATGACTTCCACCATTAAAATTCTCAAGTTCCACCATAACATTTATTTCCTGTCCAATCTATTCATCATAAGGTCACAAGGACCTGGATTTAGAGGGGAAGCAAATATCATATTTGTCCAACCTTGTAATCCAAAGGTTTTAATGGTGGACATTTAATCCAACACTTTTTCTATAGTGAGGTCTACATGATTGTAGATTTGTCTTATTCTTTAAGTACTCATGCTATAAAATGATCTTTTAAAAATGGTTAGACGGTTTGGATGCAACATATGCATCATGGTGGGTCCCACTATCCAAACAGTGGACAGTGGTGAGGTCTCAGTGGGCTTCACCGTCCACTGTGGACGGTGTGCATGAACACATACATCATAGAGGGCTCCACCGTCCGCCTGGACGGTGGGAGAAAGCACATATATCATTGTGGGTCCCATGTGAGGCCCACCATAATGTTTATCTGCAATCCAACCCGTTGATCAGGTGGCACATACCTGGATGAATGGGAAAAACAAATTTCATTTGATTCAAAACTTCGTGTTAACCCAAAAGGGTTTCAAGGGTAGATGTTCAATCCACTGTTTCCTGCCGTGTGGGCCACCTGAGCTGTGGATATGGCTGATTCTTGGGGTGGCCCACTTCCCTGAAGGGGCCTACAAAATGGACGGTGTGTATCTTCAAAACACAACACGGTGGGGCCCATGGCTGGGGCCGTGGGTCGCTGCCCGTCCGCCCCTAACAGCGTCTTGACGCCGCTATCGTCCAGAGGCAGCAGCCTCTGCTGCTATAATTTATTTTTTAAAAAAAAACTGAGTTTTCCCACAGTTTTTCATAGGTAGGGCCCGCATCTAGAAAATACAACCCTTCTATTGCATCCCACGGCTCAAGACAATCCTATTGAGCCCAATATTCGAGGTGTTTTGGGGTGTAGAAAGATAAGAGTGTATTTTTAACGGTGAAAATCACTATTTTCTAAGGTATAGCTCGCCAGAAAGTTGGATCAACCCTATTTTTCGGCTCAACACCTAAAATGGTATGAGGAAAGGGATGGATGGTATGGATTGCATTTATACATCAAGGTGGGGCCTATACAAGTGGCCCACCCAAATAGCCTTAAACCAAGGCTAATATTTGAGTTTTCCCCTTTCAACGCTGGACGTGATGTCTTTCAAGTGGGCTGCCCACGTGGGCCACCAAATGATGGATGGGGGTGGATACAATACTTATAAAGTGGGCCCCACCTATAGATAACTTGGAATTAAATACATGCCTTATGGTGGGGTCCATCCAGGTGACATGGCCATATCATCCCATAAAGAAAGAAAATGAGAGAGATCGCGGGACACGTGATGATGGAGGGCTCCGCCACTATGAGCCCTCCCTTGCATTCAATCATACATCAAGTGGGTCCCATTACACGTGGGCCCACCAAATCAAAATCAATGGTGGAGATCCTTTCTCCACTAAAATGAAGGGTCTAGATGATCCTATCCATGCAAAGAAAATAAACATTATGATGGAGTCCATGGAGAATGGCCTCATCATGGAATGATCATGGGAATTAAGATGGCCATCGGCCACATCTAGAGTTCAAAGTGAGATCCATACCACCAATCGGTAAGCTCCACTTGGCCCATCATAAAAACATGAAAACTAGCCTATAGAAGCACTCACCATTTGATCTTCTTAGTCCGATCGAAAGCCGATCTCCTTGTGCTTCACTTTGACGGAAGATGATGAGGTTTGAATGGCTAGGATGAAGAATTTGGGATGGGAAAGTGGGCCATACACATGCACTTTTTCTCCTTGAAAATGTTGGACGTCCACTCCTCTTTTTGCTTGGAATTGTGTTGAGAAAGAGAGAGAGAGGTGTAGTGGTTGTAAGAGAGTTATAAGTGATGGACGTAAGGTGAGTGATGGGTGAGGTGATGTGGTACTTGACATGTATGGGTGTGTAAGAGAGAGGGTGAAAGAGAGCTGACTTGGTGGTTGCTTGACTTGTAGAGAAAGAAAGCATGGGTGTGTGTACTTGACATGGAGTGATTAATTGATTGATCTGAGTGATTGATTGATGGGACATGTTGTAGAAATTCTCTTGGGATCACAAACGCGCAGCATTTTCTTCGAAATAAATGTCCGCCCGCATCTCCCTGCCAAGGTATCGTATTGGTATGCAAGACGCGGCGTTGGAATCACAGCGACAGTACTGTCACAATGGTACAACTCTCGAATTAAGCTGACTCAAATCTACAATATACGACTTAGGATTGCGTGCAAACATCGATCATAGGTCGCGGGTTGCTGAAATTCAATGAAAATGATCGCGGGAGTCGACGGAACAGTACGGATTAGGATATGGGTCTTACATAATATCACCTAATGTATGATGTGTTGATATAATAAATACATCATTGTAGGACCATGTAACTTTGATCTCCTTTGAACCATTCATGCAACTCAAAGCTCAAGGAGCATAGCACTCAACTTCACAGGACAACATACCCACACCAACTAGGTAGGTGGTGTGTGGTACACCAGCCAATCTGCTTCCTTGTTGCTCAATCCATCCATTGATGGAGCCCACTTGGTTGCACGGTTAGTGATCAAAGTTGCCCATCAGCTCACCCAAAAAACAAACTGATAAGTCTCTTATATTCTTTGATATTCTCTGTTGAATATATACTTCAAGCTGATTTTCATGACTAGGTGTTTGTTTGAAGGGTGTTATTTGTATGTGTAAGTATTACATGGAAAATGCTTTTATTAAAGATTATTTTCAATATATATACATATACATATATATAAGAAGTTTGTAAAAATTCAGTTTTTAGTGTTTTGGCAAAAGTCTCATATTGGAAAGGAGTGAAGAAAATTTTGTCTTTATAAGTAGGGTGTAGTGTGGCTGTAAAGGCCCTCATGGCACACTTTGCACTTCGCCCTTCTCGCAAATGTGTCGCTCCCTCGAGAACTGGCACGAGATAGGTGTGACAGTGGCCATGGGTCAGGTGGTTAGAGTGTTGCGGGTAAGAGGTCTGCGAGAGACTTGTCTGCCTTTTATGGGGGCTAAAACTAACTGTTTAAGAGGCATGGTGTAATCTCATGCAGTAATAAACCGAACCATGCATAAACTGCTAGATGCGGCTAGCCCAACAATCATAAATGGCTAGCCACTAAGTCTAAATAGCTGGCATGCAGCTAGTTTTCCCATTTCTAAAATGGTCAGAAACTACTAAATAATGGCTAATTTCTCACCAATAGTCAGAAACGATCATTTGGAGTTATGACCATGGACCAAAACGTCCAGCTACCCTAGCATATATAAACAGAGCTTGGATGGTTCATTTTACCATCATCAACCACTCGAATCACTCTCTCATATGAACCAGTAAAGCTTAACAGTTCTCTGATCAAGCCACTAAGATTCCATACGAACCTTAGCCAGCAAGTCCTCAAGAAACAAACTAGTGTATTGGTCTAAGCTAGCAATTTCTTTTCTAAATTTTTCTTTGATTTGAGAATTTTCTTTGAGTTTTTTAATCTGCCAGCAAACTGTGTATGCAGAGTTCCATTAGCAGTTTCTTCGTGCTTGCTAAACGTAAAACCCTACACAAGCTCGAAAGCTGTTAAAAGACAATTCCATGGAACATCATCTATGGAATTTTTCTCTGACCCGTTGTTAGAAGTCATCGATCCAAGGAAAATACCTTGCTCAGATACCAATTGACGCCGGGATGTGTTCACAACCCCAAGTGTAGGGTCACAATGTAGTCACAATCTCGGTAAGACCGAGGTCGAATCCACAGGGACTAATCTCATGAGTATTCTGAAAGCAACTAGAAGTAGAACTAGAAAAAGATGTAAAACTAATTCTGAAATGATTGAGAGAGTAATTGTGATTAAAGCGATTAAAACTAAGAATTCAATGGTGGGAACTAGGGTTTCCAAGGATCCACTTGTGGAGATCAGGGAAATCAATTACTTGATTCAAGGACATAACTGAAATCAGAGTCATATCTTATCTAGTTGGAAGATATAGCAATTAAGATCAATCTGAACTTCCTTTGACCTAATTCTCAAAAGAGGAGAATTATGATAATTGACAGGGATTCCATCACCAAACCATGCCCATAAAACAATGGCAAACAACTGGATTTACCAATCCCATAATATCTAAACATGCAAATAAAATATTTAAAGCTATTGCAGATCTACTGTAATTTGATTCACAATAGACATGATTGAACTAGAATCTCTTAAGAAAAACATAAAAACAATTAAGGAAAATGAAGAAAAACTCTTGGCGATGGCTTCTCCACGCTTTTGTTCCACTCCTGTAGTGAAGATCAACTTATTTTCTATAAGGATACTATCATTATATCATGTTAGCCCTGCTCATCACTTAAAGATTGGTTGAAAACTCGAGTACTGGTTCCGAACTTATCCCCTTTTCCTTCTTTTTTCAGTTTCTGATTTTATATCGATGGTCATTTATATTCATTCAGTCTTTTCAGTCTTTTCTCTTTTCTTTCAAATTTTTTTCATTCTTTTTCAAACTTTTTTCAACCGTTTCACCACACATGACCCTTTTTGTCGATATCCTGTTTTTTAACTGGTTTTTTTCATCTTTTAAGGTGGATAAAATTCTCCAGACTTGATTTTCACCATCTATCAATGATTCGCATACTAACAATAAAAAATCTAGCATTATTCATAGAAAACAATTTGAACGTGTCTTATGATTTAGATTAATATGATATTCAAACTTCCTCTTAATCAATTGAACCTAAGAACTTAGGTGATAAATTGCTTAGATGACTAGACTTCAGTAATTCAAAATTTAATTTCTATCTTATCATCATACTCAAAACATTCTTAAATATATAACTTATCGCTTTCCAAATAGATAAACATTGAAAAAAATTTTAAATTTTTACAAATTTTGCTCAAAACTAAGAAAATACTGATTATTTTACCAAATCTCTCACCCCTAACTTAAAATCTACATTATCCTCAATGTAAAAGAAATAAACATGATTTACAAAAGAAACAACGTAATTGAAGGAGAAGTGATGGAAAGATAATACTTGATGAAGGAATTTTAAAGCTTTTTCCAAAGGATCTCTAAATGAAGGTGAGTTAGCACAAGAGTTAAACTAATAAAAAATAAACTATCTTAAAACAACGAAAAGCAAACTATCATATTCCTATGAAAGCGATAAACCTACATATATCTTCATCATACACAGGATCATTCAGAGGTATGGACATGTCCTTTTAATTCAATTTCTCAATAAATGGCTTTAATCGATGTCCATTTACTTTGAATTCATTGTCATTGTTTGGATTTCAAATCTCGACAGCCCTATGAGGATAAACATTGGTAATAGTGAATGAACCAGTCTAACGAGATCAGAGTTTACCCAGAAAGATATGTAACCGAGAATTATACAAAAGGACCTTCTGACCTAGTGTGAATGATTTTCAAAGAATGTGTTGGTCATGAAATACCTTCATCATGTCCTTATAAATTCTTGAGTTCTCATATGCATCGTTTCAAATTTCTTCAAGTTCATTTAATTGAAGTTTGTGTAACGAGCTAACGTTGTCCAAGTTGAAATGCAGATTTTTAATAGCCCAGCAGGCTCTATGTTCCAACTCTAAGCCTTCCCATAGACAAGTCTAAAGGAAGAATTCCAATAGAGGTTTTTAATGCAGTACGGTAAGCCCATAAAACATCGGTCAATCGGATTAACCAATCCTTTCGATCGGGGTTAACCGTTTTCTCCAAAATATGTTTGATCTCCTTATTGAAAATCTCAGCTTGCCTACTTGTTTATGAGTGGTATGGAGTACTCACCTTGTGAGAGATGTTATATTTCTTCATTAAGTTCGCGAATACCTATTACAAAAATGTGAGCCCTCATCACTAATGATGGCTTGAGGCGTTTCGAACTGAGAAAGGATGTTCTCTTTTAAAAATTTAATGACCGTTTGATGGTCATTGTTCTGGCACGGAATCGCTTTGACCCATTTAGTGAGATAATCTACGGCAAGAAAAATGTATAAATTCTCAAAGGATTGGGGGAATGGTCTCATGAAATCGATGCCCCAATAGTCAAATGCTTCAATGATCAGAATAGGGTTCAGAGGCATCATATTTCGATGAGACAATGCTCCCAACTTCTGACAACACTCACAAGCTTTGCAAAACTTATGAGTGTCCTTGAACATAGTGGGCCAGTAAAAAGTACAATGTAGGATTTTGGCTGTGGTCTTTTTAGCAGAAAAGTGACCACCACAAGCCTGAGAGTGACAAAAGGAGATGACACTTTGGTGTTCATTGTTTGACACACATCTCCTTAAGATTTGGTCTGAGCAATATTTAAACAAATATGGATCATTCCAAAAGAACTTCTGAACCTTGGCGAAGATTTTTTTTTAATCTTACGCAGTCCAATGTGTCAGCGTGAAACTTGTGGCAAGATAATTAGCAATATCAGCAAACCAAGGCGAATAAGAAACTTTAAAAAATTATTCATCAGGGAACATGTCATTTATATGTGTCATCTCAAGGGAATCAGAGAGATCAAGGTGGGAAAGATGGTCAGCCACTACGTTCTCTACTTCTTTTTTATCTTTTATTTCCAAATCAAATTCTTAGAGTAAGAGGATCCATATTATCAGGGGGGGCTTAGTATCATTCTTAGAAAGAAGATACTTGAGCACCGCATGATCTGTGTAAATGATGATCTTGGATCCGATTAAGTATAACATAAATTTATCCAAAGCGAACACTACGACTAAGAGTTCCTTTTCCGTAGTCGAGTAATTCACTTGGGCAAGATTTAGAGTTCTACTTATGTAATGAATAACATATGCCTTCTTTTCTTTCCTCTAGCTTAAAACTGTCCCAAGAGCATAGTCAGATGCGTCGCACATAAGTTCAAAAGGAAGGCTCCAATCGGGTGGCTGCATGATAGGTGTAGTGGTTAACATGCCCTTAAACTTAGTAAAAGTTTCCTGACATTACTTAGTCTACTCGTATGGTGCATCCTTTTGAAGTAGATTATATAGAGGACGAGAAAGGTGACTAAAGTCCTTTATGAATCTTTTGTAAAACCCAACATGTCCTAGGAAGGATCTCACGTCTCGTATGTTCTTAGGTGGAGGTAAGTTAGAGATAAGATCAATTTTAGCCTTATCTACCTTAATTCCCTTGGACGAGATGATGTGTCCAAGGACAATTTCCTTACGAACCATGAAATGACACTTCTCTGGCCAATTCAATACCAAATTCTTTTATTCGCATCGCTTCACTAAATTTTTTAAAATTTCCAAACATTCGCTGAAGGATGGACTAAAGACCGAGAAATTGTCTATGAAAACTTTTAAATATTTCCCCACCATGTCAGAAAAAATACCCAACATGCATCACTGAAAAGTTGCGGGGGTATTACATAGCTCGAATGGCATCCTTCGGTAAGCAGAGGTGCCATAAGGATATGTAAATGTAGTCTTTTCCTGATCTTCAAGGGCTATCTCGATCTGATTGTATCCTGAATAACCGTTGAGGAAGTCATAGTAAGAGTGACAAGCTAGCCTTTCCAAAATTTGATCGATAAAAAGTAAAAGAAAGTGGTCATTCCTTGTAATGGTATTCAACTTCCAATAGTCAATGCACATTCTCCAACCATTAGTGATCCTACTTGGCACGAGTTCATTGTTGGCATTAGCTACAATGGTGATTCCGGACTTCTTAGGAACCGCCTGAGTTGGACTCACCCATTGACTATCAAATATAGGGTATATGATACCTACATCCAATAGTTTAAGAACCTCGACCTTAACCACTTCTTTCATTTTTGGACTTAATCTACGTTGTAGTTGTAATGAGGTCTTCACATTATCCTCTAGATAAATGCAGTGAGTACAAATCAAATGGTCGATTCCCTTGAGGTCAGCAATCGATCATCCAAGGGCTCCTTTGTGCTCAATGAGAGTAGAGATGAGCATACTCTTCTGTTCTTGCTTAAGGTGGGAAGAAATCACCACCGGATATGTCTCACCTTGACCTAAATAGGCATATTTCAAATAAAGGGCAAAGGTTTTAAGTCAAGCTTTGGTGCCTTGAGGTTAGACGGTAGAGGCACTACATCAGTTTAGGGTAATTCTTCGAATTATGGCCTCCACTGGTTAACTTCAAGTACTAACACAATATTCAGCATGGTCCCCATCTCCCTAATCATATTATCATCAAAATCATGGGAGTGAGCCAGGCACATCTCTAGAGGGTTAGAGGATAAAGTCAAAAGTATTATATCTTCCACGAAAGAGTCAATCATGTTAATGTCGTGAAAATCGTCATCATCCTCTAACTGTTTGTCTGTGTTGAAAAATATTTTCAACTCCAATGTCATATTCTAAAAAGATAAACTCATGACTCCATTCCTGCAATTAATTATTGCATTTGAAGTGGCGAGGAATGGGCGACCAAGAATCACGGGAATTTAAGTGCTCATGTTACTAATGGGTTGCATATCCAGGATAATAAAATCTATCAGGTAGTAGAATCAGTTAACCTAGACCAACACATCCTTAATTACCCCTCTCAGTACACGAACTGAGCGATCAACAAGTTGTAATGTGATTAGGGTGGGTTTTAATTCACTCAAACCTAACTGTTTGTAGACCGAGTAAGGAATCAGATTTACGCTCGCTCCTAAGTTAAGAAGTGTGTGCTCAATTCGGTAGTTCCCAATTACATAACGAATAGTTAGGGTACCGAGATCTTTGTATTTCTTTAGCACATCTTGCTTTAGGATGACACTCACTTTTTCAGTTAAAAAGATTTTCTTCTGAATATTTTGTCGTCTTTTGGTTATACACAAGTCTTTCGAAAATTTGGCATATGAAGGTATTTGTTTAACCGCATCCAATAAAGGAATATTGACCTTCACTTGTTTCAACACCTTTAGAATGTCCTGAGAGTTAGAGAGAGATTTTGATGCAACCAACCGTTGGGAGAATGGGGCAATCGACTTGCCTTGAAGCTCCGATTCCAATTCTTGTGGAGCAGCGCTAGATCTATCATCGTTGTCCTATTCCGGTTCCTTAGGCTTTTCAACCCTAAATAGAATGGTTTTGTCAATGGTCTTCCCACTCCTAAGAGTGGTGATAGATTTAGCTTATTCCATCTGATTTGAAGAGCTTGAGTCAGTTATCTTATATTGCGGTTTAAGATTGGGGAGAGGTTGAACAAGAAGCATCCCCCTTTCTATAACCGTAACACGTGAATCCATCTTTTGTATAAATTTTGTAGGTTCTCGTATTGCTTGAGTAAGCTCCTAAGTTTGTGTGGAATTTTGAATAGGTTCTTCTTGAGGTTTCCCTTGATTTGAAATTTGATTGAAAAAACCTTGAGGGGTAGCAGTTTGTCCATTCCTCCAACTGAAATTTAGATGATTTCTCCAACTAGGATTGTATGTATTGGAGGTAGGTTCATTGAAAAGTCTTTGGTAATTGTTCATGGCATTAAATTCCTCATTCAGCACGTCTCGAAAGGTAGGTATTGTTGGACAATTTTTAGTTGTGCGAACATTGCATGCACAAATACCGCAAACAGATTCCTTAACCTTATCCTTCTTTAGTTACATGACTTCGAATTTCCTTATGAGATTAGCCACTTTAGTATTGATATCATCATCCTCTTTCAGAGTATATAATCTTTCCATTTCCTTTGATTGAGTGGGCCTAGAAGTGGTACTTGATTTTGGGTATGTATCCCATGATTATGTATTTTCAGCAAGTCTATCCAAGTAGCCCCACATATCATTGACATTTTTATTCATAAATTCCTCATTGCACATTGTCTCAACCAATTGACGCATGGAAGATGTCAGACTATTATAGACAAAGTGTGTAATGCGTCACGTTTAAAACCGTGTTGTGGGCATGAACTGACAAGATCCTCGAACTGCTCCCAACATTGAAAGAATGTTTCATCCTCCTTTTGGGTAAAATTCATGATTGACTTTCTAAGGGTTTTCATTTTATGATGTGGAAAAAATTTCTTTATGAACTCCTTTATCATGTCATTCCATGTGTCAATAGATCGGAGACGTAATGAGTGCAACCATGTCTTAGCTCTCTCTTTCAAAGAAAAGGGAAAGAGTTTTAATCTGACAATGTGCTCAAACATGTTAAGAAAATATAAAGTGGCTATAATCTCGTCAAACTCTTTCAAGTGTAGATATGGACTTTCAGATTCAAGTTCATGGAATTTTGGAATGAGTTGGATCACCTCTGGCTTAATATCCATGTCCCATATTTTCTAAAAAAAACCATGCATGAGGGCATGCTCACCCCCGCCGGTTGTAGATAATCTCGTAAGGTACGAGGTGGGTGTTCTTGATGCACCTCATTCTCATCCTGAACTTCATCAATCCTAGGTTGAGGTTGTCTTCCCAGTTGATTGACCAGTTGATTGGTAGCCATAACCTCAATTAACTCTGAGGATCTCAAGTGGTGTCTAATCCTACGATAGATAGATAACCCTTCAACCAATCCTCCTTCACTCAAGAGACATAGAGTGTTGTCATAGACCCGCTTGGGCATGAAACACTCTCAGCCCTCAATTTCATATTCTAACCTAAACCTAAAAGAAAGAAAGGAAATAGAAATCTAGAAATAGAGAGAGAGAGAGGGAATTAGAAAGAAGTTACCAAATTAGAAGTTCCTAAATTAAGATCCTACAAAACAAAACAAAACAAGTCAGTTTCTAAAAAATAGAAATTTTAAAATTAGAAAGTTTCTAAAAACAAATTAGGAAAGTAAACTAGTTTCTAAAAACAAAAAATTAGAAAGTTTCTAAAAAGATAAAAGGAAAGTTCCTAAACCTAGAATTAGAAAGTAGATCTAAGAAAGTTTCTAGAAAAAGTTAGTTTCTAAAAAAAAATTAGGAAAGTTTCTAAACCTAAAAATAGAAAGCTAAGTTAGTTTCTAAAATAATTCAAAAAACCCTAATCCTAAAAATAGAAACTAGAAAAACCTCATTCTCAACCTAATTCCAAAACTAGCTATTCCTGAAAAACGCAACCGTTAGTCTCTGGAAACGTCGCCAAAAACTTGTTCACAACCCCAAGTCTAGGGTCACGATGTAGTAATAATTTCGGTAAGACCAAGGTCGAATCCATAGGGACTAATCTCATGAGTATTCTGAAAGCAACTAGAAGTATAACTTAAAAAATATGTAAAACTAATTTTGAAGTGATCGAGAGAGTAATTGTGATTAAAGCGATTAAAACTAAGAATTCAAAGGTGAGAACTAGGGTTTCCAAGGATCCACTTGTGGAGATCAGAGAAATCTATTACTTGATTAAAGGACATAACTGAAATCAGAGTACTATCTTATCCAGTTGGAAGATATAGAAATTAAGATCAATCTGAACTTCCTTTAACTTAATTCTCAAAAGAGGAGAATTTGATAATTGACAGAGATTCCATCACCAAACCATGCCCATGAGACAATGGTAAACAACAGGATTTACCAATCCCATAATCTCTAAACATGCAAAAAAGATACTTAAAGATATTACAGATCTACTGTAATTTTAATCACAATAAACGATTAAAAACTAAAAGTATTCATTAAATATCAAACTAGAATCAAAATAAGTTCATCATAAACATGAATCAAAGCAATAGAAACATCTCATCATGCTACAAACTTCACCTCTTAGCCCTAGCTAAGAGGTTTAACGAACTATAAACATGATTGAACTAGAATCTCTTAAGAAAAACATTAAAACAACTAAGGAAAATGAAGAAAAAATCTTGGCGACGGCTTCTCCACGCTTTTGCTCCATTCTTCAAACCCTAGATGATGCCTAAGGACATCATAGGGACTCCTATTTATAGTTTTGCAGTACCTCCTTTTGCACTGACTTGGAAAAATCTAGAAATCGTCTCAATTTTATGCAATTTTCAAAAATAGACTTCACTCTGCGCAATTTTACAAAATGACCCAAAGTTTCAGAATATGCTTCTTCAGGACAATTTCAAGATTTCTTTTCTTCACTTCAAATATTTTATTCTCTTCATTCCTCACTTGGTTTTCTTGAATTTTTAGTATGTGAATTCTTCAATCTTAGCCTTCTAAGATCCATCCCTTGCTTTGGTGATTTTTAAGCATTAAATTCATGCTTTTAGTACCCTTTTCAATCCAAGTTCTTAAATTCACCTTACAATACAAACATGAGTAAAATAGAACATTAAACATTATCATGTTCATAATACCAAGATATAAATGGAGGATAATATGCAATATTTTACCCTCAGCAGGATAAACGTGATGAGGTCGATCACCGTCTTCCTTAAGGATAACTACTCTGAATCCATGAAGCTTCTCTGGACTCCTCACAGACACTTCTCGAATCCATGAGGAAAGAAAGCAAGAAAATATAAATAAATTCTAATAAATTTGAAATTTAATTGATCAATGAAATAAAAGAGTTCACGACCATTTAATTACAGATACCAAGCAATGGGAGAGAAATCATAAGCAAACTATAACTAAAACTCCCTAAAATTCATAACTTACTATAAATAGTAAATTTACTTTTTTAGTAAGTGTCCTATGTGGCTTAACTGCGTTATTCTCCTAATTATTCTATGAACTTTTCATGTTGGACACAACTCCTAAAGCCCAACGGATGAAGAGTTATAATCAAACTAAAACTTACTATTTATAGTAAAAACGGAATTAAATATACAATTTGATCATCGATATGATGGAATCTCACAAATTCGGCGTCGGCTAAAGTAACTCATATATGGTAGGTTGAAGTAGTTCATCCTACCCCAAAATCATATATGGTATGTCGAGTAACTCATTCCGATTTGCGAGATATGCCTATTTTAGGGTTCTGACAGTCTTGATGAATTCTACATTTGATCGGGCCTTCTCTGATCGTCAATATGATAGAATCTCGTAAATTTGGCTTTGGCTAAAGTAACTCATATATGGTAGGCTGAAGTAGCTCATCCTACCCCAAAATCATATATGGTACGTCGAGTAACTCATTCTAGTTTGCGAGATATGCCTGTTTTAGGGTTCCGAGAATCTTGATGACTTCTACATTTGATCGGGCCTTCTCTGATCGTCGATATGATGGAATCTCGCAAATTCAGCGTCGGCTAAAGTAACTTATATATGGTAGGCTAAAATAGCTCGTCCTACCCCAAAATCATATATGGTATATCGAGTAACTCATTCCAGTTTGCGAGATATGCCTATTTTAGGGTTTTGACAGTCTTGATGACTTCTACATTTGATCAAGCCTTCTCTGATCCATCTTGGACATATAAGTGTCCGCAACCCGCTCTATATCAGTTAAGAATGTGCTTGATCCTCGTTCTACATCAGGTCCATAAAAATAAAAATAAAAAAGAATAAGAATAAAAGGGGCTAATAGGCCTCTTAAAATCTAGGGATTTTTCTATTGGTCGCCGAAACCTCCTATTTTTAAATTATATTTTATAGAACCATCTAATGTTTTCACTGTTAATCTCCATCAACCATTAGTCTCCCATTAAAAGCATTTGGAACAATGCACACTAGCCTCATTAGTGAGGCCATACCCGGCACTCACGAGCTAGGTGAGGCCCACTGTTTGTAAGAAATCCACAGTACCACCCATCAATTTTGCCATATCATTTTAGTTTGTGAGCCTTAAAATGGTAGAAATCCAAAACTCAAGTTAGCCATATGCAGGCAATAGTAAAGAGGAAATTAAATTATGTACCATTGTAACCTTCCAAGGGTTTATTGTGATGTTTATATGCCATCCAAAATGGTCATAAGTTCATTCCCATAGGGATGAACGGAAAACGCAAAAATACTATCCTATCCAAAACATCTATGGCCCCACAGTAGGCTCCACAAATGATTGAACAGCCTCGCCTTCCTGCCTTGTAGCATACTTCTGTTTTGGATCTGCCTCATTTTTTGTCCACCCCCTAAAATGACATGGCAGAATGGGGTGAAATTGTCTTAAACATCATGGTGGGCCTGAGCATTTCAAGGGCTGCCATTTAATTGAAACTCATTATTAATGCATGCATCATGCATGAATGTTAACTGGATTACTCGGTAGTACTGTGCCACAAATCTATGGGCCATATGATGTATGTGTTTTATCCATACAGTCCATCTGTTTTACCAGCTCATTTTAGGGCATGAGCCCAAAAATGAGGCTGATCCAAAGCTCAAGTCAACCACACTAAACAGTTGGGATAATGAAGCCCACCGTTGAAACCTACCTAGGACCCATCATGATGTTTTTGAGATATCCAGCCCATCCATCTGTTTTTCCTGCTCATAATAAGGGGTGGCCTAAAAATGAGGCAAATTCAAAACTCAGTGAGCCACATAGGATGAAATAATAGGGAGCGCAATGCCTAGAGTTGAAACCTTTCTGGATCCGTTTTAATATTTACTTGCCATCTAAATTGCCTTACCCCATGATAAAGGTAGGGCTCACCATGATATATTTTGAGAAATTCAACCCAGGCATCCATTTTTAACAACTCATGTTAGTGGGTGGGCCAAAAAATGAAGCAGATCCAAATCTTTGGTGGGCCACATTGAAGGAAAAAGTGGATATTGAATGGCCACAATTGAAATTTTTCCAGGGCCCACCATGTTGTTTATATGACATCCATACCGGCCATAAGGTCATTCCCACCCCCGGAAATCATATGGAGAAATGATTGGCAGGGTGGATATTTTAGAAGATTATTGGGCCTCATAACTGGGCCCACTACCTAAAACGAGCTGAAAAAATGGGCCAAGAAGGTGTATTTCTCAAAACATCAAAGTGAATACAGATTGGGTGCGACGCCCAATAGGACCTAGTTAGAGATGGACAGTCCTCTTGGGAGCTCTCTGGAGCCCACCTTGAAGTATGGGTTATCTATGTCGTCGATCCATTTTGCCAGATCATTTTAGGGCAAGATCCCAAAAAGGATGCAAATCAAATGCTCAAGTGGACCACACTACAGGAAGTAATGGTGACAATGACGCCTACTATGATGTTTATTTGCCATCCAACATATTCGTAAGATCACATAGATCCATAGATGAAGGGAAAACATAAATATTAGTTTGATACAAAACTTTTGTAGTCCCCAACAAGTTTTCAACAATAGGTATTGAATCCCCATTGCTACATGTAGTGTGGTTCACTTGAGCCTTCAAACTACCTCCTTTTTGCACTTATACTCTAAAATGATCGGTCAAAATGGATGGAAAGCGTAGATAAAACACACATATTGCAGTGGGCCTTATAGAGCCCCTATCAGGACCGTCTGTCTCTAACTAGGTCCTAGTGGGGGTAGTACCCACTCTTAGTCCCATCAGGGTGAGGCATTTATGTTTCAAAGGTGCACCGGTGTAGTTTCAACAGTGGGAGTTCAATACAATTGTTTCAAGTCATGTGGTTGTTGACTGTTAGATATGCCTCATATTTGGGCCCATCCCCTAATGAGATGGTGAAATTGTTAGAGGGGATAGATTTCTTAAAAACATTATGCTGGCCACATGAATTTTTGGAGCTCCTCTAAATAGTTGTTAAATACCATTGTCTTAAGTCGTGCAGTCCAATTGAGTGTTGGATTGCCTCATATTTGAGACCACCTTCTAAAATATGCTAACAAAAATGGTGAATAGGTGGGATTTCTCAAAAACATCATGGTGGACAAAACGAATTTTTGGAACTCCTCCATTATAACATTGGGTGTTCAATACCACTGTTTCAAGCCATGTAGCCCATTTTAATTTTGGATCTTTATCAGGTTGGGCCCACCAACTAAAATAAGTTGGAAAAACTAGTGCATGGGATGGATTTCTATCACAGTGGGAAATATGAGTTTAATGAGCTGAAGAAAATGGGGGGCGGGGTGGATTTCCCAAAAATATCATGGTGGGCCATGAATGTTTGTGGACCGCATGGATCCGATTTTCTATTTGGATAGGCAGCGTTCTGTTAGTCAAAAGTCCAATATGGAAAAGGCAGCTTTTTGTTTCAGAAAGAGTCTAAAATTGGGCCATTTTGGGCTTATGGACCAAAAGGGAGGTGGCCGAATGCAAAAATCTCTAAAATCTATGTCAAGGTTGACCAATCTTTTCTCATAACCAGTCTCTTCTTCTGAGAAGGATTTCTGTGAATCAAACATGAAATTCCTTCGTCACTTGCAATTAAAAGTATCCTGCTTTCTCAAGGAAATTGGCTTATCACATTGATGTTATTAATTAAAGCATCAACATTGGTATCTTGGTGCTTTCCATGTTCTTTCTTTATCTCTCTTTTTATTCCTTTTTCTCCCACTTGATGGAAAATAGTATGTAGTCCACAGTTTGATTATTTTCCATTCCACATTTATCACCGTTTTCAGTTCTTTGACATTTTTGCAGTACCAAAAAAAGATGGCAGAAGTATTTCTCTCCGCTCTTGTTCAGACAATGAGGGGGAACTTGAATTCTCTACTTCTGCAACAGTTTGAAACAGCATGGGGTGTCAAGAAAGAGTTGGGAAAGCTAGAGGGTACGTTGTTGACGATCCAAGCAGTACTTCGAGACGCAGACAAGCAGCAAGTACAGAGCGAGGCGCTGAGGGATTGGCTAATGAAGCTTAAGGGTGTGGCCTATGATGCAGATGACTTGATAGATGAGTTTGTAACAGAAGTTTTTCGGCAGAAAGCGAGGACTCAGTCTGATACAATGAATAGGGTGCGCAACTTCTTTTCTTTTCCGAATTCACTTGTATTTCACCTGAGGATGGGGAGTAGGATAAAGGAGATTGGGGAGAGATTATATGAGATTGCAGAGCAGAGGAAGTTCCATTTGAGTGACGGAATTGTAGATCTTCCGTTCAATATTGAAGAGAGACTGTAAACAGACTCTTTGATTGAGTCGGAAGTTTTTGGCAGAGATGAAGATAAGAAGAAAATCGTAGAGTCGTTGATTGATGTTAGTACTCGAGAAGATGTCTCGATCATCCCCATAGTCGGTATGGGGGCCTTGGGAAGACCACACTTGCTCAATTCGCTTTGATAGGGTAACGAAGCATTTCGAGCTAAGGATGTGGGTTTGTGTGTCAGACAATTTCGATGTGATGAGGATAATAAAATTAATCATTGAATCAGCAATTGGTAGCAAATGTGATCTGGAAGGCATGGATTCACTGCAGCATGGCCTCCAACAAAAGCTAAGTGGGAAGAAGTTTTTACTCGTGTTGGATGATGTGTGGGAGGAAAATCCTGAGAAGTGGAATTCACTGAAAAAATCTCTCAGAGGTGCTAGGGGTAGTAAAATCATAGTTACTACCCGTATTGAAAATGTTGCTTCAATCATGGGCACTCTCCCTTCACACCATTTGCCAACATTATCAGATGATGATTGTTGGTCTCTGTTCAGGCAACGTGCGTTTGGGCATGGAAGACAAGAACATCCAAACCTTGCAATGCTTGGAAAGGAAATTGCGAAAAAGTGCGGGGGTGTTCCTCTGGCAGCGAAAGCACTCGGAAGCTTGATGTACCTTAAAACAGAGGAAAGCCAGTGGTTGTTTGTCAAAGAAAGTGAAATTTGGAATATACAACTAGAAAAGAATCCCATTTTACCTGCTCTAAGGTTGAGTTATTATCATCTGCCATCTCATTTGAAGCAATGCTTTGCATGCTGTTCAATATTTCCAAAAGATTATAAAATTGGAAAGGAGAAACTTATCCAACTTTGGATGGCCGAAGGTTTCATTCAATCATCAGTCGGAAGTAACCACATGGAAAACATCGGTGGAGAGTATTTTAATAATCTATTACAGCGGTCCTTCTTTCAGTATGTTCAGAAAGATGTCGATGGGAATATAGTATGGTCCAAGATGCATCACCTCATGCATGATCTTGCACACTTTGTTGCAGGGACTGAATGCTCGATTGTGCAGGTAGAGAATGCAGACAGCATCCATAACATATCTCGCCGTTTGTCCTTGGATTGTGGGTATAGTGAAAAGGTCCGAACATTCCCTTCGGCCTTAAGGAAAGTAAACCATTTACGAATACTGCTGCTGCTTAAAGGAGATGGTTTCAGCATCCCTCATAATCATTTTGTACATTTTATGTGCTTACGTGTGTTAGATTTAAGCAACGCCAATGTTACTAAGGAGTTGTTGGTTTCAAACGGCAAGTTGAAACACTTAAGATACCTCGACCTGTCTTATACTAAAATACAAGCCCTTCCTGAATCCATCAGCACCCTTCATCATCTGCAAACCTTGAGACTATTGGGGTTGTATGAACTTGCAGAATTACCCAGGGACATGAGCAAAATGACTAGCTTAAGACATCTTGAAATAGATGGGTATAATGATAAATTGACCCATATGCCAGCTAATATGGGAGAATTAAAGTTCCTTCAGACCTTGCCACTATTCATCATTGGTCAGGATAGAAGATGTGGTATAAAAGAGCTGCAAGGCCTAAACCTTCGAGGAAGCTTGACCATTCAAAACCTCGAGAACGTGATGTGTAGAGCAGATGCACAGGAAGCAAACTTGAAGGAGAAGCCAAACCTTCGTAAATTATGCTTTTCATGGGGTTCATGGGGTCAGGATATTGATCTTAAGTTGGTAGGAAACGTTGAGGAAACCCTTGAAGGTCTCCGAGCACATCCGAATCTCAGAAGGTTGGAGGTCAAACGGTACGTAGGTGTCAAATTTCCGCATTGGATGAGTTCTTCATTGCTTTCAAATCTGGTTGAAATCTCACTGATCGATTGCATAAGATGCGAACAACTCCCCCAGCTTGGCCAATTACCATTGCTTAAGGTTCTTGTGATACAGGGAATGGATGCAGTGAAATCTATTGGCAACCATTTCTATGGTGACAATGTTGCAGAGGGATTCCCGTCACTGAAAGAACTCTCCTTCAAAGATATGCCTAATTTAGAGGAGTGGTCAGGATTCAACGGAAGAGAAGTACTCCCATGCCTTTACTGATTATTTGTCGTCAGATGCCCAAAGTTAACAACACTTCCATGCCTTCAGTCTCTGAAAGAACTGACATTGAATAATAGTCATGAGATGTTGTTAGGTTCAGTGGCAAACCTAACCTTGCTTTCCTCCTTGAGTATTGCAACTTTCAAGGAGCTAAGGTCGTTGTCGGGGGAGATTGGAAACCTTGCTGCTCTAGGGTCTCTGTCTGTTTATTTCTGTGATGAGCTGGTATCATTGCCGGAGGAGTTACAAAACCTCACCTCTCTTCAGGAGCTAAATATTAATGGGTGCAATGGTCTAACATCCTTGAGACTACAAGGCTTGAGCTCTCTTAAACATCTTACCATTGCGCATTGTACAAGCCTAACGAGTTTGATGGGGGGCCTGCAACACCTCACTGCCTTACAATCCTTGTACATTAAGATATGTCCGGAGCTGGCTTCTTTACCAGAGGAAATGCAACACCTAATGTCCCTTCGAACACTTCGCATCTGGGACTGTGATAAGTTGGCATGTTTGCCGGAAGGGCTAAAACATGTCACAACACTGCAAGAGCTAAGAATCTGGGGTTTGAAAAGTCTAACGGCTCTGCCGGAGTGGATAGGAAACCTCTCCTCTCTTCAATATTTGCACATTGAAGATTGTGATAAATTGGGGTGTTTGCCATCCGGGTTGCAACTCCTAACAAACCTCCAAACTCTACAAATCAAAGGCTGTCCCCAATTAGAGAAGCGATGCGAGAAGGAGAAAGGCGAGGATTGGCACTACATAGCACACATCCCAGATTTCCATATTTATAATACCAAATCCAGATCCGAATCCGCGAGAGGAGGCAAAGGGTGTGGTCGTCTGTTGGGGTTGAAGAGGAGATAGCATCAACGCTCTCCTTCCTTTGTAAGTATCGCACTTCTCACTTAAACCTATCTATCTTTGCTTTTTAGTTTCCCATTTTTACCGCAAAAGCATGATTTTCTATTTTCCTTTACTATTTAAGCAGCAGAAAGTACCCAGTCTGTTTGACTCGGTGTACAAGGTTTAAACTGTGGCAAAAGCGTATTGATACGCAGAAGCTGCTGTTTGAAATCTTTGCGGAAGAGCGAATTTCCACCTCATAGAAGTGAAAACTGTGGGCCCGACCATAATGTAAGTGTTGCATCTACGCCGTCCATTCATGATATCATATCATTTTAGGATATTATCCTAAAAATGAGGCAGATCCAAGGCTCAAGTGGACCACACCAAAGGAAGCAGTGGGAGTAACCACACAACACAAAACAGTGGGTTCTATGGTGGTGTGATTACTCCCACTACCTCCTTTGATGTGGTCCACTTGTGCTCTAGATCTGCTCCATTTTTAGGTTTATACTAAAATGATATGAAAAAAAATGAATGGACGGCATAGATATAACACATGCATCTCACTAGTGTATTTGACACCCATAAATCTTTTTTAAACAAACACCTACACATAAGAGAAAACAAACAACCCAAAGTTATTATTTGGATACTTATTATCATTTCAATTAATTGTAATTCAGGAGTGCGATGGAGATACACAGGGCATCAAGCACTTACAATTCAAGAGCTCATAATAATCTAAGGCTAACGTTACTCTGGTTGCTTTCATGGTTGAGGTTATTTCGTGGATAATTAGTTTAAATCCAAGGTAATTTACTTTAAGATTTTTCGTTTACACTGAGTAAATTTAAGTCACTATTGCTGGGATCTAATAGAAAAAGAAAAACTATGAAAAATAATGCATATTATATTATTTGATCCAACTATATATCATATAGGCCGACCATGGTTTTACAGCTAGAATTTGTATTTTAGGGTTTTTTTTTTTTTTTTTTGACTTTTTGGAATTCAAAACATAGATTTAAAAAGAAAATTGTGGAAAGAAAACATCACATCAGCATAAAATTCTTTCTTTTTCACGATTATATTTTGATTCCACCATGCAAACAAACAAGTAGATCATCCTTTTATGGACATTGGTTGTTCTGAGTAATTAGATCAGCCAAAATTCGATGCTCAACAGTTATACATTGGAGGATGTTATTATCCATTAACAGACCTACCATCATTATACATATCCTATAATGAAGTAAATTCCAAGGAACTATGGGTCCCATTTATGCAAACCGAAAACCAAACGTACGGTGTCATACAATTCCCTGTCTATGCATTGTCAACCACCTCCTTTTTTGGTAGATGCATTGTATGGTTCCTAATTACTTTCTATGGTAAACTGATTTTTATAGCAATCAGAACATTTAAACACCATCATTTCATTGAGGAATGTGAGTGGGAGTCGTGCAAATGAGAATGGTGAAGGGGCCTAGCAGCACACGTGACAATGTTGCACTCTTGTGGGAGACTGAACAAGGCCACTGGTGATTGAACAAAAAATCAGGCCGGTCTGCTTATCAGGTGGGTGACATGTCTACTTGAATGTGAAGCAATGGTTATTTTCTTTGAAAACTTTTCTTTTTTCTATTACTAGTTTGGTGCAACCGATATGTAGACCACACTGAGTTTTGGAAGTTCATATTCGCAGTGGAACGTCACGTTTGCATAATTTGAGGTTTTCTAAGGAGGTACTCTCCCCTTCTGTCACTATGTGATGATTTAGACTATTCATCTAGAAGTTCACACAAAAGATGGTCCACACATAGAAAATCTTAATTGTTTAAAAGCGACTTGAAACAATGGTACATATATTATGGGACCTGGAAGATGTCATATCAGTGAGATTTCTATCATGTGGGCCATATGTTATAGGACCTTCTAGATGTATGGTTTGCTTCATCATATCATGGAGTGAACAGGCAAGCTAATTTGGTGATCCTTGCTAATGTATCGCATTTAGTACTACACTGTCAATAGATTAATACTCAACTTCTCTATTCTTTTTACTTTATTTTGAACTCGTTTTCTCTTCTTTTTTTTTTTGCTGATATGTTTCTTAGACATATTCCAGTGCTTGTCGCATTCACTTGTAAGAAACTTTGGTTTTGATTATCACAGTCTATCAAATAGTGTTGGGAGGATGATTGAGAATTGATAACCTACTAGCAGTGGTATCGCAACTTCTTGTACCATAACAGTTTTCCTGCCAACATGCCACTTGTGAAGGAAATCATTACTATGAAAAAATATTTGCCCTCCTAGTAAAATATTAGGCTAATCAGATCAATAGGTGGATTAAACCTGTATGCTGAGTAAGACTGACATCCGTCCATTGATTCCAATGGTATGGCCCACCTGATGAGCGGACTGGCCTGATTTTTGTGCTAGGTGATCTTCATGGTGATGCCTACCATTTTCCTAGTATTGCTGCCTGTTATACACAAGCAGTACGTACTACACTGGTGGGATACAACACAATGTCGTACCTTACCTGTAGGTGATTGGTTCTTGAGATGATTTCTTAAATTGTTATATGGTGGTTTCTTAATACTTACAGAAGTTCAGGATTAGAGGCATGCTTAAAGAAGGCAGAGACAACATCAAATTTGTCTTTTCAAGCTAATGAGGAAGGGATCCTCAAACACAGCAGAGTTCTTGGCTATTAGAACTGATGAGGAGCTTTCCGTGAATTGATAGCAGACGGAGACTCTATAATGCTATCTCTTAGGCCTGTAGGAGGTGCATTCCTGCTTTGAAGCCGAACCCTATCTTGAATGAATTAAGGTTGTGCTCTAGCTTCTTAGAAATCCCATGAGTATATTCCTAGTAGTTCTTTTCATTGTATTGTCGAATTTTTTGCAAAGGAAATTATTGGGGTTTGCTAATTTCACACGGGGCCCTGCCATCCACATGCAGGCACATATTACACTCTTAGATCTTCTGCTTTAAAATCAGGCCACCAACAAACAAGATGAATGGATGAGTAGAAAAAGTTGTTTGAATGGCCAGTTTACTTTATACATTGGAATCCACATGAGTGAAACTGCCAATTTTCAAGGTACAAATCATCCAAGGGTGTCTTAGAATTTTTCCAAAGTTCTCTTTAGAATTGTTTTTCAGTTCTGTTTTGGATGAATTGTTGAAAAGAAAACAGCCCATCATACTCCTCCGAGGTTCCTTACTCATGTCTCGGTGGTAGACTCACAAGAGTCTCAACATCAGGTCATGGGTTTGAGTACCCATTGTGGTGAAATTCCACTGTGGGGTGTGAGTACGTGTGTGTGTGTGTGTGTACACACACACACACACACACACACACACACACTTGTCCTCTGGAATTGTCAATTGGTCCTATGTATTGTAAACTGATTAAATTGAATTCATTGTCTGCCTTTTTCATTCTTTTAGGAAATAGTGATTATTTCCGAGAACTATTATTTGGGATTTCATACTTCTGGAATTGTGATTTGTGATTTTTGTTTCTGTAGACCCAATCTGGTAGAATTTATTGCCTCTGTTGTTGTTATTTTTGCATTTGATAAAGGCTACCTCAATCTTATTACATTTTCAAAAAAGAGAATTTATTCTTTATTTCTTATTCCTATCAATTAATGTTCAACATGTGATTTCAAAAAGAACAAAACCCGTTCACAAACTTCTTTTATCAAATCAATAATTGGATTTTGTTTCTTGCTACCTGATTTTGTAGGAAGCATTCCCTTAATTTGTTCTTGTTCTTCTACATTTTCAGTAATCTGGAACCCTCAATTTAAAGAGCATCTCTTCAATTATCCTGCTTTCATAAAGTGCGAATTAGGTAATATGTGCGCATTTGAGATGTCTGAGTAATAGAGAGATTCTGTTACTAGAAAGAGTTTTGAGATGGGGAAGAACAAGATTAAGATAGAGAGATTGGAGATTGTGGGTTATAGGTAGAACACGTTCCTAAATGATGAACAAAGTCCATTGTCAATTCTATGTGACATATCTTTTTCTCATGTTTACTCATTAGAAAGCTTACCATCTTGGTTGGACACAGGTAATTTCTTATTCCTACAACTATTTTAGGAATGCTTAGAACGGAAACTGCAATCTTGACTAGTTATAGGGAAATTTTTTCTATGTTATAGTTTTAGAATTTTTGTATCTACTAATCATATATCTAGACATCATTGTTTTTCAGGATTTCCTTTCATTTTGATTATTTTCACAATCTGTATATATGTACATGTAATAAGACCTATATATTCAAGAAAATTCAGTGTTCAACACCGTCGACACTCAATTTTCTTCTTACATCTAGCAGTATTTATGTACTTTTTGTTTGGGTCATAGTTTAACTAGTGGAATACATTTTCCTATTTCTTATGCATATGGTGTTTGGAACCAAGAGGGATCATAGGTTAATAAAAACATACTTTGATTGACACCCATTATTAAATACCATGGCAAAGAACTTTCTTAACTTTTTGGTAAAAAGTGTGATGACGGAATATTACACTCTCCTCCACACAAATTTTTTTTTTTTTTTTTTTTTTAAATCATAATATACACGGTGACCTGGCGATAATGGTTAGTGTCTATCAGCATGGATTTTTAATAGGAACTCTTGGTTCCAAATTGAACCCATATAAGGTACCATCTAATAAAACAATTTTCAATGTCATTATACATCTGTAAAGTCATGCATGGCGTCTTTTCCATGACCTTGTGTCTAATTCCTTGTTTCCTTGTTCGAGGAAATAATGTTGTCCATGTCCAAAACAGGTATACATATCTATGTCCATGTTGCATTGTTGCAACATTCTTGTTTCTTTACCGTCTACCCCTCTTTAAGTCCTGGATTGTTTAAAATAAGTGAGATCTGTTCTCATGGAATGCTTTATTCTTTTAGGCTTGTTTTCTTTCAGTGATTTGAGTAGTCGTTGAAAGATACTCGAAGATTAGTCCCCAAAAGAAGATAAAAAGGGTGATGTGTTTATCTTGTCTACAACAAGTAACATAATTACTCATTATGTATTTGTCTGATGAAATGCATTCATGAATACTGAAATCTTTTCAATTACTTGTAACAGGAGCGACGGAACTAAGAAATTTTGATGAAGATAGTGCTTTGTTGACCATCAGGGGTATACTTGTGTTGTTGTGTTTTATTATTGTCCTGTTGCTTCTTTTTTTCTCTTATGATTCCTTGGCTAATGTTGTGTTTGTGCATATCTCTTGACTGGCATTGGCTCCAGAAATCATTCAGAAGGTAGGATCACAAGATTGATGTGAAATCTTTTTTCTGATGAAAGGTAGAGTTATATTCAATCACTAACCTAAGAGGCATGCATCTGCAGACACCCAATACAAGTGTCTCATGAAAAGTTGAAATGCATACTGATGATCCAAGCCCTACATCACACTAGTCTCATGATGAATGTGTCTTCACCTAGGATCGTATATCTATTCATCAGGTGAACCACACTTGTATTGAGAAAATGGATAGTTAAAAGATGGACAACCAATGGTACGTGGTTGGTCCACCTATTCACCTTATTAGTGGACTGACCATATTTTTAACTGGGAAACTTTCACCAAGTGTTGGACCTGATGAATGGATTGGATCTCATACCCGCATGCTATACTGACACAAGTGAGGGGCCTTTTGTTTGTACTCTGCAGAAGTACAGATGCATGGAGCATTCATCTTAACTCCGTCAAATGAAAATTTTCTATACATTGTCTAATATTTTCAATTTTGTGTCTACGCTATTTATATACTATCTCCACTACAGCAAAGATTTGGGTTATGTTCATGGGAATGTATCCGACTCTCAGCTGATAGTGAAAATCTTAAACGGAAACTTATGTCTGGGCTGGAAATGGAAATGTTGGTCCATCAGGATTGAGAAGCTTCGCCTTCGAGGGCAGGTGGAATTCCCGGCTAGATATGATAGGCGTTCCTCAGGTCTTTTTTTTCCTGGGTTTTCCTAGGAAGGCCCGAAATGTAATTTTGTTCAGGTATCTAAACAAAAAAAAAAAAAAAAAAAAAAAAAAAGGGAGTCAGATAGGTCTTGGGTAAGGCGAATGATGGGGATTTGGGTGCCAATAGCATGGGCCACCAAGGCAAAGGCTAGGATCTTCTGTTTGCTCCTGATCTCGAAGGCATTTGCTGTGAACTCAAGATTTCCCCGAATCGGAGGTTGTTGAGTTTGGGGCGGCAACAATCTGCTAGATCTGTGGAGCCTGCTAGGGAGGATGGGGATCTTCGCCACTGTTGTGTCGAGGAAAGACTAGCCTGCTAGCCCTTGATGCTTGAGGGTGGATGTAGATCGCGGTGGGGGTGGGTTGGGAGACTGTTTGTTCTTTCTAGGGTTAGCCATTTCCACCTTCAGGGCCCTGCCATCCACCAATCTTCCATTTAGAATACCCATTGCTGCATAAGCATCTGCTGCGTAATTTATTTTATTTTTTTTAAAGGTAATAATTATTTACCAATGCCATTCCAACACAGTTATCAATGCAGACGTCGACAACCTGCTTTAAAAAAAAAATCAGTTAACAATTATAGCATCACTGCCTTATGTGCAGGAATTTCAAAATCGGTTACAGCTGTTGCGAGAAATGCTCACTGATGTGAAGTATAGATTGAGGTGATGTTTTTATCTATAGCTGGAGTTTCTAGGAGTTGAAAGCTGTTGCACTCTGTGTTTGTATTGCATGCATACACGCACACGCATGTAGCCTAAATATGTGAGCGAACAAGAAGTTTTTTGTACCATTCCTTATTGACCTGGCATGAGAACAGAATAATGGAAATTCACAGAATATTATATTTTTTTTCTTTTTCCTTTTTTTAAAAAAAATTATTTTGTCAGTTGTTGGACCATACCAGGAAATGTCAATTATGCACTCCAAATCAGAGTAATAGAAGAATCTCTGATGAAATCTCTTGATTCACATCGAGAACACTTGGTAATTCTATCTTCTTTATTTTCAAGATCTATATGTTATAGCTGGCATTATAAGCAGAAGCTTTTTTCCATATTATCTCTAATAACTAAGGCATTCAAGGAACTGAGAGAGATTACTTGGCCGAGATGAGTTCTAATGGACCCAGATCAATATAGTTGTATTAAAAGTTAAAAATAGATGGAATACTATTGAACACATGGTTTGATAGTTGTACTCTTAACTTATAGGCATTTTTACATCATAAAAATAACCTAAATTCGAAGAGGACGGATCACCTACAATCAGTTGTATGCTGCAACCCAGCTTTTTATGCAAAAAATTTAGTTTCCAGATTTGCCGATATATATATATATATATATATATATATATATATATATATATATATCATATTTTCAAAAGGAAAGTGCCTAGAAAAGGGTGGCGGATGCCTTTTGGAGAGCTGATCATGAACCCTTCTTTGCCAATCAACCATTTAAAGCCAACTCCAACTTACTGGGAGAAAGGCTAAGATGATGATGGTGATAAGATCCTTGTGAGCCTTTGCATGTCCATCTTTTAGATTCTCCATACAAAATGGAGAACAATCTCTGTATACAAAGCCATGTATCATTCCTTCCCATTGAGGCTATAGGATCTATGAGTTTGGATTTTATAGTACCTCAAACAGTAATATTGGTGGAAATGTTTCTGAAAATGTTTGGCAATGCCTACAGGAGCATCATTGTCTGCAGTAACCTAATCATGGCAACATACGGAAGCTTAAGTGAAGATATCGACTTTCTCATGGCTCAATGGTACATGAATGGTTTTCTTAATGCATGTGGATAATAACTAGGTTTAGAGAAAAAAAATTTAATCCAAGTTACTGTTATGTTGCAGAGATGCCGCATACTTGGTGGAATTTTCAGATACAGGTCAAACCTCGAACTCCCAATTCCGGGATACAATTTTGCTTCTTCCAACAAATACCGTTCTAAGAACGGATCTGACCAAACTTCCATTCAATACAACGGCTTGGATTAGAGAAGCTAGACCTGGTGCCTCTCATCCATGTTCAAGTCTCTGAGGGAAAAGGGGGATACAAGTTGAAGTAAAGGTTGTCTTCCCTGCAATTGAGGGCCTATGACTAAGTTCATTCATGGATGAGGCCCACTTGACTGCATGGTCAAATGATCAAGACCACCACCCATCTGCTTGCCCCTACCGTTGTGGATGATTGTACAGAAGACACACTGATGGGAGAATCTGAGCTGCCTAATTAAGCTGCATAGTCAGATTATGAAAACCACACGTCTACTCACATCTATCGCTTGTGGGTGATTGTATGAAAAAACATGCAGATTTCCACCTGTCTGATTTTCTCTACTGACTGTAGACTATTGGCTGAATTAATTTTTCATCAAGTGTTTGCTTGAAGGCTGTTACTCAGAAAGATAGGATTGTCTGATTGATGTGATATTTATACAGTTGCCTGTCAACCATAGGGTTTATAAGATTGACATACCAGATATTACACCCGTGAGTCGTGCAGGCCCAGTCAAGCAGTGGACGCTTAGACATATCTTCAAATTGAGCATAGATGTTCCTCATCGCTAATGAGTTCATCAGCTAGGCTTCATAAATAGCTTTTGGGAAGGAATGGTCACTTTACTAGCTGTTTGTAGCTCTATCCATGTGTTCAGTTAGAAAGGCAATGTATGTAAAACAGATCTGCAGTCTAATTGTTATGCTCATACTTATTAATCAAACAGGTTTTATGTGTGATATTTATGTTGAGGAATTGATCAGCCATTGTATTTATTGTTTGGCTGTGAATATCTCAGTTTAACCATTTGCTCATACTATGAAATTTGTTGAGTTCAGTTCAGTATTGATTCTATTAAGTGCACTGATTCTCTAAGGCTGTGTTGGGAACTTTGGAAATGCAAGTGATTTGAATTGCAAACACAATCTATAAACCACAGAATTGTAACTAAATTGCTGAGTTTAGTTCACTGTCAATTCAATTTAGAACACTGATTCTACTGAGACTGTTTAGATACACAACTGATAAACACTCATCCAATCAATAAACTACCTTTTTCTAAGAAATTGTCTTAGTTTCAGTTTGCTATCAATTCAATTCGGCACACTTATTCCTTGGGGATGCTTTCGGAACTTCCTATATGCAAAAGTAGAATTGCAAACGCTCACCCAAGCATCTGAATTGTAACTACAGTTTTGTTGTTTCCACTTCACTGAGTAATTAATGCAATTGAATTAGTCGGCACTGCCAGATACAGCCTACTTTTGTAGACCACTTTACAAGTTGAGATTACTTTTTTACTGCAGCAAATTCATGAGTTCACTTTATCGAATCGGAGAAAATGAGCAATTGTATTGTGTTTTCTTTTTCTTTTCTTTTTTTCTTTTTTTTTTTTTACACAAGCACTTACACCACACAGTGGAATTTCACCACAATGGGTACTCGAACCCATGGGCTGGTGTTGAAACTCTTGTGAGTGACCCCAACCAATTGTATTTTGTTGAATTGCAATTCAATATGATTCAACCAATCCCAAGTGCCAGACGATTTTCATTTTTCACTCATGTTTATTATCTTTATTATTCTCAATATCAGAATGGTCATGCCAGGGCCTGTGCCAAGGACCGAGCCGAGCCCAATTAATAATACACCCTAAAGGGGTTGATGGACCTCTAGGGCCAAACCTGGCCTGGTTAGTAGGTGGTCGAACTTTCAGGTCCAAGTCCATCCCCAGGCATGTTAATCAAGACGAAGCCTGTATATGGTTGGACCAGGCCCAAAAGCACAGACGGGCCAAACCTGGCCTGGTTAGTGTTTGTTGCCGCCTTGAGCATATCTTACAACTCTTACCTAAATGTATATTCATACATGAATGTTTCAGTCGATGTTGTTGCATGGTATAAACACAGCTTTGTACATGTACAATGTATGTCTATGTGTGTGTGAGTCCAAGTGCATCCAAGCATATTCCACTTTGACACACTAACAAACTAGAGATATTTTGACTGCTCACATGCACTTAAATTCACTTAGAGAAACATTGTAAACTAACAAAGTTTGTATTGGGTCCAGCTCTTTTTTAATTATACACTGGATGGGAGTGGGTAGTAAGTCTGAGTTCAATGTTCAAATTAACAAACGAAAATGGGAACAGCTAGTGATTGAATCCAAGTTCAATATTCGAGTTAACAAGTAGAAATATCCTCCAAAAGACGGAATCATGAGGGTAGCTGTATTAGAACACTTGGGCACTCGAATTCCCCCCATCCAAATAACCCTGAATGTTCTAATACCACTACCCTTATTTTTGAAAATATCAATTAATTGAAAGCATTTTTCACATCTCATCTTCATGGTATTAATCTTTATTTGTGTCCTTTACTTCATTACTTTCAAAGACCATTATGTGGAGATGGGGGCGAAGGTTGTTGCGCCTGCTCTGGTTTCCCGCAGAAGTTGATGTTGGAACCTTTTTTTTTTTTTTTGTTTGGTTCTTCTGAGCTTTTTTTCCTTTGTTTTGATGGTGCTTGGGAATCTTTGGGGTCACTATGAGGGTATTCCTCTTGCCTAGTCTGTTTTTAGCATCTTTACTCCATCTACTACTACATATGTGGAGGGATTAATAATAACACCACTGCTGTGTTTATAAACTTGGCACCCACACTTGTTGGGCAGCATAGTCAATTTAATTCACTTGGAAACAAGAATTAAGAGCCATAAAAGCTGAAAATTTTAAGGATTTTTAGCAACCCAAAAAAAAAAAAAAAAAAAAAAAAAAAAAAAACAGGCAATGTGAATTTTCAATTCAATTAACTGGGCTGAGTTTTCAAAAGGAGGAAACTGAAAGTGCAATTTTCAGTTTCCATTCAAGTTCTACTTTCAGTCTATTGTGGAAGATTTCCCTTCTCAAACCCTCTTTTCGTGCACTCATTGTACCCATAAAAATAACTTGTGCACTCATTGTACCTAAAAAAATAACCTTACTCCTATGTTCCTTAAACACTTTATCCCTATGCACACCATAACTCATCTCTCTGGATCAATCTCTCTCGGGTTTCTTCTACCTGTCATTCTCCTTGGTCTTCTCGTCTTAAAATGAAATACAACAATTGTGAATCATGCTCGAGATCTCTTCCTAAGTGATCATTTTTAACCATAAAACCAAAGGGCAAAACCTGATGTTCTATGACCTATCAAAAGATCCTAAACATTGCATTCATGCTTCATCTCCCTAGAGTTTCCCTATTTTACATGGTTTTTCCATTCAATCAGCAACTCTAAATATTCTCCATTTGAATTTAAAAATAAAATAAAATAAATAAATAAATAAATAAACAGAGAAAAACAAGGAAAATGATTCTCCAGTCTAGTTGGAAATTTTAAAAGTTTGCTTTGAGTTATATCCTCTTCATCTACATTATCAGCGCACATTAACTTTAGCAAATTGGCGCATTACAAATCTGGGGGTCTAAAAAATACCCATCAAGAAAACGAGAAACCATAATATTCTACAATGTTTGAAAGCTATTCGAAAATCCTTTGGATAATTTCATGCATATGGTATATTAGGGAAACCCTACCACATGCATGTCATGGCAATAGTAAACCATAACACATTCCACATAGGATACCTTTTTTTTCTTTCCTCCTTTTTTTTTAATTATTATTTTTTTATTTTATCCACATATGATACTTCATTTCCCAAGGGAAATCCAAAGGCGGGTCTTTGGATCTAGACCTCTGACGCAGGGAAGAGCGTGACAAAAGTGAAGAGGAAGATCACCGTTTTTCTCAAGTAGTAAAGGCCTTGAATCCACAAGAATAAAAAAAGGAAATTTGAAATTGTATTAATGAATGATTATATAATGAACATGATTTCTCAATTACACCACTAATAAATGGGGGAAAAAAACCTAATTCGTAATTACCAAAAATAGCAAATTCTAACCCTAATTGAAAGTTACCCAAAGTCGTAAAACTTATCTAAAGCCTAATTTGCCAAAAACAAAAAGTCTAGATAAACCTTACTAGATGAGTCCTAGCATGATTACAAGTATAGATAAACCTTAGTAGATAAGTCCTGGCATGATTACAAGTAATTTATAAAAAGAAGAAAATACTAAAATTCTAAAATTAAGGAAATAAGACAAACAATTGAAATTACTAAAAATAGTAAACTCTCTAAAATTCCTATTTTCAATTAAAAGGAAGCATTTTCTTGTGAAATAGACCTACACAACTCGCCATGTGGATCAAAAGTTATAGTCGATTTACTGTTCACACTTCAAACGGCAATTTCTCATTATCCAGAATGAATTTTTTCGAACCGGATACACCTGGGGCCAGCTGTGTCATGTCCTACATAGGACGATCCGAATCCAACAGAATACGTCCACTTCCATTTAGCCTTCTCTTGGTCCAACCATACTAGGAATGTATCTATGCCACATAGTACATTAGTCCCCTCCAATTGGAAAGAATTCATCATCGAGTTATTTAACGGACTTGGCTCATGATATTCATAAAGGTTTGCCACAATAAAAGTTTGTGATATCTTCACATCCTCAAAAGGATCAATAACATAGGCGCCAATCTTCTTACTTTACTTTTTATATGTCCCTGTTGGAAACCTCTCATTGCGCAGGTGAACTAGTAAATTATCACTCACTTCAAACGCTTTTTGGCACAGATGTTTATCAGCCTCTTCTTTGGCATTAGACTACTATAACTTTTTGGGCATTAACGGGGCTACACGGACTCATGCTCTCTCCCATTAGACCCTTACAAGTTAGTTCCTCCACTTGTCCCTGCAAGATCTCACATTCTTTCGAACTCATCTAATAACGTGGGCGATTAAGCAAACTTGCCCCTAGATAATATCAATATGGTATTGTATATCCTACATGGGGGCAATTCATCGGGAAATTCATTAGCTAGGCATGATTGCCTTGAATTCCTGAAACACGGGTTTCAATTTCCCTAGAATAGTCATGAGATATACTTCTTTTCCCTTTTCAACTAATGCATTGATCACCCAGATCTCCTCAGATTCTTTGACGATCTTTGGGATGTTAGTGGGTTCTACTTCTTTTCACTTTTCAACTAATGCATTGATCTCCCCCATCTCATCAAATTCTTTGACAAAATCTCGTACAATTACGAAAGATTGCCCCTTTAGTTTAAAAGTCTTGGGTTAGTTCTCTATTCTCATAAGGGCGAAGATAATCTTTCTACCGTTTTTAATAAAGCTAAAAATATCAAATATCATCATGTCCTCTATGCATGGCATCAACATCGTACTGCCATGGTCAACGAAGTAACATGTGACAAGCTTTCATATCGTTCATGGCATACATTACTTTGTCCTTATAATATTTACCAAGGGTGAAGGGAATAGGACACCATTCAGTTACCTTTGTTTCTTTGACCTCCTTGATAAATCCAATTGTGTACGGAGAGGGATGCCTTCTGCTTCAATTATAGTTCTTCTACCATAATCTTTAACACAAGATTCCTAGTACTCCTGCTATCCATGATCATATCATAGACTTTTTAGTTCACGATGCACCTTGTTCGAAAGATATTGTGCTATTGTAGATCTATCTCCAGCTTTGGCATGTACAACAACTTCTTCACGATCAAAGTGGTGGCCTGCGATTCATCACCAGTGTCGGATCGTGAACATGATGATATCGAGCCCCATCACTGATCTCATGTTGCTCATTATTATAAAGATGGGTCTGTCTTAAAGTTTTCATCAAACAGTCGATCGTTGTCACAATCCTTACAGGGCTCGCAGATTCTTCCACCAGAAAGCTTCAAATGTCATTGTTGTCATAGAATTATTCCCTGGAGTACCGTCCATGGGATTGTTCCCCGCACCATTGTTAAATGCCATCGAACAGAAGAAAAGCCCGCTCTAATATCAACTGACACAGAGAAGAGCATGAAAAACGTGAAGAGAAAGATCACCGTCTTCCTCAAGTAGTAAAGGCATTAAATCCGCAACGTAATCCTTAAATATTCCACAAGATTTTTTTATTTTTTTTTTTATTTTTTTTTTTTTAAGAAACTCGAACTTGTATTAATGAAT
Source organism: Magnolia kwangsiensis (assembly GCA_037074715.1). NCBI lineage: Eukaryota > Viridiplantae > Streptophyta > Magnoliopsida > Magnoliales > Magnoliaceae > Magnolia > Magnolia kwangsiensis. The sequence goes on along the minus strand of CM073586.1, from coordinate 80,475,999 downwards.
AATTGTGTGATGTCTATGATTTCTCAATTACACCACTAATAAAGAGAAAAAAAAAAAAAAACTAATTCATAATTACCAAAAACAGCAAATTCTAACTCTAATTGAAAGTTACCCAAAGTAGTAAAACTCATCTAAAGCCTAATTTGCCAAAAATAGAAAGTCTAGATAAACCTCATTGGAGAAATCCTAGCATGATTACAGGTAACTTCTAAAAAGACAGAAATTTGAAAACTCGAAATTTAAGGAAATACGACAAAAAATCGAAATTACTAGAAATAGTAAATTTTCCCTAAGATTCTGATTTTGAACTAAAAGGAAGTGTTTTATCACGAAACGGACTTATGCAACCCTCCATGTGGGTTGGTATGACCCCGAATGGCCCGTTACGGTAAAGATTGATAGGTTGCATTCCATTATGATACCTGGATCAAAAGTTATGGCCGATTTACGGTTTACAGTTCAAACATAATTCTCCCTATTCGAGAATATTTTTTTAAATAGAAACATATGGTGCCCAATTATGTCATGCCCTACATAGGGCTGGGTTCAGATCCAATGGACTACATCCGCTTCCATTTAGCCTTCTTTTGGTCTAGCCATGCTATGAATGTATTTGTGCCACGTCCTACATCGGTCTCTTAATTTACAATTGTTCTTTTTGTTGGTTTTATAATGATTCTTGGGGTTGTTTCTCATGATATATGGCTCATAGTTCCTAAACTAGGACTTGGGTAGGGACTTCGTTAGGTCAACCCAACAAGTAAGAAGATAGTATTTTTTTTATTTTTTATTTTTTATTTTTAAAAGAAGAAGATATTTTTGGGTTGGTGAGACCCGTCCATCATCATCGGCATCTTCTTCTCCTCTTTTGACTTTTTGGGCATCCATAATCCATGGCAAGACCCATCAAATTTAGAGGTTATTGGGGACGACCATCTCTTTCAAGGCTTTTGGATCTAGAGTTGACCTAGAAATTCTAGGCTAGATATTTCATCAGAATTGTAAAAGACTTCTTTAGGTTCTATAAAAAATATTGTGCTAGGTTAGATATTTCGTCTTAGGTTTTTTAACCCTAAGTGCTTATAACTAGATCTGTTTATTCCCTTCTATTCCAATGCATTTGCAAAGATCTCAACAATTGAGGAGGAATAGAGCCAAATCGAATTCTCCCTCTGTTTATTCCCTTACCAAGGTGCATTTGTTGAATACCATCAATCTTGGATGGCATATTAATAACCAATGAATTTATCCATTCTAGAAGAACATCCAAGGAACTGTGGGGTAATGTGTAAATTGACAAGGAAAAGGCTTATGATAGAGTATATTGGAATTCCCACTCTTATATGATAGATAGGATGGGTTCCAATAGTAAATGGAAGAGCTAGATTCGGGAGTGACTCTCGAAGGCTTTCTTTTCAATTCTCATTAACGGTCTTCCTTGTGGTTTCTTCTCCAGCTTTAGGGGCTTAAGACAAGGGGACCCTTTATCTTTGTTAATGTCTGTGGATATGGGCAGCACAACTGTATGGCCAACCTGGATGAATGAAGGGGCCGTACAATGGTACTGCCTACCTAGTCTTGGGTTTAGTCCCTTATTGCATTCATCCGGGTGGGTTGTATAGTTATACAGCCCACATCCACAATCTTTAACAATTTCAATTCCCTTTCTTAATGGTTGTGGAAGGCCTAAATAGATTGTTCAGTAGAGGGGAAAGTCGTTACTGGCTTGATAGAAGAATTCCAAATAGGTAGGTTTCTATTACTCATCTACAGTTCGTCAACCAAACGATGTTTTTCACGATGCTTCCTCTAGGAATGTAGCTAATATCAAATTTATTCTCAGTTGCTTCCGGCTTTTAGGTTCATCTAAACAACAACTCAATGGCATGTATTGAGGTTAACAAGTCTAGCCTTAATTGTTTAGTTAAAAGGATGGAATGTAAAGTTCAAGGTTTCCCAATTTCTTATTTGGGCCTCCCTATAGGATCAAGAGTATCCTCAAAATCAATTTGGGACCCGGTTATCAAGAGAATTGAGAAAAGGCTCACCTCTTGGAAGAGGGGTTGTCTCTGACAGGGAAGAAGGAAAACCCTAGTCACAACTCTAGCCAACTTGCCAGTGTACTTCCTATCTCTATTCAAGATTCCAACAGTGGTAGCAGCTAGAATAGAAAAATCAAGAGGCGGTTTCTGTGGTGCAGCTGGAGGATCTAAAAAAAAAAAAAAAATCATTTAGTAAAATGGGAGGAAGTTAAGAAGGCAAAGGAGGTTTGAGGGTTACATGCATCCATTTTCTTGTAAACTTATCAAGATATTTTTGTGGGTTGGACACATTGCTTAATAGGATGGAGCAATCATGAGAGAGAGAGAGAAAGAGAGAGAGAAGGGGATTTGGAATTGTTCGGAGGGGATGCCCTGTGGTTTTCTTGGAGGAGTTCTCAACATTATATATCAAAGGATTCCCAGAAGGTTGGCTACTAATAAACTTCTCAAGGATATTTAAGAAAATAAGTCCCAACATTCAGATATTGTTAGTGGTGATAGATTAACAATCTTTAGCAATTTATTTCCAAACACACAAGATACTGTTCCAGATTATTAAAGATACCATTTTGGAATACATGTTGAATTCCTGCCAACCATCTCTAAGCAATGGGAGCTATGAAGTTGGGCCCTGTCCCTTTATTCTTCATCAAATTTATCATTGATTCATAATTGGTTGTCTTTATAGCCCACTGTTGCTTTTATTCTCATTGATATTTTAGCCTGTGTTGGACGCACAATCAAATTGAATTGCAAACGTTAAATTTAAATGTTTCCTAGTATACAGAATAAAAAATTTACTTGAAAATTTGGAGACAAATCCTCAAAATGAATGTGACAAAAGGGAATTACAATGCAATTATCTCCACTTCAATGGACTAGTAAATCGCAATTCAATTAAGGGGTCGTTTGGATGCCTGTAAACGGTTTAAGTTGTAAATGATTTACGGGTAAATGGCCTGTAAACCATTTGCAGCATGTCCTGTTTGACTTTAAGCTGTAAATGATTTACAGGTAAATGATTGTTTGTATTTGGATAGCTTGTAAATTGTTTAGGTCCTACAAATGGAGAGCCAATCTTTAGGCTGTAAATGCGGAACCATAAATGAAATCCGAAAATTTTTCCCATAGGTGAGATGAGGGTAAATGTTGTAAATCATTTACAGCCTATAATGTAAATGATTTACAGGCAAAAAAGACCATTCAAACGCAAAGTGTAAATGATTTACCTGTAAATCACTTGCAACTTGCCCTTTTACAGGCATCCAAATGACCCCTAAATGGTGCATCCTTACACATCCTTAAAATGTTAACTGGGAGGGGGGTGGGGGGGGGGGGGGGGGGGGGGGGGGGGGGGGGGTCTTCTTTTCTCCTTCTTCCCAGTTTGCTGGGGTCTTGAATTCCAAGAAAGCGAAACTGCAAAAGCTCGAAGTTAAAACTTTCAAAAATCAAAACTAGTGGGAAATCGCTGCAAGCAGAGGACGAGTCCACTAAGAAAGCGATGATGTGGAAAGCAAGAACAACCCACGAAAAATAATAAATCTTCCTAGCACTTCAAAGAACACTACAATGATGACGTAGAAGGATCAAAAGAGAAAGACATGAGCGATATTTTAAAAAAATAATAATAATAATTCTGTATCAGTTTGTGTAGAGAAAATGTTGTTGCAAATGCAAGTAAAAAATCTGTAGGCATTTAAGTAGACAACTTACCCCAATATCTATTTTGACTGGTGGCCCATGCATGATGGATTTTAAATAGATTTGAATGTCCTGTTATGATTCTTGAACAGTCTAAAGGGATTGGAAAGGGACTGTTGAATCCGACCATCGAATCGAATTTTTCACCAATGGGAAGATCCTAACCAACTGACCAGAAGCAAAAGAAGAATTATCTGAGGGGTCGTTAGGAACCCTTGAGATTTTCATTCTGTCAGTTGTGTTTGACAACCTGAATTTTCAATACACAGAATACGGAAACAGTGTTTGGATGATGATAGGGAAGGAGGTGTTGAGAGGAGATGCTGCCACTCTCCTTAACTAAGCAATCAAAAGAAAAAACATACGACAATCCCCAGGATTTGCAGGCTAGCATTCATAGAGGAATTGAAAAGCGAGTTTTACCTCCGAATTGAAATCCCCAAATGACATAGACCGTTGATCAAATGGCCACGAAAACAAAATATACTGAAATGGAAGGCTGATATTGCACGGTTGTTGGCCATTACTCGTCGTTTGTGGATCTATGGAATATTCTTGACAATGATTAAAGGGCTATCTTCTCAAGGAGACTTTCGGGGGCCCTGCAGGATAGGTCTGTCAGCTCAATGGTTAGGATCATTGACGCGTGGGCCCTGACATAGGGAAGTGGTTTGGCTGGTGTACCACACACCACCGATCTGACTGATGTGTTGAGGTCACCAAGTTCCGTGGGTCCCATCTTGAAGTACGTGTTATATCCAGACCGTCCATCCATTTGGTGAGCTTGTTAAGGCTTAAGCCTCATCAAGTAGACCACACTGTAAAAAGCAAGTGGAGGATTAAACGTTTACCTAAGGGTCACAGGAGGTTTGGATTAATATAATATTTGTTTTCCTCTTCTTCCAGGTCTGTACGACCTCATGAACCGGTTGGATAGAAAATAAACATTATTTTGAACCTAACAAAAATTTTAATGGTGAGAATAAATATGCGACTTCTATTTGTGGTGCGGTCTACTTGAGCTTTGGATATGATTAGTTTTTACTAATACTCTAAAATGATCTTGAAAAATAAATGAACTGTGTAAATATAATAAATAATGACTCAAGCCCGAGGTGACTGGAATGTAAGTAGAGTCGAGCATCGAGTCGAGTCGGATCAAATTAGGTCCAGCTCGACTCCGTCTAAAATTTACATGGCCTGATCCAAACTCGATTCGATTCTAGATCAAGTCCGAGTCATCTGAGTCGATTCGATCCAGTCCACTGCTAGTCTAATCTGATCCGAGTCCAACTTGATTAAGGAAATCGAGTCGAATCAGATTTGGTACGATTCTGATCGGTCTTGATTTTTATTTTTATTTAAAAAAAAAAAATTAAAAATAAAAATAAATTTTAAAATTTTCAAAAATTGTAAAAAAAAAAAGAGAAGAAATTAAGGGTAATTTTCATATTGATGGTGCATGACCTAAAAGTTTTACTAAGAGTCTAAGACGATTATACTAATTACCAAATCTTTCTATTTAAATAGTTATTGATAATATGATTAACGGATTTATTATTTAAGAGACATACTTCATCCACAGTGTGGCTCATAATAAGAAATTAAGGGTAACTTTCCTAAGTGAGTAAATAATTAATTTGTGCCGAATCACATATGCCATGATCGCATATTTACATATATTATTACGTTAAACTAAATAGCTAGGTCATTCCGATCCTGATTCAACTGTTAAAAACTTGAAATATCACAGATCCAACTTCTAAAATAAATAAAATACATTCATCCAACAAACAAAGTAAATAAACCATGTACAAAATCAAAAGTAAATAAACCTAACATGCACATACTGACATATAGATTAGGTAAAACTTTCATACATTCAATAAAATTTGTATGATGAATGCCTTTATGGCATGTAACTAGATGAACCTTGTCCATAATCGTAATAATAACTCCCTCCTCCACCTCCACCTTCATCGCTAAAATCATTATTTGGTTCTCTTTTTACAGCTTCAACTGTAGGAGAACTCTGGGCCGACTCCGACGTTGAAGTGTCCAAAAGATGGTCGTTCACCTTTGCTGAATTGTCTGGTAGAGATGTCTTTCCATCGTCCTCATTCATAGATGCAACAAGTTTTTTCAGGCATTTTTTATGATCCAATTTGTACGGAATTCTCAACCGCCTATAAAATGCTACGAGACTTATAAGAAATTTTGATGGTTTACTCGTGCCTGCTTCAGCATCATGTTGTCTCAGAGGTGAATGTTACAGTCTGGTACTCCTTGATCTGGATGCCATTTTCAAGCTTTCTTTAACGGCCTCTTGATAATCGTGTTCCTTTTTTTTTTATCGTGTTCTTCTTGTTCCCTTAAAATTCTCTCTTGTTCTTCTTCTCTACTAATTATGGAAGGCCTGGAACCAGAGGTAATTCCTCTGCCTAACATTTCTTCATTTATAATAGGCCTACTTCTATATATTCTTTGACTGTTTATATTAATTATAATTGTAGCTAGGGTGAGGGGTGTAGGAAGTCTTTGTATTTTAGTCGAGAATGACTCGAAATAAATCTCGAACTTCCAAAGGAGCTTTGCTACAGGATGCAGTGTCTCATCCCCAACAAACCAAATGTAATTTCAGCCAATTTATTTTGTTGATAAATTGCTTTCCATACAACTTACATTGTAACTTTATCTTTCCATCTTTGAAGTAGACTTGGACTCCATAATTCCAAATATCTGTTGATGCATCATCTTCCAATGATATATCTACAAGTGTATATCTAGTTAGGTTAAGACAACATTATAAAATTTTTTTTTTTTTTTAAAAAAAAAAGTTAAAGTGATGAATGAACACAATTATCCAACAATATAATAAGAAATTTAAACAACATTAACTAATTAAATAGTACAAATAAAAAAAAAGAGAAATATTCATTCGCCCATAATATTACAATTTAACCGTTAAAAAATAATTATAAATATTATGATATAACTTTTAAGCAAGTGCAACAGAAATAGAAAGCAGCGTAACCGGTATCTCATCTTGCAGTTGTAGGTACTGTCTCATTTTTCTTATCACTCTCATCTTCATCGAACTCCTCATCAACAAAGTTTCATTTCCCTCATATCGGACGCAACTAATCATGTGTACAAATGAGCGCTTCAACCGATTCAGGTGTAAGTGAGCTTCTATATTTGTTTACGACACAACTCCCTGTACTAAAAGCAGATTCTAAAGCCATAGTTGAAATTGAAATTGATAATATGTCTTGTGCCATTAACGAGAGTACAAGATATTGTGAATTACCAGATTTTATCTTTCACCAATCCAAAACATCAAATTCATCGCCTTTGGATTTTACAAATAGAAGTGACTCCTTGAGATAATTTTCAAGTTCTGATACTGGCGTCTACATTTGAGTCTCTCTTCGCTATGCCACGTAAGACATGAAATCATCTAATGTTTCTTCTTGCGGTTCATCAACAACAGAACTAGAACCCACTTGAGGAGATTTGTCTTTTGCGGCGTACACATAAAAATTATATAGTTCACTAACTGCATCACGAATCTTATCGACCTCAAGGACACTCATCGCACCATACAACTTACTACATATGAATTCAACCATCATCATCTTATATCAGGGATCAAGAACGATCGCAACAGCCATTACCAGATTACAACTCAGATCAATACTTATCAAACTTTACCTGCATATCCACGGTCATTAAGTGTAAAAAGTCTAGTCCACTACTGCTTTTGTGTAAGACATCTTTTACCTTTCAAAGTTCTGACAGAAATATATTTGTTGTTGGATACTTGCTTCTTGAAAATTTCTTCGTGCTATTGTAAAAAACTGAAAGGAACTTACGAACTGATTCAGCTTTTGACTAATCATCTTCAAAAGGCAATCATATATATGCAGTATCATGCTCTGCATAGTGAGAGAATGCATGTCTGAAAGATATCGTTGAATCCAATATTTCAAAAGTTGAATTCCAACGTGTCGTAACGTCCAGCTTCATCGTTCTCTGAGTTGACAAATTTAACCGCTTCACGATCTCATTCCATGTATGTAATCGTGAAGGTGACCCTCATATGTACTTCATACTCTCTCTTATGTTCTCCATCGTTGACTCAATTGTTTTAAGGCCATATTGTACAATTAAGTTTAGGATGTGGGTACAACACCTAACATGAAATATCTTTTCACCAAAATACAAGTCATTGGTGGCCTTAAACTGGTTACACAAATTCGTTATCACGATATCATTTGCAGAGGTGTTTAAAATTATTGAGGAGATTTTCTTCTCAATTTCTCACTCCACATGACATCTGTATATGTAGTCTAAAATCATCAATCCACTATAAGGATGCATAAGATAACGAAAGTTTATAATTCTTTTGTAAAGCCTCCATTCGGCATCACCGTAATGAGCAATTAGTGACGTATACCTCTTTCGTTGATTGGATGTCGTCCACAAATTTGATGTTAGGCTAATTTGAAAAATCATTTCCAACTCCTCTTTAAACTTGAGCTTCTCACTTTCATACATATTCATGTACACTCACTTTATTATTGTACAGGATTACTTCTCGTATCTGGGGTTAAGGCATCTGGATAGTTCGACAAAAGCAAGACTCTCTACCATCTGAAATGGTATTTCATCGGCAATAATTAACTTGACCGTCAACTCATTCACCAGCTCTTTGTTGTACATGGACAATGTACCCTCCAATGGACTCACTGCAGATTGCGTAAATGAAAGTGTTTGTTGCCCTGAGGCCAGAGTTCTTACTTTTTTATAACACTTCGAAATATGTTACTTCAAAATTGTGGTCGAACCATTTGCTTGCTTAGCATACTGAGTTTTGCAATACTGGCATTGTATCTTCACGGTGTCGTTGTTCACTCCCCAAGTGCAGGGTTGTGATGTAGTAATAAACTCGGTAAGACCGAGGTCGAATCCCAAGGGACTGAAATCTGTACGTAATCTAAAATTAACTAGAACTAAAACTAGAATGAGATGAAATCTGAATTGAATTATAAATTGAGGAATAATTGTAAACTATTAATCAAAAACTTATAGGAGAAATCAGAGGTAAGGAAACTAGGGATTCAGAGGATCCACTTGTAGAGATCGGGGAGATCTTATGCCAGCTTTAAGAATCATGGATTTAACTGAACTGCCGTTGATATAGTTTCAAAGAGATGAAAGGTATATGAATTAGAATGGATTCCATCACCAAACCATGCCCAGGAGACTATGGCAAACAACAGAATTAAACTAATTACCAACCATTCACATATATGAAGGTTAGGAAGGGTACCGTCATCCGACAATGCCCAGGAGACGATGGTGAACAACAGGGCTTCTTGACGTCATAAACATCAAAAGGAAAGGAACATGCTCAAGCCATCACAGACCCATTGTAATTTCAGTCACAATAGACCATTAAAAACTAAAACATTCCCTTTAATTAAACTAACTTCAAAATTCATTCAGTATAAACAAAAGCATAACATAGAGTCTCTCATTATGTTACAAGCTTCACCTCTTAGCCCTAGCTAAGAGGTTTAGCCTAACATGATTAGACTATATCTCTAAAAAAATTAATAAAAGAAAATAGTAAAACAAATACAACAAACTCTAAACTCTCCCTTTCTCATTGACGTCCTAGCCCCCGATAGTTTCTTTCTCTCTTTTTTTCTCCTCTTATAGCCAGTTGTACGGAGGTCGGTTGCTGGTTGAGTCGGTGGATGGAATTCACGCACTTGCTTCGTAGGCAGCGGAAGAGAACGCAAACAACTTGCTTTGATGCTTGGTGGGGCCCATCTTCTATGGTTATTGAAGAATCAGTTCTGTCCACTAGGTTTGTAGTATCAATTTAGGTCATTCTTCCAAGATTGAAGTAAATTCGAGTTCTGAATGGACCACACTATTATTCAACGTGGCAACTTGTTCCTTACTCTGCGTGTTTGAATGACTATATAGGTGCATGAAACTTACTGGGTTTTGGTCGAAACCCTCCCCTGGACATGATGGACGTCTAAGATCATCCATTTGGTGATCATGATGGGCCACCTCAACTCACAGCTGACGGACAGCATTAGGACGGGACAAGGCTACGCACAGACAGCATTAGGACGGGACAAGGCTACGCACGGACAACGTTAGGACGGGTCAAGGCTATGCAAATTTCTTGGTGGAGTCTACTTCATCTGTCCTTTGCGAAATCCATGTCGTCCACCGGAATCACAAGAAAAAAATATGTAAAGATGGCTGGTTTTGGATTGAGTTAGGTGCAGCCCATAGAATTTTCCATTCAGCCGTCTATTCTCTATCAGACAGTTGGAGATCATTCCAGTGGTTCTTTCTCAAAATTTCGACACCTAGTCCATGATCAGAGGGGCCTTGGAATGCAAATGGACGGTTTGGATTGTAAATATGGACAATGGGCAGGGCCCACTGTCAAAACCCAACGGTTATCACGTCCGTCACTGGACGTTTTGCATGGTTATATTGGGATGGTTTGCAAAAAATAGGTGGGGTCCACTACAATGCTTTTCCTAGAAATCCACTCCCTTCATTAGCTCTTGTACGTAATGTTAGCCTATAGCCTCCAGTTTAACGTCGATCCGACTTTAGGGTGGGCCACACGCTCAACCGATATGTAGAAAATATTTACCCTTAAAATTGATGCCATGCATGTACATATATTTACAGATTTGCCCTTCTCTTTTGTTAAAACTTCTGTCGTCCGTGTTTCCTGATTGCACCGTTCAAATGAAACAAAATTTCATCAGGGCTTGTTATTTTTCACGCTCTTTCTAACACCTAATTTTGAGCCTTAATCGCTTATGGATTTTCAAGATATGCTTTAATGGCTAACACCCTCTAATCTCTCTGTTGGGCCACTTTCACGTGGATTCAATGGCTGAAATTTGACGTGTACGGTTAATTTATGGCCCCCATCACGTGTATGAAGTTTCAAGTCAATCGGAGAGCGGGAACCCTGTGATCTTGCATTCTAGACCAATTTTCGGGCCATTTGAGCTTCAATTTCTCAGTTTTCTTCGATCCTTAACATGTGATTTCGTCGATTTTGGCCCCCTGGAGTCCCGTAACTTGCCTTGGTGCATCTTGAGCGCTAAAATCATGTTTTTAACACCCATTTTCAGTTCAAGTTCATAAAGATACCCTGCATCACAAACACGATTAAATCGGGCTATTAGACAGTACAATGTTCGTAAATCCAGACAATAACAGACAATAACTAGGGTCTAATATGCAATATTTGACCCTCAACAGTCGTTCTTTAGGATTACTTCTTCAAAATCATCTCAGACTACTTCTTAAAGACTTAGTCCTTCATCTTCAAGGATCATCAACAATGTAATTGACAGACCACCCGGGGTATCGGAAAGATCCTCACTTTTTACCTAATAGTTGAAATATACTAAATCATATTAGCATTAGCAATATAATGCTAAAAGATTTATACTAAATCTTAAATTAGTTACCCATCAAAAGTTGAATAGATTGTAATACTTTCATATTCTCATTTAAATTTTCATGCCAAAAATTCGGCAGCATCTCCCCATGCCTCTCCAGATAAGTCGATCTTCCGTTACATTCTGATATCAAATATCTAAGTAATGTGAAGATATTTGTCATTAGAAATGAAACGGAAGAAACATATGCAGAGAGAAATGAGGAGATGAACCGCAGATTATTCATAAAAAATTAAATAGGTTATATGAAAGCATATTATCCATCTAATCTTGAACTGTCCAAAATGGGACAATTGGAGTGATTTCTATGCGACAAAAAACACATTATATTTATATATGGCCACATAAAAATTCTCAAATGGGCAACTAATTATCTAACTTATAATCACAACTTCACAAGTCACAATAATTTGTTAATTACAATAAGCAATGAAAATGAGAATACCAACAAGCAATGTAAATGGTAATTCCAAAAAATTAACTACTAATTACAAATTATACAAACATATTAAGCAGCAAGCAATAACCAATAAGCAATAAGCAATGTAATACATATACAATTATACAAATATATTAAGTAGTAAAGAATAAGTAATAAGCAATAAGCAACAATTTTGTCCCTAACATGTAGATTAAATTAATCCTATAAAGTCTAGTGTCTTGGTCTAGTTATATACATGTACAAGTGACCAACATCTTGCCATTTAATCTCATCTAATACAATTCTATACCATTTAATCCCACCTAATAAAATTCCATACCATCTAATATAATTTCATACCATTTAATCCCATCTAATAAAATTCCATACCATCTAATACAATTCCATACTATTTAATCACATCTAATACAACAATCTAACAATCCTAATACAATTCCAATAGTCCTAATACAATTCCAGAACATTTCAACATATACACTAGTCCTATTTCAACAAACTATTTACCCCTACTATATGACCCACCTTGACGATGTTTTATATATTCACACCGTCCATCCGTTTCTCCAGCCCATTTTAAGAAGGGATAACACAAATTATGCATATCCAAATCTCAGGTGCATCACCATTAAAAACTCTATAGGCCCATCAGCGAGTCGGGGTGGGCGGACGGGACCACCAGCAAGCCAGTGGACCCATCAGTGAGCCAGGGCGAGCAGATTTTAAGGATTTAGGGTTTGAGTTGCTGCTGGGTGTGAGCGGACGAGATCAATAGCGAGCTAGTGGACTTACAGCTAGCCAGGGCGGGCTGACCGGACCGCACAGCTAGCCATGGCTGGTTGACTAGCCACGACAGCACAGCGAGCCAGTGCGGTTCACCGGTGAGACAGGGTGGGCCATCGCTCCAAAATACTCCAAAATACAGGATACAATTAAAAAATAAAATAAAAATGAAATCGATGGTACCTACCTGATGAATGGAGATGACAAACGGTGATGATGAATGGAGATGACAAACGGTGATGATGAATGGGTCAGCCTGCTGAGTGGCCGAATTGAGATGGGTGCAGCGCTTGTTCAGGTAGAGAAAGAGAGAAAGGGATTTTAGGGATTTACGGTTCGGATTGCTGCCGGGTGCCGATGGGGTGGGTAGGTAAAAAGTAAAAAGTAAAAAAAATAATAAAAAATAATATATATATATATATATATATATATATATATATAGAGAGAGAGAGAGAGAGAGAGAGAGAGAGAGAGAGACCCGATTCATATCGGATCGGTCCGGATTGACATCGATCCGAACTCGATCCGATGTACGGTCAGATCTGACTGGGCCAACTCGATCCGACCCAATCCTTGCCTTCAATTTGGATCAGATCAGGTATTATATCTCAACCGTCCTTACATTTGGCAAGCTAGTCTTAAGGCTTTACCCAAAAACTAAGACCGATGTAAAGATCAAGTGGACCACACTGCAAAATGCAGTGGGGGATTGAACCTCTACCATTGAAACCCTTTCGAGGGTCACAGAAGTTTAGATCAATATGATATTAGTTTTTCCTCGTGTGACCTTATGAACAGATTAGATGGAAAATAAACGTTATGGTGAGCTAACGGTGAGAATCATTGTCCCCACTCCTATTTATGGTGTGGTCCACTTAAGATTTGGATATGAATAATTTTTGCGTCGATGCTCTAAAATGATCTCCAGGAATGGATGAACGGTGTGGATATAATAAAAACATCATATCGAGGGCCATGTAACTTTGATCTCCTTTGAACCGTTCGTACAACTCGTAGCTGGAGGAGCGGCAGCGCTAGTCTTCGCACAACGCGTGCCCACACCAGCCAGATCGGTGGGGTGTGTGGTACACCAGTCAATCCGCTTCCTACTGGAACCCACCATACCCTTGGCCATGATCTGATTATCCAGATCATTGATCTGAAGAAGTTGCACCGTGATCCCAAAATAATTCGATGTTGGCACGATCGTAACCCTTGAAGCGATGGCTGCAAATACATCTCTTCATAAGCAAAAGTTAGCACGTGGGAAAGAGAGCAGTTCGGAGCACGGTGTGACATGTGTTCCACGCGTCGCATGGGGTCCATGAATTAATAACATGCATTGTCCTGATTTACAGGATGGGTACAACACTTATATTCAACCTACATTTGCGACCCAACATATGAGTGGACCAGGAGCCTGTTCACGGTGGGGTACCACCTATCCCATCTTGCAATCGTGTTTTGCCAAGAATAGAAAAAGATGTTACACGTGTGTTACAGCTATGCTTATTTTCTTCAAATCTCAAAATCAAAACTCTCGATTTATAAATTTAATGCAAAACATGAAAAATAATGAATTTTATAACAACTTGAGACTAAGTTTTTTAATAAAATATTTTTTTTTAAAAAAAAAAGCAGAACTAAACAAAACAAAACAAAAAAAAAATTGAACAAGTCACTAGATCAAATATGTAAAATGTATCTCGCTCTTGGAGCATTTCGTATTACACAAGTGGAATATAAAATATTTTATGAGATGTATAGGCCAATATCATCAATACTTAAAACATTGACAACCATTTTAGATTCCACCAATCAAAACAAAGAGGCATTTCGTCTTTTAAAGAACATTGTCTTGTTCAAATAGTTGGATTGTGGTCTTTTTAAGAGCATTGACTTGCTCAAATAGTTGGATCGGCCAAAATTACACTCAACAATTACACATTGAAGGATATTAATATCCAATAATAATACACTTACTATGATTATACATACCCTAAAATAAAGTAAATTCTAAGGAATTTTGGGTCCCATTTATGCAAACTGAAAACATGAATGTGCCATACAAATTGTCTACCTAAGAATTATCAACTACATTCTCTTTTTGGTAGATGCATGCATTGTATTTTCCTTGGATTGCTTTCTATAGTTAACTGATTTGTTTGGAAAACAGGACATTTAAACACCATCATTTCATTGAGGCATGGGAGTGGGACTCGCACGAATGTGATTGAGAAGGGCGTATCAACACATGTGCCAACGTGGTACACTAGTGGGAGACTGAGCAAGGAGGCTGCGGGTTGAACCAAAAATCAGGTCAGTCTGCTTAGCAGTTGGATTACAAGCGGACATTGGATGTGAACTAATTAATAATTATTTTCCTTAAAAACTTTCAATTTTTTTGTTACAAATGTGTGGACCACACTAATTAGTTATGTAAGTACATGTTGGCATAATTTGTGGCATGCTAACAGCACTCTCTCCCTTTCTACTCCACTGTGATGATTCAGATGGTTCATACAGAGAAAATCTGACTCATATGAAAGCAACTCCAAACAATGATCTATATGTTATGAGAACTACAAGATGTTAGATCAGTGAGATTTCTTTCTTGGGGGTCATATGTTATTGGATCTTCTAGATGTATGATTTGGATCATCACACCATGGGGTCAATAGACAAGCCGATTGGGTGAGCCTTGCTAACAAATCTCATTTAGTACCATATTGTCGCTAGATTAATAATATTCTCAACTCTTTTTCCCCTTAATTTTCAACACGATTATTATTATATTTATTATTTATTTATTCTGATATGTTTCTTAGATATGTTCGAATGTTGGTCACATTCGCTCAATAAGAAACTTTGGTTTTGATTATCACATCCAATTGAACAATGTGGGGAGGATGATTTGAGAACTGATCACTCATAGGCAACCACACCACGAATTTTTGTACCATAACATCTTTCCTGCCAACGTGTTACTTGTCTAGGAAATTTGTACTATGAAAACTATAAGCCCTCCTCAAAAATCAGGCTGATCAGTTGCTAGGTGGGCCACACCTGTATGTTGATTAAGAATGTCACCTGCGAATTGATTCCAATGGTGTGCCCACTTAATGGGTGGACTAGCCTTACTTCATGTCAGGTGATCTTCATGGTGAGGCGTACCATTTTTGTAGTATTGAAGTCGTACAGAAGTGGTTATGTAGTATGTAGGCAACAAAGATGGTACAGCACCATTAGTTGTGGAACCTTGCCTGTAGGTGATTGGTTTTCAAGATAGATTTTTTACAGTAATATATGATGATTTCTTAATACTGACAGTTCTTTTGGTAATACCAGGCCATTTAGGTTTAGAGGCATACTTAGGATGGAGGTTGGTGGGGTAGGGATCCTCAAACAAGATGGAGTTCTTGGCTATTAGAACTGATATGGAGATTTTTGTGAGATGGTTAACGGACGGAGACTCTATAATGCTCTCACTTGGGCCTCTAGAAATTGCATTCCCGCTTTGAAACTGAGCTCTATTTTGAATGAATTAAGGTTGTGTACCTGATTCTAGTAATCTCGTGTAGATTCTAGTAGTTATTTTCATTGTATTGCTGACTCTCTTACAAAAACATCGGGGTTTGTTAATTTCACATGGGAGTCGTCCTACCATCCACATGCAGGCACGTCCCACTGCTAGATCTTTTGCTCTAAAAGTCAAACCGCTAACATACAAGACGAATAGATGGGTAGAAAAAACTGCTTGAATGGTTAGTTTAATTTATACATTGTATGTGACCCATATGAGGAGTGAAACTGCTTATTTTTGAGGCATAGATTATCTAAGTGTGGCTTAGATTATTTTTTTTCCAAGTTCAATTTAGAATTATTTTTTCAAATTCTGGTTCAGAAGAATTACCAAAAAGAGTACAACATGTCTTACTTGTCCTCTCAAATTGGGAAATGTTGTGTATTGTGACATGGTTCAAGTGAATCCATTGTCTTTATTTTTATTTTTATTTTTTAATTTTATAGGAAAGAATGATTATTTAAGAGAACACTCACTTGGGATTTTCATACTTTTTAGAATTGTAAGTTGTGATTTTTGTTCCTGTGGACCCAATCTGGTAGAATTTATTGGCTTTGTTGTCATTGTTTTTGCATTTCTGATAAAGTACACTTCAATATTATTGCATTTAAATATGAAATTTATTCTTCATTTGGTATTCCTATCAATTGATGTTCAGCGTGTAAACAATGGAACCCATTCACAAACTTCTTTTTTAAAAATCTAGGATTGGATTTTATTTTATTTCCTCACAACCTGATTTTATAGGAAGCATTTCCTTTGGTCTTGTTCTTATTAGATAGGAAACGTGTCTTGTTTCCATGTATAGATAATTGATTCTGATTTTATCTTTTTCCTTGTATAGATGTTGTATATCTTTATATATTCAACCTTTTAGGGTTGTCTGAAATACAGAAAATCAAAGGAGAATCGTTTTCTCTTTGCTTTAATGGTATCAGAGCTATACCGATCCTGATTCGGCACCTCCTTCATCACCATTACCGCCTCCTGACAGATCCGGCTCCTCTTACGTCAGAAAACCCTGTTCCGGCACCTCCTTTTGCGCGTCTGCTACGTCTGATCATCCCCAACCTCCGTCCGACCATCCCCAGGCTCGTCCGACCATCCCCAGGCCCGTCTAATCATTTCCCTGCTGTCCGATCATGCTCTTGTTGTCCGATCACATCCCTGCGTGCGTCCTGTCCCGTACTGCTGCACGCCTTGTTGCTCACGACCTGTTGCGCACACATCCTGGCCTCATCCAATCACCCTCTGCGCACGCCCCTGCCTTTGTACTGCGCACACCCTTGCCTCTGTACTACGCACAGTCCCTACCTCTGGTGCTATTACTGTTCTGTTTCTGTCACTACAACTAGCTCTCCTGCTGCGAGGTACCTTCTTCCTTGGCGTGGTTTATTTCACTTCCTAACTATGGACAAGCCTCCCGTATAGAGGCCCCACAATGCAGTTTTGATGGTACCAACTATAATCTATGGGCCATCCACTTTCATAGTTTTCTCAAGGGTCGTGGTTTGTGGGGACTAATGGATGGATCTGTTACTGTCCCCACTTCCACAGATGCCGACAAAGTAGCTGAGTGGGAAATGAAAAATGGCCGGATTATTACATAGATTCTCGATTCGGTCAATCGGACAATTGTTATTGGTCTCACACCACATCACACTGTTAAGGCAATGTGGGAGCATCTCCAGACTATTTATCAATAAAGTAATGCGGCTCGGTTATACCGCCTAGAACAGGATCTGGTTCACCTTACTTAAGGTGACAAAAGTATTCAAACATTCTACTCTACAATGGTTATAATTTGGACAAATATGAGTATGATGGATCCAGAATTCCCTAATGACTTTAAGATATTCCAAACAATGCGCGATAGTGCACGAGTTAGACAGTTTCTTATGAAGCTACGTCCGGAATTTGAGCATTGTAGGGCTACTCTCCTGAACCATAGCCCAACTCCTTCAATGAATTCGGTTATTAATAATTTATTAGCTGAGGAACAACGACTATAAGTTATCTCTCAGAGACCATCTCAGGGACCATCTGATCTGGTGCTCGCTGTATCCACCTCTGCACCAAACCGTGGTTCCACTCTGTTAACTTGTCGTGGCTGTAACGAAGTGGGACATGTCGTCGCTCAGTGCAAAGATTAGTGCGCTTATTGTCGATGGACTGGTCATGGTATTCAGAACTGTCATTTACGTGCCTATGCATCCTCATTCAGCCGTAGCCGTAGTGGTTGAGACGTGGCCGTGGTCGTGCTTTTTCTACTACTTCTGCGACTAGTTCTTTCAAGCCTTCTGTTAGGGATACTGTATCTACTGTATTTGTTGAAGGTCTTTCCTCACCTTTGACTCATGCGATGCTCCAACAGATCGTGCAGGCCCTTTCCGCGGCTGGTATATCAGGTATATCCTCATCTTCTACATGGTTCTTCGATTAGGGTGCTTCCAGTCATATGACTAGTGGCGTATCACATCTTTGTGACATTCGTCTCTACATTGAAAATCAGGCTATTTCTACTGCGAATGACATTAGACTACCCATTTAGTCCGTTAGTTCATTGCCTTTCTCTCCTTCTGCCCATCTCCAGTTTACCCTTCGTGATGTGTTTCATGTCCCTAAACTCTCCTCAAATTTAATTTATGTTGGTCAACTTACATCCAATGATTGTTTAGTCATATTTCTTTCAAATTATTGTTTTATACAGGATTTGGCAACGGGGAAGGTACTTGGGAAGGGTAGGTGTCATGGATGTCTGTATGTGCTAGACTTTGACCCATCCGTCACTCCAGCTCGCTGTTTCTTTTCTTCATCTTCCTTGGATATTTCTTCGGCAAATAAAATGTGGAAACTATGACACTTTCGCTTGGGTCACTCATATTCCGACCGGTTGATTCAGCTATTTTCTTCTGACATGTTAGGGAATATTTCTCTTAATAAAAGTAATTTGGATTATTCTTATTCTTCCCGTGGTCTTTCAAAAAGTAAGTGTATTCCTTTTCTTCTAAGTACTATGAAATCATCATTTATGTTTGAGCTAGTGCATACGGATGTCTGGGGTCCTTCACTAATTATGTCACTCACTGGATTATGATACTGTGTTATATTCATTGATGATTTCACACGTTACACCCGGATTTACTTTCTGTACTCTAAGTCACAGGTTTTTGAAAAATTTAAGATATTTCACTCTATGGTGGACACTCAATTTCGGGTAAAAATTCAAACTCTCCGCTCTGACTTAAGGGGGAGAATATCTCTCCATAAATTTTCATACGTATCTTCAGGATCATGGGATTATTCATCAGACCACCTGTTTTGATACTGTCCAACAAAATGGGGTGGCTGAACGAAAAAATTACCATATTGTTAAAATTGCCAATACCCTCATGACCACTATGGGTGTTCCTCGTTCCTTCTGGGCAAAAGCTATGATGCATTTAGTCTACTTGATTAACCGAATGCCAACCACAGTTCTAAACAGTAAATCTCCCTACTTTGTTCTCACCGATTTCCTTCCTACATATTGCACATTTCGTATTTTTGGTTGTGCATGTTATGTTCATCTGGCGTCACGTGAACATAACAAACTTTCTCCAAAATCAGTCAAATGTATGTACCTGAGATTTGGAGAAACTCAGAAGGGTTTTCGTTGCTATGATCCGATCTCTCGTCATGTTCGGGTGTCACGACATGTTATTTTTCTTGTGCATATTGCCTTTCATTCATCTGTTCCTCTTTCGTCTACATAAAACTCCCCTGATTTTACTTTTTTCCCTGATATTCTTGTTGCCTCGAGTACACTCCCTTGTCCATTTCAAGTTTACTTTACGACGACCACGTACAGATCCACCACCTACTACTTTACCTACTGTACCTGTTAATGATCCAGATCCTACCTTGGTACGTCGTTTCACTCATGTACAACGACAACCTGATCGCTTGATATATTCTATGTCTGTCATGAATGCTACTCTGGATTTTGTATCTATTCCTACTTCATACCATCAGACAGCCACTCATGATTGTTGGAAGAAGGCTATTGCAGAAGAACTGGAAGCATTCGATGATAACCATACGTGAGACATTGTCACTCGACCTACTGACCAACAATTAATTGGGAGTAAATGGATTTATTCTGTAAAGCTCAAGTTTGACAGATCATTGGATCGATACAAGGCTCGGCTTGTCGCTCGGGGATATAAACAGGAACACGGAATTGATTATGACGAGACATTCGCTCCTATGGCCAAGATGAAAACTGTTCGCACTCTTCTGGCAATATCATCTGTTCGTTCTTGGCCACTCACTTAGATAGATGTGAAAATTTCTTTTCTTCATGGTGACCTCCAACAGTATATTTGAAACCTCCTCCTGGGTCTTTAATCTCTGCCAATAAGGTCTGTCACCTAAAGAAAGCTCTATACGGTCTCAAACAGGCCCCTCGGGCATGGTTCCAACGCTTTCATGATATTGTTACAAGTGTTGGCTTTACTCAAAGTGGTCATGATCCATCCTTATTCTTGCGCACCACTGATCGTAGAATTGTTATTGTTCTCGTATATTTTGATGATCTACTTCTGACTGGTAGCGATGTTACTGGCATCTCGGCATTAAAGGAAGTTCTGAAATCATCCTTCAAGATGAAGGACCTTGGACATCTGACATACTTTCTTGGACTTGAATTCTCACATTCTAAACATGGGATCCTAGTCAGCCAGCATAAATATACCAAGGATCTTCTTTCCTTGGCCTCATTGACGGATCAGAAGACAGTTCAGACTTCCTTAGAACTTAACGTTCAATATGACCGTAACAATGGTGATCTGCTTGCAGAGCCCACATTATACTGCCGTTTGGTTGGGAGTTTGGTTTACTTAACAATGACTCGCCTTGATATTGCCTACATTGTCCACATTATCAGTCAGTTTGTTTCTGCTCCTCGGACTCTTCATATGACTGCGGTGTTGGGCATCTACGGTACCTACGTGGCACTCTGGATTGATCACTGTTTTTCTCATCCACGACTACTCTGGACCTTCGTGCTTATTCGGATGCTGACCGGGCCAATTGTACTCTCACACGAAAATCTACCACTAGCTGCTGTGTTTTTCTTAGAACTTCTCTCATCTCTTTGAAGTGTAAGAAGCAGGCCACTGTTTCCTAATCAAGCACGGAAGCTGAGTATTGAGCGATGTCAGCTGCATGTAGTGAGCTTATCTGGTTACGTGGACTTCTTTCCGACTTGGGCATTCATCTACAGAATCCTACTCCACTCTATGTAGATAATCTAAGTGTCATTCAGATTGCCTTTAATCTTGTTTTCCATGAACAGACAAAGCATATTGAAGTTGACTATCACTTCATCCGAGAGAAGTTTTAGTCTCGGATTATTTCTCTTCCCCATGTCGCATTCCATGATCAGATTGTCAACATTCTCACGAAGTCCCTCACTTCTGCACGTCACTCGTATCTCGTTGGCAAATTATTACTTGTTGATGACCAACATCAGTTTGAGGGGGGATGTTAAAACAGGAAACGTGTCTCGTTTCCATGTATAGATATTTGATTCTGATTTTATCTTTTCCCTTGTATGTTTGATTCTGATTTTATCTTTTTCCTTGTATAGATGTTGTATATCACTATATAGTCAACTTTTTAGGGTTGTCTAAAACACAGAAAACCAAAGGAGAATTGTTTTCTCTTTCCTTTCAGTTCTTTTACATTTTCAATAAACTAGAACCCTCAATTTAGAGAGCATCTATTCAATTATCCTATGTTAATCAAGTTCTCCTTTGGGTCCTCTACCCTCAGCCAGGTGTAGGTAGTCTGATGTGCTCGGGTCTGGATGTTGAAGTAGAGATGATTTGGCGTGCTGTTGGTATCTGTCGAGAAGAAAAGCATTGTGGCTGTTCGTAGTCTTTGCAGGTGGATATTTGGGATTTTGGGATGCTGTTTTGGCAGTTGTTCTCAGCTCTGCTCATTCAGCTTCTTGTGCAGGTCTGGCTATGTATGGTTAGTGTGGTATATGTTATATTTGGGGTGGAAATTAGAAAATGAATATATGTTATATTGTTGAAAAAACCCAACAATATATCTTGCATTTCTGCTGATTCTATGGTTCTTCAGAGGTGAGAAAATGGCAAGACATCTATGGTGTTGTTTGGAGCATCTTGCAGGTTATGTGCAATGTCTTTCTTATATTGGAAAGGGGCTGCTCTGGCCTTGTTTTTCTGTGAAGCAGGCTTTTGGAGATGGCTAGCTAGTTTCGTTGGTTTCTTGTTGCTTGTGATGCAGGCGGCTGGGAGTTTGTAGGGGCTGGGATGATGTTTGTTGGAATTGGGGTAGTAGTTCTTCCTTGTTGCTTGATGCAACTTTTTCTGGTAGAAGTGCCAGAGTTGTTTGTTTGGGCTTGGTGGATTGGGCTGCTAATTGTTGTCAATTACAGCCTTGGTATCAGATGCTCCCTGCTGGACAGTTTGCTGTTGGATGTGGTTGATGGAGGATCTCGGTTTGCTGGGGCTGTTAGCTATGGGACGACAGTGGCCTTTTGTTTTGTTGTACCCTGCAGGTTCCGTGAGAGCTAAGGTTTGTGGTGATTAGGAGCCCTTTTTTTCCAGGCTTTTGGCGGTTAGGCACTTGCATCCTGGTTTCAGGTGTTGTTGGGATTGGAGTTACTGTTATTTATTTTGTTTGACAGTTTCGTATTTTTATTTTTATTTTTATGTTGTTTAGTGGTCTATACGATAGGTGTGGCCTGGTTTTTGTGAAGCCTGCCCTAAGGGTTGTTCTTGTTTTTCCGATATCAACAAGTTACAGGTGGTGTGCTCCCACCTTTCTGTAAACAAAAAAGAAAAGAAAAAAAGAAAAAAGGAAAAGGTAATTTGTGTTCATTCAAGCTATTTGAGAAATAGAGAGTAATTCTATTACTGGAAAGAGTTTTGAGAAGGGGAAGAACAAGACTACGAGAGATTGGAGACTGCCTGTGATAGGCAGAACATGTTCTCTAAATGACGGGAAGAATCTTGAATGAAGTAAACTGTCGATGCTACTCGACATCGATATGGTTCTTCTCATGTTTACTCATGAATCATGGCAGAAAGCTGACCATCTTTCTTGGAGAACATAGGCAGTTTCTTCTTCCTAATCTTTTTATGAATGCTCATAATGGTAATTGCGATCTTGACTAATTATAGGGAATTTTTTTGCTTTCTATGTAGTAGTTTTAGTATCTATTAATCATCTACCCCTACTTCATTAGTTTTCAGGGTTTCCTTTAATTTTGATTATTTGCATAATCTCTATATTTGTATATGTAATAAGATACTCCCTATTCTAGGAACATGTAGTGTTCGACATGCGTATCAGACTCACATCGACGCTCCATTTTCTTCTTACATCTGGCAGTATTTATATACATTTTGTTTAGGTCATTGTTTAGCTATTAGAATACATTTCCCTGTTTCTTATGCATATGGTTTCTGGCAACAAGAGGGAATATGAATATATGTTTTTAAAAATTCTCTTATTGACACCCATTATTAAATGCCACAGCAAAGAAGTTTCTTAACTTCTTGGTAAGAAGTGTAATGACAAAATCACGCTCTCCTCCACAAAAGCATAATATACATGCCGACATGGTGATAATGCTGGGTGTCTATCAGATTGTGTTTTTATTATGATATCTGTTCTTTGTTCCAAACTGACCCCTTATGAGGTACATCTAATAAAAACAACTTTCAATGTCATTATAAAGCTATACAGGCATGTGGGCATGGTGGATTTTCCAGGACCTTGTGCCTACTTCCTTGTTTCCTTGTCCCGCCCGCCCCCCCCCCAAAAAAAAAAAAAAAACATTGTTGTCTGTGTCCAATCGAAATAGGTATACTTACAATATTGCATTGTTGCAACATTCTTGTTTGGTTATATTTTCTGTCCCTCTTTAAATCCTGGATTGGTGGTAATGTGCAAGATCTGTTGTAATGGAATGCTTTTGTCTTTTAGTCTTGTCTTCTTTCAGTGATTTGAGTAGTCCTTAAAAAATATTCGGGGATAAGTGCCTGAGAAAGAGTAAAAAGTTGATTGTTAATTAATTAATTATTTATCTTGTTTGCAACAAGCAACATAAGTACTCATCATTTATTTGTCCAATGAAATGCATTCTGAAATATTTTCATTTACTTGCTACAGGAATGAGGAAATTATAAGTGTAGGATTTGGATTGTGCTTTCTTTGCCTTCAGTATTACATGTGTTTTTGTGTTTTTATATAGTTCTGTTACTTATTATATTCTCTTTTGATTCCTAGCCTAATTTTGTACCTGTCGGTATCTCCTGACTGACAATTTCTCTAGAAATCATTAAGAAGGCAGGATCACAAGATTGATGTAAAATCATTTTTCAATGAAAGGTAGAGTTACATTCAATCAATAACCTAAGAGGCATGCTACTTGCAAACATGCATCTGCAGACACCCAATACACGTCTCACAAAAAGTTGAAAAACATGTGGGTGATCCAAGCCCCTCATCACTGCCTCATGATGAATGTGTCTTCACCTAGGATCAGGACAGTTCATTCATCAGGGGAGCCACACTTGTTTTGAGAAAATGGATACTTGAAAGATAGATAACCGATGGTGCATGGGTGACCCACCTATTTTCCTTATTAATGGGATGAACGTATTCTCCACAAGGACACTTTCACCAAGAGGTAGCCTGATGAATGGGATGGATCTCAAAGAGATGCCAGACTAACGCATGTGAAGGCCCTTCGGTTGTCCTCTGCTAAAGTGCATCTACAAGCACTCCTCTTAACTCTAAATGTAAAATTTCTATGCAGGAATTGGGAAATCAGTTGCGACTGTTGGAAGAAATGCTCACCGATGTGAAGTATAGATTGAGGTGGTGTTTTTTCTATAAATGGAGTTTCTACAAGTTAAAAGCTGTTGCACTGTTTGTGTTTGTACTGCATGCATACAAGCCGACACATTTGGGCTAAATATTTTTGTGAGCATGAAGTTCTTTTAACCGACTGCCCCTTGTCAACTTGGCAAGAGAACAAGATAGTGGAACTTCGCATAATATTACATTTTTTTAAATTTAGATTTATTTATTTTGGCAGCTGTTGGACCGTACCAGGAAGTGTCAATAATGCAGCCCAAGTTGTAGTGGAAGAATATCTAATGATTTTCTTGATTCACATAAAAATACTAGGTAATTTATCTTCTTTATTTTCAAGATATGTATGTTGTTTCTAGCTTCTGGGCTGTAGGATCTATCGGTTTGGATTTTATAGTACCTCAAACAGTAATATTAGTAGAAATACTTCTGAAAACATTTAGCAATGTCTACAGGGACATCAATGTCTGTAGTTACCTAATCATGGCAACATACAGGAGCTTAAGCGAAGATCTCAACTTTCCAATGGCTCAATGGTACATGCATGGTTTTCTTAATGTATATGAATAGTAACTAGTCCATGCATGGTTTTAGAGTAAAATTTTTAATCCAGAATACTGCAGAGATGCCGCATACTTCGGGGAAATTTCAGATACAGGTCGAATCTCGATCTCCAATCTACCTATCAACAACCTGGCTACAATTTTGCCCCTTCCAACAAATACTATTCTATGAATGGATTTGGCCAAACTTCCATCCAATAAAACAGCTAGGATTAGAGAAGCAAGACCTGGTGCCTCTCATCTCTTCCATGTTCAAGTCTTTGAGGTAAAGGAGGGATACAAGTCGAACTAAAGGTTGTCTTCTTTGCAATTGAGGGTCTGTGGCTCAGTCCATTCATGAATGAGGCCAACTTGACTGCATTGCCAGATGACCAAGACCACACATCTACACACACCTACCGTTTATGAGTGATTGTACAAAAAAGTACACAGATAGAAGAATCCTAGCTGCCCGATTTTCTATTGAATATGGACTATTGGCTGATATTTGTCATCACCCGTTTGCTGAATGTTGAAGGCTGTTACTCTGACAATAGGATTCTCTGATTGATGTGATATTTATACAGTTAACTGTCAATATGAGGGCTTATAAGATTGACATACCAGATGACACACCCACAAGCCATGTGGGCCCAATCAAGTAATAGACATTTACGTATAAGGGCAAGCTCCAAATTGAAAATGAATCAATAGGGCTCATAAATTCTATGTCAATGGTGGGAAATCTCGTCTTCAAAAGGGATTCTTTAGATCGAGCATGGATGTTCTTGCAAGTTCATTAGCTGCTAGGCTTTATGAATAGGTTTCGGGAAGCAACAGTCATGTTACTAGCTGTTTGTAGCTCTATTCTTGTATTGAATTAGCAAGCCAATGGACAGATGAATGTTTGAGTTGAGTAGAGGTAGAAAGAGAGGTGGTATTTATTTTATAATGCATGTAAAACGGATCTGTAGTCACTGTTATGCTTGTTACAAATAATCAAATAGATTTTATGTGCTATACTCATGTTAAGGAATTGAATGGCCATCTCATTTACTGTTTGGTTGTGGATCTCTCTGTTTAAACTTTTCTTCATACTTGTATTTTTAGTTTTGCCAAAGCCAAACAGCTCCAATTTGTTGAGTTCAATTCAGTGTCGATTCAGTTCAGTGCACTGATTCTATAAGGCTATGTATGGATACGCAAATGATTTGAATTGCAAACGCTCATCCTATCTATAAATGAGAAAATTGTAACGAATGTGCTGAGTTAAGTTCTAAGTCAATTCAAATTGAAATACTGACTCTACTGAGACTGTGTTTGAATACACAACTGACAAACACATTGAATCAAGAAACGACTGTTTTCGAACTAATTGCCTGGATTTAGTTTACTGTCAATTTAATTCAGCACGCTGATTTTCTAAGGATGAATTTGGAACTTTCGATGTGCAACTAAGTGGAATTGCAAGTTTCCACTTCACTGATTAATTAATGCAATTGAATTACTCAACGCCACCATATGCAACCTACTTTTGTAGAGCAGGACATGCATTAGCTGAGATTTCTTTCTGAAAGCAGCAATTCATGAGTTCGCTTCGTCAATTTTAGAATAAATGGAAAACTGCAGTGTGTTGAAATCCAATTCAATATAATTCAACCAAGTCCAAGTGCTTGATGTCTTCATTTTTGCTCATGTTTATTATCGTTATTATTCTCAAAATCAAAATGGTCACGCCAGGGGCCATACCGAGGACTTAGCCCGGCGCAATTAACAATACACCCTAAAGGGGCCGGTGGGCCTCAATCACCAGGGCGAAACCTGGCTTGATTAGTAGACAGTTGTTGAACTTTTGAGTCTAAGCCTATCTCTGGGTTTGGAACTAAGCCCAAGTCTATATATGCTTGAACCAGACTCAAATGCCCTGATGGGCTGGCCTGATCTATTTATGATGCTAGCTAGTGTCTCAATGAAAGAAATCAGCTGGACTTTCAGTGACTTCTTACCCCAACTCATAGTTGGAGTGGCTAGCTTGAACCAGGGGCTGGACCCATAGTTACATCCCTCTCCTACGGGTTCTCTGGCTTGTGGATATACCTTACCTTTTGCCAAGTCTTCTTTCCATCCACCTATGAGGTTCTGCCAGAGTGTTTGTTGCTGCATTGTGCATGTGTATTCATTCATGCATGTTCTAGTTGTTGTTGTTGCAGCATGGTATCAGTACACAAGAATAGGAGCACTCAAAGAGGAAATTAACAAATGATTTTCTAATGAGCCTAAGTCTAATAGAAAGCTCCGTGCGTTTACAATGTGTATCTAAGCATGTTTACATGGATATGAGTGCAGTACAAGTGCATCTAGTGATGAAGTCCAAGTTCAAATTTTAAATTAACATCAGGAATATCCTCGACACCACATAATCATGAGGGTCGTGGTAGAACACTGGGAATTCAAATTCCCCTAATCCAAATGACACTTGAATGTTCTTGGGAGTTGGGAAGATGAAGAATTTATTCTTGAAAATCTTTATTAATTGAAAGCATCCTTCACATCTCATCTTCATGGTTTGGATCTTTAAGTGTGTTCTTTCCTTCATTACTTTCATCTATATAAATGTGGTCAGATCCACTAAATATCTTTGCAGGATAAGTTTAACTTACAAGCCATTTGTGGGGCCACTATGATGTTTTATTAATAATCAATCTGTCTATCATGTGTGCCAAACAGGTTCTACTTGGCTGCCAAAAATTGAAAACACAGGTGGGCCACACCAGGGAACTGATAGGGGACTATGAGTAATTTTCAGGTTCAAGGTTTCTACTAAAACCCCTTTTCCACCCAGTAAAGGTTATGCTTAACATAAAATACATCTTGTGGGGGCCTACCTTGTTGATTTCACTCCAATCCGTCCATCATGTGTAAGCCCTCAGCTTTTCTTAGAAGCACAAAAATCATGCTGATTCTCTGCTCAAATGGGCCACACCATGTAAAATCATTTTCAAAATCATGAAAATCTTGTGGTGCATGTGGATCACTTTTTTATTTCTTTTTTTAGACACACCCTCACACTCACAGACGCCACGTGGGTGCTCAAACCCATGACCTCAGTCTTGAAACCCACGGGGTCATTGAGCCATGAGTAGGGACCCTAGTGTGTGGACCACCTGAGTGTTGAAATGGCCTGATTCATACATCTAGAAGTAATATCCACCACCCACACACAGTCTTATACCGACTTACACTCACAAAACTCTAGGATTGGATAAACCTTAAAGATGGACGTTCTGATTGGGCCTATCTTGAAGATCCACGGTTTGATTGAATCAATATTGAAGATGAGCAGTCAGATTAGACATAACTCGAAGATGAAATAACCTATTGGATAGAAATTTGATGGTAACCAAACTAGCCCTTCTTGGTCCTCTCAACGAGGGTGTGGGACATCTGAGTGGTGAATAATCTAGCCACCACAAGCAAAGATGACCAGATGTACAATCATGCCATTCCACTCATCAGGCGGGGCACAGTTACATGTTGGATATGAACCATTGGTGAGCTTCCTTACACCACACCACACATCGTCATCTTCACAGTAGGGTGCCATCTTAGGCACCACTCAGATGTCCCGCACACTTACCTAGTTGGCCTGTTTAATGATCAACTTCTTTTTATGTTGCAGATGCTCATAGGATGTACAGAAACAATGTAGAGAAAAAAATCCATGCAAGTGCAGTTGAAAAAGTGGCAGGGGTCATTAGAAGAGCTGATGCTAATTCCAGTATCAGCAAAGGCCAGATGCAGAACAAATGCAGAAGAGCCTATATATGTAAACAAACTAATGCCATGTTTGGTAGATGCCTAAAAATGATTTGATCTCATTTTAGTTAATTATTTGTTAGAGAACTCCATCTACAATACAAAATCATTAACTGGGAATGTTTGTTTGAGTAGAGGAAGAAGCAATGGTTGTATTTATTTCAAAATGCATATTAAGCAACTACCCAGGTCTCCTGTAGTAGTATTAACAGTTATGTTTGTTACAAGTAATCAGATGAATTTTTATGTGGAATACTTCTATGTTTAAGGAATCCATGTGCCATTTTGTTTACTGTTTGGTTATGTATCTCTCTGTTTACTTAAAATTTCCCAGCAGGATTGAAGATTAAGCCTTGATCCTAATTTTGGCTGGCCCCATGCCCTTCACATCAGATTTGTACACGTGGAGCAGCATTTTTCTAGCTTAAATTGTGATTAAGGGGTTAAAACCCTGATTTCTGGTGAGGAATCTGACTTGGAGATATGGATCCACCTGAATTGCCATCAGGGCATAATCCTGAATTGTTGCCCGAATGGGTCCCTTTCCAAACAGGTCATTTGGTTTATTTATACAGGTGTATGCCATGCATTGTTGAGGGTCAAATATTGCATATTAGACCGCAGATATTATCTGGATTTATGAATATAATGCTGTCTAATGGCTCGTTTTCTCATTCTTATGTGGCAAAGTGATTTTATGAGCATAGATGGAAAAAGGACGTTAAAAGTTGAGATTTAACGATCTGATGATGCCAAAGTCAAGGGACACACTCCAGGGGACCAAGATTGACAAATATACACGGTCAGAAATCCGAAAAAAGTTAGAAATTGAAGCTCAAGTGGCCTGAAGGACGTCCAGAATGCAAGATCACGAGGTTCCCACCATCCGTTCGGCTCGAAACTTCATACGTCGCTTGAGGACCATAAATTAACCGTACATATAAAATTTCAGCCATTGAAGATCTCGGAAAGTGCCCCAACTGACAGATCAGCCCATAAACCATTGATTCTGGGCCCACTTGATATCTGGAACTGCCTCAAAATTATTATTGACACCTTAAATGAGAAGTCAAAACAGATGGACGGTACAGATTTCTCCAAAACAGTGCAATGGACCCCATATGAGATGAGCGTGTACAGTGCACATGTGCACTCGCCGTGCATGGCAAAAAAATAAAAAAAAATAAATAAATAAAATAATTTCGCAGCGGACGCACGGCGCTGGCCGTTTTTTGCGAACGGTAGTGGGCCCCACTCATTGCTCTTATGGCCAATCTGATTCGTCCACCGTGTAGAGGGGCTCGAATACTACAAAAACATGCTGACTTTTTGTACCCATGAATACACACGTGAGCGATACAGGGGCCACAAAAGGGCTGCCCAGTAGCGTTCAAATATGATCTTTTAGTTATTTCTTCTCTGGGACACGTCAATGGACGTTCAAAACCACCCATTCTTGACTGAAATTTCGTTCTGAATCCAATGGACGGGGTGGATTTTCCAGAAAATGTTTCTGTGGGGCCCACCGACCACAACAGCGAAATTGTGCGAAAGGTTTCGCACATCCGCGAAAACCGACTTTTCCGGATGGTTTTGGCCCACCATCTTTGATCATATGGCAGATCTGAACCGTCTATCATGTAGAGGACCCAAGAAAGTACTAAGGGACGGTGTTTTTTTGGAATTTGAGCAAGGAAAGTGGCGTGTTTCGAGGCACCGAACTTGGCTGCGAAAATTACACTCCGTGTCCTGCTACAACTCTGTCACTGACTCCAGCCTTCCAGCAGCTATAAAAAGAGGTTTTTGGACATGGGGAGCATTCATTCAAGGTCTTGGGAGGAAGAACAGAGGGCTCGAGCTTGGGTTTCAACGTGGGCAGAGGAGAGAGAGAGAAGCTTGGTTTTTTCTTTCCCTTTTCTTTTCCTTTTCTTTTTCTCTTTATTTATTTGGATTGAGCCCATCCATGGCAGGCTAAATCCTCCTAGCTAGGGCTAGGAGGTGAAGCTTGTAGTGAGATGGGAGATTTGATTTTATTTTAATTTTAATTCATGAATTGACGTTGATTTTAGTTAATTAATATGGGAATGTTTTAGGTTTTTAATGGTCTGTTGTGACTGAAATTACAATGGGTCTGCAATGGCTTTGAATATTTTCGTTCTCTTTAATATTTATGATGTCAGGAAGCCCTGTTGTTCACCATAGTCTCCTGGGCATGGTTGGATGACGGTACCCTTCTTAACCTTCATACATATGATTGGTTGGTAATTAGTTTAATTCTGTTGTTTGCCATAGTCTGTGGGCATGGTTTGGTGATGGAATCCATTCTAATTCATAAACCTTTCATCTCTTTGAAAACTAGATCAACGCCAGTTCAGTAATTTTCATGATTTTTGATGCAAGCATAAATTCTCCCTGATCTCTACAAGTGGATCCTCTGAATCCCTAGTTCCCTTCCTCTGATTTATCTTAAGTTTAGAAAATTATTCCATCATTATTCCTCAATTTATACTTGATTTAGAATTCATCTTTTTCTAGTTCAATGTCTATTTAATTTTAGATAACGTACAAGTTACAGTCCCTTGGGATTCGACCTCGGTCTTACCGAGTTATTACTACATCACAACCCTGCACTTGGGGAGTGAACAAGTTTTTGGCGCCGTTGCCGGGGACTGTCGGCTACGTTTTTCTGAAATTAATTAATTTTGGGATTAGTTAAGATCAGGATTATTTTAACCGTAGATTTTTATTTTTATTTTCCTAATTTCTAGAAACTAACCTATTCTTCCTGTTTTGTAGGATTCTGAAATAGAAACTTCTAATTTGGTGATATTTTTTCTAATTTCTCTATTTTTTCTCTATTAGGGTTTTTAAAAATTTTCTAATCTTAGACTAACTGTTTTAGAAACTAATTTATTTTATTTTTTATTATTATTATTATTATTATTATTTTTTTTTTTTTTTGCAGGATCTTAATATAGGAATATCTAGTCTGGTACATTCTTTCTAAACTTCTCCTCTCTTACTTTCCACTTTGCTATAGGATCTTCTCTTCTATTTTTCATAGGATTAAATTCAGATTAAGGGTTTCATCATGCATATGCACGAGTGGCAACGTCAGTATGCTGAGAAGAATAACTTATTTTGGGATGATGATGATATAAATCAACCTATGTCTCAAAACTTTTCTGAAACAATCATCAAGAACCGATCAAAATATGAAAATCCACCGGTTAAGAAGTCCTTACGTGATTATATGCAGGAGAACAATTACACCCCACGGATTAACAAAACAGTACGTGAGTGTTGGGGTTATCATAACTATAGTTGTGAGAATTATTATCACTCATCCGATAAAACAATGCGTGATTGTATCATGAGTGATAATAAGTATTACCAACCAGCAGATTCTCCCACTTATGATCAGTATGACTATAACCAGTGGAAACATCAAAATTGGGAAAATGAACCAACTACATGTTATGATGATTATTCTCTTGGATCCCCTACCTTTGAAATCCATCCAGAAACGATCCAAGAGGATTCATATCAGCGTAATCTTTCAGCCTGTCTTGTGGAAATGAGAAAAGTAATGGAAACAATGAAAGGACTCGATGCGCGTCTTGATAGGATAGAGGAGGCTCGGTCATCCCAGCCACGACCTAATCTAAAAATACAATGCGAAGAAAGTGATCCGCACTCACTTTTAAAAGAATCTGGAATTTGGAATGAGGAGTTGGATTCCGTTAATGAGCATGTGGTTCAATTTTCCGATGAGTCAATCTCGATGACTGTCCGAAAGAATGGTGAAGATACATGGGTGTCTTTTAAATACATTGATGATGACACAGTTTCCTTACATGACACACAAGATTTCAATGATGAGGAAGAAGTTAGTTTATGCAAACCTCGACCCATGTTAGGTGTAGAATGTGAGGAAAGTGATCTCATTCCGAATGTGCACTGCACTGGACTAGACAATGATGCGTATTGGGATGATGGTCATGAATGTGCAGCCCAAATTCTCCCTGAATCAATCTCAAATCTGGTCCAGGTCAACGATCAAGACGTGCACGAAGTGATCGGTCAGGAAGATCTACTCCACTCATCTGACATGCCTGATTTAAATGTGGAGAATGAACCTCTTACAACCGACTCTTCTAACTCTTGTGAGGCATGTTTAGACCACTCCCTTGAATTGAATGATGATATGATTCGGGAGGAGGAGTTGCCCGCTACGACTCTGGAATTTGAAACCACTCAGTTGAGGCCACCATCTGAGCTGCAAACAATTGAGAATTCAGCGCCTCAATTGAGTAATTTCAATGAACAGAGTGATCACATCAATGCTTCACTTACTGATTTTCAATCTATCTGTGCAGGACTGGAGCAAGAGAGCGCACCTCCATCCACTTTCAAGGATGAGGGATTCTTTGCACAGATCATCACAAGCCACAAAAACGAGTCACACTCATCTGAATTTTCCAACTCGTGGGATTGCTTGGCACACTTTGCGGTTTCAAACGATTTCATGTTAAAAGACAAAGTGGATACCTTGCGAGACAACATCTCGGTAGTCATCACTGACCAAACGAACCCTTATTCTGAAACTCTCTCTTCCCCTGATCCTAAACGTCTACTAGTAGAAGAGGAAGAGCTGAATCTAGAACCGAAGTTTGGAGCTTCGAAATATGTTGAGACTACATTACTTTTTAAGAAGTTTTCTAAACTTTATTTACTTGTAGTCTTTGATTCACCATGCAATACTAACGCTGAAACTTCTTCTGTCGTAGGTGAATCGTATAAATTATGGATACCTCAAGCAATTCAATGGAAGATTTTTTATGAGGTACATAAGTCTCTCTGGAAAATCATGCTCCAGGGCGTCTAAGCCTATTGTAAAAAGGGCTTTTGGATGATCCTGTTGAGGAACTTACTGAGAAACTTATCAAGATATTGGCCGGAAGGGGAACCTTGAGGTATGATCGATTCAATGTTTGTGGGTAACATTACTGCAAACCCTCACGAGACTACAACTCGTCCACTAGGGGTAACCTAGGGGTTTAAAGGCTTGTTGCATACGCTAAATGCAATCGAGAGCACCTGCGAAAGTGGTATAGGTAGGATTTTATTTTTGTTATTTTTGTTCTGCTTTCTCTCTCATGCTGACAAGCTTCCATGCCATGATCTATTGGAAACTCTCTTGATTCGTTATTCAGGTACTATCTTCCCCTCACTTCTCATTTACTTTCGTTGTCCCATGTGCATTGCATGCTCATATCTTTTACATTGAGGACAATGTAGATTTTAGGTTGGGGGTGGGAGATTAGGTTTCCTAATCAGTATTTTCTTGGTCTTGAGCAACAATTGTGAAAAAAAATTTTGAATTTTTCTGAAAATTTTTATGAATTCGCAGTGATTTTGACAGATACCCCTAATTTAGATTTTCAAGGTACATAATGGTGGATTTATGACTCTTGGATTCCGGATCTGTTAGATTTCATAGTTAAGTGAATTATTAATCCATGATTAGAAGTTGTAAACATTGATTGAATCATGATTTCAGGACACGTCTTGCTGACACATTAAGATTTCAGTTCCATATCGAAGGATTAACTTGGTAATCACTAAGCACGAAGGGAACCAGTCTGAAATATCTTGCCATCAGGGTATAAAAATTGAACAGGTTGGGCAATTAGTCTTCACCATGGGTTTGCTCCCTACAGGTGAAGGTTTGATTCCCCAAGGTTAAACATTCAAAAAAAAAAAAAAAAAAAATTTTAGGTAATTGGTCTTTTGCCATAGGTTTGCTCCCTATTGGTAAGGATTTGATTCCTCTTTTTGGCATGACTATTAATGAAAAAATAAAAAGTTGAAAAGATCAAAAGATGAAATTTATGAGGCAAGTTTGGTTATCATGAATTCTCTTGCTGGTTACCAATGAGATCCTAAAATAACAAATTCAATCTTAATATGATTAGCTGAGATTACACTATACATCCATGGATCTCAATGTTTAAAATTTTTCTAATTGAAGGATTAATGCTTTACACTTGATTATGAAGTCTACGGTGCGCTTGAGCTCAAGAGAATACAATTTCTAACATTCATGAATATTAAATTTCTCGTATTTTGTTCAAAATCTCACTCGATTTCATAGAAAGTTCTCCTATAATTCTCAACTTATTTTTCGCATACTTTGCTCGGGACTAGCAAAATGCTGGTTGGGGGTTGTGTTGAGGGTCAAATATTGCATATTAGACCCCAGATATTATCTGGATTTATGAATATAATGCTGTCTAATGGCTCGTTTTCTCATTCTTATGTGGCAAAGTGATTTTATGAGCATAGATGGAAAAAGGACGTTAAAAGTTGAGATTTAACGATCTGATGATGCCAAAGTCAAGGGACACACTCCAGGGGACCAAGATTGACAAATATACACGGTCAGAAATCCGAGAAAAGTTAGAAATTGAAGCTCAAGTGGCCTGAAGGACGTCCAGAATGCAAGATCATGAGGTTCCCACCATCCGTTCGGCTCGAAACTTCATACGTCGCCTGAGGACCATAAATTAACCGTACATATAAAATTTCAGCCATTGAAGATCTCAGAAAGTACCCCAACTGACAGATCATCCCATAAACCATTGATTCTGGGCCCACCTGATATCTGGAACTGCCTCAAAATTATTATTGACGCCTTAAATGAGGAGTCAAAACAGATGGACGGTGCAGATTTCTCCAAAACAGTGCAATGGACCTCATATGAGATGAGCGTGTACAGTGCACATGTGCACTCGCCATGCATGGCAAGTGTCAGAGACGGCTTGACCGTCTCTGACCGAAAGAAAAAAAAAAAATTCGCAGCGGACGCACGCCGTTTTTTGCGAACGGTAGTGGGCCCCACTCATTGCTCGTATGGCCAATCTGATCCGTCCACCGTGTAGAGGGGCTCGAATACTATAAAAACATGCTGACTTTTTGTACCCATACGTACACACGTGAGCGATACAGGGGCCACAAAAGGGCTGCCCGGTAGCGTTCAAATATGATCTTTTAGTTATTTCTTCTCTGGGACACGTCAATGGACGTTCAAAACCACCCATTCTTGACTGAAATTTCGTTCTGAATCCAATGGACGGGGTGGATTTTCCAGAAAATGCTTCTGTGGGGCCCACCGACCACAACAGCGAAATGGTGCGAAAGGTTTCGCACATCCGCGAAAACCGACTTTTCCGGACGGTTTTGGCCCACCATCTTTGATCATATGGCAGATCTGAACCGTCTATCATGTAGAGGACCCAAGAAAGTACTAAGGGACGGTGTTTTTTTGGAATTTGAGCAAGGAAAGTGGCGTGTTTCGAGGCACCGAACTTGGCTGTGAAAATTACACTCCGTGTCCTGCTACAACTCTGTCACTGACTCCAGCCTTCCAGCAGCTATAAAAAGAGGTTTTTGGACGTGGGGAGCATTCATTCAAGGTCTTGGGAGGAAGAACAGAGGGCTCGAGCTTGGGTTTCAACGTGGGCAGAGGAGAGAGAGAGGAGCTTGGTTTTTTCTTTTCCTTTTCTTTTCCTTTTCTTTTTCTCTTTATTTATTTGGATTGAGCCCATCCATGGCAGGCTAAATCCTCCTAGCTAGGGCTAGGAGGTGAAGCTTGTAGTGAGATGGGAGATTTGATTTTATTTTAATTTTAATTCATGAATTGACGTTGATTTTAGTTAATTAATATGGGAATGTTTTAGGTTTTTAATGGTCTGTTGTGACTGAAATTACAATGGGTCTGCAATGGCTTTGAATATTTCCGTTCTCTTTAATGTTTATGATGTCAGGAAGCCCTGTTGTTCACCATAGTCTCC
Organism: Magnolia kwangsiensis; assembly: GCA_037074715.1. Lineage (NCBI taxonomy): Eukaryota > Viridiplantae > Streptophyta > Magnoliopsida > Magnoliales > Magnoliaceae > Magnolia > Magnolia kwangsiensis. The sequence continues at coordinate 80,438,816 of CM073586.1, read as the reverse complement.
TGGGCATGGTTGGATGACGGTACCCTTCTTAACCTTCATACATATGATTGGTTGGTAATTAGTTTAATTCTGTTGTTTGCCATAGTCTGTGGGCATAGTTTGGTGATGGAATCCATTCTAATTCATACACCTTTCATCTCTTTGAAAACTAGATCAACGCAAGTTCAGTAATTTCCATGATTTTTGATGCAAGCATAAATTCTCCCTGATCTCTACAAGTGGATCCTCTGAATCCCTAGTTCCCTTCCTCTGATTTATCTTAAGTTTAGAAAATTATTCCATCATTATTCCTCAATTTATACTTGATTTAGAATTCATCTTTTTCTAGTTCAATGTCTATTTAATTTTAGATAACGTACAAGTTTCAGTCCCTTGGGATTCGACCTCGGTCTTACCGAGTTATTACTACATCACAACCCTGCACTTGGGGAGTGAACATGCATCTATCTGAAATTTTGTAACTTGCAAGGTCCCTGTTCTGTCACTCGAAATGCATTTGGTGATCCAGTCCGTGCATCAGGTGGGCCATGCCAATCAGGGAAAAATGTACAGTAGTCATCACACAATGTAAGAAATTTCAGGAGTCACCGGTGTGATGCCATCTAGCTAACAATATTTTTTCATTTCCCTACTTTGGTGGGTCCTGCAGGGTTGGTGGCTGTCTGTGTCACTATATAAATTACGTCAAAAATGCGTCAGACAAAACGATGCCCATAGAATAAGATTTTGCAAAAGTCATCAAATCAGGTCGGTACTATAGAAATTCACCACCAGCTTGCTTAAGCAAAAAGTTACACGTATCAGATAATTTGGACCTCTAAATAGTGGCCCACTAGACCAACAATCCTAATCACCGTATATGTACCACATTTAAGAAATTTACCATTTACATTAAAGAGAGACTCCAGATCGGATTATTAGGATTATTTGGTCATCGAGGCTTTTGGGAAGTGACCCATTCCTTGCCAGGGCAAATGAGATGAAGCATACATGTTTATGGGAGAAATTGACCACTGTAAACGCCACCTTGTACCCAGCGTCTTTTCAAAGTGCTCCCAAACTTTGCTTTACCAAAGTAGACCATTCTGTACGGACACACTATTTGCATATGAAAATACCCCTGCATTCACTACCTATAGCTACGAATTATAACTGTAGCTAAAGATATTTAGCCACAGTTGATACAGGGGTATTTTTGTCCGCAAATAGTGTGTTCATACAGAATGTTCTACTTTGGTAAAGTAAAGTTTGGGAGCGCTTTGAACGCTGGGTAAAAGGTGGCATCTACAGTGGTTAATTTCTCTGTTTATGGTGGTACTTCGAATTGTGTCTCATCACAAAATCCATGGCACAAAAAACAATCCAGCTGGGTCCCATCAAGTGACCAGTTGCAATCAAAATCACCTTACATGTCTATGGTGGAGATTGGAGTGAACGAAATTTGAGATATCCTTGAGGGAGAGCTTCCCTTCCTTTGAAATATAGTAATCAAAAGTATCCTGCATTATCAAGGAAGGTGGCCCAGTGCATTGATGCCGTGGAAGCTACAACATTAGCAGCTTCTTTATCCTTCCACATTATCACCATTTTCAGTTGTTGGACATTTCCACATTACCAAGAAAAGATGGCAAAGCACTTCTCTCTGCTTTTGTTCAAATAATGCTGTGAAACATGAATTCTCAATTTCACCACAATTGACCCCCTGTTGTTCAGTCCACTCATGGATGGAGCTCACTTGATTGCATGGTCAGATGATCAAGATCACTCAGCCTGAAAGACTCACTAATGGGAGAATCCTATCTACTCAATATTCTCTGTTGAATGTGTACTTTAAGCTAATTTTTATCATTAGCTGTTCATTTGAAGGCTGTTACTTGAATGTATAGGATCATCCAATTGATGTCATATTTATACAGTTCCCATTAACCATAGTAATCATGAAATTGATGGATCAGATGATTTACCTCCAAGCCACAATGGCCTAGTCCAACAATAGATACTCAAGCATAAGGGCAGGCTCCAATTAGAAAATGGGCCAATAGGCCTTTTACAATCTATTTCAGGGACCATTTTTAGTACGAAAGGCAAATGTTTGTCTAAGTAGTTGGAGTAGAAGTTTCTATTTATTTCAGAATGCATAGTAAGCAGCTATCCAAGTCTTAGTATTAATTGTTATGCTTGTTACAGGTAATCAAATGGCCGGCTTGGTTTTTTGTCAATTAAAAGGAATCCATCTGCCATTGTATTTATTGTTTGGCTGGATATCTCTCTGCCAAGATAACAGGCTACGTGAATTTAATTAGAAAATTCAATACAAGATTAGGGATTAAGCCATATTGTAAGAATTCTAAGTTGGGCTTTATTGATCAACGGTCTAGATCACCCTAAGGGTAGGATAGTATGATCGGGAGTAATAGTGGACCCCATTCAATTATGATTTATCTAAAATCATGTAAGGGGTGGTGCACTACAACTATGTCACACGCACAATGTTATAGTTGGATTGGAATTGACAAATTCACGTGGACCTTAAGGGAGAGGAATTTCAATGGGTTTAAAACTCTCAACCCTTTAAACTATATAAACAAGGCTGGGTTGTAATACCCTGTACCAATGGTACACGGGTGTTACCTTTAAAACCCACATCAACTTAAATCAAGGTGGGTTAATCAACTGGCTTGAACATGACGCATGTAGGATGGAGATTTCAGTCGAAATTAAAGTCATCCATCCGGGTCCTCCAGGAGCCAGAACGCACCCTACAACATGCAAAGGGTAAGATTACCTGAACACTTTAAATTAAAGCATTATGTTAATGGAATATTGCTACAACACACCTGCCACCCACACTTAACAATTAGTTGGTGACAAACCAGGCCTTTATCACAACCAGCACCTCATATTAACCGTTGAAAACGAGTATCAGGCCCATCCACTTGATAGATCACAACATGTAGGCCAAAAATAGCTCAGAGAGAAGTGTAACGGCCCATCTGGGCCACACCGTCAGCCCAAGGTGGTTAGGGACCCCTGCTAAGGGTCCCCAAGTGAGAATGGACGGTGTGGATTGGAGCACTAGCTTCTCAGCGGGCCCCTACACAGTGCATGTACCTTGAGAGTGCACGTACACGACATGCGGTGGATCCATAAGATTGGTCAAACACCTTTGACCGATCCTCACTCGAAAAAAATTGCAAAATGGCATTTTCGCGCCATTTTAAAGGTTTGAACGTGGGATCTTCAAGCCCCTAGGTGGCCCACCACGGCCACTTTCCGAGCCATCTAAACCATTCATTTTCTCCATGGGGCCTGACTTAACAAAACCATATAGCCTCTTGGGCCGTTGTAAACGGACGAGATAGATAGGTCGCCACCGTCCATTGTACTACACGTGGTGGAAATCCGCTGTCTGGAACCCATCTGTGATCGCCTGGACGGTTCACGATCGGTCCGATCATGCAACCCCAGCCGTTCATTTTCCTGTTGGAAGCACGCTTCTCCTATTGCCAAAAACGGCCAAACCGGACCTGTGGAAGAGAGAGAGAGAGAGAAGCTTTCCTCTCTGGGAAAGACAAGGGCTGGCGCGATCTTGACCGTCCGCTGTAGGGAGAAATCTCCACCATTCATGCCCTCTCTCCCTCAGCTATAAAAGGGTACTGTAGCCCTTGGGATTGACACCAAGAGAAAGAGAAAGAGGGGAGGAAAGAGATTTTAGAGAGGTAGAAACAGAGAACTGTGAGCTGAGAATGTGAGAGGACGAGAGAGACAGGCCTTGGTGCCGCACTGCGTCGACCCGGCCCGAGCAGGTTGAGTCGAGTCAGTGCAGTCCGGTCGAGTCTAGTTGAGAAAGAGAGATAGGAGAGAGTGAGGGTGTGGCCGTGAGCAGAGGGTGGACTCAGTGCACCCTGCACCGTCTCAGCCGTGAGAAACTGGGCTGAGTCGGGTCAATGTGACCATAGTTGCACCACAAAGAGAGAGAAAGAGAGTGGAAGGAAGAGAGAAGGGAAACAGGGGAACCGACCCAGGTGAGATAGGCTGCAACCGTTCCAGGGGAACACGTTTTCCTCTTGCTCGTTTCTCATTTCCTGATAGCCCCTCCTCTAGTTGCTTCTCATTTTCCTCTATAGTATTAGCTAGTAGTAGGTGATGTCCACCTGGAAACAAATAATGGCTGAAATCAGACCGAGAGAGAGAGTGGAAGACGACCCAGTCTCAGACCGAGATCGAGCCAATCAATGGCCGTGGGACGATCTGAGGAAGTGGTGTTGATGGGTCCCTGTTTTGGGCTGGGACTGAGCCAACGAATGGCCCTGTTCCGGGCTGAAATCCGACCCAACCAGAGCCTCCATTTCGGGCTGAGATCCAGCCAAACAATGGCTGGGATCGAAGCCAACCGAAGCTCTGTTTGGAGCTAGTGGCACGTGTTGCAAACAGGCTATGCAACGGCCCTGTTCGGGAGCTGAAACCGACCGAGCAATGGTTGGGTTTCAGTCAGGCAACGAACCTAAATAGTAGTCGTATGTCAGGCCAAGGTCGAATAGTGTGGAGCCCTGATTATGTGTTGGGGACAAACCAAGAAATGCACCCCCCCCCCCCCCCCCCCCCCCCTCAGCTGCTGCTAAGTGCAGTCCACCACTGGTCTTTATCAGGTCCTGCTTGGGGCCGAACCATGATCTGTATGGTCCTAGCTTGGGCTGAAAAAACGGCCAGGATCGGACCATTTTCGAGCTGAAAATCAAAGCTCGGAACAGCACCTGCAGCATGCGGCAGAAAGTCTGTTCCACGTCTGAAGGTTGGTGGGCTGCGGTAGCTCTGGGCCTCACCAAAGATGCAGGTGGGCCTCACCAATTGTGGTGGGCTGTGCTGGAGGCGGGCCTCACTAAATGTAGGAAGACTGACCGTGGGTCCTGCATTGACCATGGGCCCCACCAACTAATGGTGGGCCACCCCGAGCGGCACAGGTTGGGACCGTCCATCAAGTGACGGCAAATCCAGACCGTGCATCAGTAGCCCTCCAGTGCTGGACGTTACCAGTTAGACACCAAGTGTAGTTTCTTTTAAAAATATTTCTATACCTACGTAGATATATGCATATATACATGTGAATGAAGGTACCATAAGTTATGGGCCCCACCATGGCTTGGGCCATACCCAACCGTCCACCCATCTGGATGGGGATGTGGGACCCACCTTACACATGATACACATGCAGGGGAGGGGTGCGCTGTAATGTCCAGACGCTGGACTCCCTCTTAAGAGTATATTAGTCTATATATTCATAATATATTGCATACGTATGTACATATATGTATACGTTGGGAATTATGTGGGACATACGTACTTGTGAAACCCACTTTGTACACGTTGGATTGTAGACCGACCAGGGTCTGAACGTGGTGCACCTGGACGCACATCCACTCTGTTCACATGTGCTCCTGTGATGCAGGTATAATGAATATGGTATGAACATACATACCGTATGATGCTAATATAATATACACGTTGTATACTACATGATACGTCCATAATGAATATAACGTATGCGCATAGACCGCATGACACAAATGTAATATACATAATGTATACGTAGATGCACTATGTGATGCTAGCTCGTCCATAAGTTGGCAGGCTTGACCCTTTGGTTACAGCCCAAACAACCTCGTTTTAGGGCCTTCCAACTCTTCACCTATCCTCATTGTCTAAAGAAATAAATTCACACGGGGAATTACGTATACGGTGTAGATTCGCTATCTTCTCAAGGGAACTCGTAGCAAGAGATGAGCTACAACAACTTGTCTGATGACTTCCCTCCCTTAAGCTTTCTATCCCCAATTAGACTAGAAATAGTAGTTTTAGTAGTGTAAATGGCTAACTAGACTAATGATGAATTGTGTATGGAAATAAACTGTATTCACTTGATATATCTGTTCAATATGATAATCCTCATACTTACTATTGTTTAGAATATTTATTTCTTTGAACTGCCTAAGTGAATAATCCAATCATTTATGCCATGTATCTTATGCGATTTCAGTTGTTGTTCCTTATTTCCCTTCAAAATTATGATACATGTTGCTATGACACACATATTGCTAAAATCTCTCCATGGGAATTCCTATCAAAGGAGAGTCCATGCTTGGGGTGTAACTAGATTAGTTGTGATCTAAGTAGGCCCCTGACATGGAGGTTTTGGTTGTGGTATTTGACCCTGGGGTTTACCATCCATGTGGGGCTTCACCTATTTGACTTGGGATGAACTTCACAACTTTTCTAAATACCGTTGTTTATTCATCTTTGCACTATTCATGCCATCATATTTAGTCGCCACATTTGGTAATTTCAACGTTTCATTCCCAGTCGGCATTGGTGGTGGCCCCTTTATGTTGAATTGATTGGCCACATGTTAGTGGGTACTACACACACCCTAAGACGGCAGTCTCATGGGCCGGGGATGGTGGTAATGGAACACTATGCTCGAGCTGTCGGCCTACGCTGGGCTCTGCGCTCCCCATAGTGATCGTGATCTTATTCAAAAATGGGTTATTGCGATTGGACTAATAATGGGATGACAAATCATGCATGCATAGCATACTACGACGGCTTGGATCATTATGCCCATACGATTACGCCGCGTGTTGCGCTAATGACCAGCCGATCGATTTATGATGATGACTTGGATCCTCATGCCCATGCGATTACGCCAAGTGTTGCGCTGACGACCAGTCACATCCATGGGTGACGACCCCAATGTCTGTTTGAATATTTTTCCCGAGACATAGGCCGTTTGGATGTTTTCCTCGGGTCAACATTGCATTAATGCATCTATGCATTTAAACAAGACTACATATACTATGTTTTGGATTACTTGTGTGCTTTTATGTTATTCCTTGTTTAGGGCGGCGGTGTGTAATCTTGAGGGGAGATCACACTGAGCTGGCCACTCATTCATCGATATTCAACAGTACAGAGGATACAGGGACAGATGGACTTTCAGCAGAGCAGGAGGTGACCGAGGTCGAGGAAGAGGCCTACGATGAGGAGCCATACCAGGAGGCGACAGCCTACTATGGGCTAAACCAGTAGTTTAATCATTTATTCTATTTCAGTACATTCGGGTTTTAATGAAACTTAAGGTTTTGAAAGTGGGCCCCTAGCTGGGTGGGCCCGAATATTGTTCCTATTTTTAGGTCATATCTATGATATGTTTTTCATTTCTGCTATATCGCACTTTGATTTATTGGTTTGTGGTCGTTATCATTAGCTAACTCCTGGGTTCTTGAAATTTGAGTCGTGTAGTCGGGTTCTAAAAATCAGGGCGTTACATGGATCCCCAAGCCTACACACAACTGAAGCTTCAATTCCCATCCCGGTTATTTTCTAAAGAGTGTAAGGTGTGGAAGATTGCGACATCAAGTATACAACGATGGTGTCTTAATCAGGTACGAATTTTAATTAAGGTTTCTTCGATGCATTACACGATCCTTTTAATTTTGCAATCAGAGTCTATAGTTGGTAACAGAGCCAACTTTGCATAGGCTATGGAAGATTGGTTTAGTATTAATTGTTATGCTTATTATAAGTAATCAAATAGCTTGGTTTTTTTTTGAATTAAAACGAATCCATTTACCATTGTATTTATTGTTTGGTTAAATATCTCTCTCTGCCAAGATAACATGATACGTGAATTTAATTGGAGGATCCAATATCAAGATTAGGGATTAACCCATAAATCCTAATTTTGGTGGGCTCCATGCCCTCCACTTCATATTTGTACATGTGGAGTAGCATTTTCCTAGATTAATCACACTATACATATATTAAGGATGTGTGATTGTATCTGCCCAAGAGAAGCTGTGTGATATTACAGCTAAAGTCTAGCTACATTTTATTCCGTTTCATGTGTTAAATTATTTCCTCCCTGTATTTGTTAGCATTGAGACATTGATTTGTAGAATTCCTACAAGCAACTGCTCGTATATTCTAAATGTGAATGCAAACTTTTCTTTATGCTTAATTTGTTTCTCTTCTGTCGTAATGCTCACTCAGAAAGAAAGAAAAATTATACATGAATTTTGGATCATCTTTCAATATGAACACATGGGATTTCAGAAAACAAGTACTAAACTTGGATTACAAAAACTGGGGTGTTGCAGATGAGTTATCTATAATTCTTCATTAGAAAAATGAATACGATTACTCGTTTATATTAAAAAGAGGCTGGAGATTGGATTGCTAGCTAAGATTGTTTGATCTTTTAGGCTGTGGCCCATCCCAAGCAAGGCACATGAGATGAAGCATACGTGTCTAAAGTGGTACCTCAAATTTGTTGGGATTTATGCTGCGGAATCATACAAATATGGATTTAGGATAGCAATCCAAGAGCACTAAGCAAATACAAAATAACACAGAGATTTAACATAGAAAACCCTTGCGAGAAAAAAACCACGGCACAAAGTGATATAATTCTACTATAAAAGCATATATTACAAAGATAAAAGACTTACCCAGCTTGAGCAATCCTCAAACCTCTCTTTTCTCCACCCCTTGAAACCCTAGAATGCCTTAGAATTCCCTCAGAATACATCCCAGTCCTGCATACACCCTTTATATAGGTTTAGAAAGAAGTCAAAATGGAATAGGAAACAAATTTCACAAAATCTGCGTTTCTGCAGAAAATATGCGTAAAAATGACAAAAACAGTCCAGTGACCGAGGCTGAAAATCTCAAAAATACTCGATGGCATCGACCGGCTTTCATGTCATCGAATTGGCTTCGATGACATCAGACTGGTTTGATGCCATCGAACAGTGAAGAAACAGATTTAAGATATCTGTTATCAACAATCTCCACCATGTCCTCAATCTTCAAACGTGTTACTTCCTATCATCTTCTCTTATCTCTGTATTACATCATAGCTTCATTAACGCTTCTCGTGCACACTCCATCCTTCTTTTACGTCATCGCCAAGCCCAGAGAAGTTGCACAGAACTTGAACTTCTCTGTAGGAACGACCTTGGTGAGTAAGTCTGCTGGATTTACGTTGGTGTGAATCTTCTCCAGTGTTATGCCTCCTTCCTCAAGCACATGTCGGATAAAATGGTGACGAATATCAATGTGTTTAGTACGTGAGTGATAAACATAACTTTTAGCCAAATTGATAGAGCTTTCACTATCACAGTTAACCGGCACGGCCTCTTTCTGAAGTCTCAACTGATTGATCATGCATCTGAGCCAAATACCTTCTTTAAACGCTTCTGTCACTGCCATATATTCTGCTTCGATCGTAGAAAGAGCCACTATGGACTGAAGCTTTGATGTCCAACTGATTGCTCCACTTGCCATTACAAACGAGTATCTTGAAATTGAGTTTCTGAAATCCACATCGCCTGTGTAATCTGAATCCACATACCATACTAAATTTTTCCCTGTCTTCTCAAAAGTTACGATGTAGTCTTTTATACCTCGAATATATCAAAATAGTCATTTCACCACTTCTCAATGTTGCTTGTCGAGGTTTGACATGTATCTTCTCAAAACACTGACTGCCTATGAAATATCTGGTCTCGTACAGACCATGACATACATTAAACTGCCAACCGTATTCGAATAAGGCATATGAGACATAACCTGTTTTTTCTCATTTGATTTAGGACAATGTTCTAAGGAAAGCTTGAAGTGAGCTGCATGGAGAACGCTCACTGGATTTTCCCGGTCCATCCCATGCTTGATCAGCACCTTTTCATAGTATTCTTCTTGTGATAACCAAAGTATGCTCCTCTTCCAGTCTCTATGAATATTTATGCTGAGAACCCTTTTTGTAGCCCCCAGATCTTTCATTTTAAATGTCCCTGATAACTAAGTCTTCAGTACGTTGATTTCAGACATATCATGATAACCAATCAACATATCATCAACATAAAATACTAGGATGATGAATTTGCCATCACTCAGTGTCTTGTAATAAACACAGTGATCGTATTCACTCCGAGTAAATTTCTGACTTAACATGAAAGAATCAAATTTTTTATACTACTACCTAAGCGACTGTTTCAGGCTGTACAACGACCTCATTAACCTGCAAATTTTTTTCTTTGACCATTTAATTTCGTAGCCCTTTGGTTGCTTCATGTAGATCTGCTCTTCCAACTCCCTGTGCAGGAATGCAGTCTTAACATCCATTTGTTATAGCTCGAGATCGTATTGGCAACCAGTGCCAACATGAATCTAATAGACATTTGCTTAACCACTAGTGCGAATATTTCGGTGAAGTCGATTCATTCTCTCTAAACATAACTCTTCGCTACCAACCTTGCTTTGTATTTATCATATTTCTTTTTGAATAACCACTTGCATCCAATTGCTTTTCGACCTACCTGAAGCTTCACTAGCTCCCATGTGTGGTTTTTGTACAACAACTCTATTTCATCGTCCACAGCTGCATTTCACTTTTTTGCATCAGGCCACTAAGAGCCTCTTGAGTAGTAGACAGGTCCCTCTCATCTGTAACGAAGGCATATACAATATTAGAGTCGTCCCTGTATCTTGCCGGTAACCTGCGATCACGCAGTGGGTTTCTTCTTATAGGTGGCTGCTCTACCTGATCCTGTACCTCTGTCGCGCATATGTCTCTGCTTGAGTATCATCTGTGTCAATTTGGACGTCTAAGATCAACCCTTCAAGTTCCTCTTTCTCCACCTGATCATTCTTGCGAAATATGAAGCTTTCATCAAATATAATGTCACGGCTAGTGATGACCTTGCGTGTGACCTTGTTAAATAACCTGTAACCTTTCACACCAACATCATAGGCAACAAAAATATACTTTTTGGCTCTATGGTCTAGCTTATCTCTCTCAACTGACGATACGTGAGAATAAGCCTCACAACCAAATATGCGCAAATCTGAGTAGTCCAACTTATGACCACTCCATACTTTCTCTGGGATTGTACATTCAATTTCTTTAGAATGAGAGCGGTTCACCAAATAGCAAGTCGTATTGACGACTTCTGTCCATAGGTCATTGCCCAACACAATATTACTTAACATGCATCTCGTCTTCTCCAAAAGAGTCCAATTCATCTGCTCAGCCACACCATTTTGTCCGAGTGTGTGGCGCATTGTATTGTGTCTAATGATCCATTCATCCTTGCAATATTTATTAAACTCAGTGGAAGTAAATTCTCCACCATTGTCAGTCCTTAAAACCTTTATTTTTCGCCCTTACTGTTTTTCCACCATTGCCTCCATTATTTGAATATGCTGAAAACTTCGAATTTACATTTCATGAAGTAAACTCAAACTTTTCTAAAGTAGTCGTCAATGAATGAAACAAACCACGATGACCCATCAATGGAAACCTTTCGCAATAGCCCCCATACATCAGAGTGCACATAATTAAGCACTCCCTTACATACATGTTTTCTAGATTTAAAAGACAATTTGAATTGTTTACCATATATACAATGCACGCATATATCTAAATCAAAATTTTTAAAAGCTGGAATCAAACATTGATTAAAAAGTACTTTCATACCCCGCTCGCTCATGTGGCCCAGACGAGCATGTCACATATGTACAAATGTGAAATCTACAACTGTTGTTGCTGCTCCACCTGCTAAAGTGCTCCTGATCAACATGTAAAGGTTTTCCTGTCTTTGCGCTCTCGTAACCATGAGTGCCCCTTTTGAAACTTTAAGGATACCATCAATACCAGTGAACTTGCACCCTATAGCCTCGAGTGCACTTAGAGAAATTAGATTTTTCTTCATATAAGGAACGTGCTTGACATCAGTCAAGGTACGCTCCATCCCTTCAAACATCTTGATGCTCACTGCACCAATAGCCACAACATTACAGGCATTATCATTACCTATAAAAACTTGTTTACGATTGCATTTTCTGTAATTGACCAACCAAATTCGATGAGGAGTCATGTGATATGACACTCCTGTGTCGAGGATCCACTCATCTCCATGATTATTGTGCAAGTGCCCGATCATGTACACAGACAGTGCATCACCACCACTTGTCTCTTCATCAGATGTGACAACATTGACCTCCTTGGAAGAAGCTGATGAATTTTCTTTCTTCGCTTTATGATTGATACAATCCTTCTTCATGTGTCCAATCATCCCACAGTTCCAGCATTTTAGTTTTCCTTTGTCGTTGCCCTTGGATTTGGATCTAGGTCTTGAAGATCCTATACTTCACTCAGAATTCATGCCTCTCATAATCAGTGCATTGGAAGATGTCCCCATGTGGCCGTTTAGCTTGCTCATAGCCTTCCCTTGAAGGGTTGAGATAACGGTGTCGACACTTAGAGTTTTATTTGCGGTGCACATTGCGTCCTTTAATGACTCATATGATCCCGGAAGAGAATTCAACCACATACATGCTTGTTCTTCATCTTTAATCACTTCTTCTATATCCAGTAATTTGCAAACTAATTTATTAAAGTTGCTAATGTAGGCCTCCAAATCTCCACCCTCTGCCAACTTGAAGTTATACCATTGTACCTTCAAGTGTAGGCGATTTTCAGAGAATTTTTTTACATAGATATCCTCTAACTTCACCCATAACTTAGCCGCAATTTTCTCTCTCAAAACATTATAGAGAACCTCATCTGTGAGACATAAATAGATGGAGGCTAAAGTATTACTATCAAAAGTCTCCTATTCTTCATCTTTCATAGTCGATTTTCACTTATCAAGAGCCTTAACTTTGCCTTATTTAGTTAGTAGACTAATCATCTTAATCTTCTATAACTAAAAATTATTTTTGCCAGAGTACTTCTCAATATCAAACTTGGTGTTTCCCATTATTGTTAATCCTGCATATTTAGATCTGTGCCCTAACAATATCTCTGATACCACTTGTTGGGATTTATGTTGCCGAATCACACAGATATGGATTTAGGATAGCAATCCAAGAGCACTAAGCAAACACAAAATAACATAGAGATTTAACGTGGAAAACCCTTGCTGGAAAAAACCATGACACAAAACGACATAATTCCACTATGAAAGCACAAATTACAAAGATAGAGGACTTACCCGGCTTGAGCAATCCTCAAACCTCTCCTTTTCTCCACCCCTTGAAACCCCAGAATGCCTTAGAATTCCCTTAGAATACATCTTAGTCTCGTACACACCCCTTTATATAGGTTTAGAAAGAAGCCAAAATAAAATAAGAAACAAATTTCACAAAATCCGCATTTTCGCAGAAAATCTGTGTAAAACCTTCGATAACATCGAACTACCTTCGATGTCATCGAAAAATGACAAAAACAGTCCAGCGAGTGGGGCTAAAAATCCTGAAAATACTCGATGACATCGACTAGCTTTGATGTCATCGAACTGGCTTCGATGACATTGGAGCTAGTTCGATGTCATCGAACAGTGAAGAAACAAATTTAAGACATTTGTTATCAACAAAATTGTGTTCCATCACCAAACCCATGGCACAAAAACCTAATCAAATGGGTCCCATCAAGTGACCAATTGCAAATCACGATCACCAAAAATGTGTATGGAGGTTGATGAACACAATTTTAGGTGTCTTTGAGGGCGATCTTTCTTTGAAGAGAAATTTAGGACTGTGGACCCTACCTTTTATCCATCTATTCTTATGAAACAATACAAACTTTGTTTTGCAACTTAACCTGCTCGTATGGACAGCGAATTTGAGGACAAAAATACCCCTCCTTTCACGGAAACGGATTGGGTACTCCGCCTGCCACCAGCCAATGGCGGATGGTCGGTGGTCTGTGGGCCCCACCATAATGTATGCTTTTCATCCATGCTGTCCATATATTTTTCCAGATCCTTTTATGGTATGAGACCAAAAATGAGGTATATCCAAATCTCAAGTGTACCACATTACGAGAAACAGTGTTGAATGAGTGTCAACCATTAAAAACTTTCAGGGGGCCCACTGTGATGTTTGTGAGAAATCCTCCAGTCTAAGTTCATTCATAGGGTCACAAAGACTAGGATGAAGAGGAAAAACTAGGATGAAGAGGAAAAACAATTTTCCAATGATCCAAAACTTCTGTAACCCCTAAAAGGGTTTCAATGGTAGACGTTCAATTCCCAACTGCCTTTTACAATGTGGTCCACTTGATATTTGGATCTATCTTATTTTTCGTCTCGAGCCTTAATAAGAGCTTGCCAAATAGATGGATGGTTTGGATATAACACAGACATTTTTTTTATTTTTTTTAATTACAGAGAGAACTTTTTCTCCTTTACATTTTTCTCTAATACATAATTATGTAAATATGTATATATATAAGTATATAAAAATATTTTTCTATCTTTTAATTCATTTCTTTGTTTATTTATTTAACAAGCATATCTCCTAAATTAGAATGATTTTATTTTTTATTTTTTATTTACACGTACACACACACTAGTGGAATTTCACCACCTATGGATACTCGAATGCTTGACTGGGTGTTGAAAATCCTAATAGTCTACCACCTGAGTGAGAGTAAAAATCTAAACTAGAATGATTTACTTAACGTAGCACATATGATTTTGGGTAGGAGAAGCTAATTTAGCCAACCAACCTAGTTATTTTCCAAGATTCCATCGGGTCGATGGTGGAAAATCCATTTCATTCACTTCGTGGTCAATTTCAATCACTTCGCGGTTAAACTGGCCAAACTAGAAATTGAGCGGGCCAAACTGGAAAACTGAAAATCGAGTGGGACAAACTGGAAATTGAGTGGGCCAAACTGGAAATTGAGCGGGCCAAACTGGAAAAGTGGAAATTGAGCGGGACAAACTGGAAATTGAGTGGGATAAACTGGAAATTAAGCGGGCCAAACTGGAAAACTGGAAATTGAGCGGGCCAAACTGGAAAACTGGAAATTGAGTGGGATAAACCGGAAATTGAGTGGGCCGAATTAGAAATTGAGTGGGACAAACTAGAAATTGAGCGGGACAGGCAAGCGTTGGATATACATTGTTGAGGTTTACCGTAATCTTGGAGTGCAGAAAATTTTCATGTCTGTGCATTTCAGTCTGAGTTCATTCTCTAATCATGATGGCCTTGGGAGGGTTGATTCGAGACATGAAAATTTTCTGCACTCCAAGATTACTGTAAACCTCAACAATGTATATCCAACGCTTGCCTGTCCCGCTCAATTTTCAGTATGGCCCACTCGATTTTCAGTAAATATACTATGCATAGGTACTTTTAGATTACGGGGGATTCTGAATCCAGGGTGCCAAACACAATAAAAGGATTTCAAAACTAGTTTGTCCCACTTAATTTCCAATTTTGGCTCGCTCAATTTTCAGTTTGCATCGTTCAATTTCCAGTTTGGCCCGCTCAATTTCCAGTTTAGCCCGCTCAATTTCCAGTTTACCCCGATGGGTTGCATTGCCTTCCGAAAGTATTTGAATCATAAAAGGTTGGATGTTTGGTGCTGTTGTACTTGACGCAATCAACAACACCACATGAAACGGGCCATTTATACATCTCCGCAGTGACAATATGGATATCTCCAAAGTGTAGTCCAGGAGCCTTATATACTAATATATTTCCTGAGATTTGCCCATTATTTCTGTATTTTAGTGAGAAATAAAGCATGAAAATGCTAACTAGGTAACAAATGCAAACATATCACATTAGTCTAAAACAATCAGAGGAATCACATAAATAGAGTAATATAGCAAAAAAATTACATACAGAATAACACAAACTTCATTAGCTTTTAGCATTCCAGTCGGATCTGTAGTTCCTAGCAAATAGTAGCACTCACTGGCATGAAGCCTTCCTCCCTTGAGACTTTTCAATTCTTCTCTCATTAGCACTGACAAATGAGCTTTTAAATATGGTTCATCAAAAGGAATTCCACAGAGAATCATTCTCAATGCAAGAAAATCATTCATGTCACCGTGATTCAATGTAGTTGCAATTGTAAGGACTAGTAATTAGTAGAATTTATCATAGAGGGTGTAAAAAATATATTTTTTTTAAAGAAAAAATTGCCCAAAGAACACTTTTTAGGTTATTCAGCTGGAAGAAGTGGATGACAACATGTTGAAGCAATATGGAAAAACTACATCAGATTTCTACACATTGAAAAGGGAGAAGGATTTGTTTTTTGAAGAGAAGGAAAAGTTAGTGAAGGAGAGAGGAGTTTAATAAGGAGAAGGAAGATTGTATGATGGAGGAGGAGGGTGAGGAGTTGAAGAGAGGGGAAGAAAATGATATTAAAGAGAAAGAACGCTTCATGCATGGGGAATTCGATGTGCACTCGTTTGGTATCACCAAGGGTAATGTATTAGATGCATCTACTTCTCATCCTGTCTATCAGAGGAGACCCAAAAGGGTATTGAAGCTATCAATTTATAAGGTTTCCAGTTTGGCCCACTCAATTTCCAATTTGGCCTGCTCAATTTTCAGTTTGTCCTGCTTAATTTCCAGTTGACTCGCTCACTTTCCAGTTTGGCTCGCCCAATTTCCAATTTGGCCCGCTCAATTTCCAGTTTGACCACAAAGTGATTGAAATTGACCACGAAGTGAATGAAATGGATTTTTCACCATCGACCCAATGGAATCTTGGAAAATAACTAGGTTGGTTGGCTAAATTAGCTTCTCCTACCCAAATTCATATGTGGTACGTTGAGTAAATCATTCTAATTTGGATCCTTACTCTTGCTCGGGTGGTAGACTCTTAGGAGTTTCAACACACGGTCAAGCGTTCGATTATCCATAGGTGGTGAAATTCCACTAGTGTTAGTGTGTAGGAGTGTATGTGTGTAAAAAAAATTTAAAAAAAAACTTCATTCTAGTTTAAGAGATATGCTTATTAAATAAATAGACAAAGAAATGAATTAAAAGATAGAAAAATATTTTTATATACTTATATATACATATTTATATAATTATGTATTAGAGAAAAATGTAAGGGAGAAAGATTTCTCCCTGTAAAAAAAAAAATAATAATAAAAATAATAAAAAATCTGCCAGTCTGTCGCGGCAGCGGAAGTCTGTGAGTGTTTTTTTTGCTGCTTTGCTTCTGTGGGTCCCATCATGAGGTCTGTGTTATATCCAAACCGTCCATCTATTTGGCTAGCTCATATTAAGGTTTGAGACAAAAAATAAGATAAATCTAACTATCAAGCGGACCACACTGTAAAAGGCAGTGGGGAATTGAACGTCTACCATTGAAACCCTTTTAGGGGTTACAGAAGTTTTGGATCATTATGAAATTTATTTTTCCTATTAATCTAGGCCTTTATGACCTTATGAATAGATTGAATGGAAAATAAATGTAATGGCGGGCCCTACAAAATTTTTAACGGTGAAAATCAATTTTCCTGCTGCTCTTTGTGGTGTGGTCCAATTGATCTTTGGATATGATTTTTTTTTTGGATAATGCTTCAAAATGATCTCGAAATATGGATGAACGTTGTGGATATAATAAATACATAGCTGTGGGGCCATGTAACTTTGGTCTCTTTTGAACCGTTCGTACAACTCTCGGTTGGAAGGGCGTCCGCGCTCGTCTTCAGAAGGAAGGGAGGGGTATTTTCGTCCTCAAATTTGCTGTCCGTACGAGCAGGTTTAAGTTGCAAAACAAAGTTTGTATTGTTTCGTAAAAACAGCTGGATAAAAGGTGGGGTCCACAGTCCTAATTTCTCTTCTTTGAAACAAGAGCAATTAAAAGTCAGTCAACATCCTGCGTTATTAAAGAAGGTGGCCCACCAGCTTGATGTTATGAAATCACCAGCTTTGACAGCTTCTTGATGCTTTCCATTTGATTTCTTTGTTCTTCTATTTTGACTCTCATTTCTACCACTTTATGGAAAATAGCGTACATGGGCCACAGTTTCATCATTCCACCTTACACATTATCACCATTTTCTGTTATGGGGCCTACCTGTGTGGAGAGAAAAGTGTTTGAGAGAGAGAGAGAGAGACAATTCCTTCTCCCTTTTAATGTTCTTATTCCCTTTTTTTTTCTTCTATATCATCACAAGTGTGGTGTGGTAAACCGGTGTGGACGGCTTGCATCATCATCTGCCCCTACTAGGGGATTTGACGGTGCTCTTTGGACTCTGTCTACCTCCATTGATAGATCGGGGAGATACCTCTTGATTTAGAGGATCGGCATCGGGTTATTCATTGCAGAAATCTGTCCACACGGTCCTGATTACACCAAGGTAAGATCTTAACCATCCATGTTAAATCATTGTTAGAAATTTGATCTTATCTCACATGGAGTGCTCCTGGGAATTGGTTCATTAAAAATACTGGGTTTTAATTAGTTGTGTTTATACCTAAAGAATCCAACACCATCTCACCCAACGATGGCCTGCCACCTGTTGCTCAGTCCTTTCATGGATGGAGCCCACTTGGTTGCATGGTCAGATGACCAAGATTACAATCCCAACTACTCGATATTCTGTGTTGAATGTGGAGTTTTGGCTAATTTTTATCATTACCCGTTTGTTTGAAGGCTGTTACTTGTATGGATAGGAATGTCTTGATGTCATATTTTTAGACAGTAGCCTGTCAACTATGGGGTTCGGGAGATTGACGGATCCGATGATCCACCCACAATCCACGTGGGCCTAGTCAAATAATAGATACTCAACCATGTATATGGGCTGGCTCCAAATAGAAAATGGGTCAATATAATTCTTAAAATCTAGGAATTTTTCTAACTGGCTGCTGCCTTTTGTGCCATGGACCAGAAAGTTTTTGTGCCATCGACCAGAAACCTCCTACTTCCAAACTATTTGTAGAGAGCTGTCTACTGCTTTCACCGCTAGTCAAGAAGCCACCGTAATGTTTGTCAAAAATCCACACCATCCATTAATTTTATGGTATCATTTTAGTATGTGAACCCAAAAGGCAAATCGAAAGCTCAAGTAAGCCACACAGTGGGAATGTTGGATACGGTGGAGGATTTTTTGCAAATCCAAAATTGTATACGTATCTTTTGATCTAGTTGTGCATGCTAGCTGTGAGATTTCTTCTAAAATTAGTTTGCTAGCTGGTGAAGATATACAGTAGATATTTTTCTGGATTTTTTCTTTCTTTAGCTGTCCCTGGGATGTATCTAAACAGGGACAGATTAGTCATTTTACATAATAAGCAATGCCTATAAAAGGCACCGTGTATTCATTCATTTTCATTCAATTCCAATACAGCAGCAATAGTTCTTTTTCTTCTTCCGAGAGTGTCTGTTCTACGGTGGCTGTAGCCACACATCAGCAAGTTGTTGGGTTGTACATCCAACAAAGTGGTATCAGAGCCTCTGATTCTTGGGCCATATCAGAGCTGCTGATCCTTGGGCCATATCAGCAATGAAAAGGAGGTCCTACTCTACCTGTTTTGGGTTTGCAAATAGGAGGTTCAACAAGCAACGACGTGGAAGAACCACAGGTTCAGATTTCTGTTTTAAAATATCAGATTGCAGCCGCAGGTTTTCAAAAAAAAATTTTGTTTTTGAAAAATCAGATTGCAGCTGCTACCGCAGGTTAAAAAAATCCTTTTTGAAAAAATCTGTTTGCAAAAAAAATCAGTTTTCAAAAAAACTGTTTTAAAAAATCAGATTGAAAAAAAATCTATTTTTTTTTTTCAAAAATCAGATTGCAGCGGAAAATAAAAATATTTTTTTTTTCAAAAAAAAAATCAGATTGCGAAAAGCCAGGAATCTGTCCACGACTCCACTGTTTCAAAAAAAAATCAGCC
The DNA here is from genome assembly GCA_037074715.1 of Magnolia kwangsiensis. Taxonomy (NCBI): domain Eukaryota; kingdom Viridiplantae; phylum Streptophyta; class Magnoliopsida; order Magnoliales; family Magnoliaceae; genus Magnolia; species Magnolia kwangsiensis. The sequence continues at coordinate 80,419,100 of CM073586.1, read as the reverse complement.
ATTCCGGTTTTAAAATAGAAAAGATGGCAAGCACAATACAACCTCAAATACCCAAATTGTCTAAGGACAACTACGAAAACTAGTGCATTTAAATGAAAGCCTTGTTTGGATCTCAAGATCTTTGGGAGATATCACTGATGGGTACGAAGAACCCACAATGGAACAAGAAGCAGCCTACACCGCCGAACAAAAAGCCAATATAAAGGATCAAAGAAAGAAAGATAAGAAAGCTCTTTTCCTCATCTATCAAGGGTTGGATGATTCCACCTTTGAACGAATCACTGAAGCAACATCATGTAAGCAAGCATGGGAGACCCTTAGCACCATCTTTAAGGGTGTTGATCGTGTCAAAAGGGTTCGGCTCCAAACCCTTAGACCAGAGTTCGAAGCGACTCACATAAAGGAAGGTGAGAATATTGCTGATTATTTTTCGCGATTGCTTGTAAATGTTAATAATCTAAAAAGAAATGGTGAGAAGATTGAAGATGTCCGAGTTATTGAAAAGATACATCGATCCCTCACAACTAAGTTTGAGCATGTAATTGTGGCGATCGAATAATCAAAAGATATTGAGAAACTTTCCATTGAGGAGTTGATGGGATCGTTGCAAGTTCATGAGCAACGAATGTAGAAGAATGCCAGTTCCATGCCAATGGAACAAGCTTTAGAGTCAAGATTGACTCTGAATGATAACAATGGTGGACGTGAAAGTTCACAACGTGGTGGACGTTTTCCTAACAATCGCGTAAGAGGCAGAGGGCGTGGAAACCAACAAAGCCATGGCCAAAATCAGCAGAAAAATATCAATTTTCGTGGAAGAGGAAATGGTAGAGGCAGATCGATGCATGGACGAGAAAGTACAAAGAACATCCAATGCTATAATTGCAACAAGCTTGGCCACTATGCATCTAATTGTTGGAGCAAGCCGGTAAATCAAGAAGACCAATCCAAATATGCCGAAGCATCAGGACATGAACAAGAAAGCCCCACACTTCTCCTTGCACAAGAGAAAGGCAGTGATCAGCAGGATGTATGGTATCTCGACACAGGTGCAAGTAATCACATGTGCGGTGATAAGAAACTCTTTGTGGAACTCATAGAAGGAGTTCATGGCGATGTAACATTTGGAGACTCATCAAAAACACCAGTGAAAGGTAAAGGTAAAATCAAAGTCTTTCAGAAGAATGATGTTCCAAACTATATCTCCAATATGTACTACGTGCCCAACATGAAAAGTAACATACTGAGTCTCAGACAACTCCTCGAAAAAGGATATGTCATACACATGGAGAACTCTTCTCTTTCCATAAGAGATACATGAAAGTTTGATTGTTAAAGTCCAGATGGCGAATAATCGTATGTTTCCTCTTCATATAAACACAATGCTTGAAAAGTGTTTTTATGGAAAAGCAAAGAATGATTCCTGGATGTGGCATCTTCGCTTTGGCCATCTAAATTTCAGTGGCCTGAAACTTCTATCCTCATCAAGCATGGTGCATGGCTTACCTGCTATAGAAGCTCCAGAACATGTGTGTGAGGCGTGCACACTTGGGAAATAACAAAGGAACTCCTTTCCGAGTGGAGTATCCCGAAGAGCAAGAGGACCATTGCAGTTGGTCCACACTGACATCTGTGGACCATTAGAGCCAATCTCTCTTGGAGGTAATAAATACTTTATTACCTTCATTGACGATTTCAATAGAAAATTATGAGTGTATGTAATCAAAGAGAAGTCTGCTGCTTTTACTATTTTTAAAAATTTTAAGGCCCTTATTGAAAAAGAAAGTGGTCTTAAAATCAAAACCCTCCGATCTGACAGAGGTGGGGAGTACACCTCAAATGTTTTTCGAGAATATTGCAGGGAACATGGCATTAGGCAGCAACACACTACAGCGTATACGCCACAACAAAATGGAATTGCGGAACAGAAGAACCGCACCATTCTCGACATGACGAGGACCATGCTGAAAGAGAAAAATCTGCCAAAGAAATTCTGGGCAGAGGTAGTTGCCTGTACTGCCTATCTGCTCAACAGGTGTCTGACTAAGAGTGTCAGATTCCAGACACCGCAAGAAGCATGAAGTGGATACAAGCCGAGCGTGGCGTACCTTAAGATCTTTGGGTGTATCATCTACGCTCAAGTTCTAGAAGCGAGAAGAAAGAAGCTTGATGATTGTGGCGAGAAGTGCATCTTCATCGGCTATAGTGAAGAGTCAAAGGCATACAAGCTCTACAACCCACTATCCAATAAGCTGGTGGTGAGTAGAGATGTGGTATTTTGTGAAGAAGAAGCATGGAAATGGAACGAGAAAAACTCACCAAAGAAAAGCAGGTCAAGGTCAAAGAATACAAAGAAGAGAGACATGAGAAGCCAGATCAGACACCCACATCACCCCCTTCGGATCGCAGAAGTCCAAGAGTACGCTCCATATCTCCTGGAAGTACTTCATCAAATCAGAATTCATCCAGCCCATTTTCATCTGATTCTCCTTCACCCTTGGCTCCTGTTAAAATGAGAAGCCTCAACGACATCTATGCAAAAACTGAAGAAGTGAACTTACTCTGCCTGTATACAGACCATGAGCCTCTCACATTCGAGGAAGCTGTGAATGAAGAATGTTGGAGAAAGGCAATGGAAGAAGAAATTTATGCCATCGAGAAGAATCGAACATGGGAGTTGACCTCACTCCCCAAAAGCCAGAAGACGATTAGTCTCAAATGGGTGTACAAAATCAAGCGGAATGTCGAGGGTAAAATCGAACGATATAAAGCAAGGCTTGTAGCAAAAGGTTACAAACAGAAATATAGGGTTAACTATGAAGAAGTTTTCGCCCCAGTTGCTCGCCTTGACATTGTACGAATGATTATCTCCCTTGCAGCTCATCACAGTTGCATGATCTACCAACTGGATGTGAAATCCGCATTCATAAATGGGATACTAGAAGAAGAAGTATACGTTGACCAGCCTGAAGGCTTTGTCATGCAAGGGGAGGAACACAAGGTGTATCGGCTGAAGAAAGCCCTGTATGGGTTGAAGCAAGCTCCTCGTGCTTGGAATGCACGGATCGATGGCTATCTTCAAGAGAATGGTTTCGTCAAATGTCCGTATGAGCATGCCGTCTATACAAAGAAGAATGTCCGTGGTGATATGCTTATCGCTTGCTTATATGTTGATGATCTATTATTCACTAGGAATAGCTAGGAGATGTTTGAAGAATTCAAGCAGGCTATGTTCAAAGCGTTCGAGATGACTGATGGTGGATTGATGTCCTTCTTCTTGGGCATTGAAGTGAAGCAACAACATGGTGGTATCTATGTATCACAGAAAAAGTATGCTAAGGAATTACTTGAAAAGTTAAAGATGGCTGATTGCAAAGCTGTAAATACACCTGTTACAACAGGTCTGAAGCTCACGAAAGATGGAGAAGGAAGGAACGTCGATTCAACCATATTCAAGAGCCTAATTGGAAGCTTAAGGTACCTCACAATCACTAGGCCAGATATCGTCTACAGTGTTGGGCTTCTAAGCCGGTATATGGAAGCCCCAAAAGAGTCACACTAGTTAGCTGCAAAACGAGTACTGAGGTATATCAAAGGGACCATTGAGTTTGGTCTCTTTTATCCGTACAATGATGAAGCATTGCTGTATGGATACTCTGATAGTGATTGGGGTGGTGACCAAGATGAAAGAAAAAGCACCACAGGCTATGTTTTCTATCTTGGGTCGACACCATTCACATAGAATTCGAAGAAGCAGAGTGTGGTCGCCCTGTCCACATGTGAAGCAGAGTACATGACAGCATCGTCCACTGTCTGTGAGGGAATTTGGTTGAGAAACCTGCTAAAAAAGCTGAAGCATCGCAAGAAGAATCCACAGTCATATATGTAGATAACAAGTCGGCAATCGAGCTAGCCAAAAATTCAGTGCAGCATGGAAGAAGCAAACACATTGATACTCGATACTATTTTCTGAGGGATCATGTGAAGCAGAAAATGATGAAATTAGAGTACTGTAATACCACGGAACAGGTTGCAGATATTTTCACGAAGGCATTGCCGACAGATACATTCAAACGACTAAGAACGATGCTCGAAATGAAGCCGGTTTTGGTTTGAAGGGGAGTGTTGGATACAGTGGAGGATTTTTTGCAAATCCAAAACCGTATACGTATCTTTTGATCTAGTTGTGCATGCTAGCTGTGAGATTTCTTCTAAAATTAGTTTGCTAGTTGGTGAAGATATATAGTAGATATTTTTCTGAATTTTTTCTTTCTTTAGCTGCCCCTGGGATGTATCTAAACAGGAACAGATTAGTCATTTTACATAATAAGCAATGTCTATAAAAGGCACCGTGTATTCATTCGTTTTCATTCAATTCCAATACAGCAGCAATAGTTCTTTTTCTTCTTCCAAGAGTGTCTGTTCTATGGTGGCTGTAGCCACACATCAACAAGTTGTTGGGTTGTACACCCAACAGGGAAACAGTAGGGAGGGAAATGTGTACTCTTGAAACCTTCCTGAGTCCATTGTGATGTTTTTATATGCCATCTAAACCAGTCATTAGGTCACTCCCACTGGGATGGATAATGGAAAACACAAAAAATACTAGCCTTATCCAAAACTTTGCAGCCCCATGAGATGTTCAGCATGATTAGATTTCAAGACATGGGTCCCACCTATATTGATCCTGATGGTACCCAATGATCCCCTGCTCAAACAGACCATTTGTTCCATTTACAAGCGTTTGTTTAAAACCATATGATTTATGCAGTGCACATGCATCCCAAATGTTATAACTTCATTGTTTTGGTACTCGACATGCTTGTGGCGATGCAGTCTATGCATCTGGTGGACTGCACTGATTAGTAAAAAAAAATGTGCAGCAACCATCACAGTGATATCCAAATTTTGAGGAGTGAGAGGTGCCAACTAGATCGCAAGATAGTTTCATCTTCCAATGTAGAGTGGGTTGCAGACACTTTCATAGCAAAGATGGACCAGAGAAAGCCTGATTAGAGGCAAAAATGATCCAAACCATCAGAACCTTAAATCAGTTAGAACTCGCAAATTGGGATGAGTTTTTTGACATATTATATATGATTTTGGGGTAGGAGAACCTGTGTAGGCTGACCAACCTGCTACACAGAGTTGACCACGCTGGATTTGTGAGATTCCATTTGATCGACAGTCAAAAGTGTTGTTTTTGATGTCTTAAATCAATTCAGAAATAGGACCTGTCAATGCCATTGACAGACCATTTGATGCAATCAAGCACTGTGCGATGCCATCGAACAGTTGTTCGATCCCATCGAGAATTTTTAAAATTTCTCCAGTTGGTTGTTGGACTAATTGGGTGTATGTTTGATGCCATCAAGCTTAGTTTTGATGCCATTGAGACCCATTAAAGTGCAATCGAGGAAATCCAAAATTTTCATGTTTTGTCTCTAGACTATTTTGGTGTTTGTGAGATTCTAACTGATTAACGGTCAAAATTCCTGTTTACTTTCATTTTTACTATAAATAGTAAGTTTTAGTTGGAATATTACTTTTGATCCTTTGAGTTGTAGAAGTTGTGCCCAACATGAAAATGGCTTATAAAAATTATGAGAATAACATGGTTAGGCTAAATTGGACAATTACTATTTTTGGCCAAAAACCATGAAGTCTTGTAGGAATAAAGGTCGTCTATAAGTTTACTATTTATAGTAAGTCTCGTTTTTAGGGTTTTTGAGTTGGAGTATAAGTCTAAATCTCTATCCTATGTTAGAGTTGTAAATTTGTTTTTATCATTCATCAAATTATTTCAAATTTATTAAGAATTATTTCTGCCTTTATTTCTCGTGGATTCGAGGAAGCTCTATGAGGAGTCCAGAACGCTCCATGGATTCAGAGTAGTTATCCCCTAAGGACTTGGGTGGGCCACATCACATACAAAAGTTGACAAGGGTCTCCCATTAAAACATTCATAATCATTTGTTGGGTCCACCGAGATGTGGTTCACAAATCCAACTCATCATTATGTGTGTCCCACTTGGATGAGGGGTTAGACCAAGTTTCATACGCATAAAAATTTTAGGTGAGCCCCACCAAATGATTTTGTATGTTTTAGGCATGTCTTCACATGATTTTAGATGGTATGGCCCAACTGAGTTCCGTATTACGGCTGATTTTTGGGATATCCCATAATTTAAAGGGGACCCATAGAATACACGGTGTTGATGTTTGACCTGCATCATGGTGGGGCCCACACAACTCGACCTGATGGGAAGTTGCAATGAGCTCGACTGTATAGAACCATTTTCCATATATATATATATATATATATATATATATATATATATATATATATATATATATATATATATATATAATGAGTTTAGCACCTTTAAATAACCTTAAACAAATCCTAAAATCGTAATAAAGGAGTCATAATCAAATAAGGAAACAATTTCAAAAAAATACACAAGGTCAAAACAACAAAAAATTGTCCCTAGAAATTCTTTGATTTTTGACCTGTCAACCCAATCTGTCAATTTGTTGAACTGGATTTCGACCTGTTGACAATATCTGTCCATTTGTTCAAACTGGCAGAAATCAGCCATCAAGTAATCTAGAACAGTATTTTGACCTTTCTAAACTGAGAGAAATCAGCCATCAAGTAATCTAGAACAGTATTTTGACCTTTCTAAACTGAGAGAAATCAGCCAGCAAGTAATCTGGAATTTCAGGTGGAATTTCAACCTGTCGACCACAAAGGTCGACCAGTCCAATTATGCTATTTTTTTTAAATTTCTCCTTGGACTTCTTTCGGTCCATGTACGTTAGGAACATACTTAATCCTCGTCCTAAATCAGGTCCATAAAAATTTAAAATAAATTATATATATATAAGGAGCTAATGGCCTCTTAAAATTTAGGGAATTTTCTACTGGTCTCCATCTTTGGTGCTGCAGAAGAAAACCTCCTATTTTTAAACTATATTTAATAGAACCATCTACTGTTTTCATTGTTAATCTCCGTCATCAACCGTCCCATTTAAAAGCATTTCGAAGTGCACACTAGTCTCATTAGTGAGGCCATAACTGACATTCATCAGCTAGGTGAGGCCCATTGTTTGTACGAAATCTTCGGTAACACCCATTAATTTCACCATATCATTTTAGTTTGTGAGCCTAAAAATGATGGAAATCCAAAAGTCAAGTTGGCCACATGCAGGCAATAGTAAAGAGGAAAATATGTACCATCGTAATCTTCCAAGGGTTTATTGTAATATTTATATGCCATCCAAAATGGTCATAAGATCATTCCATAGGGATGAACGTAAAACGCAAAAATACTATCATGATCCAAAACTTCTATGGCCCCACAGTAGGCTCTGCAAATGATTGAACAGTCAGTATTCGCGCCTTCCTGCCTTGGGGCATACTTCAGTTTTGGATTTGCCTCATTTTTTAGCCCACCCCCTAAAATGACAAGCAGGATGGGATGAAATTGTCTTAAACATCATGGTGGGCCTGAGCGTTTCAAGGGCTTCCATTCAATTGAAACTCATTATTAATGCATGCATCATGCATTGAATGTAGTACTGTGCCACAAATCCATGGGCCATATGATGTATGTGTTTTATCCATGCAGTTCATCTGTTTTACCAGCTCATTTTAGGGCATGAGCCCAAAAATGAGGCTGATCCAAAGCTCAAGTCGACCACACTAATGGAAAAGGTGGTAATAATGAGGCCCACCGGTGAAATCTACCTAGGACCTAGCATGATGTTTTTGAGATAACCACCCCATCCATCGGCTTATAATAAAGGGTGGCCCAAAATGAGGCAAATCCAAAACTCAGTGAGCCACATAGGATGAAATAATAGGGAGAGCAATGCCTAGTGTTGAAACCTTTCCGTATCATTAGGCCCACCGTTGAAACCTACCTAGGACCCATCATGATGTTTTTGAGATATTCACTCCATCTATCTGTTTTACGGGCACACAAAAAGGGGTGGCCCAAAAATGAGGCAAATCCAAAACTCGGTGAGCCACATAGGATGAAATAATAGGGAGCGCAATGCCTAGTGTTGAAACCTTTCCGGATCCATTGTGATAATTATATGCCATCTAAATTGCCTGACCCATGATGAAGGTAGGGCTCACCATGATACATTTTGAGAAATTCTACCCAGGCATCCATTTTTTAACAACTCATGTTAGTGGGTGGGCCAAAAAATGAAGCAGATCCAAATCTTTGGTGGACCACATTGAAGGAAACAATGGAGATTGAATGGCCACAATTGAAATTTTCTCAGGGCCCACCATGTTGTTTATACGACATCCATACCGGCCATAAGGTCATTCCCACCCCCGGAAATCATATGGAGAAATGATTGGCAGGGTGGATATTTCAAAAGATTATTGGGCCTCATAACTGGGTCCACTACCTAAAACGAGCTGAAAAAAATGGCCAAGAAGGTGTATTGCTCAAAACATTGAATACAGATTGGGTGCGACGCCACTAGGACCTAGCTAGAGATGGACCATCCTCTTGGGAGCTCTATGGAGCCCACCTTGAAGTATGGGTTATCCATGTCATCGATCCATTTTGCCGGATCATTTTAGGGCAAGATCCCAAAAAGGATGCAAATCAAATGCTCAAGTGGACCACACTACAGGAAGTAATGGTGACAATGACGCCTACCATGATGTTTATTTACCATCCAACATATTCATAAGGTCACACCGATCTAGCTGAAGGGAAAACATAAATATTAGTTTGATACAAAACTTTTGTAGTCCCCAACAAGTTTTCAATAATAGGCGTTGAATCCCCATTGTTTCATGTAGTGTGGTTCACTTGAGCCTTCGAACTGCCTCCTTTTTACGCTCATACTCTAAAATGATCGGTCAAAATGGATGGAAAGAGTAGATAAAACACATATATTGCAGTGGGCCTTATAGATCCCCTATCTGGACCGTCTATCTCTAACTAGGTCCTGGTGGAGGTAGTACCCAATCTGAGTTCCATCAGGTTGAGGCATTTATGTTTCAAAGGTGCACCGGTGTAGTTTCAACAGTGGAAGTCCAATACCATTGTGTCAAGTCATGTGGTTGTTGCGTGTTAGATGTCTCATATTTGGGCCCACCCCCTAATGAGACGGTGAAATTGTTAGAGGGACTAGATTTCTTAAAAACATTATGCTGGCCACATGAATTTTTGGAGCTCCTCTAAGTAGTCATTAAATACCATTGTTTTGAGTCGAGTAGTCCACTTGAGTGTCGGATCGCCTCATATTTGAGCCCACCCTCTAAAATAAGCTAACAAAAATGGTGAATAGGTGGGATTTCTCAAAAACATCATGGTGGACTACATGAATTTTTGGAACTCCTCTATTATAACATTGGGTGTTCAATACCATTGTTTCAAGCCATGTAGGCCATTTTAATTTTGGATCTTCATCATGTTGGGCCCACCAACTAAAGTAATTAAGTTGGAAAAACTAGTGCACCGGATGGATTTCTATCACAGTGGGAAATATGAGTTTAATAAGCTGAAGAAAATGGGGGGCGGGGTGATTTCTCAAAAATATCATGGTGGGCCGTGAATGTTTCCATGGCGGGCTAGTGTTGTTTCATCCGTGGACCGCATGGATCCGATTTTCTATTTGGACACGCAGCGTTCTGTTAGTCAAAAGTCAAATATGGAAAAGGCAGCTGTTTTTTCAGAAAGAGTCTAAAATTGGGCCATTTTGGGCTCATGGCCCAAAAGGGAGGTGGCCGAATGCAAAAATCTCTAAAATCTATGTCAAGGTTGACCAATCTCTTCTCATAACCAGTCTCTTCTTCTGAGAAGGATTTCTTTGAATCAAACATGGAATTCCTTCGTCACTTGCAAGGTCATTAGCTGCTCGGCATGAATAGATTTTTAGATACGGGCCTACCTGAATTGGTCCTGATTGTGCCGGATGATTCCCTGCCCAAAGAGATCATTTGTTCCTTCTATACATGTGTATTTTAAACCTTAGAATTTAAGCAATGCATCTAGGAGTCAGAGAGCAAAAAAATTGCACCAAGTTGTCACAGTGATGTCGAAAATTCTAGGATTCAGAGGATTGGTGCCATCCAGCTAGAAAGATATTTTCATCTCCAAACTGCAATGGGCCATGCAGGCTTGATGGCTGTCTGGATCACCTTTTAACTTATTTCAAGCTTCTGCATACCATTGTTTATGTACTTAGTAATTAGATGTTTCTAACCATATCCAACCATCTGATCAGTTGTCCACGGTTCTCCATTAGAAAAAAACGAATATGATTACCCATTAATGTTAAAGAGAGGCTGTAGATGGGATCATTATGTTTGTTTGATCATTGAGGCTTTTGGGCAGTGGCCCATCATTGACAGGGCACATGAGATGAAGCATACATGTCCATGGTTGTACCTCGAATTGTGTCCCATCACTAAATCCATGGTAAAAAAAAAAAAAACCAATTGGGTCCCATCAAATGATCAGTTACAATCAACGTCACCATACATATCTATGGTGGAGATTGTAGTGAACACATTTTGAGGTATTCTAGCCTGAGAGCTTCCTTTCCAATTGAAATATGAGCAATTAAAAGTATCCTGCTTTCTCAAGGAAATTGGCTCATCACATTGATGTTATTAAAGCAACAACATTGGTATCTTGGTGCTTTCCATTGGCTTTCTTTATCTCTCTTTTTATTCATTTTTCTCCCATTTGATGAAAAATAGCATATAGGTCCACAGTTTGATTATTTTCCATTCCACGTTTTGTTGTAAAATTATTGATTTTATAAAAAAATATTTTAAATAAAAAATATATAATATAATATATAAAAAAGTGTTTGGAAAACACCTTTTTGTGGATTTTTGGAAATAGTCCCAAATTGGAAAAAGAGAAGTAGAAAAAATGGTTTAAATGATAATGGTGGAGTACTATAACACCGCGCACGCGCATGCACTCGAGCTCGGGCACGGGCTCAGTCTCGGTCTCGGTCACGGGCTCGGGCTCGGTGCGAGGGTGTGGGCATGTGAGGCAGTGTGACTGTAGAGGCGCTAGTGGCGCACTTTGCACTTTGCACTTTGCACTTTAAGTGCAGGGTCTAGCTGTAACTGCTGTATGGCTAGCCCAACAGCTAGAAAACGGCTAGCTGCTGTCTCACAACAGTCAGCATGCAGCAGATTTATGGCCCATGCACAACAGTCAAAAACGGCCATAAAACGGCTAGTTTTCCAACAGCCAGAAATGACTTAATGGAAATTAAGTCTCAAGACCATAACCCCCTAGCCACCTTAGCCTATAAAAGGAGAGCCTAGATGGGTTTCCAAACCATCCCAACTCACTCCAGCAAACTCATACGAATTAAGATAGCCAACCCCTCTCCACTCATATATTCTAGTGTTTCCAGCAACATAGCAAGGCTTGAACCTTAGCTAGAAGAACAGACCAACGGTGTGGTCTAGAACGGTTCAACTGAATCAGTGGCTGAAGATTTGAATTGACCAGTGCAATGGTCGAAACTACTTTTTCTCTTTCTTTTCTTTCTTTTGGGATTTTTCTCTTATATTATAATACTGCCAGAAAAGTGTGTAATAGAGTTTCATTTGGTGGGCCTTCGTGTTTGCTTAACACAGACCCACACCAGGCTCGTCGTATCATAGAAGTTGTTTGCCTGTAACCTATCAGCATACTCAATTCACTTGAGTAGGGGCAAATAACACTTTAAGGACAGCGTTTTCAGACGTGCTTCAGCCTGTCCTTAAGTTCTGATCAGAGTGATTTTTGGTTTCCACATTATACAGATATTATCTAAATCTGCATAAAATCTCAACAATCTTAAAGCGTTATTTTCAAGATGGAAGCCGACAGCGTTTCATCCATTAAGTTGATGAATCAGGACTTGATACATCTTGATCGATTCGATGGAACCAATTTTACAAGATGGAAAGACAAGCTAAAATTTCTCCTGACTACGCTAAACTTCTCCTACATATTAGATCCAAATCTGCAAGCGCTACCTGAAGCAACCGACAACGACACACCTGAATAGGTGGCTGCCCGCGCTAAAAGAGCCGAAGATGAACTCTTATGTCGTGGACACATTTTGAACGCTCTCTCCGACCGTCTGTACGATCTGTACCAACAGACATCATCAGCAAAGGAGATCTGGGCCGCACTGGAATTCAAATACAAGGCTGAAGAAGAAGAGACCAACAAGTTTCTCATCGCCAGGTATTTTGACTTCAGCATGGTAGATAATAAACCGCTGCTGCCCCAAATCCAAGAACTGCAGCTAATAGTAAACAAAATCAAAGCAATCAAAATCGATCTTCCTGAATCATTCCAAGTCGGGGCTATAATCGCTAAATTGTCACCGATGTGGAAAGATTATAGAAAGAAGTTGCTACATAAAACTGAGGACTACACACTGGAACAAATTCAGAAACACCTCAGGATTGAGGAAGAATCCCGTAACCGTGACAAAAAGAATGATAACGGGAATGCCTCGTCCAAGGTACATGCAGTAGAAAACACCAATAACAAGAATCCTAAGAAGGACGATTCCCTTAAACCCAATAAAAGAAAATTCAAGAAAAACGCCCAAAAGAAGAATAGAAAGTTCAAAGGCCCTTGCCATGTCTGTGGGAAAATCGGGCACTATGCTCGAATATGCCGATATCGCAAATCTAAAAAGGAGGCAAGTGCAGTAGAAGAAGGCGATATCGTGGCTATGATCACTGAGATGAATACCATCCAAGGCAAAGTTCCAGGCTGGTGGTATGATACTGCCACTACAGTACATGTGTGCTACGACAAATCAGCCTTCAAAACCTATGAGAAATTGACCGATGGTCAAGAAGTCCAAATGGGTAATGAAGTCCGATCGAAGGTCATTGGCAAAGGAACTGTCGAACTGATATTCACCTCTGGGAAGAAAGTGATTCTAACTAATGTAATGCACGTCCCAGACATGAGGCGAAACTTAGTTTCTAGGGATCTTCTGGGAAAACCAGGTATAAGGGTGGTGCACGAGTCAGGAAAACTGATTCTGTCCAAGAATGAAAATTTTGTTGGAAAGGGATATGCTTGTAACGGGATGGTTAAGTTTTCTCTGAATGAAAGTAGCACTTCTGCGTATATGATTGAATCTGCTGGACTGTGGCATAATAGACTAGCCCATATAGGATATAGTACCTTGAAGTTCATGGCTAAGAATGGTTTAATCTCATACACAGATAATGAAACCGATAAATGTGAAGTGTGTATACGATCCAAAATGATGAAAAAAATTTTTGCAAGTGTTAAAAGATCGTCTCAAATATTGGATCTTGTGCACAGTGATATCTGTGAGTTAAATGGCATTCTTACTCGTGAAGGTAAACGGTACTTCATAACCTTTATAGATGATTGCTCTAGATATGTGTATGTTTATCTATTAAAGAGCAAAGATGAAGCATTGAACATGTTTAAGATATATAAAGCAGAAGTAGAGAATCAACTAAGTAAGAAGATAAAAATTCTCCGTAGCGATAGAGGAGGAGAATACTTCTCCAATGAATTCGATAACTTCTGTGAAGAACATGGACTGGTACATCAAATGTACAACTCCATACACACCTCAACAAAATGGAATAGCTGAAAGAAAGAATAGAACATTAGTAGAGATGATCAACTCAATGCTAATAAGAGCAAAGTTGCCACTAAGTTTATGAGGTGAGGCACTGCTTGCAGCATGCCATATAATAAACAGAATTCTGTCTAAAAAATATAAAATATCTCCATATGAAACATGGAGAGGTAGAAAACCTAACCTAGGATATCTTAAAGTGTGGGGATGTCTTTCATACTGCAGAACCCCTGATCCAAAAAGAACCAAGTTAGGACCAAGAGCTATTAAGTGCGCCTTCGTAGGGTATGCACAAAATAGTAAAGCTTATAGACTTCTAGACATGGAGTCTAAGACAATAATAGAATCAAGAGATGTTGAATTCTTTGAAAATTCACTATTCTTGGAGTCAAAGGATAATGAAATCCAAACTCCTAATAGAGAACCAGATAGCTCAGCTCCACAGATAGTGGAAACTCCTATTGAACCCCGTAGGAGTCAAAGAACAAGAATAGAGAAGAGTCTAGGAGATGACTACATGGACTCACAACGCATCATTTTCCATCTGGTAGAAGCAGATAGTGAAAATGTTATTAGACAAATACCTATAGTAATGACTATAAAAGATGATCCTAAAACATATAAGGAAGCTGTATCATCTAGAGACTCAGCTTTCTGGAAAGAAGTTATAAATGATGAAATGGAATCCATACTATCAAATCAAACATGGGAACTAGTAAACTTACCTCCAGGTTCTAAACCCATAGGTTGTAAGTGGGTATTTAGGAAGAAATATCACACTAATGGGACTATCCAAACTTTTAAAGCTCGAATAGTAACTAAGGGTTTTAGACAAAAAGAAGGGATAGACTACTTTGACACATACTCACCTGTAGCTAGGATAACATCCATTAGGATATTATTTGCGCTAGCTTTCATACATCATCTTCACATCCACCAAATGGATGTAAAGACTGCTTTCCTGAATGGTGACCTCAATGAGGAGGTATACATGGAACAACCTGAAGGTTTCATTCTACCAAGAAATGAAAACAAAGTATGTAGATTAGTCAAATCATTGTATGAATTAAAACAAGCACCTAAACAGTGGCATGAGAAGTTTGATTCCAAAATATTATCTCATGGTTTTATGCATAATGTAGCTGACAAATGCATATATTCTAAAGTAGATGGTAATTATATCGTTATTCTCTGTCTGTATGTTGATGACATGTTAATAATAAGGTGTGACTGAAATAAAGAAGTTTCTTTTTTTCGTATTTAAAATGAAGGATCTTGGACAAGTTGATACCATCTTAGGTATCAAAGTTAAAAAACATTCTGAGGGTTATGTTTTGTGTCAATCTCATTATATTGAGAAGATACTAAACAAGTTTAACCATCTAAATATAAAAGAAGCAAAAATCTCATCTGATCCAAGTATCAAACTAAAAGAAAATACTGGAAAAACAGTTGCACAATTAGAATATGCCAGTGCTATAGGAAGTCTTATGTATGCTATGCAATGCACTAGACCTGATATCGCATATGCTGTGAGTAAATTTAGTAAGTTTTCTAGTAACCCCAGTAATGAACACTGGAATGCAATCAGTAGAGTCCTTGGTTACTTAAAAGCAATCAAAGACTTAGAATTATTTTATTCAGAGTTTCCTGCCGTATTGGAAGGATATACCGATACGAGCTGGATATCGAGTGCAGGGGACAACAAGTATACTACAGGGTGGGTATTCACCCTAGGAGGTGCTGTTGTATCTTGGGGATCTAAGAAACAGACTTGCATAACGCACTCGACTATGGAGTCTGAATTTATAGCCCTAGGTGCAACAAGCAAAGAGGCTGAGTGGCTAAGGGATCTTTTATTAGAAATTCCTTTTTGTGTAAAGCCTATATCGGCTGTATCACTACATTGTGATAGTGAGCCACATTAGCTAGAGCCTATAGCGGCACTTATAATGGTAAGTCTAGACATATTAGTCTTCGACATGATTATTTCAAACAATTAATTCAAGATGGAATCATTGTTATTTTCTATGTGAAATCAAGCAATAACCTGGCAGATCCTTTCACTAAACCTCTACCGAGACAGGTAGTAAAGGCTACATCTAGAGGGATGGGGTTGAAACTCTTCAACCAAAGTTCCACCAGTGATGGTAACCCAACCTAAAGTGAGAAAATCTCTAATCTTGGGTTTAATGGGTAAGAACAAGTCATTGATATGTGAAAAGTTTTCAGCACTAAATTATATAACCTCATCCATAATAGATAAGTGTTGAACGTTGCGAAAGAGGGTTGAGTGTTAGAACTCTTAATGAAATCCAGTCTTTAGGACAAGTGTCTTATAGTAACGGAGACACTAAAAGAATTTCACCTGTATGAACGTAGAGATGGTGCCGTCTCTCATGAGAGTTAGGAGTTTTCTCTCGGGATCGTTCATGAATTAGGATAAGCACATGGTCATTAATTGTGCTGAGCAAGATTGTGGGAACTCTAACAACACATAGCGAATATGTGTGTGATTTTTTGACTCTGTTATCTAGGAATAACTGGTTCAAAGCTACGGCTACCAGTCATTTCGATAGAGTTTTGAGATACTTATACTAAGGGAAGATTAAAATCAAAAAATATCTTTCTTTATGCATATAAGCTGATTATTCTGACAGAAATGTTCAACCAGAAAAAATATATTTTTATAAAAAATCAAGTGGAGGATTGTTGTAAAAATATTGATTTTATAAAAAAATATTTTAAATAAAAAATATATAATATAATATATAAAAAAGTATTTGGAAAACACCTTTTTGTGGGTTTTTGGGAATAGTCCCATATTGGAAAAAGAGAAGAAGAAAAAATGGTTTAAATGATAATGGTGGAGTACTATAATATTTGCTTACCTAGTCCGTGGACTATGGGACTTGCGTGTTCGCACTAGAACACCGCGCACGCGCACGCGCTCGGGCTCGGGCACAGGCACGGGCTCGGGCTCGGTCTCGGTCTCGGTCACGGGCTCGGTGCGAGGGCGTGGGCATGTGAGGCAGTGTGGCTGTAAAGGCGCTAGTGGTGCACTTCGCACATGCGCATCGTGTCGCTCCCTTCGGGAACCGGACCGAGACGTGTGCAAGTCGCGGTGCGACTAAGTGGCTATGGCGGGTGACTGGTTGGCAAAGAGACTAGAGGACTAAGAGACAGATCTCTCAGTATATATAGATGGACTGAATAGATCTTTTGCAACAGAAACTGTAACAGTTGAGCCATTAAGTGCAGGGTCTAGCTGTAACTGCTGCATGGCTAGCCCAACAGCTAGAAAACGGCTAGCTGCTGTCTCACAACAGTCAGCATGCAGCAGATTTATGGCCCATGCACAACAGTCAAAAACGGCCATAAAACGGCTAGTTTTCCAACAGCCAGAAATGGCTTAATGGAAATTAAGTCTTTGGACCATAACCCCCTAGCCACCTTAGCCTATAAAAGGAGAGCCTGGATGGATTTCCAAACTATCTCAACTCACTCCAGCAAACCCATACGAATTAAGATAGCCAGCCCCTCTCCACTCATATATTCTAGTGTTTCCAGCAACATAGCAAGGCTTGAACCTTAGCTAGAAGAACAGACCAGCGGTGTGGTCTAGAACGATTCAACTGAACCAGTGGCTGAAGATTTGAACTGACCAGTATAGTGGTCGAAACCACTTTTTCTCTTTCTTTTCTCTCTTTTGGGATTTTTCTCTTGCATTGTAATACTGCCAGAAAAGTGTGTAATAGAGTTCCATTTGGTGGGCCTTTGTGTTTGCCGAACGCAAACCCACACCAGGCTCGTCGTATCCTAGAAGTTGTTTGCTTGTAACCTATCAGCATACTCAATTCACTTGAGTAGGGGCAAATAACGCTTTGAGGACAGCGTTTTCAGACATGCTTCAGCCTGTCCTTAAGTTCTGATCATAGTGATTTTTTGTTTCCACATTATACAGATATTATCTAAATCTGTATAAAATCTCAACACGTCTATCACCATTTTCAGCTCTTTGGCATTTCTACTGTACCAAGAAAAGATGGCAGAATTATTTCTCTCCGCTCTTGTTGAGACAATGGTGGGGAACTTGAATTCTCTACTTCTGCAACAGTTTCAAACAGCACGGGGTGTCAAGAAAGAATTGGGGAAGCTTAAGAGCACGTTATCGACAATCCATGCAGTACTTCGAGATGCGGACAAGCAGCAAGTGAAGAGTGATGCGCTGATGGATTGGCTAATGAAGCTTTAAGGATGTGGCCTATGATGCAGATGACTTGATAGATGAGTTTGTAACCGATGTTTTTCAGCAGAAAGTGAGGACTCAGCCTGATACGATGAATAGGGTGAGCAACTTCTTTTCTCTTCCAAACTCACTTGTATTTCGCCTGAAGATGGGGAGTAGGATAAAGGAGATTGGGGAGAGATTATATGCAATTGCAGAGGAGAGGAAGTTCCATTTGAGAGACAGAGCTGTAGATCCGCCAGTCAATACTGAAGAGAGACTGCAAACAGACTCTTTGATTGAGTCGGAAGTTTTTGGCAGAGATGATGATAACGAGAAAATTGTAGAGTCGTTGATTCATGTTGGTACTCAAGAAGATGTCTCGATCATCCGCATAGTTGGTATGGGGGGCCTTGGGAAGACCACAGTTGCACAATTTGCTTACAATGACAAGAGGGTAGAAGAGCATTTCGAGCTAAGGATGTGGGTTTGTGTGCTGGACAATTTCGATGTGATTAGGGTAATACAATTAATCATTGAATCAGCAACTGGTAGCAAATGTGATCTCGAAGGCATGGATTCACTGCAACATGGCCTCCAACCAAAGCTAAGTGGGAAGAAGTTTTTACTCGTGTTGGATGATGTGTGGGAGGAAGATCCTGAGAAGTGGAATTCACTGAAAAAATCTCTCAGAGGTGCTAGGGGTAGTAAAATCATAGTTACCACCCGTAGTGAAAAAGTTGCTTCAATCATGGGCACTCTCCCTTCACACCATTTGCCAATACTATCAGAAGACGATTGTTGGTCTCTGTTCAGGCAACGGGCGTTTGGGCATGATAGACAAGAACATCCAAACCTTATAATACTCGGAAAGGAAATTGTGAAGAAGTGCAAGGGTGTTCCTTTGGCGGCGAAGTCACTTGGAAGCTTGATGTACCATAAAACAGAGGAAAGCCAGTGGTTGTTTGTCAAAGAAAGTGAGATTTTGAATCTACCTGATGAAGAAGAGAATCATATTTTACCTGCCCTGAGGTGAGTTATTATCATCTGCCATCACATTTGAAGCAATGCTTTACATATTGCTCATTATTTCCAAAAGATTATAGAATCGAGAAGGAGAATCTGATCCAACTTTGGATGGCCGAAGGTTTCATTCAGTCATCAGTCCGAAGTAACCACATGGAAAACATTGCTGGAGAGTATTTCAATAATCTATTACGGCGGTCCTTCTTTCAAGATGTTCAGAAAGACGATGATGGGAATATAGTATGGTGCAAGATGCATGACCTCATGCATGATCTTGCACGCTTTGTTGCAGGGACTGAATGCTCGATTGTGCAGGTAGAGAATGCAGAGAGCATCCATAACATATCTCGTCGTTTGTCCTTGGAGTGTGGGTATAGCAGGAAGGTCCAAACATTCCCAAAGTCCTTAAAGAAAGTAAACCATTTGCGAACACTGCTTCTGCTTGATGGAAGAAGTTTCAGCATCCCTCATAATCATTTTGTACATTTTATGTGTTTACGTGTGTTAGATTTAAGAGCAGCCAATGTTACGGAGTTGTTGGTTTCAATCGGCAAGTTGAAACACTTAAGATACCTCGACCTGTCTCATACTAAAATACAAGACCTTCCTGAATCCATCAGCTCCCTTCACCATCTGCAAACCTTGAGACTCTTGGGGTTGTATGAACTTGCAGAGTTACCCAGGGACATGAGCAAAATGACTAGCTTAAGACATCTTGAAATCACTCCATATGATAAATTGACCCATATGCTTGCTAATATTGGAGAATTAAAGTTCCTTCAGAGCTTGCCAATATTCATCATTGGTAAGGATAGAGGATGTGGTATAAAACAGCTGCAAGACCTAAACCTTCGAGGAAGCTTGATTATTCGAAACCTCGAGTACGTGATGTGTGGAGCAGATGCCCTGGAAGCAAAGTTGAAAGAGAAGCCAAACCTTCGTGAGTTATACTTTTCATGGGGTCAGGATATAGATCTTAAGTTGGCAGGGAACGTTGAGGAAACCCTTGAAGGTCTCCAACCACATTCGAATCTCAAAAGGTTGGAGGTCAAAGGGTACGTGAGTGTCAGATTTCCGCATTGGATGAGTTCTTCATTGCTTTTGAATCTGGTTGAAATCTCACTGATCGATTGCAGAAGATGCAAACAGCTCACCCAGCTTGGCCAATTACCATTGCTTAAGGTTCTTGTGATACAGGGAATGCATGCTGTGAAATCTATTGGCAACCATTTTTATGGTGACAATGTTGCAGAGGGATTCCCATCACTGGAAAAACTCACATTCAAAGATATGCCTAATTTAGAGCGGTCAGGATTCAACGGAAGAGAAGTACACCCCTGCCTTAATCAACTATCTGTCGTCAGATGCCCAAAGTTAACAACATTTCCATGCCTTCAGTCTCTGAAAGAACTGACATTGAATGATACTAATGAGATGTTGTTAGGTTCAGTGGCAAACCTAACCTTGCTTTCCTCCTTCAGTATTGCAGCTTTCATGGAGCTAAGGTCGTTGTCGGGGAAGCTGGGAAACCTAGCCACTCTAGAGTCTCTGTCTGTTAATGACTGTGATGAGCTGGTATCATTGCCGGATGAGTTACAAAACCTCACCTCTCTCCAGAAGCTATATATTTATCGGTGCAGTGGTCTGATGTCCTTGAGACTACAAGGCTTGAACTCTCTTAAAGATCTTACCATTGTGTTTTGTAAAAGCCTAACGAGTTTGATGGGGGGCCTGCAACACCTCACTGCCTTACAATCCTTGTGCATTAATGGATGTCCGGAGCTGGCTTCTTTACCAGAGGAAATGCAACACCTAATGTCCCTTCGAGAACTTAAAATCTGGCACTGTGATAAGTTGACATGTTTGCTGGAAGGGCTAAAACATGTCACAACACTGCAAGACCTAAGTATCTGGGGTTTGAAAAGTCTAACGGCTCTGCCAGAGGGGATAGGAAACCTCTCCTCGCTTCAATATTTGGACATTGATGATTGTGATAAATTGGGGTGTTTGCCATCCGGGTTGCAACTCCTAACAAACCTCCAAGCTCTAATAATCAAACGTTGTCCCCAATTAGAGAAGCCATGAGAGAAGGAGAAAGGCGAGGATTGGCACTACATAGCACACATCCCATATATCGAGATTGGATATACCAAATCCGAATCCGAATCCGAATCCGCGAGAGGAGGCAAAGGGTGTGGTTGTCTGTTGGGGTTGAAGAGGAGATAGCATCAACGTTCTCCTTCCTTCCTTCCTTCATTCCTCTTCCCTCCCTTTGTAAGTATCGCACTTCTCACTCAAACCTATCTTTGCTTTTTAATTTCCCAATTATTACCGCCAAAGCATGATTTTCTATTTTCCTTAACTATTATGTAGCAGAAAGTACTTCTGCGGCTAAAATGGCCCAACTACTTGCATCCTGTTTGGCTCGGTGTACTAGTTTTAAACTGTGGTAAAAGCGTATTGATACGCAGAGGTGGCTGTTTGAAATATTCGCGCGGAAGACGAATTTTATCTCGCTCCACCTTGTAGAAGTGAAAACTCTGTGGGCCACACCATGATGTACGTGTTATATCTACGCCGTCCATTCATTATATTATATAATTTTAGCTAATGAGCCCAAAAATGAGGCAAATCCAAAGCTCAAGTGGACCACACCAAAGGAAATAGTGGGTTTTATGGTGGTGTGATTACTCCCACCCACTGCTTCCTTTGTTGGTGTGATTACTCCCACCCACTTGAGCTTTGGATCTACTCTATTTTTGGGTTCAAGGACTAAAATGATATGAAAAAAATGAATGGATGGCATGGATATAACACATGCATCTAACTAGTGTATTTGACCTTATATATATATATATATATATATATATATATATGAGCCATAAATCTTTTTTAAACAAACACCTACACATAGGAATTTGGAAAACAAACAACCCAAAGGGCAAAGGGTGGCGAAGTGACGTATTGGCTATGAACTACACATCGTTCCATAAAATCCAAATGACCTTGGGTGGTGTGAGTAACTCTTCGCTAAAAATGCAAAATGAAAGTTTTTTAGGAACTCTGCAATAAAAATGTCTAAGTTATTATTTGGAGACTTATTATCATTTCAATTAATTGTAATTCAGGAATGCAATGGAGATACACAGGGCATCAAGAACTGACAATGTAGATATGTTATAGGACCTCCTAGATGTATGGTTTGCTTCATCGTATCATGGAGTGAACAGGTAAGCTCATTTGTGATCCCTGCTAATATATCTCATTTAGTACTACATTGTCAATAGATTAATACTTGACTTCTCTATTCTTTTTACTTTATTTTGATTTCTTTTTTTCTTTTTTGCTGATATATTTCTTATACGTATTCCAGTGCTTGTCGAATTCTCTTGTAAGAAACTTTGGTTTTGATCATCACAGCCTATTGAACAGTGTTGGGAGGATGATTGAGAATTGATCAACTACTAGCAGCGGTATCACAACTTCTTGTACCATAACAGTTTTCCTGTCAACATGCCACTTGTGTAGGAAATCAGTACTATGAAAAAATATATGCCCCCCTTCTAAAAAATTAGGCTGATCAGATCAATAGGTGGGTCAAACCTGTATGTTGAGTAAGGCTGTCATCTGTCGATTGATTCCAATGGTATGGCCCACCTGATGAGCAGACTGGCCTGATTTTTGTGCCAGGTGATCTTCATGGTGATGCCAACCATTTTCATAGTACTGCTGTTATACACAAGCAGTATGTACTATGCTGGTGGGATACAACCCCATAAGGTGCCGTACCTTGCCTGTAGGTGATCGGTTCTCGGGATGATTTCTTAAATTGTTATATGGTCGTTTCTTAATACTGACAGAAATTCGGGATTAGAGGCATGCTTAAGGATGGCAGAGACAACATCAAAATTTTCTTTTCAAGCTAATGGGGAAGGGATCCTCGAACAGAGCGGAGTTCTTGGCTATTAGAACAGATAAGGAGATTTTTGTGAATTGATAGCAGACAGAGACTCTATAATGCTATCTCTTAAGCCTATAGGAAGTGCATTCCATGTGTAGATTCTTGAATGAATTAAGGTTGTGCTCTAGCTTCTTAGAAATCCCATGTGTAGATTCCTAGTTGTTCTTTTAATTGTATTGTGGAATATCTTGCAAAGGAAAATATTGGGGTTTGCTAATTTCACACGGGCCTGCCATACACATGCAGGCACATATTCCACTCTTAGATCTTCTGCTCTAAAATCAGACCACCAACATACAAGATGAATGGATGAGTACAAAAAGTTGTTTGAATAGGCAGTTTACTTTATACATTGAGAGCCACATGAGTGAAACTACCAATTTTTGAGGTACAAATCATCTAAGTGTGTCTTGGAATTTTTCCAAAGTTCTCTGTAGAATTGTTTTTCAGTTCCGTTTCGGATGAATTATTGAAAAGAAAACAGCCCATCATACTTGTCCTCTGAGGGTCCTTACTCATGTCTGGGTGGTAGACTCACAAGAGTCTGTCATGGGTTTGAGTATCCATTGTGGTGAAATTCCAGTGTGTGGTCTGAGTGTGTTAGTGTGTGTGGGGTGTGAGTACCTGTGTAAAACAAAATACTTGTCCTCTGGAATTGTCAATTGGTCTTATGTATTTTGGCCTGATTAAATTGAATTCATTGTCTGCCTTTTTCATTCTTTTAGGAAATAGTGATTATTTACAAGAACAATCATTTGGGATTTCATACTTTCTTTTGTAGGCAATCGGATTTTCATACTTCTGGAATTACAAATTGTGATTTTTGTTTTTGCAGACCCAATCTGATAGAATTTATTGCCTAAGTTGTTGTTGTTTTTGCAGACCCAATCTGGTAAAATTTATTGCATTCGTTGTTGTTGTTTTTGCATTTGATAAAGCCCACCGGAATCTTATTACATTTTCAATTAAGAGAATTTATTCTTTATTTTTTATTCCTATCAATCGATGTTTGACATGTGATTTCAAAAAGAACCATTCAAAAACTTATTTTATCAAATGAAGAATTGTATTTTGTTTCTTGCAACCCGATTTCGTAAGAAGCATTCCCTTTGTTCTCGTTCTTTTACATTTTCAGTAATCTAGAACCCTCAATTTAAAGAGCATCTCTTCAATTATCCTGTTTTCATTAAGTGTGAATTAGGTAATGTGTGCTCATTTGAGATGTCTGAGTAATAGAGCTGTTACTATAAAGAGTTTTGAGATGGGAAAGAACAAGATTAAGATAGAGAGATTGGAGATTGGAGATTGCGAGTGATAGGCAGAACACGTGAACGAAATCTTGAACAAAGTCAACTGTTTACTCGTTAGAAAGCTTACCATCTTCATTGGACACGGGTAATTTCTTCTTCCTACATCTTTTTTTATGAATGCTTAGAACGGAAACGGCAATCTTGACTAGTTATAGGGAAAATTTTTCTATGTTATAGTTTTAGACTTTTTGTATCTACTAATCATATATCCAGACATCATTAGTTTTCAGGATTTCCTTTCATTTTGATTATTTTCACTATATATATATATATATATATATATATATATATATATATATATATATATATATATATATATATAATATGACTATATTTTCTAGAAAATTCAGTGTTTAACACCGTCGACACTCAATTTTCTTCTTACATCTAGCAGTATTTATGTACTTTTTGTTTGGGTCATACTTTAACTATTGGAATACATTTTCCTATTTCTTATGCACATGGTGTTTGGAACCAAGAGGGATTATATACTAATAAAAACATACTTAGATTGACACCCATTGTTAAATACCATGGCAGAGAAGTTTCTTAACTTTTTGGTAAAAAGTGTGATGATGGAATATTACTCTCCTCCACAAAAAACATAATATACATGCCGACCTGGAGATAATGGTTGGTGTCTATCAGTATCCATTTTTAATAGGAGCTCTTGGTTCCATATTGACGCATTTGAGGTACCACATAATAAAACAACTTTCAATGTCATTATACATATGTAAAGACATGTGGGCTTGGTGGCTCTTCCATGACCTTGTGTCTAATTCCTTGTTTCCTTGTTCGAGAAAATGCTGATGTCCATGTCCAAAACAGGTATACATATATGTGCCCATGTTGCATTGTTGCAACATTCTTGTTTGGTTACAGTCTACCCCTCTTTAAGTCCTGGATTGTTTAAAATGAGTAAGATCTGTTCTAATGGAATGTTTTATTCTTTTAGGCTTGTTCTCTTTCAGTGATTTGAGTAGTCGTTGAAAGATATTCCAAGATTAGTCCCCGAACAAGATAAAAAAGGTGATATGTTTATCTTGTCTACAGTAAGTAACATAATTACTCATTATGTATTTGTCTGATGAAATGCATTTATGAATACTGAAGTCTTTTCAATTACTTGCAACAGGAGTTACGGAATTATGAAAGTTTGATCAAGATAGTGCTTTGTTGACCATCAAGGGTATACATGTGTTGTTGTGTTTTGAGATAGTCATGTTGCTTCTTATATTCTCTTATGATTCCTTGCCTAACGTTGTGTTTGTGCATATCTCTTGACTGGCATTGGCTCCAGAAATCATTCAGAAGGCAGGATCACAAGATTGATGTGAAATCTTTTTTCTGATGAAAGGTAGAGTTAGATTCAATCACTAACCAATCCTCTTTCCCTCGTCCATTTAAATTCCAACGAATGTGGACAAAGCACGATGATTTCATCAAAATTGTTGCTGACAGCTGGAATACTGAAGTCACAGCGTCTCCCATGTTCAAGTTTCACATTAAGCTGAAAATGCTCAAGACCAAGCTCTCTCGCTGGAATTGAGAGATCTTTGGGAACATTCACAAAATCGTCCAGGAGGTGGAAGCTGAGGTCAAAAGGGCTGAGCAGGACCTTATTTCCACCCAATCTGTATCCAACCAGCTGAAAGTCAACGCTGCGCATGCCCACCTCAACAAAGTTCTGCTGCAAGAGGAAATATTTTGGAAGCAAAAATCAAGGAACCAGTGGCTCAAGGAAGGTGATAGGAACACCAAATTCTTTCACCATTCTGTCCTTATAAGGCATAAAAAGCTGGCAAAGTCAAGGATGAAAATGGATGCAGGCGAAATCCTGGATAACATGGATGATATTGGAGCATTAGCAGTCAATCATTTCAGGGCCATCTTCTCAGCTGAAGGAACAACATCTAACCAGGCCATACTCAACAACATTCCGAGCCTGGTATCTGACCGGATGAACTCCTTCCTTCTGCGCCCCCTTTCCTGTGACAAGGTCAAATCTGCGGTGGAATCTATTCCCGTTGACAGTGCACCGGGGCCTGACGGGTTTAGTGGTGCGTTTTATTCTTCATGTTGGGACGTGATTGGCTCCGATCTGTATGAAGCAGCCAAGGTCTTCCTTTCCGGGGGTCCCATCCCTAAGGCCTTCCAAAGTACTCTCATATGCCTAATCCCCAAGAAAAAAAAAAACCCACAATTCATCTCAGACTACAGACCTATAAGTCTTTGTAACTGTATCATGAAGGTCCTCTCCAAAATAATGGCGTCCAGACTCTCTCACCTCCTTCCTTCTCTCATCTCTCCAGAGCAAGGGGCATTCGTCAAGGGCCGGATAATATCAGAAAATATCTCGCTAGCCCGCGAGATGATCCAGGAAATCGACAGGAAAGTTTATGGGGGAAACTTCATCATCAAATTGGACATGGAAAAGGCGTATGACCGGATGGAATGGGACTTCATCTCCTCTGTCCTTCGGCAATTCAGTTTTAACCGCCAATGGATTCTTCAGGTGGAACGATGCTGGAGAAATGTTTGGTTTTCCATTCTTATCAACGGTAGGAGTTATGGTTTCTTCCAAGCCACTCGAGGGCTCAGGCAAGGCGACCCCCTCTCTCCCACAATCTTCATCATTGCTGCAGAAGTCCTAAGCCGGGGCATCTCGAACTTGTTCTCTTTTGGGATTTGCCAAAAGTTCAGCCTCCCCCAACGATGTCCTCCGATTACTCATTTATTTTTTGCTGATGATGCCATCCTGTTTCTTAATGGCAGGCTTTCAAATGTGCGTGTGATGCAGAACTTTATCCAGCAGTATGAATCCACTTCGGGTCAGCGGGTGAATGCAAGACGGTTTTCATCACACCTAAGAAGACGACTTGGCGCAAGATTAACCGCCTATCTCAGACCACGGGCTACACCCACGCGTCCCTGCCAATAACCTACTTGGGAGTCCCCTTAGCCAAAGGCAAGATCAGAAGCCCACTTCTACAGGCGATTGTCCAGAAAATCGTCATCAAAATCAAGGGTTGGCGTGCTAAGCTCCTCAATCAGGCAGCAAGGCTGACTCTTATAAAACATGTTCTTTCCGGCATCCCTATTCACCTCCTCTCAGCCATCAACGTCCCGATATCGGTCTGCAATTCTCTGAATAGAGCGCTAGCCAATTTCTTCTGGGGTAGTTCAGAAGAAGGCCACAGGAGGCACTGGATTAACTGGAAGAAGATCTGCGCCCCTACCCAGGAAGGAGGCCTGGGTATCAGATTATTTGAAGATGTCATGCAGGCATTCAGAGTGAAGATGTGTTGGAACTTGTTAGAGTCAAAATCGCTCTGGGTGACCTTTTTCTCGGCCAAATATTTTTGGAATTTCATATTCAGGAAAGGCATTGTAACAGCGGGGTCGTCGTCTGTCTGGAAGGAGCTGCTCAAGGCTCTTCCCTTCACTCTCAATCATTCTATATGGCTCATTGGTGCAGGTAAAATAAATTTCTGGGTTCACAACTGGTCGGGATGTGGCTTCCTTGCTGCTGCTATCGTGTGGCCTGCCCCTCCTCATCTGCTGATGGCTACTGTTAACGACTTCAATCCTCAGTCAGGGTGTTGGTGCCTGACTGACATTCAGGAATACATCTCCTGTGGCTCTGCAGTCAGTTCTTCGCTCTCAGGTGGCCTGCACCGATCGTCCCGACAAGCTCATTTGGAGCCTCACGTCTTCAGGCAGCTTCACGTTGCAGTCAGCTTGGAACGCACTCAGGGAGCAACGCCATGAAGTAGCCTGGATTAAATGGTTCTGGAATAAATTGCTTCCACCAAAAGTCGCCATTTTCAGCTGGAGAGTTGTCCAAAAAGCCATCCCGACCGACGCGGCAGTGCAACGATTTGGCATAAGCACTGTCTCCCGCTGTGAATGCTGCAGGACCAATGCAAATCAGTCGGGTCCTTCCCTTCCGGCTCCTGTGCAGCTCCCATTTTCAGCAGAGCTTACTCTGTCGCAAGCTGTGGGGGCCTCTCGAGTAGAAGATCACCACCAGCAACGTCTCCCCAGCATTCGCCACGGTGTACAGAGGCAGGACGTCATTGATACTCTCAGTGGCGGCGCGATTGAAACGCTCGACCATTTGCTCTGTCTGGGAAATATTGCAGACCAGGTTTGGAGGCACTTCCACGCTCTCTTCAGCATCCCGTTCATCCCCAACCCGTCTGTTCTGCCCCGCATCAGGCAATGGCTCCAAGCGGGTAGCTTCATTTCTTCTGATTCCATCTTGAGGACTCTCCTGCCTTGTCTAGTGATTTGGGAAATCTAGATCAGTAGAAACTTGGCTCGGTTCGAAGGGCTCCGTATGTCATCTTCTTCCGTCATTACCAAAGTCTCCAGCTGGTTGAGGGAGATTGGGGAATGTGCAGCAGCAGAAGATATTCCGTCTACCACAGCATCTACCACAGCAACAGTCCTTAAGCATCCCCTGCACATTAAAGGACTGGTCCCTATTTCTAGAGCTGCCCATATGCTGGTTAGGTGGTATAAGCCGCCTGCGGGTTGGTTCAAATTGAACACGGACGGTTCGGTGCTAAATAATCCTGAGGAAGGTGGTGGAGGCGGGGTCTGTAGAGATCACACAGGTAAAATGGTTTTTGCCTTTTGCAGGAATTATGGTCCAGTTTCCAACACGGTTGCAGAAGCAAGGGCTATGGATGATGGCATCAACATTTGCTCTACACTGGGACTGTTCAATGTCATTGTCGAATCGGATTCTAAGGTTGTTATCCAAGCGGCAGCTAATCCTTCCCAAACCTCCCCCTGGAAAATTTGGTTCCTGATGGGTGGTATCCATGAAAAGACGAATCCCTTGAATCTTCGCTTCAAGCACATTTTCCGGGAAGCCAATGCCATGGCGGATGCCTTAGCTAGGCTTGCGAGCGAGGGATGCCCAGATAGAACCTTCATGTCATCTTCGGATCTCCCTAGACACATTCGGGGTGCCCTTGTGCTAGATCGCACTGGCCTTGCCTACTTGCGAAGGCCTTAACCCGGCTACCTCTGTTGTGTTGCTCTCAGTTTGGGTCGTGCCCTGTTTGCACTCAGTTTGTGGAGTGCTCTGTTCTTGCTTTTGTTTCAGTCTCTTCAGGGGTTAGAGTTGATATGATAGGAGTGGCCCCTCCCTTTTTGTCTGGCCCCTCCCGAATCTTGTAAAGTTCCCCTTCAATGAAAAAAAAATAAATTCAATCACTAGCCTAAGAGGCATGCTACCTGTAGACACCCCATACAAGTGTCTCATGAAAAGTTGAAAAACGTACTGATGATCCAAGCCCTACATCACACTGGCCTCATGATGAATGTGTCTTCACATAGGATCATATGTCTATTCATCACGTGAGCCACACTTGTATTGAGAAAATGGATAGTTAAAAGATGGACAACCAATGGTACATGGTTGGCCCACCTATTCACCTTATTAGTGGACTGACCATATTTTAAACTAGGAAACTTTCACCAAGGGTTGGACCTGATGAATGGATTGGATCTTATACAGGTATGACATACTGAAACATGTGAAGGGCCTTCTATTTGTACTCTGCAGAAGTACAGATACAGGAAGCATTCATCTTAACTCCATCAAATGAAATGTTTTTATACATTGTCTAATATTTTCAATTTTGTGTGTACTTTATTTATATACTATTTCCACTACAGCCAAAGAATTGGGTTATGTTCATAGGAATGTATCAACTTGCAACTGCAACATTCTCTAGAAGTTCAGTTAACAGTTATAGTATCAATGCCTTGTGTGCGGGAATTGCAAAATTGGTTACAGCTGTTGCAAGAAATGCTCACTGATGTGAAGTATAGATTGAGGTGCTGTTGTTATCTATAGCTGGAGTTTCTGGGAGTTAAAAGCTATTGCACTCTGTGTTTGTATCGCATGCATACACGCACACACATGTAGCCTAATTATTTGTTGGATGAATTGTTTTTTACCATCCCTTATCGACTTAGCATGAGAACAGAATAATGGAAATTCAAGAGTATTATATTTATTTTTTTTCTATTTTTTTTTTTGTTAATTTATTTTGTCAGTTGTTGGACTGTACCAGGAAATTGTCAATAATGCACTCCAAATCAGAGTAATGGAAGAATCTCTGATGAAATCTCTTGATTCAAATCAAGAACACTAGGTAATTCTATCTTCTTTATTTTCAAGATCTATGTCATAGCTGGCATTATAAGCAGAAGCTTTTTCCATATTATCTCTAACAGTTAAGGCATCCAAGGAACTGAGAGAGATTACTTGGCTGATATAAGTTATAATGGACCTAGACCAATATCGTTGTATTAAAATTTAAAAATAGATGGAATACTATTGAACACATATTTTGATAGTTGTATTCTTAACTTATAGCCATTTTTACCTCATAAAAATCAACTAAATTTGAAGAGGATGGATCACCTACAATCAGTTGTATGCTGCAACCCAGCTTTTTATGCAAAAAATTTAGTTTCCAGATTTACCTATAAATAAATATCATATTTTCAAAAGCAAAGTGCCTAGAAAAGGGTGGCAGATTCCTTTTGGAGAGCTGATCATGGACCCTTCTTTGCCAATCAACCTTCTAAAGCCAACCCCAACTTAATGGGAGAAAGGCTAAGATGATGATGTTGAAAATATACTCGTGAGCCTTTGCATGTCCATCTTTTAGATTCTCCATACAAAATGGAGAACAATCTCTGTATACAAAGCTACGTATCATTCCTTCCCATTGAGGCTATAGGATCTATGGGTTTGGATTTTATAGTACCTCAAACCATAATATTAGTGGAAATATTTCTGAAAATGTTTGGTGATGTCGACAGGGGCATCATTGTCTGCAGTTACCTAATCATTGCAATATACAAAAGCTTAAGAGAAGATATCGACTGATATCAACTTTCTGATGGCTCAATGGTACATGCATGGTTTTCTTAATGCATGTGGATAATAACTAGTTTTAGAGAAAAAAAATTAATCCAAGTTACTATTATGTTGCAGAGATGCCGCATACTTGGTGGAATTTTCAGATATAGGTCAAACCTCAAACTCCAATTCCCCATTGACAAACGGTATACAGTTTTGCTCCTTCCAACAAATACTGTTCTATGAACGGATCTGACCAAACTTCCATTCAGTACAACAGCTTGGATTATAGAATCTAGACATGGTGTCTCTCATCCATGTTCAAGTCTCTGAGGGAAAAGGGGGATACAAGTCGAAGTAAAGGTTGTCGTCTCTGCAATTGAAGGCCTATGACTGAGTTCATTCATGGATGGGGCCCACTTGACTGCATGGTCAAATGATCAAGACCACCACCCATCTGCTTGCCCCTACCGTTGCGGATGATTGTACAGAAGACACACTGATGGGAGAATCTGAGCTGCCTAATTAAGCTACATAGTCAGATAATGAAGACCACATGTCTGCTCACATCTATAGCTTGTGGGTGATTGTACAAAAAACATGCAGATAGGAGAATCCTACCTGTCCGATTTTCTCTACTGAGTGTAGACTATTGGCTGAAATTTTTCATCAACTGTTTGCGTGAAGGCTGTCACTCAGAGAAATAGGATTGTCGGATTGATGTGATATTTATACTGTTGCCTGTGAACCATAGAGCTTATAAGATAGACATACCAGATAATACACCCATGAGCCGTGTATGCCCAGTCCAGCAGTGGACCCTTAGGCATAAGGGCAAGCTCCTAATTGAAAATGAGTCAGTAGGTCTCTTGTTTGTCAAGGGTGGGCAATTTGTCTTCAAAAGGGATCCTTCAAATTTAGCATAGATGTTCCTCATTGCTTGTGAGTTAATCAGCTAGCAAGGCTTCATAAATAACTTTCGTGTTCAGTTAGAAACCAATGCATATAAAACGGATCTGCAGTCTAACTGTTATGCTTCTTACAACTAATCAAACAGGTTTTATGTGTGATATTTATGTTAAGGAATTGATCAGCCATTGTATTTATTGTTTGGCTTTGGATATCTCTGTTTAACCATTTGCTCACACCCAGATCCATAGCTCAACTGGCAGACTGAGTGGAGATACCTCGTTTCAACACTTGAGGTCTTGGTATCGGTCCCTAACGGGGGTGGCTAACATGGAGTGTGTGTACTGACATGGGTGTGTACTAACAAGCTAACCCAAAAACAAAAACAAAAAAAATAATAATAACAAAAATAAAAATCCATTTGCTCATACTATGAAATTTGCTGAGTTCAGTTCAGTGTTGATTCAATTAAGTGCACCGATTCTCTAAGGTTGTGTTTGGAAATTTGGATATGCAAGTGATTTGAATTGCAAACACAATCAATAGACGACAGAATTGTAACTAAATTGCTGAGTTTAGTTCACTATCAATTTGGTTTAGAACACTGATTCTACTGAGACTGCATTTAGATACACAACTGATAAACACCCATCCAATCAATAAACGACCTTTTTCTAAGTAATTGGCTTAGTTTAGTTTGCTATCAATTCAATTCAGCATACTGATTCCCTAAGGATGTATTTGAAAATTCTTATATGCAACTAAGTGGAATTGCAAATGCTCACCCAAGCATCTGAATTGTAACTACAGTTTTGTTGTTTCCACTTCACTGAGTAATTAATGCAATTGAATTAGTCGGTGCTGCCAGATGTAGCCTACTTTTGTAGACCACTACATTTACAAGTTGAGATTTCGTTTTTTACAGCAGCAAATTCAGGAGTTCACTTTATCAAATTAGAGAAAATGGCCAATTGTATTGTGTTTTCTTGTTTGTTTTTTTTTTTAAATTTTTTCTTTCTTTCTTTTTTAACACGCACTCACACCACAAATTGGAATTTCATCACAATGGGTACTCAAATCCATGACCTGGTGTTGAAACTCTTGTGAGTATACCACCAGGGCATGAGTAAGGACCCCAACCAAATTTATTGTGATGAATTGCAATTCATTATGATTCAACCAAACAATTTTCATTTTTCACTCATGTTTATTATCTTTATTATTCTCAATATCAGAATGGTCATGCCAGGGCCTGTGCCAAGGAATGAGCCGAGCCCAATTAATAACACAACCTAAAGGGGTCGATGGGCCTGGCCAAACCTGGCCTGGTTAGTAGATGGTCGAACTTTCAGGTCCAAGTCCATCCCCAGGCATGACAATCAAGACCAAGCCTATATATGGTTCGGCCAGGCCCAAAGATCAGACGGGCCGGTCTGACCCATTTATGGCACTATTGGGTCTCAATTAGAGAAATCAGCTGAGGTTTGGGTGACGTCCTACCCCTAGTCAAGGTTATTGCAGATAGCCTAGAGCAGGGGCTGGACCCATAGTTACATCCTAACGCTGCAGGTTCTCCAGCGTATGGTCTTTTCATCCACCTGTGAGGTTTTGGCAGAGTGTTTGTTGCCGCCTTGAGCATATCTTACAGCTCTTACCTAAATGTATATTCATACATGCATGTTTTAGTCGAAGTTGTTGCATGGTATCAACACAGCTTTGTACATGTACAATGTATGTCTGGGTGTGTCTAATAAGTGAGTCCAAGTGCATCCAAGCATATTGCACTTTGACACACTAACAAACTTAGAGATACTTAGATCGCTCGCATGCACTTAAATTCACTTGGAGAAACATCGTAAACTAACAAACTTTGTATTGGGTCCACCTCTTTTTTAATTATACACTGGATGGGAGTAGCTAGTAAGTTCAATCTTCAAATCAACAAGCGAAAATGGGAGCAGCTAGTGATTGAGTCTATAAGTTCAATGTTCAAGATAACAAGTAAAAATACCCTCCAAAAGACAGAATCATGAGGGTAGTATTAGAACATTTGGGCACTGGAATTCCCCCTATCCAAATGACCCTTAATGTTCTAATACCACTACCCTTATTTTTGAACATCTAAATTAATTGAAATCAATTTTCACATCTCATCTTCATGGTATATGTTATAGGAAATCCGAGCTCACGCTACAACACTGCCCCAAGCGCCCGTCCGAGCCGAGGCATGATCCATCCGACCTGTTTCGGGATGTGACCAATCCGAGCAGACGACACGGTTGATGCGCGACTCGGAATCATACTCCGATCGGATGACATCCGACGCCTTAACCACACCGCTTATTGAAGTCAGCCCTGCCAACTATGGTGGAACCAACTGAGCCGACCAGGCGGATCGGACTGGTGGTATCCTTAGATAAGCCGAGCCGAGCAGACTTTCCGACGTGCATATCTCACTCGCTCAATATGAAAACTTTCATATCGAGACGTGGCCGGTAATTTCGCTCGCAGGTGCGCACGATCCACCAGATACGCTGCGCAATCAGTAGATTGCGGGCAATATCTCCATGATCCTAGAATTCCTCTGATCATGCCGAGATTATCAAACTCAGACCGCCTCACAGGCAGGTATAAATAGTACGCATCGCCATATCTACAGGTACGCAAAATCTAGCTCTCCTCTACTCTCTACCTAGACCCTGATTCCCTTGTCCTGACTTAGGAATCGGAGGGTCCCCCGGCTTAGCCAGGGTCACCTTTGCCTGTTTTCCTGGTGCAGGTTCCAGGGATAATACGTGGTAGACGACGTGGAGGGAGGGCCGACCGAATTTTGGCATCAGCATTTTTTGGGCTTAACTAGGATCACCTTTGCCTGTTTTCCTGGTGCAGGTTCCAGAGATAATACGTGGTGGACGACGTGGAGGGAGGGCCGACCGGATTTTGGCATCAACATTTTTTGTCGCCGTTTATGGAAACCTGAAACTAGAAGTCAGGTTCTCATTTTTTCAAGCAATGGCGAAGAAGAAGAAAGCTGCAGCGGCGCAGCCGCAACCTAATGAGTAGACTCAGTCATCATCATCGATTCATGCCGAGTCCGCACCAGGGCCTTCCCAGCGTTCGCGTAATTGGTCGATCAAGTATCGCGCCATGCAGAACGAGATACAAGCCCTGCGCGACGAGAAAAATTGAATGAAACAAAGAGAGCCAGAGCCACGCCCTGCTCAAGAACAACCCGTCCTCGAGCCGGTAAGGCTGTTCGTGGAAAGTCGCTCCGTACCAAGGAGTGTGAGGCCCAAAGCCCCCCAACATTCGGGGGTACCGCATTCGGGTCAAAATCTTCCTATGGCACGTGCTGAGGTATCCTCGAGGAACCCCACTACTTGAGCTCCGACGACCGTTCATTCAGCAACATCTGCCCTACCGCCCTCGGACCTCCGTCATTAGCTGGAACGAAGGAGAGAGAGAGAGGAACGCCGGAGGTCGAACATGCGCCAGAGGTCGTCACTGAAAATAAGGATCCCTGGGAAGCGTGTTTTGCGAAACTGAAGGATAAGTTCCTGATATTGGAGAAAAAGCAGGAACAATCGACAGTTCTGACCACAATCCAGACGATGATGGAAGAGACCGAGCCTCCCTTCACCCCAGCCATCATGGCTGAAGTGATGCCGCAGAGGTTTCGGATGCCTCCCGTCATCCAGTATTCAGGATCTGGGGACCCATCCGAACACTTGGAGTCCTACAGATCATGGATGCAGATCCAGACTGCAACGGATGCGATGATGTGTAGAGGTTCTCCATCACCCTCACCGGATCCACTCG
This sequence comes from Magnolia kwangsiensis, assembly GCA_037074715.1. NCBI lineage: Eukaryota > Viridiplantae > Streptophyta > Magnoliopsida > Magnoliales > Magnoliaceae > Magnolia > Magnolia kwangsiensis. Next base: position 80,383,311 of record CM073586.1, on the reverse strand, counting down.
GATTTGGTATCGCCAGCTGAAACCAAATTCCATAGGCTCGTTTGCGGAACTGAGTCGACTATTCCTTACGCAATTCATAAGCGGTAAGAGAAGTCGGAAGCCCAACACCCACCTGCTCACCATTAAGCAGGCCCCGAAGGAGTGGTTGAAGGATTACATCGCCCGCTTCAACGAAGAAGCATTGCATGTCGAGGACTACGATGATAAGATGGCCTTCGCTTCCATTCTGAGCGGACTGAAAGAAGAAAAGTTTGCCTTCTCCATCGGAAAGAATCCACCGAATACACTAGCAGACTTCATGGTGAAAGCTCAGAAGTATATTAACGCAGAGGAGTTCACCAAACTCCCGAAAGGGCACACAGGTGTCTGACTCGACGAACAAGGGAAAAAGACCCCGGAACGAAGACTCCCAGCCGACTTGCAAAGGGACGGATGACCGCGCTTCTCGCGATCGTCGTCCGAGCCATAGGCCGGAAGAAAAATTTCGTTCCTACACTCCGCTCAATACGTCCACTGAGCAGATCCTGCTAGACATCTAAGGGGACAGGCTACTCAATTGGCCGGTTTGTATGAGGGCTGATCCAGAACACAAGGACAAGCAGAAATTCTGCCGCTTCCACCGAAATCATGGTCACAACATGGACTACTGTGTGGATCTGAAAGACGAGATTAAGTCCCTCATCCGCAAAGAACATTTATGTCGTTACACCAAAAAGGAGAAATCTGCTCGGAGAGAAGAACGGCCGCAAGAGTAGTCGAACAACCCCCCAGAGGAGCCCACCGAAATTCGCACCGTCTTCGGGGGTTCAGCTGGGGGAGAGGATTCGAACAAGGCACGGAAAGCCCATTTCCGGAGCTCCGAGTCGGAACACCACATTCACCTGGCGAAACGTCCGAGCAAGGAACTCCGGGTCGCTCCGTGCAGCCTGACCTTCACAGAAGATGATGCACGCGGGATCCAGCATCCGCATGACGACGCGCTAGTGATTACTATGACCATAGCCAATCACAAAGTGTACCGCATCTTGGTCGACACCGGGAGTTCAACTGACGTCATGTATTCCAAGGCGTTCGAGAAGATGGGAATTCCACGGTCCAAGCTCCGACCTGTGAAGACTCCCTTGCACGACTTTGCCGGAGAGAGTCATCTCCGAAGGAGCCATCTCCCTCCCAGTAACAGCGGGAGAAGGGAAACATCAAGTTATACTTTTGGTTGACTTTTTAGTTGTCAATGTTCCATCAGTCCACAACGTGATTCTGGGCCGACCCTCCCTCAATGCGATGAGGGTGGTCGTCTTAACTTATCATCTGATGATGAAGTTCCCAACTGAAGGTGGGATCGGTTATCTCCGAGGCGACCAACGCGAGGCCCAGAGGTATTATGCGATAGCCGTAAGGAAAGGGGCCGCCAAACAAACGCTCGTAGTGGACGCCTTGGACCCTCGGGGATCGACAGAAGAAAGCTCCTCAGTCGAAGATCTGATAAGAGTGCCGCTCGATGAATCAGATCCGAGTAAAACTGTTCAGCTCGGATCATCATTGAATCCCGAGCGGAGGAACGAGTTATTGGCCTTCTTGAGGCAACACCGAGACGTCTTCGCATGGTCACACGCAGATATGCCGGGGATCTCACCTGATGTGCTAGTCCACAGGCTGAACGTGAACCCAGACCACTGGCCAGTTAAGCAAAAAAGAAGGTTGTTCGATGCCGAACGATATGAAGCCATTGCCGAGGAGGTCTTCGTCTTGCTCCATGCGGGCTTCATAGAAGAAGTATATTACCCTGACTGGATAACAAATGTTGTGCTCGTCAGGAAAATAAACGGGAAGTGGCGGGTCTGCGTAGACTATTCCGATCTGAATAAGGTGTGTCCCTAAGACAGCTTCCCGTTACCTCGGATCGACCAACTGGTGGACAGCACGACCGGACACGAGTCACTCTCGTTTCTGGACGCTTACTCCGGGTACAACCAGATCGCCATGCATCCCCCAGATAGGCAGAAGACCACCTTTGTCACGGACAGGGGACTCTACTATTACCCGGTCATGCCATTTGGCCTGAAAAATGCTGGGGCAACATATCAGAGACTGGTGAATCAGATGTTCGCCAAACAGATGGGACACACCATGGAGGTGTATGTGGACGACATGCTAGTGAAGAGTATCAAAGCCTCCGACCACCTTGTTGATCTCGAAGAAACATTCAACGTCCTCCGTGAATACCAGATGAAGCTTAACCCCGCTAAGTGCGTGTTCAGAGTTGAGTCAGGAAAATTCCTGAGCTTCCAAGTCAGCCAGCGGGGTATCGAGGCGAACTCAGACAAGATCAAAGCCCTCCCGGACATGAACTCGCCTCGGACTCTCAAGGAAATACAGTGTCTCACGGGAAGAGTTGCAGCCCTCGGACGCTTCATATCTAGGGCTACAGATAAATGCATTCCCTTCTTCCAGCAGCTCAAGGATCACAAGAGAGTGGAGTGGATGCAGGAATGCAAGCAAGCCTTCTAGCAATTAAAACAGTACTTGGGTTCACCGCCCCTACTAACCAAGCCTGAAGAAGGGGAACCTTTGTTCCTCTACCTCGCCGTCTTGGCCTCAGCTGTCAGTTCGGCTCTGATCAGAGAAGTCGGAGGCAAGCAGTACCCCATCTATTATGTAAGCAAAGCCATGGTACTAGTCAAAACAAGGTACCAGTCTTTGGAGAAATTGACGCTCTGCCTTGTCGTCTCAGCCAGAAGACTGCGGCCATATTTTCAAGCCTACTCCATAGTTATGCTAACAGACTCTCCTCTGAGGCAGATCCTCTAGAGACCCGAAGTGTCAGGTCGGATGACCAAATGGGCCGTAGAACTCAGAGAGTTTGATATTCAATTTTGTAAGACCCGTATCTTGGTCCGTACCTTTCCGTACACTTCCACGGTCGTACCGGTCGAATTTCGGAAACCTTCGACCCTTAATCGATATCGACGCGCGACCCTGATTCATGTGCTGACAACCCGAGTCGACTCAACCCGAGGCCAATACCATAGCGACCGCGCCGTCGTTATGGGCCAACGTTCGATGCGAGAAACCGCCGCGCGTTGTGAAACCCAAGGGAATCTCTACGATGTGTCACATCAATCACATCAATCCCATCAATCAATCACCCATCAATCCATCACATGTCAAGTACACATCACTTTCATCCCTTTTCCCAAGTAACCACAAAAGTCTTCACCACCCATACCTCTCTTACACAAAAAGCCACAAAAGTCTTCACCACCCATACCTCTCTTACACAAAAGCCTCAAAAGTCAAGCTTTTCTTACACAACCATCACTCACCCATCCATCCATCACTCTCTCTCTCTCTCCCTTTACATCACTTTCTCTCTTTCTCTCTTTCTCATTACAAAAATTCCAAAGCAACAAGGGTCCATACGTATGGAATTTCTCCAAATCCCTAAGCTCCAAGTGGCCCACCTTCCTACCCCAAAATCTTCCATCTCAACCCTCCATTCTTCATCTTAACCATTGAAGTTGAAGACAAGGTGCCAAGGAACCTTTAGGAGCAAGAAGATCGGACGGTGGGTGCCTCTGTAGGGTAGATTTACTTGTTTTTATGGTGGACCAAGTGAGGCCCACCGATCAATGGTGTGGATCTCACTTGGGACCCTAAAATAAGGCCGATGGCCTACTCGGATCATCATGATCATTCCATGATGGAGCCATTCTCCATGGACCCCATCATGATGTTTATTTCATTTAGAAAGGGTCATCTAGACCGTCCATATCGGTGGGGAATGGATCTCCACCGTTGATTTACATTTTGATGGTCCCATGTTTAACGGGATCCGTATGTTGTATGATTTATTGCAAGGGAGGGCCCATAATGACGGGGTCCCTCCATCACAAGCCGTGTCCCACTCTCTCTCTCTCTCTATCTCTCTCTCTCTCTCTCTCTCTCTCTCTCTCTCTCTCTCTCTCTCTCTCTCTCTCTCTCTTTTATTTCTCTTGTTTTATCTTATTTTATTTTAGTTTAATTTTATGCTATATGATTGTGTGGCCCACTTGAATGGATCCCACCTTGACATTATATCTTTTTTTCAAGATTTATTCAAGTGGGGCCCACCATATGCGTTGTACACCCATCAGTGGTGGCCCACTTCGTCAGGGCCACCACAAAATTATAAAAAAAAAAAAAAAAAAAGAAAAAAAAGCTAGCCGTCCAACGTCTGGGACGCTGGACGTTTCAAAGGAAATGAGAAAAAGGGAAAGGAAGAAAAAAGGGATTTTTGGGTGGTCCACTTGCATAGGCCCCACCCTGATGTATCGCTCTAATCCAAGCCGTCCATCCCTCTTACCATCTCATTTTAGGCGTTGAGCCAGAAAATGAGATTGAACGGAGCACCTGGTGGGCCATAGCGTCAAAGATCGCACCCTCACCATTCAAATCTCATTTTTGTATTTTATTTCATTTCCGTAGCATTTTAAAATTCGAACTCTAGACTCATTTAGACGGCCTCAAGCCGCTGATCGCCATGGTCGGGATGGATTTTGGCGCAGCGGGCCCCACGTGCGAAAAACCCCAAAAGTATGGGTTTTCAAATTTTTGTAAAAAAAATTGTAAAGAGGCTAAGCCTCTGACGTTGCACAGGTGATGCAGGCGGGCGGGCGGGCTGCCGTGCAGCCACCCACGGCTGCTGCCGTGGGCCCCACATGATGTATATGTTTTATCTACCCCGTCCATTAGGTGGGTCCCCTTCTCAGGTGGGCCCCCCTCTGAATTTCAGGTCGATCCAAAACTCAGGTGGCCCACACCACAGGAAACAGTGTGAATAAACATCTACCATTGAAACTCTTCCTGGGGCCCACAGAAGTTTCGAATCAAGCTGAAATTTATGTTTTCCGTTCATACAGGTCTGAGTTACCTTATGAACGGGTTGGATTTCAAATAAACATCACGGTGGGCCCTACTTGGGACCCACCTTTGTTTGGTCAGAGAAGAGAAAGAAAAGAAAAAAAAAAAAAAAAAAAAAAGGGCAAGGGTCACGTGCCCTCCTATCTCTATATCTCTTTCTCTCCCTCTATATCTCTCTCTGTCTCTCTCTCTCTAGCGATAGTAGGCCGTGGGCCCCACATCATGTGTGTTCCGGGCCATGCCGTCCATCTGTTTTAATGGTGGGGTCCACTATCATCTGTCGCCAGCGAGCTCTGTGGGTCCCACTATTTCATATATATGTATATATATATATATATTATTATATATTATTATATATTATATATTATACATTTTATGTTGTATATTTTTATATATATATATATGATGGTGGGCCCTAGGTAGGGCCCACCTCTGCCCTTTCGTGAGCAACAAGCTGCCTGTTTAGCGGCCATCTTACGGTTCTTCGTTGGCAGCAAGCCCACAAGCTCACATGATGAATGTGTCATATCTACGCCGTCCACGGTTTGGATGGTGGGCCCACTATGATGCATGTGTTGCATCTATACTGTCCAACTATTTATAAGATCATTTTAAGACATGGAAAATGAGTGATTCAGATCTGAAAATCAAATGGACCCCACCATTTAAATAGTGGACCGTATCATCCACCGTTCAACTTCCAAGGGGCAACAGTAGATTCCAACTTCGTGGACATTTGTTTTCATTTCATCTAACTCTATAATAACTAGTGAATAGGTTGGATCTTAAATTATCAAATATATATTTATATATATGAGGGTGGGCCCAATTTGTTATACCTGAGGCGCATTTGATCGGCCCATATGATGAGGCCCATCTTGATTTGTATGTGGTAGTCCATTTATGTGACCCATTTGATGGATAAAAGGGCCCATATAACATGGCTCATTTGATGTATTTAAGGCCCAATGGGATGTACCTAAGGTCCATTGTAATGTGTGATCCCTACACAGACTAAGTCGCGATGCTTACAAAGATCGTGCCTCGGAAGCAATGTTGGTTTGACGTCCACATTGCAAGTGTAATGTTGGTTGGATGTCCACATTACAACTCTCCTTAGGGCCCAATATTGGGCCGTACTTGCTGTGTATAAGCCGTCTAGGCTCATCTGCGTTGTAAGAATGGTTCATCACTCACTTACATGTTTAGTATAGTTTCATGACTCATGATCATACGCATCATATGTGTGCTTGATATGAGGATTGACTAATCATAGCATACGCCTTCGGGTAGGTTATTTATGGGCTCCTGGTTAGGCGGTGTTGCCCTAATAAGCGCACGATATGCGCACGATTTGTTACATGACTGGACAGCGTGAATCATGCATTTCGCATTTGTGTGACATGGTTATTGTACGCCCTAGCGACATCGGGGCCGTAGCCTCCACAGACAGATCGTGGTTGGCAGGATTAGATACCGAAAATCTTGCTCTACATGGGATACTATAGATATCCCTGGGTGAAAGTCCTTAAACCCTTATGGTACCAAGAGGTTGCTCCAACGTCTAGACCGAGTGGGTAGATGAGCGTTGAGTGCCGATTACCAGACAGTTACTCTCTCCACTGTGTCGTGGTCGGTTGGAAGGGGGTGCAGCCTTACCCGCCCGAGTGTAGGGGACAATACTAGGTTGAGTTTGACCAGCTCGAGGAATGGGTCCGCTATCGACGAGTCGCGCCCGATATTTGGCAGACGGATAGTGAGGTCTCTTCCACTTACCTTATTGTGCGCGATGTGGCGGCAATCTGGTTTAGAGTGTACTAGACCCCGGTGATATCCCATATTTGAGCCGTATTGATGCGTGGACATAGATGAGGATCTGTATGCTTGAGTTGCATTGCACATCGCATGGCCTTGGGATGGCCGATACCATTCATGTCTTGCATCGCATAAGCCTTGGTACGGCTCATGATATTATAGATCCATTTGCATATTCCGCTTTACTCTGACATTGCATGTTCATATTACTACCTTGCGCACACACTTTCACCACCCTCTAAGCTTTCTGTAAGCTTATGCACAACTGTTGCGTGTAGGTGACGTTGGATGGCAGCAACGCCGAGGCAGGAGCACGTTGCTGATCATTTGGAGTTTTTTGTTATTTACCATTGTATTTCCCTTTATGCTCATTGTACTTATAAAGTTTTTGATCATAGTGGAAATGCAATGGAGTGCTTGGTTGTTGTTTGTAGGTTATGCCTTTGGTTATGCTTATTACGAATCAAACTGATGTTGAAAATCCTCCTCGTAGCATCCCAGGATCGGAACCTGGCGAATGGGAGCTAGGAGCCGAGAATGAGGTTCTACGGAGGCTGTCAGCACCGGATTCGGTGATCGAGAATTTTGTGAGCCCGGTTTCCGAGTTTGGGGCGTGACAAATTTCGACCCAGGACAGCACTCAAGGGTCAAGCCGTAGCCAACTTTATCGCCGAATTCACAACTCTGGATGAAGAGCAAGTCAGAAAGGAAGTTGAAATGACACTGTCTATCCCGTTGAGCGATCAAAAGGCAGCGTCGGATCCGGGGTGGGTCCTTTATGTTGATGGATCTTCTAACATTAAAGGAGCTGGAGCCGGTGTCGTCCTGATTGCACCTAATTCAACGACAATCCAATATGCCATCAGGCTCGGGTTCAAAGCTTCAAATAACGAGGCCGAGTACGAGGCACTGTTAGCCGGGCTCAGGTTGGCAGCGAGTCTAGGCATTCAAACTCTGCAAGTTCGCTGTGACTCACAGCTGGTAGTGAACCACATCTCCTTGAAGTATGAAGCTAAGGAAGCCAGAATGATCGCCTACCTTGAGGAAGCGAGGAAATTGATTAGGAAGTTTTGTAGTTGCACCATCCGGCAGATCCCCAGTGCCGAGAACTCATGGGCCGATGCCCTAGCGAGGCTCGCCTCGGCCTCCGACGGGAAGGTCCCACGTTTTGTTCCAGTCGAGTTCATTGAACACCCAAGCATTAGCCAGTCAGAGAAAGTTAACCCCGTCCAGTCCATTCCTAGTTAGATGGACCCGATTTTCAATTATCTATCAACCGATGAGGCCCCCTCGGACAAATTAGAGGCGAGGCGACTTAGGGTCCGGCGGCGCGGTACGCCATATTGGACGGAGTGCTATACAAGAAGGGGCATTCTCAGCCTTACCTTAGATGTCTCCGACTGGATGAAGCCGACTACGTGATTCGGGAGATTCACGAGGGTATCTGTGGAAACCATTCTGGCGGTCGCGCCTTTGCCATGAAGATACTTCGTCAAGGATATTTCTGGCCAACCCTTAAGCAAGACTCTAAGGATTTTGTTTGGAAGTGCGACAAGTGCCAGCGTTTTGTTACTATGCCGAGGCAACCGGCAGAAGAAATGACCCCCATGAGTGGGCCATGGCCGTTCGCTCAATGGGGGATCGACATCATCGGTCCCTTGTCCACTGGGAAGGGACAGGTCAAGTTCGCTATAGTCGCGGTCGACTACTTCACCAAGTGGGCCGAGGTCGAGTCAGTTGCAAAGATCACCGAGCAGAAAGTAATCGATTTTGTGTGGAAAAATATCATCTGTCGGTTCAGGATTTCGAGAACCATCGTTTCTGACAATGGCCGCCAATTCGATAATGATAAGTTTCGCAGTATGTGTCAAGGGTTTGGTATTGTGAACGCCTACTCATTGCCTCGGCACCCACAGTCGAACGGACAGGTAGAGGCGGTCAACAAGATCATCAAACATCATCTCAAGACGAGACTGGAAAAAGCAAAAGGAAATTGGGTCGAAGAGCTCCCCTTCGTCCTCTGGGCTTACAGGACTACAACCCAGACTTCGACGGACGAAACCCTATTTTTGTTATCCTATGGCTCGGAGGAAATGGTGCCAGTGGAAATCGGACTCACTACGGTGCGGGTTAGGGGTTTCGGAGAAAGTCAGAACTCCGAGCAGATGGCAACTAATCTGGATTTGTTCGAAGAACTCAGAGAAATTTCCAAGCTCCGAACAGCGGCTCGGCACCAGCAGGTAGCGCGCTTCTACAATTCCAAAGTCAGAATTAAGCGCTTCCGACCAGGGGACTTAGTCCTCCGACGGGTTTTTCAGAATACGGCCGAGCCAGGGGCAGAAGCGCTCGGACCCAATTGGGAAGGTCCATATCGTGTGGTCAGATCTGCCAAACCGGGCTCGTACCACCTGAAAAACCTCGAAGGCCATCATCTCCCTCATCCTTGGAACGTCGAGCGCTTGAAGATCTACTATCCGTGAGAAAATAGCCTTTAAGGCTCATAATAAAATGTATGCCTCCGAGCGATTAGCCTTTAAGGATCTTAATAAAAGATCAATTCTACCTTTGAATGCTTGTGCAATTGCCCTATCCGCACAAGCACGAGTTAAATGGTCCGATCCTTTAAGGAATCCGAACCCAACCTTACGAAAGATCGACAAGGCATCCCTCCAAGAGAAAAAGCTTAATAATAACTCGACCCTCCGGTTAAGTGTTCAGCTCGGCATACAACAAAACAAAGGCGACGAGCTGAGCATCCAAAGAGATCGGACTCAACTAAAACTTGGGCCGAGGAGGCTCGGACAACCGACCCTAAAAACTAACTAAACGGCAGCTGACTAAACCCATAAAGAAACCAGCTTGACATCTCACAAACAAATAGATAATATAAAAAGAATATTTTTCATTGAATCCCCTCGAAGGGGCAAAAGTGCATGAATGAAAGTACATTGATAGTTTCAAAAAAAAAAATGAGTGTCTTCAGGCCGGAGGAGGAGCTTGGGCATCAGGAGCCTGGACATCAAGAGCTGGATCCGAGCGGACGACTTAAACCGGGGCATCTTCGGAGTCGTCGGACAGGAGGGAATCAAGGTCAAGGTCTGGGTATAAACCCAGGACTGCCTCGAGGCAAGCGTCGAAGCCACGATTTTAAAATGTTGCAGCTTCAGCGTCCCTCTCCTTGGAAGTCTTGAAGCTTTCGACAGCAGCAGCAACCGCTACGGCCAAAGAAGTCTCGTCCTTCGCTCGCTGGGATTCCATGGCCTGATTCACAGCTCGTGTCAGTTCTTCAGTCGCCTCGGCCTTGACGTGGCTCAAAGCTTCTCCGAGCCGAGCGGTCTCCATGGCCAAAGAATCCGCGTGGGCCCTGTCACGGGTCAGCTCATCGGTCGCTGCATCGCCACCTTTCTTAAAATTATCTGCCTTGTCCTACAGTTGCAGCTCCCTGGCCTTCAAGTCAATGATGACTCCTTGCAGTCGCCTAACCTTGGCCCTCTCGCCTGCGAGCTATTGGCGCAGGCTAGTCTGCTCAGCCTTCATGGCTGCTGCCTCGGCCTGTAGGACCTCCAACTCTATCTCATTCTCCTTGCGCGGGACTGCCTGAACAGAAAATAAAGATCAGAATCTACAGTATAACGACATGAAAGAAAAAAAAAGTCTTCTCGGAGACATACCATGTAGCACATGGAGGCAAAGTCGTTCAAGAAGCCTCCCTCCGACCGCTCAAGAGTCTGGGCGATATTCTCCTTAGCATGCTTGGCAGTCCACGAAGCCAAGCAAGCTATGTGGTAACCGAGCTCAAACCTCTCGTCACTTATGCCCGCCTGGGCCTAAGCCTTAGCCCCCTCAGGCCTTACCCTACTGTCGGTCGAGTTTTGACCCTCGGCTCGGACCTCCCCCCTACCTTGAGGGGGGAAAGCGCATTGTCAGCTATTTTATTGGCCTCCTCCAGTTCAGAGGAGGAGGGCACAGCGATGGGGGCCTCAGGGACCACGGCAGGCACCTCCACTGTGGGGGGAACGACGGCGGTGGGAGATCGAGGAGCAACAGTGCTCGACACGACAGGGATGCCGACCACAGTCGTCTAAAAGAGCCCGGGCGAAAGACTGCCGGGGGAACCGCGGCGGTGCTGGAGTACGCCAGAGTCGGTGGTGCGGAGGACGAGCCAACTGGCTTCAGTGTTGGGGCTGATGGAGTTGGTGCAGCAGAAGATTCTCCCACGTGAGGGAGAGTCGGCTTCTTCCGAGTGATCTTCACTCGGGGGGCTTCTTTGAGCAACTCCGCCCCCGTCGGAGCTGTTTTCCTCTTCCGAGCCCCGGACGCCTCGGTTATACCTGCAAAAAAAAAAAATCATATCAACTACTAAATAACCAAAAGAAAGCTCATCGAAAAGATCAAGGCAACTTACTAAGGGATGAAGCAGAGGCTGGGATTTACAGAGCCTGGACCAGTGGAGGTTGGCTACAATGACCAGATCGACCCAGGAGCGAAGCGACTCCGACCATGCCCTGGCCTTTACAACCTGATTTTTTTGGTCTGAGTCGAGGAGCGGCAGCCCCTTTTGGAAAGCTGCAAAAGGAGAAGGAAATGTTACTTCGACTGAAGTGAAAATCAAAGCAACAACTCGGATATGAAATGAAGTCCAACCTGGTTTGGTAAAATGGGTCAGAACCCGGGCAGTTAGGGTCCTAAATTCAGCCACCGACGCCTCCCAATCACCCGCCACCCAGAACCACTTGTTCTTCCAGTCTTTGTTGGAAGACGGAAGGTGCATCACTAATCCCGACCCTTTGTTCCCCCGAGTCGCGAAATAGTACCATGGGTCGTTGCTATCATGCTTGACCATGTATAGGCGCAGCAGCTCCTCTGGGGTCAGCTCAGGGTTCCCAACTTGCTTTCAAATTATGTAAGCTGAGATCATCATCCTCCATGCATTCGGAGGGAACTGTCAAGGGGTCAATCCAAGGTAGGTCGCTACCTTCAGGATGAAGGGATGTAGTGGTAGTTGAACCCCGCACTGCAACGCGCATAGGAAGATGGTCACCTCTCCCTTAGCTGGGGCGTCAGCAACGTCTAAGGGACCGGGAGCCCTTATCTGAACGGAGTCTGGGATTTGGAACTCCAAGCAGATCCACTCCATTTGGGATTCTGACATGACAGAACCCCCGTGGACTACCTTTGCGGTACGTAGATTCGCAGGCATCTCAGTGGCGGTAGCGGTCTCTGCTCGGCAGGGTCGGGAGGCTGTCTTCTTACTGGGCCGCTTGGTCTTAGAAGTCAATATTTTTTACTTCCGAGGTGGGGGATACAGTAGAGTGGTCTCGAAAGGGCCTTTGGATGACCCACTCTCACTTTCAGTAGTCCCCGACTCGGAATCATCACTGTATTCACGAACCATTTTCAGATCGGAAGACATGGCAGAAAGAAGAGCGAAGGTTAGCGAGACTCACCAGGTGGTTGCCTAAAATCGCCTACTAACGGAAACTTCGAAGTCGGCCGGAATCGCCTCTCGTCGAAAATCGCCTCTCCCGTATGCTCTTATGAAACAGAATGTAAAATGGTATGCGAAGGTCTGGGGCGCCCTTATATAGGCTGCGAAGGATTTTCGCATTGATGGCAAACCTTAATGGCAGCAACCGAATCGGCACGAGCCGATCTCCAAGCACACATGGCAATACCGCATTGGATGCGTACCGAACCGTCGGTACGGCGCCTGACATCGGGCAGTGTGCCTTGATACGCAAAGCAACGCCACAGCAGTCGGAGCCATTATGGGCACGTCTTCTCAGGTCTACGTGGCAGCTTCTCACAGACTGAGAAGGGATGTGGGATTATAACCGTCGCCACACATTAACCAAAGCGACGAGCACGCGCGCGATTTGATATCTGCCATCATTACGATGAAGGCGGGAGATTTCCTGCCTAAGTACTATCCGAGCCCGCGAGCAAGCTCGAAGAGTAGGGGGCTTCTGTTATGGAAAATTCAAGCTCACGTTACAACACTGCCCCAAGCACCCGTCCGAGCCGAGGCATGATCCATCCGACCTGTTTCGGGACGTGACCCATCCGAGCAGATGACACGGTTAGTGCGCGACTCGGAATCATACTCCGATCGAATGACCTCTGACGCCTTAACTACACCGCTTATTGAAGTAAGCCCTGCCAACTATGGTGGAACCAACTGAGCCGACCAGGCGGATCGGACTGGTGGTATCCTTAGATAAGCCGAGCTGAGCAGACTTTTCGACGTGCATATCCCACTCGCTCAATATGGAACCTGTCATATCAAGACGTGGCCGGTAACTTTGCTCGCAGGTGCGCACGATCCACCAGATACGCTGCGCAATCAGTAGATTGTGGGCAATATCTCCATGATCCTAGAATTCCTCTAATCGTGCCGAGATTATCGAACTCAGACTGCCTCACAGGCAGGTATAAATAATACGCATCGCCATATCTAAAGGTACGCAAAATCTAGCTCTCCTCTACTCTCTACCCAGACCCTGATTCCCTTATCCTGACTTAGGCATCGGAGGGTCCCCCGGCTTAGCCAGGGTCACCTTTGCCTGTTTTCCTGGTGCAGGTTTCAGGGATAATATGTGGTGGACGACGTGGAGGGAGGGCCGACCGGATTTTGGCATCAACAGTATATATTAATCTTTATTTACTTTCAAAGACCATTCTGTGGAGATGGGGGCGAAGGTTGTTTCACCTGCTGTGGTTTTCTGCAGAAATTGCTACTGGGATTTTTTCTTCTTTTTTGTTATGCTAAGCTTTCTTTCTCTGTTTCGATGGTGCTTGGGAATCTTTGGGATCACTACTAGGGTATTCCTCTTGCCTAGTCTTAGCCTTTTTCTTGTCTCTCTTTAAAAAATTTTTTTTAAAAAATAAATAAATAATGTATGTGCTATATAGGTGTGGGCTATTTATTTTGCGGTGAATGCCCTATTTTTATAGAGCTATTTTACTATATCAAAAAAATTATAGGCGGTGTGTTATAGGTGGTGTGCTCTCATCTGTGTGTGTATATATGAGTCATGCTCCCCTGTGCACCTATGCACGTGTGCACCTTTGCACACGTGCTATGGGTGTCTAATCTGAACGGTCCATGTGATGCGGAATTTCATGAAACCTCATGTGACAAATTTTCACGCTGATCTAAAATTCTGGTGGGCCATAGCAAAGAGAAATTCAAATCAAGGGAGGAAATTGTTTTCATTTTTCATGGCCCATCAAAGTTTTAGATCAAAGTAAAACTTTGGCTTGGGGGGTATCACGAGGTGCTGCTTCACATGAACGGTTCAGATTTTAGATCCACATCACGTATGATGGGTTCTTAAAAAAGTTCATACTACGTACGTACGAACTGGTTCGCAGGTGAGTGTGTGTGTGTGTGTGAGCATGTGTGTGTGTGTGTGATGAAGGCACAGGAAAATTCAGTGTCTTCGCTTTTCATTGGTCCACAGGATGATTTGCACAACATGACTTTCAATGTGTGGAACTCCTCTGGGCCCTACAATGATTTATGTTTTAGATCCACACCGTCAAACAATTTTTAAAGATCATTTAGAACATAAGCCCAAAAATGAGGCATATCCAAAACTCAAATGTACTACACCACAAAAGGCAGCAAGGATTTAACAACTACCATTGAAACCTTTGTAGGGTTCAAAGTGAGGTTTATTTGCCATCTAACCTCCTCATAAGATCACAGAGAACTGGATGAAGTTAAAACACAAATATCAGCTTGATCAAGCATCCCGTGGTCCTGAAAAAGTTTTAACCAATAGATGTCTAATTCCGTCTGTTTCTGTAGTGTAACCCACTGGAACCTTGGATCTGCCTGCGGTTTTTTATCTCATTCCATACAATGGTATGGAAAAATGGACGGACGGTGTGGATCTAATACATACATCATGATGGGCCACAGAATTTCCACATGTCAACGCTTGGGTTTTCTTCTCTTAATCTGGAATGTGCTGACACCCAGGTCTATAGCTCAAGCGGTAGACTGAGTGAAAGATACCTCGTTTCAACACCGAGGTCTTGGTCTTGGTCTTGGCATCGATTCCCTAATAGGGGTGGCTAACAGTGAACTGTGATCCCACAGTGGGTGTACTAACAAGTTAACAAAACAAAATAATAATAATATTAATAAATAAATAAATAAATAAAATCTGGAATGTGCTGCACCACGGTGTCTAGCGGATTAGGTGAGACCCTGCCTCACCAAAAAAGGTACGGCCCTTACCGTGGTGCCCACTTTGATATGTGTATTCTTTATCTATCCTATCTATTCGTTTGTTTCGGATTATTTCAAGGCTTTATCTAAAAAATAAGCAGATCTAATTATCAAATGGGCCCTATTATAGGAAATAATAGTGAGCTACAAAAGTTCTGCGTCAAGCTGATTTTTTTAATTTTTTTTTTAAAAAAATTTTCTCAAATTCATGCCTATGTGAACTTATCGGCAAATAAAAAGTAAATAAGCATTTAGGTGAGCCTCAAAAAGTTTTTAATGGTAGTATATTCAATCACCATTGTTTTCTAGAGTATAGTCTACTTAATAATTAGATCTTTGTAACTTTTAGCATCATGCGTTAAAATAATCTGAAAAAAAAAAAAAATGAATGAATTCAATCGATACATCAAGGTGAGGCCCATGAGGTGGTACCGAGTTCTCACTTAACCCAAGATCTCGTGTTGAAACTCTTCACATTCTACCACTGAGGCAAGGACTCGAACCCAAAATATAAACTAATAAACAATTTAGATCAAAAGCTAAAGTAGGCTATACCACTGGGCATTATTGCTACCGTACAAAACTTCTTGGAGCCACGGATGAAATATAAGCCTCATGGTTGGCTCCATGAAAGTTTCAATGGTAGTTTATTCATTCCCCGCTGCTTTCTATATTGTGATCTACTTGAGCATTGGATGTATTTAATTTTTTGGCTGAACATAAAAGTCATGGTGGGACTAAGACAATTTTCACATCTTAAAAGTTATGTTATGTAATTAGCAATGGAGAGAGAAATCCGGTGCATCTATTCGGCATGGTCAAATGAATGGAAAGTATGGATCAAACCCATACATCACTGTAGTTGGAGCTCTGACCCATTCCCGGGGGAGACGGGCAGGGTAGGACGCAATCTGCGTTTGGACGCAGAAGTGAAGCCTTTAGTAGGAAGTTCGTTCGCTGGAAACTTAGGTGGACTAACTGTGATGTTTGTTAAAGATCTACACTGTCCATCCGTTTTTGAGATCATTTTAGGACATAAAACTAAAAATGAACCAGATCTAATATTTAAGTGGGCCGAAAATGTGAGGATTGAATGTCCACAGTTAAAATGTTAGTGGGGCCGCAGAAGTTTTGAATCAATATAATATTTGTTTATTTAGTTCGTATCAGTAGGAACAATGTTATGAACGGTATGGATGGCATGTAACCATCATTGCCAACCACAAGGAGGTTTCAACTGTAAGAATTTCAATACCCACCTTTTCCTTTAGTGAGGCCTACTTGGGTCCTGGATCTATTCCATTTTTTGTCTCAAGTCATAAAATGAGATCAAAAAATGGATGTACAGGTAGATTTCTCACAAACATCACGGCGGGCCCTACCTAAGTTTCCTGCTTTAGCTGGACATCCACCTCCACTGGGGAAGGGGATTGCTTATTCACCCTACCACTAGGCAATGTGTCTCATCCATGCTGTCCATCCATTTTTCCAGATAATTTTATGAAATGAATCCAAAATTGAGGTAGATCAAACACTCAAGTGGGCCACACAATGTTGATTGAACTCTCCCCATTAAAATCTTCTTGGGCTTCAAAAGTTTTTGATCAAGCTGTATTTGTATTTTTGCCTTCATCCAAGTCTGTATGACTTAATCTATAAGTTGGTTGTCAAATAAACATTACAATGGGTTATAGGAGGTTTTAAATGATATACATGGGCTAAACATGAACGGGATCAAATATGGTTGTCAAATAAACATTACAATGGGTCACAGGAGGTTTTAAATGATATACATGGGCTAAAAATGAACCGGATCAAATATTCAAGTGGGCTGAAAACGTCCACAGTTGAAATATCCACGGTAGTTTTGAATCAGGATGATATTTGTTTTTTCGGTTCCTCTCATCTTAGTAGGAATGATGTTATGAACAGTCACATAATTTTTGAATCAGTATAATATTTGCTTTTTCAGTTCATCTAAGTAGGAATGATGTTATGAACGGTATGGATGGCATGCAAACATCACTACCGACGGTGTCAACGGTAGTAATTTCCTTACCCACCTTTTCCTTTAGTGCAGCCTACTTGAGTCTTGGATCATTCTCATTTTTTGTCTCAAGTCGTAAAATGAGTTCAAAAAACGGATCTACCGGGTAGATTTCTCACAAACATCACGGTAGGCACACCGTAGCTAAGATAATTGGCGGGCAGGCTCTTTTTATTATTCGAGAAGGTCATCTGCATGGTGGGACCATCTTAATATGGTTTCGATGTCACACATGTGTCACTTTTGACACATGAGTGGCATGTGAGTGGGCTCCCTTGCACAGGTAAACCAGGAAAAGCATATACATCAATACACACGTTGATTTGTCTCCAATAATGAATCATTACTCAAAAATCAAACAGATGAAACAATTATAACCATACATTGCTTAAATTATTTTGGACCGCTGACCATCTATTCAAAAAATGGTTGCTAGGATCGAATTGCCACAATTTTTAATTTTGTTATGTAATCCACTGTATACATGGCATACAACGACAACGGCCTGGATGATCCAAATCACTGATTAATGATTATAAGATGACTGTATGTTTTATAACCACCCACCAATTGGATGGTTGGGATCTGTCAATCTGTTTTGACTTTCAGGTCAGGGTCCATTCGGGCGCAGATTGGATGAAGGAAAACATGGTCCTAATATAGACCTAGACGAAGGAAAACATAAATATCAACTACATTCAAAACTTCTGCGCCACCCAACAAGTTTTCTAAGGTTAGGCTTTCAATCCCCACTGTTTACTGTGGTCTGGGCCTCTTGAGACTTTGATCTGCTTCCTTTTTGGGCTCATTCTCTAAAGATGATTTGTCAACAATAGATGGTGTGGATAAAATATATACATCACAGTGGGCCCCACATAGGTCCTGTCTGGACCATCCCTCTCTAGCTAAGCCCCTCACATATGACCGCGACGTGCAGCTAAAATCAGATTGATCAAGAAAAGTAACGTTTATGACTATATAAGTGTGGGACCCACATTGAAAAGGGGAAAATTATCATCTCATGCAGAGATAGCCTCTATTTTTTCACCGTGGGTTCCACCAATGATGCACGCATATGGTTATTTCTCGCCAGCATAGGATGGAATTGCTGAACCCAATTCATGTTGGGGGTCAATCTTCTCATGCTTCAATTTGCACATGCGGGGCCCATAGTCCAGTGATATAGTGATCTAGACCATTAGTCAACTGATCCTCAATGTGATGAAAGGATCCAAATGTTCGTCTGATGCATTCAATAACTCTGTGTAAACCTTTGGGCCTAGACCAGCCCCATGGATCTAAACATTGTCAGACTCTGTCCAATGACCCATTTGCAGCTCTTTTCCAGACCATGATCTAAACATTGACGCCTGGGCCACTCGACATGAACCCCACCGCTTACAGTCCTATGGGTGGCAATGGCGCCTGGGGCTAGGGCTAGGCCAGCTCAATAAGAGATAAGAGTAACATGATGAAATGTTTGAAATGATTTGAATATGATAAATTTCTTGTAGTGCACCTCTGGCCTGGATGAATTAACATCATATAATGATTTGTATTGTAGAAACATGGCTTGATAATAAAAATAATATATTTTTAAACTACATATATATGTTGAATGGAACCACACACAAGCATCCTGGAGTTGTCTCCCATTAGATGATTAGATTAGGCCAATGGACTCGCCCATGCCATTTATCACCAGCTCTGGCTTGTCCTGGGCTAATCACAGGGTCTAGATTTCTAAGTCCAGGCCTGCCCTTGGACCTAGTTTAGGGCCCCAAGCCTGGCTCTATGGGATTCGGGCTGCCTGACCCATTGCCAACTCCTTTGCCGTGTTTGAATTTAAACAAGTAAGTCTGTGTGGGAATCCCTTGCCAACATTGGCAACATCGGTTGCACTACCCGGCCTGGCCCAGGTGGTCCAACCTTTTAGGACCAAGACGTGGTGGGCCATTAAACTTGGCTGCGAACCAGGTCAAGCTGGCAAACTAGGCCCATGTAGGCCGATGCACTAACCGTGCTCATCAAGGACAGGCTGGGCCTTAGCATTGTTGGGTCAAGGACAGGCAAAGCATTTTCCCCCAATTTGGGCCAAGGCTAGGCCGAAGGCATTGGGAACTAGGGCTGGGCCAAGGCTGATCCAAACCCACCTGGCCTAGCTTGACCCATTGCTGCCCCTACTTGCGAAAGCTATATCTATGTCAAAACACAGACCCAGCCCATTTGGCGATTGGATTCAATCCCAGCCCATGAGCATAGTGCTGCCAGAATGAACTGTGTAGGCCTAGTTGGTATCATCCCACTTTCCCCCTATTCGTGGACCCTTTAAAAGATTTTCTCTTTCATCTTGAGCAAACAGTCATGGACTCTTCAACCAGACAAACCTGTCTCAAAGCTAGAGATAGGAGGAGAAGGCAATGGTAATTTTTGTATTTGTGGGACCAATGTTCGAAGTATCAGTATCGCTACAAGTTTCGTTGGTCAAGAATGTAGAAACAATAACGATATCATTGATAATATTGCTGATAACCATAAATGTGGAGAAACATGGGGAAAATAGTAGAATTTTCAACAAAACTCTAGGAAATATTAAAATGTATATATTTGCATATTATTATTATTATTAAAAGAATGCATACATAACAAGTTTTCATTTAATGGGGCTTAAAAGCATATGTCGTTGTAAGAAATCAATCCAACTATCCCATTCAACATATTTAACTATACAACCTTCTATCCAAACAACCATCAATATTGCAAAATATCAATAATAAATAATATTTCAACAATAAATCATCAACAATTGAAAAGAAAACGAAAGATTGTGGTCTCAATATCGCGCGTGTAGCAATATCGATAACATCGAGATATTATTAATATTATCAATGACAAATTGAACATTATATACAACCATGTGCCCATGAAAAAAAAAAATTTGAAATAATTTTTCTCTGATAAACAAAATTTGTTGATATCAATACGTTGGCGATATTATTGAAATATCGTTGATACACTTATGATACAAGCATTACATAGAATTTACAATGTAAAAAATATTTGTGATGTATTAGTGATATTGATGCATTGGCAATACAAGCGACACTTAGAATTTATATAGTTGAAAATATTTATAATTACATTAGCGATATTGATACGTTGGCGATGCTTAGCAATACATTATTAATACTTGGAATTTCTGATACTGCCAGTGTTATCGATATCACTAAGTTGGAGATAAAGATAATATTGGAGATATTTTGATAATATCGGACATAATTCAAACATTGGTTGGATGTCATACACACACCATATTGACTCTAAAATGCTTGAGTTGACTACTTTAGAGGAAAAAACAAAAACAAAACAAGACAAAAAGGGCCAACTAAAATGCAGTCTTGCATACTTCCCTTTAATCTTGCCATTGTCTAGTAAAATTAGAAATTTTGAGGAACTCTGTAGTAAAAATTTATAACTTATTCATCTTAGACTTATTATCATTTCAATTAATTGTACTTCAGGAATGCGATAGACATAAACATGGGTATCAAGCACCGTAGACAATTCAAGAGCTTGTAATAATCTAATGCCATTGATACCTCGAATGCTTGCATGGTTGAAGTTATATTATGGATAATTGGTTCAAATATAAGGTAATTGACTTTCAAATTATTCATTAAAATATTGTTAGAATGAAATTAAGTCACTAATGCTTGGGCATAATAATAATAATAAATAAATAAATAAAACTATGGAAAATAATGCGGGTAATATTATTTTATCTGACCATCATATAGGCTAATTATGGTTTTACAATTAGAAGTTGTATTTTAGAGCATGTTTAAATTGGTAGTCTAAAAAGCAGATTTTAAATGAGAAAAAAAATGATTAAGGAAACTCCTGAAAAATAATTCTAAAAAGGTGGCTTCTTTTAGTTTCTGTCATTTTCAAAGAAATATGAAATGTCAATTGTCAAAAAGTGATATGCCTTGCAAAAAGTGCGTAAACGCAGATTATCAAGGTTTTTGGAAGAAAATAAAAATGCCATTTTTTAAGGAAAATTGTGAAGAGGAAAATAGCTTTTTCACATTTACTTTATTATCCGAAACAGTATGAAACATCATTTCAGTAGAAAATTCTTTCTTATTCATGGTTATTTTTGGGATTCCACCAATGCAAACAGACAGGCAGATCATCCTTATGGACATTGGCTTGTTCAAGCAATTAGATCAGCCAAAATTCTATGCTCAACAATCACACATTGACGAATGTTATGTTAGAAATTTAAGTACTTGTACACAACGGAGGATAGAAGAAAATGATAACGAAACAATCAAATTTATCGGGTTTAACGCTTGACTTGAATAGTCAATTTCTCAAGACAGATTTGCTGCCATTTTTCTGAAATTTTCAGCAAGTACAAATGAAGGAAATCTTTAAATTATCTTCAGGATACAATCAACTCTCAATCCGATTTTCAACACAAAAATTTGCACATTTAAATGTTAAACAGATATCTAGTTTTGACACCGATATGTCGTAAGACGTTCAAAAAAAATTCAGCAAGAGATCAAATCGAGAGTAATTGCACAAAAGATGATATAATTTTAAGGATAAGAGTTTCTATATCTGGATTATAGTATCCAGAATTTATATTAATTGAAGGGTTATGGATTTCTTCCTGAAGAGGTGGTATAGAGTCTCTTCAAGAAATCCATACCCATTCGCAGTAAATAATTGCCTTCCATGAAAGGACATGACTTTTTGTCCTATGACAATTATTTATGTACTCATTCAGACAGAAACAATTATCCAACAGAAAAAATTGTATTCACATAAGCGACACATGGCATAGGTGCCACATGTACAATCATGTCACAATTACTCTTAATCAACAAAAGGTAATAAACCATCAGGATAAACCCTAGTTCAATTCTAGCAATACCATGGCCCAAAAAATTTAAACCATGTGCCAAAAATACTAAGGCTCTTTTTGTTCCTTGTGACTATGCGAAGTGCTAGGTGTGCCTAATAAAGCGCCCAATAAGCCCACGCCACACGTGCACGTGCGCGGACGGTGCGCACCGTCCTCGAGGAGATTTGAACCCTGGTTGTATAAGCAAAAACCCTCTCTCTTACAGACTGGCTATACACACTATTTATGGAAAGTTTAATTAATTAATATATTTATTTACTTTCTAAAATTAACTTTTATTTTTAAAATTTATTTTTATTCTAAAAAACACAACATGTTATCATCGAATAATACACTTACCATGATTATACACACCCTATAGTGAAGTAAATTCCAAGGAACTATAGGTCCTTATCATGCAAACTGAACACCAAATGCGTTATACAAATTCTCTGCCTATCCATTGTCAACTACCTCCTCTTTTTTCTTTTTCTTTTTAAATTATTATTTTTTTATTTTTTAGATGCATTATATGGTTCTGAATTTCTTCATATGGTTAACTGATTTTTTTGGCAAACAGAATATTAAATGCCATCATTTCATTGAGGAATGCGACTGGGACTCAATGCAAATGAGATGGAGAAGGGGCCTAGCAGCACACGTACCAATGTTGTATGCTTTGGGAGACTAAGGTAGTTGATATTGAACCAAAAATCAGGCCGGTCTACTTATCAGGTGGGTGACAAGTGTAAGTTGAATGTGAACCCATGGTTATTTTATTTGCCAACTTTCCATTTTTCTTTTACTTGCGTGGTGCAACCAATGTGCGGACTACACTTGAGTTTTGGTAGTAGAACACTATTTTTCTATTACTATATAGCGTGGCGCAACTCATGTCAAGTGTGGCCCACGAGAGGGGTTTGGCCGAAGTCATAACCTATGTGATGTGGGGCCTGGGATATGAGATAAAATGATTAATTCTCCATTCTCTATCAGTTTGAGCTTTTATAGCAAGTGGTTAATTATTCTCACCACAAAAGGTAGGTTTCTTCTTAGGTCTTTCTTTAATGTTGAATATTCGACATTCATTCTTTTTGCTCTATTTGATGCTGGTAGTACTGTTTTCTTGAAGAGAAGTTTATGCAAGCATCACCCTAAGCTATTTCTCATGCTTGCAGGCTCGCGGGATTGACCACCTAGTGATTTCTACACGAGACTACCTCTTTGCTCCTTCATTTGTGGATATTAGCAGAGCCATGAACTTCATTCATAGTAAGTGACTTGCTCTGATGCACAGGTCCTTTGGCCTCATTGAGATGTCAACTTTTCACGGTGCCAGTTCTGGTCATTTTAATGTAAGGATTAGTCATATATTTCATCCCATAATCAAGGTCAAAAGGTTGTTGTTCTAACTGTTTGCTTGTTTGATACCTACATGTGGGATGTTTGTTCTTAGACGGTCACATATGTGGCAGGTGGAAACACGTCATACATGTGTATGGATAAATATAATTCATATCTACACTAAAATTAAAATTGTCATTTAAATGAGTCCCTTAATTTATTTATTTTTAATGAACATGGACCGTCTCTTTGACCTATGCCCTATGGGCCATTGATTCTAAAGTTTAAAATCTTTTCACAACAAAGATTTCTCCGGCAACCACCTTCGTCTATACATTTTCAGACCCACTATCTGGATAATTCAATATGACCAGAGATCCAATGGCTATGTATTCAAGCAAACCTTATTCAACAAACGAACGCTGGTTAATATGATTTGAGGATAGTCTAATCAATCGGATTTTTCAAAAGTGCTTTCATTAATGGGCGATTCAGATTTGAGGCATGTGCCATGTGCAAGTTAAGAAAGGCCACCTAGCGAGTATGATTTGGGAGAGGATTAGGTGAGACCCGGGACTCACCCAAGACGGTGTGGCCCCTACCGTGAAAATTCTCCGTAGCCGAGTATGATTTCATTAAGGAGGGGCTTGTTTCTTGCATGCCACCTTGGCATGTGCGGCTGCATGTCCCTCAAAAATATTGGGTCTCAGATCCTTAGCAATGGTGCTGTTTTCTGATGCACAATACTCCGTACATGTGGGCAGAACATTTTCTTCATTGAAGATCACTATGCTTTGATGATGGGCCTGATCAAAGTGCTAGGAGCCCAAGTCCTGATGAGAATTTTGAAGGATAGTAGGATACATCTTCTATCGATGGGCCTATCAGATCACTGATCTGAATAACCAAAGAACGGTTTCAAATATATTAGTTTCAAATAATTGGCATGGCTATTACTCTTTTACCCTGGCTTTGGGACCAGCCATGGTATACGCTCACATTGACATCACTTGCAGAACAAGCCACCACTTCATTTTGAAGATAGCATGAAACTTTCATTGAAAGGCGCTGAGGTGGCGCCAAAAAACCATACACAAGCCAAACAAGGCAAGAAGCACAAGCCACCACTTGTAATCGCAACAGCAGAATCCTGGTGTGGAAACATAAAACTGCACCAAAAACGAAAATTGGAAATGAAAAATCAAGGTGAATGCTTCTCATAAGGTCCACTTTATTTAGAATAGAATTAGATAGATCAAAAACTAATTACCAAAATCAACTCATCATTGGAAAAATAAAATAAAAAATCCTTTCCATATTAGTTTTGAAGGCAAATCTAGAATGCATTCAGCTAATGCTTTCAAAGCAGAAATTACATTATGTACGAAGTGAGTAATGAGTATTTTAATTCTCATATAAAAATGCCTTTGTTTAAGCATTTATTCCCATTCTAGGATAAGCATGTGGTGACCCAGTGCTATAAGTGTGATATAACATTTAAATTCACAAGTTACCAAGGATACTTGTGCATGTGGTTTTTTTTTCTTTTTAGATACATTGTAACACTCCGGATTTTTGCCAACCCGAAATTAGACATCCTTAGGCAATGGGTCAACCATAACACCTTGGTAACATCTCATAACTCAAGTTCAAAGCCAAAGAAATCCTTTAGAACGAAATTCTTTATAAATTTAACGTGAATTAACTAGCGCTACACTAGATTACCTGTGAAATAAGCACCAACCACTTTAAATACGATCCGTAAGACCCAAAACCTGTAGAATCAGTAATGCTACGCTATCCTAAAATTCAGGATCAATCTCTAAACCCAGTTGCTCTCGGGAGCACTTTGAAACTTCATATAGGACCCGGACAACCCGTCGAAAGTCCGATAGCGATGAACTTAAACCATTATGACCGCTTAGTTGGACTTGACTACCACCGCGAAAATCACATTCAAACGATGCTCTGAGACGATTTTCTTGAGTCCGGAGTGAAGAGTGTGAGAAAATAAAGATTTTTAAGAAATTAAATATAATTTTAAGAAATTTGAGTCGCATTGCTTGCGCGTTATTTCTAAGCATTCTGACCGTTAGATTTTGACCCAAATTCACCCTCGGATCAGGATAGGTGGCCCATACATGTCATAGCACTTGTGGCCCTGATCGAGTTTCGATGACCCCTAAACTGAAACTGGTCCGCCACGGTCGATCTGAAAACCCGACTAGATTGAAAACTTAGCTCAACCTAGATCCAATATTAGAGAGCTTAAGTCCGACCGCATTTAGTAACAGGACCTCCAGAAGTTCTCCGTTGAGACGGAACAGTCTGTATTTGGACATAACCTAAGTATACCATGGCCCTGAGTCTAATTTGGAGAGTTTTGGGCCTATATAAGGACCTTAAACCCTCACTCTCTCATCCCATACGAATTTGAGAAAATCTAGGAGAGAGAAGAGAGAAAAGAGAGAGAAAGTGTGAGAATTTTCCTACCATTCTACCCTGCTATCATACATGCTTAACCATCACGATCTAATCGCTTTTCCGGCGACTCCGTCTTTGTTCCTAGGTAAGAAAACCCAAACCCTAACCTGTTTTGGAGCTTAGAATAGTCTAAGTGATGTTGTAGCTTGTCACGCCCCAAACTCGGAAACCGGGCTCACAAAATTCCCGATCGCCGAATCCGGCGCCGACAGCCTCCGTAGAACCCCATTCTCTGTTCCTAGCTCCCATTCGCCAGGTTCCAATCCTGGGATACTACGAGGAGGATTTTCAATGTCAGTTTGATTCGTAATAAGCATAACCAAAGGCATAACCCACAAACAACAACCAAGAAATTCATTACATTTCCACTATGATCAAAAACTTTACAAGTACAATGAGCATAAAGGGAAATACAATGGTGAATAACAAAAAACTCCAAAATGATCAGCAACGTGCTCCTGCCTCAGCGCTGCTGCGATCCAATGTCACCTGCACGCAACGGTCGTGCATAAGCTTACAGAAAGCTTAGAGGGTGGTGAAAGTGTGTGCACAAGATAGTAATATAAACATGCAATGAAAGAATAATGCGGAATATGCAGATGGAACCATAATATCATGAGTCGTATCAAGGCTATACAATGCAAGACATGAATGATATCGGTCATCCCAAGGCCATGTGATGTGCAATGCAACTCAAGCATACAGATCCTCATCAATGTCCACATATCAGTACAGCTCAAATATGGAATATCACCGGGGTCTAGTACACTCTAAACCAGATTGCCGTCACATCGCGCGCAATAAGGTAAGTGGAAGAGACCTCACTATCCGTCTGCCAATATCGGGCGCGACTCGTCGATAGCGGACACATTCCTCGAGCTGGTCAAACTCAGCCTAGCATTGCCCCCTACTCTCGGGCGGGTAAGGCCGCACCCCCTTCCAACCGACCACGACACAGTGGAGAGCGTAACCGTCTGGTAATCGGTACTCAACGCTCATCTACCCACTCGGTCTAGACGTTGAAGCAACCTCTTGGTACCATAAGGGTTTAAGGACTTTCACCCAGGGATATCTATAGTACCCCATGTAAAACAAGATTTTCGGTATCCAATCCTGCCAACCACGATCTATCTGTGGAGGCTACGGCCCCGATGTCGCTAGGGCATACAATAACTATGTCACACAAATGCGGAATGCATGAATCACGCTATCCAGTCATGCAACCAATCCTGCGCGTACCGTGCGCTCATGTAGGGCAGTACCGCCTAACCGGGAGCCCATAAACAACCTGCCCGAAGGCATATGCTATGATCAGTCAATCCTCATATCAAGCATACATATGATGCGTATGATCATGAGTTATGAAACTATACTAAATATGTTATAATAAAATGAATTATCTTACAATGCAGATGGGCCGGGACGGTCTATACACGATAAGTACGGACCAGTAATGGGCCCTAAGGAGAGTCGTAATGTGGACATCCAACCAACATTACACTCGCAATGTGGACATCAAACCAACATTGCTCCCAAGGCACGATCTTCTTAAACGTCGCTACATAACCTGAATTGGGATTACACATTGCAATGGACCTTAGGTTCATCCCATTGGGCCTAACATATATATCAAATGGGCCATATCTTATGGGCCTTTTATCCATCAGATGGGCCATATAAATGGGCCACACCAATGGGTCTTATGTGCATTGCAATGGGTCAAAACCCGTGGGCCTTGGATTACATCAAATGAGTTTAGTCTCATGAGTCTAATATATGACCAATGGGCTACACCAATTGGGCCCCACATGTAGATCAAGTGGGCCTCAACCCATAGACCTAACATGAGTTCCATAGGCCTAAACCCCTAGGCTTTAATCAAATAAAATGGGCCTAACTCATGGGTCTCAATCAAATCCAATGGGCCTAATCCCATGGACCCTTTTTATAATCAAATGGGTTTAGTCCCATGGGCCTTACAATATATCAAATGGTCTAGTCTCATGGCCTTAGAACATATCAGTTGGGCTTACCTCTATGGGCTTTTAAAATACATTAAATGGGTCCAATACCATGGGCCTTGAAGTACATCAAATGGCCTAGTCCCATGGACTTGAAACACATCAAGTGGGCTTACTTCTATGGGTTTTAAAATACATTAAATGGGTCCTAATTTTTCATCAAAACTAGGCCCAACATGAGGTTCATTTGCAATACAAACTGTTCATAGGGCCCACAATAACATTTATTTGCAACCTAACCTTTTCATAAGGTCACGTGGACCATGGGCCCACTGCTGTGATTATTTCCATCCAAACTGTTCAGCCAGGGGAGAGGGGGGTGGCGTGAGTAAACACACGTGCAAGAGGGTTCCACCGTCGCTGGACGGTGGGTGTAAAACACAATTATCAGGGTCCACCGTCTGCCTGGACGGTGGATATAAGACCCATACATCACTGTGGGCTCCAAGTGGGGCCCACTATAATGGATATTTTTCATCCCATCCGTCCAAAGGGTCACCAGGACCTGGGTGAAGGAAAACCATAAATTTCATCTTGATCTAAAATTTTGGTGGCCCAGTAGAAGGGTTTTAATGGTAGATGTTCAATTCTACTATTTCTCATGGTGTGGGCCACCCGAGCGTCGGATCATCCTCATTTTTAGAGGGGACCCACTCCAGGTGGTGGCCCACCCTAGGAACGGCGTGGATATAATATATACATCATGGTGGGGCCCACGGCAGCAGTCGTGGGTGGCCATTCGCTGCCCGCCCGCCCGACGTGCAGTGCCTGCTACACGTCTGCTGCACGTCAGGGAGGCAGGTGCCTCTGATGGTAATTCCAATTTAATGGAAAACTCCATTTCTGGGGTTTTTCATGTCTGGGGCCCACATCGATTAGATCCACCCCGTCCATTAGTTTCTACGGGCTATAACAGGTCTAATGAGTCCAATGTTGCATATTCTTGGCCTGAAGAAAATTTCAAAATGTTATATAAACGGTGAAGGCTACCGTTTCAAAAAGTATGGCCCACCTGATCATCGGATTAACCTCATCATTTGGCTCAACGACTAAAATGACCTTGAGAACGGAATAGGCGGCGCGGATTGAAAACATTCATCAGGGGAGGGCCTATGCAGGGGGCTCACCCTAAAAGTCCCTTTTTCTTTTTCTTTTTTGGTTGAAACGGACGCTGGACGGTTTTCTCTTCTCTTTTTTTTTTTTTGTAGTGGGCCTTGATGAAGTGGGCCACCATTGATGGGTGACACGAGTACAATGTCTAAGGTGGGCCCCACTTGAATAGAATTTGAATAAAATACATATTAAGGTGGGATCCATTCAAGTGGGCCACACTCCTCTAGCATAAAAATAAAATGAAATAAAAGCAATAAAAGAGAGAGAGAGATACATGGAGAGTGGGACACGGCTTGTGATGGAGGGACCCCATCGTTATGGGCCCTCCCATACATGAAATCATACATCAAATGGGTCATTTTGCACATGTGACCGTCAAAACTAAAGATCAACGGTGGGGATCCTTTCCCCACCAATATGGATGGTCTAGATGACCTTTCCAAATGAAAATAAACATCATGATGGGGTCCATGGAGAATGGCCCCATCATGGAATGATCATGATGATCCAAGTGGTCCATCGGCCACAAATAAGGGTCCCAAGTGAGATCCACACCATGGATCGGTGGGCCTCACTTGGTCCATCATAAAAATAATAAAAACTACCCTATAGAGGCACCCACCGTCCGATCTTCTCGCTCCTAGGGGTTCCTTGGTACCTTAGCTTCAACTTCAATGGTTAAGATGAAGAATGGAGGGTTGAGATGAGAGATTTTGGGGTAGGAAGGTGGGCCACTTGGAGCTTAGGAATTTAGAGAAATTCCATACGTATGGAGTCTCTTAGAGCTCATTTGTTGCTTGGAAATTTGAAATGAGAAAGAGAGAAGGAGAGAGAGTGATGTAAGGGAGAGAGAGAGAGTGATGGATGGATGGGTGAGTGATGGTTGTGTAAGAAAAGCTTGACTTTTGAGGCTTTTGTGTAAGAGAGGTATGGGATGTGAAGACTTTTGTGGTCTTTTGTGTAAGAAAGGTATGGGTTAGGAAGACTTTTGTGGTTGCTTGAGAAAATGGGTGAGAGTGATGTGTACTTGACATGTGATGGGTTGATGGGTGATTGATTGATGAGATTGATGTGATTGATGTGACACATCGTTGAGATTTCCTTGGTTTTCGTAACGCGCGGCATTTTCTCGCACCGAACGTTGGCCCATAACTCTTGACCAGGGTATCGCCTTGGCGCGCGAGTCGCGGTATCGGAACCGCGGCGACGGTGCGGTCGCTATGGTATTGGTCTCGGGTCGAGTCGACTCGAGTTGTCGGCACGTGAATCAGGGTCGCGCGTCGATATCGTTTAAGGGTCGAAGGTTGCCGGAATTCGACCGGTACGACCGCGGAACTGTACGGAAAGGTACGGACCAAGATACGGGTCTTACATAGCTAACATGTTTCATGCCTTAGGTAGCCTATTCGCCGTTGACAAAGACTTATCGTCTGAATCACATCCATTATGCGTTTTTTAGTTTAAGGTGTGGATTTTAGACGTATAGGTTATAGTTTTCAAGGCTTTCAATGTCGGTTAATGATTTATTCTTGACATAGGTGCTATTACACATGCAAAATGCGTCGTCTGTTTCGTTATTCGAGTTTACATGAGCTATGTAGAATATAGTGTATTCTATGCATATGTTGGAATGTTTGAATATATTTGGATATTAGATTTGTGCTTAACATGTTTATTTGTCGTGAATATATGCCTAATAGATGTGCGACAACTCCTTAGCGAAAAGACTTGCCCAACATCACGTCACAGCAAATATACGTATATGTGACTAAGTGTGTAGCCCAAGTGTTTGTAGAAATGAATGAATGAATGTGGAACTTGGATTCATGCTTCTCGTGGCTATCCGTCGTGGGTGCACGCGTGTCACAAATGGGGCAACTCCCTAGTGAAAGGATTTGGCCTAATACCTGTGCAATCAACATACATCATGTATTTTGATGTATGTAGTCTAAAGTGTTTGTTGAAATGTCTGAATGAGTAAGTAGTTAGTAAATTGTAATGTTTAAGGGTGTTGAGATATGATTCTCAACTCCTTTAACTATGTGTATGCTTTCCTCCATGTACTATATATTATAGTGTCTGTTTATCTATGTAATGCATATGTATGATTCCATGTTTAAGTTGTATTTCCATAAAATGTAGAAATAAAGCTGTGAAGGGTGATGGGGGAGTGGTATAACGATTCCGTGTAACAGCCCTGATAGCCCTAAAGCGGACAATATCGGACCTGTGATTGTATAGTTTGAAATATGTTCATTACTGCTTTAACGGTTTCATATGATTACTCGTGGAAATGGAATATGTTTGGGGCTATATTATGGTCCAGGCAATCGGTAACAGGTTTGGAATTCGTGGCTGAGATTTATTTCGCCGCGAAGGATGTGTATAACTAACCCAAGTTGTACTAGAGTTGTCGGCAGTGGTTAGGTCAGACGAAGTGCTTGTGCACTTTATGTCGGTCGATTCAACATGCGCTCGTGCTAGTCGAACTCATCAAGTAACCCGATTGACCGTTGTATGTTCACCTTGTATTCGTCATAACTGCTTGAACCTAGGGTACTGAACTTTCCAGTGATAACTCTGATAACCGTGGTACCTTAATCCATTAAGACTTATGAGCCGGGCATGGTGGTATGAGACACCGTGGTCGAGCTGTCGGCCTACGCTGGGGCCACGAGTCTCCCCGTAGTGACTAGTAAGCAATCTAGACTTGTGAGCCGATTATGGTGGTATGAGACACTATATTCGAGCTGTCGGCCTACACTGATAAGGTGATGGGGGAGCGGTGCAACGAGTGCGTGTAACAGCCCTAACAGCCCTTTGTAGTGACCTCGAGCATGCTCTGAATCTGCAGAGAGGTGACGAGCCTTCTCGTAGTAAACAGAGTATAAACTAGGCCTGTATTGATAAGGTGATGGGGGAGCGGTGCAACGAGTGCTTGTAACAGCCCTGACAGCCCTTGCAGTGACCTAGAACCGCATTATCGTATGAGATTAACTAGGAATGACGACCCTAGACAGGATCCTTATTTGGGAATGATATAAGGGAGGTACCTTAGTTTCTCAATCTTACTGTATGAAAAGGACTAATAACAACTTGGTAATTATGCCCATATCGCATTGCATGTGCTTGGAAGATGTGGAGCACTTGAGGGATGAAAGCATGCCGCGAACGTAAGATAGTGTCGTATGAGGGAGTATGTTGGCGAGGGCATGCATCATTATTGCATCTCATCCTTACATTAATCACAGTATTTAGGAATGTTTGATTTGCTTGCTTTATCATTACTGCTTGACTGAATTGATAACATGTTAACCTTTGCTGTATGATTCCACTGAGTTGATCACTCACTCTCACGTTACGGGACGGTGTTGTACACACCAACCAGTCCCTGTTTTAGTTTCAGATGATGACGCTGCTTGTGATGTGGAGCCGGACTTTTATGATGATGAGGAGGGTTTCTCCTATAGGTAGCTATCAGGCGGGTCTATATAGACCGTGTTCTGATCAACGGGATTACAGAGAGGTTGATTAGACGCCATGACACTTGTCATTTTGCACTTTTGGAGCACTCATGTATATTCTTTTTGTTCATTTTTGGAGTATACAGGTATATATTTAACCTGGTAACATGTTCACACTCTGGAGACTTACAACAGTTTATATATGTTATATATACTATCACAGTCTTCCGCTTGCATAATTTAACTGTCTCTGGAGTATGATATGCTGTTTTGGCTTAATCACACTCATGTTTAATACACTAACATAGACAACATTCAATCATAAGCATTTATGTTGCATAAGTGATGTTTTGGAACTCGGGTGTTGAATTGCTACTCGACCCCTGATTTTTAGGATGTTACATACATACATGTATACCAAGACATATTCAATGTTATTATGTAAAATATCAATGACCGTTAATATTTGTTGTGTCACTGCATGATATTCAGTGATTGAACTAGTAGTGTTCCAAAGTAAAACTGATAACTCGAACTAATGTATTAACATTCATCCTTTTGGTCTAGGCTTCTAGCTACATTTGATGGCGTAAAACATGATTCTTGCACCTTTTTCTGTTTGTACCAAATATCTTGATTTTGAATCTCCTTATAGTAGGACTAAGATAATCAATGTCAAAGTATTATTTTCCTTTCAATGTCTCTTATGGGAACTTCATTTTAAAATGTCATGGATGTTGGTGTTCTAAAGATGCTCATTAGCACAAGTCTTCCTACAAGGTGCAACTTTTTTACCTACAAGAATTAAGTCTCTAGTAGTCTAGTACTACACAGAATCTTGTCAGTCTTCAGAAAAGATCAAATAGTACACTTTGAAGTAATCAAGTATTCTCATGTTCAAAAAAGGATTTGATGTGTGAAGTTTAACATGAAGATTTTTTTTTTTTCCAGTAATGTTTAACATGAATATTATAAGAAGCATAGTTCACAACAAGGGCCTATGACACCCTAGTTAACTTTACCCAATCACTTGGATAATCTAAATTGAAATATTCTTTTCATCTTCAATGTCTCTTATGTGAATTTCCTTTAAAGATCATGGGTGTTGAGAACATTTCTCCAGCTCAAAAGATGGCCACTAGTACAGATCTTCCTTTGGGATGTTCTAGACAAGATTTTAACAAACAGGAATTAAGACGCTATTGCTGCACAGAATCTTGTCATTCTTAAGAAAATAGCAAATAATAAACTTTTTAAGTAATCGAGTAATCCCTTGCACAAATGATTGATGTGGACAGTTTGACATGAAGATTACTGAAAAAGGCATAGTTGTCAAACTGGGCTGGTCAACCCAAATCTCACCCTAGTTTTCCATGTCCATAATACTTGGTCATTGACTGGCTGGGTTGGGTAACCAGCCATTCCTAGTTCAGGGCAAGTTTCCCCCTAGCTTTACATGTCCATGCCTGGTTTAGGATCATAATCACTCCAGATTCTTGAATCCTGGGGAACGAGGATTGCAGGTTTTTTTAATGTTCAAAGTCAGTTCTACAGTTTGATAGCAAGATATGAGCTACTGTTTGTTCACATATTGAGGCAGAAATCAGTGAGCTCCTAGTGAGGAAGGTATGCATTTGGTCATTCTCCCCAATGTAGAAAAGGAACAACTTTTTGCTGATTTTTTTCTCACCATGGTTTTGTTGCTAGACAACATGAAAATTTCAGTGTGGTTGTCTTTACCAGGGTATATTTTCCTTGCAATGATCAAGCAGTCACTTTTTTTTTTTTTTTTTTTTTGGTTATAGATACCACTCCAGGTGTACTTTACCAACCCCAATTAGTTGGGATGAGGCTTAGACAATGATGATGACTCCTGTTACACTTTATTGTACGTATGTTTCCTTCTTGTTGTGATGTTGTCTTCTTTTTTCTTTTTTTTCTTTTTGTTTAGGTAGTGGAACTCCCCATGCTCCATCCAGAGATATGTGTTGAGCTTGGCAATGATCCTCCAAAGGGGGTGCTCCGCTATGGTCCTCCAGGAACAGGAAAAAGTTTACTAGCTAGAGATGTAGCCAACAAAATTGATGCCTGCTTTATTTGTGTTATTGGAAATGAGCTTGTTCAAAAATATGTTGAGAGGGAGCCCAGATGCTTCATGAGCTTTCGTAGGTTGCTACTATGACATTTAATGATTTTATTTAACAGAGATTAGAAGGTCTTACAGTTAGTTCTATTCAGATTCTCTGCTAGTTAATTTTGGCTGTCACCATTTACCAATCTTTTTTATATTCTGTAGATGGCAAGTTCAGAAAAAGGCTTGCATCGTCTTCTTTGATGATGTGGATGCGATAGATGGTGCTCGGGTTGATGATGGTGTGGGTGGAGACAATGAGGTCCAGCATATGATGCTTGAAATTCTGAATGAGGTCGATGGCTTTGATGCTCAAGGAAACATCAAAGTTTTGATGGCAACAAACATGTTAGAAGCATTAGTTGTCAAATAGCCTTCGAATTGTTATTCACATGTCTGCCCACATATTATTTCTTCCCACAAACAGGTTAGCATTATTGATGGCATCAAAGTTTGTTCAAATGTCTGCCCACATATTATTTCTGCTCTATCCTGCTGTCAATCGTGCAGGTACTTTGTCAGATTTCTGATGAGTATGCATGCCTAACACTGATGCTGAAGTGTGCATTTGCTTTCTCTCTTTCCAGTGGCAACTTTATTTTCAATAGGAGTGTGTCTGCATTAGCTGTTTCCTATGATGCCATCTGTTTCTACAATTGCTCAAGTACTGTAACCTTGTTGTTAAGAGTCATAATAATCTGTTGTAAATTATGGTTCTTGGGTGGAGCTGAGTCTAGCCCAATTGAAGAAGAAAATTGGAAATTCCTGTTTTAAGTTTTCAATAGGATCTTGAAATGATTTATAGAGTCAGAATTCTGATAAATGCTAAAATAAAATCATAATTTTTAGTATAAGCTGCAGGCTGATGATGCATCTCACCCATTTGCCTTTTGTTTTCTCAATGCATTTTAGGGTTGACACGCTAGATCCAGCATTGTTGCATCCTGGACGACTAGATTGTAAGGTTGAGTTCAGTCTGCCTGATTTGGAGAGCAGGACACAAATATTCAAGATCCACACACGGACAATGAATCGCAAGAGAGACATCTGGTTTGAGTTTCTTGCTCGCCTCTGCCCCAACTCAACTGGCAAATGATGCTGAGAGCCCCTCTTATACTCTTTTCTGCCACGCTAGTGTATCATAAATTCTTTTGAATAAAACAATGTTATGTTGTATGCCTCGGCCTATTTATGTTGGACAATGCCTTGACCTCTTAGTAATCAATTTGTCAAATGCAATATCTTCTTTACGCTATCTAAGGGAGTCTTTAGACTTGTTTTCTTGTACATTTGGTGTATCTTTTACAACAAACTCATTGCCAAAACTTTTTGTGAATACATTGGGTGTGAGCTTGATCCTTGGGTAAGACTCCTATTCTGGTTTTACAAAATTTAGAAAATGGTGCAGAAACATGTCCGGTTGTACTTTTCAATCCAGACGATCCAAATCGGTGACCAAACTATAGGCGGAGTGTAACCTAAAAATTTCACTGAGAAGATAATAATAACCATTTGATTTGCCCTTTTAATTTTAATCATCCAGTTAATGGCCATTAGTTGGGTGGTTAGCATTGCTTGGTCAACATGATTTTGGCCATTAATTGGGTGGTTAGCATTGCTTGATCAACATGATTTTGGCCATTAATTGGGTGGTTAGCATTGCTTGGTCAATGTGATTCTAGAGACATCCTCCATCCTCTATGACATCCACATTTTGAATGGTCTGGATAGCTGTAGGTCAGAGTGCCACAATTAGAAACAGGCCTAAATATTGAGGATTTCCTGCACCATTGAAAGTACAAGTTGGTCTTCAGAGTATCAACAAGTACATACAACTCCCGTAAACAATAGTTTGAGCTCAACTAAAAATCTTCCATTTTCAACACCAGAAATGGCATCAATTGGGTATTCATTCCTATGCCTGCAATTTTAGATATGAAGAGATTTGACAATTGTATTCATCCATCAAATTTATTTTTTTTTGAAAAAAAAAAATCAATGATAAAACAGCCTCATAGAAGACACGTGCATTTATGGAGTGCTAAAAAGTAGAAACAGTAACTAATGATCTTTGTATTTGTATGTGGGTAGTGTTGCTACCCATGTGAGCACACACAAAAGTTCCCTGCTGTCCTTTCCTCCCCACCCCATTTAAGCCAAAACATCCATCTTCTATGTGTTCTCTCCTATTTCCAGCCTTTCTTTCAGTCTTCTATTGCACAAAGGCTCAATGCATCTTCAGGTGTTCATTAAAGTTTCCTGCATTCTGGGCCTTCACTTCCAGCCAAAATTTCTACTTCTTGTAACTTTGGTTATGGATTTGTTCAGGGGCAGATATCAGGAGTGTATGCACTTAGGTGGGGATGTTTGCTATCTGGTTGAGGAGGAAGACGGTGACAAAGAAAGATTTCCTTGGTGCGGTCAACAAGGTCATCAAAGGATATCAGAAATTCAGTGCAACTCTCAAGTACATGGTCTACAACTAACTGAGACCATTTGCTGCCCTCCCCTGACCCTTCTTGACTTGGTCCTGATGGGGCAATGTGCTGGCATCCATTCATCGGTTGCCAAGTGGGTTATTTGTAACACAACATTCTGATATTCTTCTACAAGGTAAGAGGGTTGGTATATCTAAAAAAATCTCAGATACCACGTCTGCTGGGCAGCCTAAGATTCTTTTTAAATATGGTATATCTCTGATTCATCAGTAACCTCTACCATTTTTTTTTCTATTCAAGTGCTATTGACTCTCTTATTGTATTTGAAATATAACTAGTTTGTGAAATCTCTTTCAGTCGACCAAATGAAATTCGAGGGTTTAGCTCCACCCAATAATGTGTATTCAGCAGTGTCGCCTTCTTCAACGTATTATTTTAATATAACATATGAAAAGTTTTAAAGATAAGGCATTCTCTGTGTTGATTCATTTTTCTGTTCAAGACTATGCTCTCTTAGGGTCAGTTCTAAAGTATATTCCAGCACATTTCTTGCCATCAAGGATATTCTTCGATATATTAGGATGTTATCTTTTTTTGCCACAGACATTAATCATAGCCACATTCTCAATCAAGAACTTCAAGTAAAATGTGTCAATCATAAAATATAAAATAGAACATGTCGATTAGCAAAAATCCATGACATAAACACTATACGAAAGTGGTGGTCAAGTAAAAGATGCATGTGATGGGATTATTTTCTTCAACACAAAAACACCAGGGACACAAGGTCCTTCCTAATATTCAAGCTTTTTCTCAGTTTGCATTTTTTTATTTGGAAAAATGATTAATTATTTTCATTAGTCAATTTTCATATTTATAGGGCTTTTTGGTTATTTGGAATCTAATTAATTTCTTTTTTGTTATTTTGTTTTGCAGGTTGGCAGAGACGGATGAGCGCAGGATGGAGGGATTTTTTTTTTTTTTTTTTAATCTTTTATGTATTTGGAACCATTTTCAATTTATCATTGTAAATATTATATATATTGTTATTATAAAGCAATACAATTTTTTTAATATTCATTTTTAATTGTGTTGTGCAACATTTTCTAGGTTTCAAATATGTATAATAAAAATAAATAAATAAATAAATAAAGAAGAAGAACAAGAAGAAGAAAAGAAAAGGGTTTCAATCAAATATGAATAACGAAATGGATAAAAAAAAAAAAAACCATTTTTATCGGCGATTTCCATGGCATATACAGGCAGTTGTAATGCCTTTTATTGGTGCTTGGCTTGGTCGAGGCCTTTTACTGGCGCTTCATTTGGTTACTGGCGCTTCGGCAGACTTCTACCGGTGCTTTTCCAGGCTATAGCGTGCGGCCAGTTAAAGTTCAGGTAAAGGTTGATGGCCGCCGGTAAACGATACTCTATAATGGCGGACAGGAAAAAGTGCCCGTAAAAGATTTAGCAACGCCCTTTTCTGCCGACATTTGTCTGACCACCGGTAAATCTTGTAAAGGCATTTTTTTATTTTTTTATTTTTGTGTAATGAGTCCTGTCTAATAACCCCTAGGTGTTTACGTATACATGCCTTTGCACATGCAAATATGGCACATATACAAGATCAAGCTTTCCATGAGATGGGCCACATTTTTTAGATCACCCAACGTGGGTTACCACATACAAAACAATGGATGGATAGGGGAAAAGATCATTTAGACCTCCTTTTTTCACATAGAAGAGCCTACTTGAGCCTACTTAAGTGAAAGCACTGATCTTTAGACCAGATAATGTAAGAAATGTGGCCCATCTCATGCAAAAGCTTGCATTTTGTACGCATGCAACGGCATTTATATATGCCGCCTCACTTGTCAACGTGGCAAATGTGTTTGAGATCCAATCTATCCATCCGTTGGGTCCCACAGTATAAATGGCTCTGCCTATACATCAGCCTAATCCACTCATCAAACAGGCATTCTGTTAGAAACAAAATGATGGTGTTTAAAAAGTTGGATTATTATTATTATTATTATTATTATTTTAGGTTTTTAAAGTTCATGAATCGTAACTCTAGTAATTGTTAGACAGGCCCAATTTTTTAATAAGGACATCTACATGGTGGGACCCATCTGAATATGGATTGCATGTCACACATGTGCCACTTTTCTACATGCATGAAATGCGAATGGGCTTCCTGGCGCATGAGTGTGGCCCATGGCATATATACATCCATACAGACCGTGGAATTGTCCCCATTGGAGCATTATTAAAAAATTAAGCAGATCAAACAATGATAACAATCCAATGCTTGAATTATTTTAGACCGCTGACCATCACATTTTAAAAGGGTTGCTGCAGTCAGATTTTCAGGTCATGATCCATTCACGATAGGCCGTCCCACCTTGCTAGTTTGGATTAAATTGCTAGAGTGCAGCGTAGCTTGGATGAGACACCACAGCCTACAGAAAGGTGGTGAACTGTCACAACTGGTGGACGGTATCTCGACCCTATTTTTGTGGGTGGTTCAGTCAACTGGCCACATGCTCTAGGTTGGTTTTGGCTTGGAAATCTACTTCATTCAAAATCATGAAATGCAGAGAGAACTAACAGCCAATCTCCTGTTAGCCTAGTGGTTAAGAGCGTTTGATTTCATAGCAGTAAGTTGTGGTTTTGAGCTTTGATGGATGAAGTCGCTTATATTTATTTATTTACAAAAGATTATCAAATAAATGACCAGGATTTAAGGTGACCCAGACCATTTATTGGCCGTTTTCGAGCAAACGGTCTGACCCAGTCTGATATGGGTTTTAGAACGTTTACAATATTAAATTTTAATCTTCATCTTAAAATAATAATAATAATAATAATAATAACTCGACCAAATTGCTATGCATACTTAGAGGCCTGTTAATCACAGGCAGCCCACCCACAGTCAACACACGTGCCAACATTGCACATGGGTGAGAGATCCCTGCTGTCTCTCAAGTGGGTCCAACCATGTAGATGCCCTGATCTGAAGATCAGGCTGGTCCACTGGTAAGGTGTGTCATAGTCTATGAAACAAATGGACGGCTGAATAATCTTGGCCCAGTTTTTCTAAGCCTCCCATCTGTTTAAAACATTGCAGTCCACATTATGAGTGGAGCAGCCTAATACAAGACCGCCGACCATGTGACCACTTTGGCCCCGCTGCATGCCCTGCAGGCGTCAAGGGTAAATTGAGTTCAGCATCCAAATCTGGTTCCTTATCAGGTTGAAAATACATGATCACGCCCTCGGGCCCTGTCTCCGTTCTTATGTCCACTCCCAAAGCAACAAGCAGAGAACCAAAACAAGAGAAAAAGAAATCAACATTGCAGAATTTATAGGCATTTGATAAAAAAACACCAGGAATGAAAAATAAATTCAACACAATACAAGCTCACTGAAGAGAGTAATATCCTAAATGACTGTATCTCATGTTACAACTCAAAAGTTCTCGTCAATGTCATCAGGTACATTGTAGCTTCTTCCCATAGATTCTTGGATTTCGTTGCTCACATCCATCGGAACCATCATCTCATTTTACATGTTCTACATCATCTACTCCGTTGAAATGGTTCTTTACAGAACATCATAATTAAGACACCATATGCCCACTTTCTAGAGGTTAGACAAAAAAAAAAATAGACTAGATTGGTTTAAGATGTTAGAATATTTGGTTGAAATCAAATAGACTAAAATAGAAAATAAAACTGAAAAATAAAGAAAATGAGATAGAAAACTTATAGAGTTGAGTCGAGGTGTGAGGTGAGTCACTTGGCATGAAATTGAATTTACTCCCTTTAGACAACAGAGCACTCATTGTATGCAGGCTTGATCCACTTGCAGTTTAACTCAAAAGTATTGAGTTAACTCAACAATGAACTTAGAAACAACAAGAACAAAAAGAGATTTTGAAGGAGAGAAGAAATGAATTTGTTGATCTTAAAATGAAATGAGGAAATCCTTATATAGACTTCTAAATGATGCATTAAGCACAAATTTTAAAGGTTTTTGGTCCATTGGGTTTAAACTCAACAGGTGTAACCAACCAACTAACTCGGTGTCTTTCTAATTTTAAAATTGAAAAGGAGTAAGTGTGAGTATACTCTCATACAAGATAAAGTCCCACTAGTATACTAGCACTTGCAGCCATGGCTTGCCCAACACAGCGTGTATGCAGACGGACTCATGCTCGGTGCATGTAGTCAATGGCATAGACTAGAGTTCTTGATATAGCTTCTTACATGACTAAATTTACATATCTCTTAAAAGTGACTCAAGCCCCTAAGCAAAAAACCCATCTTGTTAATATAAAAAGATCAGGTAAATTGAATGTTATGGTAAACCCATAGTATAAAAGCAACACAAATTTTTAATTTTGGAGGGAAACTAAAATATTTGAAATTCTTTTTTATTCTATTTTAAAATAAAATACAATATAGGATCTTAACTATGAAAAAGAACTTAAGTTGCATTTGGCTAAAGCCAGGAGAAAAATAATTAATGAATTTGAGATTTTCACTTGCAGTATAATATTTAAAAATCATGAAAAAAATACTCATGTGGCATCAAAGAGCTCTTTCTTACCAATACAACAAAAACGAGCCCAAGTTCTCTCTCTCTCTCTCTCTCTCTCTCTCTCTATATATATATATATATATATATATATAGAGTCATGCTCCCCTGCGCACCTATGCACGTGCGCACCTTTGTACATGTGTCATGGGTGTTTAATATGAACGGTTCATGTGATGCGGAATCCCATGAAACCACATGTGACAAAATTTCACCCCAATCTAAAATTCTAGTGGGCCATAGCAAAGAGAAATGCAAATCAAGGGAGGAAACTGTTTTCATTTTTCATGGCCCATCAAGTTTTAGATCAAAGTAAAATTTCGGCCTGGGGGGTTTCACGAGGTGCTGCTTCACATGAACGGTTCAGATTTTGGATCCACATCACGTATGATGGGTTTTCAAAGAAGTTCGTACGTAGTATGTATGAACCGGTTTACAGGTGAGCATTCCACCATATATATATATATATATGTGTGTGTGTGTGTGAAATACTTCTAAGAATAGAAATTCCAAAATCATAAATTATTTTGTTAATCCTTTTGCCCTATTTTGGTGTAGGGCCTGCCCTAGCCTTGTTGAGCAAGGGTCCACGCGAGGCCTTTTTGGACCGATTAGGGATATGGCCGGGGCAGGGCATAGTGAACTAGCGTCAGGCTAGGGTGCGACCCACGCCGAACTGGCCCTAGGTTGGCCCATTGCCACCGTTGCTGGCGAAGCCTATGTCCATATCAAAACCCAGACCTGGCCCCGTTTAACTACCGA
Organism: Magnolia kwangsiensis; assembly: GCA_037074715.1. Taxonomy (NCBI): domain Eukaryota; kingdom Viridiplantae; phylum Streptophyta; class Magnoliopsida; order Magnoliales; family Magnoliaceae; genus Magnolia; species Magnolia kwangsiensis. The sequence continues at coordinate 80,341,040 of CM073586.1, read as the reverse complement.
ACTGGCGCTCCGCTCGTCCAAATTCGGGATTTGGCCCGAACTGGGCCAGCCCACTTTTAACCCTCGAAAACCTTGAATTCACTCCTTCAGCAAAGAGCCATGGATTCTACAAAACACCAGTCTCAGGATGAAGATAGAAGGAGAAGCAGGCAAGGGCAAAAAGCGTAATTTTCATCGAAGACAGCTGGTTCGATTTCCACTTCAATCTTTCCATTACAGACGGATTCAATGCTTGAATTTGCAATGGTAAATATAAAAGAAAAAAAAGAAAAGAAATTTTTAGTTTCATTCTGTCTTTCTCTTCCGTTTTGAGATTTTCAAACGAATTTCTTGATTTTCAAATGATAACATATTTACACCCCATGTTTCTGATAGACACGCCCTACCTATCTACTTTTGGGAAGCGGAGCGGGTGGTGACCCCAAAACCACCCAGCTAGGTAGTGTTGGGCGCTGTGGGGCCCGCCGTGATGTATATGTTTTATCCACGCCATCCATCCGTTTGGCCAGCTCATTTTGGGGGTTGGGCTTAAAAATGAAGCAGATGAAAAACTCAAAGGGACCACACTATAGGAAACAGGGTTGATTGAACGTCCACCATTAAAAACTTCTTGTGGGCCACAAAAGTTTTGGATCAAGTTGATATGTGCATCTTTCCTTCATCCAGGTCCATGTGATCTTATCAACATGTTAATGGTAAATAAACATTATATCCCTACTGTTTCCTGTGGTGTGGTCCATTTGAGACTCGGATCTGCTTCATTTTTGGGCTTATAGCCTAAAATGGCAACAAGGATGGATGGCGTGGATATAAAACACATACACCACGGTTGGCCCCGCAGCACCCAACACCTACCAGAACAACCTAGCTGGGTGGTGTTGCGGTCACCACCCAATCCGCTTCCCTAGTGTTGGTGGTAGGGTAGTACCAAGGGTCTACCATTCTAATACTAAGAAGTACAAGAATGAGTGCAGAAAATATATTTGAGATTTTCAATGCAGAATTCTAGATTTTTTAATGTTTAGTACACCTCATGTTTTTGATAGACACACTCTGTTTTCCTACTATCGGTAATAGAGTAGTAGGGTGTAGAAGAGTGAGACAATTTATAAAACATATAGGCTGTAGATATCAGCTCCGTTTTTTTATTGATTAATTTTTTATTTTATTTTATTTTTTAACTTTTTAAATTTTATTATTATTATTTTTTAAATTATTATTATTTTTTTAATTTTTAATTTTTAATTAAAATTTTTTTTTTTAAAAATTGGGGGGCAGCATCAGAATTGGAGGCGTATAAGAGGGCAGATCAGTGGCGCCAGCTGGTTATGGAATACATCGAGGCCGCTGAAGGATACCTTGGGTATCAACAGCCAGGTTCGGTATACCAATTCACAGATGCTGGGAATGGTGACAGAAGAGTCAATAATCCTTGCTCTTTTCTTTGTATCTGTTTCATTTCAATGAGATATGTCTTTGGATGGCAGAATGGATGTCTTGTTCAAAGCATAGTTCAAAAACCCAAAAACTTTACTCGACTCGATTTCTAATAATTATAAAATTAAAAAAAATAATATTAACATTGGTAGTAAATATGTAAAATACTTACATTTAGGATGCAGGTTGAGGGTGCTCCTTTTTGTGCTAGAGGTCAACTGGCTGATTCACACAGCCCTTCCATGTATATTTTTTAATAAAACCTTTAACAAGGCAAGTGACCCAGTTTGAATCACTGCCAGTCGCATTGGGTCATCTGAGTCAGTGGATTGACTTGATGAGTCTCTTTGAGTTGGAAACAAACCACTTCTAGAACTGAGTTCTTGTTGACCCAGCTCAATATCTTGCAAATTCAGGTTGGCTCAGCTGAGTTTCGACTCAAGTTAGCTAGTGTTAGAAGTATGCTTCAAAACATGGACGCTATTTATCAATTGGGTTTGTTTTATGGGAAAAATGATGATACTCTAGTATGAATGTGATGGTCCTTATACATGTATAACTCTAAATCACACTGTCAAAATTCTAAACCAAAAACTATACAGTCTATACCGAACTGATGTCCTAAGCGGCTGGCTGGTGGATATTAATGCACGGTTAAAATGAAAAAAGTAGTTAATTTGGCATGTTGGCCTTGATCAACTTCAAATACATGCATGGTATTTGTTGTTTGTTAGGTGGGGCTGGTACTTGTGTGCAATGTCTGCACTTGTCATGGACATTTGAGAAGGAGTAAAGTTAGAATGGCGATGAAGATGCCAGGCTTCATCTGATAGGAAGCAAACTACAACTGGAATGCTGGATTTTCATAGGTATGCAAATTACGATCGAGTGTAAGGCCTTTCGTCCTTGATCACTGTCCATCAGTTTTATTTAGTTTTTGAGTTCAATTTCCCTCTCTATGCTTTACCCGATGCATGTGGTTTGTGGGTGATTGCATTTATCCACAGGGATTAGTCTTACCTTAAAAAAGGGGGCAGGGACACCCTATCATCATAAAAAAATGTTTTCAGCTTTTCGTGTGAACTTCTGTATTTTTATTCCTTTTCTGCTCTTTTGAAGTTTGCATATAGAGCTTTGCTAAGTCCACATGCATGTAGGAGCCAGCTGTACACGCCACACGTGCCAGCATTAGAAATTGATATGAGATCCTATCCATCAAAGGTGTAACATTATGTGGATTATCTCGCCCAATAATCAGGTCAGTCCACTGTTAATGAAACAAATGTTGTCATTGTATCATCATCATTATCTAAGCCTTAGCCCAACTACTTGGGGTTGGCTACATGAATCCTTTTTTGCGATCTATCTAGGACCATAACTGCAGTTAGATCATAGGTCATCAAGTATTTTCTTATTACCTCTACCCACATCTTTTTGGGCCTTCCCTTGCCTTTTTGGAGCCCTTAAGCCTTTTTGGAGCCCTTAACTTGTACCAACTCCCTCCTAACCATTGGAGTTCTTGGTCCCTAAGTCTACCTTCTCTTATCTTACTGCCTATTGGTGCTACTCCTTAATCCCCTTGTATGTTTCATTTCTAGTTCTATCCTTACCTTGCCACTTAACCATCTCAACATCTATACTTAAACCTCAACATCTTAACAAAACAAATGTACAACTTAAAAAACTTGGCTGCAGATTTCTTTTTCCGCGCGCGCCGGGGGGGGGGGGGGGGGGAATTTCCTCGTAGATATTAGTTTTACCGTAAGATTCCTTTATATCTTATATGTACGAAATCATTCTTCCTAACTTATAGCTAGAGGTTGAAAGACTTTTTTACCTTTTCATTTTCATCCATACTCTCATGTTGGAAAACGGTTGCAAATGGGCAAGTACATACTCGGCCCTAAAAAAATTGTAAAATGTCTCAAGCGTGGATCGGGTACTACCCCACCCGGACAGAAGTGAATTGCATCTTGCCCCCTGGCTGGATGCTAATCTGTCATGGCATCCCTCTATAGGGCCCACTATGATGTATGGAATTTATCAAGGCTCAAGTGGACCATACCATAGGAAGCAGCGGTGACAATGAAGCCCACCATTGAAACCAGCGTAAGGCCCATCGTGTTGTTTATTTGTCATCCAACCTGTTCATAAGGTCATATAGACCTGGATGAAGGGAAATCATAAATATCAACTTGATCCATAACTTCTATGGCTCCCATTGTGATGTTATCCACATCGTCTATTTTGACATTTATATGTCATCCATACCATTCATAAAGTCATTCCTACTAGGATGATTTGAAAAGAAAAAAATATTAACTTAATCCAAAACTTGCATGGCCCGACTAGTGTTTCAATAGTGGAAGTTCATTCCTCGTTGTTTCCTGTCATGAAGCCCACTTGAGTTTTGCATCTACCTCATTTTTTGGCCTCATGTCCTTACATGTTCTGAAAAAACTGATGGATGGTGTGGATTTCTCATAGATATCACGGTGGCCCACTTAGTCTTGTGAAAGGGGCACTCCGCTACTCCTATTGCAATGGCGGTGCCAGCAAAGGGGTTGGTCGCATGGGATGGGATCCACCATGCTTTGTTTTAGAAAATTCAAGCCGATCCCTTGTTGCATGCCTTACTTTTAGGCATAGGTATTAAAAATGAGTCTCATTTGTGGTGTATTGTTTTTGTGGAATCTAATGGATGGAGTAGATTTCTTATAATTGTTTTGGTGGACCTCATAAAAAACTCAACATTGGAGATTTGTCCCTATTGTTAGGATTACACAACTAATGGTCGGAGTGGATTTCATATATGCATTAAGGTGGGCTTGAGCGTACCTACCAATTTTTATTTTTTAATTTTTTTAATTTTTAAAGAAGATAAAGCTTGATTTCTTCCTGAGGATAAAAGTGCATATGCCAAATCTAAATCTCATTGCCAAAGGACAGCACTGCCAATTTTTGATGGGTCAGGCCATGATCTATATATAAAATCCACTTTGACTATTAGTTGTATAATCTGGTATTAGGCCCATGCAAAAAAAAAATCAGGTTGTTCTCTGATTTAGATGGGCCACACCAAAGGAAACAGTTGGGATAATGTTGATTTTTTATAGTGCCCACCATAAATATTATAAGAAATCCACTCCAACTATTAGATTTCATAATAACATTTATGCGTTAGGCCCAAGAATCAGGACAATCCATGAATCAGATTGGTTACACAGAAGGAAACAATTTGGAGGGCGGCCATCATTGTGTACACTATTTTCAATTGTATGGTCCACCTAAATCATAGACATGGCTCTTTTTTAATACCTGTGTGTAAAATTAGGTCACGCAACTAATGATCGGCTTGGATTTTTAGATACACAATAAGTTAAAGCTCATATAGCTTTTGATTTTTCCTAGTGTAATATCTCTCTGCAGTGGGAAGAGATGGGTCTCCTGATTGCGCAAAAATCTATTGTAAGGGTAAATTTGACTTTTCATCTTGCATCCATATACTCGGAGGAATGTTTTCGTAAATATGGAATGTCAAGGCACGTTATAGGAATATCGCATGCATTAAGGAGTTTTCGGGTAAACACTACCCCCCCGGGAAGCAATGATAATGAAATTTACTAAAAGAAAGGCCAAAGGCTAAAGAATACAAAAAATACAAGACAAAGAAAAGCAAAATGACAAAAATTTTTTTTTACAACTCTAGCCACTAACAGGCAACTGATCAGCAGTCAAAATGTTCGCTGTATGCAGCCATTCTATTGCATTTTGTTTTGCCCTATTGAGAACTTCCAACGGACAAACCCTTTGATTCTTGAAACATTGATTATTTCTCTCCAACCAAATACACCAAAGACATCCTAATAAACATAGATGTCAGATTCGATTCCTGCCTTTACTTTTCTCCCCACTATGCCAAGCGAAGACAAACTAATCAACTGACCTTGGATTAACTCATAAGGTTCTAAAAAGGCAGAGAACGCATTCAGATATCAAGTTGCAATGGAGCAATGGATAAATAAGTGATCAACTGACTCCTCGTTGTTATAGCATAGTAAACACACATTTGGTATTGTCATGCCTCGCCTTCATAAATTGCCAATAAGAACCTTCTTTTTGCCCACTAGCCTAGCAAATGCCGCCACCTTGGATGGAGCTCCATAATGCCATGCGTGAGCTGTATGATATACAACTTGCTTAGCATGCACCCCTAGCTAGTTTCTTGTAAAAGGACTTCACTGAGAATTTTCTGGATTTTTTGATGAGCCATACCAATGTATCTTCCTCCAAGGGTAATGGATGTTGACTTGACAAGAGTTACAAAAGCCTCAATAACTCCATCTCTTCATCATTAAGATTTTTTCTACAAGGAAGAGCCCAGATGAATGCCTCACCTTAAAATGAGAAACACCCTTCTATCAAAATATTAGGTTCTATGGCAATACTTGCTAATCGGATCTATGCCATTAATCTATCTATGCCACGTCCTACATTAGACCCCTCTACTTTGAAAAAACTCATTCTTGAGTTACTCAAGAGATTTGGCTCATGATACTCAAACAACTTCTGGCTTCGATGTTTATCAACCTTTTCCTTGTACTTTGCATATTAGGCCCCTGAGCTGGCATAACACATGTACTTATGCAGTTTTGCTCTCCTTGAATTAACCCTTAGGGGTCGTTTGGCACCATAAAGTAACTGGAGGTTTCAAATCCAGGGGGTTTGAAATCCAAGGTGAAAGCTTGGATTACATCTAAAATCCTTCTAAGAGTCGCATGTGTGACAACAAGCTATTAATCTATTGGGCACATGGCCGACTGATGATATCCCAAAACAATCAGATTATCATTTGCATCACTACAATTACTTTAATATGATGATCTGTGCCGTCCAAACATTGTCCATGTAAATCAATGGTTAAAAATCGCTAGTTAGTCACTCGGATGTGATCTTGTGCTTGTGGCCCATCCGAGACTTGGAATTTCATCATTTACGAGCAAAGTATATATTTTAACGGGCTTATTACAACTATTGCATCAAACATTACATACTTACACTAATTAGAGATATTACAGTTGATTTAATAAATAAATTCAAACCCCTATAAATATACTATGCGTAACTACTTTTGGATTACAAGGGATTCTGAATCTAGAGTGCTAAACACAATAGGAGGATTTCAAATCCCGGGGGTTTCAAATTCATGGGGTTTCAAATCTAGGGGGTTCCAAATCCACGCTCCCAAACAGGCCCTTATGTATTACTTCCTCCACTTGCGTCTTACATGCTTTCTGATAATGTGGGCAATTAGATAAACTTGCCCCTGGAACAAGATCAATGTGGTTTTGTATATCTCGCATGGGACGTAACTCCTTAGGAAGTTCATCGGGCATAATTGCCTTAAACTCCTGCAATACTGGTTTCAAATCCCCTAGGATGTTCACAAGCTCCACATCTTTTTCTCCTTTTCAACTAATGCATTTATCTCTCCATCTCCTCAGATTGTTTGACGAAATCATGTTTGGTTATGAGAGACCACCCCTCCATTTTAGAAGACTTGGGTTGGTTCTTCGTTTCCATAGGGGCGAGGACAATTTTTATTTTTATTTTACCATCTTTAACAAAAATAAAAATATTATCCTGGCCTCTATGCATGGTATCACGATCACACTGCTATGGTTGACCAAGTAACATGTGACAAGTTTCCATATCAAACACTTCACACACTACTTCGTTCTTATAATATTTACCAATGAAAAAAGGAATATGACATTGTTCAGTTACCTTTATTTTGTTGACCTTCTTTATCCATCTAACTGTTTATGGAGGGGTGCTTTTCTATCTTTAGTTGCAACTTTTCTACCATAAACTTTGCCATGATATCCTCACTACTTCTACTATCTATGATCACATCACAAACCTTATTGTGCAGGGTGCACCTTGTTCAAAAGATGTTGTGCCACTACAAATTTATCTCCTCATTCAACATATAAAACAACTTCTTCACGACCGAAGTGGTGGTCTGTAATTCACCACTATCACATGGTGGCCTGCAATTCATCACTGATCTCGCACCATGAACATGATGATCTAGATGATCGCAAACTCCATTGCCAATTTTATGTTACTCATCATTACAAACACGGGTTTGTCTTAAAGCTGTAGTCAAACGGTTGATTGTTGCTTGCAGTCCTTGCATTTTGCTCATCGATTCTCCTGCTGAAAAGCTTCAAACGCCGTTCCTGTCATAGGGTTGTTCCCTGGAGCACCGTTGATGCAGGACAATTAACCACTTGCTCTAAAAGGTCGAACTGTTAGAGCATGGCGAATTAATCCCTTTATCTCATAGCCCAGGCCTCAAATGGTCCTTGGTCGAACCCTCCTCGTAGGCCCCAAATCCATGGGTTTTGCCCCCTTGTGGGCCGCAAATCTATGGGCTCTGCTTCACATGAGTCACCCGCCTCCACGGGCCCCAAATCCACGGGTTATGCGGGCCACCCACCCTGAGTGTGCCCCTGCATCCCACAGTCCACCCCACTCGAGCCCGGTGTGAAAATGCCCCTGCGTTAATCACCCCCGGTGAGGAGTCTCGAACATGAGACCTCCCGTTCTAATACCAATTTGATGCAGGACAATTAACCACTTGCTCTAAAAGCTCGAACTATTAGAGCATGGCGAATTAATCCCTTTATCTCATAGCCCAGGCCCTAAATCCATGGGTTCCACCCCCTCGTGGGCCCCAAATCCATGGGCTCCGCCTCACATGAGTCACCTGCCTCCACGGGCCCCAAATCCATGGGTTATGTGGGCCACCCACCCCGAGTGTGCCCTTACATCCCACAGGCCACCCCACTCGAGCCCGGTATGAAAATGCCCCAGCATTAACCGTCCATGAGATTGTTGCTTGAACCATTGTTAAATGCCATCGAACTGAGTTAAAAGCCTCGCTCTGATACCAGCTGATGCGGGGGAGAGCATGGAAATGGAAGATGGTGAAGATTGCCGTCTTCCTCAAGTGATAAAAACCTTGAATCCACAAGGTATTTTCTTGAATCCATAAGAAAAAAGAGACATACAACTCAAGTTTTTTTAATTGAAAAATGTTTGTTAATGTCTAATTTTCTCAATTACACCATTAATACATTAAAAATAAATCAAAATTCGTAATTATCAAAAAAAAAAAAAGAAAAAAGATTGACATTAATTCTTTAAAAAAAATCGTAATTATCAAAAATAGAAAAATTCTAACCCTAATAATTACAAATAATTTATAAAAAAAGATGGAAATAATTTTAGATAAACATTTGCTAGAAGAGTCCTAGCATAATTACAAATAATTTATAAAAAATATGGAAATCCAAAACTCTAAAAGGAAAAAAGAAAATACTACAAAAATTAGAATTACTAAAAAAAGTAAAAAAATTTTTCCCCTAAAATCTTGTTTTTGAGCTGGAAGTGTACATTTTCTTGCAAAACAGATTGACGCGACCCACTTCGTGGGTCGGTTGAACCTAGATGACCTGTTATTATAAATATTGATAGATTGTGCACCCATAGATAAAAAGTTATGGCCAATTTATGGTTCACCTTCTTTTGGTCCAACCATGCCAAGAATGTATCTGTGCCACGTCCTACATCAACTCCTCAGGTGGGCCAGTGTACAGGAAAAAAAGTCCATTGAGCTAGACAATTGGTAACCCACATTGCATAGAGCTGTGCGTTTCAAGATGCAAGCACATGCCAATATGGAACCATGTGAGAGATCCCAGCTTTCCATCAGGTGGGCAAGGCTATACTGTTTCTATTTCTGGCCTAGAACTCTGAATTCACCCCTCAGGTGCGTCATGGTGTAAAGAGATGTATGGCTAGAAAAAAATTGTTTTAGTTGTCCATTGTTTGTACATTCTGGCCACCTAGGAGTGAAAACCCTTTCTTTCAGTTAAAATACCTAATCAGTGTAGCCCACCTCATGGAAAGCTTAGATCCCATTAAGGGTTGCTGTACTGGCACATGATGGACTGTGCTCTACATGCATATGAGTTTTAGCAAATCCCAATACAGGCCTCTCCTCATCTTTTCTTGGGAGCAACATTATTTGAATTATTTTCCAGTTAATGCACATGAAGAATTTGACTGGCATGGAATTGTTGGAATTTCCAGTATTTCTTGGGCATTCATCCTAAGGGAAGGGGTTTCCGCATCAGTTACCTTCATTAGAATTCATGGTTTCAACCCATCATGTCTTTTTGGACCGGTGTTCTAAAATTAATGGAAATCATAATTGATGGAATGTCACTGCCTTGCTTTATGGAAAGATTGTTCTTTGATTATTTATTTGCTTTTCCATGAATTTATGTTTGTAGAGACTGCATTTCTGTTATGTACAATGCCATGACATGTTTACTTGATTGATGTCATGTAGGAAGTTGTTAGCAAGACCCAATCATTTGACAGATGAAAGTTGAAGCTGAAAAATGCTTAGCACAAAGTGAGAAGTTCAAAGATGAGAAGGCAGAATTTGAATTTGCCATCTATGCAAAGGTGTGATTTGTGTCGTGCATTATCCAAATATTATGCTTTGAGTTCACTGATTCTTCTGTTTGAGCTCAGGAGTGTTTTTTTTCTCTTCAATAATGATGATCCTAAACCGACTAAAACAACAACAATGATGATGATGACAAAATAATTTTTAGAAAAAAGCAAAAGATTGTGTGCTCATAGTGTTGCACCATGCACTGGCAGCCTGGCACACACATCCCCCATCATCAATAAAGGCAGCAAGATTTCTTAGGGCCCTTTTGAATGCACTTCCTCGAAAGGGTGTTTTGCGAAATAGGAGGTTTCAAGCCTGCTTTTTCAATCATTTAAAAGACAAAAAAAAAAAAAAAAATCACATTTGGTTTTGCTAAATCGGCATTTTAGCGCCTATTTTGTCCATCTCCTGAAGTGTGTATTTGTATATGCAGAATCCGTGTGGAAATGGAAATTATGTTCTACTGAAAAGACATCTAGGCTGTTTGGATACATGGATTCCACAAAGTAATTAGTACACATTTGTGGTTATGATTTTCTGGCATAAGAAACTACGACGTTGTTGTCTAATAAATATTAAGTTTCCACTTGCTACACAAACCAGACCCTTAAGTATGGAATTCATTTTTCAACAGTTTTGCATGGAAAAAAAAATCTGTTTTTCCCCCATATTTTTCCCTTGGATTCATCATATATCCAAACACACCCTAGGGAGATTGACACCTCAAACTTATCACTCTCAAAGTCAATCTCAAAGTCAAATGCAAGGCCTCTAAGGCTTGTGGAACCTAGGCACTAGTAAAGTATGCACACGGTTCTTCAAAGTCAAGTAAAATGAGATATTAATCCTTGGTATAGCTATTGCTACCTCTGTTTTATTATTTTTTGATGAATTCCTTAACAGACTTGCTAGCCCCACTCCCACTCCTTCCACATGCTGGCATGTATACAGAAGATACAAGCTGTGTATCAGATGGGGCCCATCATGTAGATGGCCTCATTCAAAAATTGGGGCTGTCACTGTCAGTGAAAATGATGGGCAGTTTAAAAGGAACTTGGAGTGTCCCTTTTAGCTGTCCACTTTTTCTGTTCGTATGTGGTGCAGCAGCTGCTTGTCATTCATAAGCGGCACTAGCAAACCTCGAACTACTTATACTGGAAAAGTAGCAACATGGTGGCAAACTGTAACACCCCGGATTTTTGCCTACCTGGAATTAGACGTCCTTAGGCAATGGGTTAACTATAGCACCTTGGTAACTTCTCAAAATTCGATTCCAAAGTCAAAGAGATCATTTAGAACCAAATTCTTTAGAAATTTAACATGTATTAGCTAGCGCTACACTAAATTACCTGCAAAATTAGCACCAATAACTTTAAATACGATTTGTATGAACCAAAACCTCTAGAATTGTTACCGCTACGTTATCCTAAAATCTAGGATCAATCTCTAAGCCCAGTTGACCTCGGGACCATTTGAAAACTTTGTATTGGTTCTAGACCGCGCATCGAAAGTCTAATAGCGATGAATTTAGACCATTACGACCGCCTAGTTGGACTTGACAATCACCTAGAAAATCAAGCTCAACCGATGTCCTGAGACCATTTTATTGAACCCGAAGTAAAGAGAGTAGGAAAAGGAAGATCTTTAGAAAATAAATTAGAATCTGGAACGTTTCACTTGCGCATTATTTTTAAGCGTTCTGACTGTCAGAATTCGACCAAATTTCACCCTCGGATCAGGAAAATTTGTCCTTACATGTCCAAGGACTTGTGGCCTTGATTGTAGTTCGGTAACCGTTGAATTGAAATTGGTCCGCCACGGACGATCTGGAAATCCGATCGGACTGAAAACTTAAATGACTAAAGATCCGATGTTAGTGAGCTTAAGTCCGACCGCATTTGATAACAGGACCTCCAGAAATGCTCCGTTGGATCGAAATAGACCCACTTTGGTTATAATCTAAGTATACCTTGACTTGGAGTCCGTTTTCGTTATGTTTGAGCTTATAAAAGGGCCTTAAACCCTTAGCTTTCTAACCCATACGAATTTTCCAAACCCTAGAGAGTGAGAGAGAGAAAAGAGAGAAAGTGTGAGAGAGAGTTGGTGTTCGATCCAGGGCTTCTTCCCTGCCATTCCATGTACTCAACTATCACATCTGTATCGTTTTTCCCGGCGATTCCGGCTCCGTTCTTAGGTAAGAAAACCTAACCCTAATTAGTTTTAGAGGTTTGAATAGCGTAGGTGATGAAATAGCAAATTTATTTCATGCTACAGGTCACCTTTGTGCCGTAGACAGACTTAGAGTCTCTGTCGAGTTCGTTGCGATTATACAGCGTAAGGTGCGGACTATATACGCTTAAGTTATGGTTTTCAAGACTTTCAATGTTAAGTAATGATTTATTCTTGTCTAGGATGCTATTTCACATGTATAAAGTGTTGTCCGTTTCGTTTTTCAGTTATATGTTACCTATGTTGATTATATTGTATTCCTCGTATTTGTAGAAAATACCATATACGTATAAAATTTGGGTTTGTGCTTAACATGATTAATTGCCGTGAATATGTGCTTGTTACATGTGTGACAACTCCTTAGCGAAAGGACTTGCCATAAATCACGCCACGGCCAATATACGCTGTATATGTTAAAGTGTGTAGCCCACGTGTTTGTGAAAATGTCTAAATGAATACGGAACCCGGATTCATGCATGCTATGATTATCCGTCGTGGGTATATGCAAGTGATATATGGGGCAACTCCCTAGTGAAAGGATTTGGTCAAATACATGATATATCAACATACGATATGTAGTTGGTATGCGTAGCTTAAGTGTTTGTGAAAATGACTGAATGAGTATGGAATTTGCTTTCATGCTCGCCATGACTAATTGTCATGGATATATGATTGTTGTATGGGCGATAACCTTTTGACGAAAGGATTTGCCCTAATACGTATGCTAATGGATACATAATATGTATGATATAATGTGTAATCTAAGTGTTTGTATAAATGCCTAAGTGAGTTAGTAGTTAGTAAAAATGTGATTGCTAAGGTTGTTGAGATATGAATCTCAATCACAATACTTGAGTATATGATTTCCTCCATGCATTTTGTAACTTAGATTGTTTGTATTAACTGTGTATATGATTTCCTCCATGTACTGTATTTATATTTAAGTTATACTTCATGAATGTCCACATGATTGTAGGATATGACTTATATGCCTGTTATGGAATTTGTATGTGATTGGGGCTGTGCTACAGTCCAGGTAATCGGTAATCGTTCTGTAAATAGTGGTTGAGGTTGTTTTCGCCACACAAGATGAGTTTAGCGAATCTGAGTCGTACTTGGGGTGTTCGACAGTGGTTAGGCCACACGGAGTGCTTATGCATTCCATGTCGTTCAACTCAATGTGCGTTTGGCCTAGTTGAGCTTATCAACTAACCCGATTGACCGATGCTTGTTCACCATATTTAGTCGCCACTGTTTGAATCTAAGGCACTGAGCTTACCAGTGAAACTCCCGTTAACCATGGTACTAAGATCCCCTAAGACTCATGAGCCGGGCATGGTGGTATGGGACACCGTGGTCGAGTTGTCGGCCTACGCTGGGGCCACAAACTTCTCTGTAGTGACCAGTGAGCACCCTACTCTGAGCAGATTATGGTGGTATGAGACACTATATTCTTGCTGTCGGCCTACACTGATTGGTGACGAGCCCTCTGTAGTGACCTTGAGTTTATCCTGACACTGCATAGGGGTGACGAGTCCTGTTGTAGTCTTAAGGATATAAATAGGCTTGTATTGATAAGGTAATGGGGGAGAGGAGCAACGATTGCGCGCAACAGCCCTGACAGCCCTTGCAGCGACCTAGAACCATAACATCGTATGAGATTCCTAGGACTAACGACCCTAGAATGGATCAATGTTGGGAAATGATACAGGGGAGGTGTCTTAGCTTCCCAATACTGCTGTATGAAAATGACTAATAAGAACTGGGTAATCATATTCATGACATTGCACTGCATGTGCCATTGGCGTTGGTGTGAGAGCACAGTGGTAGTGATTCATGCCGCGATCGTTAGATGATGTTGCATGAGGGAGTTTGTGATGAGGGCATGCATCATTCTTCATACCATCCTTGCATTAACAAGAGTATCTAGGACTTGTTTGATTGTACTGCCTTATCATTACTGCTTGATTGAATTGATAACATGTTAACCTGTGCTGTATAGTTTCCACTGAGTTAGCTACTCACTCCCACGTTACGGGACGGTGTTGTACACACAAAGCAGTCCCTGTTTTAGTTTCAGATGATGGAGATGCTTGCGAAGCAGAGCTGGACTTTATGATGATGAGGAGGATTCCTCCTATATGCAGGTTCTGATCAACGGGTTTACAGGGTTACTGATTAGATGCCAATACACTTGGTGTTTTTCCTTTTATTTAAACACCTATGTATATTCTTTTCTTTCTATTTTTGGAGTATACATGTATTTCGTTAACCTGGTAACATGTTCACACTCTGGAGACTTACAATCTATTATACATTTTATATATTTATCACAGTCTCTCGCTTGAGAAACTTAACTGTCTCTGGAGTATGATATGCTGTTTTGGCTTAATCCACTTCATGTTTTATGCACTACTACAGGCGACATTCATCCATCATAAAAAATGCTGCATGAGTGATGTTCTGGAACTCGGGAGCTGAGTTTCTGCTCGACCCTCGATTTTCGGGATGTTACACAAACCATCTTATGATTTGTTCTGGGGGAGAAGATCGTGTGCACTGAGAGTTGCTGGACACATCTGTCCATACAAATAAGTACCCTGACACATTTGAATGGATTTTGAAAATCCCATTTCAGAATATAAAAGATACCATTTTGGGATACATACTGAATTCCTGCCCACCATCTCTGGGCAGTGAGAGCTGTGAAGTTGGGCGTTGCCCCTTTATTATTTATCAGATTTATCTTTAATTTGTAATTAGTTGTCTTTATATCCCACTGTTGTTTTTATTCACATTGATCTTTTAGGCTGCCTTTGGATGCCCAATAAAATTGAAATGCAAACGTTCAGTTTAAATGTTTCTTTATTATTATTATTATTATTATTTGGTTTTGAGTGATTTAAATTTGGAGACAGATCCTCAATATGTATGTGGAGAAAGGGAAATTTCATGTTATCATCTCCACTTCAATAGACCCAGTAAATGGCAATTCGATTAAATAGTGCATCCAAACGCAACCTTGAAATTTTGAGTGGCTAACCTTGAAATTTGATTAAAAAAATAGATATGAATTTTTAATGTTAATACACTGAAACCTTTCCACAATTGTCCACAACTGACCATTGCTGACCAGTGGTCCTGATAGTGTTGACCGGGTCACCTTGTCCAGTGGCTTGGGGTCAACCAGGTCACCCAGTCCAGCGGCTAGGGGTCGACCGGGTCCCCCTTTTCAGTGTCTCGGGGTCGACTGGGTCCCGCTTTCCCTTCTTTTCCGGCTACATGGGGTCGATCAGTGATTTAGAGTGGGTCGCAGACACATTCATGGCAAAGATAGACCATAGAAGGCCCAATCAAAGGCGGAAGTGATCATGACCGTCAAATTTTTAAAACGGTTATATCTCCCAAACCGGAATGAGTTTTTCAACATATCATCTATGATTTTGGGGGAGGAGAAGCTACTTTAGCCAACAACCCGGCTATGCCGGCTTGCCCACATCGGATTTGCGAGATTCCATCAGGTCGACAGTCAATGGTCCATTTTATTTTCGTTTTTACTATAAGTAGTAAGTTTTAGTTCGATCATAACTTTTGATCCTTTGAGTTTTCGGAGTCGTGCCCAACATAAAAAGGACTTAGAAAAATTAGGAGAATAACGTGGTTAGGCCAAATTGGACACTTAACTACTTTTGGCCAAAAAACATGAAGTCTAATAGGAATCATGATCGTCCGTTTATAAATAGTAAAGTTACATTTTTATGGAGTTTGAGTCTAAAACTCCGTCCTAGGTTTGATCTCATTACTTAAAGGATTGTAATTTCATTTTTTTTTTTTTTATAATATCGTCAATCAATTTATTAGAAATTATTTCTATTTTTATCTCTCATAAATTTGAGGAAGCTCTGTGAGGAGTCTAGAGAGCTCTGTGGATTTTTGAGTAATTACCCCTAAGGAAGACGGTGATCAACCTCATCATGTCCTTCCCTATGTCAATTGGTATCAAAGCAAGGACACTCCTTAGACTGATGGAAACTAACGATGGAATGGACTAAAATCCTATGGACGGTGATCCAAGGATTTGTTATCTATTGGAATGAATGAAATCTTTTCATCGGGAGAGTTTGTTGACCATGCAAGGGTCGCAGGCAACACTCGACTGTATTGTGGATGCGCTAATTCCGCCTCGATCCCAAGATGATGCTCAGCTGCCCGTGGTTGCTGTACGACACAACCCTAATTTCCATAGAGCACTCGCGGAGGTGGATCGTAGAGCTAACCTAGAAGAGTCGAGCTCAAGGAATGAGGACATCGGTGGCGTTGTTGCCCGACAACCGGTCTATGGAGATGATCAACAAGATTGTGCTGAAAGAGACTATTGAGGTAAGGCTGGATTTTTCAGTTTTAATGGCTTATTGCGTATAGAAGACTTCATCAATTGGTGAGCCAAAGTAGAACGATACTTTAATTACATGGACATGCCTGAACATAAAAAAGTGAAATTAGTAGCATTCAAATTAAAATATGGTGCTTCTGCATGGTGGGAGCAATTACAACTCTCACGTGCCCGGCGGAACAAGGGACTCATCTGATCATGGTCGTAGATGAGACACCTTCTTCGATCATGATTTCTCCCCAATGATTACGAGTACGTATTGTTCCAGCAATACTAAAATTGTCGACATGGGAATCGAACTGTCACAGATTACCCCGAAGAATTCCAACGGTTGGCAATACGGAATGACTTGTCGGAGATTGAATCGCAGAGGTAACACGGTTTATAGGCGGTTTACGATCGACAATTCAGGACCAAGTTCAGATGCGCCTGATCGAGACTGTAGATGAAGCGGTTCAGTTGGTAGGTAGGGCAAAAACACAGCTTACAAGAGTCCCTACCTGGCCTTATCCTTAAACTCAACTCCCCATGACAGGTCCCACGCAGGATTCATCGCTGGCCAAAGGAAAGGAACCAGTATGAGGGTGTCCTCAACCTCCTACAACCACAAACCTTGATATGGGTAGCGGTCCATCTAGGCCTCAATGTGTGGCACCCACAACAACGGATTCGAGCAGGATTTCAAATCCTTATGGTCGGCCAAGGTTGAACAATTGTTATTGTTGTGGCCAACCGGGCCACTTATCAAACACCTGCTCTCAACGCCTTACAGCTCACTTGGCCATTAACAAAGGGCACACTGAAGGTGATGCAATGGAAGAAGGCGAATTTGATAAAGATGAATAAGCCGTTGAGGCAGGAGCTAGTGATGAAGAATGGTTGGCTGATGATCATGGCAAATCCTTGGTCGTGGGGTGATTATTGTACACTCCAAGGAAGGAGGTGCACCTGTAGAGGCACAATATGTTCCGTATAGTGTGTACCGTCAACGACAAGGTTTGTGATATAATCATAGACAGTGGTCGTATCAAGAACATCGTCTCGAAGGTGATGGTGGACAAGTTGCGGCTACCTATGACAAAACATTATTTCCTTTACTCGATTGGCTGTATAAAAAGGTGAACGAGACCAAGGTAATCGAACAATGCACTGTCTCGTTTTCAATTGGTACAAATTATAATAATCAAGTACTTTGTGATGTGGTCGACATGGAAACATGTCATATGTTAGTCGGTCGACTATGGCAATCGGACCGTGTTGCGACCCATCGAGGATGAGACAATGTTTACGTATTCGTCAAGGATGGTCGAAAGATGATCTTTGCCCCTATGGTACCAAAGAACCATCTCGAAGCTTCTGAAGTGGAGGGTAACTCTCTTGACCATTCGGAATTTTGTGGAGGAATTTAAGAAAACTGGCGAGGTGTATATCGTCGTGGTAAAGGGCAAGGAACCAGAGCCCTTAGACATTTCTCTAAGTTTAAGGCCATTGCTGAATGAATTCTAAGAAATATGGCCCGGAGAGTTACCTGATAGATTACCCCCCATGCGGGACTTCCAATATCAATAGACATCGTCCATGGGGCTAGCTTGCTCAACCTCCCTCACTATCGGATGAATCTAAAAGAGTATGAGATACTTTAGGGGCAAGTGGAGGAATTGATCTGTAAGGGTCTACTGAGAGAGTATGGGCTCATGTGTTGTGCCAGCATTATTAACGCCTAAGAAAAATGGGAGTTGACGCATGCGTGTTAATAGCCAGACAATTAACAAGATTACCATTAAATATCGGTTCCCAGTACCATGGTTGGACAACATGCTCAATATGCTAGAAGGTGCTAATGTGTTCTCTAAACTAGATCCGAGGAGCGGGTATCATCAGATTTGTATTTGGCCCAGTGATGAGTGGAAAACGGCATTCAAGACCAAGGGTTGTTTGAGTGGCTGGTCATACCCTTCAATCTATCGAACACACCAAACACTTTTATGTATCTGATGAATCAAGTGTTAAAGTTGCTCATTGGCCAGTTTGTGGTGGTATATTTTGATGACATCTTGATATATAGCCAGGGTGAGACGGAGCACATGGAACATCTCAGGTAGGTACTACAGGTCTTGTCAGTTAACAAGTTGTATCTCAATTTGAAGAAGTACAGTTTTTTAATGAACAGCCTGTTGTTCTTAGGATTTGTTGTGACGTCCATAGGCATCCGTGTGGACGATGAAAATGTGCGAGCCATCCGAGAACGGTTGATCCCGACGAACATTTATGAAGTGAGAAGTTTCCACGGGCTGTTGACCTTCTATCGTCGATTTGTGCGGAATTTTAACACTATAGTCGCACCCATTACAGATTTCATGAAAAAAGGCCGGTTTCAACGGACCGATGAGGCTGACAAGAGCTTTGCTGAAATTAAGCATCGATTGTCCACAACGCTAATCTTGGTTTTTTTCAAATTTGACAAGTTGTTTGAGGTTTAGTGTGACACCTCATATGTTGGAATTGGAGGAGTCTTATCATAAGAAGGTAGGCCGGTAGCCTTATACAACGAGAAGCTTAGCCAAACTCGAAAGAAGTGGTCGACATATGAGCTTTAGTTGTACATAGTTGTTCAAGCGCTGCGACATTGGCGGCATTATCTGATTCAGAGAGAGTTTGTTATCTACACTAACCATCAAGCATTAAAGTTTATTGATAGTCAAGCTAACGTGAATCGTGTGTATACTAGATGAGTTTCATTTTTGCAGGAATTAACGTTCGTTTTGAAGCACAAGTCAGGGCAACAGAACAAGGTGGCTGATACACTTAGTCATCGTGCATCACTACTTGTTACAATGAACAATTAGGTGGTCGGCTTCGACTGTCTCAAGGAGTTGTATGCCGAGGATAATGACTTCAAGGATCCATGGATGAGGTGCCAAGAGGGTCATCTCAGTGACCTACATATGCAAGACGGTTTCCTCTTCAAAGAGAATCAACTGTGCATCCCCTAAAGTTCTTTGAGGGAGTATATTATTCAAGAGTTACATAGAGGTGGCTTTGGTGGATTCCTTAGGCGAGACAAGACACGGGCTCTTGTTGAAGAGCAGTATTACTGACCACAATTGTACGTGACGTGGGTAAAGTAGTACAATGTTGTCATATATGTCTTACCTCCAATGAGAAGTCTCAGAATACGGGCCTTTGCACCCCGTTACCTATGACTGATGGCTCTTGGGAGGACCTATATATGGACTTCGTGCTTGGTCTCCTATGAACACAGCACGGAATGGATTCGGTGTTCGTGCTGGTAGATCGTTTTTCAAAGATGTCGCACTTTATCCCATATAAGATGATCATCAATGCAACACACGTGGTGAATCTATTCTTCAGAGAGATCGTGTGGCTACACGGGGTTCCCAAGACCATTACTTCTGACTATGACACGAATTTCATTATCCGCTTCTGTTGTATTTTAGGCGATAAACTGAAACAATGAGGTTTGACATTGTCTTAAGCGGAGTTTGCATTCAACAATATGGTGAACCGCTCGACAGGGAAGTCCTCGTTCCAGATTGTTTATGGTCAAGTGCTTCGCCACACACTTGACTTGGTCCCTTTGCCCAAGCTCCCAGGCATGAGTGTTGCAGCAGAATATATGGCGGACAGAGCTGTGGGAATTCATGAGGATGTGCAAGGAAAATTATATACCTTGAACGATAAGTACACAGAGCAAGCCGACAAACATTGACGGTAAATGGGCTTCCATGTTATGGTCCATCTACGCAAGGAAAGATTTCTGACCGGGACCTACAATAAGCTGAAGAACAATAAGACTAGACCGGTACCGATACTCCAAAAGATTACTGACAATGCTTACGTTGTTGATCTTCCGGATGATATGGAGATCTCGCGTACTTTCAACATTGCGGACCTAATCAAGTATCATGAGCTGAAGATAGACGAGAACTTGAGGTCGTGTTCTTTTGAAGTGGAGGGGACTGATGTAGAGAGGGTCGTGGACACTTTCATGGCAAGGATGGACTAGAGAAGGCCTGTTCGAAGGCGGAAGTGATTAGGACCGTCAAAACCTTAAAACAGTTGTATCTCTCAAACCGGATTGATTTTTTCGACATATCATATATGATTTTGAGGTAGGAGAAGCTAATTTAGCCAACCAACCCAGTTACACCAGGTTCCCCACACAAGATTTGCGAGATTCCATCAGATTGACGGTCAAAGGTCCATTTTATTTTTGTTTTTACTATAAATAATAAGTTTTAGTTTGATCATAACTTTTGATCCTTAGAGTTTTAGGAGTCGTTGCCAACATGAAAATGGCTTAGAAAATTAAGAGAATAATGTGGTTAGTCCAAATTGGGCACTTACTATTTTTGGCCAAAAACCATGAAGATTAGTAGGAATCATGACCGTCTATAAATAGTAAGTTTACTACTTGTAATCGTCACATTTTTAGGGAGTTTTGAGTCTAAAACTCCGTCCTAGGTTTGTGCTTATTATTTAAAGGAGGGAGTTTTGAGTCTAAAACTCCGTCCTAGGTTTGTGCTTATTATTTAAAGGATTGTAATTTCATTTGTTTTTAAAAAAAATCATTAATCAATTTATTAGAAATTAATTTTATTTTTATCCCTCGTAAATTCGAGGAAGCTCTATGAGGAGTCCAGAGAGCTCCGTGGATTCGGAGTAATTACCCTTGAAGAAGACAGTGATCAACCTCATCACTTCCTTCCCTGCATCAGGAGTCCACCGAACTCATTTCCAAACCTTTTAAATGGCACAAGAGGTGATCTAATGTCCATCTAAATTGTTCATTCGTACATACGACTCCGATCAAGCCATGGTGCGAAAATCATGTCAATCAGTTGATCCTAAGCTTCCGAACAATAGTATGAAAATGGACAGTTAAAATTGACCAGAGAAACAAAATACATCCAATCGTCATCTTGACACATCTAGTAGATAAATCACACACTGTATTTCTTATTATTACAAAGCAACAATTTGATTCGATGATTTTAACCATGAAATTTATGGCTTGTAAACAATGGATGGTTGTTAGCAAATTGGCCCCATTCGAAGGGTCGGTGTGATTGTTGCACCGTGGCTTGCTCCTAGTTGTATGAATGAATGAATGTTTCAAATTTACAATAGGTCCCCTACATTCTGTTTAAGAGGTTTGGGATGCTTGCAAAACCTAATAAATTAAAGATGTTAAGCATAGGAATTAATATTTACCACACTTAAAAATAGCGTAAGTAATATAAGATAGATAATCTTTCTAGGTACTTCTATGGCTGAGGCCATGGGTTTAATTCCCCCATTGTAACGCATTAATATCATTTCGGGGGTGTTTGAATCATAAGTTATTTAAGTTGCTTGTGCCTGAAGTAGCTTATCTTAGTTTCTACTTATTAAGCAGATAGGTATATTTGGTAAACAACATACTTCTCAGCTTCTCCTCTCTTTCGTCTATTTTGATGCCTCTCTTTAGCAACTTATGAAAAGTAGAAAAGCTATAAAAACTAAAAAAAATAAAGTGATTAAGTAATTTTCAGTAAAAAAGTAATTTATAACTAACAATAAACCAAACTTACTTATCTGAAATAAGTTACATATCTACTGTTGTAAGTAGAAAAAGTAACTTATTTGGTAGGATCCAAACAGGCCCTTAGGGTGCATTTGACTGCAGCAAATATCCCGAAATTTCATTTCACGATTATTTATTTATTTATTTTTTTTGGGGGGGGGGGGGGGGGGGGGGGGGTGGGGGGTCATAACATCTTGATGAGATATTGTTAAAATGTAACTAAATGCAACCTTAGTTTTTCTTTTGCAATAGTCAAAATCTTGCCGATATTTATCACATGGCTTCGGCCTAGGGTTTTTCGTCAACTCAACACCTTGCCTCTTGCCAAGTTTTCTTTTTCTATTTTAGCACAATCTTATTAAGAAGTTTTTGCCAAGTGTCCATTGATTCATTGTGCAAATCTTAATATTGTATGGTTGTTCTGAGCACAAAGTGGCTAATACTGGTACATTAGCTGTAGAGATACAATATTTGTACAATGAAATGTATTTTGTATTAAATCGTACCTAAATGCATGCATGTATGTTCTAATTGATGAACACGTGTCACTAAGTACATGGTGTGGTATCAATTATACAACATTATGCGCACACTCAGCATAAGTGTGCCAACGATGAAGTCCAAGTTCATTGTTTTGAATTAAAATGCGCATGGAAATATCCAGCATGATCTTCTATGTAAAAGCACACAAGTTCTCTAAATTGGTTCCATTTGAGACAGTAAGCCTACCTAGGCTTGGAAGGGTTCGTTACAGGCCCTTACAAAAAGGATGGTTGGACTTTTGATACAATATTCTTTAAATGGAAGTAGAAAGTAATTTACATATCTACTGTTGTAAGTAATTTTCAGTAAAAAAGTAATTTATAACTAACAATAAACCAAACTTACTTATCTGAAATAAGTTACATATCTACTGTTGTAAGTAGAAAAAGTAACTTATTTGGTAGGATCCAAACAGGCCCTTAGGGTGCATTTGACTGCAGCAAATATCCCGAAATTTCATTTCACGATTATTTATTTATTTATTTTTTTTGTGGGGGGGGGGGGGGTGGGGGGTCATAACATCTTGATGAGATATTGTTAAAATGTAACTAAATGCAACCTTAGTTTTTCTTTTGCAATAGTCAAAATCTTGCCGATATTTATCACATGGCTTCGGCCTAGGGTTTTTCGTCAACTCAACACCTTGCCTCTTGCCAAGTTTTCTTTTTCTATTTTAGCACAATCTTATTAAGAAGTTTTTGCCAAGTGTCCATTGATTCATTGTGCAAATCTTAATATTGTATGGTTGTTCTGAGCACAAAGTGGCTAATACTGGTACATTAGCTGTAGAGATACAATATTTGTACAATGAAATGTATTTTGTATTAAATCGTACCTAAATGCATGCATGTATGTTCTAATTGATGAACACGTGTCACTAAGTACATGGTGTGGTATCAATTATACAACATTATGCGCACACTCAGCATAAGTGTGCCAACGATGAAGTCCAAGTTCATTGTTTTGAATTAAAATGCGCATGGAAATATCCAGCATGATCTTCTATGTAAAAGCACACAAGTTCTCTAAATTGGTTCCATTTGAGACAGTAAGCCTACCTAGGCTTGGAAGGGTTCGTTACAGGCCCTTACAAAAAGGATGGTTGGACTTTTGATACAATATTCTTTAAATTATGAAGAGCAAGGGACGGTTTCTTTAAAATCCTAGTCGAATGAGAGCATTTTTCACTACTCATTTTGTTCGTGGTATGGCTCTTTGTATGGATTGTTTTCTCCTTCTTTGCATCCATTAATATCTTGTTTAAACATATTGGAAAGAATGCGATGATGTTGTCCATGGATCTTGAATTTCAAATCGCCATCGTCATCACTATTATCATGATAGAACTTAAAAATGGTTAATTGCATCATCCTTTCCTTTGTTACATGACAACTTGAGATATTTATCCTTTGTTTTAAATTATAGTAGATACTTGGCCTCTGTTTCATGGATCCATTGCAGATTCCCCAAGGCAAGAAACCAACTTCAATTAGAACGTTCATCATTCAGAAAATGATCGTCGTACCCTTATATCATAGGCACCTAATCATTGATAAGCATGGTACCACAATGGTGGTTATATGCCAACTATCTTGCCCAACTGGATCACCCCACCATAAAATGGACTAAAAATAATTTTTTAAAAAAGGCCCATCCAACCAGCTGGTGGGCTACTACATGAATTTGGAGGGTTTTGGGTGGTTGTTTATTGCTTTTATGGTGTGGGCCATGTGTCTAGTTCGATGCCATACATACATCATAGTGGGTCCAGTTGTTCTTTAGTGTCTTTGCACGTGATGAAGGCTAGTGGAGATGAGGTATACGTAAAAATGGAAAACTGACTGTAAGTACATCTGATTGTCATACAACAGAGGGTAGTTAGATCCAATCAACCCATTCACAGAACATGATGGTAGCCAAACTTATGTGACCTTCTCTAATCTTTTTTCTTTATTTTTAACCCTTTTTTATCTGCTGATATGTTTTCTACACGTTTGAATGCTTCTTGCCTTCTCATATAAGAAACTTTGGTTTTGATCATCACATCTTATTGAATATTGCTGGAAGGATGATTGAGAATTGATCACCTACCAGCAACCTTACCACTACTTGTTGTACTACAAGTAGGGGTGTACATCGAGTTGAACCTGACTGGCCAGCTCGGCTCGGCTCAGTCAGCAGCTCGGGCCAGCTCGGGGCGAGTTCGAGCCAAGTTCGCCATTGAGGCATTTCCACAAACACTTGAACTGCAACTTCAAAATCCCACTGTTTTACAAACAGAGGCAATGGTTTTACAGGTATTTTATCAAACACCTTCTAAGCAACATGAAAACCAAGGAAAACAAAGAGAAAAAGGGTATTTGTTTCATGTACATACCTTCCTTGCCACCAGCTACATTTCGTTGAGTCATTTTATCAAACCGTTGGTGAGCAACATCAATGGCAAAGTAACTGAGTCACCGAACTGGTTCAATCCGAGTTCGATTTGAGTTGGATTTGATCTGAGTCGAGTCGTGCTGGGGCCTGCTCGAACTCAGCTCGAACTCATTTTCGAGCTCAAAAAATCAGCTCGACTCGGCTCAAACTCAGCTTCGAACTGAGTCGAATCGAGCTTTTTCGAGTCGAGTCGAGCGAACTAACTGAGCTAGCTCGGTTTGTGTACACCCCTAACTACAAGTCTACAACATCTTTATTGCCAACAGGCCCCTTGTGTATGAAATCAGTACTATGAAAAACCATAGCCCCCCCTCTTCTAAACAATCAGGCTGATCAGATCACTACATGGGCCACTCCTATATGTTGAGTCAAACTGTTGTCTATACATTTGTTCTGACAGTGTGGCCTACCTGATGATGATGGTGGAAAAAAAGTGGCCCACCTGATGATTTATTAAATTGTTATATGATGGTTCCTTAATACATGTCTATGTTGGAGATTAGAGTAAACACAATTTGAAGTGTCCTCAAGGGAGAGGTTCCTTTCCTATAAGTATCCTGCATTATCAAGGAATGCGGCCTACCCCATGATTTCTTTATGCTTTCCTTTCACTTTCTTTGTCCACCACTGGTGATTCCTTTTTCTCCCACTTAATGGAAAATAGCATATCGGCCACAGTTCCATTATTTTCCATTCCACATTATCACCTTATTTAGTTCTTGGTCATTTCCATAATATCACGAAAAGATGGCAGTAGCATTTCCCCAATGTTGGGAACTTGATTCCTTTTTCTCCCACTTGATGGAAAATAGCATATATACCACAGTTCCATAATTTCCATTCCACATTACCACCATATTCAGTTCTTGGTCATTTCCACAATATCACGAAAAGATGGCAGAAGCATTTCCACAATGTTGGGAACTTGAATTCTCTACTTATTCAAGAGTTCAAATAATCATGGTTGGAAATGAAAATGCAAATTTAAGTAGTCACTAACTTCATTGCAATTGATGGCCTGCCACATGTTGCTCAGTCTATTCATGGATGGAGTCCACTTGGTTGCATGATTGGATGATCAAGACCACCCATCCACTCACCTCAGAAAACACGCAGATGTGAGAATCCTAGCTATGCAATATTTTCTGTTGAATGTGGACTTTGGGCCGATTATATCATTACTAGTTCATTAGAAGGCTGTTACCTGGATGGATAGGATCATCGAATTGGTGTCATTGTTATACGGTCACCCATCAACCATAGAGTTCATGAGATTGATGGATCAGATGATCCACTCACGAGCCATGCGGTTGTATTTACTTCGGCAACCATACTAAAAAGCTACCCAAGTCTCCTGTATTAATTGTCATGCTTCTTACAAGTAATCAAATGGATATTTTTTTTCGTGCCATACTTGTATGTTCAAGGAATCTATCTGTATTTACTGTTTTGTTTGGTATCTTTCTGCTTACTCATAATTTGCCAATGCCAAACAGCTGGGGCAGGAATACTAAGTTTGGTGGGCCATCGTAAAATAACTGGTTTCAAGAATTTACGGGATCCCACGAAATCAGGATTAAGGATTAAGCCTTGAGCCCAATTTTGGCTGCCCCAATGCCCTTCATGTCAGATTTGTACATGTGAAGCAGCATTTTCCTGGCTTAATCACAACCATAGATCATTTGTTTTTCTTTTCTAGAACTTCGTATAATTTTGATTTAGGGGTTTAAGCGCTGCTCTCTTGTGCGGAATCTGACATGGAGATAAGGGACCCACCAGAATTGCCATCAGGGCAAGATCCTGGTTGTGCCCCAGACGAACACTTACCCAAACAGATCATTTATTCCATTTATACACTGTTTAAAACCTTAGGATTTATGCGATGTATCTATCCGAAATGTTGTAACTTGCAAGGTTCTTGTTCAGGTACTCAACATGCATTTGGTGATCCAGTACATCCATATTGTGGACTACACCAATCAACAAAATATATGAAGCAGTTGTGACTCGGTGTCGGAAATTCGAGGAGTCAAGAGGTGTGGTGCCATTCAGCTGGAAAGATACTTTCATCTCCTAATTGCATGGACCTCACGTGGTTGATAGCTATCTAGATCATTTTAAATTGGTGGCTGGCTAGATCAGTTTAAATTATTCCATGTTGAAGAATCTATCACAGGTGCCTACATTGGAACATGTATAGGCAATAATAGAGGAGGGTATCTTGTATGTGATCCTTCTCTTTCCCTTTGAACATCTCTAGTTTGTTGTGGGGTGTTAGCATGGAGATGAAAAAGCAAAATGATTATTTGTTTACATTGAAAAGAGGCTGCAGATTGGATTGTTAGGATTGTTTGATCATTTAGGCTTTTGGGTGTGGCCCATCTATGGCAGGGCACATGAGATTAAGTATACATGTCATTGGTGGTACCTGAAATTGTGTCCCACCATTAAACCTATGGCACAAAAACTGAACCAGATGGCCCCATCAAGTAACCAATTGCAATCATGATCACCACGTATGTCTATGGTGAAGATTGAAGTTAATACAATTGGAGGTGTCCTTGACGGAGAGCTTGCTTTCCTAGTAATTAAATATCCGGCATTGTGAAGGAAGGTGGCCTGCCCCATTCCTTCTTTATGCTTTCCTTTGGCTTTCTTTATTCTTCTCCGGCTACACCTTTTTCTCTCACTTGATGGAAAATTGCACATGGTCCACAATTTCATTATTTTTCATCCCATATTATCACCATTTTCAGTTGTTGGGCATTTCCACAATACCAAGAAAAGAGGGTAGAACCATTTCTCTACGCTTTTGTTCAATCAATGTTGGGGACCTTGAATTCTCTACTTCTGCAAGTGTTTGAATCAACATGGATGGAAATAGAAATGCAAATTAAAGTAGAGACTATCTTCGCTACAATTGATTACCTGTTGCTTGTTGCTTGTTGCTTGGTCCATTCGATGAATGAAGCTCACTTAGTTGCATGATTAGATGATCAAGGGGACCCATTTGCTTGCCCCAAAAAACATGCTGATTGGATAATCCTAGCTACCCAATATTTTCTGTTGAATGAACTTCAGGCCGATTTTTATCAATACCATTTCATTTGAAGGTCATCCATTTGATGTGATATTTATTAAGTTGCCCATCAACCATAGGGTTGATGAGATTGATGGATTAGATGATCCACTCATGAGCCACATGGGCCATGTCAAGCAATAGAAACTTAAGAATAAGCGTAGGATTGTTTGATCATTGAGGCTTTTGGTCTGTGGCCCATCCCCGGCAGCGCACATGAGATGAAGTAAATATGCCAATGGTGATACCTTGAACTGTCCCATCACCAAACCTAGGGAAAACTTAACCAGATGGCCCCCATCAAGTGACCAGTTGCAATCATGATCACCGTACATGTCTATGGTGGAGATTGAGGTGAACACAATTTGAGGTGTTCTGGAAGGAGAGCTTCCTTTCCTAAAAGTATCTAGCATTATTAAGGAAGGTGGCTTACCCCGTAATTTCTTTATGCTTTCCTTTTGCTTTCTGTCTTCCAGTGGTGATTCCTTTTTCTCCCTCTTGATGGAAAATAGTAAATTATTACACGGTGAGAATCTATTATAGGTGCTTACATTGGAACATATGTAAACAATAATAAGGGAGGCTAATCTTGTATGTGATCTTACTTGTAATCCTTCTCTTACCCTTTGAACATATGTAGTTTATTGTAAGGTGTTCTCAAGGAGATCAAAAAGGAATATGATTACTCATTTATGTTAAAGAGAGGGTGTGCATATTAGATTGTTAGGATTGTTTGCTCATTGAGGCTTTTGGGCTGTCCCATCAATGGCAGGGCACATGAGATGAAGCATACATGTCACTGGTGGTACCTTGCATTGTGTCCAATAACTGAACCCATGGCATAAAATCCTAACCAGATGGCTCCATCAAGTGACCAGTTGCAATCACACCTCATTCAATCACTCCCAGAGCAACTGTCCCTTGCCATTATGGAGAAATCCTTTACAAAGGAGACAGTAATTACATTATATATGAAAAATCGAGATGGTGATACAACATAAGGTCTTCTAAAAGTGGAACAATACATGTCTATTTTGGAGATTTGAGTGAACACAACTTGAGATCTCCTTGAGAGAGAGCTTCCTTTCCTATTGAAACATGAGCAGTTAAAAGTATCTGCATTATCAAGGAAGCCTACCACATGCTTTCTTTATGCTTTCCTTTTTCTTTCTATGTCACTCTTTTGACTTTTTTTTTTCTCCCACTTGATGGAAAATAACATATATGCCTACAGTTTCATTATTTTTCATTATTTTCCACTCTGCATTATCATCATTTTCTTTTGTTTGTCATTTCCACAACACTCAAAAAAGTTGGCAGAAGCATCTCTGTGCTTTTGCTTAAATGACGTCAGGGAACCTGAATTCTCTATTTCTCCAAGAGCTTGAACCAGCACGGAGGGATATGGACATGCAAATTAAAGTAGATACTATCTTTGCCACATATGATGGCCTAGCACTTGTTGCTCAGTTCATTCATGGATGGAGCCAACTTGGTTGCATGATTAGATGATCAAGACCACTCATCCAATTACACCAAAAAAGACACTGATGGGAGAGTCCTAGCTATCTGATCATCTCTGTTGAATGTGAACTTTAGGCCGATTTTTATCATTATTCGTTCGTTTGAAGGCTGTTACTTGGATAGATAAGATCATCCAATTAATCTGATATTTATACAGTTGCCCATCAATGATAGGGTTAATGAGATTGATGGATCAGTTGATCCACTCAAAAGCCACACGGACCTACTCAAGCATAAGGGACCATTTGTAGCTCTATCCTTTCACTGCATACGCGAATGTTTATCTGAGTAACGGAGCAAAGGGAGTTTGTATTTATTTCAGAATCCATATTAAGTGGCCACCCAAGTCTTAGTAGTAACTATTATGCTTATTGTAAGTAATTAAATGGTTTGATTTTATGTTCACTACTTGCGTTAAAAAAAAAAGAATCCTATTGTATTTACTTTTTTGTTGGATTTCTCTCTTGCCAAGATAACGGGTTAAGTGAATTTAGATGATCCAATATTCGGATTTGGGATTAAGCCATAAATTCCAATTTTGGTGGGCCCCATGCCGTCCACTTCATATTTGTACATGTGGAGAGGCATTTTCCTGGATTAATCACACTGCAGATTTTTTATTTTTTTTCTGAAACTTTGTATTATTGTGATTGAGGGGTTTAAACGCTGATTTCTTGTGCAGCATCTGACATGAAGATATGGGGTCCACCTGAATTGGCATCAGGGTATGATCCTAATTATGCCCTGGATGATCTCCAACCAAAATAGACCAGTTATTCCATTTATACACTTGTGTTTAAAACCTTAACATTTACGTCATGCATCTATCCTAAATATTGTAACTTAAAGGTCCCTGTTCTGGTACTCGTCATGTATGTGGTGATCCAGTCCGTCTATCTGGTGGACAACACTTTTCAACAAAAAATGTGCAGCAGTGGTTGCACGGTGTAGGAACTTTCAGGAGGAAGTATGTGCCATCCAGCTAGAAAGATTTTACAAAAGCGAAAACATTATCTTGTTGCTTTTCATGTGCTTTATTCATCATTATCTTTTGACTCCTTTTCTCCCACTTCAAGGAAAATAGAATATACGCCACAGTTTCGTCATTTTCCATTTCACATTATCACCATTTTTCACTTCTTGGGCATTTCCAGCTGTGGAGAGAAAAGAGTTCAAAAGAGAGAATTCCTTCTCTATTGTCTTCTTCTTTCCTGTTCTTCTTCTTCATCACAAGTGTCGTGTGGTCCACCTGTGTAGATGGCTTGCATCATTCTCCATCCCTACCAAAGGATTTGGCAGTGCTCCCATGGCTCAATGCACCAACACTAGAACCGGAAGAGACCTCTTAGTTTAGAAGATGACCATTGGACTCTTTATCATAGAAATCTATCCATGCAATTGTAACAGCACCAAGGTAAGATCTTAACCATCCATGTTTATATCATTGTTAGAAATCTAACCTTATCAGGGTTTTCCATGGAATTGGATTCTTCAGAATGCCAAGTTTCCACTGTTTATACCCAAAGGATCCAAAGCCATCTCACTCCAAGAAAATGAGACGCCCCAAAAATCATGCCAATCCAACCATTAAGTGGGCCAACATGCGAATTTGGAGGCTTATGTCATGGCCCACTTAATGATTAGATTAGTTTGATCTTTTAGGTGTCCAATTTTTTTGGTGGAGCGTCCTCTCTGGACAGTTTAGATGCCATACATGCACTGCGATGGTCCAATTCTTATCTAGTTTCCTTGTGCCTGATAGAGGGTATTAGGGGCATTTGGTACATACTCCTCTAATCCTTCTAATAGAGTGCAACAGATTGGAAAATGACCGTGATCATTCACTTACTCTTTATTCAATCTCAAATTATTTTAATTGTACATCCAAAAGAGTCTTTGGCTAATATTACATGAGAGTATTTATCTTGGTCGGTACCTCTACACCCTGACTGGTTCTTTTAAAAGAGCTTTGTTATGCCACATGCACGTGCAAGACAGCTCATGTACTCACCAGCCCATGTGTCAGCATGTCACGAACTTATGAAATCTAATTCATTCATCAGAAGAGGGAGATGGTGATGCAAATTGAAGTACAGATTATCTTGACAGCAATTGATGGCCTGCTGGCTGGGTTTTAGATTTTCATCATGTTTGGGCCAAGAAAATAAAATAAGAAAGAAAAATTAGTGAATTGGGTGGATTTATGGAAAAGAGAAACACACACACACACACACACACACACACACACACACACACACACACATATATATATATATATATATATATATATATATATATATATATAGTGGGCCACACGAGTTTGAATAGTCTGCTAGCCATATTTTAACTGTCTGCATTTAATACCACTGTTGTAAGGTGTGTGGCACACTTGAGTGTTAGATTTGCCTAATGTTTAGGCCCACCTCCTAAAATAAACTGACAAAAATGATATCACAGTGGACCATGTAACTTTTTCAGCAGATACTAGTGAGCATGTTTCAACCGTGGGCATACAATACCCACCATTCAAGCTGTGTGGCCATTTGACTTTTGGATTTGCTTATTTTCTGGCCCCTAATATCATGTGAAGAAACTAATTGGGGTGGATTCTTTTAAAAATATCAAGGTGAGTCTCACAAGCGGTTTCAATTAGGGTGGGCAGGGCTGATCCAATGGTAGGCGTTAAATAATTACTGTTTCATACGCCCGGCCTACCGGACTTCTGTATTTACTTCACCTTTAGGCTCACTTACTAAATTGATCTGATAAAACTGGTGGACAAGGTGGGTTTCTCTCCACCATCACAGTGGGCCCCGATTGTTTCAATGGTGGACGAGCCATTAATTTAAATAGGCATAGTGTTTCTTCCCGTCCATCCCACTTGTCTCTCCCATTTACTGTTTCAACGGTGGGCAGACATTAATTTAACAGTAGGTATAGAACACCCACTGTTTCTTGTTGTCTAGCCCACTTTTCTCTCTCATTTTTTGGTTCATGCCTTCAAATTATCTGGTGGACTGCATGATCCTATCTTCTGGCTGCAACTACCTAAATTATCACTATTTAAAATTTAAACCGCCTAAATTTTAAAACACTTAGGCTACACTAATAAAATTAGATTGTTTCAACAAACAATCTCAGCTTCTGGCCCATGAACCTTGCTTTCTGAACAAGAATTGTTGGATATTTTTCCGTTCAACACTCCAACGGATGTGAATTCATCCTTTGCCTCAAATATTTTAGCTGGCCCAAAAGATCAAATGGTCTAGATCACTGGACCATAGGCTGCACTTGTACAAATAGTCTGGATACTAGCAGTATGTCTGCGCCGTGTATACGGTGGAATGGAAGGTATGCTCATCTATTGCTCCGTGAATTCGGATTGCATACTGAGTTACTCAGTACACTCTTATGGTGCTGAGTAAACTATGTTGGTCCCACCGTGAATACATGAAGTTTATTCAAGCCGTCCATCTGTTTTTCCGGCTTATTTTAGGGGTTGAGCTCGAAATTGAAGTATATCCAAAGCTCAAGTGGACAACCGCAGGAAACAGTGGGAATAATGATTTCCATAGTTGAAACATTGCTAGGATGTTTATTTGTCATCTAACCTGTTCATAAGATCACAAAAACATGGATGATCGGAAAACATAAATATGATCTTAATCCAAAACTTATGTGGGCCCCAAGAAATTTTCAACGGTAGACATTAATTCACACTGTTTCTTGTGTTGTGGTCCATTTGAGCTTTTGGATATGCTTCATTTTTGGGTTCTAAGTCTTAAATTTATCTTTTAAAATGTATGGACGGGGTTGATAAAATATATAAATCATCGGTGGACCCCACAGAGTTTACTCGGTACGCTTAACGTACTTGAGTTACTCATTACGAAATCCGCTTCCTTGCTCTGTCTGATATGGGGCTCGCAGGCTGCATACGGGGGCCTGATCATGACTAAGGATGGATAAAGTGGCTGTCACGATGCAATGGGCACACCGGTGATGTTCGGTGAGTGAAGGGCGGTAAATATGGTCTCACACGTGAGGGGTTGAAACTATTGTACCCTGTTTTTTTACCGTTCTTGGGAAATGTAATTAGAAATAACAAGTGTTATACCAAATGAAAGATATACCATTCTAAAGATATTCAGGGATAATTATTAGGAGTGCTTTTTTCATAATCATAATGGAAGGAGAGCATATGAAAGGTATTCAAAAGTAAATCAAGCAGCGGAGAAACGTCCTGGAGGCTGCCTAGAGGTGTCCAAATGTACAGTGAGCAGCTGAGAAGTGTCCAAAAGTAAATTGAGTGGTCGAGAAGTGTATAATGGAGGAACACAACCGAAGTAGAGTCGAATGTCTAGAAGTAGATTGCAGTCGAGAGACCGAAGCATGGTCAAGCATCCAGAAATTGAAGGCAATAAAGAGACACAAAACTTGAACAACAATAAAGGAACAGTTATAAAAGACGTAACAAGCGAATGATCTAGACAAGAAAAAGATTTAGAAAAGCTTTTAAACAACTTTAACCGTTATAGTAATGAAAGAAGGATTTAGAAGAACAAGCTGCAACAAAACTATATAAATAGCAAAGGAATGCGACTAGAAAAATCTCAAAACACAATTCCAATAATAAAAAGTAACCAATCAAGTCTATCAATTTACTTTAGCTCAACTTATCCTATGAGTAGTGATAATCAAGTAATGGTAATTTTAGCCAGGTAGACACCCCACCCAGACTAACACTTTGAGAAGGCTAAGACAGTCTAGGAACCATGATCGTGTCCTCAACCAAACCCCAATCCCAGCACCTGACCCAAAAATTCCGAAATTCCAACCCGCAACCAGAAACTATAATCCAAACTGCCCAAATCCACATACAACCCCATCTCTACCCTATACCCTAACTAAGACCCCCTTTACCCAAGTCAAAACCCACTTGTCTAAGCCGCAAACCCCAGAAGAAGATCACCAGAAAAACTAACATAACGTACAAAGCCCGCACGTGCGAACTCGGCCCAAACGAAGCCCGGGCGGTAGTCTAACTACCACCGGCAGTACTCAAGGTGCCGCCACTCTCGGCTCGCGTGTGGACAGCTATCCTAGCGTCCAAAAGTCAACTTTTCCCTGGATTTATCCCCTCCATTTTCACTATTTACCGTTTTACCAGCCAAAGTAGCCAATGAGAGTGCGCCACGTGATGCTCATCTCTCCCTAGCTAACCACAAGCCTTCATGTCATCATTTTAACCTTTACCTACCACTTATTTACAGCAATGTCATTGGAGAAGGCTATAAATAACCCTCTCCTCTTCTCATTTCAAGAGGGACCCAAGAAGCCACTTCTCATCTTTAGCTTAAGAGAGTGAGAGAAAGAGAGTGAAGGACAGGGAAGGAGCTCCCAAGCCTTCAAAGACTTGATTTTTTAAGCCACCCCTTAGCCTTCCTCTCAACCTTTCTAACACATAGGCCTAACCAAGATTGGTCATGGCTCAGTCCATGTCTTAGCCTACTTAAAATCAAGCCAGAGATCAATTCAATCTACATACAAGCATTCATCATGACATCTACTCCCTCCTCAACCCCCCTGCTTCTCTAGATCTCTAGTGAACGTATGCTCTGTGACCTGCCGTACTTCGGATCCTGTCACATCAGAAATTTCTAACGATCCAGTCCATTTTCTTATCTCTTTGCATAAGCATCATCACATCCGCTTTCTAGACACGCCGTTAGACGTATGCTCTGTGGCTTGCCGAAATCTCGGATCTTGCTGCATCAGAAATCCACATGCACGCCTAATCCTATCTTGACCACAGCATCCATCATTCCTTATGATTATTTTCCTACACCAAGTAGAGACCGTACAGTTGTACGGGCAAAGAGGGTGCCTAACCCCTTCCCTTTTTGTAATCAAGGTCCCTTACCTGGAATCCCGGATCGCAAACTAGGAGTCAACTTAAGGTAGGAGAGTCTTCGAATTTCTCCAACCTTACGTATTTCGCGGTTTGAGCCGACCGTGGGATTTAGAGAATATTCAGCTAGTGGCAACTCTAACATTTACAAATTAGCTTAATTACCCCCACCACCAAAAACATAACATTTACAAACCAGCGTGGGCGCCGATTTTAAGTGTCTACAAGCCATAATGTTTAGTTGAAATCGAAATCTACACTCATATGTTGGATTTACTCTCTACCCAATATTACATAGTTTTTTCAAGAGATGCATTCTTCCAATTGC
Source organism: Magnolia kwangsiensis (assembly GCA_037074715.1). Classification (NCBI taxonomy): domain Eukaryota; kingdom Viridiplantae; phylum Streptophyta; class Magnoliopsida; order Magnoliales; family Magnoliaceae; genus Magnolia; species Magnolia kwangsiensis. Next base: position 80,305,037 of record CM073586.1, on the reverse strand, counting down.
TTCTAGGGACAGATTGTGAGTTTTTCCTTTTATTTGATTACATTGGTATTTTGAAAGCCATTTCTTATAGAAGAAATAAAGTAACTCATCTTCGGAAGACTAATCCCACTCTCCAATTATCACCCGATTGTTATAAAATTCTACAAGTGGCTGGTTAAGCGACGGATCTTTTTAAAATCTTGGTCATATGCGTTCATATTGGACATACTAGCTTATTTCAACGCTTTCTTGATTCTGGCACGCCAGCGCACACTACATGTGACAGAAAACAAACCGAAGTGTTAACATTTTTTGCACGCCCGATGTACTATAAACTACTTAGTTGCTACGAAATTCATTGTGTATCGACGGTGCAACAATTTTGGCAAGTGTCCAACATTTTTGGCATGCCCAAGGAGACTATAACATGTGCCAGTATAAGTATTCAAAGTAGTACAACATGAGCCATTATGAAAGTTAGGTGAAAGCAAGATGCCTAATACATCCCATTGAGATTATGTTGACTTTAATGCTCGATAGGCAACGAGGAGTTCAACATATCGTCGAAAAGTTACTTGTTCAGGTTGAAATTTTAGGCAGATGGATGACCAATAATGCTGAAAACATGAATTAGATGATGACTCTCTTTGTCAAAAGAACACCTATGGTGCCTTAACAACAAGTCAATACTAGTTTTTGTCAGAAATCTGACACCAACACCACCGGTACAACCTCTGACGCCAACACCACATTTGAAACTACGGGTACCTCTTTTGCAATAGAATATACCTCTTTCGTAACGAAATATGCCTCTTTAAGTGTAGGAAATGCATAATCTTCCACCACTTGCTGAATTTAGGCGACCGAAACAGGAGGTTGGGAATGTTGTTCTGAAGAAGGAAACCAGGGTATACCTGAGAGTAGCCCTTCCTTGGGAATCCACTGTATCATAGAAGAAAAAAGTAGGTAGGCTCTAAACCACCTTCAATAGCCGAATCTCGCCATTTGAATCATGACCAAATTATTCAAATGGTCTAGGAAGTAATAGGCCAAGCTCTCAGTCGTATTACTACCTCAATCAACCATAAGCCATATTCAGAATGGATTGACCGATAGTTTCCATTGTCATATATGACTTTACCATTTTTTCGATCAGGACGGCCGAGTTCGATTAAGACGGTTGAATGTATTGTCTCTCGATCAATATGACCGAGTTCGACCAAGACGGTCGGATTTGTCATTTATCAATCAAGATGGCCGAGTTCGACCAAGACGACTGAATTTGCCGTTTCTCAATCAAGACAACCAAGTTTGACTAAAACGACCGAATTTGACATTTTTTCGATCAAGACGGCCTAATTCGACTAGAATGACCGAATTTGACATTTTTTGATCAAGATGGCCGAGTTCGAATAGAATGGCCGAATTTGATAATTTTCAATCAAGATGGCTAAATTCGAGCAAAATGAATGAATTTGATGTTTTTTTATTATTACAAAAATGGCTGAATTCGACCAAAATGACCGATTTTGGTGTTTTTCAACCAAGATGGGCGACTTCGACCAAATTGGCCGATTTTGATGTTTTTCGACCAAGATGGCCGAGTTCGATCAAGATGATCGAATTTAGTATTTTTGGAACAAGAAGGCTGAATTCGACGTTTTTTTTTTTTAACAAAATGGTCGAATTTAATGTTTTTTGACCAAAATTGCCGAATTCAACCACGATAGCCAAAATTATTATTTTTCTACTACGATGGTCGAGTTCAGCCAAGTTGCCTGACTTTGATGTTTTCTGATCAAGATGGCCAAGTTCGATAAAGATGATTGAAATTGATATTTTTACATGGCCAAGCAGTCACATTTACTGTGCCAAACAACGAATCAACATTGCATTCACCTTTTACCCTAGGCTTTCGACATGGGGGGCAATGTTGTACCATATTTCTGACCATTCTTAAGAAACCGAATTGAAAATGACACGTGTTATAACAAGGAAAAGATATAACATGCTCAAGATCTTTAATGATACTTGAAGTGCTTTTTATGGAATAACAACTAATAGGATAATAAGACATGGAGTAACTAAGAGGTATTCAAAAGTAAATCGAGTGGCCAAGAGACATTTAGGAGGTGGTCGAGAGGTGTCCAAAAGCAGACCGAGTGGAAGAGAAGCATGCGAAAGCGAAAAATGATCGAAGCACAGTCGAGCATCCAGAAATAGATTGTGGCTGAGAGGCCGAAGTGCGTTCAAGCTTCTTGAAACGAAAGGTGACCAATAGGCACATAACCTAACTGACAAAAGAGGAACAATCACAAAATGGAAACGTAACAAGATAATGATTTAGAAAGGGTCTTCAATTACTGGAACCGTTGTAGTAATGAAAAAAGTATAAGAAAGAATGAGATGCAATAGAACTCTATAAATCGCAGAGGAATGTGACAAAGATAAATATCAAAACACAATCCCAATAATATAAAATAACCCTCCAAGTTTGTCAATTAACATTATCTCAGCTTATTGTAATAGTACTGATAATCAAGTAATGGTAATTTTAGCTAGTCTTTAGTTGTAAGCCAAATATATATTCATATGTTAATTTTATTTTTTTTAAAAAATCCAATATCACATAATTATTTCAAGGGACTTTTTTGGGCTTTAATGGCCATTTTCTCAACAATAAGGTTGAAAAAGTCATGTCAAAAACTAGTAATTTTTCAAAAATAGTTTAAAAGTCGGTTGTTTTCTATCCCTGGCTCAATAGATGGGTGGCTAAATGCAAAAATTCTTAAAAATCTAGGTCGAGGGTGACCAATTGCATCTTTTGAGAAGGATTTTTTTGAAACATGGACGTCCATCACTTGCAAGGTCTTCAGTTGCACGACGCATGAAGAGACTTTGAGGTCCATTAGTTGCAAGGATTTACGCGATGCATTTATCATAGAAATGTTGCATGCATGTCATGATCCAGTCCATCGATTTGGTGGACTGCACTGATTAAAAATAAATGTGTAACAGTCATCACAATGTTACTAAAAATTAGGAGATAGAGGCGTATGGCTATTTAGCTAGAAATATATTTTCATCTCCTAACTATGGTTCATGGTTGATTGTTGTTTACATCACTTTTTAAATTATTACATGCTTATGCAGACCATTGTTTGCATACCTGGTAAAATTGGACAGTCCTAATAATTTGATTTCTTTTCTGTAGTTCTGCATTAGAAAGAGGAATATAATTACCCATTTTTGTTAATGACAGGCTGTAAATCAGATGGTTAGGATTGTTTTATCATTGAGGCTTTCGGGTTGTGGCCATCCCTGATAGGGCATGAGATGAACCATACATGTCATGGTGGTATCTTGAATTGTGTCCCATCAACAAATCCATCACATAAAATCATAACCAGATGGCCCCATCAAGTGACCAGTTGCAATCACAATCACCATACATGTTTATGGTGGAGATTGGAATGAACACAACTTAATGTGTCCTTGAGGGAGAGCTTTTCCTATCGAAACATGATTAGTTAAAAAGTATCATGCATTATCAAGGAAATTGGTCCCACCACAATGATGTTATGAAAACACCAATATTGGCATATTAATGCTTTCCATATGCTTTCATTATCTTTCTCTTTTGACTCTTTTTTCTTTCACTTGATGAAAAATAACATATAGGCTATAATTTCATTATTTTTTACTCCACATTATCACCATTTTTAGTTCTTTGGCACTTCCATAATACCAAGAAAAGATGGCTGAAACATTTCTCTTTTCTCTTATTTAGTCAGTGTTGGGGAACTTTAAATCCAATACTTTTGTAATAGTTTGAAACAACAAGGGTGTTAAGAAAAAGTTGTGGAAGCTCGAGAGCACGTTGTCGACGATTCATAAATGAGACAATGTTTTTGTCTTCGTCAAGGACCGTCGAAAGACGATCATTGCCCTTATGACACCAAAGAACCACCTTGAAGCTTCGAAAGTAGAGGGGAGCTCTCTCCTGACCATTCAAGATTTTATAGAGGAATCTAAGGAAACTGGTGAGGTGTACGCCGCTGTGGTAAAGGGCGATGAATCGGAGCCCTTAAACATTTCTCTAAGTTTAAGGCCATTGCTGAATGAATTCAAATAAACTAGCTTGAAGGGTTACCTGATAGATTGCCCCACATACGGGACATCCAACATCACATAGATCTCGTCTCTAGGGCTAGCTTGCCTAACTGTCCTCACAATCAGATGAGTCCGAAAGAGTGTGAGATACTTTAGGCGAAGGCGGATGAATTGATCCGTAAGGGTCTTATGAGAAAGAGCATGAGCCCATATATTGTGCTAGTGTTGTTAATGCCTAAGAAAGATGGGAGCTAGCATATGTGTGTCGACAATCAGGGAATTAACAAGATTACTATTAAATATCGGTTTCCAATACCGCGGTTGGAGGATATGCTCGATATGCTAGAAGGTGTCAAGGTATTCTCTAAACTAGATTTAAGGAGTAGGTATAATTAGATTCATACCCGGCCTAGTGATAAATGGAAAATGACATTCAAGACTAAGAAAGAGTTGTACAAGTGGCTGGTCATGCCCTTCAGTCTATCGAACACACCAAGCACTTTTATGCGTCTAATGAATCAAGTGCCGAAGCCTTTCATTGACCGATTTATGGTAGTATATTTCGATGACATCCTGATAAATATCCAGGGTAAGACGAAGTACATGGAACATCTCAAGCAAGTGCTACAAGTTCTAATAGTTAACAAGTTGTACCTCAACTTAGAGAAGTGCAGTTTTTTAACGGACAACTTGTTGTTCTTAGGATTTATTATGACGCACATGGGCATCCGTGTGGACGATGAAAAGGTGCAAGCCATCGGGGAATAGCCGATCCTGATGAACATTCATGAAGTGAAGAGTTTCCATGGTTGACGACTTTCTATCGTTAATTTGTGTGGAATTTCAACACTTTAGTCGCACACATTATAGATTGCATGAAAAAATTGCATGTTTTAGTGGACCGATGAGGTTGACAAGAGCTTTACTGAAATCAAGCATCGATTGTCCATAACGCTGGTCTTGGTTCTTCCTAGTTTTGACAAGCTGTTTCAGGTTGAGTGTGACGCCTCATGTGTCGAAATTGGAGGAGTATTATCAAAGGAAGGTAGGCCAGTAGCCTTTTATAATAAGAAACTCAATGAAGCCTGAAAAAAGTGGTCAACATATGAGCTTGAGCTATATGCAGTTGCTCAATCGTTGCGACATTGACAACATTATCTGATTCAGAGAGAGTTTGTTCTCTACATCGACTATCAAGCATTAAAGTTTATTAAAAGTCAAGCTAACATGAATCGTGTATATGCTAGATGGGCTGCATTTTTGTAAAAAATCACGTTCGTTATGAAGCATAAGTCAGGGCATCAAAACAAGGTGATTGATGCACTTAGCGGTCGTGTATTACTACTTGTTGTAGTGACCAACGAGGTGGTCAGTTTCGACTGTCTCAAGGAGCTGTATGCTAAGAATGAAGACTTTAAGGATGCATGGATAGAGTGTCAGGAGGGTCATCACAGTGACTTACATATATAAGACGGTTTTCTTTTCAAAGGGAATCAACTATGCATCCCCTAAAGTTCTTTGAGGGAACAAATTATTTAAGATCTACATACAGGTGGCCTTGGTGAATACCTTGGGCGGGACAAGACTCGGGCTCTTGCTGAGGAGAGGTATTACTAGCCACAATTGGTATGTGATGTGGGTAAAGTAGTGTAGCACTGTCATGTTTGTAAGATCTTCAGGGACAGTCTCAGAATACGGGCCTCTACACCTCGTTGCTTGTGCCTGACGGCTCTTGGGAGGACTTATCTTTAGACTTCGTGCTTGGTCTCCCAAGAACACAGTGCAACATGAATTCGGTATTTGTCGTGGTAGATTGTTTTTCAAAGGGGGTGCACTTTATCTCATGTACGAAGACCACATAGTGAATATATTCTTCAAAGAGGTGCAATTACACAGGTCGGGTTCCCAAGACCATTAGTCACTTTTGGCGGACTTTGTGAAATCTGTTTAGTACGTAACTTCAGTTCGGTTAATTGCTACCCACAGACTGATGGACAAACTGAAGTTGTGAATTGTATATTGGGAAACCTCGTTTGATGTATTTTAAGTGACTAACAGAAGCAATGAGATTTGACATTGTCTTAAGCGGAGTTTACATTCAAGAACATGGTGAACCGCTCGACAAGTCATCATTCTAGATTGTTTATGCTCTAGTACCTCGCCACACACTTGACTTGATCTATTTGCCCAAGCTCCTAGACATATGAGCATCGCAATAGAACATATGGAAGACCGAATTGTGGGCATTCATGCAGATGTGTAAGACAAGTTGCATGCCTTGAACGACAATTACAATGAGCAACCTGACAAGCATCAATGATAAAAGGTATTTAAGGTGAGCAAGCATGTTATGGTCCATATACACAAGGAGAGATTTCCGATCGGGACTTACAACAAGTTGAAGAAAAAGAATATTAGACCGGTATCAATCCTCTAAAAGATCAACGACAACGCTTACATTGTTGATCTTGGATGACATGGAGGTCTCCCGTACTTTCAACATTGCGGACCTGACCGAGTATCATGAACTAAAGCAAGATGAGAACTCAAGGTCGAGTTTTTTTAAAGTAGAGGGGAGTGATGTAGAGCGGGTCGTGGACACTTTCATGGCAAAGATGGACCAGAGAAGGCCCGATGAAGGCAGAAGTGATCAGGACCGTCAGAACCTTAAAACAGTTGTATCTCGCAAACTGAAATGAGTTTTTTTACATTTCATTTATGATTTTGGGGTAAGAGAAGATACTTTAGCCAACCAACCTCACTATGTTGGGTTACCCACGCTAGATTTGCGAGATTCCATCAGATCAACGGTCAAAAGTCCATCTTATTTTTGTTTTTACTATAAATAATAAGTTTTAATTCGATCATAACTTTGATCCTTTGAGTTTTAAGAGTCGTGCCAAACATGAAAATGGCTTAGAAAATTTAGGAGAATAACATGGTTAAGCCAAGTTGGACACTTACTATTTTTGTCCAAAAACCATCAAGTCTAGTAGGAATCATGACCATATATAAATAGTAAGTTTACTATTTATAGTAAGTCACGTTTTTAGGGAGTTTGAGTATGAAACTCCATCCTAAGTTTGAGTTCACTATTTAAAGGATTGTAATTTCATTTTTTATAATCAATTAATTTATTTTAAATTATTTTAAATTATTTCTATTTTCATCCCTTGTGGATTCGAGGAACTTCCCTGCGTCAGTATTGACCGGCCGATCCACAAATCGATCTCTCAATTGGAACTTTGACCTCTCTGCTACAATAACATCTAATCTCTCTCCAATCTCCTTTATCCTACTACCAATTCTTTTGTAAAATACAAGTGACTTCGAAAAGGAAGAGACTTTGCATAACCATTTCATCATAGCAGACTGAGTCCTCATTTTCTGCTGAGAGGCTTCCATTCCAAACTCATCTATCTAGTCATCTACATCATAGGTCTTGTCCTTAAACTTAGCCAATCCTTCAACACCTTGCTCTTCATTTGCTGCTCCTTCGCGTCTCGAAGCACTGCATGGATCCTCGACAATGTGCTTTCGAGCTTCCCTAACTCTTTCTTGACACTCCATGTTGTTTGAAACTGACACAGGGATGGATGTGATGAGGTCGATCACCGTCTTCCTCAAGGGATAATTACTCTAAATCAACATAGTTACTCTAAATCAACAGATTTTCCATGGACTCCTCATAGATATTCCTTGAATCCATAAGGAGAGATATGAAATAGAAATAAATTCTAAATAAATCTAAAGTTAATTGATTGATAATTATCTAATGTGTATGTGTCCCTGTTACACCATTAATAAAGGAAAAAAATGGTAATTACCAAAAATAATAAAATTCTAACTCTAATAAAAATCCTAATTCTAGTAAAACTCTTCTAAAACCTAATTTCTAAAAATAAAAATTCTAAATAAACTTTTGCTCGAAGAGTCCTAGCATGATTAAAAGTTACTTTAAAAAAAGAAGAAAATCTAAAACTCTAAAAATAAAAAAATATTACAAAAATCAGAATTACTAAAAATAGTAATTTTTTCTTAAATTTTCATTTTTGAGCTGAAAGCGGGCGTTTTCTGGCGAAATGGATAGATGCGACCCACTTTGTGGGCCATGGGTCGGTTCACCCTGGATGGCCCATTGCAGTAAACATTGATAGGTTGTTCGCCTTGTAACGATATCCGGATCAAAAGTTATGGTCAATTTACAATTCACTTTCTTTTAGTCCAACCATGCTAGGAATGTATCAGTGTCATGTCCTACATCACGAACTCTTGCAGAAGTATTGAATTTAAGTTCTCAACATTGTTTGAATAAGAGCAGAGAGAAATTCTTTTACCATCTTTTCTTGGTACTGTGTAAGTGCCAAATAACTGAAAATGTTGATAATATGGCGTGAAAAATAATGAAATTGTGGCCTATATGCTACTTTCCATCAAGTGGGAGAAAAAGGAGTCGAAAGAGAAAGATAATGTAAGCACATGGAAAGCACCAATATGCCAATATCGGTGCTTTCATAACATCATTGTGGTGGGCCAATTTCCCTTATTAAGTAAGATACTTTTTAACTGCTCTTTTTTCAATAGGAAAAGAAGCTCTCCATCAAGGACACCTTAAGTTGTATTCATTATAGTCTCCACGATAGACATGTATGTTGATTGTGATTGCAACTAGTCACTTGATGGGGCCACCTGGTTAGGATTTTATGTGATGGGTTTGTTGATGGGACACAATTCATGATACCACCATGGGATGTATGTTTCATCTCATGCCCTGCTAGGGATGGGCCACAACCCAAAAGCCTCAATGATCAAACAATCCTAACCATCTGATCTATAGCCTCTCTTTAACAAAAACGGGTAATCATATTTCTCTTTCTAATATAGAACCGTCAACAAGCGATCAAATGATTAGGACTTTCCAATTTTACCAAGTATGTAAACAATGGTTTGCATAAGCTCGCAACAATTTAAAAGTCAGACAATCAACCATTAACCCTACAGGGCCCACCATGGTGATGAAAATATATTTCTACCTGGATGGCCCCACGCTTCAGACTCCTAATTTTCGGCAACATTGTGACGACTGCTGCACAATTTTATTTTGATCGGTGTGGTCCACCAGATGGATGGACTAGATCATGACATGCATGTAACATTTCTATGATAAATGCAAGCGATAAACCTCAAAGTCTATTCATGCGCCATGCAACTGAAGACCTTGCAAGCGCTGGACCTCCATGTTTTAAAAAAAAACTCAAAAGGCATGATTGGTCACTCTTGACCTAGATTTTTAGGGATTTTTTCTTTTGACCACTCGTCTATTGAGCCATGGACATAAAACAACCCACTTTATATATATATATATATTACTAGTTTTTGACATATGACTTTTACTAATTGAATGTTGGGAAAATGGCCATTAAAGCCCAAAAAAGTCATCATTGCCCATTCTTCTCACAAGTTTTCAATGTTTTTGTTGGCATTTCGGTTTGTTTTCTATCAAGTGTAGTGTGCGCGGGCATGCTATAATCAATAAAGCGGCTTGATCCAAACCGATCAACTTCGACCCCAAGTGTCGAAGTAAGTAGATATGTATGAACATATATGACTATATTCTGAGAAGATCGGTGACTTACTCATCACTTGTAAACATTAATAACAATTAGATAATAATTTTATAATTGGAGGGTGGGCTTATTCCTCTGAAGATGGATTACTTTATGCTTTCCACGAGAAAGAACTTTCAGAATACTAATGCAATCAAGCAAAAGGAAAACTCACAATTGGTCATTAAAAGTGACTGCAAGAATGTCTCTTGAAAGAACTGCGTGATATTAGATAAAAATAAATAAATTTAGCATATGAGTATAGATTTGGATTACAATTAAAGATTAGCTAAAATTACCATTACTTGCTTATCAGTACTCTTAGGATAAGTTGAGATAATGTAAATTAACGGACTTGATTAGTTGTTTTTTATTACTGGGATTGTGTTTTGATATTTCTCTTTATCGCATTCCTCTACTATTTATAGATTTTTGTTGTAGCTTGTTCTTCCAGATCCTTCTTTCATTACTACAATGGCTACAATAGTCGAAAAGCCTTTCTAGATCTTTTTCTTGTCTAGATCCTTCTCTTGTTACGTTTTCCTTTTGTGATTTTTCCTTTTTTGTCGTTTCGGTTATGTGTCTCTCAGCCACCTTCTGTTTCAGGATGCTCGGCCTCTCTGGTCTCTCGGCCGCAATCTATTTCTGGATGCTCGATTGTATCTCGATCGTGTTCCGCTTCCATACGTTTCTCGGCCGCTGAATCTTCTTTTGGACACCTCTCAGCTGCCTCTTGAATGCCTTTTGGCCATTTGATTTAATTTCGAATACTTCTTAGCTACTCCGTCTTATAATCCCGTCAGTTGTGATTCAATAAAAAGTAGTCAAAGTATCCTTAAAGATCTTTAACATGGTATATCTTTTCCTTGCTATAACACGTGTCTTTTTCAATTGAGTTTCTCAAGAACAGTAAGAAATATGGTACAACATTGCTCCCTATGTCGAAAGCCTTTGGTAAAAGGTGAATGTGATGTTGATTCATTGTTTGGCACAATAAATGTGACTACTTGACCATGTAAAAGCATCAATTTCGATAATCTTGATCGAACTTGACCATCTTGATCAAAAAACATCATAGTCAACCGACTTGGTCGAACTTGGCCATCTTGGTAGAAAAATAGTAAATTCGGCTATCATGGTCGAATTCGGCAGTTTTGGTCGAAAAACATTAAATTCGGCCATTTTGGTTGAATTCGCGATCATTTTGGTAATAAAAATGTCAAATTCGGTTGTCTTGGTCAAAGAACATTAAATTTGGTCATCTTAGTTGAACTTGGCCATCATTGTCGAAAAACATCAAAATCAACCATTTTGGTTCAACTCAGCCATCTTGGTTGAAAAACACCAAAATCGGTCATTTGGTCAGAAAATGTCAAATTCAGCCATTTTAGTTGAACTTAGTCATCTTGATTGAACTTAGACATCTTAATCGAAAAACATCAAATTTGGCTATTCTATTTGAACTTGACCATCTTGATTGAAAAATGTCAAATTCGGTCATGAACGGCCCTGATTCGTTGTAGGGCAACACACAACTCTCTCTCTTTTTCTCTCTTAACCGAAAAGATTCTCCTCCTTTATGGCTAACCGAAAAGATTCTCCTCCTTTATGGCTAAAGGCCCTAGTCCTAAGAGTTCAGATTCATCAAAATGAGCGGCTAAGATGAGACAATCGCCCCTTATGCGGATTGCCAAGATGACAGCGTAACGAGCATTCCATTTTTGCAAAGCCTCGTGCATGGCACCTGATTGCACTAGAGTTCGTGCACACACGAGCATCCCAACGTGCGGAGCTGATATAATTTTGATCGGACCTCCATGCCCCCCATGATGGACAGTTTGGATCATCTAATGCAATAACGGATGGTGGGCCATCTGATGATTGAACAATCGTTGACTTTTAAAACTCCGTCCGTGCAAGTAGTGCTGATGTTTGACGTCGTGAGCTGACACGTGCTTTCCAGCATATGAAATACTTCGGTTTTGGTCGGATCCTTGTCCCAAACTAGATGAACGGTTCAAATCATCTGGATAGTAGCTGGTGGTGGGCCACATCTCTGCAAGCGACATTCGTCCGTTTGAAACGGACGCAGGCGGGGAATCGAGAGAGAGAGAGAGAGATTCTCTCCATTTTTGGACACTCACGAGTCAAACAAGTTTGGCTCGTATTGGGATCCAATGCACAGTAAGTGCACACATGTTGTGTACTCTCACGGGTTAAGGTGGGGTCTACCATGATATTTTTGACCAATCCAGTTCATCCATTCATTTCATAAAGTTAAATTAAGGCAGGGGATCAAAAGTGTGGCAGATCTAAAACTTACGTGGACGACCACATCTATCAGTTTGTATGTCCAAACAATCATTCCGGACAATTTAACGGTTGGATTGCTATCAAATATAATCAAACCCAATCCTAAAGGATCCTAAGGTGATGTTTAATGAAATCCACTTTGCCCATTCCACCTGAATAGGCCTATTGGGCCATCAGGCCCAAGATAAGAGGGATAAAAAGCTTAGGTGGGGCATACGAAGAGAATTCCATGTTTTTCTAGTAATCTTTATTGATATGATGGTCCAGGAATTCCTTAAAGTATCTAGATGAGCAAGATGAATGATTTCAATGATTAGATTCCATATCAAATGATGTGAGGTCCATCTTGAATAATAATAAATGGATTACTTGATCTATAGATGGGGATTACTTTCAACAATCAGATTTAGACTAGAATAAAGGTGTATGTTCGAATAAGCTAGGCTTGTATTTACACTACGTCAGATTACACAGCCTGAGTACTAAAAAGTATGGGTTGTTACACAAGGAAGGGTTGCCCCCGGGTATATACTGATTTCCTTCTTCAGCACAACATTCCTAACCTCCTATTTCAGTCGCTTAAATTCGATAGGTGGTAGAAGATTCCGTACTTCCAGTACTAGAAGAGGCATATTTTGTTGTGAATTGTGTATTCCATTGCGGAAGACGTGCCCGTAGTCACAGGTTATAATGGTGGTGCTGGTGCTATATTTCCGACAAAATTAATATTGACCTATTGCTGAGGTGTCATAGGTGTTCTTTTGGCAAACAGAGTCATCATCTGATTCATGTTTTCGGCATTACTGGTCATCCGTCTGCCTAAAATTTTAGCTTGAACAAGTGACTTTTCGGCGATATGTTGAATTCCTCATTGTCTATTGAGCATTCAAGCTGACATGATCTTAATAGGATCTGTTGGGCATCTTGCTTTCACCTAACTTTTATACTGGGTTATGTTGTACTACTACGAATATTCATAGTCGATCATGTTATAGCATGCCAAAAATGTTGGACTTGCCAAAATTGTTACACGGTCAGTGCACAATGAATTTTATAACAACCAAGTAGTTTGTAATCCCATTGGACAAGTAAAAAACAAATTTTTTTTTTTTTTCACCATTATCTTTTCAATTCCACCAATGCAAAAAAGACAAACGGATCATCCTTTTATGAACATTGGATTGCTTAAGTAATCGGATCAACCAAAATTCCATGCTCAACAATCAAACAATGAAGGATGTTATTTTCCAATAACACACTTACCCAAGGAACTATGGGTCCCATTTATGCAAGCTGAAAATTGAATGTGCTATTCAAATTGTATCTGTGCATTATCAACTACCTCCTTTTTTGGTAGATGCAGTGTATGGCTCTTGACTAGCTTTTGTATAGTAACTTTTTTCTTTTTTTTTTTTGGCCATCAAAACATTTATGCATCATCATTTGTTGATCACAGATGTCTTAAATTGTAACAACTTGAGTTTTGATAATAGTTGCATACATCAGTACATATAGATATGCCTCAAAGGGAAAGTGGTGAATGAGAAATACTATAAAATGGGATATTCTCATTCGCAGTATTGGTAGAACTATTGAATTTCATGGATAAAATTCTTTTTTTAAGGAGAGTAGATTGTAACACCCCGTACATTTCAGTACTCGGGTGTTACCATAAATACTTAGCTTTTCGAGCCCTGCACCTACACTCTAGTCGTTGAGAGTAATCTTTATCCTTGAATAAAGATATTTGACTGTCTAGTTATAAAATCAATAACTAGATTTTCACCTAGATAGTTTTTAGGACGCCTAGAACCGATGAAAAGTGATTTGAGTAATTTCGTTGTTGAATCTTATGATCTAACCACTGAAATTGAAATTAAATCATTGGATTGGAGATTGATCATTGGATTAAGACCTCATATTATCCGATCAGGGGTCTGATCATCAAAGAAGTTATTAGATTCATCTCAATACTTAAAGGATTCCCGGACCATTAATGATCTGCTTTGAAATAATTCCCATTCAAATTCCTAATTTTTTATTCAATTAAGATGTAGGATCAACTATCATAGAAATAATTGCTAAATTTCTTCTAAATTTGGACCAAAAATCTTTATAACCACTGATGATCGGATTTAAATGCAATCTTACCATCGGATCAACAAAAATCCAAAATTACAAGACCTAAAATCTAGCAGTATGGGCCACCTGAGCTTTGAATCTGCCTGATCTATGGCCAAAGGTCCTAATTGGATCCATAGAACCGGGTGGATGGAGTGGATTGGTTGAATACATCTCTGTGGGCCCACATTTAAGGTGCGTGTGCATGGCCTGCACACACCCGTAGTGCACTAGATCGAAAGTCGGGTCAAACCGGGTTTGATCCAACATTGTTGAAGAAGGTGACCTTCTTCACTTTCATTTCCCGCCAGTGATGAATAAAACTCCTTCGTTTGAATTTGGGCGCACCACATGTGATCCTTTGAATGATCTAAACCATCCATTGTGTTCGACCGACGATTTCGACCAAATCTCAGTGACCTTCACAGGTTAACTCCCACGTGAAAATGCACAATCATAAGAACAACAGCGCTGCATGTGGTGGGTTGCCGAAAATGAAAATCCCACTTTTCTCATTGTCGTGTGGGCGATCCATCCGCATGTCTCTCCCCTCATCTTAACCTTTCATTTTATCAAATCCGAACCCTCCATGTTAGGGCTTCCTTTCGTAGCTAGAATTGCGAAAATAATCTTGCCTTGTTGTGAGTGGTTGTGTGCTAACGCGATCTCAACTACTCGTTTCCCTTCTAGAAGTCTCTCTAATGCATCCTAGACATTAAACCTAGGGCTTTTCTCAGCCTCATCCGTAGTAGCAATGAGTTCTCACGAGAGAACTCATTATCTTGAGAAAATTGTCCGCGACTTATCATCACGTGCACCACCGAGAAATTAAGATTTTTCATCCAAGATATTGGTCCCACTGTGATCTTTAAAACTATCCACACCATCCATGCGTTGTTGATCGTCGGATCAACCATTGACTGATGATCTACCATTAACGGCTAGATTATCTTCCCCGTTGAGCTGAAAGACCCATCTCCTCTAAGTTGATCCGATCTCCGGATTAGATTCGTCCATTTGATAGGCCTTGCTCTCAGAAATCCATATATAACGTTTAATTTTACCCATGCAAAAAGAATATGAGGATATGACCTCAATCTCATCTCAAACTAACCGTTAAGACATTTAATATCCTAACTAATCCGACGATTAGTTGCACTTGAAAACTCTAGAATCGATTTAGGGGAGCCTATAAAAGGATACTTTTTAGGGCATGCATTTCCAAAAATAGAAAATTAAAATGGGAGAGATAGAACGCCGTTTTCCCTACTACCTTGAGTCAAGTCAATTTGATTAGAATCATGCGCTAAGGACTAAATCTCGGGCCTTGTCTAAGCACGTTTGGTCCAAATCTAGACCCTGTTTGGTCGTGAGAGAGAGAGGGAGGGAGAGAGAAGTAGAGAAAGAAAGAGAACGGAGAGAGAGGGAGCCCTGTCTCTCCCATGGTCGCACTACATTGGGTCAAGTCAAGTAAACGAGTTGAGGCAGTAGGTTTCGCTTGAGTTTTCATATAATGAATAGTATACTCGAGTTTCGAGAACCGGGGTGTTATATAAATCTATCTGAAACAAAGTTTGTCGATGCCATCGAGAAAATTTGAAAAAATCTCAGTTGCTCGCTGGACCATTTAGGAGATGCTACTCGATGCCATTGAAGGTAGCTTCAATGTCATCAAATGGCCTTCGATGGCTGTTAATACCATCAAAGGTCCTATCTACGACGCACGTGAAACTGTATAAGTGCATGATTTGTTTCCTATTCCAGTTGTGATATTATATTTATCAAGTGTAATTGGGATTAGGGTATGGGAAGGGTTTTCTAAGTTGTTCCTAAGGGTTTAACCGCAAATCTAGGGTTTTCAAGAAGGTTTTTGGTGTTATTTGGATTAGTAAGTCCATTCACCTCTTGTAATATTGTTTTCATTGTGGATTGCTTGTCACTTTGTGTTATGGTTTTTTCTCTCACGAGGGTTTTTTCATGTAAAACTCGCATGTTCTCTATGTGTTTACTTTGCGTTTGATTTCATCTTATTTGATTAAATTTGGGTTTGCTTCCGCACAATCCCCAACAAGTGGTATCGAAGCTAATGTTGGGGTTTCGTGTTCTAATATGAAACATATCAACGAAAGGGTCTAATGTGAAGTACGAAATGGAGAAGTTCACCAGTAGAAGTAATTCTAAACTATGGAAGGTAAAGATGAGAGGCATTTTAGTTCAATAAGGATTATAACACGCTCTCCTTGATAAGATGAAATGTCCTGCGTCTATGAGTGATAACGAATAAGATGAACTTGATAAGAGGGCTACAACCTTGATCCAATTATGCCTAGCGAACAACATTCTCTATAATGTCTTGGATCAAAAGACCGTCGTAGGGATATGGACGAAACTAGATAGTTTGTACATGAAGAAATTCATTGGCGATCATTTGTATATTAAGAAATAATTCTACAATCTTATGATGACAGAGGGATCTGATATTAGCAAACACATGAGCAAGTCTAGCGAATTACTCTATAAATTGATGAATGTGGATGTTAAGATCAAAGAGGAAGATCAAGCCTTGCTTATCTTAAATTTTCTTCCACCATCTTTCGAGAATCTAGTGGACACGTTGATCAATAGTAATGATACTATGGATGTGGAGACCATCATCTCAAACCTTCATGAGAAATAGTTGAGAAAGAAAAACAGTAATAGAGGTACCTCGGGTGTGTTGGTTGCCAGGGAAATGAACACTAAAAGGGAGAAGGGAAATCCTTGATTGAGATCCATATCGAAAGGGAAAGACAAGATGAAGTGCTAAAATTGTGGGATGACAGAGTACATGAAGAAGGATTATAGGAATCCTAAGACATAGAAGGGAGAGAAGTTTGATGATACGCTAAATGAAGCCAATACAGTGTAATCTAGTAAGGATGTGGATAGTGGTGATGTCTTGACTGCGTCCAAGTCTAGTTACCTCAATAATGACTGAAATTTAGATTCAAGAGCTTCATACCATATGACTTCTCACATAAATTGGTTCACCAGTTATAATGAGTACGATGATGGACAAGTTTCTTTTTTTTTTTTTTTTTGTAATGAAATTGCCTGTAAGTGGTTGGTATCAGTTTGGTGCACATCAGGATGTTCGAAGGGATGGAGCGTATCCTGATGGATGTAAGACACATTTCTAACATTTGGGATAATCTTATCTCTCTTGGTGCACACTACACCAAAATTCCTATTTAGGAACAGTTGAAAAACATTCCTGAACCATTTAGGAATGGTTTTCAACCATTTTGAAGTAGCATGTTGTGAAAAATTAGGGACAATTGAAAACCGTTGCAAAAAAAAAATGCAACGGTAAATTTTAGAAATGACAATTTTAAAACAGCTCTAAACCCTTCTTAGGCCCCGTTTGTTAAATCTGAAGTCTAAAGCCTGAATCTGAAGTCTAAATCCTGAATCTGAAACCTAAAGCCTGAATCTGAAATCTGAAGTAAAAAATATTGTTGGGTAATTATGGCTGAAGTCTGAAAATTTAGTACTGAATTTGAAACAATTTGTTTGTTAACAAACATATGAAATGCCTAAAATATGTTAATTTGACACATTTATGCATATCTCTTGTTTAGAAATATTTTACACTATAAAGAAATTATTTTTATTAAATAAAAATAAAATTATTCTATTTAATTTAAATAAAATATGAAGTACTTGATAGAAAATTAAAACATCATTATTTACAAAAGTCAAGGTGTGCCATATAGGTTTCCAACACACGCAGGTACTTCCTCGAGGTCGAGTTGTACGCATGGTTCAAAGGAGATTAAAGTTACATGGGCCCTTCAATAATGTATTTATTATATCCACACCGTTCATTAAATTTTTGAGATCATTTTAGAGCATTATCCAAAAAATGAATCATATCCAAAACTTAAATGGGCCACACCAAAAATAGCAGCAGCATAATGAACTTCACCGTTAAAAAATTCCTGGGCCCACTATACCATTTATTTTCCATTTAATCTATTCATGAAGTCAAAAGTATATGGATGAAGAGGAAAAACAAATTTTATATTCATTCGAAACTTCTATAACCCGAAAAGGGTTTCAGTGGTAGACATTCAATCTCCCACCGCTTTTTGCAGTGTGGTCAATTTATCTTTAGATCTGTCTTATTTTTCAGCTCAAGCCTTACAACGAGCTCGCAAAATGGATGGACGGTTTGGAAATAACAAATACATCATGATGGGACCCACGAAACTTGCTGACGTCGGTACACAAGCCAATCCGCTTCCCAATTTTGTCCCAGCCTGGGCACGGATTAGCTACTGACAGAATAGCGGGACCGGCTACTGAAGTAACGTCACCAAGTTTCTTGGGCCCACCATAATGTATGTTTTGCATCTACGCCGTCCACCCATTTGGAGAGATCATTTTAGGGCAAGATCTAAAGAATGAGTTAAATCCAAAGCTCCAGTGGACCCCAGCATAGAAAACAGTGGGGGCAGTGACGCCCACCATTAAAAACTACTAAAAGCCACAAAAGTTTTAGATCAACCTGATATGTGTGTTTTCCTTCTTTCATGTCCTTTTTTCTTTTTTTTCTTAAAAAAAAAAAAAAAAAACTTTTGAACGGGTTGGATTTCAAATAAACATTATGGTGGGCCTTAGGATAGTTTTAATGGTGGGAATCACTCTCCCCACTATTTTTTGTGGTGAGGTCCACTACAGCTTTTTATCTGCCTCATTCCTTGAATCATGCCCTAAAATGATATCTCAAAATGGATTGACGGTGTGGATAAAACACATACATCACAGTGGGGCCCATATAACTTGGTGACGTCACTTGAGTACATGACGCGCTACTCAACCTATCACTATCTAATCCGCCTCCTCCAGCCCATGCTACAGACGCGGATTGCCCCCGCCCGGACGGAAGGGCTCTATGGGGCCCACCATGATGTAAGTATTTTATTAAGCTGTTCATCATTTTTCTCATATTATTTTAATATGTTATCCTAAAGATGAAGCAGGTCCAAAGTTCCGATGAACCACACCAAAGGATGCTGTAGTGATAATGACATTCACCGTTGTAACCTTTCTAAGGGCCACTTTGATGTTTTTTTTACCATCCACTTATTCATTAGGTCAAGTAGATGTGGATGAAGTGAAAATACAAATATCAACTTGATCTGAAACTTCTCCAGCTCCCAAGAAGTTTTTAATGGTGGACGCTCAATCCCCACCTTGTGGTCCAATTAATCATTAGACTTGCTTCTTTTATTAGTTCACACTTTAAATGATCTGAAAAAGTTAATGGACGGTGTGGATCAAACACATAAATCATGGTGGGGCATAAAAAAGTTTCACAAGTTACGGGTTGATTTTGTATTTCGCAAACAATTTAAAAGAAAACATTGCCTTTGTATTTCACGAACAATTTAAAAAAAAACATTGCCGTAGTTATTTGAAAAAGGGTATTTTAGGAAGTAAAAATTTTTGTTTAATGAAAAATCACGGAGCGCATTCCGCGTTCACCATTAAGTCAGGCTCCTATCACGGAAAGAATTCAGTGAAAAACCACTTAGCGCTTTCCATCTTCCGCGTTAATAACGCATTAACAAACACCACTAAACACGAAAAATTTTCCCTATTCTGCGTTAAGTGCAAAAATTCAGCGTTAACAAACATATTGAGGAACGGTTTTGAACCCTTATTTATGAAGCGCCCATAAAAGTTGTGCAATCACTAGTAAAAGCTAGTATTTTTATTATTTATTTTTTATGATTGAAACCTGTATTTTATTTAATATTTGAAACCCAAAGAATGTTTCGATACAATTAAAAATTAATATTAAACAAATATTATGAGAATTTGTAATAAAATATATATAATTTACAACAAAAAGTTGAAAATTATCCGTATACATTTTTAAAAAAAAAAAAATCATCCATGTGGTTCATTCCTAGCTTGCCCAATTAAGCTATCTCCAGTCTCTGTCTACAAACATCATTTCTACCAAGCAGCGTTGATATCCATCTGCAATGGTCACTGCCAAGGTCTCCATCTGCACGTTGAAGAGAAAAACAAGTCAAAGTAAGTCAAAAAAGTTATCTTCCATTTAAAGTTTTCAAAATAAACTGTTATATAGCATTAGCTATACCTCATTTGCCTCCACTGCCACGATATTTGTTCGCATATGTTCAATCACTTGTAAAAGGAAACCATAAGAAGTGTCCAAAAGTGCTAATACCTCATTTGCCTCCGGTGCCACACCAATTGAACGAGTGATGTAGGACAAAGGAACATCCATATGGGAGAGACAAATCAAGATAGACATAACTCTTTCTATTGGTATACTGAAAACATTGTTACCTACACATACAAAAGACACTAACCTAGTATGAAAGCTCAATGTTTTTAAGAAATCGTAGCAAAATGTGGCTCTGAATAATCGTGTGTTAAAATCATTCATTTCTATCCAGTCATTTACTTTCGAAGCCAACACACTCCAAAAATCCAGCCCTATTTCTCATAACAGAATAAACTAAAGGAAAAAATGAATCCCACCATGTATAGGCACTGGAACAAAATGTTTTCCAATTGGGTATATGCCATTTTAATCATCCAGTTGCATGCCAAAAGTCTAATAAAATCCTTACAATGTGGGGACCACCTAAAGTGACGCCTAGCATGGAATGCTGAATGCTTGCCCGAAACACACAAGAAAAAAAAAAAAAAAAAAAAACCATGAGAAACCAACCTTAATTGGGTGTTGGGAGACATGTTTGTAGCTCTAGCATTGTTGCATCAGCACAATCTTTTTCGTAGCTTTCGCCTGTGAGATAGATTTAACAAAATGGCATTACAAAGTTTGTACTGACACTTTCCTTGAACAACAAGACTGTTCTTCCTCTTCTTATACTGTGTAACCTTATGCAGGGTGTGCTTCCTGTTGGGAAATTTATACAGATTAATGTAGTTTCTGTATAATATGGAAACCGAAAATAATATGGACAGGCTGAAGCACGTTTAAAAACGCTGTCCTTAAAGCATTATTTGCCCCAACTCAAGTAAATTGAGTATGCTGATAGGTTATAGGCAAATTGCTTCTAGGATACGACGAGCCTGGTGTGGGTCTGCGTTCAACAAACACGAAGGCCCACCAAATGGAACTCAATTTCACTATTTCTGGCAGTATTACAATATAAAGGAAAATCTCAAAAATAAGAAAAGAAGAAAATAGAAAAGTGGTTTGCTCAATTAAGTTCTAATCTTCAGCCTGCTGGTTCGGTTGAACCGTCCTAGACCACACCGCTGGTCTGTCCTTCAAGCTAAGGTTGACACCTTGCTGTGTTGCTGGATAACACTTAGAATATATGAGTGGAGAGGCTGTTTTTCTAGAATTCGTATGGAGTTGCTGAAGTGAGTTGAGATTGTTTTGAAACCTATCCAGGCCCTCCTTTTATAGGCTATGGTGGCTGGGGGTTATGGTCTAGGGAAATAAATCCCATGACCGTTTTCTGACTGTTGAGAAAATTAGCCGTTTTATGGCCGTTTTCTGACTGTTGTGCATGGGCCATTAAGCTGCTGCATGCTGACTGTTGTGAGACATCAGCTAGCCGTTTTATAACTGTTGGGGCTAGCCATGCAGCAGTTTCAGCTGGACTCTGTACTTATTGCACAGCTGTTACAGAATTTCTGCAACAGGTCTTTTTCAGCCCTCTATATATTCTAAGGGACTCTCATTCAGTCCTTAGATTTTCGTCCAACCAACCATCTGCCTTAGCCACTAGTCGCACCGCGACTCGCACACGTCTCGCTCTGGTTCGCGAAGGGAGCGACCCTCTGCGACACGATGCGCACGTGCGAAGTGCAAAGTGCACCACTAGCGCCCGTGCCCGAGACCGAGACCGAGACCGTGACCGTGACCGAGACCGAGCCCGAGCGCGAGCGCGAGCGCGAGCGCGTGCACGTGCGCGGTGTTCCAGTGCTTCGCACTGGAACACGCAAGTCCCATGGTCCACGGACTAGGTAAGTAAATATTATAATACTCCACTATTATCATTCAAACTACTTTTCTTTCTCTTCTCTTTCCCATGTGGGATTATTCCTAAAGCCCCAAAAGTTTTTCAAAAAACAACTTTTCATATATTTTATTATTAAAATATTTTTTATTAAAATCAATATTTTACAACAATCCCCCACTTGATTTTTTATAAAAATATTTTCTCGGTTAAACATACTGCCAGAATAATTAGCTTATATGCATAAAGAAAGATATCTTTCGATTTTAATCTTCCCTTAGTGTAAGTATCTCAAAACTCTATCGAAATGACTGGTAGCCGCAGCTTTGAACCAGTTATTTCTAGATAACAGAGTTGGAGAAACCACACACATATTCGCTATGTGTTGTTAGAGTTCCCACAATCTTGCTCAGCACAATTAATGGCCATGTGCTTATCCTAATTCGTGAACGATCCCGAGAGAAAACTCTTAACTCTCATGAGAGACGGCACCATCTCTACGTTCATATAGGTGAAATCCTTCCAGTGTCTCCGTTACTATAAGACACTTGTCCTAAAGACTGAAATTCATTAAGAGTTCTAAGACTCAACCCTCTTTCGTAACGCTCAGCACTTATCTATTATGGATGAGGTTATATAATTTAGTACTGAAAACTTTTCACTTATCAGTGACTTGTTCTTACCCATTAAACCCAAGATTAGAGATTTTCTAATTTTAGGTTGGGTTACCATCACTGGTGGAACTTTGGTTGAAGAGTTTCAACCCCATCCCTCTAGATGTAGCCTTTACTACCTCTCTCGGTAGAGGTTTAGTGAAAGGATCTGCCAAGTTATTGCTTGATTTCACATAGGAAATAGCAATGATTCCATCTTGAATCAATTGTCTGACATAATCATGTTGAAGACTAATATGTCTAGACTTACCATTATAAGTACCGCTATAGGCTCTAGCTAATGTGGCTTCACTATCACAATGTAGTGATACAGTCGATATAGGCTTTACACAAAAAGGAATTTCTAATAGAAGATCCCTTAGCCACTCAGCCTCTTTGCCTGTTGCAGCTAGGGCTATAAATTCAGACTCCATAGTTGAGTGCGTTATGCAAGTCTGTTTCTTGGATCCACAAGATACAGCAACACCTCCTAGGGTGAATACCCACCCTATAGTAGACTTGTTGTCCCCTGCACTCGATATCCAGCTCGCATCGGTATATCCTTCCAATACGGCAGGAAACTCTGAATAAAATAGTCCTAAGTCTTTGGTTGCTTTTAAGTAACCAAGGACTCTACTGATTGCATTCCAGTGTTCATTACTGGGGTTACTAGTAAATCTACTAATTTTACTCACAGCATATGCGATATCAGGTCTAGTGCATTGCATAGCATACATAAGACTTCCTATAGCACTCGCATATTCTAATTGTGCAACTGTTCTTCCAGTATTTTCTTTTAGTTTGATACTTGGATCAAATGGGGTTTTTGCTTCCTTTATATTTAGATGGTTAAACTTGTTTAGTATCTTCTCAATATAATGAGATTGACACAAAACATAACCCCCACAATGTTTTTTAACTTTGACACCTAAGATGGTATCAACTTGTCCAAGATCCTTCATTTTAAATACGGAAGAAAGAAACTTCTTTGTTTCAGTCACACATTCCATTTTATTACTTATTATTAACATATCATCAACATATAGACAGATAATAACGATATAACTGCCATCTACTTTAGAATATATGCATTTATCAGCTACATTATGTATGAAACCATGAGATAGTATTTTGGAATCAAACTTCTCATGCCATTGTTTAGGTGCTTGTTTTAATTCATACAACGATTTGACTAATCTACATACTTTGTTTTCATTTCCTGGTAGAACGAAACCTTCAGGTTGTTCCATGTATACCTCCTCATTGAGGTCACCGTTCAGGAAAGCAGTCTTTACATCCATTTGGTGGATGTGAAGATGATGTATGGAAGATAGCACAAATAATATCCTAATGGATGTTATCCTAGCTACAGGTGAGTATGTGTCAAAGTAGTCTATCCCTTCTTTTCGTCTAAAACCCTTAGCTACTAGTCGAGCTTTAAAGGTTTGGATAGTCCCATCAGTGTGATATTTCTTCCTAAATACCGATTTGCAACCTATGGGTCTAGAACCTGGAGGTAAGTTTACTAGTTCCCATGTTTGATTTGATAATATAGATTCCATTTCATCATTTATAGCTTCTTTCCAAAAAGTTGAGTCTCTAGAGGATACAGCTTCCTTATATGTTTTAGGATCATCTTCTATAGTCATTATTATAGGTATTTGTCTTATAACATTTTCTCTATTTGCTTCTACCAGATGGAAAATGATGCGTTGTGAGTCTATGTAGTCATCTCCAAAACTCTTCTCTATTCTAGTTCTTTGACTCCTACGGGGTTCAATGGGAGCTTCCATTATATGTGGAGCTGTGCTATTTGGTTCTCTATTAGGAGTTTGAATTTCATTATCCTTTGACTCTAAGGATAGTGAGTTCTCAAAGAATTCAACGTCTCTTGATTCTATAATTGTATTAGACTCCATGTCTAGAATTCTATAAGCTTTACTATTTTGTGCATACCCTACGAAGGCGCACTTAATAGCTCTTAGTCCTAACTTGGTTCTTTTTGGGTCAGGGGTTCTGCAGTATGCAAGACACCCCCACACTTTAAGATATCCTATGTTAGGTTTTCTACCTCTCCATGTTTCATATGGAGATACTTTATATTTTTTAGACGGAAGTCTGTTTATTATATGGCATGCTGCAAGCAGTGCCTCGCCCCACAGATTTAGTAGCAACTTTGCTTTTATTAGCATTGAGTTGACCATTTCTACTAATGTTCTATTCTTCCTTTCAGCTATTCCATTTTGTTGAGGTGTGTATGGAGCTGTACATTGATGTACCAGTCCATGTTCTTCACAGAAGTAATCGAATTCATTCGAGAAGTATTCTCCTCCTCGATCGCTACGGAGAATTTTTATCTTCTTACTTAGTTGATTCTCTACTTCTGCTTTATATATCTTAAACATGTTCAATGCTTCATCTTTGCTCTTTAATAGATAAACATACACATATCTAGAGCAATCATCTATAAAGGTTATGAAGTACCGTTTACCTCCACGAGTAAGAATGCCGTTTAACTCACAGATATCACTGTGCACAAGATCCAAAATTTGAGACGATCTTTCAACACTTGGAAAAGGTTTTTTCATCATTTTGGATCGTATGCACACTTCACATTTATCAGTTTCATTATATGTGTATGAGATTAAACCATTCTTAGCCATGAACTTCAAAGTACTATACCCTATATGGGCTAGTCTATCATGCCACAGTCCAGCAGATTCAACCATATACGCAGAAGTGCTACTTTCATTCAGAGAAAACTTAACCATCCCGTTAGAAGCATATCCCTTTCCAACAAAATTCCCATTCTTGGATAGAATCAGTTTTCCTGACTCGTATACCACCCTTATACCTGGTTTTCCCAGAAATTCCCCAGAAACTAAGTTTCGTCTCATGTCTGGGACATGCAGTACATTAGTCAGAATCACTTTCTTTCCAGAAGTGAATATCAGTTCGACAGTTCCTTTGCCGACGACCTTCGATCGGACTTCATTACCCATTTGGACTTCTTGACCATCGGTCAATTCCTTATAGGTTTTGAAGGCTGATTTGTCGTAGCACACATGTACTGTAGCGGCAGTATCATACCACCAGCCTGGAACTTTACCTTGGATGGTATTCACTTCAGTGATCATAGCCACGATATCGCCTTCTTCTACTGCACTTGCCCCTTTTTTAGATTTGCGATATCGGCATACTCGAGCATAGTGCCCAGTTTTTCCACTGACATGGCATGGGCCTTTGAACTTTCCATTCTTCTTTTGGGCGTTTTTCTTGAATTTTCCTTTATTGGGTTTTAGGGAATCATCCTTCTCGGGATTCTTGTTATTGGTGTTTTCTACTGCATGTACCTTGGACGAGGCATTCCCGTTATCATTCTTTTTATCGCGGTTACGGGATTCTTCCTCAATCCTTAGGTGTTTCTGGATTTGTTCCAGTGTGTAATCCTCAGTTTTATGCAGCAACTTCTTTCTATAGTCTTTCCACATCGGTGGTAATTTAGCGATTATAGCCCCGACTTGGAATGATTCAGGAAGATCGATTTTGATCGCTTTGATTTTGTTTACTATTAGTTGCAGTTCTTGGATTTGGGGCAGCAGCGGTTTATTATCTACCATGCTGAAGTCAAAATACCTGGCGATGAGAAATTTGTTGGTCCCTTCTTCTTCAGCCTTGTACTTGAATTCCAGTGCGGCCCAGATCTCCTTTGCTGATGATGTCTGTTGGTACAGATCGTACAGGCGGTCGGAGAGTGCGTTCAGAATGTGTCCACGACACAAGAGTTCATCTTCGGCTCTTTTAGCACGGGCAGCCACTTGCTCAGGTGTGTCTTTGTCGGTTGCTTCAGGCAGTGCTTGCAGATTTGGATCTAGTATGTAGTAGATCTTCAGCGCCGTCAGGAGAAATTTCAGCTTGTCTTGCCATCTTGTAAAATTGGTTCCATCGAACCGATCAAGACGTATCAAGTCCTGATTCATCAACTTAATAGATGAAACGCTGTCGGCTTCCATTTGGAAATAACGCTTTAAGATTGTTGAGAAATTTATACAGATTAATGTAGTTTCTGTATAATATGGAAACCGAAAATAATATGGACAGGCTGAAGCACGTCTAAAAACGCTGTCCTTAAAGCGTTATTTGCCCAACTCAAGTAAATTGAGTATGCTGATAGGTTACAGGCAAATTGCTTCTAGGATACGACGAGCCTGGTGTGGGTCTGCGTTCAGTAAACACGAAGGCCCACCAAATGGAACTCAATTTCACTATTTCTGGCAGTATTACAATATAAAGGAAAATCCCAAAAATAAGAAAAGAAGAAAATAGAAAAGTGGTTTGCTCAATTAAGTTCTAATCTTCAGCCTGCTGGTTCGGTTGAACCGTCCTAGACCACACCGCTGGTCTGTCCTTCAAGCTAAGGTTGATACCTTGCTGTGTTGCTGGATAACACTTATAATATATGAGTGGAGAGGCTGTTTTTCTAGAATTCGTATGGAGTTGCTGGAGTGAGTTGAGATTGTTTTGAAACCTATCCAGGCCCTCCTTTTATAGGCTATGGTGGCTGGGGGTTATGGTCCAGGAAAATAAATCCCATGACCGTTTTCTGGCTGTTGAGAAAACTAGCCGTTTTATGGCCGTTTTCTGACTGTTGTGCATGGGCCATTAAGCTGCTGCATGCTGACTGTTGTGAGACAGCAGCTAGCCGTTTTATAGCTGTTGGGGCTAGCCATGCAGCAGTTTCAGCTGGACCCTGCACTTATTGCACAGCTGTTACAGAATTTCTGCAACAGCTCTTTTTCAGCCCTCTATATATTCTAAGGGACTCTCATTCAGTCCTTTAGATTTTCGTCCAACCAACCATCTGCAAGTGCAAAGTGCGCCACTAGCGCCTCTACAGCCACACTGTCTCACATGCCCACGCTCTCGCACCGAGCCCGAGCCCGTGCCCGTGCCCAAGACCGAGCCCGAGCGCGTGCGCGGTGTTCCAGTGCTTCGCACTGGAACACGCAAGTCCCATGGTCCACAGACTAGGTAAGTAAATATTATAATACTCCACTATTATCATTTAAACCACTTTTCTTTCTCTTCTCTTTCCCATGTGGGACTATTCCCAAAGCCCCAAAAGTTTTTCAAAAAACAACTTTTCATATATTTTATTATTAAAATATTTTTTATTAAAATCAATATTTTACAACACTTCCTGCATTCCTCAATTGTTCCACTGCATATTGATCACAAATTTATGGAAAGTTCTGGACACGAGAAGTTAAAAACACTATCAAGATCACCATGGGTACTCTGGTAATCACAATTAGGATCAAAGCAACCAGTTTCCGTAGTAGACGAATATGGATGTATCAGGCTGATAAGGACCCAAAACAGGGAGACAAACTGATACAGAGCAATACAACCCAGTTTCAGTGGTGAAAATACGGTACACGATAAGTAATTTTCAATCCTTGCATAATCATCTCAAGAAAGGCGATAAGCACAAAGCACAACATGTTAGGTCATTGCGTCAGATTAATTCCACATGCAACAAATCCGTTTTAACATAATTCGAAGGTCATCAAAATGCATAAAGAAAAAACAAGTGGAACAAACTAGCAACTGGTAATGAGGTGAAAAAGGTTAAATCAAATCAATTGGCAGCAAAGCTGCGAAAGCTAGGTGCTTGCAAATATATTAGGGGTGTTCTGAGTTCATGTTTACCTATCGAAAAACAAAAAGCAAAGGGAATTCAACATCAAAACTAAATGAACCAGTAGAAGAGATTTGATTTCAATGATCTTAATAAAATTTAACACCAGGTAACACTTCTTGAATCCAATTGATACAAATTCTCTAAAAAAGCTGTATCATTCTAATCACTGCAAAATCAGAAAAAATAATGGATCCCATTAGTCACATACTAGAGGATGTTTGGCTCAATATGGCTTAATTTGAAACTTTGGGAAATTCAATGAACTAGTCATAAATAATGGATGCTAAGAAGTCAAATGTTTAGCAAGGAGAGCAGACAACATGAATGAGGAGAAGCAGTTAACTATGTCACAATAATTGCGCTTTCAAGTACCCAGATGTTTAAAAATAACTACTATTAACAATTTTTATTTTTTATTTTTAAAAGAAAAGGAAAAAAGAAAAAAACTGATGAAAAGAAGTGTGTAGGCATGCAACAACAAGAGTTTCTCACCCGACCCCTAGCATTTTACATAATCGATCCTAAAAGTCCATAATATCATACCCTGAGAGAAACTTAGAGCCATCTTCCCTTCCTATAGTGACATGAACCCTAGGAAGAAGTTTCGGACTCAAATTACAACTAAAGTTCCCAGAAATCATGACCTAACTATAAATAGTAAACTTACTATTTATAGACGGTAATGATTTCCACCAGACATCATGGATTTTGGGCAAAAAGGGTCAGTGTCCTATTTGGCATAACCATGCCATTCTCCTAATTTTTCTAACCACTTTTCATGTTGGACACAACACCTAAAGCCCAACGGATGAATAGTTACAATCAAACTAAAACTTATTATAAATAGTAAAAACGAAAATAAAATGGGACTTCCACCGTCAATCTGTTGGAATCTTGCAAATTCAGCGTGGGCAACCCGGCATAGTGACGTTTATGTGGCTAAAGCAGCTTCTCATACCCAAAAATCATATATGGCACGTCGGATAACTCATTCCGGTTTGTGAGATATGCCCATTTTAAGGTTCCGACAATCCGGATCACTTCCACCTCCGATCGGGCCTTTTCTAGTCCATTTTGGACATGAAATTGTACGCCACCTACTCTACATCAAAGATATGCTGGCATGCCCTCAGAATCTCTCTGTTCCCATATCCACTTCCAAAGCATCAAACTTCTTTGTGATGTTAAAAGAAGAGAGCCAGAAACAAAGAAAAATAAATCAACATTGCAAAATTCTTAGGCATTTGATCACAAACACCAAATATGAAAAATAAAATTCCACACAATATAAGCTGACTGAAGAGTAAAATTTTAAATAACTGTTGTTGCAGTGTTTTTATGGCATGGCTTCCTTAAGGCGGACCCTCTTTCACCTGCACAATCAACAAATTCAAGAGAACCCTAGCTAGAGCCGGGGAACCTCCGATGTTTAAGTCAGTTATCTAATCAGTAGCAAAGAGCTTATCTCAGTTCAGTACCGCATACCTCCTTCCGTCCCAAGCTTGGAGATTTATACCGTTTGCCGATCCTCATTCTCAAAGGATTCTTCTCCTGATTATTCGGAGACTTACTCCTTTCCATGGATTGCTCTCAATCCCGAGAATCTCGAGATTAGCTACCCGTATCCCTGGATTTTCGTAAAGCAGTATCTGTTCCCGTTCCGCCACTTGCTATCTCGGCCAAGTTGTGACCGACTCTGGGGGAATCTCGGCCAGGTTGTGACTGACTCTGGGGGAGTCTCGGCCGACGCAGGAGGATGGGTTCTCAGCTTTTCCACAGACGCAACAATCTCGGTATCTATCCGTCATTCCTTGTTCTGTGACCGACAGAACCAACTCGTTGAGTCGGTCTTGTTCTATCGGCCGAGTGACCTGAACACGCTCGGCCTTTAGTGGGCTCATACGGGCGAGGTCATCACTCTGACAGAGTGACTTTAATCGTCTCTTGCTTATGCCTCCTGGCCTTTCCTCTGTTCCGTCGGTGTTGTCTCGGACTCTTCAGGCAATGTCAGCAGAGCCGACCTACTTTAATCCGAGTCTTCGAACTTAACACATTTTCACCCAACAGTGAGTCCCCCTTACTCCTTGTGTCGTCCGCGGCATCAAGGAGTACGATTTTTTTCGGTCGGCTTGTATTAGCATCCGAGATAATGATGAGGCATTTAAAGCTCTTTGAGTCGTCCCTAGCGTATGACGCTGCGCCTCCCAAGGCCGTACGTGTGTCTAGCCGTCGATTCGTTTCGTCCGCGTATGAAATGCGGACGCATGGCCACGACGTTACCGCAGTCAACCAGCGGTTGCCACGCGTCGAACGGGGGAGCCGAGGCGAACGACGATTCGCTTTTGCCATCAATGCCCTGCCACGTGGCACGGCTATAAAAGGGCCGGGCGGGAGGACTGTGCGAATTTTATTTTCGCTCTTCTTCCTCCCGCCTGTGTCCGATTCCGAGTTCGTTTTTGCTTCTTCTCCTCCTCCTCTTCCGCTGTCGCTTCTTTCTCTGTCGATCTCCCCTTGCATTCGTCGTCGATTTGTTTTGGAGAGTCCTTCCTCCTTCTTTTATAAGCTTTAATGGCCGCACACGGCTCTCAAAGCCCCCGGGAGGAGATGCCCGTAGATGAGGGTGTGTCCCAGCATCTTTGGGACATTACGGAACCACCTTCACTGTTGTAAAACCCGTATCCTAATTCGTACTGTCCCTGAGGCTTTCACGGTCATTCCGATCAATTTCCGGCGACTCGCGATCTGCAACCGGCGTTGCGCGCAATCCTGAGTCGGATCCTGTCGGTCTGAGTCAGTTTGACCCGAGACTTGTACCAGTGCGACCGCGCTGTCGCCGCGGTTCCGATGCCGCGTCTCACGCGCCGAGGCGATACCCAGGCCAGGAGATGTGGGCCTGCGTTCAGTTCAAGGAAAATACCGCGCGTTGCTAATCCCAAGAAAATCCATCACATCAATCAAATCATTTGTCACAAGTACACCCATCCCTAAGTACAACTACCCATCCCCAAAAGTCAACTTTCCCATCACCTCACCCATCTCTCTCCCCATCACTCCATCACTCTCTTATCCATCCCTCTCTCTCTCTCTCTCTCTTCACATCACATCTTTCATTTCTCTCTCTTTCATTCTCTCTCACATTTTTTTTCCTCCCAAGCCACCCACGTCCAAGCTCCCCATGAGAGAGCTAGTGTGGCCCACCTTCCTACCATCTAATCCCACCCTCTAAAATCGATCTCCACCGTTGAAATTGTACCTTTGGAGCTCTATCATGCATTGGCGAAAGAAGGAAGGGAAGATCAAAGGTGGGTGCATCTATAGGTTAGATTTCTACATTTTTATAGTGTGGGTGCTTCTTTCTCTCTTTCTCCCTTTTCTTTTTCCTTTGTTTTGTGGGTGATTTTATTTATTTGATTTATGATTTGGGGGCCCACATATATGGGATCCATCTTGATGTATGCTTGTATCCAAGAGGGGCCCATAGTGGCGGGGTCCCTCCGTCATCGCCGATCTCTCTCCCTTCCTCTTTCTCTCCCTCTTTTTCTTTCTCTATGATTAGTGGTCCACCTATAATGTGTGTATTTTATCCATGATGTCCAACAAATGGGCCACCTTGATCTCGCTTGGGGCCTACATGAGCGGACGGTCACATAGGCCTGGATCAGAGGTTAAGACAAATATTAGCTTGATCAAAATCCCATGGCCCACTACATGGGACCACCATGATGAATGTGCTTCATCCAGCACCGTCCAGTTTGCTGGACGGTGGCTGGACACTGGATGGACATTATATATATCATATATATGTATATAGTATCTATATATTATATTATATTATAACATTATAATATGATATAATAGTATATTATACTATACATTATATACCTATATATCTGGACAGGTGGACCATGTCCTTGTGGGACCCACCATGACACGTGTGCATCATCCAGCACCGTCCAATTTGCTGGACGGTGACTGGACGCTGGTTGGGTGTCATGTGTAATATGTTATATATATACTTATATATGTATATATATTATTATTATATTATAATATGATAATGATATAATATAATATTATATGTAATATAATATATTGGCATGGATCTGCACGTGTGGGCCTCATGTGGGACCCACCTCTTTGGACAGGAGATTGGCTGGTGTACGCCACCCAGCAATGAGGGACCCACCTTGATTAATGTGTTGCTTATCCCCACCGTCCATGGGCTGGGACGGTGGGTCTAAACATGTATTGTGTATGATATACACTCCGTCCATCAACTTTAAATCCTTACCATCCATCTGCCAGATGATGGGACCCATCTGCCATTTGACGTCAGCAAGGTCCGTGGTACCCACCGTGAAGTATGAATTGTATCCCACCGTCCATCACCTGCAGCTGAACGCTGGTACTGACGCCACCAGCTTGAGGGTCCCACCTTGGCATGTGCTTCATCCCACCATCCATCTGGAAGATGGGGCCGTTGCAGTAGGGAGCTGCCGTGGACAGTAGAAATTTCGGGGCCACCGTGATGTACATTTTACTTCCTGACCGTTCGTCCATTTGAAAACGGTGGGTCCCCACCATGACCTGTGTTTTTCCATGCCGTGCACCCCTCCCCTTCTTACAACGGTAGCAGCTGTTGCTGCTGACGTCAGTGGGTAGGTGGAGCCCACCTTCTGTGATATGAGGGTTAGATCCAACCCTCCCTCAATTGGCGGTTCACGTGTGGGGACCACACTGTGATGCATTCTCCAATACCGTCTAGGGCCTGGACATTAAGTTTTATGAATTTAATATTAAATTTTATATATATATATATATATATATATATATATATATATATATATATATATATATATTAAATATAATGGTGTGGTGGGCCCTACGTGGGACCCACCTCTGCCCTTCATATGCAGCAAGGTTGCACGTGCAACAGCCATGTACCTGCTCTTTTAGCATCAGCTAGGTATGTGGGATCCGCTGCATGTGTGGATATGATCCACACGGTCCAGCTCTGTGGGTCCCGCTACTGTTCATTGTCAACTAGTTCTGCCGACCCCACCATGATGTATGTGATTTATCCTCACCGTACACTGTTTGGGACGGTGGGAACCCACTTGATGTATGTTTTTCATCCTACCCATCCATCCTTGCACGTGACCCACATTGGTGCATGTGCTCTTCATCAGCATCGTCCATCTTGACGGACTACATGGGGCGCACCGTAATGTATATGTAATCTACGCCATCCATCTATCAAGTGGACCACACTGAAAAATAGGTGGAGATTGAACATCCACCATTGAAACCATTTTTGGGTGTACAGAAGTTTGGATCAATAAGATATTTTTTTTCTACTTAATTCAAGTATTTGTAACCTTATGACCAGATTGGGTAGAAAATAATGTTATGGTGGGCCCTATCTTGATAATGCGTTATATTCACAGCGTCCACCTGGGTAGGTGGTGTGGGACGCCACTATGATATTTGTGTTTCATTCTTGCTGCCTAGCTGTGGGCCCCATGTGATGTATGTATCTCCACCATCCAGTCATTGGACGGTGGGACTTACCTTGATACACGTATGGGAAACGGATTGGCTAGAGTACCCTCACACCAACTATATACCTGTCATGCGTACAGGGCCCACTTGATGTATATAAGGCCCACTAGTGCAACCCATTGATGTAGTCCACATTGATGTATATAAGGCCCACTAGTGCAACCCATTGATGTAGTCCACATTGATGTATATAAGGCT
Organism: Magnolia kwangsiensis; assembly: GCA_037074715.1. Lineage (NCBI taxonomy): Eukaryota > Viridiplantae > Streptophyta > Magnoliopsida > Magnoliales > Magnoliaceae > Magnolia > Magnolia kwangsiensis. Next base: position 80,270,770 of record CM073586.1, on the reverse strand, counting down.
CACTAGTGCAACCCATTGATGTAGTCCACATTGATGTATATAAGGCCCGTTAGTGCGGCCCACCTGATGTGTTTGTGGCCCATTTATGTGAGGCCCATTAGTGCGGCCCACCTGATGTGTTTGTGGCCCATTTATGTGAGGCCCGTTAGTGCGGCCCACCTGATGTGTTTGTGGCCCATTTGTGTGAGGCCCGTTGGTGCGACCCATGTAATGCAGCCCACTTGATGTATTGTGGCCCATTTGTGCGAGGCCCGTTGGTGCGGCCCATGTAATGCGGCCCGCCTGATGTATTGGGCCCATGGGTTGAGCCCCGTTGTGATGTATGGAGCCCATGGGTTAAGGCCCATTGTGATGTATTCAATGCCCTTATATGAAGCTCAATGTGATGTAAGTGAGGCCAATGAATGAGGCCCAATGTGTTGTATGTGTGGCAGCTACGTTGCGTATAAATCCGTTATGTGGGCCACTCCTTGGGAGCAATGTTGGTTAGATGTCCACATTGATGGGCAATGATGGTTGGATGTCCACATTGTGACCTTCCCTTAGGCCTTGTTAGGCTCATTCTCATCATTCCCTCAGTGGATTAACCCAAATAAGTGGGCCTCATTCGCCATAGACGGATGGGTCCGTGTTATCAGATTTGATATCACCACGGCCGAGTGTTGATCTTTATACTATAGTTGATCGACTGATCATCTATGAATCCCATTTTGTTTATCTACTGATTATCGGTGTTGATTATCGAGGCAGATTATCATGACCGATTGTCGATTAGCGGTCGAGGTCGATTATCATGACCGATTGTCGATTAGCGGTCGAGGTCGATTATCATGACTGATTATCGATTAGCGGTCGAGGCCGATTATCATGACTGATTACCGATTAGCGATCGAGGCCGTTTATAATGACCGATTACCGATTAGCGATCGAGGCCGATTATCCTGACCGATTGCCGATTAGCGATCGAGGCCGTTTATCATAACTGATTATCGATTAGCGATCGAGGTTGATTATCTTGACCGATTGCCGATTAGCGATCGAGGCCGTTTATCATGACCGATTGTCGATTAGCGATCGAGGTAGATTATCATGACCGATTGTCGATTGACGGTCGAGGCCGATTATCATGACTGATTACCGATTAGCGGTCGAAGCCGATTATCATGACTGATTACCGATTAGCGATCGAGGCCGATTATCCTGACCGATTGTCGATTAGCGATCGAGGCCGTTTATCATGACCGATTACCGATTAGCGATCGAGGCCGATTATCCTGACCGATTACCGATTAGCGATCGAGGCCGATTATCCTGACCGATTGCCGATTAGCGATCGAGGCCGTTTATCACCACCGATTACCAATTATGATGGCCGATTGCTGATTTCGATTGTAGGGGCCCAATGTGATGTACATGCGACCCATATTTGAGGCCTGACATGATGTGTATTCAGCCGTGTCTAAGGCCCAATGTGATGTATATTGAGGCCTAGGTGATGAGGCCCATTGTGATGCATTTGAGGGCCGGCTAAAAAAGCCCATTGTGATGTATGTTAGGCCCATGAGCAGGGCCCACCTGTTGTGTACATGTAACCCTTGAGTAAGTCCCATTGTGTTGTATATTAGGCCGTTGTGTAAGGTCGTGGGCCCATTGTATGTTTGAATTTATGTGGGTCATTCCTTAGGGCAATGTTGGTTAAATGTCCACATTATCGAGGCCGATTGTTGATACTGATTATGAGTATGTGTCAGCATAGCATCATGATACATGCCCATACGCATCATCTGCATATTTGTTATGAGATGTGATTGACCATTGCATATGTCATTGGGTAGGATGATATGAGACTCCCTGATAGGCGGAGATTGTCTCGCATGAGTGCACGGTATGCGTAGGACTGATGCATGACTGGATTGTATGACTCATGCATCTTGCATTGTGTGTTGTGATTACTGTATGCCCTAGCGACATCAGGGCCGTAGCCTCCACAGGCATATCGTGGATGGCCAGATGAGACACCGGAAATCTGTTTTACATGGGGTGCTATAGATATCCCTGGGTGAAAGTCCCTAAACCCTCTTGGTTCCAGAGGTTGCTCCAATGTCTAGACCGAGTGGGTAGATGAGCGCCGTGTGCCGATTATTAGATGGCTGCGCTCTCCACTGTTTCGTGGTCGGTTGGAAGGGGGTGCGGCCTTACCTGCCCGAGAGGAGGGGGCAATGCTAGGCTGAGTCTGACCAGCTCGAGGAATGGGTCCGCTATCGACGAGTCGAGCCCGATATTGGCAGACGGATAGTGAGGTCTCTTCCACTTACCTTATTGCGCGCGATGTGGCGGCGATCTGGTTTAGAGTGTACTAGACCCCGGTGATTTCTCAGAGAGGAACCGTACTGACATGTGGACTTATTGAGTAGGAGATGCATGCTCATTCATTCATTCACTATCCACTCGGGCTGGTGGTGCGCAACTAATTGTTGTGTACCTTCGTTATGGCAAGGATTTCGGTTGGGCGCGTGACTAGCCTGAGATCAGGAGTTTATCACAATGAGTCTGACTATCTAAATTTAGGTATGGGACTGGTTTGGATAGAAGTCCCTTGTGGTGGACCCCATAGCCTGCGATACTACGTACTATCATCCCGACTTCACACTCCAGCATGGTTATTTCATTCGCATCGCATATTACATTACGTCCGCAGGCATATGGCATCTTGGGTTGCTATTTCTGCACTTATGTGGCCTGGATAGATTTAGCAGGAATTGTATATTGCATTGCATTCTCGACATCTGCTATTTAGCTCTTTATGACTCCTTATCGCATAGTTGTTCTATATTGCGTATTCTGATATTGATTAACTTTTAGACTTGTCCATACTTCCACTTACCCTGTTATCGTATGACTTACATCTTGTCAGTATTTTCGCTTACTCTGATAATTCCTGCTCTTGTTAGTGTTTCTACTTATTTAGACATTGTATGGTTTATGGATTACCAATTTTTTTTCGGTATTGTATGATTATAGCATTGTATTGAATACTTGGCACTTACCTTGTGCACACACTTACACCACCCTCTAAGCTTCTATAAGCTTATGCACGATAGATGCGTGCAGGTGATGTTAGGTTGCAGCAGTGCTGAGCTTGGAGAGTGCAGTGGTCTTCTGGAGCTTGATTTTTATTTATGTATTTCCCTCTCAGTATTGTACTCAAACGATTATATTAGTGGATATGTGATGATGATGTTGTCTTGTGAATTGGGTAATCTTGTGGTTATGCTTATTATTAGTTATATGTACAAAAAAAAAATCCTCCTTGTAGGATCTCAGGATCGGAATCTGGCATATGAATGCTAGGAGCCGATAATGGGGTACTATGGAGGCTGTCGGCGCCGGATTCGGCGATCGGGAATTCTGTGAGCCCGGTTTCCGAGTTTGGGGCGTGACAACTGTTGACGGAGTTTGCCGTCGGTGCTGACGCTACATTCCGGCTGGTCAGAGAAACCGGCGGCTTATCGGCTGAGCATCCGGCCCAGACCGGTTGTCACGCCCCAAACTCAGAAACCGGGCTCAAAGAATTTTCGATCGCCGAATCTGACGCCGACAGCCTCCGTAGTACCCCATTCTCGGCTCCTAGCATCCATATGCCAAATTCCGATCCTGGGATCCTACAAGGAGGATTTTTTTTTTTTACATATAACTAATAATAAGCATAACCACAAGATTTCCCAATTCACAAGACAACATCATCATCACATATCCACTAATATAATCGTTTGAGTACAATACTGAAAGGAAAATATATAAATAAAAATCAAGCTCCAGAAGACTACTGCACGCTCCAAGCTCAGCACTGCTGCAACCTAACATCACCTGCACGCATCTATCGTGCATAAGCTTATAGAAAGCTTAGAGGGTGGTGTAAGTGTGTGCACAAGGTAAGTGCCAAGTATTCAATACAATGCTATAAATCATACAATACCGGAAAAATTGGTAATCCATAAACCATACAATGCCTAAATAAGCAGAAACACTAACAAGAGCAGGAATTATCAGAGTAAGCGAAAATACTGACAAGATGTAAATCATACGATAACAGAGTAAGTGGAAGTATGGACAAGTCTAAAAGTTAATCAATATCAGAATACGCAATATAGAACAACTATGCGATAAGGAGTCATAAAGAGCTAAATAGCAGATGTCGAGAATGCAATGCAATATACAAATCCTGTTAAATCTATCCAGGCCATATAAGTGCAGAAATAGTAACCCAAGATGCCATATGTCTGCGGACGTAATGTAATATGCGATGCGAATGAAATAACCATGCTGGAGTGTGAAGTCGGGATGATAGTACGTAGTATCGCAGGCTATGGGGTCCACCACAAGGGACTTCTATCCAAACCAGTCCCATACCTAAATTTGGATAGTCAGACTCATTGTGATAAACTCCTGATCTCAGGCTAGTCGCGCGCCCAACCGAAATCCTTGCCATAACGAAGGTACACAATAATTAGTTGCGCACCACCAGCCCGAGTGGATAGTGAATGAATGAATGAGCATGCATCTCCTACTCAATAAGTCCACATATCAGTACGGTTCCTCTCTGGGAAATCACCGGGGTCTAGTACACTCTAAACCAGATCGCCGCCACATCGCGCGCAATAAGGTAAGTGGAAGAGACCTCACTATCCGTCTGCCAATATCGGGCTCGACTCGTCGATAGCGGACCCATTCCTCGAGCTGGTCAGACTCAGCCTAGCATTGCCCCCTCCTCTCGGGCAGGTAAGGCCGCACCCCCTTCCAACCGACCACGAAACAGTGGAGAGCGCAGCCATCTGGTAATCGGCACACGGCGCTCATCTACCCACTCGGTCTAGACATTGGAGCAACCTCTGGAACCAAGAGGGTTTAGGGACTTTCACCCAGGGATATCTATAGCACCCCATGTAAAACAGATTTCCGGTGTCTCATCTGGCCATCCACGATATGCCTGTGGAGGCTACGGCCCTGATGTCGCTAGGGCATACAGTAATCACAACACACAATGCAAGATGCATGAGTCATACAATCCAGTCATGCATCAGTCCTACGCATACCGTGCACTCATGCGAGACAATCTCCGCCTATCAGGGAGTCTCATAACAACCAGCACTATGACGTATGCAATGGTCAATCATATCTCATAACAGACATGCAAATGATGCATATGGGCATGTATCATGATGCTATGCAGTCATATACTCATAATCGGTATTGGCAATTGACATCGACAAAGTGGACATTGTCCCCCAAGGAATGACCCACATAAAGCCTAACATATAGTGGACTCACGGCCTCACACAAGGGTCAAATATATAACACCGTGGGCCTCATCACATAAGCCTCATATACATCACATTGTGCCTTAAACACGGGATGGATACACATCACAACGGGCCGTACATACATCACATTGGGCCTCGACAATCGGAATCGGCGATCAGCCACGACAATCGGAATCGGCGATCAACCACGACAATCAGAATCGGTCAATCGGCCATGATAAGCAGAATCGAAAATCGACCCCGTCAATCGACAATCGGCCACGATCGGTAATCGGTCACGATAATCAACCTCGATCGATAATCGGCAATCGGCCTCGATCGATAATCGGCAATCGGCCATTAGAATCGGTAATCGGCCTCGATCGATAATCAGTCCCGATCGATAATCAACAATCGGCCTCGATCGATAATCGGCAATCGGCCATCAGAATCGGTAATCGGTATATGACAATTGGGATTGACAATCGGCCTAAGGGAAGGTCACAATGTGAACATCTAACCATCATTGTCCATCCATGTGAACATTTAACCAACATTGCTCCCAAGGAGTGGCCTTCATAGGACCAAACATATAGTGGGCCCATGGTCTCACATAAGGGTCTAAGGTACATCATCATGGACCTCACTCAAGGGCCTTATATACATCACATTGGGCCTTATCGAATGGCCGCGAATACATCAAGGTGGGCCTCATGGATGGGCCACAAATACATTAAGGTGGGCTTCATCATATGGGCCACACCAATGGGCCTCATATATATCAAGTGGGCCACATCAATGGGCCAACATACATCAAATGGGTTGCATTATATGGGCCGCACTAATGGGCCAATATACATCAAATGGGCTCTACAAACATAGCAAATGGGCCTCACCAGATGGTCGGAGTGGATATAGAATCAATACACCGAGTGGGTCACACAGCTCGGAGATAGTGTGAATAAAACATACATCGAGGCAGGCCCTGTATAACCTAGACGGTTAGGATATAACACATATCATGGTGGAATCCCCACCGTCCCAACCTGATGGACGGTGTGGATTAAATCATGCATCAAAGTGGATCATGTGTATAGGGTCCATGTCCAACACATGGTTGGGACGACGTAGATAAAACACTTACATCATTACCGGTCTCAACAGATGGACGGCGTGGCTAGAATACATACACCCGGGCCCCAACTGGCGTGAATATATACAATGCATGCATTATGATGGGGCCCACTGTCCACGCTGGATTGAATGGTGTGGATCAAAACATACATCATAGTGGTCCCAACGTCAGGACACATGTGCAGAGGGTGGGTCCCACAGGCCTAATGATGCGCATGCACAACGGCGCATTGCTGCTCGTCCAGCAGATGGACGGTCTGGTCATAACATAAACATCATGGTGTGGGCCCCAACACGGATGAGACACCTGCATGACGGTGGATTTCCACTGTCCAGGTATCTGGACATAGTGAATATCACTTATCCATTGGGGTGGTTAGGACGAGGTGTAATATACCACACGTACATCAAGTTGGGTTCCACCCTCACCCATGCCACACGTGAGAGGTGGGCCCCATTCCAAAATAATATATATATATATATATATATATATAAAATATGAATGGATGGTATAGATAAACTCCTACATTATGGTGGGGCCCATGCTAGAAGTAGACGGTTTGGGATATAACCCCTATATCATACGGGACTCACAGCCTTGCTGACGTCATTACAGCAGTTGTGTTGTTTGTGGGCCGCAGATGGATGGCTGATATAACACATACATGATGATCAGGCCCACCTCCAAGTGACATCAGGTGCAGTAGCTATAAAGGGCTGCGTGGGACCCACTGTCCAGGGTATGGACGGTGTGGATCTCAGCAACTGGGACGACACTTGCCATCCAGGTGGGCCCCACGTGCTAAATAAGGGCGACGTGAATATACAACATATACTTCAAGGTGGATCTCACCGTCCAGCTCACTGGACGGTGCAGATAAAACTCATAAATTACAGTGGCCCTTGATGAACGGTGTTCATTCAACACATACATTTGGTGGTGTCCATGTGCATGTGCTGTACACAGCACACTATTCCTCAGTGATTTCCACCGTCCAAGTACTAAAGGGTGGGCCCACACGTGTGGGACCCACCATCTATAATATATATTAATATATTATATATATATAATAATAATAATATAATATGTTATTATATTATAAATGCAGCAACCAGCTAGCAGGATGAGATACACCAGCCGTTCATCCCACCGTCCAGGGATCTGACGGCGAGGATGGCATGTAAACATCACAGTGGGTTCCATCATCTTGGACAGCAAGATGGATGGACGGTGCAGATAAAACCCACATGCAATAGTGGGGTCCACAGCGTGGCCCACCAAAGATGAGCACGCCAATGCATGGGCGGTTTGGATGTACAAGGAAGTGGATCCCACAGAACCTGCAGCTGCTGGTCCCTGCGGATGTATGGCTTAGATTCAAGGGACCCACAACCTGCTGACGTTGCAGTAGCTAAGCTGGCCACGTGTGGATGCTACACACACCAGCGAGCCCCACCAGCAAAAGAGATAAACGGTGTGGTGTACAAAAACATGCATCACGGTGGCCTGGCACCGCCCAGCTGATCCAGCACCATCCAGAGGCTTGGACGGTGCGGATGAAACAAATACACCACGGTGGGGCCATAGCTGCTAGGCAGCGTGGATAAAATGCTTACATCACGGTGGATCTCACCGTCCTTGCTGGACGGTGAGGATGCCACATGTGTAGTCAGGCTCCACCGTTGGATGGCATGGATTGAAACAGAAACATCAACGTGGGTCCACTGACAGTGCAGGTGGAAAGCAGATGAATGAAGTGGAATACATACAGCATGTGTGGGTAGATCTCCACCGTCTTGATCTGCTGGACGGTGTAGATTAATAAATATATCAAGGTGGGTAGATCTCCACCATCCTGATCTACTGGACGGTGCAGATTTAATAAATATATCAAGGTGGGTCCCATTCCACACGTGCAGCACGTGTGGGATGGCCCCCCTCCCAAGCTGAAAATGGATAGACGGTGTGTGTAAAGCACATGCATTACAGTGGGTCCAACCACCGTCTTTACAGGTGGACGGTAATGGATATACAATAAATACATCAGAGTGGGTCCCGCCCCACACGTGTGACACGTGTGGGTGGGTCCTGCGTCCAAACGGGTGGATGGTTTTGGATATAACCATACGTCATGGTGGGACCACCGAGCTTCCTGCTCCATTTAGCAGCTCAGTGCTGCTGGAACCCACCGTCTTGCTTATACGGACGGTGTGGATCAAATACATCACGGTGAGGGTCACACTCACGTCCAGACCGCTGGACGGTGTGTATTTCACACACACATCAGGTGGGTCGATGTAAGACCCGTATCTTGGTCCGTACCTTTCCGTACACTTCCGCGGTCGTACCGGTCGAATTCCGGCAACTTTCGACCCTTAACCGATATCGACGCGCGACCTAGATTCATGTGCCGACAACCCGAGTCGACTCAACCCGAAACCAATACCTTAGCGACCGCACCGTCGCCGCGGTTCCGATACCGCGACTCGCGCGCCAAGGCGATACCCTGATCAAGAGATATGGGCCAACGTTCGGTGCGAGAAAACGCCGCGCGTTGCGAAAACCAAGGGAATCTCAACGATGTGTCACATCAATCACATCAATCCCATCAATCAATCACCCATCAACCCATCACATGTCAAGTACACATCACTCTCACCCATTTTCCCAAGCAACCACAAAAGTCTTCACATCCCATACCTCTCTTACACAAAAAGCCTCAAAAGTCTTCACAACCCATACCTCTCTTACACCAAAGCCTCAAAAGTCAAGCTTTTCTTACACAACCATCACTCACCCATCCATCCATCACTCTCTCTCTCTCCCTTTACATCACTCTCTCTCTTTCTCTCTTTCTCATTTCAAAAAAAATCCAAGCAACTAAAATTTGCAAGGGGCTCCCACGTATGGAATTCCCCAAGTCCCTCTAAGCTTCAAGTGGCCCACCTTCCTACCCCAAAATCCCCCATCTCAACCCTCCATTCTTCATCCTAACCGTTGAAGTTGAAGCCAAGGTGCCAAGGAACCCCTAGGAGCGAGAAGATCGGACGGTGGGTGCTTCTATAGGATAGATTTTCTTAATCTTATGGTGGACCAAGTGAGGCCCACCGATCCATGGTGTGGATCTCACTTGGGACCTTTAAATGTGGCCGATGGACCACTTGGATCATCATGATCGTTCCATGATGGGGCCATTCTCCATGGACCCCATCATGATGGTTATTTCATTTCAAAAAGGTCATCTAGACCGTCCATAACGGTGGAGAATGGATCTCCACCGTTGAGTTATAATTTGATGGTCCCATGATCAAAAGGACCCATTTATTGTATGATTCATTGCAAGGGAGGGCCCATAATGACGGGGTCCCTCCATCACAAGCCGTGTCCCACTCTCCATGTCTCTCTCTCTCTCCCTCTTTTATTTTATTTTATTTTATTTTATTTTATTGTATTTTATTGCAATAGGAGGGTGTGACCCACTTGAATAGATCTCATCTTGATATATTTATTTTATCCAAGTGGGGCCCACCTTACACGTCATTCCCATGCTGCCCATCATGTGGTGGCCCACTTCATCAGGGCCCACCACCATGTGCAAAAAAAAAAAGGGAAGAAGGGCTACTGTCCAGCGTCTAGGACGCTGGACGTCCATGTTTAAAAAAAAAAAAAAAAAAAAAAAAAAAAAAAAAAAAAAAAAAGGTGAGACTTTTGGTGGCTCACTCATTTAGGCTCCACCTTGATGTTTATTCTCGATCCAAGCCGTCTACCCTCTTACTTATAGAGTTTTAACCGTTGGGTAGAAGTTTGGGATTGATTGGAAGACCTGGTGGGCCATAGCATCAAATAATACACCTTGACCATTCAAGGATCCATTTTCTCATTTTATTCGTTTTCTAGCGTCAAAAAAATTCGAACTCTGGACTCTTTTGGACGGCGTCGAGCCACTGAACGTAATGGCTGGGACGGATTTCATTTTAGTGGGCCCCACACGTGAAAAACCCCAGGAAAATGGGTTTTTCCCAAATTTTGAAAGAGGCATAGCCTCTGGCTTGCGTCAGCAGCAGGGAGGCTGCACGCAGCGGGCGGGCGGGCGGCCGCTGGCCACCCACGGCCCTACTCGTGGGCCCCACCGTAATGTTCTTTTGTCATCCAACCATTCAAGAGGTGGGTCCCCTCCTCAGGTGGGCCCCCTCCAAATTTCGGTCAAATCCAAAGTTCCAGTGGCCCACACCACATCAAATAGTGGGACTGTATCCCTAGCCTTGAGAACCACTTTTTGGCCCACAGAAGGGTTGGATAAAGCTGAAATTTTTACTGTCCCTTCACACAGGTCTGAGTGACCTGATGAATGGGTTGGATTTCCTGATGGTGGGCCCTACTTGTGAAAATCCTCAGAATTTCTTTTCTTTTCAAAAAAAAAAAAATTCTCAAAGAATGAGGCAGCGCCTCTGCCTTGACCGTGCACGGCAGCAGCAGGCGCTGCGTGCACGGTCGTCCGTGCAGTCACCCACGGCTGCTGCCGTGGGCCCCACATGATGTATATGCTTTATCTACACCGTCCATTAGGTGGGTCCCCTTCTCAGGTGGGCCCCCTCCAAATTTCAGGTCAATCCAAACTTCAGGTGGGCCACATCACATGAGACAGTGAGGTTGAGCATCTAACATTGAAATCTTTCTGGGGCCCTGTTACATGTGATCTACGCACGCCGTCCATCTGATTCTAATGCTGGGCCCACTGCCAGCTGCCCTAGTAATTTTTGTGGGACCCACCAATATATACATTTATGTATGTTATGTAGTTTATAGTATATAGTTTATAATATGAATATTGTAGTGGGCCCTACTCCATGTGTCTTTTTGACTAGTTTGGATGAAAATAAGTATTTTATAAGGCCCATGAGTTGGGACCCATCTGAATTTCAAAAGGGCATGGGCTAGGCCCATTGGGTTTATAAAATGCTTATGGGCTAGGCCCATTTAATTCATGTAAGGCCTAGATCTAGGCCATTTGATATGTTCCAAACCCATGGGACTAGGCCCATTTGATGTACTTCAAGGCCCATGAAATTGGGCCCATTGTTGCATTCTTAAAGCCCATGGAAGGAGGACATTTGATATATGTAAGGCCTAGGGGTTAGGCCCACTTTGATATGTATACAAGGCCTACAGGTTAGGCCATTTAATGAACCATAAGGCCTAGGGGTTAGGCCCATTTGAACCCATGTTTAGGTCTATGGGTTGAGGCCACTTGATCTACTTATAGGGTCAAATTGGTGTGGCCCATTGGTCAGATATAAGACCCATGTGACTAAGCTCATTTGATGTAATTCTAAGGCCCACGGGTTTGACCCATTGCAATGCACATAAGACCCATTGGTGTGGCCCATTTATGTGGCCCATCTGATGAATAAAAGCCCATGGAATATGGCCCATTTGATATATATGCAAGGTCCAATGGGGACAACCTACGGTCCATTGTAATGTGTAAATCCATTATAGACTAAATACGATGTTCACAACGATCGTGCCTTGGGAGCAATGTTGGTTTGACGTCCACATTGCGAGCGTAATGCTGGTTGGATGTCCACATTACGACTCTCCTTAGGGCCCATCACCAGGCCGTACTTGCCGTGTATAGGCCGTCCAGGCCCATCTGCATTGTAAGATAATTCATTTTATTAGAACCTGTTTAGTATAGTTTCATGACCCATGATCATACGCATCATATGTATGCTTGGTATGAGGATTGACTGATCATAGCATATGCCTTCGGACAGATTGTTTATGGGCTCCCGGTTAGGCAGTGTTGCCCATCATGAGCGCACGGTATGCGTAGGATTGGTTGCATGACTGGATAGCGTGATTCATGCATTCCGCATTTGTGTGACATGGTTGTTGTACGCCCTAGCGACATCAGGGCCGTAGCCTCCATAGACGCATCGTGGTTGGCAGGATTGGATACCGGAAATACTTGTTCTACATGGGGTACTATAGATGTCCCTGGGTGAAAGTCCCTAAACCCTTATGGTACCAAGAGGTTGCTCCAACGTCTAGACCGAGTGGGTAGATGAGTACGGAGTGCCGAATACCAGTTGGCTGTGCTCTCCACTGTGTCGTGGTCGGTTGGAAGGGGGTGCGGCCTTACCCGCCCGAGTGTAGGGGGCAATGCTAGGCTGAGTTTGACCAGCTCGAGGAATGGGTCCGCTATCGACGAGTCACGCCCGATATTGGCAGACGGATAGTGAGGTCTCTTCCACTTACCTTATTGCGCGCGATGTGGCGGCAATCTGGTTTAGAGTGTACTAGACCCCGGTGATATTCCATACTTTGAGCTGTACTGATATGTGGACATTGATGAGGATCTGCATGCTTGAGTTGCATTGCACATTGCATGGCCTTGGAATGGCCGATACCATTCATGTCTTGCATTGCATAGCCTTGGTACGGCTCATGACGTTTTGGTTCCATCTGCATATTCCGCATTACTCTGACATTGCATTCATATTACTACCTTGCGCACACACTTTCACCACCCTCTAAGCTTTCTGTAAGCTTATGCACGACCGTTGCGTGCAGGTGACGTTGGACTGCAGCAGCGTTGAGGCAGGAGCGCGTCGCTGATCATTTTGGAGTTTTTGTTATTTACCATTGTATTTCCCTTTATGCTCATTGTACTTGTAAAATTTTTGATCATAGTGGAAATGTAATGGAGTGCTTGGTTGTTGTTTGTGGGTTATGCCTTTGGTTATGCTTATTACGTATCAGACTGATGTTAAAAATCCTCCTCGTAGCATCCCAGGATCGGAACCTGGCGAATGGGAGCTAGGAGCCGAGAATGGGGTTCTACGGAGGCTGTCGGCGCCGGATTCGGCGATCGGGAATTTTGTGAGCCCGGTTTCCGAGTTTGGGGCGTGACAGAAGTTGGTATCAGAGCATAACTTGGGAATAACCGAGAACAACATTACATGTTTGCTATGAGTGAAGAATGGCTAAGTTCTGAAGTTCGGATAACTTTACGACCTTCCGAATCAGACCATTAACATGCGTACATTCGAGAGTTCTGGAAGTTGATAGGCGCTTTCGCTCTTTCCTGTAGGGTATGGCGCCTGTTACTCGATCGACTCCCGCACCACCACCTGAGGATTCTACCTCACCATCGGAGACTCCAGCTCTACCACCTGCGTCTCCCATCCCACCCTCAGAGATCCCTGATTCCTCCCATGAGGATGACATTCCTCCACCCGAGACTGATGAGGAGCCGACTGTGACTGTGAGTGCCTCTCAGTTACAGCAGATGTTGCAGGCTGTGACAGCTGCACTACAGGGACAGGGTAGACGCCCAGCTGTTTCACCAGCTCAGGCGGAGCAGGAGCGCGCGAGCGCCGTACTTCGTGAGTTTAGACGGCATGATCCCCCTCGTTTCCAGGGCGAGCCGGATCCGACTGCAGCCGAGAGATGGCGCTCCGATGTGGAGAAGATATTCGATACCATGTTGTGCACGACCGAGCAGCGCGTCCGGTTAGCAGTATTTCTCTTCCACGGTGAGGCCGAGCATTGGTGGACCTCTGTCGCCCGTGTCGCCGGGCCTGACCATGTCTGGACATGGGAGGACTTTGTGGAGCGATTCGAGGAGCAGTACTTCCCTGACCACATCCGTCGTCAGCGAGCCTTAGAGTTCGAGACTCTGGTACAGGGAGACATGACCGTGGCACAGTACGCGGCCCGTTTCATGGCACTATCGAGATTCGCCCCCTACATGGTTGATGATGAGGGGCGGAAGGCCCGCCGTTTCGAGCACGGTTTACGTTACGGCCTTCGAGGTCGTGTCATTGGGCATGAGCTTCCTACCTTCCAGGCAGTAGTGCGGAAGGCTCAGATATACGAGACTGAGTGGGCCGGTTCTCAGTCTGATCGTGGTCAGAGGGGAGACCGGAAGAGGCAGGCTCCTTCCAGTCATTCCCAGCAGGGTCGACCACAGCAGCAGAGGCGCACTGGTCGCCCAGCTTTCCGTGCACCATCAGCACCATCAGCACCTCCACCACCACCTCAGAGACAGTTCACCGGCACTTGCTTCAGGTGCGGTGCGACGGGACACCGTTCATGGGAGTGTCCCAGTCCCCAGCAGCAGCAGAGAGGTCCACAGCAGCAGAGACCTCCACCGCAGCAGCAGAGACCCCCACAGCAGCAGCGACAGCAGCCTCTACCACCGAGGCCACCTCAGCAGCAGCATCAGCATCAGCACCAGCCTCAGAGGCCACAGCAGCAGAGGCAGCAGTTTCGACCACCTCAGCGACCCCAGCAGCAGCAGCAGCACGTTCAGAGAGGACAGGCACCTCCCCAGCCAGCTCAGGCTAGGTTTTATGCGGCTCAGCAGGATCCGCAGTCATCTGGGGGAGTCGTTGAGGGTATACTGCCAGTTTCTGCATGCATTGCACGTGTATTGTTTGATTCTGGTGCATCACATTCTTTTGTGGCCGAGAGCTTTTGTCGATCGGCTGGCTTACCGTTAGAGTCTGCTGGTGAGAGTCTATCAGTATCGACTCCCTTGGGGAGGACTGCAGCGTTGGGACGATTCTGTTTGTCTTGTCCCGTTCTAGTTGGGGATACCTTCCTTCCCGCTGATTTGTTTGTTTTGCCGATGTCCGAGTTCGACGTTATCTTGGGCATGGATTGGCTCGCTGAGTATTATGCCATTTTAGACTGCGCCGCGAGGACCGTCACATTTTGTATACCCGGCGTGCCTCAGTTCCAGTTCGTTGCAAAGGCCAGAGGAGAGCAGTTGTCTTGTTTGATGTCGTGCGCCATAGAGGAGCATGTCGCCGTTTGCATCGACCATTTACCGATAGTTTGCGATTTTCCCGATGTGTTCCAGGAGATTCCGGGATTACCACCTCGTCGACTCACCGAGTTTCAGATCGATCTTGTGCCCGGTACCGCGCCTATTTCGAAGGCTCCGTATCGTATGGCACCGTTGGAGTTACGGGAACTGCAGAAGCAGTTGGACGAGTTGCGTGAGTTGGGCTTTATCCGTCCGAGCAGTTCTCCGTGGGGAGCACCGGTACTCTTCGTGAAGAAGAAGGATGGTTCGTTGAGGCTCTGCGTTGACTATCGCGAGCTCAACAAAGTCACGATCAAGAACAAGTACCCGCTCCCTAGGATTGATGATTTGTTCGACCAGCTGCAGGGTGCACAGTTCTTTTCGAAGATTGACCTGCGTTCTGGTTATCATCAGATTCGGGTCCGAGATGAGGACATTCCGAAGACAGCATTCAGGACGCGTTACGGTCATTTTGAGTTTCAGGTCATGTCCTTCGGACTGACCAATGCACCCGCGGTCTTCATGCAGTTGATGAACGAGGTTTTCCGCCCATATCTAGATCAGTTTGTTGTAGTCTTCATCGACGACATTCTGATCTACTCGAGGACCCGTGAGGAGCATGAGCAGCACTTGGAGATCACTTTACAGACCCTCCGTGCACACCAGCTGTATGCGAAGCTGGAGAAGTGCGAGTTCTGGCAGGAGGAGGTGAAGTTCCTCGGTCACGTGGTGACGAGGGAGGGTGTCGCAGTGGACCCCTCGAAGGTCGAGGCAGTGCGTCAGTGGGGCCAGCCCACGACTGCGACAGAGATCCGTAGTTTCCTTGGTTTGGCGGGCTACTACCGGCGTTTCATCGAGGGTTTTTCTCGTATTGCAGCCCCGCTGACCAGGTTGACTCGGAAGGGGGCAGAGTTTATTTGGAGTGACGCCTGCGAGCGAGCATTTACGGAGTTGAAGGACCGTCTGACGTCCGCTCCTGTCCTCACTCTTCCCTCTGGGAGTGATGGCTTTATTGTATTCACCGATGCCTCGCATATCGGTTTGGGTGCTGTCCTGATGCAGCACGGGAGACCAGTGGCCTTTGCGTCTCGTCAGCTCAAAGTCCATGAGCTGAACTATCCTACACATGATCTGGAGTTGGCTGCCGTTGTCTTCGCACTGAAGGTGTGGAGGCACTACCTTTACGGGATTAGGTTCGAGCTCTTCTCTGATCACAAGAGCTTGAAGTACCTCTTCTCGCAGTCTGAGTTGAATATGAGACAGAGGCGCTGGATGGAGCTCCTGAAGGACTATGATTTCGACCTTCAGTACCACCCGGGCAAGGCGAACGTGGTGGCAGATGCCCTCAGCCGTCAGCCACGAGGCCTAGTGGCGCACATGATGATTCAGGAGTGGCGGATGCTTGAGGATATTGCTGCGTATGACTTTGAGTTCGGCCTGCAGTCTTCTATAGTACAGTTATCGAGCTTGTCGATTCAACCCTCTCTTGTTGCTAGGGTGATCGAGGCTCAGCAGGCTGATGAGTCGTTGCAGAGTTATATGGCTGAGGCGGCATCTGAGGGTCAGGTTGATTGGCAGATCGGTACAGACGGTGGACTTCGCTTCAGAGGCCGATTATGTGTCCCGGATATCCCAGAGTTACGCAGAGATCTTATGACCGAGGCACATCGATCACGATTTTCTATCCACCCGGGCTCGACGAAGATGTATCGTGACATGAGGCGACAGTATTTTTGGGCGGGGATGAAGCGCCAGATCGCCAGTTTTGTGGCCGAGT
Source organism: Magnolia kwangsiensis (assembly GCA_037074715.1). NCBI lineage: Eukaryota > Viridiplantae > Streptophyta > Magnoliopsida > Magnoliales > Magnoliaceae > Magnolia > Magnolia kwangsiensis. The sequence continues at coordinate 80,253,740 of CM073586.1, read as the reverse complement.
GTGACACGTGCCAGCGTGTCAAGGCCGATCATCAGAGACCTCCTGGTCTTTTGCAGCCGTTGAGCGTCCCGATGTGGAAGTGGGAGCACGTGTCGACTGATTTCATTATGGGTTTGCCGAGGACTCAGCGCGGTCATGACTCCATTTGGGTTGTTGTGGATCGTCTGACGAAGTCGGCACATTTCCTTGCGATGCGTGCGACTTGGTCTATGGACCGGCTTGCGAGACTGTTTATTGAGGAGATTGTGAGACTGCATGGTGTTCCAGTCTCGATCGTTTCTGACCGAGACTCGAGGTTCACGTCTCAGTTTTGGGGAAGCTTCCAGCGTGCGATGGGGACTGATTTGCAGCTCAGCACCGCGTACCATCCGCAGACCGATGGCCAGACCGAGAGGGTCAATCAGATACTTGAGGATATGCTTCGGGCCTGCGCGATTGACTTCGGGGGTAGCTGGGATGAGCATCTGCGATTGGCTGAGTTCGCGTACAATAACAGCTATCAGGCGACCATCGGCATGGCTCCTTTTGAGGCACTGTATGGCAGACCATGCAGATCACCGAGTTGTTGGACCGAGGTTGGAGAGCGTCGTCTCCTAGGTCCCGAGCTTGTGCAGGAGACTTCAGAGGCTATTGACATCATCAGGCAGAGGATGCGCACAGCTCAGAGCCGACAGAAGAGTTCTGCTGATCGTCGGCGTCGTCCCTTGGAGTTTGATGAAGGGGACCATGTGTATCTCAAGGTCTCGCCTATGAAGGGCGTAGTTCGATTTGGAGCGAAGGGCAAGCTTGCCCCGAGATTTATAGGACCTTTTGAGATCACTGGGCGCGTTGGCGCCGTGGCCTATCGGCTTGCCTTACCATCACAGTTGTCTGGCGTCCACAACGTGTTTCACGTCTCCATGTTGAGGAAGTGTGGGTCAGACATAGTTCCCGTTATTGATTGGCAGCCGTTGGAGGTTCGTGAGGACGCTTCGTACATTGAGCAGCCAGTTCGTATCCTTGATCGGAAGGAGCAGGTCCTCAGAACCAAGGTCATTCCGTTGGTGAAGGTGCAGTGGGGTCACCATTCTGTAGAGGAGGCTTCTTGGGAGCGTGAGGCTGAGATTCGAGAGCGATATCCTCATCTCTTTGAGGGTTGATGATCATGTATTGTATTTTGTACGCTGTCCCTGATTCTATATGATGACGTTATGTTTCTCATTCCTCGCGAGTTATGCTTAGTTGCGACGCTTGTGTAAATTTCGAGGACGAAATTTTTATAAGGAGGGGAGAGCTGTAAGACCCGTATCTTGGTCCGTACCTTTCCGTACACTTCCGCGGTCGTACCGGTCGAATTCCGGCAACTTTCGACCCTTAACCGATATCGACGCGCGACCTAGATTCATGTGCCGACAACCCGAGTCGACTCAACCCGAAACCAATACCTTAGCGACCGCACCGTCGCCGCGGTTCCGATACCGCGACTCGCGCGCCAAGGCGATACCCTGATCAAGAGATATGGGCCAACGTTCGGTGCGAGAAAACGCCGCGCGTTGCGAAAACCAAGGGAATCTCAACGATGTGTCACATCAATCACATCAATCCCATCAATCAATCACCCATCAACCCATCACATGTCAAGTACACATCACTCTCACCCATTTTCCCAAGCAACCACAAAAGTCTTCACATCCCATACCTCTCTTACACAAAAAGCCTCAAAAGTCTTCACAACCCATACCTCTCTTACACCAAAGCCTCAAAAGTCAAGCTTTTCTTACACAACCATCACTCACCCATCCATCCATCACTCTCTCTCTCTCCCTTTACATCACTCTCTCTCTTTCTCTCTTTCTCATTTCAAAAAAAATCCAAGCAACTAAAATTTGCAAGGGGCTCCCACGTATGGAATTCCCCAAGTCCCTCTAAGCTTCAAGTGGCCCACCTTCCTACCCCAAAATCCCCCATCTCAACCCTCCATTCTTCATCCTAACCGTTGAAGTTGAAGCCAAGGTGCCAAGGAACCCCTAGGAGCGAGAAGATCGGACGGTGGGTGCTTCTATAGGATAGATTTTCTTAATCTTATGGTGGACCAAGTGAGGCCCACCGATCCATGGTGTGGATCTCACTTGGGACCTTTAAATGTGGCCGATGGACCACTTGGATCATCATGATCGTTCCATGATGGGGCCATTCTCCATGGACCCCATCATGATGGTTATTTCATTTCAAAAAGGTCATCTAGACCGTCCATAACGGTGGAGAATGGATCTCCACCGTTGAGTTATAATTTGATGGTCCCATGATCAAAAGGACCCATTTATTGTATGATTCATTGCAAGGGAGGGCCCATAATGACGGGGTCCCTCCATCACAAGCCGTGTCCCACTCTCCATGTCTCTCTCTCTCTCCCTCTTTTATTTTATTTTATTTTATTTTATTTTATTGTATTTTATTGCAATAGGAGGGTGTGACCCACTTGAATAGATCTCATCTTGATATATTTATTTTATCCAAGTGGGGCCCACCTTACACGTCATTCCCATGCTGCCCATCATGTGGTGGCCCACTTCATCAGGGCCCACCACCATGTGCAAAAAAAAAAAGGGAAGAAGGGCTACTGTCCAGCGTCTAGGACGCTGGACGTCCATGTTTAAAAAAAAAAAAAAAAAAAAAAAAAAAAAAAAAAAAAAAAAAGGTGAGACTTTTGGTGGCTCACTCATTTAGGCTCCACCTTGATGTTTATTCTCGATCCAAGCCGTCTACCCTCTTACTTATAGAGTTTTAACCGTTGGGTAGAAGTTTGGGATTGATTGGAAGACCTGGTGGGCCATAGCATCAAATAATACACCTTGACCATTCAAGGATCCATTTTCTCATTTTATTCGTTTTCTAGCGTCAAAAAAATTCGAACTCTGGACTCTTTTGGACGGCGTCGAGCCACTGAACGTAATGGCTGGGACGGATTTCATTTTAGTGGGCCCCACACGTGAAAAACCCCAGGAAAATGGGTTTTTCCCAAATTTTGAAAGAGGCATAGCCTCTGGCTTGCGTCAGCAGCAGGGAGGCTGCACGCAGCGGGCGGGCGGGCGGCCGCTGGCCACCCACGGCCCTACTCGTGGGCCCCACCGTAATGTTCTTTTGTCATCCAACCATTCAAGAGGTGGGTCCCCTCCTCAGGTGGGCCCCCTCCAAATTTCGGTCAAATCCAAAGTTCCAGTGGCCCACACCACATCAAATAGTGGGACTGTATCCCTAGCCTTGAGAACCACTTTTTGGCCCACAGAAGGGTTGGATAAAGCTGAAATTTTTACTGTCCCTTCACACAGGTCTGAGTGACCTGATGAATGGGTTGGATTTCCTGATGGTGGGCCCTACTTGTGAAAATCCTCAGAATTTCTTTTCTTTTCAAAAAAAAAAAATTCTCAAAGAATGAGGCAGCGCCTCTGCCTTGACCGTGCACGGCAGCAGCAGGCGCTGCGTGCACGGTCGTCCGTGCAGTCACCCACGGCTGCTGCCGTGGGCCCCACATGATGTATATGCTTTATCTACACCGTCCATTAGGTGGGTCCCCTTCTCAGGTGGGCCCCCTCCAAATTTCAGGTCAATCCAAACTTCAGGTGGGCCACATCACATGAGACAGTGAGGTTGAGCATCTAACATTGAAATCTTTCTGGGGCCCTGTTACATGTGATCTACGCACGCCGTCCATCTGATTCTAATGCTGGGCCCACTGCCAGCTGCCCTAGTAATTTTTGTGGGACCCACCAATATATACATTTATGTATGTTATGTAGTTTATAGTATATAGTTTATAATATGAATATTGTAGTGGGCCCTACTCCATGTGTCTTTTTGACTAGTTTGGATGAAAATAAGTATTTTATAAGGCCCATGAGTTGGGACCCATCTGAATTTCAAAAGGGCATGGGCTAGGCCCATTGGGTTTATAAAATGCTTATGGGCTAGGCCCATTTAATTCATGTAAGGCCTAGATCTAGGCCATTTGATATGTTCCAAACCCATGGGACTAGGCCCATTTGATGTACTTCAAGGCCCATGAAATTGGGCCCATTGTTGCATTCTTAAAGCCCATGGAAGGAGGACATTTGATATATGTAAGGCCTAGGGGTTAGGCCCACTTTGATATGTATACAAGGCCTACAGGTTAGGCCATTTAATGAACCATAAGGCCTAGGGGTTAGGCCCATTTGAACCCATGTTTAGGTCTATGGGTTGAGGCCACTTGATCTACTTATAGGGTCAAATTGGTGTGGCCCATTGGTCAGATATAAGACCCATGTGACTAAGCTCATTTGATGTAATTCTAAGGCCCACGGGTTTGACCCATTGCAATGCACATAAGACCCATTGGTGTGGCCCATTTATGTGGCCCATCTGATGAATAAAAGCCCATGGAATATGGCCCATTTGATATATATGCAAGGTCCAATGGGGACAACCTACGGTCCATTGTAATGTGTAAATCCATTATAGACTAAATACGATGTTCACAACGATCGTGCCTTGGGAGCAATGTTGGTTTGACGTCCACATTGCGAGCGTAATGCTGGTTGGATGTCCACATTACGACTCTCCTTAGGGCCCATCACCAGGCCGTACTTGCCGTGTATAGGCCGTCCAGGCCCATCTGCATTGTAAGATAATTCATTTTATTAGAACCTGTTTAGTATAGTTTCATGACCCATGATCATACGCATCATATGTATGCTTGGTATGAGGATTGACTGATCATAGCATATGCCTTCGGACAGATTGTTTATGGGCTCCCGGTTAGGCAGTGTTGCCCATCATGAGCGCACGGTATGCGTAGGATTGGTTGCATGACTGGATAGCGTGATTCATGCATTCCGCATTTGTGTGACATGGTTGTTGTACGCCCTAGCGACATCAGGGCCGTAGCCTCCATAGACGCATCGTGGTTGGCAGGATTGGATACCGGAAATACTTGTTCTACATGGGGTACTATAGATGTCCCTGGGTGAAAGTCCCTAAACCCTTATGGTACCAAGAGGTTGCTCCAACGTCTAGACCGAGTGGGTAGATGAGTACGGAGTGCCGAATACCAGTTGGCTGTGCTCTCCACTGTGTCGTGGTCGGTTGGAAGGGGGTGCGGCCTTACCCGCCCGAGTGTAGGGGGCAATGCTAGGCTGAGTTTGACCAGCTCGAGGAATGGGTCCGCTATCGACGAGTCACGCCCGATATTGGCAGACGGATAGTGAGGTCTCTTCCACTTACCTTATTGCGCGCGATGTGGCGGCAATCTGGTTTAGAGTGTACTAGACCCCGGTGATATTCCATACTTTGAGCTGTACTGATATGTGGACATTGATGAGGATCTGCATGCTTGAGTTGCATTGCACATTGCATGGCCTTGGAATGGCCGATACCATTCATGTCTTGCATTGCATAGCCTTGGTACGGCTCATGACGTTTTGGTTCCATCTGCATATTCCGCATTACTCTGACATTGCATTCATATTACTACCTTGCGCACACACTTTCACCACCCTCTAAGCTTTCTGTAAGCTTATGCACGACCGTTGCGTGCAGGTGACGTTGGACTGCAGCAGCGTTGAGGCAGGAGCGCGTCGCTGATCATTTTGGAGTTTTTGTTATTTACCATTGTATTTCCCTTTATGCTCATTGTACTTGTAAAATTTTTGATCATAGTGGAAATGTAATGGAGTGCTTGGTTGTTGTTTGTGGGTTATGCCTTTGGTTATGCTTATTACGTATCAGACTGATGTTAAAAATCCTCCTCGTAGCATCCCAGGATCGGAACCTGGCGAATGGGAGCTAGGAGCCGAGAATGGGGTTCTACGGAGGCTGTCGGCGCCGGATTCGGCGATCGGGAATTTTGTGAGCCCGGTTTCCGAGTTTGGGGCGTGACAGTCGACGTACATGTGGGCCACACAATAAATCAAGCTGATATTTGTGGATTCCTCCATCCAGGTTGTCCATCAATGGGCAGTGAGATGGGCTCCACCAACTGGATGCCCGGAAAAAGATCTGGATGGCCTGGATTTTGGCTGAACCCATTAGGTGGGCCACACGCCCTATCATCACCATAAAAAGAAATGAAGGGGAAAGAGAGGGAAAGGGAGGGAGAAACGGATGGTGGAGGGGCCTCGCCACTATGGGCCCTTCAATACAATACATACATCATGATGGGTCCCACATATGTGGGCCCTCAAATCATAAAATTAATAAATAAAGCACCCACAAAATAAAAGAAAAGGAGAAAATTAAAGAAAGAAAGAAGCACTCACAAAATAAAAGAAAAGGAGAAAAATAAAGAAAGAAAGAAGCACCCACCTATGATATTCTCCTCCTTTCACCAAAGTATTGTAGAGCATCAATGGATGAACTTCAACGGTCGAGATTGGATGATAGACGGTGGAGATGGGAGGTGGGCCACACCAAGCTCTCCTCTCTTGGAGATAGCTTGGACGTGGGTTGCTCTCATGGAGCTTAGGAGAGAATGAGAGAGAGAGAGATGAGAGAGAAAGGTGATGTGAGTGGTGGAGTGATGGGGAGAGAGAGGGGTGAGGTGATGGGAGGGTTGACTTTTGGGGATGGGTAGTTGTACTTAGGGATGGGTGTACTTTTAACAAATGATGTGATTGATGTGATGAATTTTCTTGGGATTAGCAACGCGCGGTGTTTTCCTTGAACTGAATGCGGGCCCACAACTCTTAGCCTGGGTATCGCCTCGGCGCGCGGGACGCGGCATCGGAACCGCGGCGACGGTGCGGTCGTCAAGGTACAAGTCTCGAGTTGAGCCGACTCTAAAATACGGGATCTGACTCGGGATCGCGCGTAAATATCAGAAAAGGTCGAAGGTTGCCGAAATTTGACCAGTAAGACCGCGGAAGTTTACGGAACGGTACGGACTAAGATACGGGTCTTACACCGGTCCATCCAGCGGTGGGACGTCTCTGGTGACTCTTCCAGGGAGACCGAACCCTTGGGTGGATCAGTTGGAGGATGAGGATGGAGAGGACGAATTAGTTACGGGCGAAGGGGCGGCCATCCTAGGCCCTGTGAACCAAACTACGGCAGCCTCTGAGTCGTTTTCAAAAGGGAAAGAAGACGAACCTAGCGGTCTCGTCACCTCCATTCTAACTGAATCCGACCTAAACCGGATCAGGGCTGGATTTCATGTCCCTGACTCGGTCGTCCTCCATCTCCCTCGTCCGGGTGATTTGCCCGACCATCCCCCTGCAGGGATGGTCGTAATTTTCCAAGTCGCGATGCAGTGTGGCTTGCGTTTGCCACTCCAGCCCATCGCTCGTGACTTTCTGTCCCGAGTCAAAATAGCTCCCGGTCAAATTGTCCCGAATGCGTGGAGGAATTTGTTCGGGTGTGCGGTACACTGGTCCGAGTTAGAGCAACCTTCCCTCACGGTCGACGAGTTCCTCTATCTGTATCAAGTCCGACCAAATCCAAACTTCCCTGGCCTTTATTTCCTGAGCGCATGGAGAGGTAAAGGGGGGTCTTTAATAACCGTCCCGCCCACTTCGAACAAGTTCTGGAAGGAAAGGTGGTTCTAGGCGTGCGGTCGGTGGGAGTCGGCCGACACGTGGCCGTACGAGCCTCAAGTATCCCGCACGTTCCGTAGAGCAGGTGACTCGGTGACTCGGCCCGATGGTCTTTCCTTCTCTTACTCTTCGTTTTTATTCCATCTTCTGCTAATCCTGACTCCACAATGTCTCGCAGATATCTTGAAGGAGAGAGGGAAACTCGAATCTGGGGCTCTGACTCGGATAAGGGAGCTGAGGAAGCTGAGCGCGGGGGAGCGGTCTTGAAAGTTGCTACTGCAACCCGAGCGCCTCCATCTTGCAGGTTTAGATTCATTTATCTCAGGTAGCTCGTCCTCCTTTTCTTTGTTCTTTTGGTTCCCCATTCGCCTCTTCATTCTTTTTACTCGTCCTTGCAGACCTTCCCGAGGCTCGCCCTATTCTGAGGCCTGCGCCTGAGAGCATGGCCGAGTCCCGCCCTGCCCTGAAGCCACTCTCCAAAGTGAAGGCTCCCCCGAGATCGGCTTTGTCGTCCGGGTCTCGGCCCTCGAAGCAGCAGAAGACCGCGGGCAAGGGTAAGGAAACGGTCATTCCACCCGCTCCTGCACCTGCCGCCCCCCAAGTGGTCGTCCTTTCCGACCCGGATGAGAGGGCCGAGGAAGCGGAACCAACTCCTCCAATGACTCAGGCGACTCTCGAGTCGGGACCTGTTGCAGAGGAGGTCCCAGGGCGGAGGGAGGCCCCGCGCGAAGAATCCCCGAGAAGGGAGATGACTCAACAGGAGTCCCCCTTCATGAAGATCATTACGGGGATGGTTACTTGGGTGCTTGCCCACGGGGACGAAAAAGACTTCGCCAGTTATTACAATGCTCCGACTGCCCAGACTCTCGGACATGCGGTGAAGTTGCTTTTTGAGGTAAACTTTCCTTCAATTCGGTGTCGTCCCTGACTAAGTTTTACAGCATAACTCATTGTCTCTTTATCGCAGCTAGCACCTTGCTTCGTCAAAGCAAGCTCGAGCTGACTTCCACCCAGAAACTCGCATCCGAGACAGAGACTGCGAGGAGGGTCGCTGCCGAGGCCGAGGGTCGCAGAGAGATCGCTGAGAGCCGGATTGGCATCATGACCGGCGATCTATCGATCGCTCGGAAGGTGGCCGCGGATGCCCGTGCAGCTCTTGACGGAGTTAAAATCGATAACGCTCGTTTGACTTTGCTCCTCCGGGAGGCTGAGGAGAGGGAGCGAAACCTTCTTCGAGTTCACGGCGGGTGCGAAGGTGCTCTTGCTTGAGCGAAGGCCGAGGCCGCCGGCCTCATTTAGGAAGCTCAAGAAGAAATGCGTCGAGCAAAAGAGGAACGAGAGCGCGCCGTAGACGCCTTCCTCGAATCTTCCGAGTTTGAAGAGGAGAGGGACTACCTCTATCAAGGTGGTTACAAGGCCTGCGTCTTGGAGATGAGGGCGGCCTTCCCCGATCTCGATCTCTCCGCCTTCGAAGTCGACAGTCCGTCCGCCGGGGCTGCTGAGGGCGAAGCCACTGAAGGAGATGCTGCTGCTGACGAGGCCGGTCCTTCGGGCGCCGTATAGGAGATGAATTCCGACTGAATGGGGCAGTCGGATATTGTACTTTCTTTTTTTTTTTGTTATTAACCCGACATTGGGTACTTAGATGAAATAAAACTTTTCATTGAGTCGACTTCCATTACAGTACTTTCTACTTTACCTTACGGGTAATAAATCTTGAGATGCTCGACGTTCCAAGGATGACACAACAGTTGTCCATTTAGGTCTTCCAGCCGATATGTTCCTAGTTGGATAGTGCCTGAGACGACGTAGGGACCTTCCCAATTGGGCCCTAGTGTACCCGACCCAATTTCCTTGGTGTTTGGGAAGGTCTTTCGGAGGACCATATCCCCGGCTCGGAATCGTCTGACTTTAACTCGGCGATTGTAAAATCGAGATACCTGTCTTTGTCGGGCCATCATCCTCAATCGAGCCCTTTCTCTTTTCTCTTCCAACGAATCAAGCTCGAATGAGAGGAGTTCGCCATTCTCTTGTCCACTGTATAAGTTGACTCGGGCCGAACCAACGCCGATTTCAACCGGTGCAACTGCTTCCGCACCGTAGCATAGGGAGAAGGGGGTTTCTCCCGTGGCAGTCCGTGCTGTGGTCCGATAGGCCCACAGTATATTCGGAAGTTCCTCGGCCCATGCTCCCTTTGCATCATGGAGCCTCGTCCGGAGATGCTGCTTTATAATTTTGTTGACCGCCTCGACCTGTCCATTCGTCTGAGGATGATGAGGCGAGGTGTACACGTTTCGAATCCCAAGATTGTTGCACATCTCCCGGAATTGTTTGTTATCGAACTGCCTTCCGTTGTCGGTAACGATAGTCCGAGGTATCCCGAACCGACAGATGATATTCTTCCAAACGAAGCTTGTGATCCTTTGCTCGGTGATTTTCGCCAATGGTTCTGCTTCAGCCCACTTAGTGAAGTAGTCTACCGCAACCACAGCGAATTTAGTCTGACCTTTCCCCAGTGGAAAGGGCCAGATGATGTCGATCCCCCACTGCGCAAAGGGCCATGGTCCCGACATCGGGGTCAGTTCCTCAGGGAGTTGTCTCGGAATCACTGCAAACCGCTGACACTTATCGCATCTTTAAACGAATCGTTTAGAATCGTGCTGTATAGTTGGCCAGTAATACCCCTGCCGCAACACTTTGTTGGCGAGCGAGCGTCCTCCTGAATGGTTTCAACATATCCCTTCGTGTATCTCCCATAAGATATAATCGGCTTCTTGGGAGTCGACGCACCTTAGTAGGGGAGCATGAAAGCCTTTTTTATATAGAATCCCATTCAAGATGGTGTAGCGTGAGGCTCGAACTTTTAACCGCCGTGCCTCGGCGCGGTCTTCTGGTAGTTCACCATCGTTGAGGTAGCGGACGAGTGGGTCAAACCAAACAGTTGCTGTGTTGATGGGAAATAGGGTCGAGACTGTCGGCTCATCTATGCTTGGTTTAGGGACGTGCTCAATCGGAACCGACCGAGGTATGTCTTCCTCGTCGGCTGAGGCAAGCTTTGCTAACAAGTCAGCTTTGGCATTGTCGGTCCTGGGTATTTGAATTACTTCGTACTCCTGGAATCCACCGATCAATTCTTTAGCTTTTTCCATGTACGCCTTCAGTTGTTCTTTCCGAGTTTGATAAACGCTGGAAACTTGGTTAACGACTAATTGTGAGTCGCTGAAAACATTCAAATGGGTCACTCTTAGACTCGCGGCGAGTCTAAGGCTTAATAATAAGGCTTCGTACTCTACTGTATTGTTGGACGCTTGGAAGCCGAGTCGCAAAGCATATTGCATACAGATTTGATCGGAAGTTTCTAATACTACCCCTGCCCCGCTTGCCTTCGAATTGGATGAGCCGTCGACAAATAGCTTCCAGGGTACCGGCCCGAGAGAGGAAGAAGCCTCAGGTACAATAATTCCCTCCGACTCAGGCATATTGTCGCGATTAGGAGTCATTTCGACAAGAAAATCGGCGACGGCTTGTCCTTTTAAGGCTATCCTGGGCCTGTAATGTATGTCAAATTCACTCAATTCGACTGCCCACTTTGTAAGTCGGCCGGAAGCCTGCAGTTTTTGGAGAATCTTGCGGAGTGGTAAGTCGGTCACAACGACAACGGTGTGGGCCTGAAAGTACGGCCGGAGGCGTCGTGACGATACCACCAGAGTCAAGGCTACTTTCTCGAGCTGAGGATACCTCGTCTCTGCTGGTAGCAAGGCTTTGCTGACGTAGTAGACTGGCAGCTGCTTCCCTTGACTCTCTCGTATTAAAGCCGAGCTTATTGCGGCTTCAGATACGGCCAAATATAATAGCAACGCTTCACCAGGCTCGGGCTTAGATAGCAGCGGTGGGGACCTGAGGTAAGCCTTCAGATCTTGAAATGCCTTCTCACATTCGTCCGTCCACTCCATCGTCTGTCGTCCCTTCAATTGCTTGAAGAACGGGAGACATTTGTCTGTGGCTAGGGACAGAAAACGATTGAGCGCGGCCACTCTTCCTGTTAACCTTTGAATGTCTTTGATTGTTTTAGGAGACTCCATTTCGAGTAAGGCTTTAATTTTCTCGGGATTCGCTTCGATTCCTCGCTGACTAATGAGGAAACCGAGGAATTTTTCCTAGCTCACGCCAAATGCGCACTTGCTGGGATTCAACTTCATTTTATATTTACGTAGAATCAAGAACATTTCTTCCAAGTCCGCCTCATGGTCGACCGCTCGTTTACTCTTGACGAGCATATCGTCGATATAAACTTCCATCGTTTGGCTTATCTGCCGAGCGAACATTTTGTTCATTAACCGCTGATACGTTGCTCCGGCGTTCTTTAATCCAAATGACATCACTCGGTAACAGTAAAGGCCTTTGTCAGTGACAAAGGCGGTTTTCGATTTATCATTCTTATGCATTACAATTTGATTATAGCCTGAATAGGCATCCATAAAATTTAGCAGTTCATGACCCGCGGTACTGTTAACCAACTGATCAATGCGAGGAAGGGGGAAGCTATCCTTGAGGCAGGCTTTGTTTAGATCTGTATAGTCTATACAGACTCGCCACTTTCCATTGGCTTTCTTTACGAGTACAACATTGGCTATCCATTCCGGATAGTATATCTCTTCGATGAATTTGGCTTTAAGGAGCTTGCCAACTTCTTCTTCAATGATAGCGTACCTTTTCGGGCCGAGAGGACGACGCTTCTGTCGGATGGGTCTGTAGGCTGGGTCGATGTTGAGTCAGTGTGTTATGACCGAGGGATCGATCCCAGGCATGTCTTCATGACTCCAAGCGAAGATATCGGCATACCGTCGTAGCAAAGTGATCATTCGTTCCTTAAGAGACGGACTCAGGGACGAGCCGATTCGGACTACTTTCGAGACGTCTGTCTCGGTTAACGGCTTCGAGACGAGTTCTTCCATCGGCTTCCCCCGCTCATGAGATCCGATACGGGGGTCCAGCGATTCAATCGTCGACACTTCAGTCGGGGCCTTGACTGCGGTGGTGTAGCATTTTTGAGAATCTTGCTGATCTCCTTTCACAATCCCTACTCCCGACTCGGTCGAAAATTTCATGGAAAGGTGGTAGGTAGATACCACAGCTTGAAGGAGGCTTAGAGACGGTCGGTCGAGTATGGCGTTATACACCGACGGTTGGTCTATGACCAGGAAGTCGACCATCGCGGTCCTTTGATGGGGCGCGGTTCCAGCGGTAAGTGGCAATGAGACGATTCCCTCAGGAAGTACCTGTCCACCCGAGAACCCGATGAGCGGGGTTCGGACAGGTCGTAACACCGACCGACCCACGCTCATTTTGTCGAATGCTTGGGTGAACAGGACGTCCGCTGATGATCCCGTATCCACTAGTATCCGGAACACTTTTCTATTAGCGATGGTGAGGGTGACCACGAGTGTATCATCATGAGGATGATGAATGCCTCGAGCATCTTCTTCAGTGAACGAGATACAATATTTTTCTCGTTTCTTCTCCTTGGGGGGCCGAGACAGCAGAAGAACCTCGAACTCGGGGCGATCGAGGCTTTTAGCATGGTTTCTTCGGGTGTTATTCGAATTCCCACCGCCTTGGTGACCTCCGACAATCGTTCAGATTTCTTCTTGGGGCCGCTCCTCACTCGACCCTGCTGAGACGTCGGACCCTTTTGTATGTTCTCTTAGTCGGCCTTCTTTAATTAGCCGCTCAATCTCATCTTTTAAGTGATAACAATCACTTGTGTTGTGGCCATGGTCACGATGATAGTGACAATACTTCTTCGTGTTCCGAAGGTCCGGATTCCCTCGCAGTTTTCGGGGCCAGTTGACTAAGCCTTCGCTCTTAATCTCCATTAGTACTTGTTCAGGAGATTTGTTTAGGGGGGTGTATGTGGAGAATCTTCTGTCTGGTCGCTTTTCTGGCCTGCTGTCGTCTCGCCCCCTGTCCTCCTTTCACTTTTTTCCTCCGGCTGAGTCAGCTTCTTTCTTGGACAACTCTTTAGCCGATGGTTTTGTGTTCTGGATCTTCTCTCGGAGGAGTCGCGTCTCTTCCGCATCAGCATATTTGTCCGACCGAACCATAAACTCGCCCAGAGTATCGGGCGAGTTTTTGTCCAGTGACGCCAAAAAGGGTTTGTCTCTAACCCCCTGCATGAGAGCGTTGAGAGCCGTCTCCTCAGAATGCTTTTGAACTTGCAGAGACTCGAAGTTGAAGCGTTTAATGTAGTCTTTCAATAGTTCTCCTTCCCTCTGAACTATGTTGTTCAGATGCGTGGGTGGCTTTAATTTCTTCTTTCCGCCGATAAAATTGCTGAGGAAAGCGTCACTGAGTTCGGCGAACGATTTAATCGACTTGGGCTTCAATTGCTTAAACCAAAGTCGGGCTACATCGGTCAGGGTTAGAGAGAAGGCTTAGCATATAACAGCATCCGAGGCGTCGTGCAACTCCATGTAGGTTTTGAAGCATTCAAGATGCTCTGTCGGATCAGTCTTTCTGGAGAAAAGAGTTATCTGGGGTAAGCGGAACCTCTCCGGCAGCCGAGCCCGCATTACCTCGTCCACAAACGGAGAAGCTTTCTCTTCAGATTTGGTCAGATTTGAGTTCCGACCGTGCTTTATATCCTCCATCTCTTTTTCCATCTTCTCTCGGACCTCATTCTTGAAGTCTTGTATGTCAGCCTTCCATGGTTCAGCGCTTTCTGCCGTTTCTTCTGCGTCTGCAGGTAGCCGACTTCGTCTCCTCTGATCTATTCTATGCCTCAGATCAGAGGGAGGCAAAATGGCTGTTGCTGAACGGGCAGGCGCCGGGTGACTCGGTTCTCGAGGCTGACTTGGTCGTCGGGGCGATTGTGGCGCTGGAGGCTACGCTACAGACGCTGGCGGGAGAACATGTGTCGACTCCTGACGCTGCATCTGATGGTTACACAGTCGTTCCAGCATGTGTTTCATGATAGCCATCTCAGAACACATTTCTTGAACCTCGTGATCCAAGTGTGCGTTCGCTTGATTAGGCTGGCTTGTAGTCGCAGGCGGTGCTGTCGGGGGAGCTCCCTGAGCTGTGCTGGCAGCAGCCTCCCCCGCTTCATCTGGATCCGTCCTTCTGGTTCTTGCCATTCGAAAAATTGGAGAAAACGGCTTTTTATCCGGTTCCCACAGACGGCACCAATCTGTTGTAGTGTTTTTATTAGGATGGCTTCCTTAAGGCGGACCCTCTTTCACCTGCAAAATCAACAAATTCAAGAGAACCCTGGCTAGAGCCGGGGAACCTCTGATGCTTAAGTCAGTTATCTGATCAGTAGCAAAGAGCTTATCTCAGTTCAGTACCGCGTACCTCCTTCCGTCCTAAGCTTGGAGATTTATACCGTTTGCCGATCCTCATCCTCAGAGGATTCTTCTCCTGATTATTCGGAGACTTACTCCTTTCCACGGATTGCTCTCAATCCCGAGAATCTCGGGATTCGCTACCCGTATCCCTGGATTTCCGTAAAGCAGTATCTGTTCCCGTTCCGCCACTTGCTATCTCGGCCAAGTTGTGACCGACTCTGGGGGAATCTCGGCCAGGTTGTGACCGACTCTGGGGGAGTCTCAGCCGACGCAAGAGGATGGGTTCTCGGCCTTTCCACAGACGCAACAATCTCGGTATCTATCCGTCATTCCTTGTTCTGTGACCGACAGAACCAACTCGTTGAGTCGGTCTTGTTCTATCGGCCGAGTGGCCTGAACACGCTCGGCTTAGTGGGCTCATACGGGCGAGGTCATCACTCTGACAGAGTGACTTTAATCGTCCCTTGCTTATGCCTCCTGGCCTTTCCTCTGTTCCGTTGGTGTTGTCTCGGACTCTTCAGGCAATGTCAGCAGAGCCGACCTACTTTAATCCGAGTCTCCGAACTTAACACATTTTCACCCAACAACTGTATCTCATATTACCGCCCAAAAGTACTTCCTCGTCAATGTCATTGGGTACACTATAGCTTCTTCCAAGATATTCTTGGATTTTGTTGCTCACACATCCTTCATATCCATAATTTCAGCTTGCATTTCCTACATCAAATCCATCAAGTGTTTTTGAAATCGTGACCCACTGGATGATTAGATCAGGCTCACGGACTCATCAAGGCCATTAATCACTAGCTCTGGGCTGCCCTGGCCCAATTACAAGGTCCAGATTTCAAGTTTTAGGTCTTTGGACCAACTTTTGGGAAAGAAGGCCCAAGCTCTGACAGTGATTTGTGTGCAGTTTTGGTGATCCCTGATGGAAAAAAGTCGGTGGATCCTTCATTATGGAGCCCACCGTGATTTAAGTGCCTTATATCCGCTCAGTCCATCCATCCTCACTATGGAGTATTTTTCCTCTTAAATAATAATCCTAAACTGAAGCAGGGAAGGACGTGAGGTCGAGCACCGTCTTCCTCATGAGGATAACTATTCTCAATCCACGGAACTTCTTTGAACTCCTCACAGAGACTTCTCGAATCCACAAGGAAAGAAAGCAGAAAATAGAAATAAATTCTAATAAATTCAAAATTGATTAATGAATGAATAAAAATGAGTTCACAACCCTTTAAATAGGGATACTAAGAAATGGGAAAGAAATCAGAATCAAACTACAACTAAAACTCCTAGAATTCGCAACTTGCGATAAATAGTAAACTTACTATTTATAGATGGCCATCATGTCTACTAGTCGCAAGGTTTTCGGCCAAAAATAATAAGTGTCCTATTTGGCTTCACCAAACCATTCTCCTAATTTTTCTAAGCTCTTTTCACGTTGGACGCAACTCCTAAAGCCCAACGGATGAAGAGTAATCATCAAACTAAAACTTACTATTTATAGTAAAAACGAAATTAAAATAGGAAAACGATCGTCAATCTGGCAGTATTTTGCAAATCCGGCTTAGGCAACCCGGCATAGCAGGGTTGGTTGGCTAAAGTAGCTCGTTCTACCCCAAAATCATATATTTTACGTCAAATAACTCATTTCGGATTGCGAGATATGCCCAATTTAAGGTCCGATGATCTGGATCACTTCTATCGTCGACCGGGCCTTTTCTGATCCATCTTGGTCATGTAACTGTCCACGACCCGCTCTACATCAGTCTCCTCTATTTCAAAAGAACTTGTCCTCGAGTTCTCGTCGTGCTCTGATTCATGATACTCGGTCAGGTCCGTGACGTTGAAAGTTTGTGAAATCGCTATGTCACTTGAAAAATCAACAACATAAGCATTGTCATTGATCTTTCGGATGATTGGTACCGGTCAAATCTTTTTATTCTTCAATTTGTTGTACGTTCCGGTTGAAAATCTTTCTTTGGGTAGATGAACCATTACTTGGTTGCCCACCTCGAACACTTTTTGTCACCGATGCTTGTCCGTTGCACCTTGTATTTTTCGTTCGAGGCATGTAGCTTGGTATGTACCTCTACATGAATTCCCATGATCCTGTCTGCCATATGTTCTGTTGCACTACTCATGCCTGGGAGCTTGGGCAGAGGGACCAAGTCTAGTGTGTGGCGAGGTACTCGTCCGTAAATAACCTGGAACAAGCTTTTCCCTATTGAGCAGTTCACCATATTGTTGAATGCAAACTCCGCTTAAGGCAAGGCCAAATTTCACTGATTTGATTTTTCTCCTAAAATACATCGAAGGAGGTTTCCCAACGTGCGATTCACAACCTCGGTTTGCCTGTCAATCTGTGGGTGGTAGGCGCTGCTGAATTGAAGTCGTATATCGAATCGAGTCCACAAAGTTCATCAAAAGTGGCTTATGAACTTCGTGTCATGGTCAGAAGTAATAGTCTTGGGAACCCGGTGTAGCCGTACAATTTCTCTGAAGAATAGATTCGCCATGTGTGTTATATCGAGAGTTTTCTTGCATGGAATAAAGTGCGTCATCTTGGAAAAACGATCTACTACCACGAATACCGAATCTATGCTGCGTTGTGTTCGTGAGAGACCAAGCACGAAGTCCATAGATAAATCCTCCCAAGGGCTGTCAGGCACGGATAATTGGGTGTAGAGGTCTATATCATGAGATTGCCCCTTGGAGATTGACAAATATAACAACGTTGGACTACCTTTCCCACATCACGTGCCAATTGCGGCTAGTAATACCATTCTTTCATAAGAGCTCGCGTCTTGTCTTGCACAAGGTGTCCACTAAGGCCACATCCATGTAGCTCTTAGATTATCTGTTCCCTTAGTGAACTGTTGGGGATGCACAGTCGAATTCTCTTGAAAAGGAAGCCGTTTGACATATGTAAGTCACCGGGGTGACCTTCTTGGCATCTAATTCATGCGTCTTTGAAGTCGTCGTCGTCGGCATATATGTCTTTGAGGCTCTTGAACCCGACAACCTCATTGCTCATAGTGACTAATAAAGTTGTACAATGACTCAGTGCATCGGTTACTTTGTTCTGTTGCCCTGACTTATGTTTTAGCACGAACGTGAATTCCTGCAAAAACGAGATCCATCTAGCATGCACACAGTTAATGTTAGCTTGGCTATTAATGAATTTGAGAGCTTGATAGTCCGTGTAAAGTATGAATTCCCTTTGAATCAAATAATGTCGCCAGTGTCGTAGTGCCTGGACCACCGCGTACAACTCGATCTCATATGTACACCACTTCTTACGTGCATCGTTAAGTTTCTCACCGTAGAAAGCTACTGACTTACCTTCTTGAGACAAAACTCCCCCAACCCCGACATATGGGGCATCACATTCGACTTCAATTAGTTTTTCAAAGTTGGGAAGTACAGGAACCAGGGTCGTGGATAATCTACGCTTAATTTCGGCAAAGCTCTTGTCAGCTTCGTCAGTCCACTGAAATTGCCCTTTCTTCATGCAATTTGTGATTGGTGACACAATGGTATTGAAATTTTTCACGAACCGACGATAGAATGTCGCCAGTCCATGAAGACTTCACACTTCGTGAATATTTGTGGGAACCGGTTATTCTGTGATTGCCTTTACCTTTTCCTCATCCACCCGAATGCCATGGATGTTACGACAAAACTCAGAAATAATAGGCTATCAGTCATGAAGCTGCACTTTTTTAAATTGAGATACAATTTATTTTCAGTGAATACTTGAAAGACCTTCTTGAGGTGCTCCATATGGGTGGTCTCGTCTTGACTATATATCAAAATATCATCGAAGTAAACCACAACGAACCGCCCAATGAAAGGTTTCGGAACTTGGTTCATTAATCTCATGAATGTGCTAGGCATATTCTAAAGACCAAAGGGCATGACTATCCATTCGTACAATCTTTCCTTGGTCTTAAGGCCATTTTTCACTCATCACCCGGCCATATTCGAGTCTGATGGTAGTCGCTCCTTAGGTTTAATTTAGAGAATATTTTTGCGCCTTCTAGCATGTCCAACATATCGTCTAACCGTGGTATAAGAAACCTGTATTTTATGGTAATTTTGTTAATGGCCCGGCTGTCGACACACATGCGCCAACTTCGATATTTCTTTGGAGTTAATAAAGCTGGTATGGCACATGGGCTCATACTTTCTTGAATAAGACCCTTATGGATCGGCTCCTCCACTTGGCCTTGCAGAATCTCGCACTCATTCGGACTCATTCAATAATGAGGACGATTAGGTAAACTGGACCCGGGGACAAAGTCGATATGATGTTGGATATCCCGCATGGGGGGTAACCCATCGGGAAGGTCATCGGGATAGATTTCTTCGAATTCATGTAACAAGGGCCATAGTCTTTCACGGATGATGGTAGGCTTGAGCACTTCCCCTTTTACAATTAATGTATAAGCCTGTCCTGTTTCTTTGGATTCTTCCATGAAGTCTCATATGGTTAAAAGAAAATGACCCTTCACTTTAGAAGTTTCAAGTAGTCCCTCTGGATCTATAGGGGGCCAATATGGTCTTCTAGTCGTCCTTAAAGAAGATATATATGTTATGTCGCCCTTTATGAGTGGCATCATGGTCAGATTGCCAGGGTTGACCGAGTAGTATGTGAGATGCTTTCATGTCAACCACATCGCATACTACTTCATCTTTATAATGTTTTCCAATTGAAAAGGATATGATGCACCGTTCAGTTACCTTTATTTCGCTGACCTTCTTGATCCAATCGATTATATATGGGGAGGGACGACGCTCTGTTTTCAATTGAAATTTTTTCACCATGACCTTGTAGACGATGTTCACGCTGCTTTCACTATCAATAATCACGTCACAAACCTTTTGATTCACTGTACACCTAGTGCGGAAGATGTTATGCCGCTGTGGACGCACTTCTTTTCTTGGAGCATATACTAGGCGCCGCTTCACGACAAGCGACTCGCCGCGATCTTGCTGAACCCAACCTAAATCATATGCCTCGTCCTCGGTGGTATGCTTCTGTTCTTCAACATCTGGATCTTCATAGGTGTTATCAGCACTACTATCATTGATTGCGAGGTTCGCCACTTTTTGCTGCGGACAAGTATTTAATAGGTGACCCACTTGGCCACAACGATAGCAGTTGTCAGGCCTTAGCCGAGCATAAGGGTTCGAGATTCTACTTGGACCAGCAGCAGTTAATACATCCCTTTGGGGTCTAGCTTGCTCGTTTCCTTGATCTCGGCTCTCAGATGTAGTAGGTTGAGTGCGTGCTCCTACGGGCTTCTTCCCTTTGGGCTGTGGAGCTCCCTGAGACAGACCTGTCGCAGTGATCCTTGCAGTAGGATAGGTCCGTATGTTAGGACGTTCAAGTTGCGCTTCTGCCCAAATAGCTAACTTGATCGCATCATTTATTGTCCAGACGGACTGCATCTGGACCCGATCCTGAATCGCCATACGCAATCCACTGTTGAATTGGGCAATTTGTTGCGATTCAGTCTCAACCAAATGTTACGAGCTGCTAGGCGGTAAAATTCTTCTGCGCATTCTCTCACCGACCGACTACCCTGTCGACAATTTTGGTATTGTTGGAATAATACCTGATCGTAAACGCTAGGAAGGAATCGGGCACGTAGTAGCTGCTTTATCTGCTGCCATGTGCAAATTGTTGCTTCATCTGCCTGGTTCGTTCGAGTTGCAGTTATTCCCATTAAGCTGAAGCTCCGTCTTTCAACTTGTAGGCCACAAGCTTGACCTTCTTTGCTTCAGGGATGTCCATATAGTTGAAAAATCGCTCAACTTTAAAAATTCAATCGAAGAAATTCTCAATGTGTAGTTGGCCATTGAAGTTAGGAATATCAACCCGCATCTTGAATTCTCAATTTGTTCGATCTACTCGATCGCTGCCTTGTCTAGGGTGTTGGAGGATTATGCTATTGATCTCCTCTTCACTGGATCCCCCTTCCTCAGGAATGACCCTTGGATGCACTGCCGGTACTATCATGCGATTAGGGCGATTACGAGTTTCAGCAATTGGTGGTGGAGGGTTACCACCAGGAACACGGAGTTGCCCTAGGATTTTCGTCAAGAGATCCGCTATGCGGTCGATGGAAGCCTATAGCTCTTGCATGGCTTGTCGATTCTTTTGCTGTGCTGCTTCGAAAGCTACCGCCATTAAAGGTAAATTTTCTCGAGTACCGCGCATGAGATTGTTGCCCGACCCATCGTTAGAAGTCATCTATTCGAGAAAAAACCTCTCTCTGATACCAAATTGACGTAGGGAAGGACATGAGGTCGAGCACCGTCTTCCTCAAGAGGATAACTATTCTGAATCTACGAAACGTCTCTGGGCTCCTCACAGAGACTTCTTGAATCCACAAGGAAAGAAAGCAGAAAATAGAAATAAATTCTAATAAATTCGAAATTGATTAATGAATGAATAAAAATGAGTTCACAACCCTTTAAATAGGGATACCAAGCAATGGGAAAGAAATCAGAATCAAACTACAACTAAAACTCCTAGAATTCATGACTTACTATAAATAGCAAACTTACTATTTATAGACGGACATGATATCTACTAGTGCGCAAGGTTTTCGACCAAAAATAGTAAGTGTCCTATTTGACTTCACCAAACCATTCTCCTAATTTTTCTAAGCTCTTTTCACGTTGGACGCAACTCTTAAAGCCCATCGGATGAAGAGTTATAATCAAACTAAAACTTACTATTTATAGTAAAAATGAAATTAAAATAGGGAAACGACCATTGATCTGGCAGTATTTCAGAACCCGGCTTGGGCAACCCAGCATAGCGGGGTTGGTTGGCTAAAGTAACTTGTTCTACCCCAAAATCATATATTTTACGTCAAATAACTCATTCCGGATTACGAGATACGCCCGATTTAAGGTCCGATGGTCTAGATCACTTCTATCATCGACCGGGCCTTTTCTGATCCATCTTGGCCATGTAACATCTGCGACCCGCTCTACATCATAAACCTACTAAAACACAACAACAACAAAACTTATAATGTTTAGGAAAAAGAAAAGCTGTGTGCCAACAGCGTTGCACCATGTGCTGGCCCACACATTCCCCAACGTCAATAAAGGCAGCTAGATTTCTTAAGGCCCTTTTGAATGTACTTAACTCTCAAGGGGTTTTTTGGGAAAGCGGTGGTTTCAAGCCTGCCTTTTTGGTAGTTTAAAAGACAAAATATCAGATTTGGTTATGCTGAATGGGCATTTTAGCGCTATTTTGTCCATCTCCTTACAGGTATATTTGTATACATAGAATCCGTGCGGAAATGGAAATTACATTCCACTTAAAAGACAACTAGGCTGTTTGCATGAATTCCACAATGTAATTATCACACATTCACTGTTAAGATTCTCTGGCATATGAAACTACGATATTGTTGTCTAAAAATATGAAGTGTCCACTCGCTATGCAAATAGGACCCCTAAATATGGAATTCATTTTTCAACAGTTTTGCATGGAAACAACCTTTTTTTTTTTTTCCCATATTTTTCCTTTGGATTCCTCATATCCAAACACACCCTTAGGGAGATTGACACCTCAAACTTATCACTCTCAAAGTAAAGTGCAGAAGGCCTTTGAGGCTTGTGGCCGGGACCTAGGCACATGATTCGTGAAAGATAAGTAAATGGATATATTAATCCTTGCTGTGGCTATTGCTACCTCTATTTTATTATTTGATGAACTCCTTAGAGGCTTGCAAACCCCACTTTCACCCCCTCCAAAGAACATATATTGGCATGTATAGAGAACAAACAAACCGTGTATCAGGTGGGCCCAATAGTGTAGATGGCCTTATCCAAAAATCAGGGCTGTCAGTGAAAATGATGGGCAACTTAAAAGGAACTTCAAGTGTCCCTTTAAGCTCTCCACTTTTTCTGTTCATGTGTGGTGCAGCATCTGCTTGTCATTCATTAGTAGCGCTTGCAAATCTTGAACTACCTATACTGCAGAAGTAGCAATATATATGATGGCATACCATCTTGTGTGTAGTGTGGATGGTAGATAACTAGTGTTGGGGGCCTTGCACAAAACCTTAGGATCTAGCCCTCCAGAACAAACCAGAATTATGGGATAATAAAAGCAATGAAATAAATCAAAGCATCAATCATACACCATACAAGAGATTTTTACGTGGAAAACCCTCAAATAGGTAAAAACCACGGGACCTTGTCCAGATCAATAATCCACTAAAAAGCAGAATACTACAACCTTCTTCACTCTCGCAGGAGCAGATAAACAATAAGAGAATAAAAAACAGAAAGATCTCACCGATCACGAGGGCGTAGAAACGCTGAGACGACGGCTCCCTTCCACAAGCTTTCTCTCTCTTTTTTCTCACTCTCTTACTCTAAACTCTTGCAAAGCTTTTAGGAAACCCTTCTTGTATTTTTCTCATACACATCATACCCTAGAAAAACCCTAAGGATCCCTTTTTATAGTTTTAGGAAACTCCCTTCCGTATCCTAGTTGCGAAAGAACTTGCGACACGAAATCCGTGCAAAATCGGGAATGAATCTGCGTAACCACGACTGGTCGTACCAAATTCACGACTGGTTGTGAGCCACCTACGACCGGTCGTGGACTACCTACGATCGGTCGAGCACCCTAGAGAAATATTACCCAAAGTCGCTGGACTTTGAGTCTTGTCAAGGCTCGTACCTACGATTGGTCGAGCGCCACCTACGACCGGTCGAGCGCGCGGTGAATTACTTCGATTTTTTCACCTGTTGCACTGTCTCTCCCCTGAACTGAGGAGGAAAACCCCATCAAATCTCTCCCTTTTCGCCTCAGGAGGGATGCATCTTCTTCAGGTCAGCCTGGTTTCTACAAACCTCAAACTTGCGCTTGAGTAAAGCCTTGGTCATCATGTCTGACCCATTATCGTCCGTGTGAACCTTCTCAAGTTGTAACACCTTCTGTTCCAAAGTATCCCTGATCCAGTGATACCGAATCTCTATGTGCTTCGACTTGGAATGCTGATTTGGATTCTTGCTCAAGTGTATAGCACTCTTACTATCGTAATAGACCACGTGCTCCTCTTGCTTCAGGTTAAGTTCCTATAGGAACCTCTTCATCCAAAGCATCTTTTTATATACTTCTATGACTGCAATGTACTCGGCCTCTGTCATCGACAATGTTACGACCCTTTGTAGCTGGCTCAGCCAATAAACCGCTCTCCCTACAAACGTGAACATGAACCCCGATGTAGACTTCCTGGAGTCTATATCGCCTGCCATATCTGTATCTGTGTAGCCCTCTAGCACAGGTTTACCGTCACCATAACATAGGCTTAACCTGGATGAGCCTCTTAGATACCACAGTATCCACTTCACCGCTGCCCAATGCTCTTTGTCAGGATTGACAAGATACCGGCTGACAACACCAACCGCATATACTATGTCTGGGTGTTTACACACCATAGCATACATCAAACTTCCTACGGCTAACGCATAAGGTATTTTCTGCATCTCTTCTACCTCTACCTTCGTCTTAGGACACTGCCTGTCGCTTATTCTGAAGTGACCATCCAATGGAGTACTGACCGGCTTCTCTGCATTCATATTGAACCGCTCTAGGACTTTCTCAATATACCACTCTTGTGACAGCCAAAGCTTCCTGTTACTTTTGTCACGGGTTATCTCCATTCCTAGGATCTGTTTAGCTGGGCCCAAGTCTTTCATCGCAAAAGACTTTCCCAACTCCTGTTTCAGCGTATCGATCTTCTTGATGTCTTTTCCCATGATGAGCATGTCATCAACGAATAACAACAGAACTAAGAAATCACCATCTGAGAACTTGCGCGTGAACACACAGTGGTCCGACTCCGTTCTGTCATACCCATGTTGTAACATGAACGAATCAAATTTCTTGTACCATTGCCGTAGAGCTTGTTTCAGCCCATACAAGCTCTTCCTCAGCCTACACACCATATGCTCTTTGCCCTTGACTTCGAACCCCTCTGGTTGGTGCACGTAGATTTCTTCTTCCAAGTCACTATGGAGAAAGACAGTTTTAACATCTAACTGCTCTATCTCTAGATCCATGCTAGTCGCCAACCCAAACAACACCTATATGGATGTCATCTTCACCACTGGTGAGAATATCTCCTCGAAGTCTATGCCTTTTCTCTGACTAAACCCTTTCACCACAAGTCTGGCTTTGAACCTCGTCTGTGAATTCTTCTGCTCAACCTTCTTTCTGAACACCCACGTGTTGCTCAAAGCTGTCTTGCCCTTAGGTAGTTTCACCATATCATAGGTGTGATTCTTAAGTAAGGATTCCATCTCCTCTTGCGTAGCTTTCAACCACTCCCCCTTATGCTCGTCGGCTAAGGCTTCAGAGTAATCTTCTGTCTCTCCCCCATCGGTTAGCATAATGTACTCATGCGGCGAGTACTTCTTGAACGGCTGTCCGTCCCTAGATGACCTCTTCAACTGTAACTCAACAGGTGGATCAGGTGGGGGCTGCTCCCCCGGTCCATCTTCTGTAGGAACTCCCTCGTCCTTTGCACCTTGTTGTACTCCCCCATCATCAGGCACCATGGGAGGAATAACCGGATCCATGTCCTCTAGCTCACCTGAACTAGGCTGGTTCTTCTCTGGCTTACGAATGTCTTCTATACACTGATCTTCAAAGAAAATCACATCTCTGCTCCTGAAGAGTTTCCTCTCAGTCGGATCCCACAATCTGTAATCGAACTTTTCATCACCATACCCGAAGAACACACACTACTTGATCTTCATATCAAGCTTGGACCTCTAGTCCTTTGGTACATGAACAAATGCCCTACATCCAAACACCTTGAGATGACTGTACGATGGATCCTGTCTAGTCCACACCTTCTCAGGTACTTCTCCATTCAACGGGGCTAATGGAGACCTGTTTATCAGATACACTTCCGTGTGCATTGCTTCTCCCCAGAACGTCTTGGGCAACTTCTCATGAGATAACATGCATCTGATTCTCTCAACAATGGTGTGATTCATTCGCTCAGCTACACCATTATGCTGGGGGGTCTTAGGAACCGTCTGTTCATGCCGTATACCCAAGGACTTGCAATATTCATGAAAGTCGCCAACGTATTCACCACCATTGTCAGTGCAGATGCACTTCAATGATCTACCTGTCTCTCTCTCTCTCTCGACCATAGCATGAAACAATTTAAACACATCAAAGACCTCGTCCTTGGATTTCAATGCATAAACCCAAACCCTCCTAGATGCATCATCTATTAAAGTAACAAAATACAATGCCCCACCCAAGGTTTTTGTCCTCATAGGACCACAAACATCAGAATAAACCAAATCTAATGCATGCACTTTATTAACATGAGAAACAGTTTTAATGAATGAAACTCTATGATGTTTCCCTGAAAAACAGTTAAGACAGGTTTTGAGAGGCGTACCTGTCATGTCTGGAAGGAGCTGCTTCCTCGCTAGTAGCTGAACCCCTTTTTCACTCATGTGGCTTAGATGTCTGTGCCACATGTTAATAACTGAATCTTCCACTGCGTTCAACCTACCCTTGCACACACTAAGACATGCCTTGTAAAGGGTGTAATACTTCTTTCCTCTGGCTACGATCAACGAACCCTTGATGAGCTTTCAATGCCCATCAACAAACCGGCTTTCATAGTCATCATCATCTAACCTTCCCATCGATATTAAGTTGAGGCGAAGGTCTGGGATATGCCTCACATCCCTGAGAACCAATGTGCAGCCCACATCGGTCTTCACACAAATATCACCAACCCTATGATCTTCGATATGCCAGAATTTTCCATCTTCATGGTCCCATAGTCACCTGACTTATAGCTTGTGAAGAAATCCCTACATGGAGTGGCATGAAAAGAGGCTCCCGAGTCTATCACCCAGTTGGTGTCCTGACTCGTAGCCGTGAGACATACATCATGATCTGCAGAAAGAATAACTACAACATCGCCATCTGAAGCGACCGCAATAGAATCTGATTCATCTTCTTTCTCCTTTTCTTTTCCTTTCTTGTTGTTCTTAGCCTTACAACATTCATACTTATAGTGGCCCTTCTTGCCACAATTCCAGCATTCAACATCTTTTCTGGTACTTGACTTGCCTCTTGATTTATCTTAGGCCTTCCCGCCCTTTCTGTTCTTTCCTCTCCCCCGTTCCTATGTCACAAGGGCCTCTTGCTGAGTAGACCCCTGAGACTTCCTCCTTGTCTCCTCATTGAAGAGACAACTAGTCACTTGTTTCATGGATATCTTTCCGTCTGGCGCGAAGTTACTTAGAGACACTACCAATGTCTCACAACTGTCAGGCAACGAACTAAGCATTAGCAAAGCCTACAATTCATCATCCAGGACCATCTTCATATAGGAGAGTTGGTTCACTATATTGCTGACCTCATTCATGTGCTCGGCCACAGAACCACCATCCTTGAACTTGAGATTCACAAGTTGCCTTATCAGAAAATTTTTATTACCGGTTGTCTTTCTCTCATACAGCCCTTCTAGTTTCAGCCATAGGCTAGCGGCTGAGGTTTCTGTAGACACATGGTGGAACACAGAATCATCCAACCATTGTCTAATAAATCCCACCGCCTTCCAGTCCATCTTCTTCCAATCATCATCAGACATATCCTTGAATTTTGCTGATATGCTTAAAATTGAATTTTATAGGTTCTAACAATAAAGCAAGTCCTCCGTCTTAGCCTTCCATATGGTCCAGTTAGAACCATTGAGGCTCATCATCCTTGATGAGCCACCTTCCATAATTCCAAACTAATCCTACCCGTTCAATGAACTTAGCTCTAATACCACTTTGTGGGGACCTTGCACAAAACCTTAGGATCTAGCCCTCTAGAACAAACCAGAATTATGGGATAATAAAAGCAATGAAATAAATCAAAGCATCAATCACACACCATACAAGAGATTTTTACGTGGAAAACCCTCAAAGAGGTAAAAACCACGGGACCTTGTCTAGATCAACAATCTATTAAAAAGCAGAATGCTACAACCTTCTTCACTCTCGCAAGAGTGGATAAACAATAAGAGAATAAAAAAACAGAGAGATCTTACTGATCACGAGGATGTAGAAGCGCTGAGATGACGGCTTCCTTCCATAAGCTTCCTCTCTCTCTTTTCTCTTACTCTCTCACTCTAAACCCTTTAGCAAACCCTTGCAAAGTTTTTAGAAAACCCTTCTTATATTTTTCTCATACACATCATACCCTAAAAAAATCCTAGGGATCCCTTTTTATAGTTTTAGAAAACTCCCTTCTGCATCCCAGTTGCGAAAAGACTTGCAACACGAAATCCGCGCAAAATCGCGGAATGAATCTGTGTAACCACGACAGGTCGTATCGAGTCCAAGACCGGTCGTGAGCCACCTACGACCGGTCGTGGACTACCTACGACTGGTCAAGCACCCTGGAGAAATATTATCCAAAGTTGTTGGACTTTGAGTCGTGCAAAGGCTCGTATGACTGGTCGAGCGCCACCCACGACCGGTCGTGGACCACCTACGACCGGTCGAGAAGCGCGGTGAATTACTCCGATTTTTTCATCTGCTGCACTGTCTCTCCCCTGAACTGAGGAGGAAAACCCCATCAACTAGATGTAAAATTCTATTTCAATTTTATTACTATTATTATTATTTTTTATTTTTGTGCTTTCATGTGATTTGTTCTTGAGGAGAAGATCGTGTGCACCGACAGTTAGTGGACACCCTCTATCAGTACAAATAAGTATCCTGACACACTTGAAATGGATTTTGAAAATCCCATTTTAGAATATGAAAGATAGCATTTTAGTATACATGTTGAATTCCTGCTCACCTTGTCTGGGCAATGAGAGCTGTGAAGTTGGGCATTGCCCCTTTATTCTTTATCAGATTTATCTTTGATTTGTAATCATTGCCTGTATAGCCACTGTTGCTTTTATTCACATTGATCTTTTAAGCTGCCTTTGGATGCACAATCAAATTGAAATGCAAACATTCTGTTTAAATGTTTCCTAGTATACATAATAAAGAATTTCTCTTAAAATTTGGAGACAGATCCTCTATATGTATGTGAAGAAAGGGAATTTCTATGTGATTGATTATCTCCACTTCAATAGACTAGTAAATAGTAATTCGATTAAACCGTGCATCCAAATGCATCCTTGAATTTTTGAGTGGCTAACCCTGCCAATGTTCATGTTTTGTCCTTCCTTTTTTTTTTTTTTTTTTCCTCCTCTTGGTTTCTAGTTTGTTGGGGTCTTGAATTCCAAGAAAGCGAAATTCCGTGAGCTCCGAGATCAATTTTCAAAACTCAAAAATAGTGGGAAATTGCTGCAAGAAGAGGAAGTCCACTGACAGAACCGAGATATACAATGAAGAAGCAATGATGTGGAAAGCAAGGAACAACCTGTGAAGAAGGATCCTCCCCGCACTTCAAAGAACACTACAATGATGACGTCAAAGGGTCAAAAGAGAAAAATGTGCTTATAGCAAAATCCGACACGGATGTTTTTGTTGTTGTATCAGTGTTTATAGAGAAGTTATTGTTACAAATGCAAGTCAAAATCACATAGGCATTTAAGTAGAGACCTTCAAAATCCCATAGGCATTTAAGTAGAGACCTTCAAAACCCAATATCTCTTTTGAATGTGGCCCATCACTGACGAATTTTTAAGGGACTTTGAATGTCCTGTTTTGAATACAAGGGATTGGAGAGAGGCTGTTGAACTCAACATCAAATAAAATTTTAAAATGACGGGAAGATCCTAACCATCTGTCTTGCAGTAAAAGAAGTATCAGGGGCGTTTGGAAGGTTGAGTTTGGAGTATCCGAACCAAAGATTTTGTATGCCTGAGATTTTCATTCTGTCAGTTGTGTTTGGCAGTTAGGATTTTCAATATATGGAATCTAGAAATTGTGTTTGGATGCTGGTGAAGCTGTCAAGACGAGATGCTGCTGCTTTCCTTAAAGAAGCATTATATTCGTGTGCGTGCGCACATGCGTGTGCAATCCATCGATTTTGTAATCTAGCTTTCAGAGAGGAGTTGAAACGTGAGCTTTACCTCAGATTTCGAATCACCCAAATTCCTGGGTGCCAAACACTATTTTGGTTTGGAATTGGATTCCAAATTCGAAAAGACTGAATATTCAAGCTGTCAGACGACCCCTTGTGATCATCAGTTTTGTATGACTTTTGTGTTAGTTTGTTGATTTCAAGGGGTGAACGTTCTGACAATCAGTTTGGTTAGAGGATTACCACAGCAATGTAATGGAAGAGCACAATGAGTAATGGAAAAGCAATGTGGATCCTTGCTCTTGCTCCGGTGGTAGACTCTTAGGACTTTCAACACCCAGTGAAGGGTTCGAGTATCCATAGGTGGTGAAATCCCACTACAGTGTGAGTGTGTCGGGGTTTGTGTGCGTGTGTAAAAAAAAAAAGTTCTTTTAGCTGTCTCTTGAAAACATTTGCATTTGACCATGGATTAATTGTAATGATGGCACTTTTTCATTACTTTAATGTTGTGGCATGGACCATATACGAATGGCTCGGCTCATCAGATAGATGGCTCTCGGTCATCGAACCATGGCCAATTCTGCAAATTAAGGAGTTAAAACACACTGCTTTCTTGTGAGGAATGTGACATGGAGATATGGGGCCCAACTGAATTTCCATCAGGGCATGATCTGATTGTGCTCGAATGATCCCCTACCAAACAGACCATTTGATCCATTTATCCACGTGGGTTTAAAACCTTTTGAGGATTTATGCCATGCATCTATCTGAAATGTTGGACTTTGAAGGTCCTTGTTATGTTACTCGACATACGCATTATGATCCAGTCCGTCCATATGGTGGATGGTACCGATCATCAAAAAATGTGCAGCAGTCATCACATCATGTTGGAAACTCTGGGAGTCAGGAGTGCAATCCAGCTAGCAGTATATTTTCATCTCCCAACTGCAGTGGGCCCCACAGGGTTGATGGCTGTCTTGGTCACTTTTTAAATTATTGTAAGTGGACCATTGTTTATGTACCTAAACATGAAGATTTTCAGGGCATTTTGATATTTATCCTTTCACGTGGGTCAATCCAACATCATGCCTTGTCAGGTCGTACTTAAAGAAAATCATCGTCAGCTTCTTCTGAGAAAATTATGCACATTGAATGAGTTTTGTAAAGGTCATCAAGTAAAGTCGCTACTTGAGAAAATCACCAGCAGATTCCTTTTAAGTAAAAAATAAAATAAAATTGCAATATATAATGGAATTACTGATCAGTGAGGATAGCCGAGAGGATGTTATGGTCATCCCCATAGTTGGTACGAGGGGCCTTGGGAAGACCAAACTTGCTCAATTGGCTTACAATGATGAGACGGCAGCATAGCATTTCAAGCCAAGAATGTGGGTTTGCGTATCAGGTGATTTCAATGCAAAGAGGCTAACAAAAGTAATTTTAGACTCTATTACCAATAGTAATTGGGATCTTGAAAATTTAAATTTCCTACAATGTCACCTCCGAGAGAAGATGAGTGGGAAGAAGTTTTTACTTGTGTTGGATGATGTATGGAATGAAAATCCCGAGAACTGAGATTGGTTGAAACCGTTTCTCAAAGGAGGTGATAGGGGTAGTAAGATCATAGTAACGACCTGTAGTGAAAAAGTTGCTTCAATCATGGTCACTCGTGCGAGGGTGTCCTTTTGGCAGCAAAGATGCTTAGAAGCATGATGTGCTTTAAAGCAGAGGAAAGCAAGTGGTTGCTTGTCAAAGAAAGTGAAATTTGGAATAAACTGTTGGAGGGTGATTGTATAAAATGTTAGACAGGAAACATGCCTTGTATAGCTAATTTCCATGTATCGATAGATGATTCTGTTTTTATCATTTACCTTGTATAGATGATTGTAGATCTCTATATATTCAACCCTTTAAGGTTGTCTCAAATACAACAAACCAAAGGAGGATTGTCTTCTCTTTGTTTACATGGTATCAGAGCTACACCGATCTCTAGCAATCCAACCCTGTTCCACCATCTTCAGCTGCACATCCTGATCCGGCACCTCCTTCATCACCGGCACCACCTCCTGACAGATCCGGTCTCTCCTGCGTCAACAAACCCCTGCGGCACCACCTCCTGACAGATCCGGCCTCTCCTGCATCAACAAACCCCTGCGGCACCACCTCCTGACAGATCCGGCCCCTCCTGCGTCAGCAAACCCTATTCCGGCACCACCCCCTGCGCCCCTGCTGCATCACCCAGCCCCCTCCGACCACCCTTGCTGTGTCAACCAACCCCGTCCGCCCACCCCCAGCTCCATCCGATAACCCCCTAGCCTCATTATGTGGATATGAGAATCTTAGATGCCTAATTTTCTCTGTTTAATGTGGACTATTGGCCCATTTTTTTCACCACCCTTTTGCTTGAAGGCTTTTACTTGGAAGGGCAGGATTGTCTAATTGATGTGATATTTATACAGTTGCATGTCAAACATAGGATCAAGCATGGATGTTTTTCATGGCTTGTGAGTTCATCAGCTGCTAGGCTTCCCTAATTTGTTTCAGGAAGCCATGGTCACTTGCTTTTTGCAGCTGTATCCTTTTGTTGAGTTAGAAATGTATAAATGAATGTCTACTAGAAGAAGAGGTCGTATTTATTTAAGAAAGCATGTAAAATGGATATGTAGACTAACTGTTATGCTTGTTACAAGTAATGATATGGGTTTTATGAGCTATATTTATGTTACGAAATTTATCGGCGATTATATTCATCTCTCTGTTTAACCTTCTCTTCGTACTTGTACTTTGGAATGTGTCTATGCCGAACAGCTCTGATAAGAATAGAAAGTTTGGGGGGCAAATGCCGGATTACAGGTTTCAAGAATTTAAGGGATCCTAGATCACGCCTCAATCCCAATTTTGGCAGGCCCGTGCCCTCCATGTCAGATTTATACCATCCTAAATCAAGTAATCTAACACAAGTATTGATAACCACTGTTCGAAATCAGCAATATCATCGGTATCGCAGGCCAAAAGCCCTGGGAGTCTCTTTCTTTCTTTCTTTCTTTTTCCTTTTTTTCCAAATATCACCAATATATCGATGAAATTCCACTATTGTATGGCCGGGCAATAATATTATTGCCAAAATATTACTGAAAGCACTTTGTAATTTCTCCTATATATTGCCTCTATCAATGATATTATTGCATGTACAAGGGAGAGGGTGCATAAATAGGAAAAAATTGGAAAAAAAAAACACTCAAAAAATAGAAAATTTATTTATTTGTTTTGAAAATTTTATGTGATTTGGTTGGGAAGTGGATTTCAACCACTTTTGAATTTGGTGAATCAAATTCCTCATTTTGGGGGGAAATTGACAGGGGAAAAATTGCTTAAATATTGTGAAAATCAGAAATATATATATATACATATATATGTGTATATATATACATATATATGTGTATATATATATATATATATGTGTGTGTGTGTGTGTGTGTGTGTGTGTGTGTGTGTGTGTGTGTATAGATAGATAGATAGAGAGAGAGAGAGAGAGAGAGAGAGAGAGAGAGAGAGAGAGAGAGAGAGAGAGAGAGAGAGAGAGAGAGAGAGAGAGAGAGAGAGAGAGAGAGAGAGAGAAATATTTTAATTTTTTAAAAAACATTTGTGGGGATAAAGTTCGAGACTGAATTTCAACTATTCGTCTTTAATTTTTGTGAATCAAATCCCTCATTTTTTGAGAAAATTGAGAACGAGAAAAAAGTGTGTAGATACTGCAAAAATCAGAAAAAATAAAAATAAAAATTTCTTTACAAAAAAGGTTCCTTATTTTTAAAAAAATATTTTTCAGGATCTGATTGAGTGGATTTTGGTCGCTTCTCTTCAATGTTGAGGAGTAAAATCCATCATTAGCCTATCAGAATTGAAATTCGAAGGTAACCAAACTAGCCATAAGAATCCGTAGTAATGTCCAACAGATCCCATCTATTAGAATTGAACCATTATATATACTCGATCCAATGAAAAGTCTTTGCTGTTTGATATTTTGATATTCAGGACAGGAAAACAGGTATCTGAACCATCAGACATAGATCACCTACTTGGGAGCTAATCTTATTTCGAAATTCTATTATTCCAATTGGATATGAACCCATCATGAGCTAATCCTGTCAACTGCATTTCTATTATTTTTGGGGACATCAGACTATAAACTGAGAACTTCACTATGAGTGAAATATGAAGTGGAATTGGTGCACCTTTTATTGGAGAAAGCACATGGCTTGCAAAATGTGATGTGTGTCACTCCAATGCTCTCACATCTTTTCATCGGAAATAATATTGTAAACAATACATCCATACAAGTGCAGTTGAAGAGGTGGCAGAGGCCATCAATCTGTATCTTGAAGAGCTGATGCTAATCCCAGTAGCAGCAAAGGCTAGTTAATAAACAACAAAGGCCGTGTTTGGTAGATGTGTAGAGATCTTCATATCTAATACATGATCATTAACAGTGAATGTTTGTTTGAGTAGAGGAAGAAGCAGAGTTTGTATTTCTTTTAAAATGCACATTAAGCAGCTACCTAAGTCTAAGTCTGTAATAGTACTAAAATGACTATCATTTAGGGAGAGCTTCCTGTTTTGTTTGAATATGAGCAGTCTAAAAGTATCCTGCATGGTCTGCACATTGATTGATTGACCCACAATAATACCTACTGCTTCTCCCAATTTGACCAGGTCGCCATGAGTAGGACTCCAACCATAACATAATCGACAGATCCAAGATATACTCCTGCAAATGCATCATAGGGACTTCGAATATATATTGATTTTGCTATCAAAATGGTTATGAATTGATTGAGAAGTCCAATCCTTATATCTTGATTTCAAGGTTATGAAAGTAATAGCATTGGCAGCTTCTTGATGCTTTCCATGCACTTCAAAAAAAAATAAAAATAAAAAAATCTCTCTGGTGACTCATTTTTCTCCCATTTGATGGAAAATAGAATATAGGCCACAGTTTCATTGTTTTCCATTCCGCATTATCACGATTTTCATTTGTTGGGCATTTCGACAATACCAAGAAAAGGTGGCAGAAGCATTTCTCTCTACTTTTGGATCAGCACGGAGAGAAATGCAGATGCAAATAAAAGTAGAGATTATCTTTGCTGCAACTGATGGCCTTCCGCCTGTTGCTTAGTCCATTCATGGATGGAGCCCATTTGGTTGCATTATAAGATGATCAAGACCACCCACACGCTCACCCAAAAAATAAAAAATAAAAAACACGCAGACGGGAGAATCCTAGCTACCCGATATTTTCTGTTGAATGTCGACTTCGGGCCCATTTTTATCATTATCCGTTCATTTGAAGACCATTACTTGGACACATAGGATCATCCAATGGCCCTGATATTTATACAATTTCCCATCAACCACAGGGTTCATGAAATTGACGGATCAGTTAGTCCACTCATGAGCCACATGGCCTAATCAAGCAAGAGGGTGGGCTCCAAATAGAAAATGGACCAATAGACCTCTTAAAATCTATGCCAAGGGGCCATTTTTAGCACTATCCCTTTTTGTTGCATGCATGAATGTTTGTTTGAGTAGAGTTAAAAGCAGAGGTCTAATATAATTGAGAATGCATATGAAGCAGCTACCTAAGTCTCTAGTATTTATGCTTCTTACAAGTAATCAAAAAGGTTAGTTTTTTGTGCAATACTTTTATGTTCAAGGAATCTATCTGCATTGTATTTACTGTTTGGTTGGTTATCTCTCTGTTTACTCAGAATTCACCAATGCCAAACAGCTGGGGCAGGCATACCAAGTTTGGTTGGCCATTGCCAAAACATCTGGTTTCAAGAATTTAGGGGATCCTGCGAAATCAGGATCAAGGATTAAACCTTAATACCAATTTTGGCAGGCCCTATTCCTCCACGTCATATTTGTATATGTAGAGCAGCAATTTTCTGCATAACCATAGATCATTTTTATTTTTTTTCTCTGAAACCTTGAATAATTGTGATTAAGGGGTTAAAATGCTGCTTTCTTGTGCTAGAAATATGGGGCTCACTTGAATTGCCATCAGGGCATGATACCGATCGTGACCCAGATGATCCCCTACCCAAACAGACCATTTGATCCATTTACACGTGTGTTTAACATTATGATTTATGCCATGCATCTATCGGAAATGTTGTAACTTGCAAGATGATCCAGTCCGTCCAACTTTTGGACCACACCGATCAGAAAAAGAGAGAGTGACATAGTCATCATCTGATGTCTGAAATTCTGGGAGTCAAGAGGTGTGGTGCCATCGAGCTAGAAAGATACTTTCATCTCCCAACTGCATGGACCCGATAGGGTTAATGACTATCTGGATCACTTTAAATAGTTATATGGTGAAGAATATATTACAATTGCTTAAAATGGAACATATATAGGCAATAATAGAGGATAATCTTGTATGTGATTTTACTCATCTTACTTGTATGTGATCCTTCTCCTTTCCCTTTGAAAATCTCTAGTTTGTTGTGGGTGTTAGCATGGAGATAGAAAAGGAGTATGATTGCCCATTTATATTGAAGAGGGGCTGCATATCAGATTGTTAGGATTTTTTGATTATTGAGGCTTTGGGCTGTGGCCCATCTATGGGAGGGCACATGAGATGAAGCATACATGTCACTGGTGGTTCCTTAATTTGTCTCATCACCAAATCCATGGCACAAAAACCAAACCAGATGCCCCCATTAGGGGACGTTTGGGTTGTAGGTTACTTAACATAAGTTACTTATGCTTCAAGTGGATTATCTTAGTTTCTACTTATTAAGCATATATGTATGTTTGGTAAACAACACATTTATCAGCTTCTCCTCTCTTTCGTCTCTAGCTTATGAAAAGTAGAAAGTTAAAAAAAATAACTAAAGTGATTAAGTAATAGAATACCTTGAATCCACAAAAGAATCTCGAATCCATGATAAGAAATAGAATTTCTAAGAAATTTTAATTGATAGATAGATAATTATATATATATATAATGAGTTTAACACGTTTAAATAACTCAAAACATATCCTAAAATCGTAATCAAGAGTCCTAATCAAATAAGAAAACAATTTCAAAAAAATATACAAATTTCTTCTGCCCATCGACATATCGTCAACCTATCATCTCAATAGGTCGAAACAACCAAAAGAGTCTAAAGATTTAAAACAAGAAATTCTGTGATTTTCAACCTGTCGACCCATTCTATCAACCTGTCAACCCAATTTATCAACCTATCGAACTAGATTTCAACCTGTTGACAAGATCTCTTGACCTATCTAAATTGGCAAAAATCAGCCAGCAAGCAATATGGAACAATATTTTGACTTGTCAAACAGTATTTCGACCTGTTAAATTAACAGAAATCAGCCATCAAGCAATCTGGAATTTTAGGTGAAATTTCGACCTGTCACTACACCAAAATTCATATTGCAACCGTTCCTTAACCTTTTTGGAACAATTTTCAACCATTGTTAAATAAGGTATTGCAAAAAAATAGGGACAGTTGGAAATCGTCGTAAATTTTCAATTTTGGAACGGTTTTCAATCATTCCTAAAATAGGGCGTCGCAAAAAATTAGGGACAGTTGAAAACCGTCGCAGATTTTCAATTTCAGCACAATTCTAATCCCTTTATTTTTGAGAATGGTATTTTTCTTATTTAGTAATGGTTTTGAACCCCTATTAAGGAAGGGCCGGTAAAAGTAGTGCGTAGAAGCCAGTAAAATTTTTTTTTTTTTTTCGATTGGTACCTATATTTTAAAAAAAATAATTTGAAACCTAAAGAACGTTGCAGTGCAATTAAAAATGACCACAAATCCTATCTTAGTAATGTAATCAGGAATCCAAAGATTTGTTTTAGAAACCAAGTTTTAGAGATTGAATATATAGACAGTACTAAAGACGTTGCTTTCTTGCTATGATGCATGAAGAAGGAAATTTAAACTTGAGATCTACCAACATCACCTTCTACATAGATTTGCACCCCTCCCTCAATTCTTTCTAGCAACAATGAAATGTGAAGTGAAAAAAAAAAAAGAACTAGATCTAAGAGTCACATTTCAATTCATCCAAAGATCAAACAAATAAAACCCAATTTAACTTGGAAAAAAACCCAATTCGGATCAGAAAGAAACAGATGCAACCAAATCATAGATTGGCGAGAAACCGATAAATATGGACAAACCCAATTGAATAACCAAACTGACAAATGCTAAAATACCATGAACCAAGTACTAGATTCAGCACGGGGGAGAAATTTGAATTTAAAATCTTAAACCATTACCTTATATGAATTTTCTCCCTCCCTCTATTCTTCCCAATAACAAGTGAATGAGAAGGAAAAAAATAGTAGATCTCATAATCTCTAGCCTGCTCAGTTTGAGCCATCTTTTGAAACCTGCATAAGAGTAACAACCTGCGTTTAAGGCCTACAACAATTAATATTGAAAAAAAAAAAAAAGAATCATATTTCAAGTACAAGACGTAAAGATATGAAATTCTAGCCATAGGTCACCCTTGAAAGCTGTTTTAGCGACTGCTGCATAAAACCTGTCCATAAATTCTAGCCATATTCAAGTCCAAGTGCATCATCGTGACATTGTGTACATCCAGTAAATGTTGGAAATTACACAAGACCAATTTTAACTTACATCCCTAGAGTCATTACTGTCAAGACACCTGAAACATCAGCCCCATCTTGAGCCTAGCAGAAAAACATGGTAGACATTTTAAGAAGTGGTGAGGATAAAAAATGAATAGTACAATAGGTGCCACCGTTACATCAAATCCATCATATTTTACTATTCTTTTTCCATTGATATGGTATTTGGCATGAAAACAAGCGAAAAGAAAGAAAATTATGCATTCTGCTGAACAACACGACAATTTGCTGCCTTAAAATTAATTTTTTTTTTTTTTTTTTTTTTAAAAAAAAAACATGAAATCATACAAACTAACATAAAAGCATTATCACAAGACAATTTAGAAACCTGTAGCCAAAACCCAAAAGCTGAAATATATAGGAGTTGGCCTATGTATAAAACTTGGAATTCAGGTGCACTAAGAGAATATATGATCTTCATTTAGGAATAGATTCAAGTAGGAAGTAACCTATCATAGAAAACCAATTAACTGCAGCCTAGTAAAAACAGATGGACTAATAATTCAAGAAAGAGAATAATGATTAAGAATGAAAAAGGTCTTGTGCAAATATTAGACAGGAATAGAACGTCCTAGCTTTATTTTTATTTTTTCCTGCTTCTCTCACTGTCACTAGTGTTATGTCTCCCTTTTACTCCACTGTGTATCCACCAACCTGACACAATTACACTTTCCTATCACCATTTTCACTTCACAACACCATACTTTTTAACTAATAAATTTTTATTTTTATATTTATTTATTTATTATTATTTTTTTAAAGAGAGAAAAAGAGAGACCATGTTGACCTCAAACGGGAGTTACATTGCTACAATGTCCAGCTTAAAGGACTGATACTACAAGAAAACTAAACCGCCGCCAAAGCCTTTGCCTGTGGTTTGCCAACTGCTGGTGAAACCTCGGTCGGTAAAGGTTTTACCTGCAGTTGTACTCCCTATACTGGCGGTTGTGCAAGTCGCCGCTGCACGGGGGCTTTACTGGCGGTTGTGCAGGCCGCCGCTGCATGGGAGATTTACCGACACTTTGCACGGTAAGGTCGTGGTATGTGAATTTTTTACTCTTGATCCATGTGGGACTGATTTAACTTTACTAACACTTCAATTAACATTTAAGCTCCTAATTCATATGCATTTGTAAACGCATCTATAATTATGATTTGATTTTTTTTCCCTATGCCTTAAGCTCTCTTTTCCATTGCCTATGGAAGCTTCATGTTGGCTACAGTTTCAGAAGTATAGGCTTATTAGATTGCAAACATTCAGTTTATAGTAATATTTTTTAAAAAAAAAAAAAAAAAAAAAGAAGAAGAGAGGAAATGACACAAAATAGATGCCTGACTCTATAGTGAGTCCCATTTTATGAGTTCGTTCTGCCTCTCCAACTCATAAAATGATGGACCTTATCATTGACCCTTTTGGTCAAGGCCCACTTGATTTCACATTTCTGAGGAAGTGGATTGTGCCTAGTGATTGTTTTCCTATAAAAAAAATACATGCCTATGTGGCCCTTTCACATGCATCGAGCTGCCGCGAATAATATTTACAATAATAAATCAAATAGTTTCAAAAAAAAATAAAAATAAACAAATAAAATGCATCGATCTATAGATCCCATTCATCCATGCCTAAAACCTGCAAAACAAAATAGCGAAAAGAAATTAATTGGTATTCAAAATCTGCACAAAAAGCAAAAAAATAGAGTCCATAGCCCAACATCAAGCAGTAGCTTGTTTCCTGAAGCATCCTCTTGGTCCATTGAATGGATGCTTTCGGCAACAAGCTCCTGTCCTGCACCTTCAGCTACAACAATAACCATGAGTCCATTCTCTTTGAGTTTTTTTTTCCATGTACTCGAAAAGCCCACCTGGTCCTTCCAGATAAAAGGGTGACTCTGGAATCAAGCAACAGTCCTTAGGAAAATGGCAATGACAATTTTCCTTAGCATGTTAAAATACAAATAATGAAGATCTAAACCACGAGTTGAAAACTTTCAGTTATGCAATTTAAAATGAAATGGCGCCATGGCAGAAAAAGAAGATATGATAATGCAAGATGACCAATGATAATACATACCACATCTCGACTGGCAAGAGTAGCATACATTGCAATGAACCTGCAAGCAACAAAATGAAATTGAAAATTACAATGGACATACATTTTGCTTTACCAATCCATAGAAACAAAGAGGTAATCTGAAATTTGAAAGTTCTCCAGACATACATCTGAAATTCAAAATTGTAACCAAGGGCACAAGCTCGGCAATATTGTTCAATATTAGTCAAACTTATAAATTAATGATTTCCTTAAAACTAATATCATAAGTTTCAGGATATAAGTGTGAATATTCTTTAATTTTTCATATAAGTAGACAATCCAAGGTAATGAATTTCAAGTTTCCAAGCACATTTCTAGAATCTGCTGAATTTTATTCCCAGTTTCCAGACATAACCAACAGATTCAATTTCTCGGAGAATTTGTTTCCTAGAAATAAATTCTTTAGTAATTTCTAAATTCTAGGTTGCCAAATGACCCCTAAAACATAGCTAGCACAATTTGTGATGTACATGAAAAAAAAGAAAGACTATATATAGAAGCTAGTACTTTATCTGTGTTCATAGGTGGTCCCCACCATGCAGTCTCTTTACCAAAATCAAGATGATGTGTGTTGTGGCAACATTTGATTGAAAAATCAAAGCTCAGTGTTCGATCTAGTTGTAGTTGGAGCAGATTGGTACAAGTCAATCTGCATCAACATCAAAAGGATTTTACTTGGACTATCATTGGAGACATGGGCGAGAGAGGGGCAGAAGAAGAAGAAAAAAGAATGAAAAAAGAAAGAAAGAAAAGCCATATTACAATAAAAAAGGAGCTTCGCTGAGCCTACACACATCTGAATGGTCGCATAAAGGTACAAGATCGGACCATCTATCACAAGGGTCCCATTATGCTGACGTTCACAGTAAAAGAATCAGGTCAATCCAATAATGAAGTGAGCCACAGATCATGAAACAGATATATGGCTTTAAAAAATCAATTGACAATATAAATAATCTAGAACATTCTATATTAGTAAAGACGATGGGGCAACTTACATCTCGCAAGACAAAAAACCAACATAAGCAATCATGTCCTAAACAACATGCCTTACTGTTTATGTTAAACAACATGAAAGCAACAACAAATCCCCAAAGTGGTGCACTGCAATGCAGTCAACATAACAAGCATGTTAGCTGGGAACAGTATCAAGAAAACCTCATTGCATAATAAATACAGACAAGGAATGCGAAGTGCAATCTCTCACATGCGGTGGATGCCACATTCTTGAGAGAGACACCTGAAATATTGATGATGTTTTCTGAAGTTAAACAAAGGAAGACATTCAAGTGCAAAATCCAAGACAGCAAAAACTTGAAAAGAAATCCTAGCAGCTGATCCAGCGAAGACAAAGAAGCAAGCTGAGAAGAATGCAGCAATGGCTTCATGGTCTTCTTTGAAACAATTGCCAAACTTGGGTTCTTTGTCTCAATCAAACAGAGACTGAGAGCAAGGCTTTTCATACATACATAAGCAACAGAAATTACACAATTTTATGAAAATAGTGGAAACTACTCTCAACAGAATCAACATGGCCACAAGCTCGGCAATCTCATTTGCAAGAAACAAAACTGAGAATTTTTTCAGTTTCGGCAAAATGGTATTTTCAGGACAATTATGGTCTATAAATTATCTCCTCGTATTGACAAAACGCCATTGAACAAGAAGTAATGAAAAAAAGAATGCAGAGGTTTAGAGCATAATACCTGTTATGGGAAGATCCGAGCCCAGTATTCCGAGCCGACCCAGCGCCATTACATCTGAGGCACGACCCATTTAATCTGATCTCGGCGTTGACACAACGACCCGTCTTAGAGCAAGGTTCAGCTCGGAGGGGTCGGGTCACATCCGACCGGACAACAGATCATTCGCCAGCCGCGACTCTTGCCCGACCACATCAGCTCGGACTGGACGGGTCGGGTCGGATGCCGAGGCTATAGTCGAACAGGCTGAGCCGAGCCGAGCCGAGTCAACGTTCAGAGGCGCATATCCCACTCGCCAAACATGGAAACTTCCATAACCAAATGTGACCGATAACTTCGTTCGCAGATACGCATAATCCGCCGGATACGCTACACGATCGATAGATTGAGGACGGTATCTCCACGATCCGGGAATCTCCCTGATCGTGCCGAGATTATCGGATCCGGCCCATCGCACAGGCAAATATAAATAACACATCACGCCCATATCTACAGGTACGTGAAATCGAGCTCTCCCCTCTAATCTCTACTTGACCCAGATTCCCTTGTCCTGACTTAGGCATGGGAGGGTCCCCCAGCCTAGCCAGGGTCACCTTTGCCCGTTTTCTTGGTGAAGGTTTCAGGGACAATACGCAGAAGGTGACGCGGAGAGGGGGCTGACCAGATTTTGTCATCAACATTTTTTGGCGCCGTCTGTGGGAACCTGAAACTAAAAGTCAGGTTCTCGTTTTCCCAAGCATTGGCAAGGAAGAAGAAAGCTGCAGTGGTGCAGCCGCAACCTAATCAACAGACTCGGTCTTCATCATCACTTCATGCCGAGTCTGCACCAGGGCCTTCCCAGCGTTCGCGCAATCGGTCGAGTAAGTATCGGGCCATGCAGAACGAGATCCAGGCCCTGCGTGATGAGATAAACCGAATGAAACAACAGAGAGAGCCAGAGCCACGCCCGGCTCAGGAACAACCCGTTCTCGAGCCGGTGGGGTTGTTCATGGAAACTCACTCCGTGTCAAGGAGTGCGAGACCTGAAGCCCCCCGACTCTCAGGGGTGCCGCATCCAAGTCAAAATCCTCATGAGGTACAAACCGAGGTATCTGC
The DNA here is from genome assembly GCA_037074715.1 of Magnolia kwangsiensis. NCBI lineage: Eukaryota > Viridiplantae > Streptophyta > Magnoliopsida > Magnoliales > Magnoliaceae > Magnolia > Magnolia kwangsiensis. The sequence continues at coordinate 80,210,216 of CM073586.1, read as the reverse complement.
GCGGAACGCCACCACTCGGGCCCCCACAACCATCCATTCGGCCACTTCCGCCCTGCCGCCCAGGGACCTCTGACATCAGTTAGAACGGAGGAGGGAAAGGAGAACGCCAGAGATTGTGGATGCCCCAGAGGTCGTTGCCGAAAATAAGGATCCCTGGGAAGCACGCTTTGCGGAGCTGAAAGACCAGTTTCTGACGCTAGAAAAGAAGCAACAACAGTCGACGGTTCCAGCCACGATCCAAGCCATGATGGAAGAGACCGAACCTCCCTTCACTCCTGTCATCATGGCTGAAGTGATGTCGAAGAGGTTTCAGATGCCTCCAGTCATCCAATATTCAGGATCCGGGGACCCATCAGAACACCTGGAGTCCTACCGATCATGGATGTAGATCCAGACTGCAACGGACGCAATGATGTGTAGGGGGTTTTCCATCACCCTCACAGGATCCGCTCGGATGTGGTATCGCCAGCTCAAGCCAAACACCGTGAGATCCTTCGCAGAACTAAGCTGACTATTCCTTACACAGTTCATAAGTGGTAAGAGAAGTCAGAAACCTAACACCCACCTACTTACCATCAAGTAGGCTCCGAAGGAGTCATTAAAAGACTACATCGCTCGTTTCAATGAAGAGGCATTGCATGTCGAAGATTATAATGACAAGATGGCTCTTGCCGTCATCCTGAGCGGACTGAAGGAAGGAAAGTTTGCCTTCTCCATCGGTAAAAATCCTCCAAAAATGCGAACGAACTTCATGACGAAGGCTTGAAAGTATACCAATGCCGAGGAGTTCACTAATGCCCGTAAAGGTATGCAAGTGTCCGACTCGACGAACAAAAGGAAGAGATCTAGGAACGAAGACTCCCAGCTGCCTGGCAAAGGTGCGGTTCCCGTGATCGTCGACCGAGCCGCAGGCCGGAAGGAAAATTTCGTTCCTATATCCCACTTAATACATCTGCCGAGCAAATTCTACTGGATATCTGAGGAGACAAATTACTTAATTGGCCGGTCTGCATGAGGGCTAACCCAGAGCACTGGGACAAGCAAAAATTTTACCGTTTCCACAGGGACCATGGTTACAACACGGATGACTGCGTGGATCTGAAAGACGAGATTGAGTCCCTCATCCGCAAGGGACATCTACGTCGTTACGCAAAAAAAGAGAAGTCCGCTCGGAGAGAGGAACAACCACGAGAACAGCTGAGCAACCCCCCAGAAGAATTCTCTGAAATTTGCACCATCTTCGGGGGTTCAGCTGGGGGAGGGGATTCAAACAGGGCTCGAAAAGCCCATTCCCGGAGATCCAAGCCGGAACACCACGTTCACCTGACAGAACGTCCCAGTAAAGAACTCTGAGTCGCTCCGTGCAGCCTGACTTTCACGGAAGATGATGCGCGTGGGATCCAGCATCCGCACGATGACGCGCTAGTGGTTACCATGACCATAGCGAATCACAAGGTGTACCGCATCCTGGTTGACACCGGGAGTTCGGCTGATGTCATGTATTCCGAAGCGTTCGAAAAGATGAGAATTCCACGGTCCCGACTCCGACCCTTGAAGACTCCCTTACACGGCTTTGCCGGAGAGAGAGTAATCTCCGAAGGAGCTATCTCCCTCCTAGTAACAGCGGGAGAAGGACAACATCAAGTCACACTTCTGGTGGACTTTTTAGTTGTCAATGTTCCATATGTCCACAACGTGATCCTGGGCCGACCCTCCCTCAATGCAATGAGAGCATTCGTCTCGACGTACTATCTGATGATGAAGTTCCCAGCCAAAGGCACGATTGGTTATCTCCGAGGTGATCAACGCGAGGCTCGGAGGTGTTATGTGATAGTCGTGAGAAAAGGAGCTGCCAAACAAATGCTCGTAGTGGACGCCTTGGACCCTCGAGGATCGACGGAAAGCTCCTCAGTCGAAGATCTGGTAAGACTACCGCTCGATGAATCAGACTCGAGCAAAACTATTCAGCTCGGATCATCTCTGAATCCTGAGCGGAGGAATGAATTGTTGGTCTTCTTGAAGCAACACCGAGACATCTTCGCATGGTCGCATGCAGATATGCCTGGGATCTCACCTGATGTGCTGGTCCATAGGCTGAACGTGGACCCAGATCACCGGCCGGTTAAGCAAAAAAGGAGACCGTTTGATGCCGAAAGATATGAAGCCATTGCCGAAGAGGTCTTAGTCCTACTCGATGCGGGTTTCATAAAAGAAGTGTACTATCCAGACTGGATAGCGAATGTGGTTCTCGTCAGAAAATCTAATGGGAAGTGGCGGGTCTGTGTAGACTACTCCGATCTGAATAAAGCGTGTCCCAAAGACAGCTTCCCGTTACTTGGGATCGACCAACTAGTGGACAGTACGGCCGGACATGAGTTACTCTCGTTTCTGGACGCTTATTCCGGGTATAACCAGATCGCTATGCATCCCCCAGATAGGCAGAAGACTACCTTTGTCACGGACAGAGGGCTCTATTGTTACCGGGTCATGCCATTTGGCCTGAAAAATGCTGGGGCAGCATATCAGAGGCTGGTGAATCAGATGTTTGCAAGCCAGATTGGGCGCACCATGGAAGTGTACGTGGATGACATGTTAGTGAAAAGTACCCAAGCCTCAAACCACCTTGCCTACCTCGGAGAAATATTCGGCGTCCTCCGAGAATATCAGATGAAATTGAATCCCGTTAAGTGTGCATTCGGGGTCGAGTCAGGGAAGTTCCTTGGCTTTCAAGTCAGTCAGTGAGGCATCGAGGCCAATCCCGATAAGATCAAGGCCCTCCTTGACATGAACTCGCCTCGGACTCTCAAGGAGATACAGTGTCTCACGGGAAGAGTTGCCGCCCTCGGACGCTTCATATCTAGGGCTACAGACAAATGCCTTCCCTTCTTCCAGCAGCTGAAGGGCCATAAGAAGGTAGAGTGGACGCCAGAGTGTGAGCATGCCTTTCAGCAATTAAAACAGTATTTGGGTTCGCCGCCTCTATTGACTAAGCCTGAAGAAGGGGAGCCTTTGTTCCTCTACCTCGCCGTCTCGGCCTCATCTGTCAGTTCGGCTCTGATCAGAGAAGTCGGAAGCAAGCAGTACCCCATGTACTAGGTAAGCAAGGCCATGGTACCAGCTGAAACAAGGTACCAGTCCTTGAAAAAACTGGCGCTCAGCCTCGTCGTCTCGGCCAGAAGACTACGACCGTATTTTCAGGCCCACTCCATAGTTGTGCTTACAGACTCTCCTCTAAGACAAGTCCTCCAGAGACCCGAAGTGTCAAGTCGGATGACCAAGTGGGCTGTAGAGCTCGGAGAGTTTGACATTTAATTTCGCCCCAGGACGCACTCAAGGGTCAAGCTGTAGCTGACTTTATCGCCAAGTTCACAACTTCGGATGAGGAGCAAGTCAGAAAGGAAGTCGAAACGACACCGCCCGTCCCGTTGAGTAATCAAGAGCCAGCATCAGATCCGGGGTGGGTCCTTTATGTTGATGGATCTTCCAATATTAAAGAAGCAGGAGCCGGTGTTGTCCTGGTTGCGCCTGATTCAGCGACAATCCAATATGCAATTAGACTCGGGTTCAAAGCTTCAAACAACGAGGCCGAGTACGAAGCGTTGTTAGCTAGGCTCAGGCTGGTAGCGAGCCTAGGCATTCAGACTCTGCAAGTCCACTGCGACTCGCAGCTGGTAGTGAACCACATCTTCTCGGAGTACGAAGTTAAGGAAATCAGAATGATAGCCTACCTCGAGGAAGCAAGAAAATTGATCGAAAGATTTTGGAGTTACACCATCCGGCAGATCCCCAGAGCCGAGAACTCATGGGCCGATGCGTTAGCAAAACTCGCCTCGGCCTCCGAGGGAAAGATCCCACGTTTTGTTCCGGTCGAGTTCATTGAACACCCAAGTATCAGCCAGTTGGAGAAAGTCAATCCCATCCAGTCCATTCCAAGTTGGATGGACCCGATCTTTAATTATATGTCATCCGACGAAACCCCATTGGACAAGCTTGAGGCTAGGCGACTTAGGGTCAGAGCGGCCCGGTACGCTATATTGGACGGAGTGCTATACAAGAAGGGGCATTCTCAGCCTTACCTTAGATGCCTTCGACCGGACGAGGCCAACTACGTGATTCGGGAGATTCACGAGGGAATCTGCGGGAACCATTCTGACAGTCGCGCCTTAGCCATGAAGATACTTCATCAAGGATATTTCTGGCCGACTCTCAAGCAAGACTCCAAGGACTTTGTTTAGAAGTGTGACAAGTGTCAGCGTTTTGCTGCCGTGCCGAGGTAACCGGCAGAAGAAATGACCCCCATGAGTGGGTCGTGGCCGTTCGCCCAATGGGGGATCGACATCATTGGTCCCTTGCCCACTGGGAAGGAACAAGTCAAGTTCGCCAAAGTCACCGTCGACTACTTCACTAAGTGGGCCGAGGCCGAGACAGTTGCAAAGATCACTAAGCAAAAAGTGATCAACTTTATGTGGAAAAATATTATTTGCCGGTTCGGAATCCCACGAACCATCGTTTCTAATAACGGCCGCCAATTCGACAATGACAAGTTCCGTACTATGTGTCAAGGGCTAGGCGTTGTGAACGCTTACTCATCGCCTTGGCACCCGTAGTCGAATGGATAGGTAGATGCGGTCAACAAGATCATCAAGCACCATCTCAAGACAAAGCTGAAAAAAGTAAAGAAAAATTGGTCCGATGAACTCCCCTTCGTCCTCTGGGCTTATAGGACCACGGCCCAGACCTCGACGGGAGAAACCCCGTTTTCGCTGTCCTATGGCTCGGAGGCAATGGTGCTAGTAGAAATCGGACTCCCTACGGCACGGGTTAGGAGCTTCGAAGAAAATCAAAACTCCGAGCAGATCGTTGATAATCTGGATTTGCTCGAAGAACTCAGAGAGGTTTTCAAGCTCCAAACGGTGGCTCGGCACCAGCAGGTAGCGTTTCTACAATTCAAAGGTCAAAGTCAGGCGCTTCTGAGCAGGGGACTTAGTCCTCTGACGGGTCTTTCAGAATACGGCTGAGCCAGGGGCAGGAGCGCTCGGACCCAATTGGGAAGGACCATATTGTGTGGTCAGATCTGCCAAACCAGGCTCGTATCACCTGGAGGACTTCGAAGGTCGTCACCTCCCTCATCCTTGGAACGCTGAGCACTTGAAGATATACTATCCATGAGGAACTAGCGTTTAAGGCTCATAATAAAATGTACGCCTTCGAGCGGCTAGCCTTTAAGGCTCTTAATAAAAGATCAATTCTACTTTGGATGCATGCCCGATCATCTCATCAACACAAGCACGAATTGAATCGCCCTATCCTTTAAGGGATCGAAGCCTAATCTAACGAAAAATTGACAAGGCATCCCCTCGAGGGAAAAAGCCTAATAACGACCCGACCCTTCATTAAAGCGCTCGGTTCAACCTACGAAGGAACGAGGGTTCTCGCCAGGCAAGCGACGAGCTGAGTGTCCCAAGAGATCGGACCCAACTAAGACTTGGGTCGAGGGAGCTCGGAGAACAAACTCTAGGAACCAACTAAACGACAATAAAGGGACTAGGCACGTAAAGAAGTCAGCTCGACAACATCTCAGAACAAGTAAACACAATACCAATCAGAGCGAGCTAACACAATTCGAAAGAAATGTTTTTCATTAAAACTCCCTCGGAGGGGCAAAAATACATTAATAGTTTCTTAAAAAAAAAAACAAAAAGGTGCCTTCATGTTGGAGGAGGAGCTTGGGCGTCGGGGGCTTGGTCCGAGCGGGCGACTTCAGCAGGGGCTTCCTCGGAGTCCTCGGGTAGAAGAGAGTCAAGATCGAGGTCTGGGTATAAACCCAGAATAGCCTCGAGACAAGCATCGAAGCCGCGGTTGTAAAACGTTGCAGCTTCAGCGTCCCTCTCCTTGGAGGTCTTAAAACCTTTAATCACCGCGGCAACCGCTGGGGCCAGAGAGGCCTCGTCCTTGGCCCGCTGAGCCTCCACAGCCTGATTGACGACTCGGATCTGTTCTTCAGCCACCATGACCTTAGCGCATTTCAGGGCATCTCCGAGCCAAGCGGTCTCCATAGCCAAAGAGTCCGCGTGAGCCTTGGCGCGGGTCAGCTCGGCGGTCGCCGCATCGCCACTCGCCTTGAAATTATCCGCCTTGTCATGCAGATGCATCTCCCTGGCTTCCAAGTCGATGACGACTCCTTGCAGTCGGCTCAGCCTGGCCCTCTCGCCCGAAAGCTGTTGGTGCTGTTTGGTCTGCTCAGACTTCAAAGCTGCCAGCTCAGCCTGGAGAGCCTCAAACTCTGCCTCCCTCTTCTGATGTTCCCGCACTCTCTGCCGAATAGAGAGCAACACCGAGACGGCCTGAACAGGAAACAAAGGTCAGAATCTATAAAATATATACAACGATATGAAAGAAAGGGAAAATTCTCTCGGAGATATACCATGTAACACACGGAGGCGAAGTCATTCAGAAAACCGCCCTCCGACCGCTCAAGGTTCCAGGAGATATCCTCCTCCTTGGCGTGCTTTGCAGCCCATGGAGCAAAGCACGCCATATGATAGCCCAGCTCGAACCCCTCACCGCTCGTGCCCGCCTCCGCCGCAGCCTCCTCGGCCCCTACCCTGCTGCTGGCCAAGTTTTGACCCTCGGCGCGGACATCTCCCCCAACCTCGGGGGGAAAGCATATTGTCGGCCATTGTCACGCCCCAAACTCGGAAACGAGGCTCACAAAATTCCCGATCGCCGAATCCGGCGCCGACAGCCTCCGTAGAACCCCATTCTCGGCTCCTAGCTCCCATTCGCCAGGTTCCGATCCTGGGATGCTACGAGGAGGATTTCAAATGCCAGTTTGTTTCGTAATAAGCATAACCAAAGGCATAACCCACAAACAACAACCAAGCACTCCATTACATTTCCACTATAATCAAAAATTTTACAAGTACAATGAGCATAAAGGGAAATACAATGACAAATAACAAAAACTCCAAAATGATCAGCAACGTGCTCCTGCCTCAGCGCTGCTGCAGTCCAACGTCACCTGCACGCAACGGTCGTGCATAAGCTTACAGAAAGCTTAGAGGGTGGTGAAAGTGTGTGCGCAAGGTAGTAATATGAATGTAATGTCAGAGTAATGCGGAATATGTAGATGGAACTAAAACGTCATGAGCCGTACCAAGGCTATGCAATGCAAGACATGAATGGTATCGGCCATCCCAAGGCCATACAATGTACAATGCAACTCAAGCATACAGATACTCATCAATGTCCACACGTCAATACAGCTCAAAGTATGGAATATCACCGGGGTCTAGTACACTCTAAACCAGATTGCCGCCACATCGCGCGCAATAAGGTAAGTGGAAGAGACCTCACTATCCGTCTGCCAATATCGGGCGCGACTCGTCGATAGCGGACCCATTCCTCGAGCTGGTCAGACTCAGCCTAGCATTGCCCCCTACACTCGGGCGGGTAAGGCCGTACCCCCTTCCAACCGACCACGACACAGTGGAGAGCGTAACCGTCTGGTAATCGGCACTCAACGCTCATCTACCCACTCGGTCTAGACGTTGGAGCAACCTCTTGGTACCATAAGGGTTTAGGGACTTTCACCCAGGGATATCTATAGTACCCCATGTAAGTCAAGATTTTCGGTATCCAATCCTGCCAACCACGATGCGTCTGTGGAGGCTACGGCCCTGATGTCGCTAGGGCGTACAACAACCATGTCACACTAATGCGGAATGCATGAATCACGCCATCCAGTCATGCAACCAATCCTGCGCATACCGTGCGCTCATGTAGGGCAGCACCGCCTAATCGGGAGCCCATAAACAACCTGCCCGAAGGCAAATGCTATGATCAGTCAATCCTCATAACAAGCATACGTATGATGCATATGATCATGGGTCATGAACTGTACTAAACGGGTTATAATAAAATGAATTATCTTACAATGCAGATGGGCCTGGACGGCCGAAATACAACAAGTACGGCCCAGTAATGGACTCTAAGGAGAGTCGTAATGTGGACATCCAACCAACATTACACTTGCAATGTGGACGTCAAACCATCATTGCATTCTAGGTACGATCTTCTTAAACACCGCTACATAATCGGTAATGGGTTTACACATTGCAATGGACCTTAGGTTCCTCCCATTGGGCCTTACATATATATCAAATGGGCCATATCTTATGGGCCCTTTATTCATCAGATGGGCCATATCTTATGGGCCATTTATTCGTCAGATGGGCCATATAAATGGGCCACACCAATGGGTCTTAAGTGCATTGCAATGGGTCAAAGCCCGTGGGCCTTGGATTGCATCAATTGGACCTAATCATATGAGTCTAATATGTATCAAATGGGCCTAACCCATGAGTCTCAAACAAGTCTAATGGGTCTAATCCCATGGGCCCTTTTTATAATCAAAGGGGTTCAGTCCCATGGACTTGCAACACATCTAATGGGCCTAAGCTCTAGGCCTAAAATGAATCCAATGGGCCTAGCCCATAAGTATTTTATAAATCATTAGCCCTTTTGAAATTCGAATGGGCCTAGCCCATAGGCCTTAAATAAATCAAGTGGGCCTAGAAGTACATCAAATGGCCTAGTCACATGGCCTTAGATCATATCCATTGGGCCTAAAACCATAGGCCTTAAATATCAAGTTAAGCCCATAGGCTTTACATATCAAGTGGGCCTAAGTTCTTGGGCCTTAAATGGATCAAATGGGCCCAGCCCATAAGCATTTTATAAATCAAATGGGCCTAACCCATAGTCCTTTTTACAGTCCAAAAGAGCTTAACCCATAGGCCTTATATGTTAAAGTGGATGGACGGTCCGGATGCATCACATGCATCAAGGTGGGTCCCACTGTCCATTAAGGTGGGTCCCACTGTCCAATGGACAGTGCGGATATAACACATACCTCACACAGGGCCCCACCGTCCGTGGACGGTGGAGGCAGCACATGCGTCAGATGGGTGCCACCGTCCACTGGACGGTGGACTTTAAAATGCACATCATTGTGGGTCCCATGTGGGGCCCACCCTTCATGTTTATATGAAATCTAACCCGTTCACGAGGTCATTTGGACCTGGATGAAGGGAAAACATAAATTTCAGCTTGATCTAATACTTCTGTGGGCCCCAAAAACTGATCAATGGTAGAATTCAACAAACACTGTTTCACCTGGTGTGGGCCACCTGAGTCTTGGATTTGTCTCATTCTTGGAAGGGGGCCACTTTAGAGGGTGGCCCTTCTGGTGAACGGTTAGAATGGCATATAAACATCAAGGTGGGGCCCACGGCTGGAGCCGTGGGTCCCTTGCTGGACGCCACCGCCCACACGCGCCACGGCTGCACGCAGCAGCGTGCAGCGCTGCCAGCGCCACTAACTAGAGGCTCTGCCTCTTGGATTTGAAAAATTGAGAAAAATAGTTTTCTCGAGGTTTTTCGCATGTGGGGCCCGCTAAAGTGAAATCCGCCCCGGTCATTGCGATCAGCGGTTCGATGCCGTCCAAATGAGTCCAGAGTTTGAATTTTTTTGGATGCTTAGAAAGTGAAATAAAACCAAATAATAATCTTGAATGGTAGTGATGCATTCGTTGATATTATGGCCCACCAGGTCTTCCAATCAGCCCCAAACTTCTACCCAACGGCTAAAACACCGTAGGTAAGAGGATGGACGGCTTGGATTACTCAAATACGTCATAGCGGGGCCTATGCAAAGGGACCACCCAAAAGCCTTCCCTTTCTTTTTCTTTTTTTTTTTTTTTTTTTTCTTTACAACGTCCAGCGTCCCAGACGCTGGACAGTGATATATAAAAATTTCTTTGGAAATGGTGGGCCCTGATGAAGTGGGCCACCACATGATGGGCGGTATGGGAATAACGTCTAAGGTGGGCCCCACTTGGATAAAATAAATACATCAAGATGGGATCTATTCAAGTGGGCCACACCATCCTATTGCAATAAAATAAATAAAATAAAATAAAATAAAATAAAAGAGAGAGAGAGACATGGAGAGTGGGACACGGCTTGTGATGGAGGGACCCCGTCATTATGGGCCCTCCCTTGCAATGAAACATACAATAAATGGATCCCTTGCACATGGGACCGTTAAAAACGTAAATCAACGGTGGAGATCCATTCTCCACCGATATGGACGGTCTAGATGACCTTTCTAAATGAAAATAAACATCATGATGGGGTCCATGGAGATTGGCCCCATCATGGAACGATCATGATGATCCAAGTGGTCCATCGGCCACATATTAGGGTCCCAAGTGAGATCCACACCATTGATCGGTGGGCCTCACTTGGTCCACCATAAAAATAAGAAAAATCTATCCTATAGAAGCACCCACCATTCGATCTTCTCGCTCCTAGGGGTTCCTTGGCACCTTGTCTTCAACTTCAATGGCTAAGATGAAGGATGGAGGGTTGAGATAGGAGATTTTTGGGATAGGAAGGTGGGCCACTTGAAGCTTAGGGATTTTTGCAAAATTCCATACGTGGGATGTTTGCTTGGAGCTTGTTCTTTGAAATGAGAAAGAGAGAAAGAGAGAGTGATGTAAAGGGAGAGAGAGAGAGTGATGGATGGATGGGTGAGTGATGGTTGTGTAAGAAAAGTATGGGTTAGGAAGACTTTTGTGGCTTTTTGTGTAAGAAAGGTATGGGTTGAGAAGACTTTGTTGGCTTTTGTGTAAGAGAGGTATGGGTTTGGGAGACTTTTGTGGTTGCTTGGGAAAAGGGATGGAGGTGATGTGTACTTGACATGTGATGGCTTGATGGGTGATTGATTGATGGGATTGATGTGATTGATGTGACACATCGTTGAGATTCCCTTGGTTTTCGCAACGCGCGGCGTTTTCTCGCACCGAACGTTAGCCCATATCTCTTGATCAGGGTATCGCCTCGGCGCGTGAGTCGCGGTATCGGAACCGCAACGACGGCGCGGTCGCTATGGTATAGGTCTCGAGTTGAGTCGACTCGGGTTGTCGGTACAAGAATCCAGGTCACGCGTCGATATTGTTTAAGGGTCGAAAGTTGCCGGAATTCGACCGGTACGACCGCGGAAGTGTATGGAAAGGTACGGACCAAGATACGGGTCTTACAGCCATTCTAACGGCCTCCTCCTATTCGGAGGAAGAAGGGACAGCGATAGGGGGCTCGGGGACTCCGACAGGTACCTCCGCGGCGGGGGGAACGGCGATAGTAGGAGCGTGCGGAACAATAGAGCTTGGAACGACTGGGGTATCGGCCACAGTCGTTTGGACAAGCCCCGGAGGAGGAGATATCACCGGGCGTAAAACCGTCAGAGAAGCAACGGCAGTACTGGGGCGTGCTGGGGTCGGCACCGCAGCGGAAGGGCCAACTGGTTTTGGAACTGGGGCTGCTGAGGTCGGCGCAGCAGAAGATTTCCCCACGCGAGGGGGAACTGACTTCTTCCGAGTGATCTTCACTTGGGGGGCTTCCTTCAGCAACTCCGCTGCTATCGGAGCTGCTTTCCTCTTTCGAGCCCCGGATGCCTTGGCCATGCCTGCGAAAGAGAAGATTGTGTCAGCTACTAAATAACCGAAGGAAAGTCCATCGAAGAGATCAGAACAACTTACTGAGGAATGTGAGCAAAGGCTGGGATTTGCAGAGCCCGGACTAGTGGAGGTTGGTCGCGGTGATCAGATCAGCCCAGGAGCGAAGCGTCTCCGATCGCGCTCTGGCCTTCGCAATGCGATTCTTCTGGTCTGAGTCGAGGAGCGGTAACCCCTTTGCGAAGGCTGCAAAAGGAAAAGGAGAAATTTCACTTCGACTAAAACAGGTGAAAACTAAAGCATCAACCCGGATGAAAAATGAAGTCCGACCTGGTTTCGTAAAATGGGTCGGAACCCGAGCTGTTGATGTCCTAAGCTCAGCCGCTGGTGCCTCCCAATCACCTGCCGCCCAAAACCACTTTTTCTTCCAGTCCTTATTGGAGGACGACAGATGCATCACCAATCCTGACCCCTTGCTCCCCTGAGTCACAAAATAATACCATGGATCGTTGCTGTTATGCTTGACCATGTACAGACTCATCAGTTCTTCTGGGGTCAGCTCGGAGTTTCTGACTTGTCTCCAGATGATGTAGGCGAAAATCATCACTCTCCAGGCATTCGGAGCAAACTGCCCGGGAGCCAATCCAAGGTAGGCCGCAACCTTCCTGATGAAAGGGTGTAGTGGAAGCCGGACCCCGCACTGCAGCGGGCAAAGGAAGATGGCTACTTCTCCCTTGGCAGGAGCACCAGCAGCGTCCAAAGGCCCAGGGGCCCTTATCTGAATGAAGTTAGGGATTTGGAACTCCGAACGAATCCACTCCATCTGAGATTCTGACATGACAGAACCTCCTGGGAATACCTCTGCGGTGCGTAAACTCGCGGGCATTTTGGTAGTGGTAGTGGTCTCGACTCGGCGGGCTTGGGTGGCTGTCTTCTTGCTGAGTTGCTTGGTCTTAGAACCCAACATTTTTTACCTCTGAGGTGAGGGGTATGGGAGAGTGGGCTCGTAAGGGCCTTCGGAAGACCCACTCCCACTTTCAGTACTCCCCGGCTCGGAGTCATCGGCATATTCGCGGACCATCTCGAGGTAGGAAGATATGGCAGAAAGAAGGGTGAAGATCGACGAGACTCACTAGGTGATTGTCAAAAATCGCCTTCTACCGGGAACTTCGAATTCGGCCGGAATCGCCTCATCAGAAATCGCCTTCTCCGGTATACTCTTCTAATTCGGAAGGTAAAGTGGCAAACGAGAATTCGGGGCGCCTTATATAGGCAGTGAAGGGATTCTGCATTAATGACGAGCCTTAATGGCAGCAGCCGAATCGGCACGAGCCGATCTCCGAGTACACATGGCAATGTTGCATTGGAGGGATACCGAACCGATCGTACGGCTTTGACATCGGGCAGCGAACCTCGATATGCGAAGCGATGCCCAGGCACTCCAAGCCGTCAGGTACACGCCTCCTTAGGCCTGCGTGGCAACCTCTCATAGGATGGGAGGAGATTCAGGATTGTAACCGTCACCACGCATTAGCCAAGGCAATCGGCGTGCACGCAATTCGAGATCCGTCATCATTGCGATGAGGGCGGAAGATTTTCTACATAAGTACTTTCCGAGCCGGCAAGCAAACTCCAAAAGTAGGGGGCTTCTGTTATGGGAAGATCCGAGCCCAGTATTCCGAGCCGACCCAGCGCCATTACATCTGAGGCACGACCCATTTAATCTAATCTCAGCGTTGACACAACGACCCGTCTTAGAGCAAGGTTCAGCTCGGAGGGGTGGAGTCACATCCGACCAGACAACAGATCATTCACCAGCCGCGACTCTTGCCCGACCACATCAGCTCGGACTGGACGGGTCGGGTCGGATGCCTAGGCTATAGTCGGACAGGCTGAGCCGAGCTGAGTCAACGTTCAGAGGCGCATATCCCACTCGCCAAACATGAAAACCGCCATAACCAAACGTGACTGATAACTTGGTTCGCAGATACGCATAATCCGCCGGATACGCTACACGATCGATAGATTGCGGACGGTATCTCCACGATCCGGGAATCCCCCTGATCATGCCGAGATTATCGGATCCGGCCTATCGCACAGGCAAGTATAAATAACACATCACGCCCATATCTACAGGTACGCGAAATCGAGCTCTCCCCTCTACTCTCTACTTGACCCAGATTCCCTTGTCCTGACTTAGGCATCGGAGGGTCCCCCGGCCTAGCCAGGGTCACCTTTGCCCGTTTTCTTGGTGCAGGTTTCAGGGACAATACGCAGAGGGTGACGCGGAGAGGGGGCTGACCAGATTTTTTCATCAACAATACCTATGGCAATGATCTTCTTCCTATCCATGCCACCATTTTTACCTGTAAAATCATATTATAGAGAAGATCAATAAAACATAAAATCATTTTAATGTAATAATACCACTAACGCCCATTTTCTTACACTGAAATATTTGGTTTCTTGCCAGTAAAAGAAAAATGAATCAATCAGCTATTGTAACAACAATTTTTACAAGAGATATGCTGAAGGAGACACTACAAGAAGTACAAATGTATCAAGCTTAACAAATATCAAGGCAAATGTAAACTCAAAAAAGTAAAGAAAAGAAGAAACAGTATCCCAGATATGAAGATTGTAAGAAATGATGAGTACATAACTGCCACAACAAATCACATTGACAAATAGCCATAAAGCGACATTGCTTGAAACCCAGAAAAATTCATACCCTTTTTTGGAATTCAATCCAGTTCCCATAGCAGTACCACCCTGCACAAGCTGCTCAAAAGAAACATTCAATGGGTTGACAAAGGCACACATCTTCTACTAGCCAATCAATAGGCAAAACCACTTGACAAAATTGCACAACAAAAAGCAAGAAAGCCCATCTCAGCCGATTAAATGTCAGGTTTCTGCATTGCAGGAAGAAAACAAATATATATCTTGGAATTGAGATTCAAATAAAATAAAATAAAATAAGATTAAATCCTATATAGGAAACGGAAGCCATAAAAAAGTTATAGACATCTTACACATGGGTTGCACTGGGGGGCAAAAATAAAGGAATTACGCCATGAATGCTATTGTTACTGACGTCCCTGTACAAGGGAAGGATATTTGAATTAGTAAAGATAAATGGAACCAGATCAAATAAAAAGCTTTGTTTGTATGTTAAGCTTAACTTACAAAGTGCATTTAAGTTCATCCAGGTGAAGCTAAGCTCATCCCACGATTAAATCATTTTGTAATAGTCAACACATGAAACATCAAGAAAAACCTACTCATAAATGCAAGCAACCTAAAGTTAAACAGATGTTAACAAAACCACACAAGCTTTTTCTTGTAAATATCTGCTTACTTGCATAGAAATTGAACACAAGGGTATATTTTGATCATGGTCTGGTTAGATGGAATTTCAGTGATTCAAATCCAACATTGAGGCATTTAATATATACACATGGATTATAGAAAATTCAATAAGCAAGCAAAAATCTTGAAGGAAACAAGAAAGTGTGGGCCACATCATAGAAAATGTAGAACTGCAAATCTGATCAAAGAGTGCATGTTATGGAGCTGTGTGTCGATTAGCAATTGTAGGTACAAACCTTATCTTGACATTGATTGCTGCTTCCATTGCCACTGCGTTCACTGATAGTCACATTTAATGTGCCTTTATGATCATCATTTGTCCCCGGATCAAGGTCATTTTGGGCGTCATGGTATCCATCATCTTCCAAGATCTCATAAATAGGAGCAGATATTGTATGATTCAATTATAAAGAGCATCAACATTTTTTTCACATTGTTCTCTTTAGTCTAGAAGAAGAAATTTTAATAGCTTGGGAACCCCAAATGGGGGGCCTGGTGTTGCCAAACAGGAGTGAAACTGAAGGGGAAATGTAAGGTCTTGAACTTGTGCAAATGTACAGTCACAATGTTTCATATATGTAGGGCCCATGGCTTGGTGATCCAGATTGCTGATCTAATCCCTCTGTGGATTGTGCATGCTCTACAAATTTCCTAGCTTGAACATCCTAAGAGTTCTGACCTATTGCCAAAATGGATTTTTGCTATATATTTTCTTCCCAACCATACATTAGTAAGCTACCAATCAAAGGATTGGATCTTTGGAATTGGGAAATTCCCAACCAATGCTGAACCGAAGGCTCCAAATGCTATAATACCCTGCTCATGGCTCAAAAATCATGATACGGAACAAGAACATCAGTTGGTGCTTGCTGTTACATTCAATAGATCAGATGATGAAAAATCAGGGTAGTAAAACGCTACTCGCATGGCACAAGTGCCCCTGGAATTCCCAAGCACCTAGTTGCATCTAAATAGGCACAAGCCTAGAGAATCCATGAGCAATTCTTTTATTTATTATATATCATAGTATTACATATACAACTATATATTGAATTATTTAATAGTTATACACCATATCCAAAAACTTACATCTACATCACCATTTCAACAAATTCACAAAATCCTAGAATCTACATCTAGAATTTAACAGGGACACCAATCTGCACATGCAGGTCCACCTTTTGGCAATTCAAATCATTTACCGGTCGTGACTTGTTTAAACTCTCCAAGCCTCTAGTACTTGCTAGTTGACTGAGTCAGGCTAAGATCCTTAACTAGACGGACTGAGGCTGCAACATAATAGATCATATAGGTAAAACACTAACAACAAGTTCCATCAAGCATAAGCAAATAGGCAACAGAAATACATGCATGCATGTTGCCTTCAGGTTTGACAGTCAAGGTTTGGCAGGGAAACATGCAGAAAGTGACAACTGTGATGACCAGTAATTATGAGCCAATCCAGATGGGCCCCACTAGATGGAGAGCCAAGATTCATGAGTTCCTCATTTACTAGAAGTAAGCAAATCAGCAAAAAACTTTCCAATGCTAAAAATTATGCAAGACTGGGGAACATAGGTTAAATGCAAAGGTCTCATGACAGAGAAGAAACAGAACATAGGTTAAAAATAGAATATATATATATATATATATATATATTCTCACCATAAATAAATACAGACTAAACCAGTAAAAAACAATTTCCTTAATGCAATTAGCTAATATCAAAGCTACAAATCATAAAGCACTATAACAAGAACTTGCTATTTTGACAAAGGAAAAGGTCAATTAACAACAACAGCTGCTATATCAACACCATACGATTTTATATATCATATATTGGGATCTAATATTTTAGTTAAAATACCATTAGTTGGGTAATGATTGAAAGTACCCTCGAATAATCAAGTAAGCAGATACAAATTTTACCATATCTGTACCTGACCTACTTAGAAGTTGGATAATTGGGTCATTGGGTTAAAAATTTTGAAATGGGAAAAAAAAAATCCCATATCTGCACCTGATTTTCTTGGGTCAGATATGTTGGGTAATTGGGTAAATGGATATCCACTGCCAGCCCTAGTTGGACAATTTGCCCATGATGGGACCCACAGAACTTGGTGACATCAACACACTAGCCAGGTCGGTGGTGTGTGGTACACCAACCAATCCGCTTACAGGGTAAAGGCTCCCTTCCGGACTCGGGCGAGTCTGATATGACTCATCTGAGTCGACTCAGAATCGGAATTATCCAGTTTAGTAAGTTGATCAGACTGAGGCAAATATCAAATGAGTCAGTCTTATTTATCCACTTACACACTGTTGATTGTGTGGGGTTTGGTGGTGTCTTTGCAATCATTAAGTAAGCCCTACCATGATTATGAGATGTCCTAAAATTCATGTTTTTTCAACAGTAGTGGGCTACACCATAGGAAACTATCAAACCACAAAAAGCCTTCAAATTCATGTGGTGGCCTGCATGATAAATGGATCAAAATGAATTACAGTGTCTGAACTTGTGTCGATGCTCCTCAAATATAAACTAAAACATGAAGAAAACTATAACAAACCTGAAAAGTAGCTATATAAGAACTTAACTGTGCAGGGGGTGTTAAACATCTTTCAACATCACTCTTTGAAATACACATGCATGCATCTATGTGCATGCCAAACATGCACACACCATGATTGCATGCTTGCACATGTATAGGAGCATATGATGAATTATCTACACTGTCATGAACCTGAAGGATTATGTTACAACTTACAACTTACAACTTCAAAGAATACTATGAGGGTGTCAAAAAAAAAAAAAGAAAAAAAAAAGAACAGAGTAAAAGTTCTGAGATCATTTGAAATGGTTATCTTCTGTTTAGAAAGTAGTGGAAGGCACATTGCCAGCCCTTATCAATATGCAGTTTAGAAACTTTAGATAAGTTTTTCAGAGCTGCAAATTTGTTTTTCAAATTGTAGCCCATCTGACCAGTGGATGAACCTGATTCTTGGGCTAGGGCATCAATATAGTGGTGTCGTTATGATGGATGGATGGGATCCAAGACCTATTGTCCTATGCAGATACATGTGTGGCACGTAAACAAGCTTTATTGCACACGGATGTAGGCAAAGCTCTAGTGTCATTTAAATTGCTCTCAAAAGTGTTTTTGAACAGAAAAAAACACTAAAAAAAAAAGTGTTTGATTCATTTGCTCAAAAAGAGTTCATTTTTCTGCCTATCGTCCAAAAAATACTGGTTTTAAACATTTTAAAAACTATAAATTTTCCAAAAATACCGACTTTGTAGCAGAGTTTTGCTGACTATGGCATAAAGAATGCTCCTTGCCTTCCAGAAGCAATTTTGATTTACTCAATAGAACAGGTGGAATAAAAGAAGAAGAAAAGTATCCAGCATATGTTTTAACAGCAACCATAACAAACACCAAGAAAAGAACTGTAGAAACCAAAACCATTGTGACCACTTTAGGGGCAACCTCAAAGCTCATCAAAAGAGCAACCTCCCTAAAATCAGTTAATTTGACAAGCCACCCCACTCCAATTTAACATCCAGCATAAGGTAAATATTTAGCAGCAGTTATACAATATGAGAAAACCTATTTTCCTAGTACTAACTAAAACACAAGATGAAAGCCAAATGCAAGTCCAATATCTTCATTCAATCCCAGAAATACTCTACTACCCTGATCACAAAACATAAATTCGAATCTAAACTTGATTGATGTGCAAAATTAAATTCAAATCCAAAGAATGGGTTGAACAAAATCAATGTTTAACTTAGACAAGATAGAAATAGTACTCTTGCTAAATTCAAATCAAGGTTGCAATTCAAGTTAGAAATGTACCCTCAATCTGTCCGACAATATTGAAGGAGTGATAAGCTTGTACTTGGGAACTTCACAATGCAACCATCACTGTGTCACGACTTGGAAATGCCAACAAAATGAATCAGAACCCTTCCGCTAGTCCATCCAAATGACACAACATAAAGACACCAAGACCTGCCCAAATCTCTCAACTTTGCTAGAATCTCTTTGCTCATTAAAGTAACATAAGTAGCTAATATCCGACAAATAATCTTCGCATAAGAAAATAAAATAGCATAAAAATACATTTAATTCCAAAGGGAGCAATACAGCCAAACAGCTAGTACTTCTATTAATTGGTTAATGCATTTCATTGTGGGATAAATTTGCTCCCCAACTTTTATGAAGGAAAATGGCCCCAAAACATGAAATAAGATCCATTTTCAAGCATTTCCTAAAAACCAAACATGTGCAGCAGTCCTTGCTACTGGATTCCATTTTCATTAGGGCTACTTTCTAGGGCCAAATCAACCCAACATAAGATAAGAAATCAGTAACTGATATGTGAAATAAATGAGCTGAAAAAAAAAGAAGGGAAATCGACAATGCAAATCCATAAAAATGGATTCGACAACGCAAATCCCTAATTAGGGATTTGTATTCGACAAAGCATACCTGAGATGGATGAAAATCTGAGATCCACGAGCAGCAGAAGACCGAACTGCAGCAGATGGCCGAGGAGATTGAGAGAGGGAGAGAGGAAAAGGGTTTTGAGAGAGAGATAGATAGGGAGAGTGAGAGTGAGAGGAGAGCGAGTGGAGAGCAAGAGGGAGAGGCAGAGGGAGAGGGAAATAGAGAGCATGCAAGGGGTAGAGGGAGAGGGAGAGGAAGAGGCAGAGAGAGGGATGGAGAGGAAGAGGCAGAGAGAGGGAGAGGGAGAGCACGAGAGAGGGAGAGAGAGGGAGGGAGAGCGCGCGAGAGGGAGGGAGAGCACGCTCTCATTAGGGCTTCGCTTTTTCTTTTTTTTTTTGATTTTATAGGCGTAGCCTTTGCCAGCAGCCGGTACGACTGGCCACGGGTAAAGGGTTGGGCCATCGGTTGGCTTAGGCCACTTTTCTTATAGTGTGAAATTGTAATTCCCTTTGACACAAGTAATAAGGTAACTACAATCTGATCATTTCCACTTTATTTATAACTAAAAATAATGCAATTTAATTCCATAATGCATCCAAATGAGATCTTAGAAATCCAACAATGAATCCATAGAATATCAACAATGACTATGACAACAAACAAATGCATCATTGAAAATTGAAAACCCTACCAAAATCACACAGAAGTAAAAGAAAATTAGAAAAGCACAAAACTTCTTCTTTGACATCCTTCACAAGTACCCCTCTTTGGCCTCCAATATTCATATAGGAGCTAATATGGTCTTTGAAGACTCCTAAGATTTGGAATTCCATTGGTTTGTCATTGCATCTTAGCTATGCTTCTAATTTCACAATCAATCTTTTCCTTCTAATTTCACAATCATCTTAGCTATGCACCATAGAGTTGATTACAAAGACTAGCCTTAGAAAGTGGAAATAATCAAACCATGATTGTGTTTCTTAGCATATATATTGAACTGTATGTCCAATTCCACTGCAATTAAATGGATGTTCAAAATCCAATTCATCATATGTCCAAAGTTCCAAACACAACCTGGATGATAAAAAGTAGTCCTATTCCATGTCATATTACATGTGGACATCATGAACTCCTTTCCATTTCAATTTAGTGAAATGGACTTGATTGGTTTTGAAAGATCACATGGCCAATATTGGAGCTATTTCTGTGATTTATGTGCCAAAAGTATCCATTAAAAAATGACAAAAGTGCCCTGTTTTTTTACTTCAGGGTGGTTACTCACAGTTCCCCCAAATGCATTAACATACTCTATTTTATTAAGAACAAAAAAACCAAAAAATGCATTCTGACAGCATGTTGCATTTATACACGTGTTTAAAACATTAGTATTTATGCCATGCACCTATCCGAAATGTTGTAACTTGCGACGTTGTAACGCCCTCAAAATCGGGGGTCGAGCATAAACTCCACTCCCGAGTTCCAGAACATCAATTATGCAACATTTTCAATTATGGATGAATGTCGGCTGTATTAGTGTATAAAACATGAAATGGATTAAGCCAAAACAACATATCATACTCCAGAGATAGTTAAATATCGCAAGTGGAAGCTGTGATAAATACATAAAATGTATAATTTATTGTAAGTCTCCAGAGTGTGAACATGTTACCAGGTTAACTAAATACATGTATACTCTAAAATGGAAAGAAAAGAATATACATGGGTATTTTTTTTTTAAAGCAAACTACTAAGTGTATTGGCATCTAATCAGTAACCCTGTAACCCCGTCGATCAGAACCTGCATATATGAGAAATCCTCCTCATCATCATAAAGTCTGGCTCTACTTCGCAAGCAACACCATCATTTGAAACTAAAACAGGGACTGGTTAGTGTTACAAACACCGTCCCGTAACGTGGGAGTGAGTGATCAACTCAGTGGAAACTATACAGCAAAGGTTAACATGTTATCAATTTAATCAAGCTATAATGATAAAGTAGTACAATCAAACATGTCCTAGATACTCTTATTAATGCAAGAATGATATGAGCGAATGATGTATGCCCTCACCACAAACTCCCTCATACGACATCATCTAACGATCGCGGCATGAATCACTACCACTGTGCTCTCACACCAACGCCAATGACACATACAGTGCGATGTCATGAGTATGATTACCAAGTTCTTATTAGTCCCTTTCGTACAGCAGGATTGGAAAGCTAAGACACCTCCCTTATATTAATTCTCAAACATTGATCCATTCTAGGGTCGTCAGTCCTAAGAAATCTCATACGATATTATGGTTCTAGGTCGCTGCAAGGGCTGTCAGGGCTGTTGCACGAAATCGTTACACCACTCTCTCATCACCAAATCAATACAGGCCTAGTTATATCCTCAATACTACAACAAGACTCGTCGCCCTTATACAGTGTCAGGATATACTCGAGGTCACTACAAAGGGCTCGTCACCAATCAATGTAGGCCGACAGCAAGAATATAGTGTCCCATACCACCATAATCTGCTCAAGAGAGTAGGGTGCTCACTAGTCACTATGGGGATGCTCGTCACCCCAGCATAAGCCGACAGCTCGACCACGGTGTCCCATACCACCATTTTCGACTCATGAGTCTTAGGGGATCACGGTACCAAGGTTAACGGGAGTTTCACTGGTAAGTTCAGTCCCTTAGATTCAAACAGTAGCGACCAAACATGGTGAATAAACATTGGTCAATTGGGTTAGTTGATGAGCTCAACTAGGCCAAGCGCACGTTGAGTTGAATGACATGGAATGCATAAGCACTCCGTGTGGCCTAACCACTATCAGACATCCCAAGTACGACTCGAGTTCGTCGAACACATCCTGCGTGGCAAAAACAATCTCAACCACCAGTTTAAAGACTGTTACCGATTATCTGGAATATACAATAGCCCCAATCACATTCAATTATGACATGTTATCCGATGATATATTCAAAGCAGTAAATGGATTATATTTCAAATTCTACAATCAAAGGTCCAACATTGACTGCTTTAGGGCTGTCAGGGCTATTGCACGGAATCATTACACCACTCCCCCATCACCCTTCATGGCATTGTTTCTGAATGTTATGAAAAATAACCTAAACATGAATCCACACATATGCAATATAAAATACATGGAGGAAATCATACACATCATTGATGTAGTTGAGAATCATATCTCAAACCGCATACAGGTACATCTTACTAACTACTAACTCATTCAGACACTTTTACATACACTTAGTCTACACATTACATCATACATATTATGTATTCATTAGCATACGTATTAGGGCAAATTCTTTCGTTAAAGGGTCATCGCCTATACAACAATCATATATCCATGACAGTTAGCCATGGCGAGCATGAAAGCGAATTCTATACTCATTCAGTCATTTTCACAAACACTTAGACTACACAATATAACATACCCAACGTATATTGATAAAATATGTATTAGGCTAATCCATTCACCCAGAAGTTGATACGCATGCATCTAGCATACATAGACAGCAATTAATCATGGTAAGCACAAATCCGAATTTCATACGTATACGGTATTTTCTACAAATACGAGGAATACAGTATATTCAACATAGTTAACGTATAACTGAAAAATGAAACGGATAACACTTTATACATGTGAAATAGCATCCACGTCAGCAATATATCATTAACCGACATTAAAAGTCTTGAAAATCATAACCTAAACGTATATAGTCCGCACCTTAAACCAGAAAACGTGTAATAGATATGATTTATACGACAAGTCTTCGTCAACGGCGGATAGGCAACTTAAGGCATGAATATAGGTTAGCTACAACAACACTTAACTATTCTAAACTCCAAAACAGGTTAGGGTTAGGATTTCTTACCCAAGAATGGAATCAGAAATGCCGTAATAGCGATATGGTAGTGGTGTTGAAACACATGAAGTGGCAGGGTAGAATCCCTAGGTGAATCTCCTACTCTCTCTCTCTCTCTCTCTCTCTCTCTCTCTCCTTCTTAGCTAGGATTAGAAATTCATATGGGATTTGTGAGAGAGGGTTTAAGGCCTTTTTATAAGCCCAAAAGTGACGGAAATAGCCCTGGGGCCAAGGTATACTTAGGTTATAACCAAATCGGGTTTGTTCCGATCCAACGGAGCACTTCTGGAGGTCCTGTTACTAAATGCGGTCGAACTTAAGATCTCTAATATTGGATCTAGGTCAAACTAAGTTTTCAGTCCGGTTGGGTTTCTAGATCGTCCGTGGCGGACCAGTTTCAATTCAACGGTTACGGGAACTCTATCAAAGTTATAAGTACTATGACATGTATGGGCCAACTATCCTGATCCGAGGGTGAATTTGGGTCGAAATCTAACGGTCAGAACGCTTAGAAATAATGCGCAAGCGAAACGATCCAGATTACTTAAAATTATATTTAATTTCTAATAAATTTACACTTTCTCACACTCTTCACTCCGGGCTCAAGGAAATGGTCTCAGGACATCGTTTGGGCTTAATTTTCGAGGTGATTGTCAAGTCCAACTAGGCGGTCATACTGGTCTAAGTTCATCACCATCAGACTTTCGACGCGCGGTCTAGGTCCAATACGACGTTACAAAGCATTCTCGGGAGCAACTGGGTTTAGAGTTGGATCCTAGATTTCAGGATAACGTAACGTTAACAATTCTATGGATTTTGGGTCTTACAGATCGTATTTAAAGTGGTTGGTGCTAATTTCGTGAGTAATCTACTGTAGCGCTAGTTAATTCATGTTAAATTTCTAAAGAATTTAGTCCTAAATGATTTCTTTGGCTTTAGAATTGAGTTTTGAGAAGTTACCAAGGTGTTATGGTTGACCCATTGCCTAAGGACGTCTAACTCCAGGTTGGCAAAAATCTGGGTTTTTACAATCTACCCCCCTTAAAAAATAATTTCATCCCTGAAATTGGCTAAGGGTAATGAGTAACGATTCTATTATTCCTTTTGCCTAAAAATTTGTTCAATGGTCGACCAATATGGAGAGACGGTTGTAGTGGGCTTAATCCCGATACGTCAAATGTCCGCCTGACCAGGGTAGACAACGTTGTATCCCTTCCTAGTCGTAGTAGAACCTGGTCTTCTGCTCGGTCAAAGTAGTGAGTCCATTGGTAGTCTGCCAGGATTGAGAATTGGGTCAAGCCGCGAATGTTTCGCATTTGTACATTTGAGTAACTCCATAGTCCGATCACTCTAAAAGCTTAGGGAATGCCCATCACTGAAAGGTTCAAATTTTCTATTTATAAGGTTGCTCTTTGGGTCTTGGTCTAAGGGAGTCCTCGTCTGAATCTATGTCTAAGGTAGGGGTTAATATGCACCCTATGTCACGCCCCAAACTCGGAAACCGGGCTCACAAAATTCTCGATCGCCGAATCCGGCGCCGACAGCCTCCGTAGAACCCCATTCTCGGCTCCTAACATTCATATACCAGATTCCGATCCTGGGATCCTACAAGGAGGATTTTTTTTTTTGTACATATAACTAGTAATAAGCATAGCCACAAGATTACCCAATTCACAAAGGCAACATCATCATCACATATCCACTAATTTAATCGTTTGAGTACAATACTGAAAGGAAAATACATAAATAAAAATCAAACTCTAGAAGACCACTGCATGCTCCAAGCTCAACACTGCTGCAACCTAACATCACCTGCACGCATCTATCGTGCATAAGCTTATAGAAAGCTTAGAGGGTGGTGTAAGTGTGTGCACAAGGTAAGTGTCAAGTATTTAATACAATGCTATAATCATACAATACCGGAAAAATTGGTAATCCATAAACCATACAATGTCTAAATAAGCAGAAACACTAACAAGAGCAAGAATTATCAGAGTAAGCGGAAGTATGGACAAGTCTATAAGTTAATCAATATCAGAATACGCAATATAGAACAACTATGCGATAAGGAGTCATAAAGAGTCAAATATCAGATGCCGAGGATGTAATGCAATATGCGATGCGTATGAAATAATCATGCTGGAGTATGAAGTCGGGATGATAGTACGTAGTATTGCAGGTTATGGGGTCTACCACAAGGGACTTCTATCCAAACCAGTCCCATACCTAAATTTGGATAGTCAGACTCAACGTGGTAAACTCCTGATCTCAGGTTAGTCGCGCGCCTAACCGAAATCCATGTCATAACGAAGGTACACAACAATTCATTGCGCACCACCAGCCCGAGTGGATAGTGAATGGATGAATGAATGAGCATGCATCTCCTACTCAATAAGTCCACATATCAGTACGGTTCCTCTCTGGGAAAATCACCGGGGTCTATTACACTTCAAACCAGATTGCCGCCCCATCGCGCGCAACAAGGCGAGTGGAAGAGACCTCACTATCCGCCTGCCAATATCGGCCCCGGCTCGTCGATAGCGGACCCATTCCTCGAGCTGGTCAAACTCAGCCTAGCTTTGCCCCCTCCTCTCGGGCAGGTAAGGCCACACCCCCTTCCAACCGACCACGACACAGTGGAGAGCGTAGCCATCTGGTAATCGGCACTCGACGCTCATCTACCCACTCGGTCTAGACGTTGGAGCAACCTCTGGAACCAAGAGGGTTTAGGGACTTTCACCCAGGGATATCTATAGCACCCCATGTAGAACAGATTTTCGGTGTCCCATCTGGCCATCCACGGAATACCTGTGGAGGCTACGACCCTGATGTCGCTAAGGCGTATAGTAATCACAACACACAATGCAAGATGCATGAGTCATACAATCCAGTCATGCATCAATCCTGCACAGACCGTGCACTCATGTGAGACAATCTCCGCCTATCAGGGAGTCTCATAACAACCCGCACTATGACATACGCAATGGTCAATCATATCTCATAACAGACATGCAAATGATGCGTATGGGCATGGATCATGATGCTATGTAATAGTAATCACAGCACACAATGCAAGGTGCATGAGTCATACAATCCAGTCATGCATCAATCCTGCGCAAACCGTGCGCTCATGTGAGACAATCTCCGCCTATCAGGGAGTCTCATAACAACCCGTACTACGACATATGCAATGGTCAATCATATCTCATAACAGACATTCAGATGATGCGTATGGGCATGGATCATGATGCTATGTAATCACATACTCATAATCAGTATCAATAATCGACCTCGACAATGTGGACATTTAACCAACATTGCCCTAAGGAATGACCCACATAGGTCTAAACATATAATGGGCCCGCGGCCTCACACAAGGGTCTAATACTCAACACAATGGGCCTTACTCAAGGGCCACATATACACAACACAACGGGTGCGCCCTGCTCATGGGCCTAATACATATCACAATGGGCCTTGCACATAGGCCATGAATACATCACAATGAGCCTCGCCCATGGGCCCTAAATACATGATAATGGGCCTTATCACATAGACCTCCTATTCATCACATTAGGCCTTAAACACGGGCTGCATACACATCACAACGGGCCTCAAATACAGCTCGCATATACATCACATTGGGCCTCGACAATCAGAATCGGCGATCAGCCACGACAATCGGAATTGATAATCGGCCATGATAATTGGCATCGACCGATAATCGGCCTCGATTGGTAATCGGTCAATCGGCCACGATAAGTAGAGTCGGCAATCGGCCACGTCAATCGACAATCGGCCACGATCGGTGATCGACCTCGATCGATAATCAGTCAATCGGCCACGATAAATAGAATCGGCAATCGACCACGTCAATCGACAATCGGCCATGCTCAGTAATCAGTCACGATAATCGGCCTAGATCGATAATCGGTCAATCGGCCACGACAAGCAGAATCGATAATCGGTCTCGATCGTTAATCGGTAATCGGTCATGATAATCGGCCTCGATCGCTAATTGGCAATCGGTCAGGATAATCGGCCTCGATCGATTGTCATGATAAACGGCCTCGATCGCTAATCGGTAATCGGTCAGGATAAACGGCCTCGATCGCTAATCGGCAATCGGTCAGGATAATCGGCCTCGATCGCTAATCGGCAATCGGTCAGGATAAACGGCCTCGATCGATTGTCATGATAAACGGCCTCGATTGCTAATCGGCAATCGATCAAGATAAACGGCCTCGATCGCTAATTGGCAATCGGTCAGGATAATCGGCCTCGGTAAGAATGGGCCTGACAAGGCCTAAGGGAAGGTCACAATGAGGACTTTCAACCATCATTGCCCATCAATGTGGACATTTAACCAACTTTGCTCCCAAGGAGTGACCCGTACAAAGGATTCATACACAACGTAACGGGCCATACATACATCGCATTGGGCCTCAACCATGAGCATCGAATACATCACAATGGGCCTTGCCCATAGGCCATGAATACACTACATTCGGCCTCGCCCATGGGCCTCAAATACACCACATTGGTGAGCCCTGTACATGGGCCTTATATACATTAAGTGGCCTAGATCAATGGACCGCACTAGTGGGCCTTATACACATCCAGTGGACCCTGCACACATAACAGGTACGTAGCTAGTGTGAGGGTACTCCAGCCAATCCGTTTCCCATACGTGCAACACGGTAAGTCCCACCGTCCAAGGACTGGATGGTGGGGGGTACATACATCACGTGGGTCCCACAAGTACATCACGTGGGGGCCACGTGAATGGACGATGTGAATACAAAATACATACATCTAGGTGGGCCCTGCCTGTTTAGAAATTAGATGGATGGTGTGGCTGAAAACACATATATCACGTGGTGGGAGTCCCATGTCTGGCACAGATGAAACACTTGCATAGTGATAGGATCCACGTCCAGTGGACTGGATGGACGGCTGGGGTATAAAACACATATATCAATGGTAGGCCCCACGTGGCACCGTCCAAAGTGGACAGTGTAAATATAAAATACATGCATTAAAGGTGGGCCTAGATAGATCAAGTGGGCCCAGACCATACAGCAGGTGGGCCCGGTGTCCAGCGGAACAGACGGATGGCGTGGATACAAAACAGGTGGACAGCGTTGATGAAACACATATCGCAGTGGGATCCCACGGCATCGTCTGGAGATCTCTCTGGATGGTGGGGATGTAAAAATACATGCACTATGGTGGGCCCCACCTTCTGGACGAAGGGTGTAGACAAAACACTACATCACGGTGGTCCCTATTCATCATGGTAGGCCCACCATCCTTTGAACGGTGTGGATCATCATATACATCACGGTGCGAATCACACCGTCCAGGTGGATGGACAGTATAGATAAAACACATAGATCACGAGGGATTCCACTGTCCAGATGGAGAGTGAGGATAGAACACACGTATCACGGTAGGTCCCACGTCCCAGCTGGACTGCGGAGACACCACAGGTGCAAAGGGTCCCACCGTCCAAGACGGTGAGGATATAACACTTACTTCATGGTTAGACCCACGGACTTGCTAAGTCAACAGCAGCCTTAAAGCTGGTGGTCCTCAAGCAGGGATGAAACACATACATTGCTGTTGGGGTTCATGTCCCTGTACAGGACAGATGGATGGTGCGTATAGGATACATACATCAGAGGTGGTCTTCACCGTCTAGACCACTGGACGGCGTGGATAGAAGGCACATATATCACGTGTGGGTCCCACGTTCATAGCACGGACAATGGAGATTTATAAAAATATACATCAGCGGGGGCCACAGGATTTATTGACGTAAGCAGCTACACCTGCTGGGGTCCCACCTTATAGATGGACGGTGGGATGCAACGCACCTCACAGTGGGGCCCACAGAACTGCTGACGTCCTTACAGCAGCTATATAGCTAGGTAAGGTACCAGCCAATCCGTCCCCAGGAGCAGGTGAGTCTCATGGTTTCAACGGTGAACGTTCACTCTCTACACTATTTTTCTGCGATGTGGCCCACCTGATGGACAGTGTGGATATGAAATAAATACATCAATGGTGGGTCCCACCATCCAACCACCTGGACAGTGTGGATAAGACCCAAACATCACGGTGGCCCTCACAGCAATTTCTTTTATATGCTAAGCATGTCTTCACATGATTTAAGATGGTGTGGGCCACCCAAGTACCGTGAACGGCAGATTTTTGGGGTGAATCGCCTATTAAAGGGGACCCATCAAATTCACGGTGTAGATTTCCAACATATATCACAGTGGGGCCTGTGGTGGGGCCCACCGTTCCACCCTGCTGGGGCGCTGGACACTGCAGCGTCCCCCAGACGCTGACAGCAATAGCATCAGCAACCTGCTCCCTCTTTCTTTTCCTTGTTTCTTTTTTTTTTTTAAAACAAAAAGAAAAGTAAATATTCCAGAAGTGGGGCCCACATCGGTAAAATCCACACCGACCATTGTCTTCCCTAGCTTGTAACAGATCTAATGAGTCCAATTCACAGTATTTTGATGTTAAAAAAAAACATCAAGGTGGGCCTTAACCACTTAAATCACCCAAACCACTATTTTCTATATTATGGCCCACTGGAGATTCAGATTGGCTTCATTTTTCAGATCAACGCTTGAAATGAGTTGGGAAGAAGGGTGGGCGGTGTAGATCGGATACTGTCACGCCCCAGACTCGGAAACCGGGCTCACAAAATTCCCGATCGCCGAATCCGGCGCCGACAGCCTCCGTAGAACCCCATTCTCGGCTCCTAGCTCCCATTCGCCAGGTTCCGATCCTCGGATGCTACGAGGAGGATTTTAAATACTAGTTTGATTCGTAATAAGCATAACCAAAGGCATAACCCACAAACAACAACCAAGAAATCCATTACATTTCTACTATGATCAAAAACTTTACAAGTACAATGGGCATAAAGGGAAATACAAGGGTAAATAACAGAAAACTCCAAAATGACCAGCAACGCGCTCCTGCCTCAACGCTGCTACGATCCAACGTCACCTGCACACAACGGTCGTGCATAAGCTTACAGAAAGCTTAGAGGGTGGTGAAAGTGTGTGCACAAAGTAGAATATGAACATGCAAATGTCAGAGTGATGCGGAATATGCAAATGGAACCATGATATCATGAGCCGTACCAAGGCTATACAATGCCAGACATGAATGTATCGGCCACCACAAGGCCATGCGATGTACAATGCAACTCAAGCATACAAGTCCTCATCTATGTCCACACGTCAATACAGCTCAAAGTATGGAATATCACCAGGGTCTAGTACACTCTAAACTAGATTGCCGCCACATCGCGCGCAATAAGGTAAGTGGAAAAGACCTCACTATCCGTCTGCCAATATCGGGCGCGACTCGTCGATAGCGGACCCATTCCTCGAGCTGGTCAGACTCAGCCTAGCATTGCCCCCTACTCTCGGGCGGGTAAGGCCGCACCCCCTTCCAACCGACCACGACACAGTGGAGAGCGTAACCGTCTGGTAATCGGTACTCAACGCTCATCTACCCACTCGGTCTAGACGTTGGAGCAACCTCTTGGTACCATAAGGGTTTAGGGACTTTCACCCAGGGATATCTATAGTACCCCATGTAAGTCAAGATTTCCGGTATCCAATCCTGCCAACCACGATGCGTCTGTGGAGGCTACGGCCCTGATGTCGCTAGGGCGTACAACAACCATGTCACACTAATGCGGAATGCATGAATCACGCCATCCAGTCATGCAACCAATCCTGCGCATACCGTGCGCTCATGTAGGGCAGCACCGCCTAATCGGGAGCCCATAAACAACCTACCCGAAGGCAAATGCTATGATCAGTCAATCCTTATAACAAGCATACGTATGATGCATATGATCATGGGTCATGAACTGTACTAAACGGGTTATAATAAAATGAATTATCTTACAATGCAGATGGGCCTGGACGGCCGAAATACAACAAGTACGGCCCAGTAATGGACCCTAAGGAGAGTCGTAATGTGGACATCCAACCAACATTACACTTGCAATGTGGACGTCAAACCATCATTGCATTCTAGGTACGATCTTCTTAAACACCGCTACATAATCGGTAATGGGTTTACACATTGCAATGGACCTTAGGTTCCTCCCATTGGGCCTTACATATATATCAAATGGGCCATATCTTATGGGCCCTTTATTCATCAGATGGGCCATATCTTATGGGCCATTTATTCGTCAGATGGGCCATATAAATGGGCCACACCAATGGGTCTTAAGTGCATTGCAATGGGTCAAAGCCCGTGGGCCTTGGATTGCATCAATTGGACCTAATCATATGAGTCTAATATGTATCAAATGGGCCTAACCCATGAGTCTCAAACAAGTCTAATGGGTCTAATCCCATGGGCCCTTTTTATAATCAAAGGGGTTCAGTCCCATGGACTTGCAACACATCTAATGGGCCTAAGCTCTAGGCCTAAAATGAATCCAATGGGCCTAGCCCATAAGTATTTTATAAATCATTAGCCCTTTTGAAATTCGAATGGGCCTAGCCCATAGGCCTTAAATAAATCAAGTGGGCCTAGAAGTACATCAAATGGCCTAGTCACATGGCCTTAGATCATATCCATTGGGCCTAAAACCATAGGCCTTAAATATCAAGTTAAGCCCATAGGCTTTACATATCAAGTGGGCCTAAGTTCTTGGGCCTTAATGTCAAATTAGCCTAAGCTCATAGGCTTTACATATCAGGTGGGCCCAAGTTCATAGGCCTTAGATGAATCAAATGGGCCTAGCCCATAAACATTTCATAAATCAAATGGATCTAACCCATAGGTCCTTTGTAAGGCAAATAGGCTTAACCCAAAGGCCTAAACCGTTCAAATGGATCGATGGTTCGGATGCATCACATGCATCATAGTGGGTCCCACTGTCCAGTGGACAGTGCAATAAGGCACATATGTCACAAGGGGGGGGGGGGGCCACCGTCCACTGGACGGTAACACATATATCATGGTGGGAGTCCACCGTCCACAGCCGGTGGACGGTGTGTTAAGACACATACATTAATGGTGGGGTCCACGGATGTGGCCCACCATGATATCCAAATACCATTTGGGCCATTCATAAGGCCTCTTGGGCCTAGGTGGAGGGAAAACCAAAATTTCAGCTTGATTCAAAACTTCAGTGGGCCCCAGGAAGATTTCAATGGCAGAAAATCCCGTCCCACTGTTTCCTATGGTGCGGGCCACCCGAGTTCTGGATCAAACCGAAATTTGGAGGGGGCCCACCTGAGAAAGGGACCCCTCAAATGAACGGCGTGGATTAAACATATGCATCATGGTGGGGCCCACGGCAGCAGCCGTGGGTGGCTGCACGTCAGCCCGCCGCCCGCCTGCTGCACGTCAGAGGCTTAGCCTCTTTACAACATTTAAAAAAAAAATGGAAACCCTCATTTTTGGGGTTTTTTGCATTTGGGGCCCACATCCAACAGATCCACCCCGTCCATTGGTTTCAGGGGCCCGTAACAATTGAAATGAGTCCGAAGTTCAATTTTTTTTAGTAGCATAGAAATACCAGAAAATTATTCAATGGTAACCGCCAATGTTTCCCTTGCTATGGCCCACAAGATATTCAGATCAGTCCCATTCTTTTATTTGACGGTTAAAACTATATGGGGAAGAGGATGGACAGCTTGGATCGGACTTAAACATCAGGGTGGGGCCTATGCAAGTGGGCCACCAAAAAGGTTCCCTTTTTTTTTTTGTTTTGGTTGAAACGTCCAGCGTCTCTGACGCTGGACGGTCTTTCTTTTCTTCTCTCCCTTTTTTTTTGTAGTGGGCCTTGATGAAGTGGGCCACCACAGATAGGTGTACAACGCATATGGTGGGCCCCACTTGAATAGATCAAAAGTATATAATGCCAAGGTGAGATCCATTCAAGTGGGCCACACAATCCTTTTGCACAAAAATAAAATAAAATAGAATAAAATAAAATAAAATAAATAAAAGAGAGAGAGAGTCATGGAGAGTGGGACACGGCTTGTGATGGAGGGACCCCGACATTATGGGCCCTCCTTTAAAAGCAAATGATACAAAAAAAAGGGGTCCCTCAACACATGGGACCATCAAGATCGAGAATCAACGGTGGAGATCCTCTCTCCACCAAAATGGACGGTCTAGATGACCTTTCTTAAAGAAATAAACATCATGATGGGGTCCATGGAGAATGGCCCCATCATGGAATGATCATGATGATCCAAGTGGTCCATCGGCCACAAATAAGGGTCCCAAGTGAGATCCACACCATTGATCGGTGGGCCTCACTTGGTCCACCATAAAAAAAAAAGAAAATCTACCCTATAGAAGCACCCACCGTCCGATCTTCTCGCTCCTAGGGGTTCCTTGGCACCTTGTCTTCAACTTCAATGGCTAAGATGAAGAATGGAGGGTTGAGATGGGAGATTTTGGGGTAGGAAGGTGGGCCACTTGAAGTTTAGAGGGGCTTGAAAAATTCCATACGTATGGAACCCTTGCAATTTTTTGTTGCTTGGAAGTTTTGGAATGAGAAAGAGAGAAAGAGAGAGAGTGGTGTAAAGGGAGAGAGAGAGAGTGATGGATGGATGGGTGAGTGATGGTGGTGTAAGAGAAATTTGACTTTTGTGGCTTTTGTGTAAGAGAAGTATGGGTTTAGAAGACTTTTGTGGCTTTTTGTGTAAGAGAGGTATGGGTTTGGGAGACTTTTGTGGTTGCTTGGGAAAAAGGGATGGAAGTGATGTGTACTTGACATGTGATGGATTGATGGGTGATTGATTGATGGGATTGATGTGATTGATGTGACACATCGTTGAGATTCTCTTGGTTTTCGCAACGCGCGGCGTTTTCTCGCACCGAACGTTGGCTCACATCTCTTGATCAGGGTATCGCCTTGGCGCGCGAGTCGCGGTATCGGAACCGCAACGACGGCGCGGTCGCTATGGTATAGGTCTCGGGTTGAGTCGACTCGGGTTGTCGGCACATGAATCCGGGTCGCGCGTCGATACTGGTTAAGGGTCGAAAGTTGCCGGAATTCGACCGATAAGACCGCGGAAGTGTACGGAAAGGTACGGACCAAGATACGGGTCTTACAGATACATACATCAAGGTTGGATCCATGTGTGTGTGGACAGTGTAATGTATAAAATATATACACGGTGTTATGCTCCCTGGATGCATAGTATGCCCAAAAACAAATATATATCACGGTGGGTTCCACCATCTTTGACAGTAAGATGAATGGACGGTGTGGAGGTTACGCATACCTCAAGGTGGGTCCACACGTGTGGGGCCCACTAGCTTTGGGTAAAGCTGATTTATTTTTTTTTTAATGGTTTCCTTCGTCCAGGCCTATCCATCAATGGACAGTGAGGTGTGCTCCACCAATTAGATGCCCATACAAATCTGGACGGCCTGGGTTTCGGTTGAACCCATTAGGTGGGCCACACACACCTCATCAATACCATAAAATGAAAGAGATATAGAAAGAGAAAGGAAGAGAAAGAGAGAAGCACCCACCTTTGATCTTTTTTGGACTTTTTCTTCCATCAAGGTATGCTAGAGATCTAATGGAGGCACTTCAACGGTTGAGATCGACTTAGTATGGTGGAGATGGGAGATAGAAAAGTGGGCCACATTTGCTCTCCATGAAAGCCATGGAAGTCCAAGCTCTCATGGTGCTTGAGAGAAATGAGAGAGAGAGAGAGGAGTGGTGATGGAGTAGAAAGGGATGGGTTCTTTTAACTTTTTGTAAGAAAAGAATGGGCTAAGCATGGGTTGCATTGACTTTGGGTAAGGAGAGGTAAGGATGAGTGATGGCTTGTGATGGGATGTACTTGACTTATGATTGATGTGATTGATGGGACATATCGTAGAGATTCCCTTAATACTTGCAATGCGCGGCGTTTTCCTCGAACTGAACGCGAGCCCACATCTCCTGGCCTGGGTATCGCCTTGACGCGTGAGACGCGGCATCGGAACCGCGGCGACGACGCGGTCGCTAGGGTGCAAGTCTCGGGTTGAGTCGACTCGGGTTAACGGCGTGTGAATCCGGGTCGCGCGCAAATGTCGGTTAAGGGCCGAGGTTGCTAAGATTCGACCGGAAAGACCGCGAAAGTCTACCGAACGATACGGTTTAGGATGCGGGTCTTACACCCTAATAGATCATCCTAAAAGGATTTCTAATCGTATAGATTTGGCCAAGACTTCTATTATGTTCATATTTAACGAGTAGGTTTATGGATACACTGACCTTCGCTCGCTCCCACTGTTAGGCCTACGATTTCATATGCATGGGTTCAACACTTAAGCCCTAATTGTTTCCCTATAAAGACTTCAGTATTGACATTCTAAGGAAGGTTCAAATCTTATTTAATGACCTAACCTTACGTATAACCTGAATCAATTTCTTCGATTCTCGGCCAGTGGGAAAAAATGGCCAACCACGCTTTTGCTGCGCCACTCTGATCTAATAGTTATAATAGCTGACCTAATTACATTGGGCTCATAATGCTCTACCCCCCTTAAAAATATTTCTACATAAGGCTCAAGAACCTATGTCTCGATCCATATATCGGAATCCTTGACATGAAATGGGGAAACAACCTCTCAATACATTATTCCTCCTTCATTAATGATGTGTACTAGGCATTGGTACCTATGGTTGTAGAAATGAGCCTAATCTCTATTGGATATATGCCCTTAACACTTTCCAAAGGCAAAGTAATAACTTTTAGTTGTAGGTGGTCGGGCCAACACGGAAGAAAAGTTGTGTAGTGGGTTTGAGCCGGATACATAGACTTTCTGCCTAGCTAGGACAGAAAATTTGTTGTATCAATTCTTAATCCTAGTTGATCCTGATCTTTTGTTTGATCTGAGCATTGAGTTCATTGGTAACTACTAGGATTGAGAATTCGATTCAAACCGTGAATACTTCGCTTATATACAGTTCCTCTCCTCCGTGTTCCCAATCGTACTAAGTCCTTGGGAAGGCAATTCTAAGGGGCGTGCTGGTTTATCCTAGCGTTTCATCTAAGGGGTATATAAGTCTTCCCTACACGTGACTAATTCTAAGTTAAGCAAGCTTCCTGAGAGTTACTAAAGGAGCCTGTCACGCCCCAAACTCGGAAA
Organism: Magnolia kwangsiensis; assembly: GCA_037074715.1. NCBI lineage: Eukaryota > Viridiplantae > Streptophyta > Magnoliopsida > Magnoliales > Magnoliaceae > Magnolia > Magnolia kwangsiensis. Next base: position 80,173,821 of record CM073586.1, on the reverse strand, counting down.
CCGGGCTCACAAAATTCCCGATCGCCGAATCCGGCGCCGACAGCCTCCGTAGAACCCCATTCTCGGCTCCTAGCTCCCATTCGCCAGGTTCCGATCCTGGGATGCTACGAGGAGGATCTCAAATACCAGTTTGTTTCGTAATAAGCATAACCAAAGGCATAACCCACAAACAACAACCAAGCACTCCATTACATTTCCACTATGATCAAAAATTTTACAAGTACAATGAGCATAAAGGGAAATACAATGGTAAATAACAGAAAACTCCAAAATGATCAGCAACGCGCTCCTGCCTCAACGCTGCTGCAGTCCAACGTCACCTGCACGCAACGGTCGTGCATAAGCTTACAGAAAGCTTAGAGGGTGGTGAAAGTGTGTGCACAAGGTAGTAATATGAATGCAATGTCAGAGTAATGCGGAATATGCAGATGGAACCAAAACGTCATGAGCCGTACCAAGGCTATGCAATACAAGACATGAATGGTATCGGCCATCCCAAGGCCATGCAATGTACAATGCAACTCAAGCATACAGATCCTCATCAATGTCCACATATCAGTACAGCTCAGAGTATGGAATATCACCGGGGTCTAGTACACTCTAAACCAGATTGCCGCCACATCGCGCGCAATAAGGTAAGTGGAAGAGACCTCACTATCCGTCTGCCAATATCGGGCGCGACTCGTCGATAGCGGACCCATTCCTCGAGCTGGTCAAACTCAGCCTAGCATTGCCCCCTACACTCGGGCGGGTAAGGCCGTACCCCCTTCCAACCGACCACGACACAGTGGAGAGCGTAACCGTCTGGTAATCGGCACTCAACGCTCATCTACCCACTCGGTCTAGACGTTGGAGCAACCTCTTGGTACCATAAGGGTTTAGGGACTTTCACCCAGGGATATCTATAGTACCCCATGTAGAACAAGATTTCCGGTATCCAATCCTGCCAACCACGATGCGTCTGTGGAGGCTACAGCCCTGATGTCGCTAGGGCATACAACAACCATATCACACAAATGCGGGATGCATGAATCACGCTATCCAGTCATGCAACCAATCCTGCGCATACCGTGCGCTCATGTAGGGCAACACCGCCTAACCGGGAGCCCATAAACAACCTGCCCGAAGGCATATGCCATGATCAGTCAATCCTCATATCAAGCATGCATATGATGCGTATGATCATGGGTCATGAAACTATACTAAACATGTTATAATAAAATGCATTATCTTACAATGCAGATGAGCCTGAACGGCCTAAATACGATAAACATGGTCCAGTAATGGGTCCTAAGGAGAGTCGTAATGTGGACATCCAACCAACATTACACTCGCAATGTGGACATCAAACCAGCATTACTTCCCAGGCACAATCTTCTTAAAACACCGCTACATAATCAGTATTGGGCTTACACATTGCAATGGACCTTATGTTCCTCCCATTGGGTCTTACATATATGTCAAATGGGCCATATCTTATGGGCCTTTTTATTCGTCAGATGGGCCATATCTTATAGGCCATTTATTCATCAGATGGGCCATATAAATGGGCCACACCAATGGGTCTTAAGTGCATTGCAATAGGTCAAAACCCGTGGGCCTTGGATTGCATCAATTGGACCTAATCATATGAGTCTAATATGTATCAAATGGGCCTAACCCATGAGTCTCAAACAAGTCTAATGGGCCTAATCCCATGGGCCCTTTTATAATCAAATGGGTTCAGTCCCATGGGCCTTACAATATATCAAATGGCCTACTTCTATGGGCTTTAAAATTTCAACAAAAAGGGGTCCAATTACATGGGCCTTGAAGTACATCAAATGGGCCTAGTCCCATGGATTTGCAACACATCATATGGGCCTAAGTCCTTAGGCCTAGAATGAATCCAATGGGCCTAGCCCATAAGCATTTCACAAACCAGATGGGCCTAGCCCATAGGCCTTTTGAAATTCGAATGGGCCTAGTCCATAGGCCTTCCATGGGTCAGATGGGCTTAAATCCCTAGGCCTTACATATATCAAATGGGCCTAATTTTATGGGCCTTGGAATACATCAGATGGGCCTGGTCCCATGGACTTGAAACGTATCAAGTAGGCCTAAGCCCATAGCCTTTACATAAATCAAATGGGCCTAACCCATAGGCGTTCTGCTCACATGCAACATGGTGGGTCCCACTGTCGCTGGACAGTGGGGATGGTACGTGCATCAAGGAGAACTCCACCGTCCGCTGGACGGTGGAGACGCTATGGTGCGAAGGTGGGCGCCACCGTCCACAGGACGGTGGACATACAATACACACATCATTGTGGGTCCCATGTGGGGCCCACTGTAATATTTATTTGGCATCCAGCCCATTGGTAAGGTCAAACAGACCTGGTTGAAGGAGGAATAAAAGTTTCAGCTTGGTTCAAAACTTCGGTGGGCCCCAAAAAAAATTTCAATGGTAGATGTTCAATCTCTCTGTTTCATGTGGTGTGGGCCACTGGAGCTTTGGATCTGACTGAAAATTGGAGGGGGCCCACTACTGGGGACGGCCCACCTCACGGACGGCCTGGATATAACATATACATCAAGGTGGGGCCCACGGCTGGGGCCGTGGGTCCCTCTCTGGACGCCACCGCCCGCCCGTACGTCCGCACGCAGGCAGCGCGCCTGCGTGCCACCTGACACAGCAGCAGTAGCTGCTGCCTCTCCCTCTCTCTCTCCTCTAAATTTTAATTCCGGCCAAAATCACGTGTGGGACCCGCTCCTTGAAAATCCATCCCATCCATAGTGTTCTACAGCTCGTAACAGACAAAAAGAGTCCGGAGTTCGAATTTTGTTGAGGCCTAGAAACACCAAAAGAATTTTCAATGGTAACCGTCAATGTTTCCCATGCTATGGCCCACAAGATATTCGGATCAGTCCCATTCTTTTACTTGACGGGTAAATCGATGTGAGTAAGGGGATGGACGGCTCGGATCAAACATATACATCAAGGTGGGGCCTACACTAAGGGACCACCCAAAACCTCTCCTTTTCTTTTCTTTTTTTTTTTTTTTTTTTTTTTTTTTTTTTTTTTTTCTTCTTTCTGTAAAACGTCCAGCGTCCCAGACGCTGGACAGTTCTTATATATATAAGTATATTTTTTTTGTGTGGGCCTTGCTGAAGTGGGCCACCACTAATGGGTGCCATAGGTCCAACGTCTAAGGTGGGCCCCACTTGAATAAAATAATTATATTAAGGTGGGATCCATTCAAGTGGGCCACACCATCCTATTGCAATAAAAATAAATAAAATAAAACAAAATGAAAGAGAGAGAGAGAGAGCCATGGAGAATGGGACACGGCTTGTGATGGAGGGGCCCCGTCCTTATGGGCCCTCCCTTGCAATGAAGCATACAATAAATGGATCCCTTTGATCATGGGACCATCAAAATTATAAATCAACGGTAGAGATCCATTCTCCACCGTTATGGACGGTCTAGATGACCTTTTTGCAATGAAAATAACCATCATGATGGGGTCCATGGAGAATGGCCCCATCATGGAACGATCATGATGATCCAAGTGGTCCATCGGCCACAAATAAGGGTCCCAAGTGAGATCCACACCATGGATCGGTGAGTCTCACTTGGTCCACCATAAAAACAATAAAAACTACCCTATAGAAGCACCCACCGTCCGATCTTCTCGCTCTTAGGGGTTCCTTGGCACCTTGGCTTCAACTTCAACGGTTAGGATGAAGAATGGAGGGTTGAGATGGGAGATTTTGGGGTAGGAAGGTGGGCCACTTAGAGCTTAGAAGGGTTGGAGATTTCCATACGTATGGGACTCTTGGATCTCCTTTGTTGCTTTGAAATTTTGGAATGAGAAAGAGAGAAAGAGAGAGAGTGATGTAAAGGGAGAGAGAGAGAGTGATGGATGGATGGGTGAGTGATGGTGGTGTAAGAGAAATTTGACTTTTGTGGCTTTTTGTGTAAGAAAGGTATGGGTTGAGAAGCCTTTGTTGGCTTTTGTGTAAGAGAGGTATGGGTTTGGGAGACTTTTGTGGTTGCTTGGGAAAAAGGGATGGAAGTGATGTGTACTTGACATGTGATGGCTTGATGGGTGATTGATTGATGGGATTGATGTGATTGATGTGACACATCGTTGAGATTCCCTTGGTTTTCGCAACGCGCGGCGTTTTCTCGCACCGAACGTTGGCTCATATCTCTTGATCCGGGTATCGCCTCGGCGCGCGAGTCGCGGTATCGGAACCGCGGCGACGGTGCGGTCGCTATGGTATAGGTCTCGAGTTGAGTCGACTCGGGTTGTCGGCACATGAATCCGGGTCGCGCGTCGATATCCATTAAGGGTCGAAAGTTGCCGGAATTCGACCGGTAAGACCGCGGAAGTGTACGGAAAGGTACGGACCAAGATACGGGTCTTACAGCTCTCCCCTCCTTATAAAAATTTCGTCCTCGAAATTTACACAAGCGTCGCAACTAAGCATAACTCGCGAGGAATAAGAAACATAACGTCATCATATAGAATCAGGGACAACGTACAAAATACAATACACGATCATCAACTATCAAAGAGATGAGGATATCGCTCTCGAATCTCAGCCTCACGCTCCCAAGAAGCCTCCTCTACCGAATGGTGACCCCACTGCACCTTCACCAACGGAATGACCTTGGTTCTGAGGACCTGCTCCTTCCGATCAAGGATACGGACTGGCTGCTCAATGTAAGAAGCGTCCTCACGAACCTCCAACGGCTGCCAATCAATAACGGGAACTATGTCTGACCCACACTTCCTCAACATAGAGACGTGAAACACGTTGTGGACGCCAGACAACTGAGATGGTAAGGCAAGCCGATAGGCCACGGCGCCAACGCGCCCAGTGATCTCAAAAGGTCCTATGAATCTCGGGGCAAGCTTGCCCTTCGCTCCAAATCGAACTACGCCCTTCATGGGCGAGACCTTGAGATACACATGGTCCCCTACATCAAACTCCAAGGGACGACGCCGACGATCAGCAGAACTCTTCTGTCGGCTCTGAGCTGTGCGCATCCTCTGCCTGATGATGTCGATAGCGTCTGAAGTCTCCTGCACCAGCTCGGGACCTAGGAGACGGCGCTCTCCAACCTCGGTCCAACAACTCGGTGATCTACATGGTCTGCCATATAGTGCCTCAAAAGGAGCCATGCCGATGGTCGCCTGATAGCTGTTATTGTACGCAAACTCAGCCAATCGCAGATGCTCATCCCAGCTACCCCCGAAGTCAATCGCGCAGGCCCGAAGCATATCCTCAAGTATCTGATTGACCCTCTCGGTCTGGCCATCGGTCTGCGGATGGTACGCGGTGCTGAGCTGCAAATCAGTCCCCATCGCACGCTGGAAGCTCCCCCAAAACTGAGATGTGAACCTCGAGTCTCGGTCAGAAACGATCGAGACTGGAACACCATGCAGTCTCACAATCTCCTCAATAAACAATCTCGCAAGCCGGTCCATAGACCAAGTCGCACGCATCGCAAGGAAATGTGCCGACTTCGTCAGACGATCCACAACAACCCAAATGGAGTCATGACCGCGCTGAGTCCTTGGCAAACCCATAATGAAATCAGTCGACACGTGCTCCCACTTCCACATCGGGACGCTCAACGGCTGCAAAAGACCAGGAGGTCTCTGATGATCGGCCTTGACACGCTGGCACGTGTCACACTCGGCCACAAAACTGGCGATCTGGCGCTTCATCCCTGACCAAAAATACTGTCGCCTCATGTCACGGTACATCTTCGTCGAGCCCGGGTGGATAGAAAACCGCGATCGATGTGCCTCGGTCATAAGATCTCTGCGTAACTCTGGAATATCCGGGACACATAATCGGCCTCTGAAGCGAAGTCCACCGTCTGTACCGATCTGCCAATCAACCTGACCCTCAGATGCCGCCTCAGCCATATAACCCTGCGACGACTCATCAGCCTGCTGAGCCTCGATCACCCTAGCTACAAGAGAGGGTTGAATCGACAAGCTCGATAACTGTACCATGGAAGACTGCAGGCCGAACTCAAAGTCATACGCAGCAATATCCTCAAGCATCCGCCACTCCTGAATCATCATGTGCGCCACTAGGCCTCGTGGCTGACGGCTGAGGGCATCTGCCACCACGTTCGCCTTGCCCGGGTGGTACTGAAGGTCAAAATCATAGTCCTTCAGGAGCTCCATCCAGCGCCTCTGTCTCATATTCAACTCAGACTGCGAGAAGAGGTACTTCAAGCTCTTGTGATCAGAGAAGAGCTCGAACCTAATCCCGTAAAGGTAGTGCCTCCACACCTTCAGTGCGAAGACAACGGCAGCCAGCTCCAGATCATGTGTAGGGTAGTTCAGCTCATGGACCTTGAGCTGACGAGACGCAAAGGCCACTGGTCTCCCGTGCTGCATCAGGACAGCACCCAAACCGATATGCGAGGCATCGGTGAATACAATGAAGCCATCACTCCCAGAGGGAAGAGTGAGGACAGGAGCGGACGTCAGACGGTCCTTCAACTCCGTAAATGCTCGCTCGCAGGCGTCACTCCAAATAAACTCTGCCCCCTTCCGAGTCAACCTGGTCAGCGGGGCTGCAATACGAGAAAAACCCTCGATGAAACGCCGGTAGTAGCCCGCCAAACCAAGGAAACTACGGATCTCTGTCGCAGTCGTGGGCTGGCCCCACTGACGCACTGCCTCGACCTTCGAGGGGTCCACTGCGACACCCTCCCTCGTCACCACGTGACCGAGGAACTTCACCTCCTCCTGCCAGAACTCGCACTTCTCCAGCTTCGCATACAGCTGGTGTGCGCGGAGGGTCTGTAGAGTAATCTCCAAGTGCTGCTCATGCTCCTCACGGGTCCTCGAATAGATCAGAATGTCGTCGATGAAGACTACAACAAACTGATCTAGATATGGGCGAAAAACCTCGTTCATCAACTGCATGAAGACCGCGGGTGCATTGGTCAGTCCGAAGGACATGACCTGAAACTCAAAATGACCGTAACGCGTCCTGAATGCTGTCTTCGGAATGTCCTCATCTCGGACCCGAATCTGATGATAACCAGAACGCAGGTCAATCTTCGAAAAGAACTGTGCACCCTGCAGCTGGTCGAACAAATCATCAATCCTAGGGAGCGGGTACTTGTTCTTGATCGTGACTTTGTTGAGCTCGCGATAGTCAACGCAGAGCCTCAACGAGCCATCCTTCTTCTTCACGAAGAGTACCGGCGCTCCCCACGGCGAACTGCTCGGACGAATAAAACCCAACTCACGCAACTCGTCCAACTGCTTCTGCAGTTCCCGTAACTCCAACGGTGCCATACGATACGGGGCCTTCGAAATAGGCGCGGTACCGGGCACGAGATCGATCTGAAACTCGGTGAGTCGACGAGGCGGTAATCCCGGAATCTCCTGGAACACATCGGGAAAATCGCAAACTATCGGTAAATGGTCGATGCAAACGGCGACATGCTCCTCTATGGCGCACGACATCAAACAAGACAACTGCTCTCCTCTGGCCTCTGCAACGAACTGGAACTGTGGCACGCCGGGTATACAAAACGTGACGGTCCTCGCGGCGCAGTCCAAAATGGCATAGTACTCAGCGAGCCAATCCATGCCTAGGATAACGTCGAACTCGGACATCGGCAAAACAAACAAATCAGCAGGCAGGAAGGTATCCCCAACTAGAACGGGACAAGACGAACAGAATCGTCCCAACGCTGCAGTCCTTCCCAAGGGAGTCGATACTGATAGACTCACATCAGCAGACTCCAACGGTAAGCCAGCCGATCGACAAAAGCTCTCGGCCACAAAAGAATGTGATGCACCAGAATCAAACAATACACGTGCAATGCATGCAGAAACTGGCAGTATACCCTCAACGACTCCCCCAGATGACTGCGGATCCTGCTGAGCCGCATAAAACCTAGCCTGAGCTGGCTGGGGAGGTGCCTGTCCCCTCTGAACGTGCTGCTGCTGCTGCTGAGGTCGCTGAGGCGGTCGAAACTGCTGCCTCTGCTGCTGCGGCCTCTGAGGCTGGTGCTGATGCTGATGCTGCTGCTGAGGTGGCCTCGGTGGTAGAGGCTGCTGGCTGCTGCTGTCGCTGCTGCTGTGGGGGTCTCTGCTGCTGCGGTGGAGGTATCTGCTGCTGTGGACCTCTCTGCTGCTGCTGGGGACTGGGACACTCCCATGAACGGTGTCCCGTCGCACCGCACCTGAAGCAAGTGCCGGTGAACTGTCTCTGAGGTGGTGGTGGAGGTGCTGATGGTGCTGATGGTGCACGGAAAGCTGGGCGACCAGTGCGCCTCTGATGCTGTGGTCGACCCTGCTGGGAATGACTGGAAGAAGCCTGCCTCTTCCGGTCTCCCCTCTGACCACGATCAGACTGAGAACCGGCCCACTCAGTCTCATATATCTGAGCCTTCCGCACCACTGCCTGGAAGGTAGGAAGCTCATGCCCAATAACGCGACCTCGAAGGCCGTAACGTAGGCCGTGCTCGAAACGGCGGGCCTTCCGCCCCTCATCATCAACCATGTACGGCGCAAATCTCGATAGTGCCATGAAACGGGCCGCGTACTGTGCCACGGTCATGTCTCCCTGCACCAGAGTCTCGAACTCTAAGGCTCGCTGACGACGGATGTGGTCAGGGAAGTACTGCTCCTCGAATCGCTCCACAAAGTCCTCCCATGTCCAGACATAGTCAGGACCGGCGACACGGGCGACAGAGGTCCACCAATGCTCGGCCTCACCGTGGAAGAGAAATACTGCTAACCGGACGCGCTGCTCGGTCGTGCACAACATGGTATCGAATATCTTCTCCACATCGGAGCGCCATCTCTCGGCTGCAGTCGGATCCGGCTCGCCCTGGAAACGAGGGGGATCATGCCGTCTAAATTCACGAAGTACGGCGCTCGCGCGCTCCTGCTCCGCCTGAGCTGGTGAAACAGCTGGGCGTCTACCCTGTCCCTGTAGTGCAGCTGTCACAGCCTGCAACATCTGCTGTAACTGAGAGGCACTCACAGTCACAGTCGGCTCCTCATCAGTCTCGGGTGGAGGAATGTCATCCTCATGGGAGGAATCAGGGATCTCTGAGGGTGGGATGGGAGACGCAGGTGGTAGAGCTGGAGTCTCTGATGGTGAAGTGGAATCCTCAGGTGGTGGTGCGGGAGTCGATCGAGTAACAGGCGCCATACCCTACAGGAAAGAGCGAAAGCGCCTATCAACTTCAAAACTCTCGAATGTACGCATGTTAATGGTCTGATTCGGAAGGTCGTGAAGTTATCCGAACTTCAGAACTTAGCCATTCTTCACTCATAGCAAACATGTAATGTTGTTCTCGGTTATTCCCAAGTTATGCTCTGATACCAACTTCTGTCACGCCCCAAACTCGGAAACCGGGCTCACAAAATTCCCGATCGCCGAATCCGGCGCCGACAGCCTCCGTAGAACCCCATTCTCGGCTCCTAGCTCCCATTCGCCAGGTTCCGATCCTGGGATGCTACGAGGAGGATCTCAAATACCAGTTTGTTTCGTAATAAGCATAACCAAAGGCATAACCCACAAACAACAACCAAGCACTCCATTACATTTCCACTATGATCAAAAATTTTACAAGTACAATGAGCATAAAGGGAAATACAATGGTAAATAACAGAAAACTCCAAAATGATCAGCAACGCGCTCCTGCCTCAACGCTGCTGCAGTCCAACGTCACCTGCACGCAACGGTCGTGCATAAGCTTACAGAAAGCTTAGAGGGTGGTGAAAGTGTGTGCACAAGGTAGTAATATGAATGCAATGTCAGAGTAATGCGGAATATGCAGATGGAACCAAAACGTCATGAGCCGTACCAAGGCTATGCAATACAAGACATGAATGGTATCGGCCATCCCAAGGCCATGCAATGTACAATGCAACTCAAGCATACAGATCCTCATCAATGTCCACATATCAGTACAGCTCAGAGTATGGAATATCACCGGGGTCTAGTACACTCTAAACCAGATTGCCGCCACATCGCGCGCAATAAGGTAAGTGGAAGAGACCTCACTATCCGTCTGCCAATATCGGGCGCGACTCGTCGATAGCGGACCCATTCCTCGAGCTGGTCAAACTCAGCCTAGCATTGCCCCCTACACTCGGGCGGGTAAGGCCGTACCCCCTTCCAACCGACCACGACACAGTGGAGAGCGTAACCGTCTGGTAATCGGCACTCAACGCTCATCTACCCACTCGGTCTAGACGTTGGAGCAACCTCTTGGTACCATAAGGGTTTAGGGACTTTCACCCAGGGATATCTATAGTACCCCATGTAGAACAAGATTTCCGGTATCCAATCCTGCCAACCACGATGCGTCTGTGGAGGCTACAGCCCTGATGTCGCTAGGGCATACAACAACCATATCACACAAATGCGGGATGCATGAATCACGCTATCCAGTCATGCAACCAATCCTGCGCATACCGTGCGCTCATGTAGGGCAACACCGCCTAACCGGGAGCCCATAAACAACCTGCCCGAAGGCATATGCCATGATCAGTCAATCCTCATATCAAGCATGCATATGATGCGTATGATCATGGGTCATGAAACTATACTAAACATGTTATAATAAAATGCATTATCTTACAATGCAGATGAGCCTGAACGGCCTAAATACGATAAACATGGTCCAGTAATGGGCCCTAAGGAGAGTCGTAATGTGGACATCCAACCAACATTACACTCGCAATGTGGACATCAAACCAGCATTACTTCCCAGGCACAATCTTCTTAAAACACCGCTACATAATCAGTATTGGGCTTACACATTGCAATGGACCTTATGTTCCTCCCATTGGGTCTTACATATATGTCAAATGGGCCATATCTTATGGGCCTTTTTATTCGTCAGATGGGCCATATCTTATGGGCCATTTATTCATCAGATGGGCCATATAAATGGGCCACACCAATGGGTCTTAAGTGCATTGCAATAGGTCAAAACCCGTGGGCCTTGGATTGCATCAATTGGACCTAATCATATGAGTCTAATATGTATCAAATGGGCCTAACCCATGAGTCTCAAACAAGTCTAATGGGCCTAATCCCATGGGCCCTTTTATAATCAAATGGGTTCAGTCCCATGGGCCTTACAATATATCAAATGGCCTACTTCTATGGGCTTTAAAATTTCAACAAAAAGGGGTCCAATTACATGGGCCTTGAAGTACATCAAATGGGCCTAGTCCCATGGATTTGCAACACATCATATGGGCCTAAGTCCTTAGGCCTAGAATGAATCCAATGGGCCTAGCCCATAAGCATTTCACAAACCAGATGGGCCTAGCCCATAGGCCTTTTGAAATTCGAATGGGCCTAGTCCATAGGCCTTCCATGGGTCAGATGGGCTTAAATCCCTAGGCCTTACATATATCAAATGGGCCTAATTTTATGGGCCTTGGAATACATCAGATGGGCCTGGTCCCATGGACTTGAAACGTATCAAGTAGGCCTAAGCCCATAGCCTTTACATAAATCAAATGGGCCTAACCCATAGGCGTTCTGCTCACATGCAACATGGTGGGTCCCACTGTCGCTGGACAGTGGGGATGGTACGTGCATCAAGGAGAACTCCACCGTCCGCTGGACGGTGGAGACGCTATGGTGCGAAGGTGGGCGCCACCGTCCACAGGACGGTGGACATACAATACACACATCATTGTGGGTCCCATGTGGGGCCCACTGTAATATTTATTTGGCATCCAGCCCATTGGTAAGGTCAAACAGACCTGGTTGAAGGAGGAATAAAAGTTTCAGCTTGGTTCAAAACTTCGGTGGGCCCCAAAAAAAATTTCAATGGTAGATGTTCAATCTCTCTGTTTCATGTGGTGTGGGCCACTGGAGCTTTGGATCTGACTGAAAATTGGAGGGGGCCCACTACTGGGGACGGCCCACCTCACGGACGGCCTGGATATAACATATACATCAAGGTGGGGCCCACGGCTGGGGCCGTGGGTCCCTCTCTGGACGCCACCGCCCGCCCGTACGTCCGCACGCAGGCAGCGCGCCTGCGTGCCACCTGACACAGCAGCAGTAGCTGCTGCCTCTCCCTCTCTCTCTCCTCTAAATTTTAATTCCGGCCAAAATCACGTGTGGGACCCGCTCCTTGAAAATCCATCCCATCCATAGTGTTCTACAGCTCGTAACAGACAAAAAGAGTCCGGAGTTCGAATTTTGTTGAGGCCTAGAAACACCAGAAGAATTTTCAATGGTAACCGTCAATGTTTCCCATGCTATGGCCCACAAGATATTCGGATCAGTCCCATTCTTTTACTTGACGGGTAAATCGATGTGAGTAAGGGGATGGACGGCTCGGATCAAACATATACATCAAGGTGGGGCCTACACTAAGGGACCACCCAAAACCTCTCCTTTTCTTTTCTTTTTTTTTTTTTTTTTTTTTTTTTTTTTTTTTTTTCTTCTTTCTGTAAAACGTCCAGCGTCCCAGACGCTGGACAGTTCTTATATATATAAGTATATTTTTTTTGTGTGGGCCTTGCTGAAGTGGGCCACCACTAATGGGTGCCATAGGTCCAACGTCTAAGGTGGGCCCCACTTGAATAAAATAATTATATTAAGGTGGGATCCATTCAAGTGGGCCACACCATCCTATTGCAATAAAAATAAATAAAATAAAACAAAATGAAAGAGAGAGAGAGAGAGAGCCATGGAGAATGGGACACGGCTTGTGATGGAGGGGCCCCGTCCTTATGGGCCCTCCCTTGCAATGAAGCATACAATAAATGGATCCCTTTGATCATGGGACCATCAAAATTATAAATCAACGGTAGAGATCCATTCTCCACCGTTATGGACGGTCTAGATGACCTTTTTGCAATGAAAATAACCATCATGATGGGGTCCATGGAGAATGGCCCCATCATGGAACGATCATGATGATCCAAGTGGTCCATCGGCCACAAATAAGGGTCCCAAGTGAGATCCACACCATGGATCGGTGAGTCTCACTTGGTCCACCATAAAAACAATAAAAACTACCCTATAGAAGCACCCACCGTCCGATCTTCTCGCTCCTAGGAGTTCCTTGGCACCTTGGCTTCAACTTCAACGGTTAGGATGAAGAATGGAGGGTTGAGATGGGAGATTTTGGGGTAGGAAGGTGGGCCACTTAGAGCTTAGAAGGGTTGGAGATTTCCATACGTATGGGACTCTTGGATCTCCTTTGTTGCTTTGAAATTTTGGAATGAGAAAGAGAGAAAGAGAGAGAGTGATGTAAAGGGAGAGAGAGAGAGTGATGGATGGATGGGTGAGTGATGGTGGTGTAAGAGAAATTTGACTTTTGTGGCTTTTTGTGTAAGAAAGGTATGGGTTGAGAAGACTTTGTTGGCTTTTGTGTAAGAGAGGTATGGGTTTGGGAGACTTTTGTGGTTGCTTGGGAAAAAGGGATGGAAGTGATGTGTACTTGACATGTGATGGCTTGATGGGTGATTGATTGATGGGATTGATGTGATTGATGTGACACATCGTTGAGATTCCCTTGGTTTTCGCAACGCGCGGCGTTTTCTCGCACCGAACGTTGGCTCATATCTCTTGATCCGGGTATCGCCTCGGCGCGCGAGTCGCGGTATCGGAACCGCGGCGACGGTGCGGTCGCTATGGTATAGGTCTCGAGTTGAGTCGACTCGGGTTGTCGGCACATGAATCCGGGTCGCGCGTCGATATCCATTAAGGGTCGAAAGTTGCCGGAATTCGACCGGTAAGACCGCGGAAGTGTACGGAAAGGTACGGACCAAGATACGGGTCTTACAGCTCTCCCCTCCTTATAAAAATTTCGTCCTCGAAATTTACACAAGCGTCGCAACTAAGCATAACTCGCGAGGAATAAGAAACATAACGTCATCATATAGAATCAGGGACAACGTACAAAATACAATACACGATCATCAACTATCAAAGAGATGAGGATATCGCTCTCGAATCTCAGCCTCACGCTCCCAAGAAGCCTCCTCTACCGAATGGTGACCCCACTGCACCTTCACCAACGGAATGACCTTGGTTCTGAGGACCTGCTCCTTCCGATCAAGGATACGGACTGGCTGCTCAATGTAAGAAGCGTCCTCACGAACCTCCAACGGCTGCCAATCAATAACGGGAACTATGTCTGACCCACACTTCCTCAACATAGAGACGTGAAACACGTTGTGGACGCCAGACAACTGAGATGGTAAGGCAAGCCGATAGGCCACGGCGCCAACGCGCCCAGTGATCTCAAAAGGTCCTATGAATCTCGGGGCAAGCTTGCCCTTCGCTCCAAATCGAACTACGCCCTTCATGGGCGAGACCTTGAGATACACATGGTCCCCTACATCAAACTCCAAGGGACGACGCCGACGATCAGCAGAACTCTTCTGTCGGCTCTGAGCTGTGCGCATCCTCTGCCTGATGATGTCGATAGCGTCTGAAGTCTCCTGCACCAGCTCGGGACCTAGGAGACGGCGCTCTCCAACCTCGGTCCAACAACTCGGTGATCTACATGGTCTGCCATATAGTGCCTCAAAAGGAGCCATGCCGATGGTCGCCTGATAGCTGTTATTGTACGCAAACTCAGCCAATCGCAGATGCTCATCCCAGCTACCCCCGAAGTCAATCGCGCAGGCCCGAAGCATATCCTCAAGTATCTGATTGACCCTCTCGGTCTGGCCATCGGTCTGCGGATGGTACGCGGTGCTGAGCTGCAAATCAGTCCCCATCGCACGCTGGAAGCTCCCCCAAAACTGAGATGTGAACCTCGAGTCTCGGTCAGAAACGATCGAGACTGGAACACCATGCAGTCTCACAATCTCCTCAATAAACAATCTCGCAAGCCGGTCCATAGACCAAGTCGCACGCATCGCAAGGAAATGTGCCGACTTCGTCAGACGATCCACAACAACCCAAATGGAGTCATGACCGCGCTGAGTCCTTGGCAAACCCATAATGAAATCAGTCGACACGTGCTCCCACTTCCACATCGGGACGCTCAACGGCTGCAAAAGACCAGGAGGTCTCTGATGATCGGCCTTGACACGCTGGCACGTGTCACACTCGGCCACAAAACTGGCGATCTGGCGCTTCATCCCTGACCAAAAATACTGTCGCCTCATGTCACGGTACATCTTCGTCGAGCCCGGGTGGATAGAAAACCGCGATCGATGTGCCTCGGTCATAAGATCTCTGCGTAACTCTGGAATATCCGGGACACATAATCGGCCTCTGAAGCGAAGTCCACCGTCTGTACCGATCTGCCAATCAACCTGACCCTCAGATGCCGCCTCAGCCATATAACCCTGCGACGACTCATCAGCCTGCTGAGCCTCGATCACCCTAGCTACAAGAGAGGGTTGAATCGACAAGCTCGATAACTGTACCATGGAAGACTGCAGGCCGAACTCAAAGTCATACGCAGCAATATCCTCAAGCATCCGCCACTCCTGAATCATCATGTGCGCCACTAGGCCTCGTGGCTGACGGCTGAGGGCATCTGCCACCACGTTCGCCTTGCCCGGGTGGTACTGAAGGTCAAAATCATAGTCCTTCAGGAGCTCCATCCAGCGCCTCTGTCTCATATTCAACTCAGACTGCGAGAAGAGGTACTTCAAGCTCTTGTGATCAGAGAAGAGCTCGAACCTAATCCCGTAAAGGTAGTGCCTCCACACCTTCAGTGCGAAGACAACGGCAGCCAGCTCCAGATCATGTGTAGGGTAGTTCAGCTCATGGACCTTGAGCTGACGAGACGCAAAGGCCACTGGTCTCCCGTGCTGCATCAGGACAGCACCCAAACCGATATGCGAGGCATCGGTGAATACAATGAAGCCATCACTCCCAGAGGGAAGAGTGAGGACAGGAGCGGACGTCAGACGGTCCTTCAACTCCGTAAATGCTCGCTCGCAGGCGTCACTCCAAATAAACTCTGCCCCCTTCCGAGTCAACCTGGTCAGCGGGGCTGCAATACGAGAAAAACCCTCGATGAAACGCCGGTAGTAGCCCGCCAAACCAAGGAAACTACGGATCTCTGTCGCAGTCGTGGGCTGGCCCCACTGACGCACTGCCTCGACCTTCGAGGGGTCCACTGCGACACCCTCCCTCGTCACCACGTGACCGAGGAACTTCACCTCCTCCTGCCAGAACTCGCACTTCTCCAGCTTCGCATACAGCTGGTGTGCGCGGAGGGTCTGTAGAGTAATCTCCAAGTGCTGCTCATGCTCCTCACGGGTCCTCGAATAGATCAGAATGTCGTCGATGAAGACTACAACAAACTGATCTAGATATGGGCGAAAAACCTCGTTCATCAACTGCATGAAGACCGCGGGTGCATTGGTCAGTCCGAAGGACATGACCTGAAACTCAAAATGACCGTAACGCGTCCTGAATGCTGTCTTCGGAATGTCCTCATCTCGGACCCGAATCTGATGATAACCAGAACGCAGGTCAATCTTCGAAAAGAACTGTGCACCCTGCAGCTGGTCGAACAAATCATCAATCCTAGGGAGCGGGTACTTGTTCTTGATCGTGACTTTGTTGAGCTCGCGATAGTCAACGCAGAGCCTCAACGAGCCATCCTTCTTCTTCACGAAGAGTACCGGCGCTCCCCACGGCGAACTGCTCGGACGAATAAAACCCAACTCACGCAACTCGTCCAACTGCTTCTGCAGTTCCCGTAACTCCAACGGTGCCATACGATACGGGGCCTTCGAAATAGGCGCGGTACCGGGCACGAGATCGATCTGAAACTCGGTGAGTCGACGAGGCGGTAATCCCGGAATCTCCTGGAACACATC
This sequence comes from Magnolia kwangsiensis, assembly GCA_037074715.1. NCBI lineage: Eukaryota > Viridiplantae > Streptophyta > Magnoliopsida > Magnoliales > Magnoliaceae > Magnolia > Magnolia kwangsiensis. The sequence goes on along the minus strand of CM073586.1, from coordinate 80,156,998 downwards.
GGGAAAATCGCAAACTATCGGTAAATGGTCGATGCAAACGGCGACATGCTCCTCTATGGCGCACGACATCAAACAAGACAACTGCTCTCCTCTGGCCTCTGCAACGAACTGGAACTGTGGCACGCCGGGTATACAAAACGTGACGGTCCTCGCGGCGCAGTCCAAAATGGCATAGTACTCAGCGAGCCAATCCATGCCTAGGATAACGTCGAACTCGGACATCGGCAAAACAAACAAATCAGCAGGCAGGAAGGTATCCCCAACTAGAACGGGACAAGACGAACAGAATCGTCCCAACGCTGCAGTCCTTCCCAAGGGAGTCGATACTGATAGACTCACATCAGCAGACTCCAACGGTAAGCCAGCCGATCGACAAAAGCTCTCGGCCACAAAAGAATGTGATGCACCAGAATCAAACAATACACGTGCAATGCATGCAGAAACTGGCAGTATACCCTCAACGACTCCCCCAGATGACTGCGGATCCTGCTGAGCCGCATAAAACCTAGCCTGAGCTGGCTGGGGAGGTGCCTGTCCCCTCTGAACGTGCTGCTGCTGCTGCTGAGGTCGCTGAGGCGGTCGAAACTGCTGCCTCTGCTGCTGCGGCCTCTGAGGCTGGTGCTGATGCTGATGCTGCTGCTGAGGTGGCCTCGGTGGTAGAGGCTGCTGGCTGCTGCTGTCGCTGCTGCTGTGGGGGTCTCTGCTGCTGCGGTGGAGGTATCTGCTGCTGTGGACCTCTCTGCTGCTGCTGGGGACTGGGACACTCCCATGAACGGTGTCCCGTCGCACCGCACCTGAAGCAAGTGCCGGTGAACTGTCTCTGAGGTGGTGGTGGAGGTGCTGATGGTGCTGATGGTGCACGGAAAGCTGGGCGACCAGTGCGCCTCTGATGCTGTGGTCGACCCTGCTGGGAATGACTGGAAGAAGCCTGCCTCTTCCGGTCTCCCCTCTGACCACGATCAGACTGAGAACCGGCCCACTCAGTCTCATATATCTGAGCCTTCCGCACCACTGCCTGGAAGGTAGGAAGCTCATGCCCAATAACGCGACCTCGAAGGCCGTAACGTAGGCCGTGCTCGAAACGGCGGGCCTTCCGCCCCTCATCATCAACCATGTACGGCGCAAATCTCGATAGTGCCATGAAACGGGCCGCGTACTGTGCCACGGTCATGTCTCCCTGCACCAGAGTCTCGAACTCTAAGGCTCGCTGACGACGGATGTGGTCAGGGAAGTACTGCTCCTCGAATCGCTCCACAAAGTCCTCCCATGTCCAGACATAGTCAGGACCGGCGACACGGGCGACAGAGGTCCACCAATGCTCGGCCTCACCGTGGAAGAGAAATACTGCTAACCGGACGCGCTGCTCGGTCGTGCACAACATGGTATCGAATATCTTCTCCACATCGGAGCGCCATCTCTCGGCTGCAGTCGGATCCGGCTCGCCCTGGAAACGAGGGGGATCATGCCGTCTAAATTCACGAAGTACGGCGCTCGCGCGCTCCTGCTCCGCCTGAGCTGGTGAAACAGCTGGGCGTCTACCCTGTCCCTGTAGTGCAGCTGTCACAGCCTGCAACATCTGCTGTAACTGAGAGGCACTCACAGTCACAGTCGGCTCCTCATCAGTCTCGGGTGGAGGAATGTCATCCTCATGGGAGGAATCAGGGATCTCTGAGGGTGGGATGGGAGACGCAGGTGGTAGAGCTGGAGTCTCTGATGGTGAAGTGGAATCCTCAGGTGGTGGTGCGGGAGTCGATCGAGTAACAGGCGCCATACCCTACAGGAAAGAGCGAAAGCGCCTATCAACTTCAAAACTCTCGAATGTACGCATGTTAATGGTCTGATTCGGAAGGTCGTGAAGTTATCCGAACTTCAGAACTTAGCCATTCTTCACTCATAGCAAACATGTAATGTTGTTCTCGGTTATTCCCAAGTTATGCTCTGATACCAACTTCTGTCACGCCCCAAACTCGGAAACCGGGCTCACAAAATTCCCGATCGCCGAATCCGGCGCCGACAGCCTCCGTAGAACCCCATTCTCGGCTCCTAGCTCCCATTCGCCAGGTTCCGATCCTGGGATGCTACGAGGAGGATCTCAAATACCAGTTTGTTTCGTAATAAGCATAACCAAAGGCATAACCCACAAACAACAACCAAGCACTCCATTACATTTCCACTATGATCAAAAATTTTACAAGTACAATGAGCATAAAGGGAAATACAATGGTAAATAACAGAAAACTCCAAAATGATCAGCAACGCGCTCCTGCCTCAACGCTGCTGCAGTCCAACGTCACCTGCACGCAACGGTCGTGCATAAGCTTACAGAAAGCTTAGAGGGTGGTGAAAGTGTGTGCACAAGGTAGTAATATGAATGCAATGTCAGAGTAATGCGGAATATGCAGATGGAACCAAAACGTCATGAGCCGTACCAAGGCTATGCAATACAAGACATGAATGGTATCGGCCATCCCAAGGCCATGCAATGTACAATGCAACTCAAGCATACAGATCCTCATCAATGTCCACATATCAGTACAGCTCAGAGTATGGAATATCACCGGGGTCTAGTACACTCTAAACCAGATTGCCGCCACATCGCGCGCAATAAGGTAAGTGGAAGAGACCTCACTATCCGTCTGCCAATATCGGGCGCGACTCGTCGATAGCGGACCCATTCCTCGAGCTGGTCAAACTCAGCCTAGCATTGCCCCCTACACTCGGGCGGGTAAGGCCGTACCCCCTTCCAACCGACCACGACACAGTGGAGAGCGTAACCGTCTGGTAATCGGCACTCAACGCTCATCTACCCACTCGGTCTAGACGTTGGAGCAACCTCTTGGTACCATAAGGGTTTAGGGACTTTCACCCAGGGATATCTATAGTACCCCATGTAGAACAAGATTTCCGGTATCCAATCCTGCCAACCACGATGCGTCTGTGGAGGCTACAGCCCTGATGTCGCTAGGGCATACAACAACCATATCACACAAATGCGGGATGCATGAATCACGCTATCCAGTCATGCAACCAATCCTGCGCATACCGTGCGCTCATGTAGGGCAACACCGCCTAACCGGGAGCCCATAAACAACCTGCCCGAAGGCATATGCCATGATCAGTCAATCCTCATATCAAGCATGCATATGATGCGTATGATCATGGGTCATGAAACTATACTAAACATGTTATAATAAAATGCATTATCTTACAATGCAGATGAGCCTGAACGGCCTAAATACGATAAACATGGTCCAGTAATGGGCCCTAAGGAGAGTCGTAATGTGGACATCCAACCAACATTACACTCGCAATGTGGACATCAAACCAGCATTACTTCCCAGGCACAATCTTCTTAAAACACCGCTACATAATCAGTATTGGGCTTACACATTGCAATGGACCTTATGTTCCTCCCATTGGGTCTTACATATATGTCAAATGGGCCATATCTTATGGGCCTTTTTATTCGTCAGATGGGCCATATCTTATGGGCCATTTATTCATCAGATGGGCCATATAAATGGGCCACACCAATGGGTCTTAAGTGCATTGCAATAGGTCAAAACCCGTGGGCCTTGGATTGCATCAATTGGACCTAATCATATGAGTCTAATATGTATCAAATGGGCCTAACCCATGAGTCTCAAACAAGTCTAATGGGCCTAATCCCATGGGCCCTTTTATAATCAAATGGGTTCAGTCCCATGGGCCTTACAATATATCAAATGGCCTACTTCTATGGGCTTTAAAATTTCAACAAAAAGGGGTCCAATTACATGGGCCTTGAAGTACATCAAATGGGCCTAGTCCCATGGATTTGCAACACATCATATGGGCCTAAGTCCTTAGGCCTAGAATGAATCCAATGGGCCTAGCCCATAAGCATTTCACAAACCAGATGGGCCTAGCCCATAGGCCTTTTGAAATTCGAATGGGCCTAGTCCATAGGCCTTCCATGGGTCAGATGGGCTTAAATCCCTAGGCCTTACATATATCAAATGGGCCTAATTTTATGGGCCTTGGAATACATCAGATGGGCCTGGTCCCATGGACTTGAAACGTATCAAGTAGGCCTAAGCCCATAGCCTTTACATAAATCAAATGGGCCTAACCCATAGGCGTTCTGCTCACATGCAACATGGTGGGTCCCACTGTCGCTGGACAGTGGGGATGGTACGTGCATCAAGGAGAACTCCACCGTCCGCTGGACGGTGGAGACGCTATGGTGCGAAGGTGGGCGCCACCGTCCACAGGACGGTGGACATACAATACACACATCATTGTGGGTCCCATGTGGGGCCCACTGTAATATTTATTTGGCATCCAGCCCATTGGTAAGGTCAAACAGACCTGGTTGAAGGAGGAATAAAAGTTTCAGCTTGGTTCAAAACTTCGGTGGGCCCCAAAAAAAATTTCAATGGTAGATGTTCAATCTCTCTGTTTCATGTGGTGTGGGCCACTGGAGCTTTGGATCTGACTGAAAATTGGAGGGGGCCCACTACTGGGGACGGCCCACCTCACGGACGGCCTGGATATAACATATACATCAAGGTGGGGCCCACGGCTGGGGCCGTGGGTCCCTCTCTGGACGCCACCGCCCGCCCGTACGTCCGCACGCAGGCAGCGCGCCTGCGTGCCACCTGACACAGCAGCAGTAGCTGCTGCCTCTCCCTCTCTCTCTCCTCTAAATTTTAATTCCGGCCAAAATCACGTGTGGGACCCGCTCCTTGAAAATCCATCCCATCCATAGTGTTCTACAGCTCGTAACAGACAAAAAGAGTCCGGAGTTCGAATTTTGTTGAGGCCTAGAAACACCAGAAGAATTTTCAATGGTAACCGTCAATGTTTCCCATGCTATGGCCCACAAGATATTCGGATCAGTCCCATTCTTTTACTTGACGGGTAAATCGATGTGAGTAAGGGGATGGACGGCTCGGATCAAACATATACATCAAGGTGGGGCCTACACTAAGGGACCACCCAAAACCTCTCCTTTTCTTTTCTTTTTTTTTTTTTTTTTTTTTTTTTTTTTTTTTTTCTTCTTTCTGTAAAACGTCCAGCGTCCCAGACGCTGGACAGTTCTTATATATATAAGTATATTTTTTTTTGTGTGGGCCTTGCTGAAGTGGGCCACCACTAATGGGTGCCATAGGTCCAACGTCTAAGGTGGGCCCCACTTGAATAAAATAATTATATTAAGGTGGGATCCATTCAAGTGGGCCACACCATCCTATTGCAATAAAAATAAATAAAATAAAACAAAATGAAAGAGAGAGAGAGAGAGCCATGGAGAATGGGACACGGCTTGTGATGGAGGGGCCCCGTCCTTATGGGCCCTCCCTTGCAATGAAGCATACAATAAATGGATCCCTTTGATCATGGGACCATCAAAATTATAAATCAACGGTAGAGATCCATTCTCCACCGTTATGGACGGTCTAGATGACCTTTTTGCAATGAAAATAACCATCATGATGGGGTCCATGGAGAATGGCCCCATCATGGAACGATCATGATGATCCAAGTGGTCCATCGGCCACAAATAAGGGTCCCAAGTGAGATCCACACCATGGATCGGTGAGTCTCACTTGGTCCACCATAAAAACAATAAAAACTACCCTATAGAAGCACCCACCGTCCGATCTTCTCGCTCCTAGGGGTTCCTTGGCACCTTGGCTTCAACTTCAATGGTTAGGATGAAGAATGGAGGGTTGAGATGGAAGATTTTGGGGTAGGAAGGTGGGCCACTTAGAGCTTAGAAGGGTTGGAGATTTCCATACGTATGGGACTCTTGGATCTCCTTTGTTGCTTTGAAATTTTAGAATGAGAAAGAGAGAAAGAGAGAGAGTGATGTAAAGGGAGAGAGAGAGAGTGATGGATGGATGGGTGAGTGATGGTGGTGTAAGAGAAATTTGACTTTTGTGGCTTTTTGTGTAAGAAAGGTATGGGTTGAGAAGACTTTGTTGGCTTTTGTGTAAGAGAGGTATGGGTTTGGGAGACTTTTGTGGTTGCTTGGGAAAAAGGGATGGAAGTGATGTGTACTTGACATGTGATGGCTTGATGGGTGATTGATTGATGGGATTGATGTGATTGATGTGACACATCGTTGAGATTCCCTTGGTTTTCGCAACGCGCGGCGTTTTCTCGCACCGAACGTTGGCTCATATCTCTTGATCCGGGTATCGCCTCGGCGCGCGAGTCGCGGTATCGGAACCGCGGCGACGGTGCGGTCGCTATGGTATAGGTCTCGAGTTGAGTCGACTCGGGTTGTCGGCACATGAATCCGGGTCGCGCGTCGATATCCATTAAGGGTCGAAAGTTGCCGGAATTCGACCGGTAAGACCGCGGAAGTGTACGGAAAGGTACGGACCAAGATACGGGTCTTACAGAGCCTATGAGGATTATGGGGATCTATCAAAGGAATGAAGTCCTACTCCAACCAAATCAAACCTACTATTCCTTAGTATATACAGTCTTTACACTACTTAATATAACTCATAGTCTAGTCTGTAACTCACTAACTGTAATCCAAAGTCTAAGCTTATACGCTAGATGGTTTCATACCATTTCTACTACAGGGAATTGTTCTATCGCTTAGGGTCAAGATTGTCTAATTGGAATTGAATTTCCTATATTGTCAGATCTTTTGAATTCTAGGAGTACCAGCTTTAAGTCCAAAACTCTAGATGTCCTAGCACTAGATGGTCACTGTTTATGGACTAAGCTACTGTGTTTGGTCCACCCATCGGTAGAAGCGTAGAGATCAAGAAGATGGCTATAACTAGCTTAAAAAGAGTCATGGAAAAGGAGGGAAATAAGAAGAATGGGATGGGAAATTTGGGTTTCCATGGATTTGAGCCTGATATGGGAGTTAAAGGCTCAAATGAAAGGGAAAGAAGAGGAAGGACAGCAAAATAGGATGGGTTAGAGGACTTACACGAATGGGAGACTCAAATGGGAGATGTGAGTGCTCAAATCAAAGAAAATGAGAGGGTTATGTGATGGACATGGCTGAGCACGGTGGAAGGATATAGGATTTAACGAAAAATGAAAGAAAGAATGATTTGAGAGGGAATGAAGCAGTTTTGAAGAAAAGGGAGAGCATGAGAGGGTGGTTTGTGAAGGAAGTAGGAGATTTGGGATGAAATAGGGGTCGAACCATGGACCATTGGGTCCCACTAGACCCCATATGCAATCGGCCCGAAGGCCCGGTCCCAACTGGCCCACCGGTCGGTGAGGCCTCGCCGGCCACTGGACAATCCGGCAAGGCCTCGCCCCATGGGTGAGAACCTCCCCACCCCCTGGGTCTAAAAATGTTAGGGTCCCATCCTGGAACCCCCTGAAAGTTGATCGTTTGGTCCCCTCTTCCGATTTGAGCCGTTTCGGATCATTTCGAAACTAATCTGCTCTCTATTCACTTTTACCGATTTCTAACGGCTGAAATGGGATGAAACGTGGTCTATACCCGTCAATTGATAGTCTAGACTTCATTTGGGGTCGTCGTGTGTGATCAGGAGTGTACACGGACTCGATCTCGGTGATCGTTTTCAGTAAACTTTCATCGACAAACAAAACTGGGGGTCTTAAACATGTTTCTAGATTTTTCTCGCACCCTCCTACATTAAATTGGCATCAGCGTGCTGTGTGTGACCATAACCTATGTCCAGTTTAATCCAGATCATGCTCTGTTACCATCTTGTAACGCCCTGAAAAATGGGGGTCGAGCATAAACTCCACTCCCGAGTTCCAGAACATCACTTCTGCAACATTTTCAATGATGGATGAATGTTGGCTGTATTAGTGTATAAAATATGAAATGGATTAAACCAAAACAGTATATCATACTCCAGAGAAAGTTAAATTTCGCAAGTAGAAGACTGTGATAAATACATAAAATGTATAATTTATTGTAAGTCTCCAGAGTGTGAACATGCTACCAGGTTAACTAAATACATGTATACTCTAAAATGGAAAGAAAAGAATATACATGGGTATTTTTTTTTTAAAAAAGACAAACTACTAAGTGTATTGGCATCTAATCAGTAACCCTGTAACCCCGTCGATCAGAACCTGCATATAGGAGAAATCCTCCTCATCATCATAAAGTCTGGCTCTGCTTCGCAAGTAACGCCATCATCTGAAACTAAAACAGGGATTGGTTGGTGTTGCAAACACCATCCAGTAACGTGGGAGTGAGTGATCAACTCAGTGGAAACTATACAGCAAAGGTTAACATGTTATCAATTCAATCAAGCGATAATGATAAAGCAGTACAATCAAACATATCCTAGATACTCTTGTTAATGCAAGAATGATATGAGGGAATGATGCATGCCCTCACCACAAACTCCCTCATGCGACATCATCTAACGATCACGGCATGAATCACTACCACTGTGCTCTCACACCAACGCCAATGGCACATGCAGTGCGATGTCATGAGTATGATTACCAAGTTCTTATTAGTCCCTTTCATACAGCAGGATTGAAAAGCTAATACACCTCCCTTATATTAATTCTCAAACATTGATCCATTCTAGGGTCGTCAGTCCTAGGAAATCTTATACGATGTTATGGTTCTAGTTCGCTGCAAGGGCTGTCAGGGCTGTTGCACGGAATCGTTACACCACTCCCCCATCACCAAATCAATACAGGCCTAGTTATATCCTCAATACTACAACAAGACTCGTCGCCCTTATACAGTATTAGGATATACTCGGGGTCACTACAGAGGGCTCGTCACCAATCAATGTAGGCTGACAGCAAGAATATAGTGTCCCATACCACCATAATCTGTTCACGAGAGTAGGGTGCTCACTGGTCACTACGGGGAGTCTCGTCGCCCCAGCGTAGGCTGACAGCTCGACCACGGTGTCCCATACCACCATGTCCAGCTCATGAGTCTTAGGGGATCACGGTACCAAGGTTAACGGGAGTTTCACTGGTAAGTTCAGTGCCTTAGATTCAAACATTAGCGACCAAACATAGTGAACAAACATCTGTCAATCGGGTTAGTCAATAAGCTCAACTAGGCTAAGCGCACGTTGAGTTGAACGACATGGAATACATAAGAACTCCGTGTGGCCTAACCACTGTCGGACATCCCAAGTACGACTCGGGTTCATCGAACACATCCTGCGTGGCAAAAACAATCTCAACCACCAGTTTAAAGACTGTTACCGATTACCTGGACTATACAATAGCCCCAATCACATTCAATTATGACATGTTATCCAATGATATAGTCAAAGCAGTAAATGGATTATATTTCAAATTCTACAATCAAAGGTCCAACATTGACCGCTTTAAGGCTGTCAGGGCTGTTGCACGGAATCGTTACACCACTCCCCCATCACCCTTCACGGCATTGTTTCTGAATGTTATGGAAAACAACCTAAACATGAATCCACACATATGCAATATAAAATACATGGAGGAAATCATACACATCATTGATGTAGTTGAGAATCATATCTCAACCCTCATACAGGTACATCTTACTAACTACTAACTCATTCAGACACTTTTACATACACTTAGTCTACACATTACATCATACATATTATGTATTCATTAGCATACGTATTAGGGCAAATCCTTTCGTCAAAGGGTTATCGCCTATACAAAAATCATATATCCATGACAGTTAGCCATGGCGAGCACGAAAGCGAATTCTATACGCATTTAGTCATTTTCACAAACACTTAGACTACACAATATAACATACCCAACGTATATTGATAAAACATGTATTAGGCTAATTCGTTCACCCAGAAGTTGATACGCATGCATCTAGCATACATAGATAGCAATTAATCATGACAAGCACAAAACCGAATTTCATACGTATAAGGTATTTTTGACAAATACGAGGAATACAGTATATTCAACATAGTTAACGTATAACTGAAAAATAAAATGGACAACACTTTATACATGTGAAATAACATCCACGTCAGCAATATATCATTAACCGACATTGAAAGTCTTGAAAACCATAACCTAAACGTATATAGTCCGCACCTTAAACCAGAAAATGCGTAACGGATATGATTTAGACGACAAGTCTTCGTCAACGGCGGATAGGCAACCTAAGGCATGAATATAGGTTAGCTACAACAACACTTAACTATTCTAAGCTCCAAAACAGGTTAGGGTTAGGATTTCTTATGTCACGCCCCAAACTCAGAAATCGGATTCACAGGAATCCCGATTGCCGAATCCGGTGCCGACAGCCTCCATAGTATCCCATTCTCGACTCCTAGCGTTCACACGCCAGATTCCGATCCTGGGATCCTACAAGGAGGATTTTATTTTTTTTTTGAACGTATACTTGTCTTGTAATAAGCATAACCACAAGATTTACCCAAATCACAAAAGCAACATCATCATCACATATCCACTAATATAATCATTTTAATACAATACTGAAAGGGGAATACATAAATAGAGAATCAAGCTCCAGAAGACCACCGCACGCTCCAAGCTCAACACTGCTGCAGCCTAACATCACCTGCACGCATCTATCGTGCATAAGCTTATAGAAAGCTTAGAGGGTGGTGTAAGTGTGTGCACAAGGTAAGTACCAAGTATTCAATACAATGTTATAATCATACAATACCGAAAAACTAGTAATCCATAAACTATACAATGTTTGAATAAGCAGAAACACTGACAAGAGCAGGAATTTTCAAAGTAAGCAAAAGTATGGACAAGTCCATACGTCAATCAATATCAGAATACGCAATATAGAACAACTATGCAATAAGGAGTAATAAAGAGTCAGATATTAATGCCGAGGATGCAATGCAATATACAAATCCTGCTAAGTCTGTCTAGGCCATATGAGTGCAGAAATATAGGAAATCAAAGTACCATATACCTGCAAATGTAATGCAATATGTGATGCGAATGGAATGGCCATGCTGGAGTGTGAAGTCGGGATGATAGTACGTAGTATCGCAGGCTACGGGGTCCACCACAAGGGACTTCTATCCAAACCAGTCCCATACCTAAATTTGGATAGTCAAACTCATCGTGGTAAACTCCTGATATCAGGTTAGTCGCGCGCCCAACCGGAATCTTTGCCATGACGAAGGTGCACATCAATTAGTTGCGCACCACCAGCCCGAGTGGATAGTGAATGAATGAATGAATGGGCATGCAACTTCTACTCAATAAGTCCACATAGCAGTACGGTTCCTCTCTGGGAAATCACCGGGGTCCATTACACTCTAAACTAGATCGCCGCCACATCGCGCGCAATAAGGCAAGTGGAAGAGACCTCACTATCCGTCTGCCAATATCGGGCTCGACTCGTCGATAACGGACCCATTCCTCGAGCTGGTCAGACTCAGCCTAGCATTGCCCCCTACTCTCGGGCGGGTAAGGCTGCACCCCCTTCCAACCGACCACGACACAGTGGAGAGCGTAACCATCTGGTAATCGGCACTCAACGCTCATCTACCCACTCGGTCTAGACGTTGGAGCAACCTCTGGAACCAAGAGGGTTTAGGGACTTTCATCCAAGGATATCTATAGCACCCCATGTAGAACAGATTTCCGGTGTCCCATCTGGCCATCCACGATATGCCTGTGGAGGCTACAACCCTGATGTCGCTAGGGCATACAGTAATCACAGCACACAATGCAAGATGCATGAGTCATACAATCCAGTCATGCATCAATCCTGCGCAAACCGTGCGCTCATGTGAGACAATCTCCGCCTATCAGGGAGTCTCATAACAACCAGCACTATGACATATGCAATGGTCAATCATATCTCATAACAGACATGCAGATGATGCGTATGGGCATGGATCATGATGCTATGCTGTCACATACTCATAATCGGTATCAATAACCGACATTGACAATCGACATCGACCATGTGGACATTTAACCAACATTGTCCCCCAAGGAATGGCTCACATAATGCCTAACATATAGTGGACTCATTGCCTCACACAAGGGCCAAATATACAACACCATGGGCCTCACTCAAGAGTTTAATACACGTCACAATGGGCCTTTCACATGGGTCTAACATACATTATAATGGGTTCCATCGCCTAGCCCTCAAATGCATCACAGTGAGCCTCATCACATAAGCCTCATATACATCACATTGGGCCTTAAACACGGGCTAGATACACATCACAACGGGCCGCATATACATCACATTGGGCCTCGACAATCGAAATCAGCGATCAGCCACGACAATCGAAATCGACAATCGGCCACGACAATCGGTCTCGACAATCAGTATTCGGTCAATCGGTCACGACAAGCAGAGTCGGCAATCGGCCGCGTCAATCGACAATCGGTCGCGTCAATCGACAATCGGTCACGATCAGTAATCGGTCTCGATAATCGGCCTCGATCGGTAATCGGTCAATCGGCCACGCTCGGTAATCGGTTACGATAATCGGCCTCGATCGGTAATCGGTCAATCGACCACGATAAACAGAATCGGCAATCGGCCATGTCAATCGACAATCGGCCACGATCGGTAATCGGTTACGATAATCGGCCTCGATCGGTAATCGGTCAATCGGCCACGCTCGGTAATCGGTTACGATAATCGGCCTCGATCGGTAATCGGTCAATCGACCACGATAAACAGAATCGGCAATCAGCCATGTCAATCGACAATCGGCCACGATCGGTAATCGGTTACGATAATCGGCCTCGATCGGTAATCGGTCAATCAACCACGATAAACAGAATCGGCAATCGGCCATGTCAATCGACAATCGGCCACGATCGGTAATCGGTTACGATAATCGGCCTCGATCGGTAATCGGTCAATCGACCACGACAAACAGAATCGGTAATCGGCCACGATTGGTAATCGATCATGATAATCGGCCTCGATCGGTAATCGGTCAATCGACCACGACAAACAGAATCGGCAATCGGTCACGATAATCGGCCTCGATCGGTAATCAGAGTGGGCAAATCGGTCACGTCGATCGGAATCGGCAATCAGTCATGGTAATCGAAATCGATCGATAATCAGAATCGGTAAATCGGTCACGTTAATCACACTGGTAATCAGCAGATAAACAAAACGGGGTCCATAGATGATCAGCCGATCAACTATAGTATAAATATCAGCACTTGGCCGTGGCTATATCAAATCCGATAACACGGAGCTGATGCCCACTTTCTTGGGTTAACCCACTCGGGGAATGATGAGAATGGGCCTAACAAGGCCTAAGGGAAAGTCACAATGTGAACATTCAACCATCATCGCCCATCAATGTGGACATTTAACCAACATCTCTCCCAAGGAGTAGCCCACATAAGGGATTCATACACAATGTATCGGCCACACATACATCATGTTGGGCCTTTTATAGGCCTCTCATATATTATGTTGGGCGTTGTACTGTGGCCTTACACGAATCACAATGGGTTGCGCCCATGGGCCTCAAATCTATCACAATGGGCTACGACCCATGGGCCTCTACATACATCAAGTGGGCCTCATCGATGGGCCATAAATACGCAACAGGTGGGCCCCACTTATGGGCCGAAGATACATCGTGATGGGCCTCATGGATGGGTTGCACCAATGGGTCGCACCAATGGGCTCCTAATACATCACAATGGGCCACCACCCACAGGCCTCAAATACATCACAAATGGGCCTTGCCCATGGGCCTCAAATTCCAGCAGGTGGGCCCCATCATATGAGCCTTAAATACAAGGCAGGTGGGCCCCATGGACGGGTCGCACTAATGAGTAGCAAGTGGGCTTGGATCACACCAAAAATCACTTCAATAGTTGCAGGTGTAACATGTGTATCACTGCACACATGGGCAACTTATAATAATCAGCACTGTCCAAACATTGTCCCGATAAATCAGTACTGTCCAAACATGATCCAACACTGCCCAGCAATATCTGGACGGTGTGGATGAAACTATACATCATGGTATGGCCACGTCAAAATGGATGGGCGGCGGATATACAATACATACATCTAAGGTGGTCCCACGGTCACCGTCAAGGGACAGACGGTGTGGTTACAAAACATACATTACAAGTGGGGCCTACGCCACCTGGACGGATGGTCGGAGTGGATACACAATACATACTCCAAGGTGGGTCCCCACCGTCCAGGAACACTACGCTGCGTGGATGAGACCCAAACATCATACAAGATGGGCCCCACGCGTTGCAACACGGCGGCAATATGGATGGTGTGCGTCAGACTATCCAAACATTGTCTAAGTAAATCAGTACCACCCAAACATGTCCAGCATTGTCTGGACAGTGTGGATCGAAACAAATACATCATGGTGTGGTCCACCGTTTGGATGGTGCGGATAAGATACATACAGCATGGTGGAGTCTACATGTGTGTTGGTCCCACGGGTGCAATGCAACAGGGATAAAACACATCTATCATGTGTGGCCCACGGATCATGGTGACGTTAATACATCAGCAATATGGCTGATGTGAGGTATGTCAGCCAATCCCTCTGGTTGGTCCCACGTGCGTGGCCCACCAAATACAAGATATAAGTATATGTCATGTATATATATAATATAATAATATTATTATTTAAATACTACAAGTTCCAATGTCCAAGTGTGCTGGACGGACGGCTGGGATGTACAGTACATCCTTCATCTAATTGGCATACAGCGCATACATCTGTGGGCCCCACCTCCACACGTGCAGCACGTGTGGAGTGAGTCCCACGGCAGCCCAAAGATGTACGGTCAGTTGGATGACAAATACATCACCATGTGCACCACCGTCCAGCAGCTGGACGGTGGATACAACGCATACATTGTACGTGTGGCCCACCAGAATTTGGATATGCTTTGTTCTTGGATGGTGTGGATGCACCACACGTGCTAATCAGGTGGGTCCCACGCGATGGATGACCCTGAAATACATCATACTGGTGGACCCACCTAACTTGCTGACGTCCACCATCAGCTATACAGCTGTTGCGGTACACCAACCAATGTACTCCCAGCGGCAGGTGGGTCCCACGGCTTCAACGGTGGATGTTCACTCTCTACACTGTTTTGCTGCGGTGTGGTCCACCTGATTGACAGCGTGGATATAAAATAAATACATCAACGCTGGGTCCCACCCATCCCAAGGACGTGGGACGCTGGGTGCTGCAGCGTCTTCCAGACGCTGACAGCTACAGCGTCATGCCTTCCTTTTTTTTTTTTTTTTTTTCTTTTCTTTTTTTTTTTCCTTTTTTTTTTTTTACTTTTGAAATATTTCTAAAGTGGGACCCACATCAGTAAAATCCACACCGACCAGTGGTCCCTCCTGCTTGTAACCAATCCAACGAGTCCGATATATTGTATTTTCGACGCAGAAAAACCACAGCAGGCCTTAACCATTTAAATCACCCAAATTAGCTATTTTCTATATTGTGGCCCACCCGAGGTTCGGATTGACTTCATTTTTCGGCTCAACGCCTAAAATGAGCTGGGGAAAAAGATGGGCGGTGTGGATCAGGTACATACATCAAAGTCAGATCCGTGTGTGCGTGGGCAGTGTGAATGTATAAAACATATACATCACGTTGGTTCCTTGGATGCACAGTGCCTACGAAAAAGTATATCACGGTGGGTTTTCACCGTCTGGACAGCAAGTGGATGGACTGCGTGGATGTCACACGTGCATTAAGGTGGGTCTACAGGTGTGGGACCCACCGGCTTGGGTAAAGCTAATGTTGTGGTTTCCTTCATCCAAACCTATCCATCATTGGACAGTGAGGTGGGCTCCACCAATTGGATACCTCAAATAAATCTGGACCGCTTGGATTTTTGGTTGGACCCATTAGGTGGGCCACACACCCTATCAACACCATGAGAATGAAAGGGAGATAGAAAGAGAGAGGGAGAAAGAGAGAAGGAAGCACCCACCTTTGATCTTCTTGAATTTCTTCTTCCATGAACGCCTTTTTAAGCTCCAATGGTTGAGGTTTAACGGTCGAGATGGATCATGGATGGTGGAGATGGGAGTTAGGGAGTGGGCCATACATGGCCTCTCATGGAGGCTTGGACGATTCTTGCATGGAGAATGAGAGAAATGAGAGAGAGAGAGACTGATGGGAGAGAAATAATGGTGAGTGATGTAAGTATGTACTTTGTTGTAAGAAATGTTGACTTTTGGGGAGGGGTGGTTGTACTTGGCATTAATTGGTGATGTGTACTTTGATTGATAAGATTGATGGGATGTTTCGTAGAGATTCCCTTGATACTTGCAACGCGCGGTGTTTTCTCGAACTGAACGCGGGCCCATATCTCCTGGCCTGGGTATCGCCTCGGCGCGCGAGACGCGCCATCGGAACCGCGGCGACGACGCGGTCGCTAGGGTACAAGTCTCGGGTTGAGTCGACTCGGGTTAACGGCGCATGAATCAAGATTATGCGCAAATGCCGGCTAAGGGTCGAGGTTACTGGGATTCGACCGGGAAGACCACGGAAGCCTACCGAACGATACGGTCAAGGTTACGGGTCTTACATCTTACCCAAGAATGGAATCAGAAATGCTGTAATAGCGATACAGTAGTGGTGTTAAAGCACATGAAGTGGCAGGGTAGAATCCCTGGGTGAATCTCCTACTCTCTCTCTCTTTCTCTCTCCTTCTTAGCTAGGGTTAGAAATTCGTATGGGATTTGTGAGAGAGGGTTTAAGGCCTTTTTAAAAGCCCAAAAGTGACGAAAATAGCCCTGGGGCCAAGGTATACTTAGGTTATAACTAAATCGGGTCTGTTCCGATCCAACGGAGCACTTCTGGAGGTCCTGTTACTAAATGTGGTCGGACTTAAGCTCTCTAATATTGGATATATATCAAGTTCAGTTTTCAGTCCGGTCGGATTTCCAGATCGTCCGTGGCGGACCAGTTTCAATTCAACGGTTACGGGAACTCGATCAGAGCTACAAGTACTATGACATGTATAGGCCAACTATCCTGATCCGAGGGTGAATTTGGGTTGAAATCTAACGGTCAGAACGCTTATAAATAACGCGCAAGCGAAACGATCCAAATTACTTAAAATTATATTTAATTTCTAATAAATCTACACTTTCTCACACTCTTCACTCTGGGCTCAAGGAAATGGTATCAGGACATCGTTTGGGGTTGATTTTCTAGGTGATTGTCAAGTCCAACTAGGCGGTCATACTGGTGTAAGTTCATCGTCATCAGACTTTCGATGCGCGGTGTAGGTCCAATACGAAGTTACAAAGCATTCTCGGGAGCAACTGGGTTTAGAGTTGGATCCTAGATTTCAGGGTAACGTAGTGTTAACAATTCTATGGATTTTGGGTCTTACAGATTGTATTTAAAGTGGTTGGTGCTAATTTCGCAAGTAATCTAGTGTAGCGCTAGTTAATTCACATTAAATTTCTAAAGAATTTAGTCGTAAATGATTTCTTTGGCTTTGGAATTGAGTTTTGAGAAGTTACCAAGGTGTTATGGTTGACCCATTACCTAAGGACGTCTAACTCCAGGTTGGTAAAAATCCGAGGTGTTAGAGATGTCCCTGTTCCAGTACTTGACATGCATGTGCTGATCCTGTCCATCCATCTAGGGGACCGCATGGGTCAGTAAAAAAGAGCAGTAGTCATCATGCCATGTTGGAAATTCCAGCAGTCATGTGGTGCTATTTAGCTTGCAAAATATTTTCATCTTTTCATCTCGCAACTGCAGTAGGCATCGTAGTGTTGTTGGCTGTCTGGATTACATTTAAGGAATTTTATAAATTACCAACTACTTAATACAGAACCTGCATTGCCATGCCTTTTTCTAAAAGATTTTTAATAAACTACACCATTAAGTAATTATCATCATCAAAAGTTAGATTGGGTTAAAGGAAAATAGGCGAACAAAGGGGTGCAGGCTCAGGTGGGGCCCACTAATATTTATGTCAAATTCATCCCTGCCACCAGGTACATCACCCTAAGTTAGACCCAAGGCACAAACATCATCCCATGTGAATCTGATTAAGGTGGACGGCGCGATTAAAAACAGTATACAGTTGAACACTCACCCTCCTAACTCTTTCCCTTAGTGTGGCTCACATAAATCACAGATGGGACGGATGTTTGACACCACTCCTAAATTTGATTTGGCATCTAACAGTTGGAGTGGATTTTATATAATATCACAGTGGGCCATACAAAAATTAAAATTGAATGTCTGTTTTCTTTGGTAACCCTGAGTTTTTTGTTTTTTAAAAATAATTTCCTTTAATTTAAATGACAGAAATGTAGATATTCATGGTATTGTCATTCATCCTTTCATAAAAAGGACAGCAAGTCAAGTCAACAATGTGCCCTCCCTTGTAGTACTCGAAAGAAAGTAACCAGCAGCTTCCTTTAGACCCTGTTTGAATTTGTGGAAATTTTTTTTATAGAGAAAATGGTGTTTCCAGTTAAATGTCATTTCTAAAAAACAAATGAAAAGTTGTTTCTCTTTATTGTTTTTCAAGAAAAATTTCTTGATTTTTATTTCATTGTCAAAATTATTGTTAGGAAGGAAGAAAAAGAAAAAGAATTTTTCATGATGATTTTACTCAAAGGCATTAGATGACATATCTCATAGAACCTGTAAGGGTGTTCTTCAATTATTGTGTTTTAGAAGGGCTGATTGCATTTAACTCTATGTTATATGACAATTTCAGATCTCCTTTCTGTTTATAATTTTTGTTAAAGTCCTTTTATATACATTGCTACACCTTTCTAATGGCTCGTGTTTTTTAAGAAAAGGTGATTGTTTTACATTATATTAGAACAGAGGGTCAAGTCTTCAAATCCTAACAAAGAAGATGTGCATCTAATTAACCTCAATTGTGATTGAGGGGTTAAAACACCGTATTCTTGTACTGAATCGGAACACCTTATCTAAAATGTTGCAACTTCCAAGGTCCTTGTAGTATAACTTGCAAGTCCCCTGTTTTGGTTTGATCCAGTTCTTAGCGAACTGCATAGAAAAAAAATTAAATTCTACAGCACTTGTCACTTGATGTCTGAAATTTTAAGAGTTAGAAGTGCCCTGTCATCCCGCTAGCAAGATATTTTCAGGAAGTAACTTACATAGCCCACCATGCACCATCTACATAAGTTGAGCCCACCATGATGAATGTGTTATATCCACCATGGGGCATGAGCCAAAAGAATAAGTTGGATCCAAAACTCAAGTGGACCACACCATAGAAAGCAGTGGAGATAGTGACGCCCACTGTTGAAGCCTTTCTAGGGTCCACCATGATGTTTATTTGCCTTCGGACCTACTCGTAAGTTCAAATATACATGGATGAAGGAAAATGCTAACATCAGCTTGATCTTAAATTTGTGTGGCCCGTAAGAATTTTTCAGTGGTAGGCTTTTAATCTCCACTGTTTTCTGTCATGTGTTCCACCTGAGGTTTGGATTCATTTTTTGGGATCATGCACTGATATGATATCAAAAAATAATACGGATATGAGGGGCCAATAGAACTTTGCCACGTCAACACACCAACAAGGTGTGTGCACACCATGAGGCAGCCGATTAGGTGTTAGCTGGGTAACACTGTCTATCAACACCGTTCATCCGTTTCTACAGCCCATTTTAGTATGTGTTCCCAAAAATTAAGGAGATCCAAATCTTTGGTGGACCACACCACAAAAAACAATGGTGATTGACCATCTACTATTAAAAACCTAAAGTGGATGTAAGAAAAAATCAACAAGGTGAGCTCCAAGGCAATGATAACACCCACCAACGCGTTACCATGGGAACACCTTGTCCCCTTTCATTTTCATCTCTCAACTGTATTGGGCCCCGCAGGGTTTATGGCGGTCTGGATTGGGAGTGGATTAGGTGTAACGGGGAGAGGGGGTTGCCCTGACCTTATGGGGCCGGCATGATCAATGTGTAGTGTATCCACGATGTTCAGCCGTTCTTCTATTTCATTTTATGACTTGATCCCCAAACTCAAGCAGATCCAAATCTTAGGTGGACCACACTACTGAAAACTTTGGTGATTGACCATTAAAAACTTATAGTGGGCCATGAAATTTTTGTATAAATCTGATCATAGTATTTTCCCTTCCTCCAGTTCTGTTAGACCTTATCAACAGGTTGGATGGAAAACAAACATTACAGTGGGCCCTATTTAGTTTTTAATGGTGAGCATTTAACAGATTTATACTTTACTTAAATTTTGGGAAGATACAGTAAACTAATCTTGAAAAACTGATGGACGGCATTGATATAAAACACATACATCAACGTGGGCCCCAAGGTCAGCAGAACACCCAATAATGTGTTACCCGGGCAACACTTGATCCGCTTACGTCTGGATCATTTAAATTATTGTAGGGTAAGGAATCTTAGTTATATATATATATATATATATATATATATATATATATATATATATATATATGTGTGTGTGTGTGTGTGTGTGTGTGTGTGTGTGTGTGTGTGGGAAAAGGTTTTATGCGTACGAGCTCATGGGAACTTCCCATGTGGTTGAGCTGTGTGGGCCCCACCATGATGTGTGTTAAACATCAACACTGTGCATTTGATGGGTCCCCTTTAAGTTATTGGATATCCCAAAAATCAGCCATATACAAAACTCAACTAGGTTATACCATTTGAAACCATGTGAAGATATGCCTAAAACATATAAAAGCACTTCGTGAGGCCCAATTGAGTGTTGGATGCGGCTGAAACTTGGTCGGATCCCTCATCCAAGTGGAAGACAGAGAATGAAAGGGTTGGACTTATGATATATATATATATATATATATATATATATATATATATGAGATCTTGTTGCGACTAAGCGTCTCCTTTCTTTTTTTAGCTTGTTAGTACACCTATTGTCAGTGCATACTTTACAGTTAGCCACCCCCACTAGGGAATTGATACCAAGACCTCACTGTTGAAATGAGATATCTTTCGCTCAATCTACCACTTGAGCTATGGATAGGGTTTGACTAAGCACCTCCTATGGTGAAATTCTTAGAATGTTTGGAAGTTTCATATATACCAAAGAGATGAGCTTTGTATATTTGCTCGGACTACATTACTCTTACACAAAAAAAACAAGGAGGCTATTTATAATGAAGAGAGGATGACGCTATAAGTCATGTGGTGTATGCTTTTGTCTTATTTGTGGGCCCACTATGATTTAAGGTTTCAATCCACACAGTCCATCAATTGTCCAATTTCATCTTTATATATATATATATCAAAATTTGAAGGTTTTGTACAGATGAAGTGGACCACACCATAACAAATAGTATGGGTTACTGAAACCGTTAAAAACTACCAAGTGGCCCATACAACTTTTTGATTAATATGATATTTAAACTTTCCCTTCATAGATGTATATGTGATATAATTAATATGTTAGAAGACATATAAACATCACTATGGGCTCCACAAACCTGACTTTGTGTCATTCAGGTTAATCGCATGTAGTTAACAAAAAAAATGGTGGAGTGAGAAGTGGGTGAGATTCACGATTCTTAATGCCCAAAACCAACCATCGATCCTATCATTTTATCACGGGGCCCATCAAAAAGTAGATCTAATCCGTTAATAATATTCAAGGCTTATAATTTCCTTTAAAATGTGTAATTTTCATACCGTATCAGGCTATCAGTGGCTCACAGTAAGGAAAAAAGGACCAATGGTTTACGTGTACAATACTTACTATCTTGTTCGGTTGTAGGCCATCAAATTTGAAGATTTTGATCATTCTCTGAACATTTTCCTTCTTTAAAATTAGGAAGAGAATGGTCGGAGTGGATTTAACTGTAACACCCTGTACATTTCAGTACTCGGGTGTCACCGTGTAACGTGACTTAGTATAAATGCAAACCTGATTTAAGCAAACACTCGTTCATTCTAATCTTAAGCCGACCGATTAAAGCAACCTTCATCCATAGGTTAAACTACCCATCCAAGGTTATCTAAGATGAACCATCATGTTGTTAAAAAGATCCATTTTTAGGATTTCGAATCTCATTGATGAACAAGTCTGACCTATCATTTTGGATCCAAAAATCCTGAACCATACAAATCCACCATTCGCGTTAAATCCACTGTCCATCATGCCCACAACATTCCATAAAGCGATTCGCCACTTGATCGTGCTAATCAAACAACCTAAGCATAAATCAAATGTCAAAGTCCATCTAGATGACTCAAGGACTGCTAAGATTGGCAATGGGTGGTTTTGAATCAATCTGGTTGTCGGTTTACAGAACAAAAAAGCATATAACCGTATTCGCTTGAAATAACGTAATCTAATGATTGGATGGAGATACACGCCCTAGTTTATGAACTGGGTGACTTAAGCATCACGTGGTATCATTCAGATTAACGTCTGAAGCCAATCTTACCTTTTAGTTGTTAGTAAACATTAATTAAACCTACAAGAATCAATTTGTGTGGCCACCTGAGTTTTATATTAGCCCTGTCCCTGGATATATAGATAAAATGAGAAAAATAAAGGGATGGACGGAGTGGATTTCTCACAAGGGTCACGATGGATCCCACATGGAGTGCATGTTCACAGTTGACGCAAACCTGAGGTGCACGAGACCGTCAGCCCGGTCAACACGGGTCTGACTCGCGTTTTCCTTGAACAGAGAGAGATTCTCTCTCCCTACGGCTTCATCAGCAGATGGACACCGTCCGTTTCCTTCGCACAGTGGCCCACCATCATAGCTCCCACGGTTGATCCAAACCACCCATATTGTGCGCACCTGATGCCTGACCAAAATATAGTAGGCCTATCATGTAGATGTGAAGGCGTACGTACACAAACGTCGGTGCAAGCAGGCCCTACAAGCACATAGTTTCCAGAAACGGAAACTGTCTTCCGTAAAACCTGTCGGCGATCCGCGTGAGAAAGCAGAAACTCATCTAGACCGTCCCAAATAGAGTGATCTGGACCGTCCAAGCTAGTTTTTCCTTTTAAAAAGGGGAGAGAATGAGAGCAGGAAAGGAAATCAGCCGCAGCCTTCCATCTCCATACCCATCAACAAAAACTTCTCCAAACTCCAATGAGGCTGGTTCGCAAGATTTCTGGGGTCATTACGGACTGTCTGAAGGAAGCAGATTGAAGGGAGATGTGGTGATGGCGAGGACGCCATTGACAGCATCGTCTTCTTCCTCGCCGACCCACCGCACTCAGCTACTCAAATCGAGTCGAGTCTGGCCAGATTGGCATCCCTCTGTGGGACGTTTCTAACTGGAAAAGAAAGGGAGAGAAAAGAAAGGAATGAGGAAGAGAAATCAGGAGATAATGAGGGTGAGAAAACAGGGGTGCGGTTGCTGTTGTGGCTGCCGCACCACCCGCGACTCGGGCCGAGTCTGAGCGGACCGATCGAACTCGTTGACTGGCTTGAGTGCTGCTGGATGCTTCCGGCAGCAGCAGAAAAAAAGGGGGAAAGAGAGAAATCAGAAAGGAGAGACAGGTAATAAAGTGAAGAGGAGGGCCTGTTGCCCGCTGCACCAGGCCGACCCTGGCAGCTCGAATTGGTCGAGCCAGCAGCAAGTGCCGCTGTCCACATTCCTCTCCACCAGCAGCCTTCTAACTAGGCCAAGTCCGGACCAAGAATCCGACACCCCTGATGCTGTGTAAACGGACTGAAGTCCAGGCATGCATCAGGCCGTGTATCGGGCTGGAAAACGGGATTCAGCAGGCCATATAGAAGGGATGGAATCAGGCCATCATTCAGGCCGGAAATCTAGACCGAGGTTGGTCTGAATCAAAGCTGAAAATAGGGCCTTATATGGGCCGAAAGCTGAGGGAAACAGGTACTCTAAATGGGCCACAATCTGAGCTGAGGATGACTCTCAGCTGGGCCTTCAATCCGAGCTGAAACAAACCCACAGACGGGCCGTGAAAACTGGGATGAAAACAATCTCCACCTGGGCTGCAGGTTTGAGCCAGACTCGGCCATAGGGCGGGTGGGCCGCACACCGAGATCAGGTGGGCCGCACCCCCCGTGAAATAGAGGGCCGCACCTTGGGCCACAGTGGGTCGCCCTCATTTAGCCAGTGGGCCTCACCTTGAATCAGTTTGGGCAACAAACAGGACAGCCACTGTTGGGCTAAGATCGGGCCCAGTTCACCCTAGGGAAGAAAGGAAAGAAAGAAAAGAAAACGAAGAGAAAAGAGAAAAAAGAGAGTTGGTCTTTTTAGTGGCTGCTGAGTTGACTCAGTTGAAACCGAGTCAAGCCGTGTTGATAAGGTGAGACCATATTTTCTTCCTAAATTTAGATTGTTTCAATTGTCACTGTCACTGTTGTTATCATTCTTAGGATCATTAAATTTAGAAATGAATAGTCATTAGTAAATTATTCATACCGATATTAGTTAATACATATAAAAGTTATCATTATTAAAATATTAGTATTTTATTTTATCGTTCTTAAAATATTATTATTAACGTTAGAGCATACTATCTACTTCCATCAAAATAACTACTAATGTCATGTTAGCTAATATTAGGTATATGGTTAATATTAAGAGTTGTTTTGGAATTATTAGTATTATTATTCATTGTAGATTGTTATTAGATAATTTAATGAAATAATAGCCATTGTTAATATTCCTAAAATTAATAACCAATTTATTGGATGAGTTTTATTCATTTATTAATATCATTAACGGCCACACAAAATGGAGTTCAATTCCATAATCAAAACTCAGAATTTAAACCTATAACTAAACCCTAGGGCGAAACCCTAAACCTAGGATATCCAAATCCTAGGTTAAAACCCTAGCCCTAAATAGTGTGTAAGCTTGGGCCTAACTGTATAACTTTCCAATTCATGATAGGGTTTGATTATAAGGAAACACATACTCTCTAGCAACCTGATAGACGATTCAAAGTATAAGGTGATGATTTTTTCCCTTGAGCTTTCCATTTTTCCATTAGCTTAAGTTATAATTTTTATTTCAATTTATAATTGATATCTCCATTTCATAGTCATATGTGTTAATTGTTGAAATTGAATTGCTACATTACATGTTAAATATTATCCTGCATATTTATTTATGTTGGTGGATTATTTGTGAATTGCTTATGGAACTTAAACTGATACATTAGTGGAAAATCCCCACCTATAAATGTACACCCATACTTGGGATGTAACCCGACTAGTTGTAATTGTAATGGACTTTCAGCTTAGTGGTTATTGAATGGTGGTTTAAATTGACCATTGATGTGGACCTACCATCCAGGGTTGTTATGTCCAATGATTTTCAAGGATGGTCTTTTATCACATGGTTTTGATACTCTCCCTATGTGACCTATTTTTAATTGTCCTGTGTGGCTTGTTTGATATCGCCTTATATGACTTTGTTTTGGTATTTTTCTTATATGAGTTCGATGTTTTATATTGTGCAACCATACAATGGTAAGCCTCATATGCGGTAATATGATTGGCTATTAGTCGACGGGTTTCCATTAAATATCCTAAGATGATAGCCTCATGAGCCGGAGATAGTGGTATAAGACCTATGCTCGAGCAGTCGGCCTATACTGGTGACGAGCCCCCGTAGTGACTTTTGAGCTTATTTAAAATATCTGGTTGTAATTGGACTAATAATGGGTTGGCTAATCATGCATATATGGCACAGACTAACATCTATTGCTATTGTACGTGATGTACATATTTTTCTAAATGGATACTTTTTTCCAGGTCGATAATTGTATGGGTGATGAGCCCACTGTCTGCTTGGATGAGCATTCCCGCGGCGATGATTGCATTTACGCATCCATGCACATAATAAGACCTGTATCATGTATTGTTTTGTATGCGTTGTTTTATAACTATGCTTACCTAATACGGTGGTGTGTAATCTTGAGGAGAATTCACATTGAGTTGGCCACTCAACCATCAAATAAATATAACCGTACAAGTAGTACAAGTAGCTTAAGTGATTTTCAAGTTCGGGCTGATGAGGAGCAGGGTTCAAGTGCCAGGGTTACATGAATGTATCTACCTTGAGAAGTTGAGGGGTCATGCGGCTCAAATTTACTTGCATTCTATTATTTCTCATGTATTGGATCATGTAATTCTTGTATTTGTTAATTTTGGAGACATTGGTTTATATAAGTCATTATAGGCAATCTCTTATATATTCCAAATGAAATTTGAAATTTTTCTTTATACTTACTTGTCCATTCTACGCTCATCTGTTTACTCTGATGAAAGAAAAAAAAATATATTCAAATTTAACCATCCTTTAAGGTTAACACTCGGGTTTTAGAAAATGAGTCATATACTTAGGTCCTGAAAAGTCGGGGCGTTATATTAACCAAAAGCCCAAAATGGGACCTAGAGACGTCACATGGAGATATGTACATAAAGGCCAAAACGACCGCAAGGCCCCACACCCAACCTCGACCCTACCATCGCCTCTTGAATTTTCTTCTTTAGAACCCTCCGCCCCTCATAGTGATTATTTTCGTCTTCGTCTTTTCAGCTCTAGAACTTTCTAGCTTCCGTAAAAATGACAAACGAAGGTATGTGGACAAGATCTCATATTTGGACAATCGAGGTTGAGGTTGTTTTACAATGGATGTCAACCTTAATCCTCATCATGTGGACAAGATCTCATATTTGGACAAGATCTCATGTTTGGATAAGATTTCATATTTAGTGTATACCAACCTAGACCCGATGCGACCCAATGTGGATGAAAACCTCTAACTAATGTGTTTGCCAACCTTGACCCAATGTGGATGAAAACCTTGAACCAATTTGTATGCCAACATCAACCCTCAGTGGGTACCAACTTGTAATGGGTCGATGTTATCATGCACAATAGGACGTGATTGTCATGCACAATGGGTCGTGGTTATTATGAACAATGGGTCGTGGTTATTATGAACAATGGGTCGTGATTGACAGAGTCCTGAAAAGGGTCATGGTTGTTATTGGGTTGTGGTACCAACCTCATGTGGACAAGATCTCATGTGGATGTCAACCTCGATCCTTAGTGTATACCAAACTAGACCCAATGCGACCGAATGTGGATAAAAACCTCAAACCAATGTCCTTGCCAACCTCGACCTAATGTAGATGAAAACCTCAAACCAATTTGTATGTCCACCTCGATCCTCAGTGGATGCCAACCTTCTAAAGTGTTGAGGTTGTCATGCACAATGAGCCATGGTTTTCATGTACAATGAGCCATGATTATTATGTACAATGGATCGTGGTTGATAGAGTCTTAAAAAGAGTTATGGTTGTCATGCATAATGGGTCGTTGTTATTATGAACAATGAGTCGTGGTTCATAGATACTTGAAAAGGGTCATGATTGTCATGCATAATGGGCCATGGTTAATATGAACAATGGGTCGTGGTTGACAAAGTCTTAAAAATGATTGTGGTTGTTATTGGGTCGTGGTACCAACCTCATGTGGACAAGATCTCTTATTTGGACAAGATCTCATGTGGATGTCAACCTCGATCCCTACTGTATACTAACCTAACCCAATGCGACCTAACATGGATGAAAACCTCCAACCAATGTGTTTGCCAACCTCGACCCAATGTGGATGAAAACTTCGAATCAATTTGTATGTCTACCTCGACCCTCAGTGGATGCTAACCTTGTAAAGGGTCGAGGTTGTCATGCACAATGGGTCGTGATTGTTATGCACAATGAGATGTGGTTATTATGAACAATGAGTCATGGTTATTATCAATAATGGGTCGTGGTTGACAGAGTCTTAAAAAAGGTCATGGTTCTCATACATAATGGGTCGTAGTTATTATGAACAATGAGTCGTGGTTGACAAAGTCGTGAAAAGGGTCGTGGTTATTATTGGGTCGTGATACCAACCTCATGTGGACAAGATCTCATAGTTGGACAAGATCTCATGTGGATGTCAACCTCAATCCTTAGTGTATACTAACCTAGACCCAATGCATCCTAATATGGATGAAAAACTCCAACCAATGTGTTTGCCAACCTTAACCCAATGTGGATGAAAACTTTGAACTAATTTGTATGCCAACCTCGACACTCAGTGGATGCCAACCTTGTAAAGGGTCGAGGTTGTCATGCACAATGGGTCGTGATTATCATGCACAATGGGTCATGGTTTACAGTGTCTTGAAAATGGTCGTAGTTGTTATGCATAATGGGTTGTGGTTGACAACCTCGACCCATTCTCAATAAAAACCATGACCCATTGTAGATGACAACCTCGACCCTTCTCAATCTTCTGCTAACCACGATCCATTGTGTATGACAACCACAAGCCATTGTGTATGTAAACAACATCTTATTGTTCATAATAACCACAACACATTATTCATGATAACCACCACCCTTACTGTCCCACTATCAACCCCTTCCACTATTGCAAGATCATCTTCTAATCTAATTGGATAATAATCTCAACCCTTATTGAAATGCGGGTAGAAACCAATAAAGGACTATCTACTTGGACTACGAAAAGGTTGCGGTCTCTCCAAAATGTTCTATCAAGTTCTTAAAGGATTACATGCTAGAAGATTTTGACAACAATCCTACCAGAAAAGAGTTGTTTAAGAACACTTGTTTTAGATGTCCACTCGACTTTCTGGTGTCAGGATGGATGGCCCATACCTAACTCATGCACTGCCTAATGCAAAGGCATATTGGTGACCTGACCTTCAATGTTTATGACATCGTACTGAAATTTATTATGCATGACTTTACCCTAATTATGGGTCTTAGTTTTTGACCTATTAGGGCAAATGAGGATGGAGAGGATAAAACCACAAAGGAGAAGAATAGAAAAAGAATTAGGGAGAGATACCTGAAAGAAGGTGGTGTGACAAAGGACGATTTCAAAGAAGCTTTTCTATCACTCACTGGAAAAAACAACATTTAGATGCAGTGAAGCTAGCACTCATAATTTGTCTAAAGAATCTAGTAGTTGCATCTCCACAAAAGAATATTTATGTAGATAAGTATATTGACATGGTCAATTACTTACATTATTTCAATAGTTACCCCTGGGGCAGTGTGGGGTACGAATATTTGAGCGAGTGGGTTAATATTGGAATTGGTGGTGGATGCGAGAATGGTGAGTTCCCCCATTCGTACAACATTTGTGCGTATGCCTTACGGGTAAGTTATTCTTGTCCCCAGTCAGTGATTGTGTTTGACTTGTGATTTCTTATATGTTAAATATTCAATATACATCATCACCGATGTTTAATGCATGATACTGGACTTTAAACAGATATGGGCATACAAGCGATTGCATATGCTAACTGGTGATGAGGGATGGGCTGCAAGAAGACTACCTGTAAGGATTCCTAGAATTCTCAATTAGGATCCTTACATAGTAAGCCAATATTCTTCAATCTCAGTCATCTTCAAGACTATGCTAGTAAGAGTGATTCAATTATTATTATTTTCTAATAATGTACTATGTTTATAAATAATTAATCACTATTATCCCTTTAGGTGGTGCTTGCTCCGGATCTTAAACCAACGGTCGAAGAAAAAGAGACTGAGGCTGTTAAAATCGTACAATATGATACCTACAAAAAGGACAAGGCTCTTCAAGCGCAAGCTATGACGGAGGAAATGGTTAAAAGACATATTACTAGAAAGAAGCTAGAGAGAAGGGAAGTCAAAGTATAAGTGGAAAATTAACTGAAGATGTTTGAGAAGAAGAAGTTGAAGAGGAAGGCAACGAAAGTGGGAGATAGAGGGGAAAAAAGACAGGAAGAAGCTGAGGAAGTAGGAATGAAAGGGAGTGCGGGAAGTAAAATTAAAGCTAAATTTACTGCCTTAATTGAGATGCTTGTTAGAAAGGTTTGCAATCAAAATAAGGAATAAAGATTTGTCATAATTTTTTTTTTTTATTTTTTAACCACAGACTTGAGTTCTTTGGCAAAGAAGTGCAACAAATGAGAGAGGATATGAAATGTATCAATGGATTTGAAGATGAAATAAATCGTCTCAAGGAGGAGAATGGTAAGGGTTACCTAAAAAAAAAAAAAAATCGTCTCAAGGAGGAGAATGCTTTTATAAGTGTAGAGATTGTTAGTGCACTCTTTTTTGCACCCTGGTTTGTCAATCACGTGAACCGTTGTGTCATGTAGTCAGTTGAGCCTTTGAAAAGTAAAGACCGAAGACACAAGCGGAGCAGAAGCATCAGGGAGCACATACAAGTAAAAGAGATGTCTTGGTAATCCTAACCCCTGACCAAAACAACCATATAACCTCTAGATGATCTTGACCTAATAGGAATATTAGTTTGATCATCCCTTAGCCTTAGGAGACCAAGAAAAACATGATAAAGAATGATAGAAGATGTGCGAATCTGCTGCTTAAAAGATAGCCCAAACCAGCAGATTCCAGGTCATGTTCGATGGCATCGAGCTGCCATCGAACAACCTTCAATGGCATCGAAGGCCTGACTGATGACATCGAAAGACAGTTGGGAATGTCCAACAACCAAACTAGATTTTTAGCTGGAATTCTCGATGACTATGTAGGCCTCACCATGATATGTGTTGAACATCTACCCTATTAGTCAGAAGCATCATTCCATGGTGGGCCACGAGCTTAAACCTCAAGCCAATACATAACTTGGGTGGGCCACACCACATATAACAGTTGAGAGGGGTTATCTGCTCGTTTAAACATTCATAATCATTTATTGGGCCCACTTAGATATGGTTCACAAATCCATCCCATCCATAGTGTGTGTCACACTTGTATGAGGGGTTAGACCAAGTTTCAGCCTCATGAAAAACTTATGGGGCCCCACCAAGTGATTTTATATGTTTTAGGCATATCCTCACAGGGTATTAGATGGTATGGCTCACCTGAATTCCCTATATATAAGTCTTATTTTTGGGATATAACATAAAATAAAGGGGACCCATCAAATGCATGGCGTTGATGTTGGACACATATCATGGTGGGGGCCACAAAACTCGATCTCATGCGAAGTTCCCATGAGGTCGACCTATTAAGATTCCTCACCGTACAATAATTCAAAGCGACCCCGTCCGCCATCAAATTGAATGATCAAGACGAGCGAATCATGTGTTGCCCATGGTATTGGTAACACGTTATTGGGTGTTCGACTGCCCTTGGGGCCTACGTTGATGTATGTGTTTTATATCAATGCCGTCCATCAGTTTTTCAAGATTAGTTTACTATATTGTCCCAAAATTTAAGCAAGTACAAATCTCAGTTGGGCCACACCACAAGAAACAATGTTTATTAAATGCTCACCATTAAAAACTAACTAGGGTCCACTGTAATGTTGTTTTCCATCCAACCGGTTGATAAGGTCTAACGGAACTGGAGGATGGGAAAATACAACGATGATATTTATCCAAAACTTTTATGGCCCACAATATGTTTTTAATGGTCATTCACCACAATTTTTAGTAGTGTGGTCCATTTAAGACTGGGATCTGCTTGAATTTGGTTATCAAGTCATAAAATGAAATAGAAAAATGGATGAACAGCGTGGATACACTATACGTTGATCATGCCGGGCCCCATACGGCCAGGGCAACACCCTCTTCCCGTTGCACCCAATACACTCCCGATTCAGACAACGATAAAACAGTTGAGAGATGAAAATGAAAGCGTACAAGGTGTGGTAACGCATTGGCGGGTGTTATCCTTGCCAGGGAGCCCACCTTGATGATTTTTTCTTACATCACTTTAGGTTTTTAATGGTGGATGGTTAATCACCATTGTTTCTTGTGGTGTGGTCCACCCGAGACTTGGATCTCCTTGATTTTTGGGAATACATCCTAAAATGGGCTGTAGAAAGGGATGAATGGTGTTGATATACAGTGTTACCCAGCTAACACCTAATACGTTCCCTCATGGTGTGCACACACCTTGGTGGGGTGTGTTGACGTGGCAAAGTTCCATTGGCTGCTCATATCCATACTATTTTTCGATATCATATCAGTGCATGATCCCAAAAAATGAATCCAAACCTCAAGTGGACCACATCACAGAAAACAGTGGAGATTAAAAGCCAACCACTGAAAATTTTTCAGGGCCACACAAATTTAAGATCAAGCTGCTGTTAGTGTTTTCTCTTCATCGATTGATGTTTGACCTTATGAATAGGTTGGAAGGCAAATAAACATCACGATGGACCCTAGAAAGGTTTCAACAATCTGCGTCACTATCTCCACAGCTTTCTATGGTGTGGTTCACTTGAGATTTGGATCCAACTCATTCTTTTAACTCATGCCTTACAATGATGTGTATATCGTGGTGGGCTCAACTTAGGTAGGTAGTGCATGGTGGGCTATGGAAGTACTTCCTGAAAATATCTTGCAAGCCGGATGGCAGCGCACCTCTAACTCTTGAAATTTCAGACATCAAGTGACCAGTGCTGTACAATTTTTTTATTTTCTATTTCTGAAAGGTGCGGTCCACTAAGAACTTGATCAAACCAGAACAGGGGCCTTGCAAGTTAGACCAGAAATAGGACCTTGCAAGTTGAAACATTTTAGATAGGGTGCTCCTATTCAGTACAAGAATACGGTGTTTTAACCCCTCAATCACAATTTTAGACGCACATCTTCTTTGTTAAGATTTGCTCTAATATAATGTCACTTTCTCTATATAAAAAAAAATAAAAATCAAGCCATTAGAAAATGGTGTAACAATGTATATAAAAAGACTTTAACAAAATTAATAACAAAATTTAAAAACAGAAAGGAGATCTGAAATTGTCAGATAATAGAGGTAAATGCAATTAGCCCTTCTAAAACACAATAATTGTAGAACAACATTACAAGCTCTATGAGATATGTCATCTAATGCCCTTGAGTAAAATCTTCATGTAAAATTCTTTTTCTTTTTCTTTTCCTTCCAAACAATAATTTTGGCAATGAAATAAAAATCTAGAAATTTTCTTGAAAAAAAAAAAAGAGAAACAACTTTTCATTCGCTTTTTAGAAATGGCATTTATCTGGAAACACCATTTTCTATATATATATAAAATTCCACAAATTGAAACGGTGTCTAAAGGAAGCTGTTGGTTACTTTCTTCAAGTACTTACAGGGGAGGGCACTTTTTTGACTCGACTTGCTGTCCTTTACACCAAAGGATGAATGAAAATACCATAAATATCTACATTCCTGTCATTTAAATTAAAGGAAGGAAATAAAAAATAAAAAACCTACCTACTTAATATAAAATTTACCTCCCCAACCTTTCTAAAATGGCTTTTATGTTTAAAGTAAAGGAAACACTTGTGGTCCAAGCAGGACCAACCGTGATGTTTATGTGAAGTCCACCTCAAGTAACAATTGCATCACCCCATGTTAGGCCTAGGGCTCAGAAATCGGTCCCATTTGATTCAGGTGGACTATCCTCAAGTAACAATTGCATCACCCCATGTTAGGCCTAGGGCTTAGAAATCGGTCCCATTTGATTCAGGTGGACTATACATTAGAAATAGTGTACAGAGCAACACATAATCTTCAAACTGATTTCTTTGGTGTGGCTTACTTGAATCACAGATAGGCTTAATTTTTAGGCTTCCATGAAACCCTAAGGGGTCCTTGAATCACATCGCACCTTTGCACACATGTAATGTGTGTCTAATCCAAATAGTTCATGTGATGCAGCATCCCATGAAACCCTAAGGGACCAATTTTCACCTTAATTTAAAACTCTGGCAAGCCATAACAAAGAGAGATGCAAATCAAGGGAGGAAACTATTTTCTCTTTCCATGGCCCACTAAAGTTTTGGATCAAAGTAAAAGTTGGGTCGTCGAGATTTCATGGGGTGCTGCATCACATGGACCATTCAAAATGCATGCGGTGGTGATCCAGACTATATCTGATGGAGTGAACACAATTTGAGGTGCCCTCTTACTTTTCTATTCAAACATGTGCAGTCAGAAGTATCCTGCATTTTCAAAGAAATGGCCCACCGTATTGATGTTAGGAAAGCGACAGCATTGGCAGCTTCTCAGTGCTATCCATGTGCTTTCTTTATTCTCCTCCCGTGACTACTTTTTCTCTCACTTGATGGAAAATAGTATATAGGCAATATTTTCCTTTTCATATTATCATCATTCTCCGTTGTTGGGCATTTTCACAAAAACAGATCATTTGGTCCATTTATACACGTCTGTTTAAAACCTTAAGATTTATGCCATACACCTATACCAAATGAAATGTTGTAACAAGCAAGGTCTCTATTGGTGATCCAGTCTATCCATCGGGGGAACTGCACCGTTCAGCAAAAAATGTATAGCAATCATTGTGCGATGCCGACAAAATTCATGAGTCAGGGGTGTGGTGCCATACAGCCAGCAGGACATCATCTCCCAGCTGCTGTGGGTCTATCAGGGTTGATGGTTGCCTGGATTACCTTTTAGAGAAATTGGGAGAGATGTCCGCCATTTATTTTTACAAGGCCACCAGTATGATAATCATATGAAATCCACTCCAACTATTAGATGTCACACCAAAATTGGTAATGGAGCCCAAAAATTAATCCTATCCATGATTCAGGTGAGCCACGCCAAGGGAAACAGTTTAGAGATTAAGTGTTGCTCTATTATCTATTTCCAATGTGTGGTCCACCTGAATCAAATGGGACCTATTTCTAAGCCCTGGGCCTTAACATGGGGTGATGCACTTGTTAGTTAAAGTGGATTAATTTCATATAAACATCACGTTGGGTGGTACCTAAATCACCATTCTTTGCTTGCAAATTTAATTTCCTTTAAACAGGAAAACCATTTTAGAAAGGTATTAGAAGATAAATTTTATATCAAGTAGGTAGGGTTTTTTTTTAAAAATAAAAATAAAAATAAATGACAGGAACGTAGATATTCATAGTATTTTCCTTCATCCCTCCGTGTAAATGACAGCAAGTCA
Organism: Magnolia kwangsiensis; assembly: GCA_037074715.1. Lineage (NCBI taxonomy): Eukaryota > Viridiplantae > Streptophyta > Magnoliopsida > Magnoliales > Magnoliaceae > Magnolia > Magnolia kwangsiensis. The sequence continues at coordinate 80,122,092 of CM073586.1, read as the reverse complement.
AGTCAACGATGTGCCCTCCCTTACGTGAAGAAATTAACCAGCAGCTTCCTTTAGACCTGTTTGAATTTGTGGAATTTTCTTTTTTATAGAGAAAATGGTGTTTCCAGGAAAATGACATTTCTAAAAAGCAAATGAAACGCTGTTTCTCTTTATTGTTTTTCAAGAAAAATTTCTTGATTTTTATTTCATCGCCAAAATTATTGTTTGAAATGAAAAGAAAAAGAAAAAGAAAAGAAATTATCATGAAGATTTTACTCAAGTCATTAGATGACTTATCTGTGCACTGAAGATGGATCGTGCAACATGTCCAATTGTTGCTAGTTTGCCGCTTATGTAGGAAATCAATATGATGAAAATGTCCGAGTGATCTCAGGAAATAATCCATCATTTTCAGGTTGTTTGGCAACTTGGAATTGAATGCTTACTTAAAACAGTCCAAATCCAAGATTTTAAATTATGGAGGTTTTCATTATGTAAGTTGTGTTGGGCACCTTGAATTGTAGAAAGAGCTAAAAAGCCATTTGAAATATAACAGTTAAGGGCCCGTTTGAACGGGAGTATTAGGGTGGAGTCGGTCGTAATGGGGTGGAGTGCACATAAAATGAAGCTCTTTATTGAAAGTCAGTGGATTGTCTCCTATCCAACAGGAGTAGGCAATCCAGCGCCCATATGGTGTGCACGTTAGGACGGTTCAACGATTCCAAACGTACTAGATGCGGAGGCGTGTTTGGCCGGGCATGGGATTGCATGCAATCCCATGCAATCCGACGGTTGGAGTGTTTGGACAGTCTACAATTTGAGATAAGCGCTCACTCTCTGTATTTGAAAGGGTGCCAGATTCCGGATTGGGTACTCCAATGGGCACCATGATGTCTGTGCCTCATCTAAGCCGTTCAATGGGTACCCTCCAAATATGTGTCTCATCCACACCATGTGTGTGTGTGTGTGTGTGTGTGTGTGTGTGTGTGTGTGTGTGTGTATTAGATGGTTAGTACAAAAACTTAATCAATGATCTATGGATCAGAAAATTATAAGATAATCATTTTGTACAAAATCACCATTCGAGATCTGAGGTTGTAACATTATGGTGGGGCCCAAGGTGTAACCACTGGAGTGTTTAAGGCATACTCAGTACGCAAACCGATTTCAAGCAAACCCCATGGGAACCGTCTATGTCAAATATGGGCCGCACATTCATGGATGTGTTCAATCCATTCCGTTCGTATGGTTATTTGAAATAATTAGGAGATCCATGTCAAATTAAAACTAGAGATGTCAAGAGATATCAATGGTACAAAGAATATACAAAATACTACACGCAGACTATAGGATAATAAACCATTACACGGCGTTTGTCCACAAAAACCATAAACATAAGTCGAAAGAAATAATCAAAGTTACAGCTGTCATATTTAAAATTTAATAATAATAAGCAATGCAAAAAAAAAGAACCACCAGGCCCACGAAAATCGCAACGACTTTCTCGTTATCTGATGGAGCTTGATCATCAGTCGATGTCACCCTCTCCACCACCTCCTATATCGTCTGGGTCGACTGATGGGTAGACGAAGTCTTAGCGTGCTGGATCTCGATCTCAGTAGATGCAACGATAACCTGAAAACACAGTGACTCTGGCAGTGTTATGGATGGCTCACATGCCTTACGAAAAAAATTGTCCCAGCATGCTAGGCCTCCTTCTAGTTCTGAAACGCGCGGTACCTGCTGCCACTGTATCCCTCAACTTCTACTCGCGCCTCATCCCAAGTGAGATATATCTCAGGGTGTCGTCCGACAAGGATAACGTAGAACTTTTCCTTACCCATCTGCGATGATATGCATGGATTATTTCTGTGATATATCAAAAAATCAACATCCGTAATTCAAATAAGCAATTCTAGTCATATTCTTAGAATATCAAAGTTGTATGTACGTACCCTTCCTGCATTATATGAATTGACTAATCCAAATCGAGTTAATGTGCGTAATGCAAAAAATGTGAGTAGATTTATGTGAAGAACCTCCAAAACATATTTAGTCATTCAAACAGCAATCATCATGGTATACATTAGGCATATATACCAGCACACAAAAATCCAAAATATTAAAAAAGCAATGTGAGAGTATACGGAACCAAACATCAATCCAGTATAAGTTATTACATGCCACCAAAATAGAAACCAGCATAACAAACCCCAATAACCACACCCTGTTAGACAGAACCATCACCTCCATCACCAAAGTGATCACGCAGTTTTTCCTTTAACCACTCCACTCGGTGCTCGGGTCAAAGACTAACAAAAAACACCGCCAACAACTTGTCCTTACTCAGGATCTCACCTATTGCAGTAAATTCTTAGTGGTCAGGCCTTTCACTTTCTCGAGCACATCAAGTACTTTAGAAGTACGATTAACCTGTTTGTCAAGCTCAAATTTCATCATTGACTCGGCAACAGTATTTAATGAGGCCCCGAGTACATCACATGGATGAGTCGGGCACGATCGTTTTCTTGTTATTATCCTTCCGCGAGTACCATCGGAATCAAGAGTGTAAGTGGGAGTGCCACGGGAACCGTGTTGTCCCATCGCAGGACTGTCCGATGGTAATGGAATGGTCCCTGTGGAGTCTGTTACGTAATCCTCTGATAGATCTATCGTATCATCCATATCGTCATTAACAGAATTTCATGCTTCATTAAGGTCTCGCTACAGACGAGAAGAAGATGCCGACCCGGCCATACTCTTGCTGCCTCGTATATAGCGGCTCGTGGCCTGGTCGGATCTGCATATCACTACGAGGTCATCCATCCTGTCGATTCGTTTACCGTGGAGTCTTACTGTAACGCCCGTGAAAAATCCGTACTTGGAATCGAGTACCGATTTGACCCGAAATCGCGTATAAATAATTTCCATGGAAATTAAACGTAAGTTAGCTAGCGCAACGCTAGAGTAGCTGGGAAATAGTCCCTGATCACTTTAAATACGTTCTACAAGACCCAAATCGAGTAGAACAGACAACTCTACAATACTCTATAACCTGGGATCCAACTCTAAGCAGGTTTGTCCTCTGGACCATATTGAACTTTTGTATTGGATTTAGACCGCGCGTCGAAGGTCTGATACCTCCTATCTTAGACCGTTAGAACCGCCCAGCTGGACTTGACAATCATCTCAAAAATCAAGTCAAACCGATAATCACAGAGTATTTCGTTGAACCCGGACTGAAGTGACCGCGAATAGGGACGAATTGGGAATTTCAAAATTAGATCTGGCACACGACTTGACGCGTCAGTATTAAGCGTTCTGACCTTCAGAATTCATCCAGATTACACCCTCGGATCAGGAAAAATATCTATTTATTATCATGGGACTTTCAGCCCTGATCTATGTGCGGTGACCGCTGAACTGAAACTGGTCCGCCACGTGCGATCTGCGAACCCTGCCAGACTGAAAACTTAATACAAGGTACATCTGGTACCCATGAGCTTAAGTCTGATCGCAATCGACCAGGGGACCACCAGAAATCAGTTTTTGGACCGAAACAGCCCCGAAATGGATAGGCAATAAGTAAACTTCGTCCCGGAGCCTATTTTCGGCGTTTCCAAGCTTATAAAAGGGGTTGAAACCCTCATTCCTTCCTTGCATACGAATTTCACAAACCCTAGCACAAGAGAGAGAGAGTTTGAGAGAAAGGGAAGAGGAGATTTTTCCCGCTTCCGAGCCACCAACGGTTGCTGCATCAGCACTTCCTTCCAATCACCTGGCTGGTGATTTTTCCACTTTTTCAGGTATAGAAAAACCCCAAAAACTTGCTGATTTAGGGTTTATGTAGATTCTGAATATGTTAGCTAACTAAATCCACAAATCAGGTTCTCCTACTGCCGTAGACGAAGCGTACACGCTCCGTTCAAATTCCCGCGACCGTAAGAGATTAGGTGAGGATTTTAGACGCTTTGATTGTCGGTTTACAACGCTTTCAATGTCGTTTAATAGTAGATTATCGACGGCATCGCCGTTTGACATGTACAACATGCTCTCCGTTTTCTGTTTCGCAAATTAACGAAGAATATGAGATTTAGGGCATTTTAGTCATTTGTAGGAAGTACGGTCTACATGCATATTTGCTGACGTGATTGACATGGATTGTCGCCGCATTAGTGAGTTAGGAATGCTTGCATAATCAGTTTGGCGAAGAGATTCGCCAAGTTGTGCACTTTGGGTCGACATACTATATGTGGACTTAAGTGTGTAGTGTATGTGTTTGTATAAATGCTTGTATTAGTATGTATTGTATTGAATAATGTTATGTAGTAGTTTGTGATTGATTTCATGATTAATATGCTGACCTAAATGATTTCCTACATGTTGACCTTATGCATGATTGCATCACATGCATAGAAATGATGCCTTAAAGAATTGCCTAAGTTGAATATGCATGGAAAGCATGCCTTGAAGATTTGCCTAAGTTGAATGTTATAACATGTGCTAACATGCTCACATGATGTGTTTCAATTCCAATACCCTGATATATAGCGTTAATGTGATTCAATAGATGTGTGGGACTTGACTTAGTCCAGGCAGTCGGTAACCGAACGAATTCGTGGCTGACTGGTCATAGCCACGAAAGACGCGTCGATGAATGTGATTCGTGTTGAGAGTTGGCGGCAGTGGTTAGGCCACGCGAAGTGTTTTACGCACTTCATGTCGTTCAATTCGAGATGCGATCGCGCTAGTCGAGCCCGTCAAGTAACCCGACTGGCCGATGTTTGTTCACCTTGTATGTATCATAACTGTTTGAACCTAGGGTACTGAACTTACCATTGTAAGCCCTATTAACCGTGGTACCTTGATCCACGAAGACTCATGAGCCGGGCATGGTGGTATGGGACACCGTGGTCGAGCTGTCGGCCTACGCTGGGGCCACAAACCTCCCCGTAGTGACCGTGAGCACCTTGACTCGTGAGCAGATTATGGTGGTATGAGACACTATATTCTAGTTGTCGGCCTACACTGATCAGGCGACGAGCCCTTTGTAGTGACCGCGAGCGTATTCTGAGTTCACGGGAGGCGACGACCCTTCCGTGCAGTAGAGTACAGTAGGCCTGTATTGATAAGGTGATGGGGGAGCGGTGCAACGAGTGCGAGCAACAGCCCTGGCAGCCCTTGCAGTGACCTACGAAATGTACATCGTATGAGACAACTAGGAGTGACGACCCTAGACAGGATCCGTGTTGGGATTGATACAAGGGAAGTACCTTAGTTTCCCAATCCTGCTGTTTGAATGGACTAATAAAAACTTGGTAATCATATCACCATAGCATTGCATGTGCCTGGAAGATGTGGAGCACTCTAGGGAGTGTGGCATGCCGCGGTCGTAAGATGTTGCCGCATGAGGGTGATCGTCGGTGAGGGCATACATCACGTCATATCATCTTGCATTAAACAACAGTATTAGGATTGTCTGATTTACTGCTTTACTATTATCGCGTGATTGAATTGTGAACATGCTAATCTTTGCTCTATGATTCCACTGAGTTGATCACTCATTCCCACGTTACGGGATGGTGTTTGCAACACCCACCAGACCCTGTTGTAGTTGCAGGTGACGACGAGATCCAGGAGGTGGAGCCGGAGATTGACGAGGACCAGGATGAGTTCTCGTATATGCAGTATCACGACGGCTTCCCGTAGGTGACCTGGATCGAGGGGGACTTCAGTGGGACTATTTTGGAACTTATTCTTTTGTCTATTTACATGTATATGAGACTCAGGGATGTAGTCATACTTTGGAGACAGTCGAGATTACTTTGTTTTTCCATACAGTGATATATATATTGTTTAGTCTTCCGCTTGCTTTTATCACTGGATCTGAAGTATGAATTGCAGTTTTGGTATACTTTTACTCATGTGAATGCTTTAAATCAGACAACATTGAATCATAACCATTTTTGTTGCATAAGTGACGGTCTGGAACTAGGGAGTTGAGTTAATACACGACCCCTGATTTTCAGGGTGTTACAAGTTGGTATCAGAGCATGAATGAGAGTATACTGGGCCTGGGTTATGGTCTTGCGACGTACGCTGTCGCTTCCTTTGACTTAGGTGGGTGCGAGAAGGGTCTAGAAATACTTCTAGGATCACAGATTCGCCGATAGGCGAAGTCTATAAGGATCGATCGCAAGATCGAGTCTGTAACGTATATTGGGTCGCGTAAAGCGACCCGAATCACTTCTAAGCTGTAGGAAGTCGGGTGGAGACGTCCTATGAGCGGTTTTAAACCGCAAAAGTGAATCTTTGGGCCGTGGGATGACCACGACTCCAGTAATCAATCGCCAGGGCTTAAAAACCCCGTTTCACCAAAAATCTTCAAAATTCCTTCTCTAAACACTTCAACCTTCAGTTATTTCTTATCCATTTCATATTAGGCATCAAACCTAATGTGAAAATAACACAAATTAATATATTCACCAAATTTTATAGTGAATAGTAAAATTTCATGAAAAATGGCCATAAGGCCATTCTAACTTCACTTTCTTTAGCAACTAAGGAGCTAGAAAGATGTACCGGCTCCTTCTACCCCAAATTCATATGCTGCATCATATGGTTTGGTATTCGGGATTGCGATGTGGACCCGGAAAGCCCTGAATACATGTTTGGGCTCATAGAGACCAAATTACTATGAACCAGGGGGTGGGACCAACTTTTTTGGGACCCTGGGACCATGGGGGACCAGACCCATGGGGTCCCACCGGTCAAATTTCGAGTTGACCGGCGATGCCATCGCCGGCCGGGCGATGCATCGCCGGCCGGCCACCTCCGTTGGTGCTGCCCTTCGGGCGCACCCACTTAAATGCCCTCCACATCACCCCTAGCTACCTCTCATCCCACGAAAACCCCTAAAACCCACCTCTCCTTCACAAACAGCCCCCTTGCATACCCTAGATTCGATTTTCAGCACTCCATTCTAAACCCCGGCGACCCAAACCCCTCCTAAACCCTTCCTTGGACAAAATCGACCACCACCCATCAATTATTGGGTGTTGGCAGCCCCTTTCCTTGAAGATTTCTCCATTTGGAGCTCCAAAATCCCCCAAATAGTGCTGAAATCGTGAGCAGCTCCATCCCATCTTTTTGTTTGTATTCTTCCCTGAAAGTACAGCCTTGGGAAGCTTGAAGCATCCCTCTACGACGCCTAGATTTCCTTTTGTCAGATTGGGCAGCCATTTCTCCGCATTTTCGACGTTTTCCATGGCTTTTGTGGAAGCCATTTTGGACCTTTTGTCGCTTTCATCCATCATATCTTTGATGGGTAAGAGGAAAACTGCGACAGACGAGGCTGGGCCGAGCCGCCCTGCTCGATCGAGAAGACCGCGGGGTGGTGCCGCAAGTTCAAGCGCCGCCACAGGTCCAACTGCAGTCCTAGAGTGCCGTACAAAGCGGGATTTGGATCCCCATGCACACCTTGGACGAACCATTCTATCAGAGATGCCTCATGGTGAATACACTGATCGTAGAGTGTTATTTGAGGCGGACGTAGATGGGCGATTGTTCGGCGAGTATCTGTTGTTCGAACGCATTGAAGCTGCGCACTGGGGGCCGATCTTTGAAGCTCGCGCTCGTGCTAATGTGAGCACTGTTCGTGCCTTCTATGCTAACATCCAGAGTCCTACCTTGGAGCCCTTACAGTTCAAAATCCCTTTTGGTAGAGATCGGATGGCTACGATCGACGTCCGGTTGGTTGCGCGACTTCTCAACGTGCCTCTAGGTGATGTACATCCAAATGAGAAGAATTTGAGGACTAGACGTGAACGAGATCGCCGCACCAGGTTTCTGTGCGGTAAGTTGGTTCCATGGCAGCCTAATAATAGCCTCAAAGCGACGTACATGTCTGAGGATCTGCGCCTGCTGCACCATATCTGCAAGTTCAATGTTTATCCTAGGTCGACGAACCGCATTGAATGTACACGTCTTATGGTCGATTTCTTATTTCTGGTGGCCCAGGGAGAGAACGTATGTATGGCCACTTTCATCTTACGGCAGATAGTTCTCATAGCCAGGTCGAGGAGAACATCCGAATCCCTTCCCTTTGGCCGACTCATTTGCAAGATTGCGCTTGAGTTTGCCTATAGACTTGGACCCGAATTGCCAGTATCGATTCACACCATCGATGAGTCGACAATGCTCAAGATGAAGATTGGGTCGCAATACCGTGAAAATCAACTCGAAAGGGATAGTGGGGACGACTTTGATGAAGAGGAAGGTCAAAGCGAAGAAGAACCTAGAGCAGAGGTTCAGGAAGAGGTTCAGGAAGAAGCAGAAGAGGAGGCTCAGGATACTGATGAGAGCCCTCCTCCTTCTGCGCAGACTACTATTGACGATCGCATTGCTCGGATGGAGGAGAGTCAGACCGCTTTGCGAAGGGAGGTCCAAGAACTTCGAGCAGAGGTCGCTGATGCCAAGGCCGTTACGAAGAAGAAATTTGGCAAGGTGACTCGCACCTTGAAGGCAATCCTGTGCTGTTTACAGGATAAGGGTGCTCCTCCTCCGTCACCAGATTCCGACTAGCGATGCGATCTTTGATGTTGATTATTAGTAGTTAGTCATTTCCTGTTTTATGTGTGTAAAGTCTGTTAGGGCTAGTGCTTTACTTATGTTGCTGTTGCTTAACTGTCTTGATTTCCATGTAATTCTAGTCATGATGCTTGTAAGGATATATCCCTTGTATTGTGACAATTTTAATTAATTGAAATGCATGGAATGCCTTTGACTCTTTAAGTGAATGATTATGGTGTATTTGTGCAATTGAGACTGACAAGGTTGCGCCCTATTTTGAATATAGGGAATCCCACCTAAGACTACGAGGAGCGCGGTTCGGCTTTCATTGTCTGAGCAGATGGATCAGACTCCTTCTCAGTCTGGCACTCGTCCGGACCCTGCTGTGGGCCCGATTCCTGAGACTGTTCGATCGTCTCAGCCTGCTGTTGGTCCTACAGATGGACCACCGCCATTTACACCATCAGTTCGAGAGCCACAGCGCGCATCTACTTCCGCACCTCATCCGCCACAGCCTGCTCCACCCCCTGATAGATTCGAGCAGATGATGGCTATGATGCTACAGCAGCAGCAGCTATTGACCACTATAGTTGGGACTTTAGCCCAGGGTGGGGGTGCGACTACCTCTACTCCACCTGTACCACCTGCGCATCCAGCTGAGGATGCCTATACTTACGCCCAGGATGAGGGCATAGCACATCCTGCGCAGCCTGCTTTCCCTGCGGGGAATCCTGCCGACACACGGGGCCTTCTGGAGCGATTTCAGCGCTTGCGGCCTCCTACTTTTTCGGGTTCTCACAGACCTGAGGAGGCAGAGTTCTGGCTCGACCGAGTATCGAAGATTCTATGCATGTTACACTGTACCGAGGCAGAGCAGGTAGAGCTGGCTACCTTCCTATTTGAGAGAGAGGCCAGTATGTGGTGGGATAGTATATTGCGGACTGTTGCCGCAGATTTCGTATGGACGTGGGCAGCATTCGAGTTCCGCTTCCATGAGAAGTATTATCCCCAGACCTACAGGCACGAGAGGGAGAATGAGTTTCTCCGTCTCAGACAGTCAGCGATGACGGTTACCGAGTATGAGCATCGGTTCACAGAGTTGGGCAGGTACGTCCCGACGATTCTGGCTGATGAGCAGATGCGTATACGGCGCTTTTTGGAGCGCTTGCGACCGGATATTCGGTCGAAGATGTGCTGCGTCAGTTTCCCATCCTATGCGGAGTTGGTTCATATGTCCATGCGGGCAGAGCAGGACGTGGATCGACTGGCGCGATCTCGAGGCCCGACTACTTCCAGGCCGCGACCGGAGTTACCAGATAGGCCCTTCGCGGGCAAGAGGCCTCGCATTGATCCTCTTACCAGGACCATGGCGCCTGTACGACCGTTTCGGCGCCCTGATTTATCATGCACGTACTGTGGGAGGACGGGCCATTTATCGCAGAGTTGCTTCTCCAGGATGCGGGACAGTGGGTTCTCGCCGCCGCAGAAGATTGATCGTGTACGTCCACAGGCAATATCAGCACCGCCTATACGGTCAGCTCCTGCGCATCCCTCTTTCAGACCCACAGTATCGCAGATTCGACAGCCCCCACGGCCCTTGACACAGCGGCCGAACCGGCCACAGCAGGCACGAGTTCATGCACTAACCGCTGAGGCAGCTACGACGCCGACTTTCCAGCACTCAGCCTTCGAGGTCACGGGCCATATCAGAGGTACTCCCGTTCTTATCATGGTGGACACTGGTTCCACGATTTCTTTGATATAGCGTGTCGTGGTCAGACGTCTTGGGTTGCAGACTATCACTATGGATAGCGTGCGAGTCTTTGCAGCTCATGGAGATTTCTCGGATGTCACCCAGATGTGTGAGGGTTGTTTGGTTGATCTGGGAGGCAGGACGATGACTCTTGATCTGGTCGTCGATCCCTCGCTCGTTTATCTCGGCGTCATTCTTGGCATGGATTGGTTGACTGCAGCGAGAGCCGAGATTGACTGCGAGACTCGTATAGTCACAGCGTACGAGCCTGAGGGCGCATCCTTCACATTTTCAGTGCGGGTAAATCTTCCTTTCCGCATTCTTAGCTACGCCACTCTATTGCGCGACGCTGGTGCCCAGGTACTTGAGCAGACGCCAGTTGTTTCTGAGTTCGGGGATCTGTTCAGGAAGATCCCTGGTTTGCCGCCCCGACGTGAGATCGATTTCACTATCGATCTGATTCCTGGTTCTACACCCGTCTCACTGCCGACGTATCGCATGGCACCTTATGAGATGGAGGAGTTGCGGACGCAGATTGATGGTCTGCTAGAGCTTGGCTTTATACGGCCTAGCGTATCTCCTTGGGGAGCACCGGTCTTGTTCGTGAAGAAGAAGGACGGTTCGCTGCGATTGTGTATTGATTATCGTAGGCTGAACCAGCTCACAGTGAAGAACAAGTACCCTTTACCCAGGATCGATGACTTGTTTGATCAGTTAAGAGGAGCGCAGTACTTCTCGAAGATTGATCTTCAGTCAGGATATCATCAGCTGCGCGTCAGAGATGAGGATGTGCAGAAGACAGCATTCAGGACCAGTTTTGGTCACTACGAGTTCCTCGTGATGTCGTTCGGTCTCACGAACGCACCGGCCGTGTTCATGGATCTGATGAACCGGGTTTTTCGGCCTTTCCTCTATCGATTCGTCGTTGTCTTCATCGACGACATTTTGGTATACTCTAGGAGTCGAGAGGAGCATGAGGAGCATTTGCGTTTGGTCCTGGGTACGCTCAGACGACATCAGTTGTTCGCACAGTACAAGAAGTGCGACTTCTGGAAGCAGGAGGTGAAGTTTCTGGGACACGTGGTGTCCAAGGACGGCATGGCAGTTGACCTGTCTAAGGTAGCTGCGGTGCAGGACTGGGAGCAGCCTGGTTCTGTCACTGAGGTGAGGAGTTTCTTGGGTCTCGCTGGCTACTATCGGCGCTTCATTTAGGATTTCTCGAAGATCGCGAGACCCTTATCTCAGTTGACACGGAAGGACGTGAGGTTCGCCTGGAATGATAGGGCGGAGTCAGCTTTTCAGGAGCTGAAGGACAGACTTACGTCCGCCCCTGTGCTAGTATTGCCAGAGCAGGGGGTTAGATACACTATATACACTGACGCGTCTAGCGTTGGTTTGGGTTGTGTCCTTATGCAGAGGGACAGGGTAATTTCGTATGCCTCGAGACAATTAAGGAAGCACGAGGAGAATTACCCTACACACGACCTGGAGTTGGCAGCCGTTATATTCGCACTGAGACTCTGGAGACATTACCTCTACGGAGAGGAGTTCGAGCTCTTTTGCGACCACAAGAGCCTCAAGTACATATTCACGCAGCGAGACTTGAATATAAGGCAGCGGCGATGGATGGAGACACTGAAGGACTTCAAGTTTGAAGTCTCTTACCATCCTGGAAAGGCGAACCTTGTGGCTGATGCGTTGAGCCGCAAGAAGGCCATAGAGTTTGCGGCTCCGCTGATGGTTACCGAGTGGGATATGGTGGAGTTTTTGCGAGACTTTGAGCAGAAACTCACCGTACAGGAGCCATTTGAGTTCATCGCACATGTACAGGTGCGATCCCAGATCGATGACCGTGTCATCGAGGCGCAGAGGGACGACGCGCATCTTACTGAGCTTCGAGAGCAGGCCAGTGATGATGCTGACGCCGACTGGCGAGTTGGTATGGATGGAGGCTTACGTTACCGTGGCCGCCTATGCGTCCCAGATGTCCCTAACTTGAGACGAGAGATTTTCGAGGCTGCGCATTCTACTAGACTCGCGATGCATCCTGGCAGCACGAAGATGTATCGTGACGTGAAGAGGACGTATTGGTGGGAAGGTATGAAGACCCACATTGCTGAGTTCGTGTCCCGTTGTCTCACTTGTCAGCAGGTGAAGGCAGAGCATCGCCGACCACCTGGACTTTTGCAGCCTATGCCGATTGCAGAGTGGAAATGGGATTTCATTTCCATGGACTTCATTTCTGGGTTGCCGAGGACGAGAAAGGGGCATGATTCCATTTGGGTGATCGTCGACCGATTGACGAAGTCGGCGCACTTCCTACCGATCAGAGTTACGAACTCTGCAGACGAGCTGGCTAGATTGTATATCCGAGAGATTGTGCGTCTGCATGGAGTTCCGTTGGAGATCGTGTCGGACAGAGACACGCGGTTCACTTCTATTTTCTGGACTCGCATTCAGGAGGCTATGGGTGTGAAGTTGAAGTTCAGTACTGCCTTCCACCCACAGACAGACAGACAGACGGAGCGAGTGAACCAGATCCTGGAGGACATGTTGCGGGCTTGTGCATTGGACTTCAAGGACAGTTGGGATGACTGTCTTGCATATGCGGAGTTTGCCTACAACAATAGCTTCCAGACGAGTATCGGCATGGCACCTTATGAGGCGCTGTATGGGCGACCTTGTCGCGCGCCGCATTGCTGGTTAGAGGTCGGTGAGCGCAGCTTGATTGGCCCAGAGTTGGTGCAGGCGACGTCAGAGAAGATTGATATTATTCGACGTCGGCTTCTTACAGCGCAGAGCAGACAGAAGAGCTACGCCGATACGAGACGGAGACCACTAGAGTTCACAGTCGGGGATCATGTGTTTTTGCGAGTTTTCCCTATGAAGGGAGTCCTTCGCTTCGGGAAGAAGGGGAAGCTGGCACCGCGATTCATTGGTCCATTTCAGATCCTCGATCGTATGGGAGCAGTGGCTTACCGATTGGCTTTACCCACGCCCCTCGCGAGCGTCCACAACGTATTTCATGTTTCTATGCTGAAGAAATACGTTGCTGATCCTTCCCATATCATCAGGTGGGAGCAGGTACAGTTAGGAGAGGATGTTACTTATATCCTGCGACCGACACGCATCTTAGACCGGAAGGAGCAGGTACTGCGTAGCAAGGTGATTCCCCTTGTGAAGGTACTATGGACGCATCACTCTGAGGAGGAGGCTACTTGGGAGACAGAAGCCGAGATCAGAAAGAACTACCCACACCTTCTCGAGGAGTACGAACAGGTACAAATTTCGAGGACGAAATTATTTGTTAAGGGGGGTAGATTGTAACGCCCGTGAAAAATCCGTACTTGGAATCGAGTACCGATTTGACCCGAAATCGCGTATAAATAATTTTCATGGAAATTAAACGTAAGTTAGCTAGCGCAACGCTAGAGTAGCTGGGAAATAGTCCCTGATCACTTTAAATACGTTCTACAAGACCCAAATCGAGTAGAACAGATAACTCTACAATACTCTATAACCTGGGATCCAACTCTAAGCAGGTTTGTCCTCTGGACCATATTGAACTTTTGTATTGGATTTAGACCGCGCGTCGAAGGTCTGATACCTCCTATCTTAGACCGTTAGAACCGCCCAGCTGGACTTGACAATCATCTCAAAAATCAAGTCAAACCGATAATCACAGAGTATTTCGTTGAACCCGGACTGAAGTGACCACGAATAGGGACGAATTGGGAATTTCAAAATTAGATCTGGCACACGACTTGACGCGTCAGTATTAAGCGTTCTGACCTTCAGAATTCATCCAGATTACACCCTCGGATCAGGAAAAATATCTATTTATTATCATGGGACTTTCAGCCCTGATCTATGTGCGGTGACCGCTGAACTGAAACTGGTCCGCCACGTGCGATCTGCGAACCCTGCCAGACTGAAAACTTAATACGAGGTACATCTGGTACCCATGAGCTTAAGTCTGATCGCAATCGACCAGGGGACCACCAGAAATCAGTTTTTGGACCGAAACAGCCCCGAAATGGATAGGCAATAAGTAAACTTCGTCCCGGAGCCTATTTTCGGCGTTTCCAAGCTTATAAAAGGGGTTGAAACCCTCATTCCTTCCTTGCATACGAATTTCACAAACCCTAGCACAAGAGAGAGAGAGTTTGAGAGAAAGGGAAGAGGAGATTTTTCCCGCTTCCGAGCCACCAACGGTTGCTGCATCAGCACTTCCTTCCAATCACCTGGCTGGTGATTTTTCCACTTTTTCAGGTATAGAAAAACTCCAAAAACTTGCTGATTTAGGGTTTATGTAGATTCTGAATATGTTAGCTAACTAAATCCACAAATCAGGTTCTCCTACTGCCGTAGACGAAGCGTACACGCTCCGTTCAAATTCCCGCGACCGTAAGAGATTAGGTGAGGATTTTAGACGCTTTGATTGTCGGTTTACAACGCTTTCAATGTCGTTTAATAGTAGATTATCGACGGCATCGCCGTTTGACATGTACAACATGCTCTCCGTTTTCTGTTTCGCAAATTAACGAAGAATATGAGATTTAGGGCATTTTAGTCATTTGTAGGAAGTACGGTCTACATGCATATTTGCTGACGTGATTGACATGGATTGTCGCCGCATTAGTGAGTTAGGAATGCTTGCATAATCAGTTTGGCGAAGAGATTCGCCAAGTTGTGCACTTTGGGTCGACATACTATATGTGGACTTAAGTGTGTAGTGTATGTGTTTGTATAAATGCTTGTATTAGTATGTATTGTATTGAATAATGTTATGTAGTAGTTTGTGATTGATTTCATGATTAATATGCTGACCTAAATGATTTCCTACATGTTGACCTTATGCATGATTGCATCACATGCATAGAAATGATGCCTTAAAGAATTGCCTAAGTTGAATATGCATGGAAAGCATGCCTTGAAGATTTGCCTAAGTTGAATGTTATAACATGTGCTAACATGCTCACATGATGTGTTTCAATTCCAATACCCTGATATATAGCGTTAATGTGATTCAATAGATGTGTGGGACTTGACTTAGTCCAGGCAGTCGGTAACCGAACGAATTCGTGGCTGACTGGTCATAGCCACGAAAGACGCGTCGATGAATGTGATTCGTGTTGAGAGTTGGCGGCAGTGGTTAGGCCACGCGAAGTGTTTTACGCACTTCATGTCGTTCAATTCGAGATGCGATCGCGCTAGTCGAGCCCGTCAAGTAACCCGACTGGCCGATGTTTGTTCACCTTGTATGTATCATAACTGTTTGAACCTAGGGTACTGAACTTACCATTGTAAGCCCTATTAACCGTGGTACCTTGATCCACGAAGACTCATGAGCCGGGCATGGTGGTATGGGACACCGTGGTCGAGCTGTCGGCCTACGCTGGGGCCACAAACCTCCCCGTAGTGACCGTGAGCACCTTGACTCGTGAGCAGATTATGGTGGTATGGGACACTATATTCTAGTTGTCGGCCTACACTGATCAGGCGACGAGCCCTTTGTAGTGACCGCGAGCGTATTCTGAGTTCACGGGAGGCGACGACCCTTCCGTGCAGTAGAGTACAGTAGGCCTGTATTGATAAGGTGATGGGGGAGCGGTGCAACGAGTGCGAGCAACAGCCCTGGCAGCCCTTGCAGTGACCTACGAAATGTACATCGTATGAGACAACTAGGAGTGACGACCCTAGACAGGATCCGTGTTGGGATTGATACAAGGGAAGTACCTTAGTTTCCCAATCCTGCTGTTTGAATGGACTAATAAAAACTTGGTAATCATATCACCATAGCATTGCATGTGCCTGGAAGATGTGGAGCACTCTAGGGAGTGTGGCATGCCGCGGTCGTAAGATGTTGCCGCATGAGGGTGATCGTCGGTGAGGGCATACATCACGTCATATCATCTTGCATTAAACAACAGTATTAGGATTGTCTGATTTACTGCTTTACTATTATCGCGTGATTGAATTGTGAACATGCTAATCTTTGCTCTATGATTCCACTGAGTTGATCACTCATTCCCACGTTACGGGATGGTGTTTGCAACACCCACCAGACCCTGTTGTAGTTGCAGGTGACGACGAGATCCAGGAGGTGGAGCCGGAGATTGACGAGGACCAGGATGAGTTCTCGTATATGCAGTATCACGACGGCTTCCCGTAGGTGACCTGGATCGAGGGGGACTTCAGTGGGACTATTTTGGAACTTATTCTTTTGTCTATTTACATGTATATGAGACTCAGGGATGTAGTCATACTTTGGAGACAGTCGAGATTACTTTGTTTTTCCATACAGTGATATATATATTGTTTAGTCTTCCGCTTGCTTTTATCACTGGATCTGAAGTATGAATTGCAGTTTTGGTATACTTTTACTCATGTGAATGCTTTAAATCAGACAACATTGAATCATAACCATTTTTGTTGCATAAGTGACGGTCTGGAACTCGGGAGTTGAGTTAATACATGACCCCCGATTTTCAGGGTGTTACACTTACAGCCTTTAGGTGAGACTGCCAGAGGAATAAGAGAGATGTAATAATAAGTAAATAATTCATAGAGATATATGATAGAAAATTCAATACCAGTTAAACGTACCCTAAGATATTACTCTCAGACTTCATCAGGGGCTGTCACAACCATCCTCTCAGAGTCCTAACCAAAGCCATTGGCGGCCAGCATGTCCTTCACTGCAGTATACTCTTGCTTGTAATATCTCAATCGATTAGACACATTTTTTCATGTGATAATTACCTCAGTGTGCTTTGTAACTTCGTCGACCGCAATCTGGTATGCCTCCCGCTTAAATCCGTTATCAGCCTTACGACCTAGTGCGACCTGTTCAAGGAATGTGTCGAACAGTATCTGGTCTATAGCACTCGTCCGTTTGATCTTCGGCACTCTAGATGAAGGCTCCATGAGAGATTTCATGGTTTTAGCATGTGGTGAACATCGGGTGGCTACTGACGGTGTTTTTGCCGGTGACTGGGTCGGTGTGGATGTATCGTTAAAAGCGTCTGTCATTTCACCCGAATATGAAGTTTGTACAATTTTTTTGCAAATTGCAACTATAATCGTTAAAATAACAAATATTAAGATAGACTTATATAACATCAATTCACTGGTCCTTATAAGTATCCAACAAACCACCAATTTTGTAACTTGATGACCGTTCACTATTTTTCGAAGTTTAATAAACCTTAAATATAGTATCACCAACTGTTATATGAAAATTAAATAGAAAGTATCATCATCTACTCCTACTATTCTGTTGAGCATCTGGCCACATTCTGGCTGCAATGTCATCGCGCATTCAATTTTAAACATTTTTTTCACGCTGCGTTACTCGAAATAACCATTGTCGCTCGTCGTTACTTGATAGCTCTTGTGGCATTGGGATACCCTCCACATCGGCACCAGATATAGCAACAAAATCACTATCCCGTGGAGACTCAATTTGTCACGTACATAATTGTGTAGGACACAACAGGCTATTATAATCTGGACTTGTGTTTGAAATTCGTACTGTATAGCACTCTTCAAGATGGAAAATCTACCTTTCACTAAATCGAAACATTGCTCGATTGTATTACGCAATTGTGTATGTTGGTAATTAAACAACTTCTTCATGTTCGCAGAAGCTCTCCCTGTTCGATATTCTTGTAAGTGATATCGAATGTCCCGGTATGGAGCCATAAATCCAGGTGAATGAGCGTATCCAGCATCGACCACATAATATTTTCTTATACATTCGAATCAACGTTATATTCAGTGAGAAACTGGATACAGTCATAGTTAACAATTAGATGGCCACTTTCATAACAGATATACAGTACCGTTTGACACAAGTAAGAGATCATCTGATTGGGTCAATGCGTTGTGTAGCACTCTCACATCCGAAGTAGAACCCTCCCAATCGGCCAATACATATATAAATTTCATATCGAAAAAATATGCCGCCAGTAAATTTTGAGAGAGCACCCCTTTGCGATTGCGAAAACTCACGTGGTCAACCGCCAACACATGCATTGGAATGTGTATACCATCAATTGCACCGACGCAATCCTAAACGTGAATCATCAACAATCATGAAGTGACCGTTCATTAGAGAGATGTAAAAAATACAGGCTAAGATAACACATCTATTGCAAATATACCTGAAAGTAAGCAGACCAATTTAGATTTGTTTGGATCTCTGATGGCATCTCGGTGCCAGTCGGTTTAACTAAATCATGGTACAATGATATAATTGCCTCTAGCACACGGTGAAAGTGCCGATTGACTATCTCACCCGATCGAATAAATCTGTGGCTTATGACTCGGTTACGAACATTGTGCCCCAACATGTGAAGGAAAATCACTACTTATTCTTCAAGACTAACATTACATGTATCACGGAGTCGTGTCTTCTCGCGTAGCAATGTACATAGTTCAAAAAATGATTCTCGATTCATCCTAAGCTGATCTACACAATCTCCGTTGCTAGCCCGAATAATGGAATTGATGAACCTTGCTCGCTCATCATCCCATGACGGGCCGATTGCTTGAACATGTACGTACGACAATATTCCCCAACAGCTTGTACGCAAGCTGCCACCGCTTGAAACACAATTATACTATCCGGCGAGTCCTCATCTGAAGAATCCATCGTCAGCTGATAACCTACACTATCATGTGTATATTTCTTATAAATATACATTGCAAATAACAGTGGGTACAAGTATAAATGTTGGATGAAGGTATATATATATATATATATATATATATATATTATAAATATTTATAGTATGTACGTACCCTGACTTCCATGGTCGGATGCCAACAGTGGCTATAATGCTTATCTATATATAAATATAATAGTTTTCAAGTGCAGTTCATATTGTTAGAAGTGATCTCATAGGTTGATCAGTTATCCAGACATTGTGTAGGATACATCGTTTCAACACTTGAGGTCTTGGTATTGATCCCTAGTGGGGGTGGCTAACATGGAGTGTGTGTGCTGACATGGGTGTGTACTAACAAGATAACTCCAAAAAGAAAAAAAAAATAAAAATTAGCAGATCCAAATGGTGAATGAGCATTAAATATTTATTGTGGGCTACAAAAGGATTTAGATGAAGCCTATCTTTGTATTTCCCCTCTATCCAGGTTTGATTGACCTTATCAAGGGGTTGGATGGAAAATAAACATTACTATATGCCCTAGGAAATTTTGAATAATAGTTCAATCACACGACCAGGCCTTGTAGTGTGGTCCATCTGAGATTTGGTGATTTTTCCTCTTCCATTTTTTTTATTTCCTTCTCTCAATAATGGTATTTGTATATGGACAGCCAACAAATAGTTCAAAACTATTTCTTTTGGAATGCTAGATCATCATTCGGTTATTTTTTTCTTCTTTTTTCTAATCATTAATGTTCAAGATAAGAGTACATTAAAGCAGGATGACTCCATAATGGGCAGACTGGGTAGACCACGCTGATGGCTGCCATAACAACAGTGTAGATAATCGGACCATGTTCCCTGCTTGCACACAATGCAAAGATTTCTCCTGTGCAAACAGGTCCTATATATTCTTTCTCAAATAACCATATAGGAAAAAGAAGAAGATTCTTCAAATTGAGAGAAAAATTAGAGATTGCAATTAGATACTTTCTGTAACCTTGTATCTGGTTTGGGGGAAGAGTGAGACTGCAATCCAAATTATATGACTCTTCAGAGTGTTCTTCCTGCATAATCAGATGAAAATTATAAGAAGTTTTTTTTCTTAGTCATTCAATTATTGCAACCATACTTCCCCTGATATTTAGGTGATGTAAATAGGACATATAGGCACATTCCCCTACATAAAATAAATTGAAAAAACAAAACAATAATAGAGTAGCAAAAAATTATATAACATAATGAGAGTAGTTGAAACATTCTTATCAATCAATATGCAAAGAACAGGTGAAAAGTAAACAACTAGAGAACCCAATATTTGACATCTTACATCATAGACCCCTACTTTCAAATTCCCTGAACAGTTGGCCACAAATGAAAAAGTTTTCATCGAAAGAAATAAAATCATAATCCAAACAGGAACTACCCTAAAAAAGGACAAGAAATTGGTAAAAACCATCAAAGAAGCTATCATTTACATTGCCTCATTCGAATAGAAGCTATCATTTACATCGCCTCATTCGAATAAGCTCACAAGTACGGCTGAGGTTCTATGCATGAAGAACCTCGTGACATTAGATGGTCACAAGTTATCCAATCAATGTGATTTTGGCATTTAAAGTGTCCACGTGATGTGGCCATTTGATCAACAATCCTCAGTGTAGACTAAGCACTTGTTTGGCAGATGTCTAGGACTGGCAACCAGCATCATGTGGTCCAACTGAAGCCAAACATAGGCATGATCTGTTGGTAGGGGTCTCTATTCCACACTAATCAGATGGTTTAGATCATATTGTTGTATTTGGGTACGGATCATTAGAAGAAAGTTTTTAACTCAGGGACTCGGCAGCGAAACCATTCATCTGGAATGATTCGAGCGATGTCCAGTAAAAATATATATCTTGTAAATGATCACATATACATCAGGTAGAAAATGAGGCAGACACAAACGCCAACTAAGCCATCTGCCATGAGAGACAATGAGTATTAAACGTCCACCATTTATGAAAGATTGATATATAAGCATGATGTTGGCATTTCACCACAAAGGTTTCAACTCCAAAAAAAAAAAGAAAAAGAAGTCCACAAACAGTGAATAGTCATCCAAAAACGGTGAATTGATGGCATTCTTCTCTCTATCATTTCAAATGGTATTTATATGTATTCATATACATACATATATAATTATATATATAGTATCTAATATTATATATCTACAACATTAACACAAAGTTTGTGGGGTGTGTGCGTGTGTAAAAAAAAAAAAAAAAAAGCATTAACACATAAAGTAGACACTAACTAGTTAAGACAGTTGTAGAGTACTAGTATAGTCTACGTACGGCAGCATCCGTGCTATATTCCGCCCATATCCATGTACTCCAGATACTGGCACTTCGGGCAATAGAGATATGAGGGGACTTGGCAAAAATGCATGACAAAATATAAAGATCTATTTGAGCAGTCATGCATAGAAGATTGTTAAAGAAATCAAATGTATTACTGTTTAATTGTTCTATATGTATTTGAGTATCTCCACTCTTATGTAATTTTCCATCAATCTCCGTGTTCTCATGCTACTGTGCAGATGAACTTCCAAGCTTTATTATGGTTAGCATAGAGGATCTCCTTAGTTCCAAGTAAGCTTAGTAGTTCAGAGAGAAGGCATGGTTGTGGTTAAGATGATGCAGGAATCAGTGTCAAACAATCGAACTGATCATGTCATTGATCTTCTTTGACGGAAAATGCTAGACACTCTACATCTATGTCACTGATTCTAGGCATGGACCTTTACTTGCATCATAGAAATATTGAACAGACATCAAAAATCATAGACAGGAAGAGCATAAATAAATTTCCCGACAATAATAAATAACAAAGTGAGGATTCTTTTTAATTTTTTGTTGCGTTTTGTAGCAAAATATTTAGTGACATGTATTATATGATATGCAAAATGCTCAAAGGGATTGAGTACAAACTACAAAGCAAGATTTAAGAGGATGAGGTCTTCAACATTGTGAAGTGTGTGAGAGATTGTAACTTGTCTAAAATCTCACTCATATGCACATGCCATTCAAAATTTTCAACTTTTTCGAGAGAATTTTCATATTACATGTATGCAGCTGTGGTCTATTTACACTTGGACTTCAATCTTTATTGCCATTGATCACGGGATCAATTTTTGTTTCTTACAGGATTTCGTAAATAGAATTTCCTCATTTGTTAAACTTGTTAAGTGGTGGTGACCTTTCAAAACTACAAACTATACAAGAAACCATCCTATGCATGAGTCCTTCTCAACTGGTAATTGATTCACGATTACAAACTCTTTTACTTGATAGTTTCCTATGTACTTATTATTGGGGCGTTTGGATGATTCTATTATCATAGAGAAGTGTTTGTTTTGAGCATTAGGATCCTTCTCAAAACATACTTTGCATGAAACTTCAGATATTGAGAGCAACTATCCACATATGGAATATGTGATTTGTATTGGGTTGATATTTTCAAACCCCTCTCAAGGCGTCAATTTTAGGCCCCAATGGTTGGGCGCACAAACAAGACGTTGAAACTGTTACTTGACTCTATTCATGCATGGAATGGGTGTGCTTGATTTCCAATATAAACCTCTTTCTGCAGCTATGGCTTTTCAGTTTAATTTAAGGTTATATTGCACACATATTACCATGCATTGCAGTGTTTAGGCTTCTGACGCGACGTATGTTTCTTTCAAACCTTGTTTAGCTAATGAGTTCTATTCAATAGGTAAAAGAAAAGCCTTAAACAATCTTTACATTTATCTTGTAAATGCAAGCATGTTTTTTCATGAAAAAGTTTTCATTACAAGAGTACTTCCTATGCATTTTGGTGGATTAATGAACTGAAGAGCAAGAAGAAAAGCTCAAGAATACCATTAGCCTGGTGAAAAAGAACTCACGAATCAAATATCCAAAACTCATTTAAATGATCAGTGGCATATGATAAATAAGCAAACTTCATCTGTCTGGTGTATGCAGGTTTTGAAATACATTCAAATGCACATAAGGTTATGTTGTTAACAACGAAAAATATATGAGATTAAAGTGTCCAGTACCTCAAGATTACTAGTAGCACATTCGAATCTCAGAATTTGAATCACTAATGCAACAAGAGTAAACCATATTTGGCAAGCATTCAGCATCATACTCATGATTAGAGAAATCACTGTCCAGTCAAATGGTTCACCAATTGCATATAATTTTTGGATCAATGTGCGTCAACAAGTGGGTCCCAAACAGAAATGGACAAAGTAACTTATTTCATAATAAGCTTATCTTTAAGAAGCAAAATAAAAAATATTTCTCCATGAAGATGGCAGAGTGGATAACATATATAATATTTTCCAGGGATATTGCATTGTCTATCAAACTATGAGAACGAGTAAAGAGTGATCTACTGTAATATTTCATCAATTTTAGCTATGGAGGTAGAAAATGCTAAGAATGAGAGAAGGGAAAGGTAAGAAAAATAATATGGAGCATACCAAAGATCTTTACCTAAGCTAGTGGTGGAGTTCAATGAACACTGAGTTGGAAATGGAAGCAAATCAGCAGTTGGATATGAAGACTATTAGTTTTTTTTAGATTAAATGAAATTGAAAATCCTAAAACCCCCTATTTTCTGGAGAACCCTCCCAGACGTACAATGAAGATTTCACAAAACTCCCAATATCAAGAAACCATGAGCAAACATGTGGTGAAAATTAAAATCCTTCAGTTCAATAGAGATGGGTTCAAGCAAAATCAGTCCACCTGGATGCTGGAATCCATGTAAGATTTCGCGAAAATGTCCCAAATTTAGAATTTGGGGGTTATCTAGAATCGGATTGAAGAGTAGAATTAAGATTTGACAAAACTCCCAATTTCCAAATACCATGATCAAAATAATCTCCGAAAATCAACAATAGGACAATACGGATTGTTTGAAGAAGAAATATTCTGAAAATCGAAATCAGAAAAAGCCACAACACCCACAATCTGCTTACATGGGGGTTATATGGAGAAGACAACATCAGTACAAATCTGATTTCACCAAACCCCCAAAAACCATAAACATAAGCAAAGAGATTTCTGAAAAGTCAATTGTATACAGAAGGATTGAAGCACAAACAATCCTCCTGGATTCTCACATGTAGTAAATATTAAGCCATCACACTCTAAAAACCCCTAACCCTCGATTTCTGGAGTGCACAATACATAAAAAATCAGATTGCACAAGAACCCCCAAAATCCAGGAGTCCATAAAACCGGACATGTAGATCGGAAGCCAACGGCCCTCTCACAGGGTGGAGGGATGACATGCATGATAGATTCTGAACTGTATGCCACCGAATCAGGCCATAAGAGGAAGAAGAAGTACCTGCGTGCAGCAACGATGATGGCTGTGATTGTTCCAAATGTCGAAATATACTTGAGATTTATAAGATTGGAATGGGGAAATGGTCCTTCCCGCCACCGCTCCTGCCATATCCATCGACCTTAAATCTCATCCCTCAGTCCGTATGAAGGAATAGGATGAGCTCGAGGCAAATCTAGGGAGAGAGGAGAAAATCCAAGGAAATCCAACGAGAGAGAGAGAGAGAGAGAGAGAGAGGCATGCAATCTCGGCAATTTCAAGTAATCCAACAATCAATCTAGCAGGACACGCCGTCCTACTCATCTCTCTCTTGTCCAAACAGGCAGATGCCCGTACTTTATTGGATAAGACTCTCCTATCCAACCTACTACGATCAACTCCACCCTAATACTCTCGTCCAAACGGGCCCTAATAAAATTGGAAATTCTCAAACTTGGTGGCCTACTTTTAAAGAATAATTGAAAAGTGGCCTTTTCGAAGAATCTACCAAACTTCCAGAGGCCAAACACAAGATTGTGGCGTGGATTTGGAATTTAAATCCAAAAGACCCAAAATTTACGCTGACGAACAACCCATCAAAGTGACACTCCTTGGCCTGATCATGTGGATTCTTGAATCCATGAACTAATGCAACTTCAGCCATGGGTGCCATGGGCTTATGAAAGCAAGACGTGGATAGTTGTCTTCTTGCATCCTTGTGTAGACATTTTTAAAATTATCAGCGCCTGTTGTTTTTTCATCAGATTTAGCTAAGGAACCACGGCCTTCATATCTGCTAGTGTGACTTTGAATTTCCCTTTATTTTTTTTCCCCTTCTTTACATACAACATGGCATCTTAGAAAGAACAGAATGATGGTAGCTTTGCAGCTTGAATTTCAAACCACCATTGTAGTTGTCCTCATAGCCACTATCACGATGATTTTTCTTATAGAAGTTGTAAGGCTGTTCTTCAATTATTGTGTTTTAGGACTAATTGCATCTACCTCTCTGTTATATGACAATTTCAGATGTCTCCTCTCTGTTTTTAATTTTTTATGAAAGTCCCTTTGTATACATTATTACATTATTTTATAGAGAAAATTGTTCAGTGGTTTTTTTTTTTAAGTCCCTTTGTAAATGCAACTATGATTGAGGGGTTAAAACACCGTGCTGAATATGACATGAAATATAAGGCCCACCTGAATTTCCATCAGGACATTATGTTGATTGTGCATGTGATGATCCCCTGCTCAAACAGACCATTTGTTCCATTTATACACAGATGCTTAGAACCTTATGATTTATGCCATGCACCCTATCCAAAATGTTGCAACTTGCAAGGTCCTTGTTTTGGTATGTGGTGATCCAGTTCTTAGTAGACTACACCAATTAGAAAAAAATAATAAATGTTCAGCAATTATCACTGAAATTCCAAAAGTTAGAGATGTGCTGTCATCCAGTTAATAAGATATTTTCAGGAAGGTAATTATTATGTATTGACTTGTAAAACTGTGCGCCCCACCATGATGTATGTATTACATCCGCATCATTATAGGGCCTGAGCTAAAGGAATGAGTTGGATCCAAAACTTAAGTGGACAACAACATAGAAAATAGTAGAGATAGTAACGCCCACTGTTGAAACCTTTCTAGGGTACACCGTGATGTTTATTTGTCATCCAACCTACTCCTAAGGTTAACATATATGGATGAAGGGAAAACACTAACATTAGCTTGATCTGAAATTTGGGAAACATTGGTGATTGACCGTCCACCATTAAAAACCTACAGTGGATATAAGAAAAAATCATCAAGGTGGGTTCCATGGAGAGGATAACACCCACCAACCCGTTATCACGGGAACACCTTATCAGCTTTCATTTTCATATTTCAACTGTGGTGGGCTCTGAATCCGGCGTGGATTAGGTGTAATGGGGGGACAAGGTGTTTCCCTGACCTTACGAGGGCCGGACATTATCAATATGTAGTGTATCAGCCATTTTACTATTTCATTTCATGACTTCATCCCCAAACTTTAGCAGATCCAAATATCAGGTGGACCACACTACTAAAAACTGTGGTAAAGACCATTAAAAAATTATTGTGGGCTATGAAAGTTTTGGATAAAGTTGATCTTCGTATTTAACCTTCCTCCAGTTCTGTTAGACATTATCAACAGGTTGGATGGAAAACAAACACTACATTGGCCCTAGGTAGTTTTTAATGGTAAGCATTTAATAAACACTGTTTCTTGTGGTGTGGCCCAATTGAGATTTTGACTTGCTTAATTTTTGGGACCTTTTACTAAAATGATTCTAAAAAGCCGATGGACGGCATTGATATATAATACATACATCAAGGTGGGCCCCAAGGTTAGCAGAACACTTCAAATTGATGGCACTCCGGGTCACTTATATTATTGTACGGTGAGGAATCTTAGATACGTGGAATATATATATATATATATATATATATATATATATATATATAGAGAGAGAGAGAGAGAGAGAGAGAGAGAGAGAGAGAGAGAGAGAGAGAGAGAGAGTCATGCTCCCCTGCGCACCCACGCAGGTGCACACCTTTGCACACGTTCCATGGGTGTCTAATCTGAACGGTTCATGTGATGCGGAATCCCATGAAATCCTATGTGACAAATTTTCACTTCAATCTAAAATTCTTGTGGGCCATAGCAAAGAGAAATGCAAATCAAGGGAGAAAGCTATTTTTGTTTTTCATGGCCCATAAAGTCTTAGATCAAAGTAAAACTTCAACTCGGGGGGTTTCTCGAGGTGCTGCTTCACATGAACAGTTCAAATTTTGGATCCACATCACGTATGATGGATTTTCAAAAAAGTTGGTACATAGTAGGTACGAACCGGTTCGCAGGTGAGCGTTCCGCTATATATATATATATATATATATATATATATATATATATATATATATATATATATATATATATATATATATATATATATATATATATATATATTATGAGGTCGAGCTGTGTGGACCCCACCGTGATGTGTGTGGAACATCTACCCCATAAGCCAGATGCATCATTCCATGGTGGGCCACGGCCTTAAAAATCAAGTCAATCCATAACTTTGGTGGGACACACCACATACAAAAATTGAGAGGGGTTACCCTCCCATTAAAACATTCCTAATAATTTATTGGGCCAACTGAGATGTGGTTCACAAATCCAGCCCATCCATTGTATGTGTCCCACTTGGATGAGGGATCAGACCAAGTTTCAGCTGCATTCAAAACTCAAGTGGGCCCCACCACATTCCTGCATGTTAGATTGTTGGGATCGTTTGATCATTTAGGATTTTGTGTTGTGGTCTATCCTGGACAGGGAACATGAGATATGAAGCATACATATCTATGGTGGTCGGTCAAGTTGTGTCCCATCACCAAACCCATGGCTCAAAAGCCTAACCAGATGGGTCCCATCAAGTGACCAATTGCAATCAATATCATCACCATGCGTGTCCATGGTGTCGATTGGATGACACAATTCGATGTGTCTTTGAGGTCAGTCAATACATTATTAAGAAAGGTGGCCTACCATGAAAGCACCAGCACTACCCGCTCTTGGCACTTTCCATGTGCTTTCTTTGTACTTATCTTTTAAGTCTTTTTTCTCCCACTCGATAGAAAATATCATATAAACCACAATTTCATAATCTTTCTATTCTATATTTTCACTACTTTCCGTCCTTTCCTTCGGTCATTACTACCTGTGTGGAGAGAAAGGTATTAGAGAATTCTTTCTCCATTTTCATCATCTTCCGTCTTCCTCTTCTCCATTATCATAAGTGTGTTATGGTCCACTTGTGTGAATGGTTTTTTTCACTCTTGGCAGGGCTGTCTTAACTTCTTTCAAGTGAAATAGTTTGATGAGATATTTCTTAATTTAGAGAATTAGATCAGGATCAAACTCTTTACCTTGAAAATCTGTTTTTCCTGCCAAGGTAAGATCTTAACCATCTATCTTTAGATTACCTGTTCTTATCTCCATTCCCGAAAATTTGATACTTAAAAATACTGAGTTTTTGCTACCAACACTGGTTCACTCCGCTAAGTAAATGAGATGTCTTATAAATCATGCCAATCCAACCATCAAGTGGTCAACCATGAATATTTGGAGGCTTATGTTGTGGCCCATTTAGCCTAATATTTTAGGAGTCCAATTTTTTTCGTGGAGCATCCTCTGGACGATTTAGATGTCATACATGGACCATGATGGTCCGATTCTTGTCTAGTGTCCTCTTACACATGCAACAGAGGGCATTGGAGTCATTTGGTACATATTCCTGTGATCCCTATAATGGTGAAAATGATTGTGACCGTTCACTAGTCTTTATTCAATCTTAAATTATTTTAATTAATATCAATAGTAAATCCGAGCAAATTGATGTAGGATGGGCCGCAAACACTTTCATGGTAAAGATGGATCAGAGAAGGCCTAACCGAAGGCTGAAGTGATCCGAACCGTCTGAACCTTAAAACAGACGTGTAACTAGGATGAGTTTTTAAACACATCGTATGTGATTTTGGAATAGGAGAAGCTACTTTAGCCAACCAACCCGCCACACTAAGTTGTCCATACCGGGTTTGTGAGATTCCATCAAGTAGATGGTCAAAAGTCACTTTTATTATAAATAGTAAGTTTTATTTGGAGTAGAACTTTTGATCTTTTGAGTTGTAAGAGGAGTGCCCAACATGAAAATAGCTAAGAAAAGTTAGGGGAATAACATGGTTTGTCCAAATTGGACACTTAATATTTTTGGCTGAAAATCATGAAGTCGAGTAGAAATCATGACTATTTATAAATAGCAAGTTTAATATTTATAGTAAGTCAAGTTTTTAGGATGTTTGAGTTGGATTCTGAGTCTAAAACTACGTCTTAGGTTTGAGCTTATTATTTAAAGGATCGTAATTTTATTTTTTATTTTTTTTTATCAATCAATTTATTTAGAATTTATTAGAAATTATTTCTACTTTTATCCCCTGTGGATTCGAGGAAATTTTGTGAGAAGTCTAGATAGCTCCGTGGATTCGAAGTAAATATCCCTGGAGGAAGATGGTGATTGACCTCATCACGTCCCTCCCTGTGTCACAGTATTGATATGGCTACACTTGATTCTTTTAAAAGAGCTTTGTTATGCCACATATGAGTGTATACTGTCATGGCACGAAATCTAATCTGTCCATCAGAAGAGAGAAATGGAGATGCAAATTGAAGTACAGACTATCTTAATGGCAATTGATGGCTAGCCACCTTTTGCTCAATCCATTCATGGATGGAGCATGGTCAAATGATCAAGACCATCCATCAGCTCACCTGAAAAAAAAAACTCATGGGAGAATCTAACTACCTGACATTCTCTTGTATTCTCCATTGAATGTGGACTTTTAAGTTGAATTTTATGAGTACCAAGATGTTACTTGGAAGGATAGGATCATCCAATTGATGTCATATTTATACAGTGGCCCATCAACCGTAGGCTTTGTGAGATTGACAGATCAGAGGATCCACCCATGAGACATGTTAGCCTTGTCAAACAATAGATAAACATAAGGGTAGGGTCCTAACACAAGGGAGGACATGATGAGGTTGATCACCGACTTCCTTAATTGATAAATACCTTGAATCCACGAGAGAAAATCTTGAATCCATGATAATAATATATAAAAAAAAGAATTTCTAAGAAGTTTTAATTGATAGGTAATAAAAAAGAGTTTAACACCTTTAAATAACCCTAAATAAATCCTAAAAATTGGAATCAGTGAGTCCTAATTGAATAAGAAAATAATTTTAGAAAAATATGCAAATTTTTGCCGCCTATCAACCTGTCGAGTTGACAAGTCGAAACAACCAAAAAGTGTCTAGAGATTTAAACAAAAAATTATGTAGTTTTTGACCTATCAACCGGATTTATCGACGTATCAAACTGGATTTGGACCTGTTAACAACATCTGTCAACCTGTCTAAATTGACAAAAATCAGCTAACAAGCAATTTGAAATAATATTTCAACCTTTCTAAACTGACAAAAATCAGCTAACAAGTAATATGAAATTTCAGGTGAAATTTCAACAAGTCGACCACAAAGGTTTACCGGTCCAATTATGCTCAATTTTTGTTGATATCCGCTTGCGCTTCTTCCCGTCCATTTGAGTTAGGAACATGCTTGATCCTTGTCCCACATTAGGTCCATAAAAGAAGTGAGCCAATAACACTCTTAAAATCTAGGGATTTTTCTATTGGTCATTGTCTTTTGTGCTACAGAATAAAACCTCCTATTTTTAAACTATATTTTATAGAACCATCTAATCTCCATCATTAACATTTAGTCTCTCATTTAAAAGCATTTTGAACAGTCCACACTAGCCTCATTAGCGACGCCATACCCGGCACTCGCGAGCTAGGTGAGGCCCACTGTTTGTAAGAAATCCACACCATCCATCAATTTCACGGTATCATTTTAGTATGTGAACCCAAAAATGATGGAAATCCAAAGCTCAAGTTGGCCACAAGGCAGGCAATAGTTAGAAGGAAAATCTCTACCA
Source organism: Magnolia kwangsiensis (assembly GCA_037074715.1). Lineage (NCBI taxonomy): Eukaryota > Viridiplantae > Streptophyta > Magnoliopsida > Magnoliales > Magnoliaceae > Magnolia > Magnolia kwangsiensis. Next base: position 80,091,166 of record CM073586.1, on the reverse strand, counting down.
TTGAAACCTTCCAATGGTCTATTGTGATGTTTATATGCCATCGAAAATTGTCATAAGGTCATTCCAATGGGGATGAACGGAAAACACAGAAATACTATATATCCTGGTCCAAAACTTCTACGGCCCTATAGTGGGGCCCACAAATGATTGAACAGTCGGTGTTTGGGCTGCTTCCTGCTGTGTGGCATACTTCAGTTTTGGATCTGCCTTATTTTCTGGCCCACCCCCTAAAACGACCTGAAAGAATGGGGTGGAATTGTCAGAAACATCATGGTGGGCCAGAGTATTTCAAGGGCTGCCGGCCATTCAATCGAAACTCATTATTAATGCATGAATCCATGCATGAATGTTAATTGGATTACTCGGTAGCACTGTGCCACGAATCTATGGGGCCATATGATGTTTGTGTTTTATTCATACAGTCCATCTGTTTTAGCAGCTCGTTTTAGGCCTTGAACCTAAAAAATAAGGCTGATCCAAAGCACAAGTCCACCACACTAATGAAAACAGTGGGATAACGACGCCTACAGTTGAAACCTACCTAGGATTATCATGATGTTTTTGAGAAATCCACCCCCATCCATCTGTTTTTGCCAGCTCATAATAAAGGGTGGCCCAAAAATAAGGCAAATCCAAAACTCAGTGGGCCACACAGGATGAAATAAGGAACCTTTCGGGATCCATTGTGATATTTATATGACCATCTAAATTGCCTGACCCATTGACGAAGGTAGGGCTCACAATGATCCATTTTTAGAAATTCAACCCAACTATCCATTTTTTAACAACTCATGTGATGTAGAGCGGGCCGCAAATATTTTCATAGCCAAGATGAACTAGAACTAAAGAAGGCTCGACCGGAGGTAGAAGTGATTAGGACCGTCCTAACCTTAAAATAGTCTAGCTCGCAAACCGGAATGAGTTTTTTGACGTATCTTATATGATTTAAGGGTAGGAGAAGCTATTTTAGCTAACCAACCCTGCACACTAGGTAGCCCACACCAAACTTGCGAGATTTCATCAGATCGAAGATCAAAAGTTCATTTTATTTCCATTTTTACTATAAATCCTAGGTTTTAATACGATCATAACTTTTGATCCTGAGTTTTAGGAGCCGTGCCCAATATGAAAAGGGCTTAGAAAAATTAGGAGAATAACATGCTTAAGCCAAATTGGACACTAACTATTTCTGGCAAAAAACCATGAAGTCTAGTAGGAATCATGACTGTCTATAAATAATAAGTTTATTATTTTATAATAAGTCACATTTTTAGGGAGTTTGATTCTAAAACTTCTTCCTAAGTTGGACTTCACTATTTAAAGGATTGTAATTCCGATTTTTTATTTTATTTTAATCATCAATCAATTTATTTTGAATAATTAGAAACTATTTCTATTTTCTTCTCTCATGGATTCAAGGAATCTTTGTGAGAAGTCCAAAGAAACTCCATGGATTCAAAGTAGTTATCCTTGAGGAAGATGGTGATCGACCTCATCACATCGAGCTCCAGCAACAAGGACATTGATGACGGCTTTGCCCGACGACTGATCCATGGAGGCGATCGATTATATTGTGCTGAGAGAGACTATTGGGGAAAGGCCGAACTTCCTAGTTTTAATGACTTATTGTGTATAGAAGATTTCCTCAATTGGTTAGCCAAAGTAGAATTATATTTTAATTACATGGACGTGTCGGAATATAAAAAGGTAAAATTATTAGTATTCAAATTAAAATTTGGTGCTTTTGCATGGTGGGAGCAATTACAACTCTCACGTGCTTGACAAAACAAGGCGCCCATCCGATCATGATCATAGATGAGACGTCTTCTTCAATCACGATTCTTTCCCATTTATTACAAGCAGGTATTATTCAAGCAATACGAAAATTATCGATAAGGAAATCAAACCACCACAGATTATACTGAAGAATTCCAATGGTTAGCAACGCGAAGTGCCTTGTTAGAGACCAAATCACAGAAGGTAGTGCAGTTCATAGGCAGTTTACGATCGACAATTGAGGACCGAGTTCAGATACACCTGGTCAGGACCATGGATGAAGTGGTTCAGTTGGTGGGTAGGACAGAAATGCAGCTTATAAGAATCTCTAGCGGCATTATCCTTCGAATCAGTCCCCCATGACGGGCCCCACGTAGGATTTAGTGCTGGCTAAAGGAAAGGAACTAGTAGGAGGACGTCCTCAACCTCCTATAACCACAAACTGGACATGAGGAGTGGTCCATTTAGGCCTTAATGTGTGGCATCCACAACAGCAGGTCCAAGTATGATTCTGAATCCTTATGGCTAGCCAAGGTCGAACAATTGTTACTGCTGAGGCGAACTGAGTCACTTATCAAACACCTATCCTCAACGCTCTACAACCAACTTGGCCATTAACGAAGTGACACTAAAGGTGATGCAGTGAAAGAAGGCCTTGGATTTAATGAAGATGAACAAGCAGCTGAGGAAGGATCCAGTGATGAAGAATGGTTGGTCGAGGATCATGAAGAATCCTTGATTGTGAGGTGATTATTGTACACTCCAAGGATGAAGGTACCACCCATAGTGGCACAATATATTTAGTACGCAGTATACCGTCAATGACAAAATCTGTGCTATAATTATAGAAAGTGACAGTAGTAAGAACATTTTCTCGAAGGTGATGGTGGACAAGTTACGACTCCATACAATAAAGCATCATTCCTCATGCTCGATTGACTGGATAAAGAAGGTGAACAAAACCAAGGTAATCGAACAATGTACTGTCTCATTTTATTGGTAGGAATTATAATGATTAAATACTTTGTGACATAGTCAACATAGAAGTATGTCATATGTTATTCGGTCGACCATGGCAATTGAACCGTGATGGGACCTACTGAGGACGAGGCAATATTTACGTCTTCGTCAAAGATGGTCGAAAGATAATCCTTGCCTGTATTGCACTAGAGAACCACCCCAAAGTTTTTAAAGTGGAAGGGAGCTTCCTCTTTACCATTCAAGATTTTATGGAGGAATACAAGAAAACCGGTGAGGTATACGCCATGGTAGTAAAGGATGAGGGATCGGAGCCCTTAGACATTCCTCCAAGTTTAAGACCATTACTAAATGAATTCAAAGAAATCTGACTTGAAGATTTACCTGATGGATTGCTCCTAAACGAGACATCCAACATCACATGGACCCTCGTCCCTGGGGCTAGCTTCCCCAACCACCCTTACTTTTGGATGAGTTCGAAATAGTGTGAGATACTTTAAGGAGGAGGAATTGATCCACTAAGGTCTTCTGAGAGAGAGCATGAGCCCATTTTCATGCTATCGTTGTTAACACTTAAGAAAGATGGGAGTTGGCGCATGTGTGTCAACAGCCAGATGATTAACAAAATTACCATCAAATATCGGTTCCCAATATGGCGGTTGATGACATGCTCGATATGTTAGAAAGTGTTAATGTGTTTTCTAAACTAGATTTGATGAGTGGGTACCATCGGATTCATATTCGGCTCGGTGATGACTGGAAAACAACATTCAATACCAAGGAAGGATTGTATGAGTGGCTGGTCATGTCCTTTAGTTTATTAAAACATACCGAGCACTTTTATACGTTTGATAAATCAAGTGTTGAAGTCATTTATTGGTAGGTTTATGGTAGTATATTTTGATGATTTCCTGATATATAGTCAAGGTGAGATAAAGGACATGGAACATCTCAGATAGGTGTTATAGGTCTTGGCAATTAATAAGTTGTACCTCAACTTAAAGAAGTGTAGTTTTTTAATGGACAGTCTGTTGTTCTTAGGATTTGCTGTGACATCCACATGCATCCATGTGGATGATAAAAAGGTGTAAGCCATCAGGGAATGACTGATCTCGATGAACATTCATGAAGTGAGGAGTTTCCACAGGTTAACGACCTTCTATCATCTATTCATTTGAAACTTCAATATTATAGTCACACCCATTACAGATTGCATAAAAAAAAAACCATTTCATTAGACCAATGAGGCTAACAAGAGCTTTGCTAAAATCAAGCATCGATTGTCCATAATATTAGTCTTAGTTCTTTCCAGTTTCGACAAGTTATTAAGGTTAAGTGTAATGCCTCATATATCGAAATTGGAGAAGTCTTATCACAATAAGGCGGACTAGTGGCCTTCTATAGCGATAAGCTCAGTGAAGCCCAAACAAAGTAGTTAGAATATAAGCTTAAGCTGTATGCAATGGTTGAAGCATTGTGACATCAGTGGCATTAATTGATTCAGAGGGAGTTTGTTCTCTATATTGACCATCAAACCTTACAGTTTATTAATAGTCAGACTAACGTGAATTGTGTGCATGCTAGATGTATCACATTTTTGTAGAAATTCACATTCGTTCTAAAACACAAGTCAAGGCAGCAGAACAAGGTGGTTGATGCACCTAGCCACTATACATCACTACTTGTTACAATGAGCAGCGAGGTGGTCAGCTTCGACCGTCTCAATAAGTTGTATGTCAAGGACGAGGACTTTAATGATACGTAGATGGGGTGCTAAGAGGGTCATCCTAGTAATCTATATGTGCAAGACAATTTCCTCTTCAAAGGAAATTAATTGTGCAGCTCCCAAATTTCTTTGAGGGAGTGGATTGTTCAAGAACTACATGGATGTGGCCTTGGTGGACACCCTGGGTGAGATAAGACGCAGGCTCTTGTCGAGGAGATATATTAATGGTCATAATTGGTACGTAATATGGGTAAAGCAGTACAGTGTTGTCATGTTTGTCAGACATCTAAGGGGCAATCTCATAATATGGGCCTTTACACCCCATTACATGTGCCTGACGGCCCTTGAGAGAACTTATCTATGGACTTCATGCTTAGTATCCCACAAACACAGTGCGGCATGGATTCGGTTTTCGTGGTAGTAGATCGTTTTTCAAAGATGGCGCACTTTATCTCATGTAAGAAGATCCTCAATGCAACACACGTGGTGAATCTATTTTTCAGAGAGGTCGTGCGGCTACATGGTGAAGACTATTAATTCTGACTGTGACACAAAATTCATTAGCCACTTCTAGCGGACTTTGTGGAATCGGTTCAGTACATAACTTCTGTCAGCGGTGCCTACCACCCATAGACTAATGGGCAGACTGAATTTATGAATTGCACGTTGGGAAATCTCCTTCAATGTATTTCTGGTGACAAACCAAAGCAAAGGGATTTGGATTTGTCTCAAGCGGAGTTTGCATTCAACAAAATGTTGAACTGCTTGACAGCTGGGAAGTCCCCGTTTCCGATTGTTTATGGTTGAGTGCCCCGCCACACACTTGACTTTATCCCATTGCCCAATCTCCCAGGCATGAGCATTGTAGAAGAATATATGGCAAACTGAATCGTGGGCATTCATACGGATATACAAGCCATATTGCATGCCTCGAACGAAAAATACAAGGAGAAAGCTGATAAGCAATAGCGACAAAAGGTATTCGAGGTGGGCAACCATGTTATGGTCCATCTATGCAAGAAGAGATTTCCTACCGGGACCTACAACAAGTTGAAGAATAAAATGATTGGAGAGGTACAAATCCTCCAGAAGATCAATGACAACGCTTAAATTGTTGATCTTTCAGATAACATAGAGATCTTGCATACTTTCAACATCGCGGACTTGACCGAGTATCATGAACCGAAGCGGGATGAGAACTCAAGGATGAGTTCTTTTGAAGTGGAGCGGACTGATGTAGAGCAGGTCACAGATACTATCATGGTCAAGATGGATCAGAGAAGGCCCGATCGGAGACGGAAGTGATCAGGCCTATTAGAACCTTAAAATAGTCGTATCTCACAAACCGCAATGATTTTTTCGACGTATCATATATGATTTTGGTTAGGAGAAGCTAATTTAGCCAACCAACCCCATTACACCAAGTGGCCCATGCCAAAATTGTGAGATTCCATCATATCAATGGTCGAAAGTCCATTTTATTTTCGTTGTTACTATAAATAATAAGTTTTAATTCGATCATAACTTTTGATCCTTTGAGTTTTAGATTTGCACCCAACATGAAAAAGGATTAGAAAAATTAAGAGAATAGCGTGATTAGGCCAAATTGGACACTTATTATTTTTAACTGAAAACCATGAAGTCTAGTAGGAATCATGACCGTCTGTAAATAGTAAGTTTACAATTTATAGTAAGTCACGTTTTTAGGGAGTTTGAGTTGGAGTTTGATTCTAAAACTTCATCCTAGGTTGAAGTTCATTATTTAAAGGATTGTATTTCCATTTTTTTTTAATCATCAATTAATTTATTTCGAACTATTAGAAATTATTTCTATTTTCTTCCCTCGTGGATTCTTGAGGAATCTCTGTGAGGAGTCTACAAAACCTCCATAGATTCGGAGTAGCTATCCTTGAGGTAGACGGTAATCGACCTTATGGCATCCTTCCCTACATCATCATGTTAGTGGGTGGGCCCAAAAATGAAGCAGATCCAAATCTTTGGTTGGCCACATTGAAGAAAACAATGCAGTTTGAATGGCCACAATTGAAATCTTCCTAGGGCCCACCGTGTTGTTTATATGCCATCCATATCGACCATAAGGTCATTCCCACCTCCGAAATCATATGGAGAAATGATTGGCGGGATGGATATTTCAAAAGATTATTGGGCCTCATAATTAGGCCCACTACCTAAAATGAGCAGACAAAAATGGCTGAGAAGGTGTATTTCTCAAAATATCAAAGTGAATGCAGATTGGGTGGGTACAATGCCCACTAGGACCTAGCTAGAGATGGACCGTCCTCTTGGGAGCTCTATGGGGCCCACCTTGAAGTATGGGTTATCCATGTCGTCCATCCATTTTGCCAAGTCATTTTAGGACAAGATCCCAAAAAGGATGCAAAACAAACACTCAAGTGGACCACACTACAAGAAGTAATGGTGACAATGATGCCTAGCGTGATGTTTATTTGCCATCCAATATATTCATAAGGTCACATAGATCTAGATGAAGGGAAAACATAAATATTAGTTTGATACAAAACTTTTTTAGTTCCCAACAAGTTTTCAACAATAGGTTTTGAATCCCCATTGCTTCTTATAGTGTGGTTCACTTGAGCCTTCTATCTGCCTCCTTTTTGTGCTCATACTCTAAAATGATCTGTCAAAATAGATGGAAAGCGTATATAAAACACATATATCGCGGTGGGCCTTATAGAGCCCCTGTCTGGACCATCTGTCTCCAACTAGGTCCTGGTGGGGTAGTACCCAATCTGCATCCCATCAGTGTAGGGCATTTATGCTTCAAAGGTGCACTAGTGTAGTTTCAACAGTGGGAGTCCAATACCATTGTTTAAAGTCATGTGGCAATTGAGTGTTGGATCAACCTCATATTTGGGCCCACCCCTTAATGAGCTAGCAAAATTGGTATAGGGGCTGGCTAGATTTCTTAAAAACATTATGCTGGCCACATGATTTTTTGGAGCTCCTCTAAATAGGTGTTAAATACCATCATTTTGAGCCGTGTAGTCTACTTGAGAGTTGGATTGCCTCATATTTGGGCCCACCCTCTAAAATGAGCTAACAAAAATGGTGAATAGGTTGGATTTCCCAAAAACATGATGGTGGGCTACACCAGTTTTTGGAACTTCTCAATTATAACATTGGGTGTTCAATACCACTGTTTCAAGCCATGTAGCCCATTTTAATTTTGGATCTTCATCATATAGGGCCTACCAACTAAAATAAGTTGGAAAAACTAGTACATGGAATGGATTTCTATTACGGTGGGACACATGAGTTGAATGAGCTGAAGGAAATGGGGGTGGGATGAATTTCTCAAAAATATCATGGTGGGCCATGAATGTTTCAATGGTGGGCTAGTGTTGTTTCATCCGTGGACCGCATGGATCCGATTTTCTATTTGGACAGGCAGCGTTCTGTTAGTCAAAAGTCAAATATGGAAAAGGCAGCTGTTTTTTCAGAAAGAGTCTAAAATTGGGCCATTTTGGGCTTATGGCCCAAAAGGGAGGTGGCCAAATGCAAAAATCTCTAAAATCTATGTCAAGGTTGACCAATCTCTTCTCATAACCAGACTCTTTTTCGGAGAAGGATTTCTTTGAATCAAACATGGAATTCCTTCGTCACTTGCAAGGTCATTAGCTGCTTGGCATGAATAGATTTTTAGATACGGACCCACTTGAATTGGTCCTGATTGTGCCGGATGATTCCCTGCCCAAAGTGATCATTTGTTCCTTTTATACACGTGTATTTTAAACCTTAGAATTTAAGGAATGCATCTAGGAATCAGAGAGCAAAAAAATTGCACTAGTTGTCACAGTGATGTCGAAAATTCCAAGAGAGGCTGTAGATGGGATGGTTGTGATTGTTTGATAATTGAGGCTTTTGGGCTGTGGCCCATGATTGACAGGGCACATGAGATGAAGCATAAATGTCTATGGTTGTACCTCGAATTGTATCCCATCACTGAACCCATGACCAAAAAAAAAAAAAAAAAACACACACAAATGGGTCCCATCAAGTGACCAGTTACAATCACGGTCACCATACATCTATGGTGGAGACTGCAGTGAACACAATTTGAGGTATTCCAGTCTTGGTGCTTTCTGTTGGCTTTCTTTTATCTTTCTCTTTTTATTCCTTTTTCTACCGCTTATGGAAAATAGCATATAGGCCCACAGTTGGATTATTTTCCATTCCACATTTATCACCATTTTCAGTTCTTTGACATTTTCACAGTTCCAAGAAAAGATGGCAGAAGTATTTCTCTCCACTCTTGTTGAGACAATGGTGGGGAACTTGAATTCTCTACTTCCGCAACAGTTTCAAACAGCACGGAGTGTCAAGAAAGAGTTGGGAAAGCTGGAGAGCACATTGTCGAAGATCCAAGCAGTACTTCAAGATGCAGAGGAGCAGCAAGTGAAGAGCCAGGCACTGAAGAATTGGCTAAAGAAGATTAAGGATGTGGCCTATGATGCAGATGACTTGATAGATGAGTTCTTAACTGAAGCTTTTCGGCAGAAAGTGAGGACAGGGCCTGCTACGATGAATAGGGTGCGCAACTTCTTTTCTCTTCCGAACTCACTTGTATTTCGCCTGAAGATGGGGAGTAGGATAAAGGAGATTGGGGAGAGATTATGTGCAATTGCAGAGGAGAGGAAGTTCCATTTGAGAGACGGAGCTGTATATCCACCGGTCAATACTGAAGAGAGACTGCAAACAGACTCTTTGATTGAGTCAGAAGTTTTTGGCAGAGACGAAGATAAGAAGAAAATTGTAGAGTCGTTGATTCATGTTGGTACTCAAGAAGATGTCTCGATCATCCCCATAGTCGGTATGGGGGGCCTTGGGAAGACCACACTTGCACAATTTGCATATAATGACAAGAGGGTAGAAGAGCATTTCGAGCTAAGGATGTGGGTTTGTGTGTCTGACAATTTCAATGTGATGAGAGTAATAAAATTAATCATTGAATTAGCAACTGGTAGCAAATGTGATCTTGAAGGCATGGAATCACTGCAGCGTGGCCTCCAAGAAAAGCTAAGTGGGAAGAAGTTTTTACTCGTGTTGGACGATGTGTGGGAGGAAAATCCTGAGAAGTGGAATTCACTGAAAAAATCTCTCAGAGGTGCTAGGGGTAGTAAAATCATAGTTACTACCCGTAGTGAAAAAGTTGCTTCAATCATGGGCACTCTCCCTACATACCATTTGCCACTATTATCAGAAGACGCTTGTTGGTCTCTGTTCAGGCAATGGGCATTTGGGCATGAAAGACAAGAACATCCAAACCTTGTAATACTTGGAAAGGAAATTGTGAAGAAGTGCCAGGGTGTTCCTTTGGCAGCAAAGTCACTCGGAAGCTTGATGTACCTTAATACAGAGGAAAGCCAGTGGTTGTTGGTCAAAGAAAGTGAGATTTGGGACCTACCTGAAGAAGAGAATCACATTTTACCTGCTCTAAGGTTAAGTTATTATCATTTGCCATCACGTTTGAAGCAATGCTTTGCATACTGCTCATTATTTCCAAAAGATTATAGAATCGAGAAGGAGAAACTGATCCAACTTTGGATGGCCGAAGGTTTCATTCAATAATCAGTCAGAAGTAACCACATGGAAAACATCGGTGGAGAGTATTTCAATAATCTATTGCGGCAGTCCTTCTTTCAAGATGTTGAGAAAGACAATGATGGGAATATAGTATGGTGCAAGATGCATGACCTCATACATGATCTTGCATGCTTTGTTGCAGGGACTGAATGCTCGATTGTGCAGGTCGAGAATGCAGAGAGCATCCATAACATATCTCGCCGTTTGTCCTTGGAGTGTGGGTATAGCAGGAAGGTCCAAACATTCCCAAAGGCCTTAAAGAAAGTAAACCATTTGCGAACACTGCTTCTGCTTGAAGGAAAAAGTGTCAGCATCCCTCGTAATCATTTTGTACATTTTATGTGCTTACGCGTGTTAGATCTAAGCAAAGCCAATGTTACTGAGTTGTTGGTTTCAATCGGCAAGTTGAAACACTTAAGATACCTTGACCTGTCTTATACTAAAATACAAGCCCTTCCTGAATCCATCAGCACCTTTCACAATCTGCAAACCCTGAGACTCTTGGAGTGTGATTATCTTGCAGAGTTACCCAGGGACATGAGCAATATGACTAGCTTAAGACATCTTGAAATCAGTCCACATCCGAGATGGACCCATATGCCAGCTAATATGGGAGAATTAAAGTTCCTTCAGACCTTGCCAATATTCATCATTGGTCAAGATAGAGGATGTGGTATAAAAGAGCTGAAAGACCTAAACCTTCGAGGAAGCTTGATTATTCGAAACCTCGAGAACGTGATGTGTAGAGCAGATGCACAGGAAGCAAACTTGAAGGAGAAGCCAAACCTTCATAAGTTACGCTTTTCATGGGGTTCATGGAGTCAGGATATTGATCTTAAGTTGGCAGGAAATGTTGAGGAAACCCTTGAAGGTCTCCGACCACATCTGAATCTCAAAAGGTTGGAGGTCGAAGGGTACGTGGGTGTCAGATTTCCACATTGGATGAGTTCTTCATTGCTTTCAAATCTGGTTAAAATCTCACTGATAGATTGCAGAAGATGCGAACAGCTCCCCCAGCTTGGCCAATTACCATTGCTTAAGGTTCTTGTGATACAGGGAATGCATGCTGTGAAATCTATTGGCAACCATTTCTATGGTGACAATGTTGCACAAGGATTCCCATCACTGGAAAAACTCACGTTGGAAGATATGCCTAATTTAGAGGAGTGGTCAGGATTCAACGGAAGAGAAGTACTCCCCTGCCTTAATGAACTGTCTGTATACAGATGCCTAAAGTTAACAACACTTCTATGCCTTCAGTCTCTAAAAGAATTGACATTGAATGATAGTAACGAGATGTTGTTAGGTTCAGTGGCAAACCTAACCTCACTTTCCTACTTGAGGATTGAAGATTTCAAGGAGCTAAGGTCGTTGTCGGGTGGGTTGTTCCCAAATCATACCCATCTCTTGATCCTAGTAATTTCGGGATGCCCGAAGCTTGAGTCTCTGTCGGGGGAGCTTGGAAACCTTGCTGCTCTAGAGTCTCTGACTGTTTATGATTGTGATGAGCTGGTATCATTGCCGGAGGAGTTACAAAACCTCACCTTTCTTCAGAAGCTACGTATTCAAGAGTGCAAAGGTCTAACGTCCTTGAGACTACAAGGCTTGAGCTCTCTTAAACATCTTATCATTGAGTATTGTGAAAGCCTAAGGAGTTTGATGGGGGGCCTGCAACACCTCACTGCCTTACAATTGTTGTGGATTAATAAATGTCCGGAGCTGGCTTCTTTACCAGAGGATATGCAACACCTAATGTCCCTTCGACATCTTACAATCTCGGAATGTGATAAGTTGACATGTTTGCCGAAAGGGCTAAAACATGTCACAACACTGCAAGAGCTAAGTATCTGGGGTTTGAAAAGTGTAACGGCTCTGCCAGAGTGGATAGGAAACCTCTCCTCGCTTCAATATTTGGACATTCAAGGTTGTGAGGAATTGGGGTGTTTGCCATCCGGGTTGCAACTCCTAACAAATCTCGACCGTCTAAGTATCAGAGATTGTCCCCAATTAGAGAAGCGATGCGAGAAGGAGAAAGGCGAGGATTGGCGCTACATAGCACACATCCTAAATATCCAGATTGGATATCCCAAATCCGAATCCGAATCCGAATCCCCGAGAGGAGGTAAAGGGTGTGGTCGTCTGTTGGGGTTGAAGAGTAGATAGCATCAACGCTCTCCTTCCTTCCTTCCTTCATTCCTCTTCCTTCACTTTGTAAGTATCGCACTTCTCACTCAAAACCTATGTCTTTGCTTTTCTATTTTCCTTTAACTATTAAGTAGCAGAAAGTAGTCGGTCTGTTTTATTCGGTGTACAAGTTTTAAACTGTGGTAAAAGCGTACTGATACGCAGAAGCTGATGTTTGAAATCTTCGCGGAAGAGCGAATTTCATCTCGCTCCACCTCATAGAAGTGAAAACTGTGAGCCCGACCATGATGTAAGTGTTGCATCTACGCCGTATTCGCGTATGAACTACACATCGTTCCATAAAATCCAAATGACCTTGGTTGGTGTGAGTAACTCGTCACTAAAAATGCAAAATCAAAGCTTTTTAGGGACTCTGCAATAAAAATGCCAAAGTTATTATTTGGAGACTTATTATCATTTCAATTAATTGTAATTCAGGAGTGCGATGGAGATACACAGGGCATCAAGAACTGACAATTCAAGAGCTCATAATAATAGAAGGCTAACGCTACCCATTGATTGCATGGTTAGGGTTATTTTGTGGATAACCAGTTCAAATCTAAGGTAATTGGCTTTAAGATTATTCATTTAAATCGACTAAAATTAAGTCACTAATGCCTGGGTCTAATAGTGTGTGTGTGTGTGTATGAAAAATAATGTAAGTTATATTATTCGATCCAACTATCATAAAGGCCGACCATGGTTTTACAGCTAGAAGTTGTATTTTAGGGTTTTTTTTTTTTTTTTTTCTTCTTTTGATTTGTTGGAATTCAAAACTTAGATTTAAAAAGAAAATTGTAGAAAGAAAACATCCCATCAGCATAAAATTCTTTCTTTTTCACGATTATATTTTGGATTCCACCATGCAAACAAACATGTAGATCATCCTTTTATGGACATTGGTTGTTCTGAGTAATTAGATCAGCCAAAATTCCATGCTCAACAATTATACATTGGAGGATGTTATTATCCATTAACAGACCTACCATCATTATACACATCCTATAATGAAGTAAATTCCAAGGAACTATGGGTCCCATTTATGCAAACTGAAAACCAAACGTTGTCATACAATTCCCTGTCTATGCATTGTCAACCACCTCCTTTTTTGGCAGATGCATTGTATGGTTCCTAATTACTTTCTATGGTTAACTGATTTTTTTTAGCAAACAGAACATTTAAACACCATCATTTGGTTGAGGAATGCAAGTGGGAGTAGCGCAAATGACATGGTGAAGGGGCACTGGTGATTGAACAAAAAATCAGGCCGGTCTGCTTATCAGGTGGGTGACATGTCTACTTGAATGTGAAGCAATGGTTATTTTCTTTGAAAACTCCTCTCATAAGAAACTTTGGTTTTGATCATCACAGCCTATCAAACTGATGGGGTTTTCCTCCTCAGTTTAGGGTAGAGATAGTGCAGCGGGTTGAAAATTTGGAGTGTTTCACCGCGCTGCTCGACCGGTCCTGGGTGGCGCTCGACCAGTCGAGTAGAGTCGAGCGAGGCTCAACTCAAAGTCCAGCAACGAATGAGGTATTTTCTCCGAGGTGCTTAACCAGTCGAGGGAGGGGCTCGACCGGTCGAGTGCGCCACTCGACCGGTCGAGGACCCTACTTGACCAGTCGAGGTTACGCAAATTCGTTCCACAATTTTATGTGGGATTCGGATTTCTAAGGCCTTTCACAACAGGATGCAGAAGGGAGTTTCCTAAAGTATAAATAGGAGGTCCTTAGGTTTTCTAGGGTATATGAGGATGAAAAAGAATACAAGAGGGTTTCCTAAAGCTTTACAAGGGTTTACTAAAGGGTTTAGGGCTATCAAAGGTGAGAGAGAGAAAGAGAGAGAGAGAGAGAGAAAGAAAGAGAGGAAGCTTATAGAAGGGAGGTTCTACTCGTAAAGGTGATCTACTGTGCACTTGATATCTCAGCGCTTCTACGTCCTCGTAATCGGTTAGATCTCTCTGTTTTTCTTTTATTATCTTATTGTTTATCCACTCCTGCGTGAGTGAAAAAGGTTGTAACGTTCTACTTCATAGTAGATTGTTGATCTGGACGAGGTCCCGTAGTTTTTACCTCTTTGAGGGTTTTCCACGTAAAAATCTATTGTGTGGTGTGGTTTATGCTTTGATTGTTTTCATTGCTTTATTATCCCATAATTTTGATTTGTTCTGGGAGGCTAGATCCTACGGTGTTGTGCAAGGCCCCCAACACAAACAGTGTTGGAAGGATGATTGACAATTGATAACCTACTAGCAGCGGTATCGCAACTGCTTGTACCATAACAGTTTTCCTGCCAACATGCCACTTGTGTAGGAAATCATTACTATGAAAAAATATTTGCCCTCCTTATAAAAAATTAGGCTGATCAGATCAATAGGTAGGTTAAACCTGTATGCTGAGTAAGACTGTCATTTGTCCATTGATTCCAATGGTATGGCCCACCTGATGAGCGGACTGGCCTGATTTTTGTGCCAGGTGATCTTCTTGGTGATGCCTACCATATTCCTAGTATTGCTGCCTGTTATACACAAGCAGTATGTACTACACTGGCGGGATACAACACAATGAGTTGTCGTACCTTACCTGTAGGTGATCGGTTCTTGGGATGATTTCTTAAATTGTTATATGGTGGTTTCTTAATACTGACAGAAGTTCAGGATTAGAGGCATGCTTAAGGAAGGCAGAGACAACATCAAATTTGTCTTTTCAAGCTAATGGGGAAGGGATCCTCAAACAAAGCAGAGTTCTTGGCTATTAGAACTGATGAGGAGCTTTCCGTGAATTGATAGCAGATGGAGACTCTATAATGCTCTCTCTTAGGCCTCTAGGAGGTGCATTCCCGCTTTGAAGCCGACTCCTATCTTGAATGAATTAAGGTTGTGCTCTAGCTTCTTAGAAATCCCATGTGTAGAATATTCCTAGTAGTTCTTTTAATTGTATTGTTGAATTTCTTGCAAAGGAAAATATTGGGGTTTGCTAATTTCACACGGGGCCCTGCCATCCACATGCAGGCACATATTCCACTCTTAGATCTTCTGCTCTAAAATCAGGCCACTAACAAACAAGATGAATTGATGAGTAGAAAAAGTTGTTTGAATGGCCAATTTACTTTATACATTGTGACCCACATGAGTGAAACTGCCAATTTTCAAGGTACAAATCATCTAAGGGTGTCTTGGAAGTTTTCCAAAGTTCTCCTTAGAATTATTTTTCAGTTCCGTTTTGGATGAATTGTTGAAAAGAAAACAGCCCATCATACTCCTCTGAGGGTCCTTACTCATGTCTCGGTGGTAAACTCACAAGAGTCTCAACATCAGGTCATGGGTTTGAGTACCCATTGTGGTGAAATTCCATTATGGGGTGTGAGTGCGTGTGTAAAAAAATATATATATACTTGTCCTCTGGAATTGTCAATTGGTCCTATGTATTGTGAACTGATTAAATTGAATTCGTTGTCTACCTTTTTCATTCTTTTAGGAAATAGTGATTATTTACGAGAACTATTATTTGGGATTTCATAGTTCTGGAATTGTGATTTGTGATTTTTGTTTTTGTAGACCCAATCTGGTAGAATTTATTGCCTCTGTTTTTTTTATTTTTGCATTTGATAAAGGCTACCTCAATCTTATTACATTTTCAATAAAAAGAATTTATTCTTTATTTCTTAATCCTATCAATTGATGTTCGACATGTGATTTCAAAAAGAACAAAACCCGTTCACAAACTTCTTTTATCACATTAAGAATTGGATTTTGTTTCTTGCTACCTGATTTTGTAGGAAGGATTCCCTTTGTTCTGTTCTTCTACATTTTCAGTAATCTAGAACCCTCAATTTAAAGAGCATCTCTTCAATTATCCTACTTTCAACTTTCATAAAGTGCGAATTAGGTAGTATGTGCTCATTTGAGATGTCTGAGTAATAGAGAGTAATTCTGTTACTGGAAAGAGTTTTGAGATAGGGAAGAACAAGATTAAGATAGAGAGATTGGAGATTGCGGGTTATAGGCAGAACACGTTCCTAAATGATGAACGAAATCTTGAACAAAGTCAACTGTCAATTCTATATGACGCAAATATCTTTTTCACATGTTTACTCATTAGAAGGTTTTTCATCTTCGTTTGATGGAGGTAATTTCTTCTTCCTACATCTTTTTTACGAATGCTTAGAACGGAAATTGCAATCTTGACTAGTTATAGGGAAATTTTTTCTATGTTATACTTTTAGACTTTTTGTATGTGCTAATCATATATCCAGACATCATTAGTTTTCAGGATTTCCTTTCGTTTTGATTATTTTCACAATCTATATAAGTATATGTAATATAAGACACTATATATTCTAGAAAATTCAGTGTTCAACACCACCAACACTCAATTTTCCTCTTACATCAAGCGGTATTTATGTACTTCTTGTTTGGGTCATAGTTTAACTATTAGAATACATTTTCCTATTTCTTATGCATATAGTGTTTGGAACCAAGAGGGATTATATGTTAATAAAAACATACTTTGATTGACACCCATTATTAAATACCATGGCAGAGAAGTTTCTTAACTTTTTGGTAAAAACTGTGATGACGGAATATTACACTCTCCTCCACAAAAAAACATAAGATACATGCCGACCTGGCGATAATATGGATTTTTGACTCTTAGTTCCATATTGACCCCATATGAGGTACCATCTAATAAAACAACTTTCAATGTCATTATACATCTGTAAAGACATGTGGGCATGGTGGCTTTTCCACAACCTTGTGTCTAATTCCGTATTTCCTTGTTAGAGAAAATACTGCTGCCCATGTCCAAAATAGGTATACATATCTGTGTCCATGTTGCATTGTTGCAACATTCTTGTTTGGTTACAGCCTACCCCGCTTTAAGTCCTGGATTGTTTAAAATGAGTAAGATGTATTCTAATGGAATGCTTTATTCTTTTGGGCTTGTTTTCTTTCGGTGATTTTAGTAGTCGTTGAAAGATATTCGAAGATTAGTCCCTGAACAAGATAAAAAAAGGTGATATGTTTATCTTGTCTGCAATTAGTAACCTAATTACTCATTATATATTTGTCCGATGAAATACATTTATGAATACTGAATTCTTTTCAATTAATTGCAACAGGAGTGACCGAATTATGAAAGTTTGATCAAGATATATGTTGTTGTGTTTTGATATAGTCCTGCTGCTTCTTATATTCTCATATGATTCCTTGTTTAATGTTGTGTTTGTACATATCTCTTGACTGGCATTGGCTCCAGAAATCATTCAGAAGGAAGGATCATAAGATTGATGTGAAATCTTTTTTCTGATGAAAGGTAAGAGTTAAATTCAATTTCTAACCTAACAGGCATGCTAGCTGCAGACAACCAATACAACTGTCTCATGAAAAGTTGAAACACGTACTGATGATCCAAGCCCTACATCGCACTGGCCTCATGATGAATGTGTCTTCAACTAGGATTGTATGTCTATTCATCAAGTGAGCCACACTTGTATTGAGAAAATGGATAGTTAAAAGTCACCTTATTAGTGGACTGACCATATTTTAAACCAGGAAGCTTTCACCAAGGGTTAGACCTGATGAATGGATTGGATCTCATACATGTATGCCATATTGACACATGTGAGGGGCCTTCTGTTTGTACTCTGCAGAAGTACAGATACAGGAAGCATTCATCTTAACTCCATCAAATGAAAATTTTCTATTCATTGTCTAATATTTTCAATTTTGTGTCTACTTTATTTATATACTATCTCCACTACAGCCAAAGAATTGGGTTATGTTCATAGGAATGTATCAACTTGTAACTGTAACATTCTCTAGAAGTTCAGTTAACAGTTATAGTATCACTGCCTTATGTGCAGGAATTGCAAAATCGGTTACAGCTATTGCAAGAAATGCTCACTGATATGAAGTATAGATTGAGGTGCTGTTGTTTATAGCTGGAGTTTCTAGGAGTTAAAAGCTGTTGCACTCTGTGTTTGTATTGCATGCATACATGCACACACATGTAGCCTTCATATTTGTGTGAACATGAAGTGTTATATTTATTCATGGAAATGGAAATTCACAGAGTATTATTTTTTTTCTTTTATTTATTTTATCAATTGTTGGACCGTACCAGGAAATGTCAATAATGCACTCCAAATCAGAGTAATGGAAGAATCTCTGATGAAATCTCTTTATTCACATCGAGAACACCAGTCTATCTTCTTTATTTTCAAGATCTATATGTCATAGTTGGCATTATAAGCAGAAGATTTTTCAATATTATCTCTAACAGCTAAGGCATCCAAGGAACTGAGAGAGATTACTTGGCTGAGATAAGTAATAATGGACCTAGACCAATGCAATTGTATTAAAAATTAAAAATAGATGAAATACCATTGAACACATGGTTTGATAGTTGTATTCTTTAACTTCTAGGCATTTTTACGCCATAAAAATCAACTAAATTTGAAGAGGACGGATCACCTACAATCAGTTGTATGCTGCAACCCAGCTTTTTATGCAAAAAATTTCATTTCCAGATTTGCCTATAATATATATATATATATATATATCATATTTTCAACAGCAAAGTTCTTAGAAAAGGGTGACAGATGCCTTTTGGAGAGCTGATCATGGACCCTTCTTTGCCAATCAACCATTTAAAGCCAACCCCAACTTACTGGGAGAACGGCTAAGATGATGATGGTGATAATATACTCGTAAGCCTTTGCATGTCCATCTTTTAGATTCTCTATACAAAATGGAGAACAATCTCTGTATACAAAGTTATGTATCATTCCTTCCCATTGAGGCTACGGGATCTATTGGTTTGGATTTTATAGTACTTCAAACAGTAATATTAGTGGAAATATTTTTGAAAATGTTTGGTGATGTCTACAGGGGCATCATTGTCTGCAGTTACCTAATCATGGCAACATATGGAAGCTTAAGTGAAGATATCGACTGATATCGACTTTCTGATGGCTCAATGGTACATGCATGGTTTTCTTAATGCATGTGGATAATAACTAGTTTTAGAGAAAAAAAAAATTAATCCAAGTTACCGTTATGTTGCAGAGATGCTGCATACTTGGTGGAATTTTCATATACAGGTCAAACCTCGAACTCCAATTTCCTATTGAAAAATGGTATACAATTTTGCTTCTTCTAATAAATACCGTTCTATGAACAGATCTGACCAAACTTCCATTCAATACAACAGCTTGGATTAGAGAAGCTAGACTTGGTGCCTCTCATCCATGTTCAAGTCTCTGAGGGAAAAGGGGGATACAAGTCGAAGTAAAGGTTGTCTACAGAAGACATACTGATTGGAGAATCTGAGCTACCTAATTAAGCTTCATAGTCAGATTATGAAGACCACATGTATTCTCACATCTATCGCTTGTGGGTGATTGTACAAAAAACATGCGGATAGGAGAATCCTACCTATCTGATTTTCTCTATTGAGTGTAGACTATTGGCTAAATTTTTACAACACCTGTTTGCTTGAACGTTGTTACTCAGAAAAATAGGATTTTCCCATTGATGTGATATTTATACAGTTGCCTGTCAACCATAGGGCTTATAAGATTGGCATACCAGATAATACACCCATGAGCTGTGCAGGCCCAGTCACACAGTGGACCCATAGGCATAAGAGCAAGCTCCAAATTGAAAATGAGTCAATAGTTCTCTTGTTTGTTAAGGGAGGGCAATTTTGTCTTCAAAAGGGATTCTTTAAATTGATCATAGTTGTTCCTCTTCGCTTGTGAGTTCATCAGCTAGCTAAGCTTCATAAATTGCTTTTGGGAAGGAACGGTCACTTTGCTAGCTGTTTGTAGCTTTATACATGTGTTCAATTAGAAAGACAACGTATGTAAAACAGATCTGCAGTCTGACTGTTATGCTTGTTACAAGTAATCAAACAGGTTTTATGTGTGATATTTATGTTAAGGAATTGATCAGCCATTGTATTTATTGTTTGGCTGTCAATATCTCTGTTTAACCTTTTTCTCATACTATGAAATTTGCTGAGTTCAGTTCCGTGTTGATTCAATTCAGTGCACTGATTCTCTAAGGCTGTGTTTGGAACCTTGGAAATGCAAGTGATTTGAATTGCAAACACAATCAATAAACGATTGAATTGTAACTAAATTTCTGAGTTTAGTTCACTGTCAATTTAGTTTAGAACAGTGATTCTACTGAGACTGCATTTAGATACACAACTGATGAACACTCATCTAATCAATAAATGACCTTTTTCTAAGTAATTGGCTTAGTTCAGTTTGCTATCAATTCAATTAAGCACACTGATTCCACAAGGATGCATTTGGAACTTCCTTTATGAAACTAAGTGGAATTGCAAACGCTCACCCAAGCATCTGAATTGTAACTACAGTTTGGTTGTTTCCACTTCACTGAATAATTAGTGCAATTGAATTAGTCAGCACTGCCAGATGCAGCCTACTTTTGTAGACCACTACATTCACAAGTTGAGATTTCTTTTTTACAGCAGCAAATTCATGAGTTCACTTTATCAGATTGGAAAAAATGGCCAATCGTATTGTGTTTTTTTCTTTACACACGCACTCACACCCTCACACACCCACGCACTCACACCACACAGTGGAATTTCACCACGGTGCTTGAACCCATGACCTGGTGTTGAAATGAGTAAGGACCCCAACCAATTGTATTGTGTTGAATTGCAATTCAATATGATTCAACCAATCCCAAGTGGTAGACGATTTTCATTTTTCACTCATGTTTATAATCTTTATTATTCTCAACATCAGAATAGTTATGCCAGGGCCTGTCCCAAGGACCGAGCCGAGCCAAATTAATAATACACCCTAAAG
Source organism: Magnolia kwangsiensis (assembly GCA_037074715.1). Lineage (NCBI taxonomy): Eukaryota > Viridiplantae > Streptophyta > Magnoliopsida > Magnoliales > Magnoliaceae > Magnolia > Magnolia kwangsiensis. The sequence goes on along the minus strand of CM073586.1, from coordinate 80,070,026 downwards.
GGGTTGATGGGCCTCTAGGGCCAAACCCTGCCTGGTTAGTAGATGGTCCAACTTTCAGGTCCAAGTCCATCACCAGGCATGATAATCAAGACTAAGCCTGTATATGGTTGGACCAGGCCCGAAAGCCCAGACGGGCTGGTCTGACCCATTTATGGCACTTTTGGGTCTCAATTAGAGAAATCAGCTAAGGTTTGGGTGACCTCCCACCCCTAGTCAAGCTTGTTGCAGCTAGGCCTGGACCAGGGGCTGGACCCATAGTTACATCCAACTGCTGCGGGTTCTGCAGTGTATGGTCTTTTCATCCACCTGTGAGGTTAGTGTCTAGTGATTAAGTCTCAGTTCAATGTTCAAATTAACAAGCGAAAATGGGAGCAGCCAGTGATTGAGTCGAAGTTCAATTTTCAAGTTAACAAGAAGAAATATCCTCCAAAAGACAGAATCTGAGAATCATGAGGGTAGTTGTATTAACACACTTGGGCACTCGAATTCTCCCCCATCCAAATGACTCTGAATGTTCTAATACCACTACCCTTGTTTTTGAAAATCTTAATTAATTGAAAGCATTTTTCATATCTCATCTTCATGGTATTAATCTTAATTTGTGTTCTTTACTTCATTACTTTCAAAGACCATTCTGTGGAGATGGGGGCGAAGGTTGTTGCGTCTGCTGTGGTTTCCTGCAGAAGTTGTTGGGACTCTATTATTTTTATTTTTTTTTCTGTTCGGCTGAGCTTTCTTCCTCTGTTTCTGGTGCTTGGGAATCTTTGGGGTTGCTACGAGGGTATTCCTCTTGACTATTCTCAGCTTCTTTTTTCTTTTTCATATATATATATATATATATATATATATATATATATATATATATTTGCGCTTTATAGTGTTGTCATATGATTGGTGTGGGCCATTTATTTTGTGGCGCCTGCCCAACTTTTGTACAGCCATTTTATTATATCAGCAAAATTATAGGCGGTGCTCTCATGTGTGTTGAACATCAACACCATGCATTTGATGGGTCCCTTTAGATTATGGGATATCCCAAAAATCAGTCGTATATGGAATTCAGGTGGGACATACCACCTAAAACCATACGAAGAAGTGCCTAAAACATATAAAAGCACTTGGTGGGACCCACCTAAGTTTTGTATGTGGTTGAAACTTGGTCTGACCCTTCATCCAATTGGGACAAACAATTAATGGGCTGGATTTGTGAACCACATGTCAGTGAGTCCAATAAATGATTTTGAATGTTTTAATGGAGGGTAACCCCTCAAATATGAGGTGGCCCACCCAAGTCATGGATTGACTTGATTTTTAAGCCCATCGTCCACCATGGAATGGTGCATCTGGCTGATAGGGTAAATGTTTGACACACATCATGGTGAGGCCCACACAGCTCAACCTCATGGGAAGTTCCCATGAGGTCCACCTCATAGTTCCATTTCCCATATATATATATATATATATATATATATATATATATATATATATGGAAATGGTACCATCAGGTCGAGCTACGGGGCCCCACTGTGATGTGTGTCAGTCATCAACACTATCAGTTAGATGCATCATTTTATAATGGGTCACATGCTTAAAAATCTGCTCAATTCATGACTTAGGTAAGCCACACCACATCCAACAATTGAGAGGGGTTACCTGTCATTAAAACCTTTATAGTCGTTTATTAGGCCCATCGAGATGTGGTTTAGAAATCCATTCCATCCATTGTGTGTGTCCCGCTTGGATGAGAGGTCAGACAAAGTTTCAGCCACATTAAAAAATCAGGTTGGCCCCACTAACTGATTTTTTATGATTTAGGCATGTATTCACTTGGTTTTAGATGGTATGGCCCACCTGAGTTCTGTATACGGCTAAGTTTTGGGATATCCCATGAACTAAGTGGGACCCAACAAATGCAGTGTTGATAACTGCATACATCATAGTGGGGCCCACACAGCTCGAACTCATGGTAACTTCCCATGAGGCCAACCTCATAGTACTACTATATATATATATATATATATATATATATATATATATATATATATATATATATATATATATGGGAAAAGGTACAATGTGCTTGAGCTCACGGCTCCGTCCCATGTGGTCGAGCTGTGTGGGCCCCACTGTGATGCCTTTCGAACATCTACCCCATCAGTCAGGTGCACCATTCCATCGTGGGCCTAGGTCTCAAAAATCAAGTCAATCCGTGACTTGTATGGGCCACACCACATACAGAAGTGGAGAGGGGCCATACAACCATTAAAACATTCATAATCATTTTTGGGGCCCACAAAAGATGTGGTTTGCAAATCCAGCCCATCCATTATGTGTCTCCCACTTGTATGAGGGTTCAGACCAAATTTCAGCAGCATTCAAAACTCAGGTGGGCCCCACCAAGTGCTTTTATACTTTTTAACGGTGTCTTCACATGATTTTAGATGGTATGGCCCACCTGAGTTCCGTATACGGCTGATTTTTGGAATATCCCATTATTTAAAGGGGAACCATCAAATGCATGGTGTTGATGGTCGACATGCATCATGGTGGGGCCCACACAGCGCATAGTACCTTTTCCCTATATATATATATATGGAACTTCTTTGAGCAAAGGGGATTGAACAACTAACACTGAAACCTTCCTAGGGCTCAATGTGAAGTTTATTTGCTATCTAACTTCCTCATAAGATCATAGACAACTGGATGAAGGGAAAACACAATTAGCAGCTTGATCAGAGCCTTTTGTGGCCTTAAAATGTTTTCATAAGTTGCTATTCAATTCCCACTGTTTCTGTAGTGTGGCCCACTTGAGCCTTGGATCTGCCTCACTTTGTATCATTACATGCAATGGTATGGAAAAATGGATGGACGGTGTGGATCTAATACATAAGTTATGATGGGCCACTGAATTTCTACATTTCAACGCTTCAATTTTTTACTCTCGAAATGTGTTGCTCCACCGTAGGGGGTTAGGTGAGACCGGGCCTCACACAAGAAGGTGGGGCCCTTACCAAAGGGCCCACCTTGATATGTGTATTCTTTATCCACCCTGTGTAAGAACTCTATTTAGTGGGCCTCACTGATCAACGGTCTGGATTGTCAAACAGTTGGATGGATGATTGAGTAGACCAGTGGGCCGCACTTCAGGTGATGCGTTGCGCAGTCTAGCTGCGCAGCTCTGCGTTCCAGGGCTAGAATGTTATAGCTGTCTTATGCAGACAGCAGTTTGAGTTGAACTAGGATACTACAATGTGGAGCAGGGGAGGGAGAGTTTTTATGGGTTTCAAACCCTCTCTCCACAGCCTCTATAAAAGAGAGTTGGGTCCCCGATCCACCACCACACGGTAGAAGTCTAGTCCTATCTATAGTTTTGCAGAAAGGGTGGAAGGTGGAAGGAGAAGAAGATCCTAAGCTCTACAGAAATTTCTGGTTTTCTTATTCGTCTTACATAGCGGCATCACAGCTAGGTAAGCTATCCAACCCCTGATCACCATGCACAGACAGATCCGTGGGCTTATTCCGCATATAGATTGAATCCCACACTTGGTATCAAGGCTATCTGTGCATAAGTATAGATGATCACATCCAACCATATCTGATCATATCAGGGATTTTTGAATTCCTAAAACAGTTGTGATCAGGGATTTCGAAAACCCCAAATTAAGAAAATTAGGGATTTTTATCCCAAATACACCAATTAGGGATTTCGAATCCCAAATCCCAAATTGGGAATTTCGAATCCTCATCCCCAAATCCAGATTCTGAAATTAGGGTTTACTGATCCCAATTAGGGATTTCGGAATTTGAATCCCCAAATCAGGAATTTAGGGATTTCGGAATTTGAATCCCCAAATCAGGAATTTAGGGATTTTGGATTTTAATCCCCAAATCAAATTTTAGATTAGGGATTTGGTTTTGAAATCCTAAATTCAGAGTTTTAGATTAAGGATTTTGGATTTGAAACCCTAATTACAGAAAACCTCTATTAGGGATTTTGAAAATCTCCAAATCCACTTTTTATTGGGGATTTCCATTCATGGATCCCAGTTATCCCACATATAGTACCTTGAACTGTTGGACCGGTAGCCATTGTCGAACCTTGCTCGTGCAGACGATGGTGATGGCTCTCAACCTCCTTTCTTCCTCCATCCAGAGCCATTGCCAGCGTCTCGTGCTTCAGCGTCCATCAATGGCAGCCGATGCCATAGCCGCTGCCGCTTCTTTTTCATGACTGAGGAGATCCCACATCTCGCACTTCCTGCACTATCATGAGACTTGCAATACATCGTCAAGGATGGCGTTGCCGTCATGATCGGCATCGTCTTTGATGGAGGCGATCGGCCGTTCGTCTAGCTGCAGATCCATTCGTGGAGGAGAAGATCTCTCCCTTTCTTTCTCCATTCAGCCACTGCTCGATCAAAAACAGACCGTTTTCCTGCAGCTAGGTCGAAAGACCGACTTTATTGGTTTTGGACCCGATTACGGGTATTCGATTCTGACCTTCGCCGATTCTTTTGTGGGCCTGTTGCTGGATGTGGGCCCATTGCCCACATCCTGGGCCACTTGATCTATATCCAATCTCCTGTGGGCCCGTTGCACACATGATAGATTTCCATGTGGGCCCCATATATGGAAAATGATCATAATTGTTGGTTATGACCAATCTTTGGGAACATTCCATTAAGCCCATAAGCGAGCCCACATCGGATCGACATTTTCAATTCATAATGAGAACTCTATCTAGCTTATTGACTGGATAAATAATCTAGATCATAACCTTCATTCGATGAATATTAAGAATATGCGTCGATCAGTCCATATTATGGATATCAATGGATGGATCTGCATCATAAAGTTTAATTTCATCTGTCCATTAAGTAAATGTTATAGAGCAGACTTACAATACTCATTGATGATAACCTGATAATATAGAGTCCTGATTCGGCTCTGTTATTGGCCCATCACCCATCTTTAAGTGTTGATATGGACCGTTGGAATATAAAGTGTGAGACTTATTTATATGTTTCACTTTAAGGATTTCCAAAATTTATGGACTGCATCGGACTAATTAAGTTATAATCCATTGAGAGGCAAGATTTATAACCACAATCCTAAGTCTATATTTGTAATGTTGGATTCTATTGTGTTAGCCACCATAGTGACCTATATTTGTAATGTTGGATTCTATTGTGTTAGCCACCATAGTGACCTCAATAGATGAAAATTTTACAGGTATAAACTTGTAATCTTGGGATAAGTAGGATAGCATACGGTTGCATTCACATTTTCATGCGTACAGTAACGAAAACACAGATGTTTACCGTTTGGCATACACGTGAACGGGTGGAGTAAATGGTGTAGGTAATGTAAATTTGAAAGACTCATCTCACCATAGGTATTGGGTGTCTCAGATTTACATCACTGACATCACTTAGCTTCATGTTCAGGAGGATCACTAGCATGTTATTATTTTCACCCACAGGAGGAATGATAATGATGTAATAGATTCTCACCAGGATGTGATGGTTGGGCACATCTTCATTCTGGATGATTCAGTTAATGCCTCCCTTAACAACTGAATTGATTTAATTTGCCTGATATTCTTTGTTTATAATTTCGAAATTGTTTTGTGAAATAATGAACTAATGTGAGTATATATTCTCTTATATTTCAGTCTCAATTCCCACTAATACACATCAAGTCCCTGCCCTAAATGGGTCTAATTATACTCAATGGAAGAACGCCATTGAAGTTGTACTGGGGTGTCTTCAATTAGATCTTGCTCTGATAACACCAGAACCGTCAAAATCATCTGATAATGCCACTAAAGCTGATTATAATCGATGGGTTGCATGGTTTAGGTCAAATTATACATACCTGAAAGTCATTAAGTATTCGATTTCTGAATCTATGAAAGGCGTCATGCCTGAAACAGATAAGGCCAAAGTTTTCCTGACTGAAATGAGAAAAAGGTTCAAGAAATCTGATAAGTCTAAGGTGGGCATTCTTCTGGATAAGTTGACTCGCTCGTCCTACGATGGAAAAGGCAACATCCGTGAATACATTGTAGAGCAGATCGAAGTTGTTTCTAAGATTCGTGCTCTAGGGCTTGTACTCACTGATGATCAACTGGTTCATTTGATCATGAATAACCTCCCTCCCCAATTCGGCACATTCTTGGTGAACTATAATACTCTGAAGGACATGTGGACATTGGATGAACTTATCACTCAATGTGTACAAGAAGAAGACAAAATCAGGCAGACGGTTAAAGTTCAAATTGTCAATATGGTGACCTCCAGTCAAGGATATGGGCAAGAGAATAAAGGTAAAAGGAAGAGGAAACAAGGTTCTAATAATGGATTCTCTGGTCCTCCATTTGGAAACCAGAAGAATCAATCTGAAAATGGATCTAAACGCAAACGGGTTAAGGGTAAACCATGCTTCTTTTGCAATAAGGTGGGTCATTTCAAGAAAGACTGTGAAGGCTTTAAGAATTGGTCCATAAAGAAAGGTAATCATTCTGTTCTTCTGTTTTGAATCTAATCTAACTAATGTGTCTGCGGATTCTTGGTGGATAGATTTAGGAACTACTATTCACATATACACTTCTATGCAGGAATTAATACAGGTCAGGCCACCAACTGATGCGGAGCGCTCAGTATACCTAGGCAATGGTGTCAAGGTTGATGTGGAGGCAATAGGAGTCTATAGGCTTAAGTTGAAGTCTGGTCATTTTTTGAATTTAGTAGATACATTCTGTGTGTCATCTATAAGGAGCAATTTAGTTTTAATTTCCTGTTTGGATAAGTTGGGATATTCATTCAACTTTGGAAATAAAAGTTTTGGTATTTACTTTAATTCGATTAAAGTTGGAACTGACTCTTTAGTAAACAACTTATACTAGTTAGACTTGATTGCCTCTCACATATATAATATTAATACCTTGCATGGAAATAAAGTGGGATCCAAGCGAAGACTAGATTATGAGAATTTCTCCATGTTGTGGCACAGGCGACTATGTCATATATCTCGTGAGAGATTAGACAGGCTTGTGTAAGAAGAAATTTTACATTATCTAGACTTCTCTGACTATAAAACGTGCATTGATTGCATAAAAGGAAAACAGACTAGAATGAGAAAGAAAGGTGCAACCAGGAGTGTAAGTCTATTAGAGGTGATACATACAGATATCCATGGACCATTCCCTATAGCCTCATGGAGTGGTCGTAAATATTTCATTACCTTTATAGATGACTACTCTCGCTTCGGGTACCTATACCTTATCAGTAAGAAATTGGATGCCCTGGATGCTTTTAAAATCTATAAGGCTGAAGTTGAAAATCAACTCGATGAGAGGATTAAAGTTATCAGATCTGACCGTGGTGGTGAATGCTATGGTAGATATAACGAATCAGGACGCAATCCAGGGTCATTCGCTAGATACCTGTAGGATTGTGGCATTGTCGCTCAATACACTATGCCTGGTACTCTAGAGCAGAATGGTGTGGCTGAGAGGCGTAATCGCACCCTTATGGATATGGTGCGAAGCATGGTCAGTAATTCGACATTGCCAGAATCTCTGTGGGGTGATGCGATCAAAACTGCAGTTCATATACTAAAAAAGGTTCCCAGCAAAGCAGTAAGCAAAACTCCTTTTGAGTTGTGGAATGGGAGAAAACCAAGTCTCCGATATCTACATGTTTAGGGTTATCCTGCTGAGACCAAAGTTTATAACCCGCATGAAAAGAAGCTTGATCCTAGAACTGTAAGTTGTTTCTTCATTAGATACCGAGAAAGATCAAAGGGCTATCGATTTTACTGTCCTTCCCATTCTATCAGGATTTTTGAGACTGAGAATGTCAGATTCATTGAGGACACTGAAAACAGTGGGAGCACGAACATACGAAAATTTGTATTTGAGGAACAAAGGACTGTGACTCCAGTCATAGTCAATCCAAATCACATGGACATTAATGATGCAGTCACTGTAGAACACCACGTATAACCTCAAATACAAACCACCGATGAGAAAAATCAAGATCAGACCTAACAAACTGAACTATTGAGAAGATCTGAAAGAGAGAGAAGGCCTGTAAATAGAGACGATTACATCGTATACTTACAGGAGCACGACTTTAATATAGGAGTGGAAAAGGATCATGAATCCTTTACACAAGTCAAACAAAGTACCGATCCTTCTCGTTGGTTTGATGCCATGAAAGATGAGTTGAAATCCATGCAGGACAATAAAGTATGGGATTTTGTAGAGTTACCTACTGGAATAAGGCCGATTGGTTCTAAATGGATATTTAAAACCAAAAGGGACTCCAAGGGTAATGTCGAAAGTTATAAAGCCCGACTTGTTGCCAAGGGTTTTAATCAACGTAAGGACATCGACTTTAAGGAGATTTTCTCTCCAGTATCCAAGAAAGACTCATTCAGGATCATAATGGCTCTTGTAGCTCATATGGATTTAGAGTTACATCAGATGGATGTAAAGACTGCATTTCTCAATGGAGATCTAAATGAGAATGTATACATGTTACAGCCCCACGGTTTTGTAGCTACTGGCTCAGAACATTTGGTTTGCAAACTTAAGAAGTCCATCTATGAGTTGAAATAAGCATCGCGACAGTGGTACCTTAAGTTTCATGAAGTCACTTCCTCATATGGATTTGTAGAAAACACTGCAGATGAATGCATCTACATTAAAACCAGTGGGAGTAAGTTCGTTATGATGATTTTGTATGTTGATGATATTCTGTTGGCTAGTAGTGATACCAGGATGTTGAGTGACACCAAGAAATTCTTATCTCAAAGGTTTGAAATGAAAGACCTTGGTGAAGCTTCTTACGTCATTGGCATTGAGATTCGCCATGACAGAACACTTGGACTGCTCAGCCTGTCACAAAGGGCCTATATTACTAGGGTACTCGAAAGATATGACATGCAAAATTGTTCTTCAGGAAAGTCGTCCACTGTGAAGGGCGATTAATTTGGTCTATTTCAGTGTCAAAAGAATGATTTAGAAAAGAATCGAATGAAGGAATTTTCGTACGCATCAGTAGTAGGGAGCATCATGTATGCTCAAGTCTGTACGCGACCGGATATTGCCTTTGTCACTAGAATGTTGGGAAGATATCTATCTAATCCAGGAATGCAACATTGGATAGCTGCGAAGAAAGTATTACGGTATCTTCAGAGAACAAAAGACTTCGGGCTCACATACAGAAGATATGATCAATTGGAATTGATCGGATATTCAGATGCAGACTTCGCAGGCTGCGTTGATAATAAGAAGTCTACTTCAAGATACATCTTCATGATGGTGGGAGGAGCTATGTTGTGGAAAAGCGTGAAATAATCTACTACAGCCTCATCCACTATGGAAGCTGAATTTATTGCTTGCCATGGGGCATCTAATCAGGCATTATGGTTACAGTCTTTCTTCTTAGGTTTGCGGGTATTGGAGCATATCCCGAAACCGTTGAAAATATTTTGCGATAATTCGGCTGCTATTTCCTTCTCTAGTAACAACAAGCATTCGTCAAGGTCGAGGCATATCCACATCAAGTACCTTGTTGTAAAGGAAAGGATTCAGAATCATCAAGTGTCCGTGGAATTCATCGGTACTAAGCAGATGATTACAGATCCGTTCACTAAAAGGCTCCCTATCACGCCATTTCAGGAGCATGTAACATCCATGGGAGTCATTGATCCCACAGATATTTTCAATTAGTGGGAGTTGAGCGTATTTTTATTTTCACAGACACTTAGAGATCTCGTTTTATACAGTTTGTTTGGATGATTTTGATATAAAGATTTATTTCTGCTTTTTTATCCATATGCACAAATTTTGAGTAAGTAGAACTACAGTCGTGTCTCGTTGGAGACATGTGAAAGCTTCAGGACCTTTTAAGGATAGGCACATATCATCATACTAAAGTGTGTAATCCTTATACCACATTTCCTAGTTCGTGATCTATGTCGTTGAAATTGAAAGTATTTGTGATCGCGCTTAGACTCACTTCGCCTAAATTAAATGTTGTGATGACTACCGCGTTTCGATACTGACTGTCTTGATGGACCAGATTGAATAGCATTACTCATATTGTCCAACTATTTTCATTGGTTAACCATTTGAATATTTTCTTAAAAGATCAAACTTGTTTTCAAAATAATTCTATATGATTATTTTTGACGTTGCTCAATGCGGCCCGAGTGGGAGAATGTAAGAACTCTATTTAGTGGGCCTCACTGATCAACGGTCTGGATTGTCAAACAGTTGGATGGATGATTGAGTAGACCAGTGGGCCCCACTTCAAGTGATGCGCTGCGCAATCTATCTGCGCAGTTCTGCTTACCAGGGCTAGAATGTTATAGCTGTCTTACGCAGATAGCAGTTTGAGTTGAACTGGGATACTACAATGTGGAGCACGGGAGGGAGAGTTTTGATGGGTTTCAAACTCTCTCTCCACAGTCTCTATAAAAGAGAGTTGGGTCCCCGATCCACCACCACACGACAGAAGTCTAGTCCCATCGATAGTTTTGCAGAAAGGGTGGAAGGAGAGGAAGATCCTAAGCTCTATAGAAATTTCTGGTTTTCTTATTCGACTTACATGGCGACATCACAGCTAGGTAAGCTATCCCACCCCTGATCACCATGTCCCATGCACAGACAGAACCGTGGGCTTATTCTGCATATAGATTGAATCCCACACCCTGTCCATCCAATTGTTTCGTATTATTATTTGAGGACATTATTTCAAAAATGAAGCAGATCTAATTATTAGATGGACCATATTATAGGAAACAATGGTGATCGACCATTCATGAGCTACAAAAGTTTTGGCTCAAGCTGATATTTATTTTTTATTTTCATCCAGGCTTGCACTGAACTTATGAATAGATTGGATGGCAAATAAAAACTACAGAAACATTTAACATTTAGGTGAGCATTAAGAAGTTTTTAATGGTAGCGTGTTCAATTGCAATTGTTTCCTTAAGTATATATAGTCCACTTGATAATTTGATCCTCTTAATTTTTAGTATCATGTGCTAAACTGATCCTTAAAAAAAATAAAAATAAATTAAAAAAAACACGGATGGACAGAATGGATACAGAATACACACATCAAGGTGCGGCCATGATAAGTGCTGCACCGTCTTGGGTGAGACCGGGTCTCACCTAAGCCTCAACCCTGCACCTCAACGGAATTTATTGAGGTGTGAAATTCACGTGTGCTTCAAGATGATGTAATTCTTAAATCTACACCGTCTATCTATTTTTCTTTGGATTATTCTAGAATATGAACTTAAAAACAATGCACATCCATAGCTAAAGTGGACCACACCACTGAAGACAGTAGGAATTGATGCTAACATAGAAAACAAATTCTTTTTGTTTTATTTATTTATTTTATTTTTACACACTACCACACACTCACGCCATAGTGGAATTTCACCACCCATGGGTACTCGAACCCTCAACCAGGTGTTGAAACTCCATAGTCTACCACCGGAGTAAGAGTAATCACCCCATAGAAAACTAAATTCTCAGTGACACAGTAGGCTGTGACCAAGTTGATATTTGTATTTTAACTTCATCAAGGCATGTGTGATCTTATGAATAGGTCGGATGGAATATAAGCCTCACGGTTGGCTCAAGGAAAGTTTCAATGGTAATTTGTTCAATCATCACTGCTTTCTATGGTGTGATCCACTTGAGTACCGGATGTACTTCATCTTCGGGCTCATCCTCTAGAATTATCTGCAAAAATTAATGGACGGTATAGATCTAACATAAAAATCATGTTCGGACAGAAAATTTTCACATATTAGAAGTTACATTGTGTAGTAGCCAATCTATATGGGAGAGAGAAATCCGGTGTATATATTTGGCACGGTCAAATGGATGGACGGTATGGATTAAATCATACATCACAGTAGCCACTCGTAGCTTCTGCCCATTTCCAGCCCGACACGGACAGGGTAGGACGCAATCTGAAGTCATCGGGAAAGGACGTTGATTGCGTCCTGGCCCTGCGGGACGGATTACCGTCCGGGGAGGGATCTGTGGGGCCTACCGTGTTGTAAGTATTTTATCCAATTCGTTCATCGCTTTTATAAGATCATTTTAAAATGTAAAAGAAAAGTTGAAGCACATCCACAGCTCTAGTGGACCACGTCAAAGTAAGCTGCAGTGATAATGACACTCCCTGTTGAAACCTTTCTAAGGGCCACCCTAATGTTTTTTTTACCATATAACATATTAATAAGGTCATGTAGACATGGATGATGTGAAAACACAAATATCAGCTTGATCCGAAACTTCTCTAGCTCTCAAGAAGTTTTTAAGGGTCAACGTTGAATCCCCACTTTGTGGTCCACTTAGGCACTGGACCTGCCTCATTTTTTGGATCATATATTAACTGTGAAAAACTCTATGGGCTTAACCATGGTATATTTGTTTCAACCATGCTATTCATCTAATTTTTTTTACATCATTTTATGTATGTATTTGTTTCAACCATGCTATTCATCTAATTTTTTTTACATCATTTTATGTATGTTATAAAAAATGAGGTATATAAAACTCTCAAGTGGACCACATTATAGGAAACAGTGTTGAATGAGCATCGACCATTGAAAACTTTTTGGAGCTCATAAAATTTTTGGATCAAGCTGATCTTTGTTATTTCCCTTCATCCAGGTATGTATGACCTAAGCAACAGATTGTATGTCAAATAAACAGCACAGTGGGCCTTAGGCAGATTCTAAGGGTGAATATCTGATCACTACTGTTTTACCGTGGTATGGTCCACCTAAGAATTATATCCCTCTAATTTTTAGGATAAATCGCTAAAATGATCTGTCAAAATAGATGAAACACAAACATGATGGTGGGGCCCACAGAGCACCGACCATCAGCGACCGGGCTAGTCGCAGGGGGAGTAGCCAATCCGTTTACGCAGATTGAGTATTAACTCCTCCAAGACTTAGTTTAGAGATGGGCAGCGCTGTCAGGTCTCTGGGGCTATTATGATGTATATGTTTTATTCACACTGTCCATCCATTTTGACTGACCATTTTATGACATGAGTCCTTAAAGAGTGAAAATTGAAGGCTGAAGTAGCACAAGCCATAGAAAGTAAATTCCCACGGTTGAAAACTTCCTAGCCTGTTTATAAGGTTCCATGGACATGGATGAATGGAAAACATAAATATCAACTTCATTCAAAACCTTGCAGCACCCAACATGTGTTCCACTTGAGAGGGCTTACTTTAGTCAGAATGTATCTAAAATTAGACTGATCAAGAAAAAGTGTCGCTTGTGAGTATGTAGGTGTAGGACCCACACTGAAAAGGGGAAAATTATCATCTCATGCGCGCATATGGTTATTTCTCGCCAGCATAGGATGGAATTACTTAACGCAATTCATGTTGGGGATCAATCTTCCCATGCTTCAATTTGCAGATGCAGGTCCCATGGTCCAGTAATCTAGTTAACTGATCCTTACTGTGGATGAAAGGATCCAAATGTACGTTTGATGTATTCAATAGCTCCCTGTAAACCTTTGGACTTAGGGTAACCCTTTCAACTATTGTATGTGGTGTGGCTTATCCAAGTCATGGATTAACTTGATTTTTAAGTCCGTTGTCCACCATGGAATGTAGCATCTGACTGATGGGATAGATTTTCGACGCACATTACAGTGGGGCCCACACAGCTCGACCTCATGGTACCATTTCCCATATATATATATATATATATATATATAGAGAGAGAGAGAGAGAGAGAGAGAGAGAGAGAGAGAGATGTTGAATGGAGCCATTAGATGATTAGATTAGGCCAATGGACTCGCCCAGGCTGCTTACCACTAGCTTTGGCTTGTCCTGGGCCAATCACAGGGTCTAGATTTCTAGGTTCAGGCCTGCCCTTGGACCTTGGACATTGGACCTAGTTTAAGGCCCCAAGCCTAGCTCAACGGGTTCAGGTTGCCTGACCCATTACCAACTCCTTTGAGGTGTTTGAATTTAAGTAAGTCAGGCTATGTGGGTATCCCTTGCCAACAACGGTAAAATGGGTTGCACCGCCAGGCCAGGCCCAGGTGGCCCAATCTTTTAGTATGAAGACGTGGTGGGCCATTCAACTAGGCCGCGAACCAGATCCAAGCTTGCAAACTAGGCCCATGTAGGCCGATGCAGTAGCCAGGCACGTTGGTTGTGCCTTATAATCAACGACAGGCCAGGCCTTACCTAGCCTTGTTGGGTCAAGGACAGGCAAGGCATTTTTGCCCCCATTCAGGCCAATGCCAGGCCTAAGGCATTGGGAGCTAGGGCCCGGCTAAGGCCGATCCAAAGTCACCTGGCCCTAGCTTGACCCATTGTCACCCCTACTTGCCAAAGTTATATCTATATCAAAACAAAGAAACAGCTCATTTGCTATTGGGTTCAATCCCAGCTCATGGTCATTGTGCTGCCAGAATGAACTGTGTAGGCCTAGTTGGGCCCAGCCCACTTTCCTGCTATTTGTAGGACCCTTTAAAAGCTTTTCTCTTTCATCTTGAGAAAACAGCCATGGATTCTTCAACTAGACAAACCTGTCTCAAGTTAGAGATAGAGGAGGAGAAGGTGTAGGGATTTGTGCCGCGGAATCATACAGATATAGATCTAGGATAGCAATCCAATGGCATCAAAAAGCAAACACAAGAGAACATGCTCTTCTTCGGTTCTTCTTTTTCGGAAGTTGAGTTTCATCCGAAGGTAATGGCTCCATCACTGCCAAATAGTGGCCTCTTTGTGGGGCTAAACAAAGGCCATGTTGTAACTAAAAGAGAATTGGCTCCGCGCCCATCTGCTAGAAAGGGGAAAACAAGTAAAAGGGTCCATTTTGTCAGGAGTATAATCAGGGAAGTTGCGGGATCTGCACCTTACGAAAAGAGGATCACCGAACTTCTTAAAGTCAAGAAAGACAAGCGGGCATTGAAAGTGGCAAAGAGAAGGCTGGGCACACAAAAGAGGGCAAAAAAGAAGCGTGAGGAGATGTCTAATGTTCTACGCAAGATGAGGTCCGCTAGAGGTGGAGAGAAGAAGAAGTGATAAAAGTGGAGATGGAGAGAAGTGAGAAGTGGTATGTTTTTAATTTTCTCTCAAGTAGTAGGAACATCCCTTCCTTTGCTGTCGAACAGGTTATTAATTAGCTCATGCAATGTTTAGAAAGCCTTAACACACCTTAGAATGGCCCCTAGGGACTCCTATTTATAGTTAGTTTAGAAAACTCCACTTACGCACATCTCTAAAACCGCCTCAAATTTACGTAGTCCGTGATGGGGTTTTCCTTCTCAATTCAGAGGCGAGACGGTGCAGTGGTTGAAATTTCGTAGAGTTTCATCGCGCTGCTCGACCGGTCGTGGGAGGCGCTCGACCGGTCGTAGGTTCGAGCCCTGGCACGACTCAAAGTCCAGTGAGTTGTTGCTAATTTTCTCCACGGTTTACGACCAGTCGTGGGTAAGCTACGACCAGTCGTGGGTGAGCTACGACTAGTCGTAGGCGGCTAGGACCAGTCCTGAAATTTCTAGGACCAGTCCTAGGTTACGTAGTTTTTGCGCGAAATTACGGATTTGAGTCCTTTCGCAACAGAGATGCGGAAAGGAGTTTCCTAAAACTATAAAAAGGGGTTCCTAGGGTTTTCTAGGGGATCATGTTGTGTGAAGAAAAGCATAAGAGGTTTCCTAAAAGGGCTTAGGGTGTGTGAGAGAGAGAGAGAGAAAGGAAGAGAGGAAGCTTGTGGAAGGGAGCCGTCGTCTCAGCGCATTTACGTCCTCGTGATCGGTGAGATCTCTCAGTTTTCTTTTTATTCTCTTATTGTTTATCCGCTCCTGCGAGAGTGAAGAAGGTTGTAACGTTCTACTTCATAGTGGATTGTTGATCTGGACGAGGTCCCGTGGTTTTTACTTCTTTAAGGGTTTTCCACGTAAAAATCTCTTGTGTGGTGTGTGATTGTTGCTTTGATTTATTTCATTGCATTATTATCCCATAATTCTGGTTTGTTCGGGCTGCTAGATCCTAAGGTTTTGTGCAAGGCCCCCAACAAAGTGGTATCAGAGCGCTAAGTTCATTGAACGGGTAGGATCGGTTTGGAATTATGGAAGGTGGCTCATCAAGGATGATCAACCTCAATGGTTCTAACTGGATCATATGGAAGGCTAAGATGGAGGACTTGCTTTATTGCAAGGATCTATATTCTTCAATTTTAAGCATATCAACAAAATCCAAGGATATGTCTGATGATGATTGGAAGAAGTTGGACCGAAAGGCGGTGGGGTTTATTAGACAATGGCTGGATGATTCTGAATTCCACCATGTGTCTACGGAAACCTCAGCCGTTAGCCTATGGCTGAAACTACAAGGGCTGTATGAGAGGAAGACAGCCGGTAATAAGATTTTTCTGATAAGGCGACTTGTGAATCTCAAGTTCAAGGATGGTGGTTCTGTGGCCGAGCACATGAATGAGGTCAGCAATATAGTGAACCAACTCTCCTCTATGAAGATGGTCCTGGATGATGAATTGCAGGCTTTACTATTGCTTAGTTCGTTGCTTGACAGTTGGGAGACATTGGTGGTGTCTCTAAGTAACTCCACTCCAGATGGAAAGATATCCATGGAACAGGTAACCAGTTGTCTCTTCAATGAGGAGACAAGGAGGAAGTCTCAGGGGTTAACTCAGCAAGAGGCCCTTATGACACAGGAACGGGGGAGAGGAAAGAACAGGAAGGGCATGAAGGCCCGAGATAAATCAAGAGGTAAGTCGAGTAATAGAAAAGAGGTTAAATGCTAGAATTGTAGCAAGAAGGGCCACTATAAGCATGAATGTTGTAAGTCTAAGAACGACAAGAAAGGAAAGGAGAAGGCAGATGAATCAGATTCTACTGCGGTCGCTTCAGATGGCGACGTTGTTATTATTCTTTCTGTAGATCATAATGTATGTCTCACGGCTACGAGTCAGGACATCGACTGGGTGATTGATTCAGGGGCTTCTTTTCATGCGACTCCACACAGAGATTTCTTCACAAGCTACAAGTCAGGTGACTATGGAACTGTGAAGATGGAAAATTCTGGCGTATCAAAGATCGTGGGAGTTGGTGATATTTGTGTGAAGACCAATATGGGCTACACGTTGGTTCTCAGGGATGTGAGGCATATCCCAGACCTTCACCTCAACTTGATGTCGATGGGAAGGTTGAATGATGATGGCTATGAAAGCCGGTTTGCTGGTGGGCGCTCGAAGCTCATCAAGGGTTCGTTGATCGCAGCCAGAGGAAAGAAGTGTTGCACTCTGTACAAGACAAGTGTCAGTGTATGCAAGGGTGGGTTGAACACAGCGGAAGATTTAGCTATAGACATGTGGCACAGGCGTCTAGGCCACATGAGTGAAAAAGGGCTTCAACTACTAGCGAGGAAGCGGTTCCTTCCAGACGTGACAGGTATACCTCTCAAAATCTGTCTTGATTGTTTATCAGGGAAATAACATAGACTTTCATTTGTTAAATCTGTTTCTCATGTAAATAAAGTGCATGCATTAGATTTGGTTTATTCTAATGTCTATGGTCCTATGAGGACAAAAATCTTGGGTGGGGCATTGTATTTTGTTACTTTTATAGATGATGCATCTAGGAGGGTTTGGGCTTATGCTTTGGAATCCAAGGACGAGGTCTTTAGTGTGTTTAAGTTGTTTCATGCTATGGTCGAGAGAGAGACAGGTAGATCATTGAAGTGCATCTGCACTGATAATGGTGGTGAATACACCGGTGACTTTCATGAGTATTGCAAGTCCCTGGGTATACGGCATGAACAGACGGTTCCCAAGACCTCCCAGTATAATGGTGTAGCTAAGCGAATGAATCGCACCATTGTTGAGAGAATCAGATGCATGATATCGCATGCGAAGTTGCCCAAGACGTTCTAGGGAGAAGTAATGCACACGGCGGTGTATCTGATAAACAGGTCTCCATCAGCCCCATTGAAAGGAGAAGTACCTGAGAAGGTGTGGATTGGACAAGATCCATTGTACAGTCATCTCAGGGTGTTTGGATGTAGGGCATCCGTTCACGTACCGAAGGACGAGAGGTCCAAGCTCGATATGAAGATTAGGCAGTGTGTGTTCTTAGGGTACGGTGATGAAAAGTTCGGTTACAGATTGTGGGATCCGACCGAAAAGAAGCTCGTCAGGAGTAGAGATGTGGTTTTCTTTGAAGATCAGTGTATTGAAGACATTGGTAAGCTAGAGAAGAACCAGCCTAGTTCAGGTGAACTAGAGGACATGGATCCGGTTATTCCTCCCATGGTGCCTGATAACGGGGGAGTAAAGCGAGGTGCAGAGGACGAGGGGGTTCCTACAAAAGATGGACCGGGAGAGCAGCCCCCACTTGATCCACCTGTTGAGCCACAGGTAAGGAGGTCATCTAGGGACAGACAACCGTCCAAGAGGTACTCGCCGCATGAGTACGTTATGCTGACTGATGGGGGAGAGCCAGAAGATTATTCTGAGGCCCTAGCCAATAAGCATAAGGAGGAGTGGTTGAAAGCTATGCAAGAGGAGATGAAATCCTTGCATAAGAACCACACCTATGACATGGTGAAACTGCCTAAGGGCAAGAAAGCTCTAAGCAACAAGTGGGTGTTCAGAAAGAAAATTGAGCAGAAGAATTCACAGACGAGGTTCAAGGCCAGACTTGTGGTGAAAGGGTTTGGTCAGAGGAAAGACATAGGCTTCGAGGAGATATTCTCACCAGTGGTGAAGATGACATCTATAAGGGTGTTGCTTGGGTTGGCGGATAGCATGGATCTGGAGATAGAGCAGTTAGATGTTAAAACTGTCTTCCTCCATAGTGACCTGGAAGAAGAGATCTACATGCACCAACCAGAGGGGTTCAAAGTCAAGGGCAAAGAGCATATGGTGTGTAGGTTGAGGAAGAGCTTGTATGGGCTGAAACAAGCTCCACGACAATGGTAGAAGAAGTTCGATTCGTTCATGTTACAACATGGGTATGATAGAACGAAGTCGGACCACTGTGTGTTCACGCGCAAGTTCTCAGATGGTGATTTCTTAGTTCTGCTGTTATACGTTGATGACATGCTCATCATGGGAAAAGACATCAAGAAGATCGACAGGCTGAAACAGGAGTTGGGCAAGTCTTTTGCGATGAAAGACTTGGGCCCTGCTAAATAAATCCCAGGAATGGAGATAACCCGTGACAGAAGTAGCAGGAAGCTTTGGCTGTCACAAGAGCAGTATATTGAGAAAGGCCTAGAGCGATTCAATATGAATGCAATGAAGTCGGTCAGTACTTCACTGGATGGTCACTTCAGATTGAGCGATAGGAAGTGTCCCAAGATGAAGGCAGTGGTGGAAGAGATGCAAAAGATACCCTACGTGTCCGTTGTAGGAAGTTTGATGTATGCTATGGTGTGTACACGCCCAGACATAGCATATGCAGTTGGTGTTGTCAGCCGGTATCTTGCCAATCCTGGCAAAGAACATTGGGCAGCGGTGAAGTGGATACTGCGGTATCTAAGAGGCTCATCCAGGTTGAGCCTATGCTATGGTGACGGTAAACCTGTGTTAGAGGGCTACACAGATGCAGATATGGCAGGCGACATAGACTCCAGGAAGTCTACATCGGGGTTTATGTTCACATTTGCAGGGGGAGCGGTTTCTTGGCAGAGCAAGCTACAGAAGGTCGTAGCATTGTCAACTACAGAGGCCGAGTACATTGCAGTCACTGAGGCATGTAAAGAGATGCTTTGGATGAAGAGGTTCCTACAGGAACTTAGCCTGAAGTAGGAGGAGCACGTGGTCTATTGAGATAGTTAGAGTGCTATACACTTGAGCAAGAATCCAAGTTAGCACTCCAAGTCGAAGCACATAGAGGTTCGGTATCACTGGATAAGGGATACTTTGGAACAGAAGGTGTTACAGCTTGAGAAAGTCCACACGGACGATAATGAGTCGGACATGATGACTAAGGCTTTGCTCAAGGGCAAGTTTGAGTTTTGTAGAAATCTGTCTGGCTTGAAGAAGGTGAATTCCTCTTGAGTCGGAAAGGGGGAGATTTGATGGGGTTTTCCTCTTCAGTTCAGAGAGACGGTGCAGTGGTTGAAATTTCGGAGGGTTTCATCGCGCTGCTCGACTGGTCGTAGGTGGTCTTCGACCGGTCATGGGTGGCGTAGGTTCGAGCCCTGGCATGACTCAAAGTCCAACGAGTTGTTGCTAATTTTCTCCGCGGTCTACGACCAGTCGTGGGTGAGCTACGACCAGTTGTAGGTGAGCTACGACCAGTCATAGGCGGCTAGGACCAGTCCTGAAATTTCTAGGACCAGTCCTAGGTTACGCAGTTTTTGCGCGAAATTATGAATTTGAGTCCTTTCGCAACAGGAATGCGGAAAGGAGTTTCCTAAAACTATAAAAAGGGGTTCCTAGGGTTTTCTAGGGGATCATGTTGTGTGAAGAAAAGCACAAGAGGGTTTCCTAAAAGGGCTTAGGGTGTGTGTGAGAAAGAGAGAGAGAAAGGAGAGAGAGGAAGCTTGTGGAAGGGAGCCATCGTCTCAGCGCTTCTACGTCCTCGTGATCGGTGAGATCTCTCAGTTTTCTTTTTATTCTCTTATTGTTTATCCGCTCCTGCGAGAGTGAAGAAGGTTGTAACGTTCTACTTCATAGTGGATTGTTGATCTGGACGAGGTCCCGTGGTTTTTACCTCTTTGAGGGTTTTCCACGTAAAAATCTCTTGTGTGGTGTGTGATTGTTGCTTTGATTTATTTCATTGCATTATTATCCCATAATTCTGGTTTGTTCGGGCGGCTAGATCCTAAGGTTTTGTGCAAGGCCCCCAACAGTCCGCGCACAATTTGTGTAACCTTCGACTGGTCGAGCTTGTCCCTCAACTAGTCGAAGACCTCAGAAATTTCAAAAACATTGTTGCTGGACTTCGAGTCAAACTTTTTTCAAAACTTTTAAGATTTACGACATCCTTTTTAACAACAGAAGGCAATGACAGAAGTGTAATTTTCATATGGATCATACAAAATATTTTCTTTGAAGGTAAGAACAATCATTTGAACCATACTTGCAAAATATTGGCTCGATAAAATATTCATATGAACTATTGATGGGAATAATGTAAAATTGCTCCCAAAACCACTAAGTTCACATGTTGCACCTCACAGGAGGATTTTAACAGGCTGATTTTTGTATCCTCTCTTTATATTGGTGAGCTGGGGTTGATGAAAGATAAACTACATGGTAGTCCACACACAAATCTATGGTCAATGTCCTCATCACACTATTCCATATGGTCTAGTCCATCTTAATTGTGGATCTGGCTAATATTTTACCTCAAGTCCTGACAGCGACTATTCCACTTGGTGGGTACCACTGTATAGGTGCCACTCTATTCATTAGACAGGCCACACATATGTCATCCTCAAAGTAGGGTGGCATCTTAGGCTCCACTCATATGTCCCATTCACTTGCCTAGTTGAGGCATTTGGGCCAGTTAAATGATCCATTTCTAAATTTCTGCACAATAGATGCTCATGAAAATGAAGTTTGGGTTGGTAGAGAAGGTTGCTCATGAAAATGAAGTTTGGGTTGGTAGAGAAGGTTGCTCCCAATTCAATTCAAATGAGATAGAAGAAAACAACAATGCAAATGCAGTTGTAGTGGCTGGGGCCATTCATCTTATCTAGAAGAGCTGACGCTAATCCTAGTTGCAACACCCGAGCAGAGGCTCGAGCATTGGCCCAAGGGCTATCCTTTTGTGTTGGCCATGAATTCTCCAAAATTATTGTGGAAAGCGATTCCAATATTGTTGTAGACATGGTTAACAAGGGATACTCTAACACATGGATGATGTGGTACTAGAGTGCTCAAGTAGAATTTCTCAAGCATAGAGCTCATGTTTGAGTGAAGCACAAGCCACGGGAGGCAAATGACGCTGCAAACGGTTTGGCCAGATTAGACAGCGGATCCCAGATGGTCAGGCTCTTCTGCGATGTGTTGGAGCTTCCTTAGGTCATTTTAGGGGCCCTCATCCTTGATAGGGTAAGTCTGGGGGCGTTCGTAAGGGATGATGGCCTTCCACTCTATCTCTTTCTTTTGTTTTGCTTTGGGGTATGTGATAGGCAGGCCCTAGTATTTTTGAGGCTAGGGGCTGCTTGAATGTAATCTGTGATGTATATATTTGAATAAAATCTTCCTTAAAAAAAAATGTTCAACAAGTGCTTTCTTTTGTAAGAAACTTTGGTTTTAATCATCACATCCTATATATTGAACAGTGCTAGGCAGATGATTGAGAATTTATCACCTACTAACAAATGTACAATGACTTGTTGTACCATAACATCTTCCTCCCAACACGCCACCTGTGTAGGAAAGTTCAATTGGGTAGAATCCATTACATGAACGAAAATAGATCTTGCGGAATCATATTGACACTTAAATGCCTTGATGGTGAAATGGTAGACACGCAAGACTCAAAATCTCATGCTAAAGAGCATGGAGGTTTAAGTCCTCTTATTTTAATCATTTGTAAGATAAGGTCATCTTACAAGCATTTATCGTGGATCTGGCCTCTTAAAACTATATCCCCCTTCTCAAAAATTAGGCTGATCAGATCACAAGGTGCGGCACACCTATATACTATGTCAGACTGCCATCTGTTGATTGATTACCATGATGTGGTCCACCTGGTGGGATATACTATGTTGGCGAGATACAACACCATAAATTGTGGTACCTTGACTGTGGGTGATAGGTTCTCGGGATGATTTCTTAAATTGTTATATGATGGATGATGGTTTCTGGGAAAGTTCTTTTTTAATCATTGGCCTTTTGAGATTAGAGGTATGCTTAAGGACCGAAGTGGTTAGTGGGGGAGGGACCCTCAGAGGGTGGAATTCTTGACTATTAGAACCGGTGTGAAGATTTTCATGAGCTGGTCATGGATGGAGACTAAAATGCAATCACGTGTGCGTTTGGGAAGTGCATTCCTGTTTCAAACCAGGGCTCTATTTTGAATGACTTAAGGTTGTGATCTTGCTTCTTGAAAATCTCATGTGTAGGTTCCATGCAGTTGGTTTAATTGTATTGCTGACTGCATGAATACCTAAAAATGTTATTCAGTCGTCTGTTTGGATTCTTGTCGAGGAAAGGAAAGGTTACTTCACATATTTGTGATAGATTTTTATTTATTTATTTATTTTTATTTTTTAAAAAAAAATTAATTTTTTTGGGAAGAAATGCATTTTTCCATAGCAGGAATTTTCTTGGAAACTGGGCCATTTATTTTCTCACCACCCCCTTTAGACACAACAATCCCTACACTCATAGGCAAGAGGATTTTCAATGTGTCAATATGTCAGGTGTATGACTTTTCCATTGTCCATCTCAAAGTGCTCCACATTTGCAACACTTGTCAATGCTCCAAATGTGACAATGTGCCACAAGCCACATGTGCCATTGTCCATCTTCAAGCACCCTGCATGTACCATGTGGTAATGTCCCACATGTGAGACCATCCATAATGCATGGGCATTTTCGCACTAGGCTCGAGTGGGGTAGCCTGCGGGATGTGGGGACACACTTGGGATGGGCAGCCCGTGTGAGGCAGGTGGTTCATGTGAGGCGGTACCCATGTGATGTGGGGTCCATGAAGAGGGTTCGACCGAGGTCCTAACCCATGGGATGTGGGGCCTAGGTTATGAGATAAAGGGATTAATTCGTCATACTTTATCAATTTTAGCTTTTAGAGCAAGTGGTTAATTATCCTACATCAAATTGGTATCAGAGCGGTCCTACTAAGGGTGAAGAATGCCCCAATTTTTGCTTTCCCACACAACAGATTCGAAAGTGGGCCCCAACTTTAATGGAAATTGTTATTTAAAAAACCAATAACAGGAGCTTTCCTTTTCCTCGGAGGCAAAATTTCCTTTTATTTCCATCCTTTGAATCCAAACAGCTCCTAGGAGAACTGTGGAGGCAATTGTGAATTTTAAGTTGTGGGGTCCTTTTATTGTAAAGGATGTGGAATATGTGTTTCTATTGGACAGTTAAATCACCTGGAAAGGTCCATTAGAAGTAGCTAACTTTGTTCTCTGTCTTGCACAAATTAATGGGCTCCAATTACAACAAACACCATCAGAGGCAGAAGCAGAGGTTGCATTTATTTCAGAATGCATATTAAGCAACTCCCTAAGTCTGTAGCATTATTAACTGTTATGCTTCTTACAAGTAATCAAATGGCTTGGTTTTATGTGCAATTCTTATAGAGAATGCTAGTGTATTGTATTGTGTATGGTGTATAGTTAGTGGGCTCTTTTAATGTAAGGGCATGTGCACACCTCCCCATTCTCCTGCAATGTACTATATGTTGTATCATAATAAAACACTATGTGTTAGGGCAAGCAAGCCTAACACATCATTTCTCCTTCTTCTTCTCCTCTCTCAATATTCTCATCTCCTCTTCACATTATCCTCATCAAATCTCTTTCTACTTAGTATCAGAGCAAAGATCTAGGCATTCCGCATCCACCAGGTTGAGAGGCGACACGTCACCCTGCTGACGTCAGCAGTCGTACGGTTGACGTCAGCGTTGTACGGACGTATGGACTCCGTTTGAGCTGAAAGTTTAGGAGTTTGATAGATCTTGATTTTAAAAGATTTGTCATGATTTTTTCAGAATTTATTAGACCTCATTTCTTAGTTTTTTGGGCGAAATAGAGAAATTCGAAAATCGGTCTCAGATTTCGTTTTTCTTCGATCTACCTCAAATCGGTAAGCTTTTCTTTGGTTTCTTTGCTCAAGATGAACCAAAATCTTCCTCCCAAGCTATCCATGGTGGATTTTTTACTTAATATCACTATTTGAGAGGTTTTGAACCTCAAACGAACGTGCGGCTGGGCCGTTTTTCACTTGGTCAGGCCCTTTCTGACTGCGTTTCATGATTTTTTGGATGATTGATATTTGTTTGAGGTTTATCTCTTGTTATCTTAAAGGATTGAGTGAGATAGAGTTGTTTGAATCAGTCTTTCTTAGCATAGGGGGTCTCTTGGCATAGGTTTATTTCTCTTGGACTCTACTATGGCTCATGTGACGTGTAAACTCGTGTGGCTTCACAATCTTCTTGAAGAACATGTCTATCCTCCTTCGGATCCTATTCCTCTTCACTGTGACAATCAAGCGGCCATCCATATTGCTCGTAACCCAGTTTTTCACGAGCAAACCAAGCATATTGAGGTTGATTGTCACTTCATTCGGGAGAAAGTCGCTTCTAAGAAAATCGTCACTCCTTTTGTTCGATCTGGGGATCAACTTGCCGATGTTCTTATAAAGTCCTTGAGTCGAGATGCTCTTCATCGTGTTCATGACAAGTTGGGCATGATCAACATCTATGCTTCAACTTGAGGGGGAGTATAGAGAATGCTAGTGTATTGTATTGTGTATGGTGTATGGTTAGCGGGCTCTTTTAATGTAAGTGCATGTGCACACCTCCCCATTCTCCTACAGTTTACTGTATGCTGTATCATAATAAAACACTATGTGTTAGGGCAAGCAAGCCTAACACATCATTTCTCCCAAACTCTTCTCCTTCTTCTCCTCTCTCAATATTCTCATCTCCTCTTCACATTATCCTCATCAAATCTCTTTCTACTATTCTTATATGTTCAAGGAATCCATCTGCCATTGTATTTACTATTTGGTCTGATATCTCTTTGTTTAATGGAAATTTGCCAATGCCAAACAGCTAGGGCAGGAATACCAAGTACGACGGGCCATCGCCAAAATAACCGGTTTCAAGAATTTAGGGGATCCCACAAAATCAGGATTAAGAATTAAGCCTTAATCCCAAATTTGGCAGGCCTTATGCCCTCCACATCAGATTTGAACATGTGGAGAGGCATTAAACTTGCTTAATCACAACCATAGATCATTCTTTTTCCTTTTTTTTCTTTTTTCTGAAACTTTGTATAAGTGTGATTAAGAGGTTAAATGCTGCTTTCTCATGTGGTATTTGACATGGAGATATGGGGCCCACTTGAATTGCCATCAGGGCATGATCTGGTTGTGCACCAGATGATCCCCTACCCAAACAGACCATTTGTTCCATTTATACATGTGTTTAAAACATTAGAATTTATGCCATGCATCTACCCAAAATGTTGCAAGGCCTCTGTTCTGGTGCTCAACATGCATGTGGTGATCTTGTCTCTCCATCTGGTGGACCACACTAATCATCAAGAAATGTGCAGCAAACATCACATGATATCAGAAATTCCGACATTCAGAGGTGAGGTTCCATCCATCTAGAAAAATATTTTCATCTACCAACTGCATTGGACTTTGTAGGATTGATGACTGTCTGAATCACTTTAAATTGTTGCAAGTTTGTGGAGCATTATCTATTTATGTCCCTAGACAAGAAGGGAGACTTTTGGGGTGTTCTCAGAAGAAGAAGAAAAAAAAAAGCATATAGAGTGAGATTTTGTCAAGGTTATCAAGTTGAGTTAGTACTAACAAAAATCACCAGCAGCTTCCTTTAGGAAACAAAAAAAAAAAAGTTGCACATATTGGAGAATTAGGAGCATCTGAATAGTGACCCACCAGACCAACAATCCCAATCACCAAAGATGTGCGACATGTAAGCTAGAGACAGCCAATTATGTTAGCCCACGTGTTTGGCTCCCATTGGCTTATTATATGGTGAAGAATCCAAGATAAATGAACATACATAGGCATTAATAGAGGAGAATCGTCTTGTATGTGATCTTGAGATCCTTCTTTTTCCCTTTGAACATCTCTAGTTTGTTCTTCCCTGTTAGGAAGGAAGAATGGCAGAATCAGTTGTATCTGCCCATCTTCAAGTAGCTTTTGAAAAAGCCCCCCCAATCTTAGAACAGTATGGATTGTTGTGGGCTGTTCGTGAGGAGATGGAAAATCTAAGGAGCATGTTGTCGATAATACAAGCTGTGCTTGAAGATGCTAAGGAGTGTCAAGTAAAGGACAAGGCGCTGCAGAATTGGCTGGGAAGGCTTAAAGACGCGGTTTATGATGCAGATGACATATTGGATGAATTGACGATGGAAGCTCTACGCTGAAAAGTTGAGATTCAGGGGCACATTATGAGCAAGGTATGCGACTTCGTTCCACTATCCAACTCACTCATGTTCCGTTTAAATATGGGGTGTAAGATAAAGGATATTGGACGGAGATTAGATGTGATTGCTGGAGAGAGGTCCAAATTCCATTTGGGAGAAGGAGAACGGGTGTTGGAAATTAGAGGCTGAGAACAAAACGACTCGTCTTTAATTGATTACTGATTAATCAATTAAAGGGTGTTGGAAAAAGTAATGGATTACTGATTAATCGAGTCAAAGCTGGCTTATTTGCTTGAAGGTATGCGACATCTCACCTCTTTTCAAAAGCTTGACATCCATGGCTGCAAGAAGTTGCAATCTTTGCCAGAACAGCTAAAACATGCCACAACACTGCAAAATCTACAAATCAGTAATTGCCCTTGTCTAATAGCTCTGCCGGAGTGGATAGGAAGTCTGTCCTCACTCCGATATCTGGATAATAGCCGTTGTCCTAATTTGGAGTCTCTGCCATCTGGATTGCAACACCTAACAACTCTTGAGCATCTATGTATTCTACAGTGTACCCATTTAGAGAAATGGTGCCAAAAGGAGAAGGGGAGGATTGGCACAAGATAGCACACATACCAAATATCGAGATTGGATGGAAGTTCTGGAGCAGAGGCAAAGGCCATGGGTGTTTCTCAGAGTTGAAGACAAGATGCATCAACGTTCTCCATCCTGCCTCTTGGTCCCATTGTAAGTTTGAATTTCCCTCTACCTTCTGTCAAAGTCAAATTGTATATCATAACACAACCACTTTAAATACATATTCCTTGATAACTTGTTCTTTGTAAAATAATTATCATTTTGATTAAATGCATTTCAGGAGTGGGATGGAGATATATGAGTATCAAACACCATATGTGATTCAGGTGGGCCACACAATGGGAAATAGTTTGGAGGGTGAGCTTTGCCCTGCACACTGTTTCCAAGTGGTCCCCCTAAACCACGAATGTAGCTGATTTTCAGGCCTTGGTCTAAGATGGGCGATGCACCAGATGGTGAGGGTGGATTTCACATTAGCACCATAGTAGGGCCCACCTGAGTGTGAAACCCCTTTTTGCAAAGTGACATGGAATAACTCACATTTATTAACATTAAATACTTTCTAATTTAACATTAATTACTTACTAATTTCTAAGCTAGTTGAACGTCCAACTAGTTTGTGAGCATTACCCACACACACACATATGGGGAAAGCGAGAGAGAGATAGAGAGAGAGAGAGAGAGAGTTTAGTCAAGGCATTGTCTGGTAATGTCATAATTCATAAGGAACTCTGCAGTAAAAATGTCTAACTTAATTGTCACTTATTTTTTGCAGACTTCATATCGTTTCAATTAAATGTGCTTCAGGAGTGCAATGGAGATATGGACATGTATCAAATACCATAGACAATTCAGGAGCTCATTGTATTCTAAGGTTAATGCTACCTTGAATGCTTGCATGGTTGAAGTTGTTGGAGATTTGCACTGCGGAATCACACAGATCTAGATCTAGAATAGCAATCCAATAACGTCAAGCAATCACAAGAGAATACAAAGTTTTAATGTGGAAAACCCTTACGGGAAAAAACCACGGCACAAAGCGACAGAAATCCACTATGAAACAGAAATTACAAGAGAGAAGACTTACCCGATTCGAACAACCTCGAATCTCACCTATGCTACACCCTTTGATAACCTTAGAAAGCTTGACCGGTCGAGCCATCCCCTCGACTGGTCGAGAATCCTGGACGCCCATGTGCTTGCTAGACTTTGAGTCGAGCAGTGCTCGATCGGTCGAGCCAGACTCTCAACCGGTCGAGCAGCGCCAGATTAAAGGCATCTGACAACAATCTGCATTATGCCTTTAATCTTCAACCGTGTATATTGCTGCCCTCTTCTCTTATCTTTGCATCATATCATAGCTTCAATCAACGCTTCTCGTGCGCACTCCGTCCTTCTTTTACGCCATTGCCAAGCCCGGAGAAGTTGCACAAAACTTAAACTTCTCTGTAGGAATGACCTTGGTGAGCATGTTTGCTGGATTCATGCTGGTATGAATCTTCTCCAGTGTTACGCCTCCTTCCTCAAGCACCTGTCGAATAAACTGGTGACGAACATCAATGTGTTTAGTACGTGAGTGATAAACAAATTTTTAGCCAAATTAATAGCGCTCTCGCTATGACGGTTAACCGGCATGGCCTGCTGTTGAAGTCCCAACTGATTTATCATGCCTCTGAGCCAAACACCTTCTTTAAATGCTTCTGTCACTGGCATATATTCTTCTTCGGTCGTGGAAAGAGCTACCACAGACTGAAGCTTCGACATCCAACTGATTACTCCACCCACTAGTACAAACGAGTATCCTGAAGTAGACTTCCTAGAATCTATACTACTTGCGTAGTCAGAATCCACATGACCTACCAACTTTATCCCTGTCTTTTCAAAAGTTAAGACGTAGTCTTTCATACCTCGAATGTATCGAAGTAGCCATTTCACCGCTTCCCAATGTTGCTTACCCGGGTTTGACATGTATCTGCTCAAAATATCGACTGCCTGTGAAATATCTGGTCTGGTACAGACCATGGCATACATTAAATTGCCAACCGCATTCGAATAAGGCACATGAGACATAACCTGTTTTTCCTCATTTGATTTAGGACATTGTTCTGAGGAAAGGTAAAAGTAAGCCGCGTGGGGTGTAAACACATGGATTTGGAGAATGTTTTTCTATATTTCAGACAACCCTAAAGGGTTGAATATATAAAGTTTTACAACTACTATACAAGGAAAGATGATAAATACAAAATAACAAAATCTTTTATACAAGGAATGTGGGCTGTTTAACATCCCCCCTCAAACTAATGCTTGTCATCGACAAGTAATAGTTTGCTAACTAGAAATGAGTGGCGTGCAAATGTGAGGGACTTCGTGAGAATGTCGGCAAGCTGATCATGGGATGCGACATGTGGTAGCGATATGATCCGAGACCTCGCGGATGAAGTGACAGTCAACTTCAATATGCTTTGTCCGGTCATGAAAAACTGGATTTGAGGCAATCTGAATGGCACTTAGATTATCTACATGGAGTGGAGTAGGATCTTGCAGATGAACGCCCAAGTCAGAAAGAAGTCCAAGTAACCAAATAATCTCACTACAAGCTGCTGACATTGTTCTATACTCAGCTTCTGTGCTTGATTTGGAAATAGTGGCCTGCTTTTTACATTTCTAAGAGATGAGAGAAGTGCCGAGAAAAACACAGTAGCCAGTGGTAGACCTACGTGTGAGAGTACAACCGGCCCAGTCAGCATCTGAATAAGCACGAAGGTCCAGATGAGCCGTGGAGGAAAAGAACAGAGATTGATCCAGAGTTTCACGTAGATACCGTAAGATGCGCAATACTGCAGTCATATGAAGGATTCAAGGAGCAGAAACAAATTGGCTGACAACTTGGACCGTGTAGGCAATCTCAGGACGAGTCATTGTTAAGTAAACCAAACTCCCAAGCAAACAATGGTTTAAGGTGGGATCCACAAGGAGTGTAACATCGTCACGGCCATATTGAACGTTAAGTTCCAAGGGAGTCTGAACTGTCTTCTGATCTATTAAGGAGGCCAAGGCAAGAAGCTCCTTGGTATATTTATGTTGGTTGACCAGGATTCCATGTATAGAACGCGAAAATTCAAGTTGAAGAAAGTATATCCGATTACCTAGGTCCTTTATCTTGAAGGAAGACTGTATAACTTCCTTTAAAGCCGAGATGCCAGTATCATCGCTACCAGTCAGAAGTAGGTCATCAACATATACAAGAACAATGACGATTCCATGCTCAGAGGTGCGCAAGAATAATGATGGATCATGACCACTTTGAGTAAAGCCAACTCCTGTAACAACATCATGAAAACGTTGGAACCATGTCCGAGGGGCTTGTTTGAGACCATATAGGGCTTTCTTTAGGCGACAGACTTTATTGGCAGGGATTAAAGATCCAGGAGGAGGTTTCAAATAGACTGTTTCTTAGATGTCTCCATGAAGAAAAACATTTTTCACGTCCATCTGAGTGAGGGGCCAAGAGCGAACTGATGATACTGTCAGAAGAGTAAGAACAGTTTTTATCTTGGCCACAGGAGCGAATGTCTCATCATAATCAATTCCGTGTTCCTGTTTGTATCCCTGAGCAACAAGCCGAGCTTTGTATCGATCTAATGAGCCGTCAGACTTGAGCTTCAAAGAATAAATCCATTTACTGCCAATTAATTGGTGGTCAGGAAGTCAAGTAACAATGTCCCATGTATGGTTATCATCCAATGTTACAAGTTCTTCTGCCATAGCCTTCTTCCAACAATCATGACTAGCTGCCTGATGATATGAAGTAGGAATAGATACAGTATCCAGGGTAGTATTCATGGCAGACATAGAGTATATCAAGCGATCAAGCTGTCGATGTTCACGAGTGGAACGACGTACCAAGATAGGATCTGGATCGGTTATAGGTACAGTATGGAGAGTAGTAGGTGATGGATCTGTACATGGTCGTTATGAATAAACCTGCAATGGACAAGAAGGTGGACTCGATGCAATCGGAATGTCAGGAAAAATAGTAAGACCAGGAGAGTCTGGTGTGGGCGAAGGAGGACCGGATGAATGGAAGGTAATATGCTCAAGAAAAATATGTCTTGATACTCGTACACGACGAGAGACTGGGTCATAGCAACGAAAACCCTTCTGAGTTTCTCCAAATCCTAAATACATACATTTTACTGATTTTGGAGAAAGTTTGTTACGTTCACGTGATGCCAGATGAACATAACATACACAACCAAAAACATAAAATGTGGAATATGTAGGAAGAGAATCAGTGAGAACAAAGTAGGGAGATTTACTATTCAGAACTGTGGTTGGCAACCGATTAATTAAGTAGACTGAATGCATCATATCTTCCGTCCAGAAGGAACGAGGAACACTCATAGCTGTCATTAAGGTATTAGCAGTTTCAACAATATGAAGATTTTTGCGTTCAGCCACCCCATTCTGTTGTGGAGTATTAGAACAGGTGGTCTGATGAGTAATCCTATGACCTTGAAGATATGTACGAAAATTGGTGGAGAGATACTCTCCCCTTGAGTCAGAGCGGAGAGTTTGGATTTTTACTTGAAATTGTGTGTCCACCATAAAATGAAATATTTTGAATTTTTCAAACACTTGTGACTTAGAGTGTAGAAAGTAAATCCAGGTGTAACGGGTGAAATCATCAATGAATATAACATAATATCGTAGTCCAAAGAGAGACATAATTGGGGAAGGGCCCCAAACATCCGTATGCGCCAGTTCAAACATAGAGGATAATTTTGTAGTACTTAGAGGAAAGGGAATACACTTACTTTTTGAAAGGCAACAAGAAGAACAAGAATAATCCAAACCACTTTTATTAAGAGAAATATTCTCTAACATGCCAGAAGAAAAGAGCTGAATCAAACAATCAGAATGTGGATGACCCAGGCAAAAGTGCCAAAGTTTTCACATTTTATTTGCTAGACAAATATCCGAGGAAGAGGGAGAGAAGAAACAACGAGCTAGAGTTACTGATGAGTGAAAGTCCAACACGTACAAACATCCATGCCACCTACCCTTCCCAAGTACCTTCCCTGTTGTCAGATCCTGTACAAAACAACAATTTGGGAGAAATATGACTAGGCAATTATTGAATGTAAGTTGACCAACTGAAATTAAATTTGAGGAGAGTTTAGGGACATGAAAAACATCATTAAGGGTAAACTGGCGACGGTCAGAAGGAGAGAAAGTTAAGGAACCAGTAGACTGAATTGGTAGTTTAGTTCCATCTGCAGTAGAAATAGCCTGATTGCCAGTTTAGGGATGAATATTGCGAAGATGGGTTACATCACCAGTCATATGATTTGAAGCACCAGAATCGAAGAACCATGGTGAAGATGCGGTTATACCTGACATACCGGCCGCAGAAAGGGCCTGCACGATCTGCTGGAGCATCGCAGGAGTTAAAGGTGAGGAAAGACCTTCAACAGAACCAGTGGATGCAGTATTACTAACAGAAGGTTCGGAAGAAGTAGGCACAAAAGTAGCAGAAAGAGCACGACCACGGATATGACCTCGACCACCACGTCCATGGCCGAATGAGGATGCATAGGCACGTGAACGACAGTCCTTAAGACCATGACCATTCCTTCGACAATACGTGCACTAATCTTTGCACTGAGTGACGACATGTCCCACTTTGTTACAGCTGCGACAAGTTAAAGGAGTGGAACCACGATTTGGTGCAGAGGTAGATACAGTAAGTGTCAGGTCAGATGGTCCCTGAGATGTCCCCTGTGAGAGGACTTGCAGTCGTTGTTCTTCGGCTAATAAATCATTAATAACCGAGTTCATTGAAGGAGTTGGGCTACAGTTCAGGAGAGCAGCCTTGCAATGCTCAAATTCCGAACGCAGTTTCATAAGAAACTGTCTAACTTGCGCACTCTCGCGCATTGTGTGGAATATTTTAAAGTCATTTGGGAAGTCAGGATCCATCATAGCTATCTCTGTCCAAATTGTAACCATTGTAGAGTAGAAAGATTGAATACTTTTGTCACCCTGAGTAAGGTGAACCTGATCTTGTTCCAAGCGGTATAACCTAGTCGCATTACTCTATTGATATATTGTCTGGAGATGCTCCCACATAGCCTTAGCAGTGCGATGTGGCGTGAGGCCAATAGTTATTGATCGATCAACGAAATCAAGAATCCAGGTAATAATCCATCCATTTTTCATTTCCCAATCAGCCATTTTGTCGACATCGGTGGAAGCGGGAACAGGAACAGATCCATCAATCAGTCCCCACAAACCACGACCCTTGAGAAAACTTTGAAAGTGGATGGCCCATAGATTATAGTTGGTGCCATCGAAACTACATCGGGGGGCCTCTGTACGAGAGTCTTTATCCATAGATAGGGAAAGATATAAACTACACTAAGGAAGAAGGTACCTTGCAGTAGGAGATCAGAACAGCAACCAGCAAAAGAACAAAGGGGAGCAGATGTAGCAAAAGAGCAACAGGGACGTGCATCAGCAGATCGGATGTAGCAGTAGATCGATTGTAGATGCTGTAGAGTAGGACGTGTAGCAAAGATCGGATGCAGCAAAGATCGGAAGCAGAGACGCAGCAGAGATGCAACAGAGATCGGAAGCAGGGAGCGTGCGTGCGCAGGTGCGGACGCAGGGATGTGCCAGGTGCGGACGCAGGGATGTGCGCAGGTGCGTGCACAGGGTCGTGCGTAGGGGACGCGTAGCAGGGGCATGCGAACAGGCCTGGGGAAGATCGGACGAGCGTGGGGAGTGCCGGATCTGACAGGGGAGGAGCCGGATCAGACAGGGGAGGGCCGGTGATGAAAAGATGCCGGATTAGGATCGGTATTGCTCTGATACCATGTAAACACATGGATTTAGAGAATATTTTTCTGTATTTCAGACAACCCTAATGGATTGAATATATAGAGTTTTACAACTACTATACAAGGAAAGATGATAAATACAAAATTATAAAATCTTCTATACAAGGAATGTGGGCTGTCTAACATGGGGAACGCTCACCGGCTTTGCTTGGTCCATCTCATACGTGATCAACACCTTTTCAAGGTAATCTGCCTGTGATAACCAAAGCCTGCTCTTCTTCTTGTCTCTATGAATATCTATGCCGAGAACCCTCTTTGCAGCCCCCAGATCTTTCATCTCGAATGTCCCTGATAACTGAGTCTTCAGTACGTTGATTTCAGACATATCATTACAAGCAATCAACATATCATCAACATACAGTATTAGAATGATGAATTTTTCATCACTCAGTGTCTTGTAATAGACACAGCGATCGTATTCACTCCGAGTAAATTTCTGACTTACCATGAAAGAATCAAATTTTTTATACCACTGCCTAGGCGACTGTTTCAGGCCGTACAATGACCTCATTAACCTGCAAATCTTTTTCTCTGCTCCTTTAACTTCGTAGCCCTTTGGTTGCTTCATGTAGATCTGCTCTTCCAATTCCACATGCAGGAATGCAGTCTTTACATCCATCTGTTCCAACTTGAGATCGTATTGGGCAACCAGCGCCAACACGAATCTGATAAACACCTGCTTAACTACCGGCGCAAATATCTCTGTGAAATCGATTCCTTCTCTCTGAGCATAACCCTTCACCAACCTTGCTTTGTATCTATCATGTTTCCTTTTGAATAACCACTTGCATCCGATCGCTTTTTGACCCACTGGAAGCTCCACTAGCTCCCATGTGTGATTTTCGTGCAACGAGTCCATCTCATCATCCATAGCCGCCTTTTACTTTTCTGCCTCAGGCTCATCAAGAGCCTCCTGAAAAGTAGACGGGTCCCCCTCATCTGTAATGAGGGCATATACAATATTAGAGTCGTCCCTGTATCTTGACGGTAATCTACGATCACGCGGTAGATTCCTTCTCACGGGTGGCTGCTCCACCTAATCCTGTACCTTTGTCTTCGCATCTGTTTCTACCTGAGTATCATCTATGTCAATTTGGATGTCTACGATCACCATTTATGGTTCCTCTTACTCCTCTTGATCATTCTTGCGAAATAGGGAGCTTTCATCAAATCTGACGTCACGACTGGTGATGACCTTGCGTGTGACCTTGTCAAATGACCTGTAACCTTTCACACCAATGCTATAGCCAATAAAGATATACTTTTTGGCTTTATGGTTTAGCTTATCTCTCTCAACTAACGGTACATGAGAGCAAGCTTCACAACCAAATATGTGTAGATCTGAGTAGTCGATTTTCTGACTACTACATACTTCCTCTAGGATTTTACATTCAATTGTCGTTGAAGGAGATCGGTTCACCAAATAACAAGTCATGTTAACAACCTATATCCATAGGTCCTTGCCCAACGCAGCATTACTTAACATGTATCTGGCCTTCTTCGAGAGATTCCGATTTATTCGCTCAGCCACACCATTTTGCTCGGGCTTGTGGCGCACTGTGTTGTGCCTGATGATCCCTTCGTCCTTACAATACTCATTAAACTTAGTGGAAGTAAATTCTCCACCATTGTCAGTCTTTAAAACCTTTATTTTTCGCCCTGACTATTTTTCCACCATTGCCTTCCATTGTTTGAATATGGTGAAGACTTCGGATTTACGTTTCATGAAGTAAACCCAAACTTTCCTAGAGTAGTCGTCAATGAATGAAAAAAACTATGACGACCCCTCAATGGAAACTTCTAGCGATGGCCCCCATACGACAGAGTGCACATAATCAAACAGTCCCTTACAAACATGTTTTCCAGATTTTAAAGACAATTTAGATTGTTTGTCATATATATAATGCGCGCATATATCTAAATAAGAATTTTTAAAAGCTAGAATCAAACATCGATCAGAAAGTACCTTCATGCCCCGCTCGCTCATGTGGCCCAGACGAGCATGCCACATATGTAGAGACATGGAGTCTGCAATAGCTACTACCGCTCCACCTACTGAAGTGCTCCCAATCAACCTGTAAAGGTTTCTATGTCTCTTCGCTCTCATAACCATGAGTGTCTCTTTTGAAACTTTAAGGACACCATTAATACCGGTGAACTTGCACCCTATAGCCTTGAGTGCACCGAGAGAAATTAGACTTTTCTTCATATCAGGAACGTACCTGACGTCAGTCAAGGTACGCTCCATCTTATCAAACATCTTGATGCTCACCGTGCCAATAGCCACAACATTACAGGCATTGTCACTGCCCATAAAAACCTGTCCACCATCACATTCCTTGTAACTGGTAAACCAACTCCGATGAGGAATCATGTGATAAGATGCTTCTGTGTCAAGTATTCACTCGTCTTTATGATTATCGTGTAAGTGACCAATCATGGAAACAGACAGAACATTACCACTACTTGATTCTTCATCAGATGTGACCACATTGGCATCCTTGGAAGAAGCCGCTGAATTTTCTTTCTTCGTTTTAAGATTTCTACAATCCTTCTTCATGTGTCCAAACAACCCAAAATTCCAACACTTTAATTTTCTTTTGCCCTTGCCCTTGGATTTGGATCTAGGTCTAGAAGACCCTGTACCTCGCTCAGAATCTCTGCCCCTCGTAATCAGTGATTCGGAAGATGCCCCCATGTCGCTGTTTAGCTTTCTCATAGCCTTCCCTTGAAGGGTTGAGATAATGGTGTCAACACTTAGGGTTTTATTTGCAGTGCACATCGTGTCCCTGAAAGACTCATATGATGCAGGAAGAGAATTCAACAATACACATGCCTGTTCTTCATCTTTGACCACTTTCTCCATATCAAACAATTTGCACATCAATTTATTAAAGTTGCTGATATGGGCTTCTAGAACTCCACCCTCTGTCATCTTGAAGGTATAACACTGTAGGTTCAAGTGTAGGCAATTTCAAAGGACTTCTTTTCATAGATGTTTTCTGTAAGACCCGTATCTTGGTCCGTACCTTTCCGTACACTTCCGCGGTCTTACCGGTCGAATTCCGGCAACTTTCGACCCTTAAACAATATCGACGCGCGACCTGGATTCATGTACCGACAACCCGAGTCGACTCAACCCGAGACCAATACCATAGCGACCGCACCGTCGCCGCGGTTCCGATACCGCGACTCGCGCGCCAAGGCGATACCCTGGTCAAGAGATATGGGCCAACGTTCGGTGCGAGAAAACGCCGCGCGTTGCGAAAACCAAGGGAATCTCAACGATGTGTCACATCAATCACATCAATCCCATCAATCAATCACCCATCAACCCATCACATGTCAAGTACACATCACTTCCATCCCTTTTCCCAAGCAACCACAAAAGTCTCCCAAACCCATACCTCTCTTACACAAAAGCCAACAAAGTCTTCTCAACCCATACCTTTCTTACACAAAAAGGCACAAAAGTCTTCCTAACCCATACTTTTCTTACACAACCATCACTCACCCATCCATCCATCACTCTCTCTCCCTCCCTTTACATCACTCTCTCTCTTTCTCTCTTTCTCATTTCAAAGAAAAAGCTCCAAGCAAACATCCCACGTATGGAATTTTGCAAAAATCCCTAAGCTTCAAGTGGCCCACCTTCCTACCCCAAAATTTCTCATCTCAACCCTCCATTCTTCATCTTAGCCATTGAAGTTGAAGACAAGGTGCCAAGGAACCCCTAGGAGCGAGAAGATCGGACGGTGGGTGCTTCTATAGGGTAGATTTTTCTTGATTTTTATGGTGGACCAAGTGAGGCCCACCGATCCATGGTGTGGATCTCACTTGGGACCCTTAAATGTGGCCGATGGACCACTTGGATCATCATGATCGTTCCATGATGGGGCCATTCTCTATGGACCCCATCATGATGGTTATTTCGTTGCAAAAAGGTCATCTAGACCGTCCATAACGGTGGAGAATGGATCTCCACCGTTGATTTATAATTTTGATGGTCCCATGATCAAAGGGATCCATTTATTGTATGTTTTATTGCAAGGGAGGGCCCACAATGACGGGGTCCCTCCATCACAAGCCGTGTCCCACTCTCCATGTCTCTCTCTCTCTCTTTTATTTCTTGTATTTTATTTTATTTTTTTTAAGGTTGTGTGGCCCACTTGAATGGACCCCACCTCGAGGTATTCATTTTATCCTAGAGTCCTTCAAGTGGGGCCCACCTTGCAGGTTGTACCCCCTTCATCCGTAAGTGGTGGCCCACTTCATAAAGCCCACCACGATTCATATTAAAGAGACCCACCGTCCAGCGTCTGGGACGCTGGACGTCTCTGTATACAAAAAAAAAAAAAAAAAGGAAAAAAAAAAGAAAGAAAGGAAAAGGTGAAGCTATTGGGTGTTTTTCCTGCATAGGCCCCACCCTGATGTTTATGTCCTATCCAAGCCATCCATCCTCTTACCCACGGTATTTTAACCGTTGGGTAGAAGTTTGGAGCTGATCCAATCACCTGGTGGGCCATAGCGCCTAATATTGCGCCATTACCATTCAAACATCCTTTTCTTAATTTATTTCACATCCAAGCATCAAAAAAATTCAAACTCTAGACTCATTTGGACGGCGTCGAGCCACTGATCGCCATAGCCGGGTCGGATTTTAGCGCAGCGGGCCCCATGCGTCAAAAACCCCAAAATTTTGGAATTTACCCTTTTTCAAAAAAATCCATGACAGAGGCAAGCCTCTGCCTCTGTGGGTGTCAGCGCCTGCACGGCCTGCGTGCAGCGCATGCAGGGGCATGGGCGGACGAACGTGGGGGGCCCACGGCCGTACATGTGGGCCCCACCAAAGATGTTTATTTGTCATTCCATCTGTCCATGAGGTGGGTCCCAAGCTCAGGTGGGCCCCCTCCAAATTTCGGGCCGAACAAAAACTCAGGTGGCCCACACCATAAGAAACAGTGTGAATTGAATTTTTACCGTTGAAACCTGTTGCTGGGCCACAGAAGTGTTGGATCAGGCTGAAATTTATGTCATCCCTTCATCCAGGTCCGAGTGACCTTATGAATGGGTTGGATGGCAAATAGATATTACTGTGTGGGCCCCACATGGGACCCACATTCTTTTTTTTTAAAAAAAAAAAAAAAAAAAACAACAAAGTCCACCGTCCAGAGGACGGTGGCACCCACCGTTTTGTATCTGCCCATCCACCGTCCAGCAGACGGTGGGGCCCCTTGGAGAGTATGTCTGGTCCCTCACCAGCAACAGTGGGACCCACCATGATGCACGTGATGCATCCGGATCGTCCATCCCCTTGGTGGGATCATTTTATAACATGGTGCCACTGATTGGGTGGGCCATTCACATATGGGTTAGCCCCTTTTGGGTTGCAATAGGCCTATGGGCTAGGTCCATTGTATCATAAAAGGCCTATGGGCTAGTCCCATTTAAATTAGAAAATGCTTATGGGCTAGGCCCATTTGATTCATGTAAGGCCCAAGGACTTGGGCCCACTTGATATGTAAAGCCTATGGGCTTAACTTGATATTCAAGGCCTATGGTTTTAGGCCCAATGGATATGATCTAAGGCCAGGTGACTAGGCCATTTGATGTACTTCTAGGCCCATAAAATTGACCTATTTGTTATATTGTAAGACCCATGGGACTACACCCATTTGATTAAGAAAGGGTCCATGGGATTATGCCCACTTGGATATGCATGCAAGCTCATGGACTAGGCCCATTAGAATTGTTTAAAGCCTAGGAATTTAGGCCCATTCGACTCATATAAGGCCTCTGGGTTGAGGCCTAGTTGATATACATTTGGGGGCCCAATTGTGTGGCCCATTTGATACATATTAGACTCATGTGACTAGGTCCAACTGATGTAATCCAAGGCCCACGGGTTTTGACCCATTGCAATGCACTTAAGACCCATTGGTGTGGCCCATTTATATGGCCCATCTGATGAATAAAAGGCCCATAAGATATGGCACATCTGACGAATAAAGGGCCCATGAGATGTGGCCCATTTGATATATATGTAAGGCCCAATGGGAGGAACCTAAGGTCCATTGCAATATGTAAACCCAATACCGATTATGTAACGGTGTTTAAGAAGATTGTACCTGGAATGCAATGATGGTTTGACGTCCACATTGCGAGTGTAATGTTGGTTGGATGTCCACATTACGACTCTCCTTAGGGCCCATTACTAGCCGTACTTGCCTTGTATAGGCCGTCCAGGCCCATCTGCATCGTAAGATAATTCATTTCGTTATAACATGTTTAGTATAGTTTCATGACCCATGATCATACGCATCATATGTATGCTTGATATGAGGATTGACTGATCATAGCATTTGCCTTCGGGCAGGTTGTTTATGGGCTTCCGGTTAGGCGGTGTTGCCCTACATGAGCGCACGGTATGCGCAGGATTGGTTGCATGACTGGATAGCGTGATTCATGCATTCTGCATTTGTGTGACATGGTTATTATACGCCCTAGCGACATCAGGGCCGTAGCCTCCACAGATGCATCGTGGTTGGCAGGATTGGATACCGAAAATCTTGATCTACATGGGGTACTATAGATATCCCTGGGTGAAAGTCCCTAAACCCTTATGGTACCAAGAGGTTGCTCCAACGTCTAGACCGAGTGGGTAGATGAGTACTGAGTGCCGAATACCAGTTGGTTGTGCTCTCCACTGTGTCGTGGTCGGTTGGAAGGGGGTACGGCCTTACCCGCCCGAGTGTAGGGGGCAATGCTAGGCTGAGTCTGACCAGCTCGAGGAATGGGTCCGTTATCGACGAGTCGCGTCCGATATTGGCAGACGGATAACGAGGTCTCTTCCACTTACCTTATTGTGCGCGATGTGGCGGCAATCTGGTTTAGAGTGTACTAGACCCCGGTGATATTCCATACTTTGAGCTGTACTGATATGTGGACATTGATGAGGATCTGTATGATTGAGTTGCATTGCACATTGCATGGCCTTGGGGTGGCCAATACCATTCAGGTCTTGCATCGCATAAGCCTTGGTACGGCTCATGATATTATAGTTCCATCTGCATATTCCGCATTACTCTGATATTGCATGATCATATTCTACCTTGTACACACACTTTCACCACCCTCTAAGCTTTCTGTAAGCTTATGCACGACCGTTGCGTGCAGGTGACGTTGGACTGCAGCAGCGTTGAGGCAGGAGCGCGTTGCTGATCATTTTGGAGTTTTCTGTTATTTACCATTGTATTTCCCTTTATGCTCATTGTACTTGTAAAGTTTTTGATCATAGTGGAAATGTGATGGAGTTCTTGGTTGTTGTTTGTGGGTTATGCCTTTGGTTATGCTTATTACGAAACAAACTGGTATTTAAAATCCTCCTCGTAGCATCCCAGGATCGGAACCTGGCGAATGGGAGCTAGGAGCCGAGAATGGGGTTCTACGGAGGCTGTCGGCGCCGGATTCGGCGATCAGGAATTTTGTGAGCCCGGTTTCTGAGTTTGGGGCGTGACATTTTCTAACTTCGCCCACAAACTAGCCGCAATTTTTTTTGCCTCAAAACAATATCGAGAACCTTATCCGTGAGACATAAACGGATAGAGGCTAAAGCATTACAATCAAGGTTTTCCTATTCATCATCTTTCATGGTAGATTTTCGCTCCTCAAGAGCCTTAATCTCGCCTTGCTTGGTTAACAGGCTAATCATCTTAACCTTTCATAACTCAAAATTATTTTTGCCTGAGTACTTCTCAATATCAAACTTACTGTTTTCCATTATTACTAATCCTGCAGATTCAGGTATGTGCTCCAACAATTTCTCTGATACCACTTGTTGGGGATTTGCACTGTGGAATCGTACAGATCTAGATCTAGGATAACAATCTAATAATGTCAAGCAATCACAAGAGAACACAAAGTTTTAACGTGGAAAACCCTTACGGGAAAAAACCGCAGCACAAAGCGACAGAATTTCATTATGAAAAAAAATTACAAGAAAGAGGACTTACCCGATTCAAACAACCTCGAATCTCACCCTTGCTACACCCTTTGATAACATTTGAAAGCTTTAGAATACCTTAGAATAGCCCTAGGGACCCCTATTTATAGTTTAAGAAGCTCCACTTACGCACCTAGTCCGGAAAAGTCCGGAAACCTCCTCAAATTTAAGCAGTCCGCGCAGAATCTACATAACCTCGACTAGTTGAAAGAGGGCCTTGACTGGTCGAGCCATCCCTTTGACTGGTTGAGAATCCCGAATTCTCAAAACATATGCTCGCTAGACTTTGAGTCGAGTGGCTCACTTGACCGGTCGAGCCAGACTCTCGACCGGTCGAGCAGTGCCAGATTAAAGGCATCTGACAACAGAAGTTACATGGTGGATAATCGATTCAAATCTAAGGTAATTGGCTTTAAGATTATTCATTGTTTGAGTGAAATTTAAGTCACCAATGCCTAATTTTATTTTTTTTCTTCTTTTTTTTTTTTTTTAAAGTCGTGCAGGTTATATTGTTTTTTTGACTACCACGTTGGCCAATCATAGTTTTACAGCTAGAAGTTGTATTTTTCTGTAATGGCCGTTACGGCCGTTTCGACCCCGTAACACGTAACGGTTATGACCATTACCGTTACGAAATGGCCGTTACGGCCGCATCGTAATGGATACGGGACACCTTGATTTTAGGGCCTGTTTGGATTGATAGAATTCAAAAAGTAGATTTGAGAAGGAAAATGTCACATCTAAGGAAAACAATGGATAAGAAAACTTATGGAAAAGATTTTTTTTTTTTTTTTTTTTTTTTAAGTCATGTCTTTTAGTTTCTATGATTTTCAAGCAAATATAGAATGGTCAATGGTCCAAAAGTCATATTTGTCTCTCAAAAAGTTTGAAAATGTGGATTATCAAAGTTTTTGAAAGAAAAGGAAGATGCTCTTTTTTAAGGAAAGTTATGTAAAGGAAACTAATTTTCGCATGTTACTTTAT
This sequence comes from Magnolia kwangsiensis, assembly GCA_037074715.1. Lineage (NCBI taxonomy): Eukaryota > Viridiplantae > Streptophyta > Magnoliopsida > Magnoliales > Magnoliaceae > Magnolia > Magnolia kwangsiensis. The sequence goes on along the minus strand of CM073586.1, from coordinate 80,026,397 downwards.
TGTTCCAACTGGTAGGAAACATCACATCAGCAGAAAACTTTCATTTCCACCACTACTTTTTGGATTCGATCAATCTAAACAGGCAAGCAGATCATCCTTTTATGGACATTGTCTTGTTCGAGTAATTAGATCAGCCAAAATCCCATGCTCAATAATTACATGGAAAGATGCTATTACCAATAATACACTTACCATGATTATACATACCTTATAATGAAGGAAATTCCGAGGAAATATGGGTCCCATTTATGCAAATTGAAAATTGAATGAGCCAGACTAAGCATTGTGAACTACATCTTTTTTGTAGATGCATTGCATGGCTTCTAAATTGCTTTCTATGGTTAACTGATTTTTTGGCAAACAGAACATTTAAACACCATTTCATGGAGGAACATGAGTGGGACTCATATAAATGAGATGGAGAAGGGGCCTAGCAACAGACATGCCAGCATGGTATACTTGTGGGAGATCAAGCAAGGCGACTGGTGATTGAACAGAAAATCAGGCCGGTCTTCTTATAAGGTGGGCAACAAGCATACGGTCAATAGTTATTTTCTTTGCAAACTTTCCTTTTTTCTATTAATAGTGTGGTGCAACCAATGTGTGGACCACACTGACTTTTGGATGCTCATATACGCAGTGGAACGTCATGATTACATAATTTAAGGTTTGCTAACGGGGCTCTCTCCCCTTCATATACACAATTAGTTTATAATAGATTGGAAAGAAAGACGGTACACACCACAAGTTGTGTTACCTTGCCTGTAAGAGATCGATTCTCAGGATGATTTTTTAATACTGACAGTTCTTTTGGTAATACCAGGCTGTTTGAGTTTATAGGAATACTTACGGAAGAGAATGCATCAAATTTTCCTTTCTAGGCTCGTTGGGTAGGGATCCTCAAACAGAGCGGAGTTCTTGGCCATTACATCCGGAGTGGAGATTTTTCAAGAAATGGTAGTGGACAGAAACTCTATAATGCTATCACTTGTGCCTCTAAGTAGTGCATTTCCGCTTTGAAGCTGAGATCTGTTTAAAATGAATTAAGTTTGTGTTCTTGTTTCTTCAAAATCTCATGTGTAGATTGCAGTTCTTTTCATTGTATTTCTGACACTCTTGTAAAGGAGAACATTGGGGTTCGCTAATTTCACACGGGTGCCCTGCCATCCACATGCAGGCAATGTCCCACTTTTAGATCTTCTCTTCTAAAAGTCAGGCTGTGAACATACAAGACAAATAAGACGGGTAGAAAAAATAATAATAATAAATAAATTTGTTTGAGTGGGAAGTTTACTTTATATGTGGTGACCCACATGATGAGTGAAACTGCCTATTTTCTAGGCACAGATCAGCTGCATGTGACTTAGAATGTTTCCAAAGTTCTAATTATTTTTTTTTTTAATTCCAGTTTAGAAGAATTGTTGAAAAGAATACAGCCTTACTTCTCCTCTCAAATTGCGAATTGTTGTGTATTGTGACCTTATTCAATTGAATCCATTGTCTTCTATTTTAGTTCTTTTAGGAAAGAATGATTATTTAAGAGAACACTCATTTGGGATTTTTATACTTTATCTTGCCGGCAATCGAATTTTCATACTTCTGGAGTTGCGAATGGTGATATTTGTTTTTTTGGACTTAATCTGGTAGAATTTATTGCCTTTGTTGTCATCATTTTTTTCATTTATGATAAAGGCCACCTCAATATTATTGCATTTCCAATAAATAAAATTTGTTCTTCTCAAATCTAGGATGAGATTTTGTTTCTCAAAGCCTGATTTCGTAGGAAGCATTTCCTCTGTTTTCATTCTTTTACATTTTCAGGAAACTAAAACCCTTGATTTAAAGAGCATCTCTTCAATTATCCTGTGTTAATCAAGTGGAAGTTAGCTCATTTGTGTTCATTCAAGCTGAGCAATAGGTGGGGGAAAATTAGAATAAGAGAGGTTGGAGACTGTGTGTGATAGGCAGAACACGTTCTCTAAACGACGAGCAGAACCTTGAACAAAGTTAACTGTCCACACCATGCAACATGGATATCCTTCTTCTCATGTTTACTCCTGGTGGAAAGCTAACCATCTTTGTTGGAGTAGATAGGTAGTTTCTTCTTCCTAAATTTTTTTATGAATGCTTAGAACTGTAATTTCCGTCTTTACTAGTTATAGGGATAATTTTCGCCATGTAGTAGTTTTAGTATCTACTAATCATCTGCCCATACTTCATTGTTTTCAGGGTTTCCTTCCATTTTGATTATTTTCACAATTTATATATTTTTATATGTGATAAGGTACTCCATATTCTAGAAACCTATAGTGTTCGACACCCCTGTTGGGGACACACACGTGCATGCTCCATTTTCTTCTTACATTAGGAAGTATTTATATACATTTTGTTTAGGTCTTAATTTAGCTCTTAGAATACACTTTCCTATTTCTTATGCATATGGTGTTTGGAACCAAGAGGGAGTATATGTTTTTAAAAACATATTTTTATTGGCACCCATTATTAAATCGCAGGGCACAGAAATTTCTTGACTTTTTGGTAAAGTCATGACAAAATAGCACGCTCGACATGGCAATAATGGTGGATATCTATCGGCTTGTGATTTTATTAGGATATCTGTTCTTGGTTCGAAACTGATCGTGTATGAGGTATATCTAATAAAACAACTTTCAATGTCATTACAAATCTCTATACAGGCATGTGGGAATGGTGGGTATTCGAGGACCTTGTGTCTACTTGTTTCATTGTCCAAGAAAACACTGTTGTCCATGTCCGAAACAGGAATAAATATTTGTGTCCACTGTCCACATTGCATTGTCACACTCGAAAAAAAGGAAACCTTTTTATTATTATTCATTACTAAGAAAAGTATTTTTTTGTTAATTGGTCTCGGTCCTTTCCTCCATATAGATATTGAACAGAACGAGCTATTTTTAGTGCCACTGTAATTTTGAAACCGAATGTGTAAATGCCCCTCGAGCATTCTTGTTTGTTTACATTATCTGCAGCTCTTTAAATCCTGGATTGTTTAAGACGTATAAGATCTGTTCTAATGGATTGCTTTTCCTTTTAACGCTTCTCTTCTTTCAGTGATTTGAGTAGTCCTTATAAGATATTCAGGGATAAGTGCCTGAGAAAGAGAAAAAAGGTGATTTGTTTTATCTTCTTTGTAACAAGCAACATAATTACTCATCATTTATTTGTCCAATGAAATGCATACTAAAATATTTTCACTTACAACAGTAATGACAAAATTATAAAAGTAAAATTGTGATTGTGCTTTATTGACTATCAGGAATACATATGTATTGTTGTGTTTTGATATAGCCCTGTTGCTTCTTATATTATCTTATAATTTCTAGCCTAATTTTGTGCCTGTCTGTATCTCTTGAGTGTCAATTTCTCCAAAAATCATTCAGAAGGCAGGATCACAAGATTGATGTAAAATCATTTTTTGATGAAAGGTCGACTTACATTCTATCAATAACCTAAGAGGCATGCTACTCACAGGCATGCATCTTCAGACATACAAGTGTCTCACAAAAAGTTGAAACACTTGCTGGTGATCCGAGCCCTTCATCACTGGCCTCACGATATGTCTTGACCTAGGATCAGGACTGTCCATTCATTAATCATTAGGTGAGCCACACTTGTTTTGAGAGAATAAATAATTAAAAGATGTATAACCAATGTTACACGTGTGGCCAACCTATTCACCTTATTAATGGAATGTCTGCATTCTCCACAAGGACACTTTCACCAAGAGGTAGACCTGATGAATGGAATGGATCTCATACACATATGCCACGCTAACCCACGTGAGGGCCCTTATATTGTCCTTTGCAGAAGTGCATCTACAAGAAGCACTCCTCTTAACTTTGAATGTAGAATTTCTATGCAGAAATTGGGAAATCGGTTGCAACCGTTGCAAGGAATGCTCACTGATGTGAAGTATAGATTGACGTGGTGTTTTGTGTATAGTTGGAGTTTCTAGAAGTTAAAAGCTAGTGCACTGTTTGTGTCTGTACTGCATGCATACAAGCCCATACATTTGGCCTCAATATTTTTGTGAGCATGAAGTGTTTTTAACCAACTGCCCCTTATTGAGTTGGCTAGAGAACAAAATAGTGGAACTTCTCAAAATAATACATTTTTTTGTTTACATTTATTTATTTTGGCAGCTGCTGGATCGATCATACCAGGAAGTGTCAATAATGCAACCCAAGTTCGACTAGTGGAAGAATATCTAATGAAATTTCTTGATTCACATGGAAAAAAAAAAAAAAAAACACTAGGTAATTCTATATAGCCAGCCCTGTAGGTAGTAGCTTTTGCCATATTATCTGATAAGTAAGGCAGTCATCCAAGGAACTGAGAGAGATTACATAGCTGGGATCGGTTATAAAAGGACATGGATCTATATATTGTATTAAAAGAGATGAATTACTATTGGACACATGGTTTACTACTTGTACTCTTATCTTACGGGCATTTGTATGCTGTAAACATCGGCTAAATTTTTAGAGGATGGATCGCCTACAATCAGTTGTATGTTGCAATCCAGCTTTTTATGTCAAAATTTCAGTTTCCAGTTTTGCCTATGAAAATAATATCCCATATTTTCAAAAGCAAAGTGCTTAGAAAAGGGTAGCCAATGCCTGCTAGGTAGCTGACCAAAGACCGTTCTTTACCAATCTGCCATTTAAAGTCAACCCCAATTTACTGGGAGAATGAGTAAGATAATGATGATGATAATATATTTGTGAGCCTTTGCATGCCAATGTTTTATATTCTCTCAATCTAAAATAGAGAATGGTCTATGAAAGCTATACATCATTTCTTCCTATCTAGGCTATATGATCCGTCGGTCTGGATATTATAGTACCTCAAACAATAATATTAGCAGAAATACTTCCGAAAGCATGTAGCAATGTCTACAGGGACATCACTGTCCGCAGGTGCCTAACCAGGAAGCATACAGAAGCTTAAGTGAAGATCTCATCTTTCCAATGGCTCAATGGTACATGCATGGTTTTCTTAATGTATATGGATAATAACTAGTCCATACATGGTTTTAGAGTAAAATTTTTAATCCAAAGTTACTGTTATGTTGCAGAGAGGCTGCATGGTGGAAATTTCAGATACAGGTCGAATCTCGATCTCCAATCTCCTTATCAAAAACCTGGCTACAATTTTGCCCTTTCCAACAAATACCATTCTCCGAATGGATTCGGTCAAGTTTCCATCCAATACAACAGCTTGGATTAGAGAACCCAAACCTGGTGCCTTTCATCCCTTCCGTGTTAAACTCTTTGAGGGAAAGGGGGGGATAGAAGTTGAAGTAAAGGTTGTCTTCTCTGCAATTGAGGGTCTGTGGCTCAGTCCATTCATGAATGGGGCTGACTTGACTGCATGGTCAGATGGTCAAGACCGCCACTCAACTGCCACCTCTACTGTTGAGGGTGATTGTATAGAAGGCTCGTTGATGGTAGAATCTGAGCTACCCGACTTAAAAGCTGCATAGTCAAATTATCAAGACCACATATCTGCTCACACCTACCGTTTATGGGTGAATGTACAAAAAAACTTGAGGATAGGAGAATCCTAGCTGCCCAAATTTCTCTGGTGAATGTGGACTATTGGCTGATTTTTGTCACCACCTGTTTGCTGAATGTTGAAGGCTGTTACTTTGAAGAGAGGATTGTCCGATTGATGTGATATTTATTCAGTTGTGTGTCAACCATAGGGCTTATAAGATTGACATACCAGATGACCAACCCAAAGCCATGCGGGTCAAGTCAAGCAATAGATCCATAGGTATAAGGGCAGGCTCCAAATTGAAAATGAATCAATAGGCCTCTCAAATTCTATGCCAAGGGTGGGAAATCTTGCCTTCAAAAGGGATTTTTCAGATCAAGCATGGATGTTATTCATGACTTGTGAGTTCCTCAGCTGTTATGCTTCATGAACAGGTTTCGGGAAGCAACAGTCACTTTATTAGCTGTTTGTAGCTCTATCATTGTATTGAATTAGAAAGCCAATGTATAAATGAATGTTTGAGTAGGGGTAAAAAGAGAGGTTCTATTTATTTTAGAATGCATGTAAAACGGATATGTAGTCTTAACTGGTATGCCTTTTACGAGTAATCAAATAGATTTTATGTCCTATACTCATGTTAAGGAATTGAATGGCCATTTCATTTACTGTTTGGTTGTGGATCTCTCTTTTTAAACTTTTCTTCATACTTGTTTTTTGAGTTTTTCCAATGCCAAACAGCTCCAATTTGCTGAGTTCAGTTCAATATCAATTCAGTTCAGTGCACTGATTCTGTAAGGCTATGTTTGGAAATGCAAATTATTTGAATTGAAAATGCTCATCCAATCTATAAATGACAAAATTGTAACTAATGTGCTGAGTTCAGTTCCCTGTCAATTCAATTTGAAATGCTGACTCTACCGAGACTGTTTGAATACACATCTGTGAGTGCATGAGTTCAAGTGCCTCGTACCACTAATCTTCAAGTTGTTAGACAGGTCGCATGCCTTGTATAGCTGCATGCCTTGTATAGCCACATGTCTTGTATAGCTAATTAGATGATTCTGTATTTTTAATTTACCTTGTATAGATGGTTGTAGATCTCTACATATTCAACCCCTTTGGGTTGTCTCAAATACAAGAAAACAAAAGGAGTTCTCTTTGGTTTCATGGTATCAGAGCATACCAATCCTAATCTGACACCTCTTTCGTCACTGACACCGCCTCCTGACAGATCCGGTCATTCCTGCGTCATCTCCTGACAAATCCGACCACCCCTGCCGGTCACACAGCCCCGTTCGACCACCCCTGTTACTGCATCCGTCCTCCCTTGTTGCTGCGTCCGACCCTGTTGCTTGTCTGACCGCCCCTGCGTCGTCGGGCCGCCCCTGCTGCGTCATCCGACCACCCCTGCGTTGTCTGACCACCCTTGCTGCTCGTCCGATCGCTCCTGCTGCACCCTCAGCCTTTCGCATGCCCCTGTTGCTTGTGCTTCGTTTGATCCAAATCCTGCTGCGATTCACTCTATCCCTTGGGTATCTCCTTCTGCTGCCTACTGCGACTCTTTTGCTGCCAGGTACATTCAGAACTTCCTTCTGTTGCGACTCTTCACATGGTTTCCATTACTTCAGATCTATGGACAAGGACTCATCCCATACAGAGGCCCTGGGTTGTAGTTTTGATGAAACCAACTACAATCTATGGGCCATCCACTTTCAGAGCTTCATCAAGGGTCGTGGTTTGTGGGGACTAATTGATGGATCTGTTACTGTCCCCATTTCCACCGATGTCGACAAATTAGCTGAGTGGGAAATGAACAATGAACGGATTATTACCTGGATTCTCGATTCGGTTGATTGGCCCATTGTTGTTGGCCTCATCCCTCACCGCACTGCTAAGGCAATGTGGGAGCATCTCCAGAAAATTTATCAATAGAGTAATGCGACTCGGTTATACCGCCTGGAACAAGATCTGGTTAACCTTACTCAAGGTGATGATAATATTCAATCATTCTATTATAAAATTGTCGTAATTTGGACAGAGATAGCTATGATAGATCCTGCATTTCCTCATGACTTTAAGATATTCCAAACTATGCGTGAGAGTGCGCAAGTTCGACAATTTCTTATGAAGCTGCGTCCAGAATTTGAGCATTGTTGAGTTGCTCTACTGAACCGTAGCCCTACTCCTTTATTGAATTTAGTTATTAATGATTTATTGGCTGAGGAACAACGACTGAAAGTTCTCTCTGTTACTTCCTCAACTCCGGGATCATCTGATCTAGTGCTTGCTATATCCACCACTGCACCAAACCGTGGTTCCACTCCTTTAACTTGTTGCGCCTGCAACAAAGTGGGTCATGTTATCGCTCAGTGCAAAGATTGGTAGGCTTATTGTCGATGGGCTGGTCATGGTATTCAGGACTGTTGTTCACGTGCCTATGTATCTTCTTTCGATCGTGGACGTGGTGGTCATAGTCGTGGCCGTGGTCGTTCTTTTTCTACTACTTCTGCCACTAATTTCTCCGAGCCTTCTGTTAGTGATACTGCATCTATTGTTTCTGCTGAAGGTCTTTCCTCACCTTTGACTCCTGTAATGCTCCAGCAAATCGTGTAGGCCATTTTTGCGGCCGGTATGGCTGGTATATCCTCATCTTCTATATGGTTCTTTGATTCGGGTGTTTCCAATCATATGACTGGTGTTGTATCACATCTTCGCGATATTCGTCCCTACACAAGAAATCAGGCTATTTCTACTGCAGATGACACTAGACTATCCATTCAATCCGTTAAATCCTTGACCTTCTCTCCTTCTGCCCATCGCCAGTTCACCCTTTGTAATGTGTTTCATGTTCCTAACCTCTCCTCCAATTTAATTTCTGTTGGTCAACTTACATCCAATAACTACTTAGTCATATTTCTTCCAAACTATTATTTTGTGCAGGATCTAGCAACGGGGAAGGTACTTGGGATGAGTAGGCGGCATAGTCGTCTGTACGTGATAGACTTTGATACATCTGTCACTCCAGCTCGTTGTTTCTTTTTTCCATCTTCATCAGATATTTGTTCGGCAAATAAATTTTGGAAACTGTAACACTTTCGCCTGGGTCATCCACATTCCGATCAGTTAATTCATTTATTTTCTTCTAGCATGTTAGGGCATATTTCTCTTAATAAAAGTGATTTGGATTATTCTTGTTCTTCTTGTTGTCTTTTAAAAAGTAAGTGTATTTCATTTCCTCTAAGTACTACAAAATCATCTTCTATGTTTGAACTAGTGCATACGGATGTCTGGGGTCCTTTACCAATTATGTCTCTCTCTGGGTTAGGATACTATGTTATATTCATTGATGATTTCACACGTTACACCTGGATTTACTTTCCGCACTGTAAGTCACAGGTTTTTAAAAAATTCAAGTTATTTCACTCTATGGTGGACACTCAATTTTAGGTACCAATTCAAACTCTCCGCTCTGACTCAAGGGGGGAATATCCATCAACAAATTTTCGTACATATCTTTAAGGTCATAGGATTATCATTAGACCACTTGTTCTGATACTCCACAACAGAACAGTGTGGCTGAACAAAAAAATGGTCATATTATTGAAACTGCCAATACCCTAATGAAAGCTATGATTGTTCCTCGTTCTTTCCGGGTGGAAGCAATGTTACATTCAGTCTACTTGATTAAACGGATGCTAATCAAAGTTCTGAATAGTAAATCTCCCTACTTTGTTTTCACCGGCTTACCTGTCACGCCCCAAACTCGGAAACCGGGCTCACAAAATTCTCGATCGCCGAATCCGGCGCCGACAGCCTCCGTAGAACCCCATTCTCGGCTCCTAGCTCCCATTCGCCAGGTTCCGATCCTGAGATGCTACGAGGAGGATTTTCAATGTCAGTTTGATTCGTAATAAGCATAACCAAAGGCATAACCCACAAACAACAACCAAGAAATCCATTACATTTCCACTATGATCAAAAACTTTACAAGTACAAGGAGCATAAAGGAAAATACAATGGCAAAGTACAAAAATTCCAAAACGCTCAGCAACATGCTCCTGCCTCAGCGCTGCTGCGATCCAACGTCACCTGCACGCAACGGTCGTGCATAAGCTTACAGAAAGCTTAGAGGGTGGTGAAGGTGTGTGCACAAGGTAGAATATGAATGTAGTGTCAGAGTAATGCGGAATATGCGGATGGAACCATAATATCATGAGCCATACCAAGGCTTATGCGATGCAAGACATGAATGGTATCGGTCATCCCAAGGCCATGCAATGTATAATGCAACTCAAGCATACAGATCCTCATCAGTGTCCACACATCAATACAGCTCAAAGTATGGAATATCACCGGGGTCTAGTACACTCTAAACCAGATTGCCGCCACATCGCGCGCAATAAGGTAAGTGGAAGAGACCTCACTATCCGTCTGCCAATATCGGGCGCGACTCGTCGATAGCGGACCCATTCCTCGAGCTGGTCAAACTCAGCCTAGTATTACCCCCTACACTCGGGCGGGTAAGGCCGCACCCCCTTCCAACCGACCACGACATAGTGGAGAGCATAACCGTCTGGTAATCGGCACTCAACGCTCATCTACCCACTCGGTCTAGACGTTGGAGCAACCTCTTGGTACCATAAGGGTTTAGGGACTTTCACCCAGGGATATCTATAGTACCCCATGTAGAACAAGATTTTCGGTATCCAATCCTGCCAACCACGATGCGTCTGTGGAGGCTACGGCCCTGATGTTGCTAGGCCGTACAATAACCATGTCACACAAGTGCGAAATGCATGATTCACGCTGTCCAGTCATGCAACAATTCATGCGCATATCGTGCGCTCATGTAGGGCAATACTGCCTAACCAGGAGCCCATAAACAACCTGCCCGAAGGCATATGCTATGATCAGTCAGTCCTCATATCAAGCATACATATGATGCATATGATCATGAGTCATGAAACTATACTAAACATGTTATAATGAAATGAACTATTTTACAATGCAGATGGACCTGGATGGCCTATACACGGCAAGTACGGTCAGTAATGGGCCCTAAGGAGAGTCATAATGTGGACATCCAACCAACATTACACTCGCAATGTGGACGTCAAACCATCATTGCTCCCAAGACACGATCTTTGTAAACATTGGTACTTAGCCTATAAGGGATTTACACATTGCAATGGACCGTAGGTTGTTCCCATTGGGCCTTACATATCTATCAAATGGGCCATATCTTATGGGCCTTTTATTCATCAGATGGGCCACACCAATGGGTCTTATGTGCATTGCAATGGGTCAAAGCCCGTGGGCCTTGAGTTGCATCTAATGAGCTTAGTCTCATGAGTCTAATGTATGACCAATGGGCCACACCAATTGAGTCCCACATGTGGGTCAAGTGGGCCTCAGCCCATAGGCCTAACATGAAACAAATGGGCCTAAACCCCTAGGCCTTACATATATCAAATAGGCCTAGCCCATGAGTCTCAAACAAGTCCAATGGGCTTAATCCCATGGGTCTCAAACAAGTCCAATGGGCCTAATCCCATGGGCCTCCCCTTTTTATTTTTTTATAATCAATGGGTTTAGTCCCATGGGCCTTACAATATATTAATTGGGTCCACTTCAATGGGTTTTAAGAATGCAACATTGGGTCCAATTTTATGGGCCTTGGATCACATCAAAAGGGCCTATTCTTATGGAATTGGAACGTATCAAGTGAGCCCAAGTTCTTAGGCCTTAAGTGAATCGAAATGGCCTAGCACATAAGCCTTTTATAACTCAAATGGGTCTAGCCCATAGGCCTTTTGTAAGACAAATGGGCTTAACCCCAAAGGCCTTAAACAATTCAATGGATCGACGGTTCGGATGCATCACATGCATCATAGTGGGTCCCACTGTCCAGTGGACAGTGCGAACAAGGCACATATGCCACAAGGGGGCCCCACCGCATATATCATGGTGGGAGTCCACCATCCACAACCGTGGACGGTGTATAAAAACACATACATTAATGGTGGGATCCACGGATGTGGCCCACCCTGATGCCCAAATGCCATCCGAGCCATTCATAAGGCTTCTCGGACCTAGGTGGAGGGAAAACAAATATTTCAGCTTGATCCAATACTTCTGTGGGCCCCAGAAACCTTTCAACGGTAGAATTCAATTCACACTGATTCGCGTGGTGTGGGCCACCTGAGTTTTGGATCTGACTCATTTTTCGAGGGGGGCCACTTTAGAGGGTGGCCCACCCGATGAACGGTTTGAATGTCATATAAACATCAAGGTGGGGCCCACGGCTGGAGCCGTGGGTCCACGGCGTCCGCCCGCCCGTCGCCTGGCAGCCGTGCAGGCGCTGCCAGCGCCTGACGCAGCAGCGTCCTGCTGCCTCACTCCACCTCTCTCTCTCTTAAATTTTGATTTTTTGATAAAAATACGTGTGGGGCCCACTTACTGAAAATCCACTCCAACTATAGCGATCAGTGGCCCGAGGCCGTCCAAATGAGTCCAAAGTTAGAATTTTTTTGACGCTAAACAATGAATAAAATGAGAAAATAGATCCTTGAATGGTCGAGATGTATTATTTGATGCTATGGCCCACCAGGTCGTCCAATCAACCCCAAACCTCTACCCAACGGTTAAAACTCTGTAAGCAAGAGGGTAGACGGATTGGATTATTTGGATACAATACGGTGGGACCTATACAAGTGGGCCACCAAAGCCCTTCTTCCTTTTCTTTTCTTTTCCTAATTTTCTTTACAACGTCCAGCGTCCCAGACGCTGGACGGTTCATAATATCTTTTTTTTTTTTTTTTTAAATGGTGGGCCCTGATGAAGTGGGCCACCACATGATGGGCGGCATAGGAATAACGTCTAAGGTGGGCCCCACTTGAATAAAATAAATACATCAAGATGAGATCCATTCAAGTGGGCCACACCATCCTATTGCAATAAAATAAAATAAAATAAAATAAATAGAAGGGAGAGAGAGATATGGAGAGTGGGACACGGCTTGTGATGGAGGGACCCCATCATTATGGGCCCTCCCATACATGAAATCATACATCAATTGGGTCATTTTGCACATGTGACCATCAAAACTAAAGATCAACGGTGGGGATCCTTTCCCCACCAATATGGATGGTCTAGATGACCTTTTCAAATGAAAATAAACATCATGATGGGGTCCATGGAGAATGGCCCCATCATGGAATGATCATGATGATCCAAGTGGTCCATCGGCCATGTATTAGGGTCCCAAGTGAGATCCACACCATTGATCAGTGGGCCTCACTTGGTCCATCATAAAAACAAATAAATCTACCCTATAAAGGCACACACCGTCCGATCTCCTCGCTCCTAGGGGTTCCTTGACACCTTGTCTTCAACTTCAATGGCTAAGATGAAGAATGGAGGGTTGAGATGAGAGATTTTGGGGTAGGAAGGTGGGCCACTTGGAGCTTAGAAGGGTTTGAGAAATTCCATACGTGGGACTCTTGGAATTCTCTTGTTGCTTGAAAATTTTGAAATGAGAAAGAGAGAAAGAGAGAGAGTGATGTAAAGGGAGAGAGAGAGAGTGATGGATGGATGGGTGAGTGATGTTTGTGTAAGAAATCTTGGACTTTTGTGGCTTTTGTGTAAGAGAGGTATGGGATGTGAAGACTTTTGTGGTCTTTTGTGTAAGAAAGGTATAGGTTAGGAAGACTTTTGTGGTTTCTTGGGAAAAGGGATGGAAGTGATGTGTACTTGACATGTGATGACTTGATGGGTGATTGATTGATGGGATTGATGTGATTGATGTGACACATTGTTGAGATTCTCTTAGTTTTCGCAACGCGTGGCGTTTTCTTGCACCGAACGTTGGCCCATATCTCTTGATCAGGGTATCGCCTCGGCGCGCGAGTCGCGGTATCGGAACCGCGGCCACGGTGCGGTCGCTATGGTATTGGTCTTGGACTGAGTCGACTCGGGTTGTCGGCACATGAATCAGGGTCGTGCGTCGATATCGGCTAAGGGTCGAAGGTTGCCGGAATTCGACCGGTAAGACCGTGAAAGTGTACGGAAAGGTACGGACCAAGATACGGGTCTTACATTACCTCCTACATATTCCACATTTCGTGTTTTTGGTTGTGTATGTTATGTTCACCTGGCTTCACGTGAACGTAATAAACTATCTCCAAAATCGGTCAAATGTATTTACTTGGGATTTGGAGAAACTCAGAAGGGTTTTCAATGTTATGATCTGGTTTCTCGTTGTGTTCGGGTTTCACGACATGTTGTTTTTCTTGAACATATTGCCTTTTATTCATCTGTTCCTCTTCCTCAGGTACCAAACTCTCCTGGTCTTGCCGCATTTCCTGACATTCCTTTTGCCTCAAGTATTCTCCATCGTCCGTTACACATTTGCTCATGATGACCACGTATAGATCCACCACTTATTACTCAACCCAAACCTACTGTACCTATTGCAGATTCCGAACATACCTCGATACGTTGTTCCACTCATGTACATCGACAATCTGATCGCTCAATATGCTTTATGTCTGTCATGAATGCTACTCTAAATACTGTATCTATTCCTACTTTATACACTCAGGCAGCCACTCATGATTGTTGGAGGAAGACTATGACAGAAGAACTTGCAGCATTGGATGATAATCATACGTGGGACATTGTCACTCGACCCACTGACCAACACTTAATTAGTAGTAAATGGATTTATTTTGTAAAGCTCAAATCTGATGGATCATTGGATCGATACAAGGCTCAGCTTGTAGCTCAGGGATACAAACAGGAACACGAAATTGATTATGATGAGACATTCACTCCTGTGGCCAAGATGAAAACTGTTCATACTCTTCTGGCAATATCATCCGTTCGTTCTTGGCAACTCGCTCAGATGGATGTGAAAAATGCTTTTCTTCATGGCGACCTCCAAGAAACAGTATATTTACAATATCCTCCTGGCTCTTTAATCCCTGCCAATAAAGTATGTCGCCTAAAGAAAGCTCTATACGGCCTCAAACAAGCACCTCGGACATGATTCCAATGCTTTCACGATGTTGTTACGGGTGCTGGCTTTACTCAGAGTGGTCATGATTCATCGTTAATTTCACGCACCACTAATCGTAGTATCGTCATTGTTCTCATTTATGTTGACGACCTACTCCTGACTGGCAGCGATGCTATTGGCATCTCAGCATTCAAGGACGTTTTGAAATCATCTTTCAAGATGAAGGACCTCAGACCTCTAATATACTTTTTTGGGCTTGAATTTTTACGTTCTCAACGTGGCATCCTAGTCAGCCAGCATAAATATACAAAGAATCTTCTCGCTTTAGCCTCATTGATGGATCAGTAGACAGTTCAAACTCCCTTAGAACTTAATGTTCAATATGGCTGTGACAATGGTTATCCTCTTGCAGATCCCACATTATACCGCCATTTGGTTGGGAGTCTGGTTTACTTAATAATGACTCGCCTTGATATTGCCTACATTGTCCAAGTTGTCAGCCAGTTTGTTTCCGTTCCTTGGACTCTGCATATGACCGCGGTGTTGCGCATCCTTCGGTACCTACGTGGAACTTTAGATTGATCACTATTCTTCTCCTCTACGGCACCTCTGAACCTTCGTGCTTATCCGGATGCGGACTGGGCTAGTTGCGCTCTCACACGACGATCTACCACTGGTTACTGTGTTTTTCTCAGCACTTCTCTCATCTCTTGGAAGTGTAAGAAGTAGACCACTGTTTTCAAATCCAGCACAGAAGCCGAGTATCGAGTGATGTCCGCTGCTTATAGTGAGCTTGTCAGGTTACGTAGTCTTCTTTCAGAATTGGGCGTGCATCTACAGAATCCTACTCCACTCCATGTCAATAGTCTAAGTGTCATTCAAATTGCCTTCAATTGTTCACACTCCAAGTATAAGGTTGCGATGTAGTAATAATCTCAATAAGATCGAGGTCAAATCTACAGGGATTGAACCTTGTACGTATTCTGAAAGTAACTAGAACTAGAATTAGGCGAAGATGTAATCTAAATCAGAAATAATTAAGAGAATAATGGTGAATTTAATTCACTAAAATTTAATAAATCAAATGTGGGAAACTAGGGTGTCAAGGATCCACTTGTAGCAATTGGGAAGCTACCTTATAATGATTCAAGGACACGACTAGAATCAAAGTCCTATCATATCCAATTGGTAAGAAGAGATTTGTCAGATCTCTGAACTTCTCATGGATCTAATCATCAACAGATAAGATTGATGAAGATTTGGAAGTGATCCCATCACCTAGCCATGCCTAGGAGACAATGGCAAACGACAACAATTTACCAATCTCACATCCAATCATAAGAGAATTGTGGAGGTTAGGAAGGATTCCATCACCCTACCATGCCCACGAGATAATGGTGAACAACGGGATTGCCTAATTTCACAATTTCTATACATGAAAAGAGAATATCTCAAGATATCGCAGATCTATTGTAATTTGAGTCACAACAAACTATTAAAACTAAAAAATATTCCTCAATAGTCAAACTACAATCCATAAGGTTTAACCAGACATGAATCAATGTAAAGCCAACATTCCAATCATGCTACAAGCTTTACCTCTTAGCCCTAGCTAAGAGGTTTAGCCAATCATGAACACGATTTGACTAAAATCTCTGAAAAAATATAAATGGACAGGAGCAAAGAAAGAGAAACACTCTTTTGAAAACAGCTTCACTTCTTGCTATTTCTGATGATGCCTCCACGGCTGCCTGATGGATGCCCTACGTCTAGCTGATGGCTCCGGATCAATCCCCCTCACGTTCCTGCCTCTCTCTCTCTTATTGTCAGCACTGGAAGTCGGTGGAGTGGCTGTTTACGCAGCAGCTTGCGTGAAAGCCCTAGAACGCCGCTCCCGCTGGTTCTCCTAGGATCCATCAAAATGTTAAAAACAACTTCCCTTGGGACGTTTTTAGATGGTCTACAAGATGGTCGGTCCGGATCAGCCATCCGATCAACGCCCTAGTCACACGCCCGCAAAATCGAACGGCGTCCGGTCGGTTTCTTTCGCACGTAACTGTGCTGCGATGCTCGGTGGGGACCACATTACTGTTTTCTGAGAAATCCGACCCGCTCATTGGATTCCTGACGAAAAACCAGTCAGAAAGGAGTGGTTTTTATCTGGTTTTGGTGCGGTCCACTATAGAAAATCAATTCGTCGTCTATCCTGCGTTTTTCGACGATCCACGTGTGCGTGTGTGCAAGGGGCCAAACGGCCAGCTAGGCGAGTGTTACGCCCCACCTGTGGAGTGATTTGACGGTTCAGATCGTCCAATGGGACGATCACAGAGGCCCACTAAGAATCACAGCATCCGGATGTGCGGACGCTGTGACGTAGAGAAGAAGGGATTGGGTCAGCGCCCTTTTACCGGGATTCCCAGTCCGGTGCGACTCGCGTGCGGACGTGGTGTGTACAAGCACGCTGCACATGGGGTCCACTGTGATGCGTGTGAAAAATCCACTCCGTCCAACCGTTTTACCACCTCAATTAAAGGGTTGAAACAGAATTTGAAGCATATCCAGATATCAGACGGGCCCCAAACCAGGATTTTAGGGAATGATTTCTCTGTTGGACCACTTTCACATGGATCCAATGGATGAAATTTGACGTGTACGGTTAATTTATAATCCTCAGGCCATATGTGAAGTTTCGAGCCGAATGAATGGTGAGAACCCTGTGATCTTACATTCTAGACGATTTTCGGGCCCGTTTTACGTGAATGGCCTGATTTTCTCAAATTTCTGATGTGTAATTTTTTAGATCTTGGTCCCCTAGGGTCCATCCCTTGTTTTGGTGACGTCTGAGCATTAAATTCATGCTTTTAGTACCTTTTTTCAGTTCAGGCTCCCAAATTCATCTTGCAGCACAAACACGATTAAAATAGGGCGTTAAACAGTATCACGTTTATAAAATCAGATAATAACTGGGGTCTGATATGCAATATTTGACCCTCAATACCAACCCTGTTTTCCATGAACGGGCAAAGCATATTGAAGTTGACTGTCACTTTATCTAAGAGAAGTTTCAGTTTGGGCTCATTTCTCTTCCACATGTCGCATCACATGATCAAATCGCAGACATTCTACAATTACTAGTTGACAAACTATTACTTGTCGATGACTAGTATTAGTTTGAGGTGGATGTTAGACAGGTCGTATGCCTTATATAACTGCATGCCTTGTATAGCTAATTAGATGATTCTGTATTTTTAATTTACCTTGTATAGATGGTTGTAGATCTCTATATATTCAACCTCATTTGGATTGTCTCAAATACAAAAAAAAAAAAAAAAAAAAAAAACCAAAGGAGTTCTCTTTGTTTTCCCAAGCACCCACTTTAGTCAATGTGCACATGTACAATAATGCTACACATGCCACCATACACACTAAACTCCTCATGTGCCCTTGCCCATCTTTATTGCATTTCAAACTATGAATAGAATTGTTGATTGAAGAAACAACATGACTTGGATATCATATCCAAGATGGGGGCATTTGGCATATGGTATTAGATGGGATTAGGTGGGATGGAATTACACCCTGATCCATAGCTCAAGTGGTAGATTGAGTGAACGATACCTTGTTTCAACATTGAGGTCATGGTATCAATCCCTAGTGGGGGTGGCTAACACTGAAGTGTGAACTGACAGTGTTGTGTACTAACAAGCTAACAAAAAAAAAGGTGGGATGAAATTGCATTTGATCCTGTGCAAATTTCATCTGATGTTTCGAGAGGACAAGAAGGGTTGGGATTAGGTGGGATGGAATTGCATTTGGTTCCATGTGGGATTTCCGTGAATTTTGAAATCCACTACACATGTGGGCCCCACATTGATTCATGTGTTTTATCCATGCTGTCCATCCATATATACCATTTATATGTGACATTCTGGTTATATACGTGTACAAGTGATCAACATCCATCATGAATTTGGTTCGTTGATTACAATTCTATGGCCCACCAAATAGGGTTTTACTTAATCCAATATTTTTTCCATAGCAAGAAAATTATCCCAAACATAGAATTGGATGGCCAAAGTACCATAGTATTTCCAGACATGCAATCATTGTGCAATAATGGTGTTAATCTCATCTAATACAATTTCAGACCACTTAATCCCACAGACCAAACAGGCATTATTAAATAGTTTGTTGTTATATCCTGAATACTTGACCAAGCAGAGATAATGCAACACTTATACCCGTAACCCTTTTTTGGATGAGTTAGCCAACTCACCCCCATGCAAACACAAATATTTTGCACTAAATCCACTGGGATGCAAAAAGATACATGAGAGGATGGAAGAATGTTTTTATATAAATACATCGAATCAAGAAACGACTGTTTTCAAACTAATTGCCTGAGTTTAGTTTGCTGTCAATTTAATTCTGCACATTGATTTTCTAAGGATGCATTTGGAACTTTCAATATGCAACTAAGTGGAATTGCAGGTGCTCACCCAATCAAGAAGTATCTGAACTGTAACTACAGTTTCCACTTCACTGAGTAATTAATGCAATTGAATTACTCGACACCACCATATGCAACCTACTTTTGTAGAACAGGACATACATTAACTGAGATTTATTTCTGAAAGCAGCAATTCACGAGTTCACTTCGTCAATTTTAGTGTAAATGGAAAACTGCAATGTGTTGAAATGCAATTTCAATATGATTCAACCAAATCCAAGTGCATCATGTCTTCATTTTTGCTCATGTTTATTATTGTTATTATTGTCAATGTCAAAATCATCATGCCAGGGACTATACCAGGGACCTAGCCCGGCCCAATTAACAGTACACCCTAAGGGGGCCGATGGGCTTCAATCACCAGGGCGAAACCCGGCTTGATTAGTAGACAGCTATTGAACTTTCAAGTCTAAGCCCATCCCTGGGTTTGGAACTAAGCCCAAGTCTATATATGGTTGAACCAGACTCAAAAGCCCTGACAGGCTGGCCTGATCTATTTACCATGCTAGTGTCTTAATGAAAGAAATCAACTGGGGTTTCAGTGACTTCTCACCCCAACACATGGTTGGTGTGGCTAGCTTGAACCAGGGGCTTGACGCATAATTTCATCCTCTCCTATGGGTTCTACCGCTTGTGTATTCATTCATGCATGTTCTAGTTGTTGTTGCAGCACGGTATCACACTCAAAGAGGTAATTAACAAATGATTTTCTAAGGAGCCCACGTCTAATAGAAAGCTCTGTACAATGTGTATCTAAGTGTGTTTACATGGATATGAGTGCAGTGTAACTGCATCGTAACTGCATCTAGTGATTAAGTCTTAAGTTCAAATTTTAAATTAACAAGCAGGAATATCTTCCAAACCACATAATCATGAGGATCGTGGTATTAGAACACTGGGGAATTCAAATTCCCTCATTCCAAATGACACTTGGACGTTCTTGGGAGTTGGGAAGATGAAGAATTTATTCTTGAAAATCTTAATCAATCCAAAGCATTCTTCACATCTCATCTTCATGGTTTGGATCTTTCTAAGTGAGTTCTTTCCAGCATTACTTTCATCTATATAAATGTGATCAGGTCCAAAATATCTTTGCAGGATAAGCTTATCCTAAAAGCCATTTGTGGTGTCACTATGATGTATTATTGATAATCAATCTGTCTATCATATGTGCCACTCAGTTTCTACTTGGCTGCCAAAAATTAGACTGATTGAAAACCCAGGTGGGCCACACCAGGGAACTGATAGCGGACTATGAGTAATTTTTGGGTCCAAGGTTTCTACTAAAACAGGACCTAAAACCCATTTTCCACCTAGTAAAGGTTATGCTTAACATACAATGTATCTTGTGGGGCCTACCTTGTCGATTTCACTCTAATACGTCCATCATGTGTAACCCCTCAATTTTCTTAGAAGCACAAAAATCAGGCTGATGCTCTGCTCAAATGGGCCACACCATATAAAATCATTTTCAAAATCATGAAAATCTTGTGGTTCATGTGGACCACTTTTTAATTTTTTCTTTTAGACACACCCTCACACTCACACGCTACCACGTAGGTACTCAAACCCATGACCTCAGTTTTGAAACCCACAGGGTCTACCATTGAGCCATGAGTAGGGACCACCTGAGTATTGAAATTAGCCTGATTCACACATCTAGAAGTTATATCCACCACACACACACACACAGTCTTATACCCATTTACACTCACAAAACTTGAGGATTGGATAAACCTTAAAATGGACAGTCTAATTGGACTTATCTTGAAGATCCATGGTTTGATTGGACCAATATTGAAGATGAGCAGTCAGATTAGACATAACTCGAAGATGAATGATGTGATTAGACCGATCTTGAAGATCAACAGTTTGATTTTATAGATATCAAAGATGAATGGTTTAATTCGACTGACCTTTAAGATCAACAATCTGATTGGGCCAATTTCAAAGTTGAACTATCTGATTAGACAGGTCTTGAAGATGAATGATCTAATTTGACCAATCCCAAAGATGGACGGTTTGATTGGATGATTTTTGAAAATGAATTGTCTAATTGGAAACATCTCCAAGATTAAGGGTCTAATTGGAACGATCTCGAAGATGAATGGTATGATTGGACCGATCTTGAAGATGAACAGCGTGTCTAAGACTCTCATCAATCAATGGTTCAGACCAATCTTGAAAATGAACAGTTTGATTAGACCTATCTCAAAGATCAATATCTGACGGGACGGATCGTAGATATGGCTAGAAACACACGTTGCATGGAATAACCACAACCTTCAGAACATTCAGGCATTGCACTGCATGTAATGTGATTACCACTTCAGACAATTTCCTTCACTGTGTCCTTTTAAGACCTGATCAGACCCAATCTAGATCAATACAACAACGAGCCACCCTGAGCAGGTGAATCAGGTTGATTCACTTCTGACTCAATTGACTCGCGGCTCGACTTAGAGCAGACAAGTTGTTCCGAATTGCCATGTCTTAAATCCATAGTTGCATGTCATGCATAGTTACAGTATCATTTATGCCTGCATGGACTAGCGTTGGTTCTTAATTTTAAAAGAGTCACATTGGGTCGCATTCACGTCAGATTGGGGTCAGCCCAATCCTAACCTGATTAGTAAACGGCCGGAACCTGACCCACAAGCCATTTAACTGTAATCACATTTGGCTTGATTGACCTGACGTAGCATGGTGTTGCTTGGATTTAAGAATGGAATGTGGGTTAAAGGTACATACATACAGACATACATACAACATATATTATGATTATGTATCTACATTCATCGTTCATTCTCGTTTCAGGTTTGGATTGGCTCGGGTGGAAGTGGAATGGTGAGTGCAACACACACCACCAACTTGGCTGGTGTGTTGATGTCACCAGGTACTGTGGGTCCCCTCATGATGTATGTGTCATATCCAAACCGTACATCCTTTTGGCGAGCTCTTTGTAAAGCTTGAGCTAAAAAATAATGTAGTTCCAAAAATCAAGTGGACTATACTGCAAAAGGCAGGGGGAGATTGTACGTTTACCATTGAAACCATTTTGTGGTCACAGAAGTTTTGGATCAATATGATATTCGTACTTCCTCTTCATGTGACCGTATGAACACATTGGATGGAAAATAAATATTATGGTGAGCCCTAGGAATGTTTTAACGGTGAGAATCATTGTCACACTGCTATTTGTAGTGTGGTCCATTTTAGCTTTGGATATGACTCATTTTTTGGCTCATGCTCTAGAATGATAAAATGTATGAATGATGTGGATATAATAAACGCATTATTTTGAGGCTATGTAACTTTGATCTCCTTTGAATTGTTTGTACAACTCGGGCAATGACTTGATTAAAATTATATTCTATCGTGATTTTTTCCTTTAAATAGATGTTCTCACGGATTGTTCGAAAGAGCAAACCAATGGGCACTCCAACCCATGACCAAAATCACAATCATTATAGATGTCTACGGTACAAAATATTGGAGTGAACACAATTTGAATTGTCTCCGGGGAAAGCTTCCTTTCTTATTGAAATATTGAGTAGTTGCAGTCAAAACTACGATCGACTCCGCAAGATGGTATAGATACAACACCAGCTAATGGGAAATTGCCAAAGATTGATGGATAGGATCTTCTAATGATGAAAATTGTTGGGGCATGTTCCACATCTGATAAATAGCTTTGGATCGTTAAACCATGGCCCACTTTTCCAATTAAAAGCATGTAGTCAGGGTAGGATCCTTTTAAGTTTTATCAGTCTTTTGTGTAGGGAAGCGCGAGAGGTGAGCCCTCAAGATCTGACGGTCTACACGAAGTTTGACACCTTCACAAAGCAGAAGAACGGTGTTCCAATGGCCCGCCTATCTACCACTGGAGCAGATTGAACTATTCACACCTCTGATCCTACGGTATATAGTAGCCCTGGATTGCGATCTATGGATCAGATCGTTCCAAGGACAAGCCAAAATAGACAGACTATAATGGACTCTCTTTCTCTCTATATACTCTTGTGTTTCGTATGATTTGATGCGTTACATGAGAGAAGCGCACTCCCTTTTATAACAGAGGAAGGAGAGTTTGAGTGAGATTGGGATACGGCCACACATAAGTCGATCACATCCTAACAGAGGAAGGAGAGTTTAAGTGGGATTGGGATAAGGCCACATAATCCGCTCACATCTCTATCTTCAATTAAAAATAAAATTCATATTTGAATTTAAAATTTAGTTGAAAGTAATCGTACCCACTAGTGATTGCTCACAAGTGAGCCCCATTGGTCTACGTCCAACATCTCCCACTCAATCACATTGTGGGATAGGCACATAAATCTGTCCAACTAACTTGCCTTATAACAATCAAATACCAAACATTGCGATCAAAAGAATCAAAGGCGTGAGACCAGCTGGATCACCAAAATATTCTCACAGGTGTTTAAGTACTAAGTAACCACCTAACTAGTACTCAATAACTCAAGCTTTGCAATGCCTGTCCTAGTCCACATGACCACACCGGATGGAGTTAACCCCCGATCTAGAGTACTCTGCTAACATACGCACTTATCCAACTTATCGAGCTATTCTGAAAACTTGATTTTTCACAAACTTCGACTAAAACCAATTTAAAGCAATACTTATATATATATATATATATATATATATATATATATATATATATATATATATATATATATATATATATATATATGCTTTTTAAGAAAAATATTATTTGCAAAAATACAAACAACTCGATACTGCCGGCGGATAAGTTTTCAAGTGCGTATTAATAATTCTAGAAACTTGGTGTAGTTATCACGAAATCTTCCCCACGCAGATGTGTAATTTGGAATTAATCAATCCTCTTTCCTAGCGTAACCGAGTCTGGCCAATCAAAGACCTTTCGTCATTGTACACTAAAATAGCGACACTCAATCTCATCCTCATATACACAAGAGGAGGGTAGGTAAGGACACAAAGAGTCACCTACGGGACTGGCAACTCGCACGTTACAATGATTAGATCGAATCAAAACAATCTATAGGTAATAGGTCCCAGCACGTGGCTACAACTCACGTCGTAAAGTAAACTATATTAGGTGTATGTCGGGTGTACAGTACGCAGGTTATTCTACATAAGGTACGAATCATCTCATAACCTCATAACCTGACTTTAAATCAGGCCATAACATCGATCGCATGCAACGGAATGGTGCGATTATGTTATTCGACTTTATTAGTCCCATCTTCAATCTTAAAAGATTGTAGGCAGATACGACTCACTCATATCCCCATCCTTTATTATTCATAATAAAGGGAAGTTCATACCTCAATGTATAAACTTGGCCCCAAATGTACCTCTCTCGTACATTCAAGGTTGGTCAACCCGTGCGAGTGGGTGACCGGCCTGCCGACAAAAATAGAAATCCTACATGATCTCAAGGTAAATGCTGATCATCTCTATACCTAGTAATATTAGTGTTCAATACTGAATAAATGGAATGTATTATTCATTAATGAAAGATCAAAGGTACTACAAAACAAGTACATCAATCAAGTTTTCCTCAATCCCATCTGCCTGACGTGAACCTGAAATAGATCTCTAGTTATGGGTTTCATCATGGGATCAGCCACCATCTCCTTGGTAGAAATGTAGCTGAGGGCGACCTTCTTATCTCTCACTTGATCACGGATGTAATGATACTTGATCTCAATGTGCTTAGATTTCTAGTGGTGTTTAGGGTCCTTTGCCAAGTCAATAGCGGAAGTATTGTCTATATTCAGCGATATAGGCTGACGAACACTTGGTACAACACCTAGACTCAATAGAAATCTGCAAGCCCATACACACTCTTGAACTGTAGCACAACATGCAATGTACTCGGCCTCCATAGATGAAAGAGCTGTGGATGTCTGTTTCTTACTCGACCATGAGATAACTCCTCCTCCGAGTAAGAACACATAACCTGAAGTAGACTTTTCGTCGGCGTCATTACCCCAAACAGCATTAGAATATCCTTTGAGTTCGAGGCTTGTGCCTTCATAACACAACATTAGGTCTTTTGTTCCTCTGAGATAGCGGAATATACGTTTGACGGCTTGCCAATGAGACTGTCCCGGGTTACTCTGATAATGGCTGACTATGCCAACTGCATAGCTAATATCCGGTCTGGTGCAAAGCATAGCATACATTAAGCTCCCTACTGCGCTTGCATAAGGTACTGAGGACAGTCAATTTCTCGGCTTCAGTCTGGTGACACGATTTCCTGTCTAGCTTAGTAGCTTTATCTATAGGGGTTTCAACGGTTTTTGAATTTTTCATCCTGAACCGCTCTAAGATCTTTTGTATATAGGTTGCTTGACACAAGCCTAAAATTTTCTTAGAGTGATCCCTGATGATTTTTACCCCAAGAATAAAGTTGGCTTCACTGAGGTCTTTCATCTCAAAGTTCGAGAATAGCCAATCTTTAGTCAATATCAGCAATTGCATATCATTACCAGCTAACAGGATATCGTCTACATATAAAGATAGTATCAGAAAAGATCTTCCAGAACGTTTCAGGTATACACAATAATCTTCTTCACTCATTGTGAATCCAAAAGTGGTGATGGCCAAGTGGAACCTCATGTACCACTGTCTTGAAGATTGCTTCAGCTCATAGATGGATTTCAATAATTTGCAGACTTTCTTTGGATGGTTTTTGTCCACATAACTCATGGGCTGTTGCATGTATATTTCTTCATCCAAGTCACCATTTAAGAATGCGGTCTTTACATCCATCTGATATAACTCTAAGTCTAAACTTACGACAATAGATAAGATCATGCAGATTGAGGAGAACTTGGCAACAGGTGAAAAGGTCTCCTCGTAATCAATGCCTTCTTATTGTGTAAAACCTTTAGCAACTAATTGTGCTTTATACTTGTCCACTGTACCATCTGCCTTTCTTTTGATCTTAAGTACCCATTTATTACCAATCGTTTTGCGATTGAAAGGCGGATCAACAAGTTTCCAGACTTAATTCTTCTTCATGGAAGCGATCTCTTCGTCCATAACATTCACCCAATCGGCCGAATTAGAAGATAATAATGCATCCTGATACGAATCAGGTTCATCATCATCAACCGCAACACAAGAGAATGTTTGCCCCTCAATATCGAAGTATCTTCGGGGAATCAATCCTCTTTCGCTTCGACGTAACTCAGGAGTCTGTTGAGATGTACTCCCACTGTCCTGACGAACTATAGGAGCATCATCATCGTGAGAAGCAGAACTCCCACTCTCCTGAGTACATCAGGTATTTCAAAAAATTCTAATGGAACCTTTTGCTTCATTCGGCTTGGGTATCTATCTTCAACGAAGGTCACGTCTCGGGATTCTATCTCAATCCATCGTCCATGGTCCTCATAAACTAGAATGTATTCCTTTGAATGCATAAGGTACTTTATGAACACATATTCAATGGTTTTACTGTCAAGTTTACCTCTATGAGGAGTAGGTAGCAAAACATATCTCAAAGATCCCCAAGGGCGTAGGTTGGTTAAAGAAGGAATTTTCTTAGACCACATCTCATATGGGGTCTTAGGAATGGATTTATATGGGACTCTATTAAGGACGTAGACGACTGTTAACAGTGCGTCTCCCCAGAATGTGGTAAAGAGATTGGCTTGTGCCATCATCGATCTAACCATGTCCAAAAGTGTCATATTCCTTCTCTCTGCAACACCATTTTGTTGTAGAGTGTAAGCCATTGTATACTGCCGAACAATACCAACGTTTTTACAATATGATTTAAACGTTTCAGATGTATACTCGCTACCTCTATCAGATCGAAGGATTTTAATCTTTTTCTCAAGCTGATTCTCTACCTCAGCTTTATATTTAAGAAAACAATCAAAAGCCTCAGATTTGTGTGAGATAAGATACACATATCCATAATGCGAGTAATCGTCAATAAATGTGACAAATTATTGACATCTATTTCTGGCATGTACATTAAAGGGACCACAGATATCTGAATGAATTATCTCTAGTGTGCCCTTGGACCTAGCCGCTTTGGAAAATGGTTTCTTCGAAGTCTTCCCAGACACACAATGTTCACAAAATGACAAATCAACTTTGAATAAGGAGTCCAACAGACCAGAACGTACTAGTCTTGTCATACGATCTTTTTCTATGTGACCTAACCTCACATGCCATTTTTGAGATTCAGATACTACAGTTTCATTCGACATAACAGATAAAGCAAGAGGGGCATTATCACAATCTACGTCCAGAATAAATAAATCTGAAATTAAATTACCCCATTCAAAGATGAAGTTATTCTGTCTCAAAGAAACTCATGTTCCGAAAAATCGAATATCAAAACCATCAACTAATAACCTAGAAACAGAAATTAAATTTCAACGCATCCCCGGTGCATATAAAATATCACGGAGTATTATTGTTCGCCCCATGTGCGTACGAAGATGGAAAACGCCAATCCCTTGTACGTCTTCAACATCGTTATTGCCCATGTACAGCTTGTAACTCCCCTTGACTACAGGCCGGAATTCCTCGAGTCCTCAACGACTACTTGTCACGTGTTTTGTTGCGCCTGAATTTAAAATCCACTCGTTAGATACAGTATCAACGGAAAGGATTTCAGAACAAACGCCTACATATAAAGTATCTAGTGACTGAGAAATTACCGTCTTTTTATAGGCGCACTGTCGAGTATAATGGCCAGAATTTCCACAAACAAAGCAGACTACATTTATCTTTTTCTGCTTCTTCTTTCCATTCCGCTT
Source organism: Magnolia kwangsiensis (assembly GCA_037074715.1). Classification (NCBI taxonomy): domain Eukaryota; kingdom Viridiplantae; phylum Streptophyta; class Magnoliopsida; order Magnoliales; family Magnoliaceae; genus Magnolia; species Magnolia kwangsiensis. The sequence continues at coordinate 79,998,535 of CM073586.1, read as the reverse complement.
CTTGAGACTTGGAGCAGGTGTTGTGGACTTCTATTCTTGGTTATTCTTTTTCGCCTTCTCGTGAGCTTTAGACCGTTTATTGTTAGCTTTCCGCTTATGCGTCTCTATTATAAGGGCCTTGGCCGAACTTGGCTTAATTGCATTCATTTCAACCTCACGTACCAAGTGGCCACAAAAGTCTCTGAACGTAGTGATAGAATCAGTATGGTTCAGAATTCTTTTGATTTGGGCCCATGATTCAGGCAAGGAACGGTGCATAGATATAATCTTCTGATTTTCAGTCAATTTATAACCAACATTCCTAAGGGCACCTATCATTTGCTTCATCTTACAAATATAATCTTTGATGGGGTAGCCGACAGGCATCCTATACTCCTGGAATTCTAATTTCATTGCCCTAACTCTCGCATCTGACTTCTGCGCATAGGCATATGTCAGTGCTTCCAAGATTCCCTTAGCGGTTTCATGCACTTCATACGTATGTATGAGTTCTTTGTGCATAGTGCTAAGAAGAACATTACGGGCTGAACAATTTTATTTTCGTCACTTATTGTAGCGAGTCATCGTAACCCTATATTTTTGTAAATTTCCATTTTCAGCTAAGATGAGTTCCTCTTGAACTACATCGAGTGTGTGAGATATGTCGTCCTCGTCCAAAAGGCATCGCACCGCGCGAGACCAGTCTTCGTAGTTGTTGCCGTCGAAATGTTGTCCTTTCAGCTGTTCAGCAATTAACGCTTTGGTGGTCATCTCTACATTGCATGAGTATCACTACTTAGCTAAAATCTAAGGTATTGACACTAATCATCAGCATTTCTACGTATTATACAAATTTTCATAATATAAAAGTATTCAACATATCTTAACAAGATCTGAAAGTCCACATACCTAAATGGGCGATGTAGAACAATCAAGTTCTCAATATAAGATGAGTTTAATGCTTTTATAAGAATAAATTACTATAACGTGCAACTTTCCATTACATAGTTGCATGCATCATTTGGTGGAGAAAAATAAACTCTCACTCAGGTTATGCACAATCTTTAATTTATGGGAGCATCTAAGCATTAAGTTTTGTAATTTCTAATGGAAAATGTAAAGGGGCTAAGATCTAAACACATCAAGCCGAATATTTTCATGTATATTTACATCATCATCAGAAAGAAAAAAAATATACTAAAATATCAAAAAAGAACAATCTTTACCTGTGATCATAACCATTAGTGATGGATTCAATCATTACCGTTAATGATCATTGTTGATGATGGATCCGTTCATCAACATTGATTATCATGGTTGATGATCGTTTCAATCACTAATAAGTTTTAGATCAACAGTGAAGAAGTTATAATAAAGGAAACATGAATTCAACAAATATTTACATTCATCTTTCAACAGATCTACTCATGTGGAATTAGTAAAATTAAAACATAGTAGTTGCACGTGTACATCAGCCAACACATGTACAGTAACACCACAACACATGTACACTAACACCACACACGTGTACAGCACAACATGTGTACACCACAACACGTGTAACACCACAACATGTGTACAGTAACACCACACACGTATACAGTAGAAAACAGTAAACGTGTTACTTTAACTGTACATGTTTTCACCGTTTACGTCACTGTACACAAGATTACATGTACATGATCACTGTTAATGTGTACAGATTGTTTACCTTGCATACACGTGTACAGAATATGGAAGCCAACGCGTACATGTGCATGTGCATATACACCACGTGTACATATGTGGACATCAGCCAACGTGCCAACACATGTTCATATACATTAGCCAACGTGCCAACAACGTGTACAGATGTTTGTGTACAGTAAGCACCAGATGCGGAAAGATAACAAACATCACTGTACACCCACTAGTGAATTTGAAATATAACAAACATCACCGTACACCCACTATCACTAGATGTAACAATATCACACATGTACAGTTAGCTTTGTGTACACCCAGCACCGTACAGTAAGCACGTGTACAGATTGTGTACGTCAGCCATATAGAGTGTTGTATTTCAATACGTCAGCCATATAGAGTGTTGTATTTCAATACCAGCCATATAGAGTGTTGTATTTCAATACGTCAGCCATATAGAGTGTTGTACAGCAACTATATGACACACGTGTATGGAAAAATGTACAGCAGCAATGTGTACAGCAGCTATATGGCATGTATGATGTACACAGGCCATTCACGTGTACAACAATTTTATATGATGTACACCACCCAATCCACTCCCCACATTGGTTATGGAATCAGACTAGTGGCTCCCACCGTTAATCACTGTACATATGACAAGTGGATTCTGATGTCAATTGCCACGTGTACAATGATTGCTACGTTGACACCACATGCTATGTGTACATCGTTTATCTAATTTGTTTTAAACGTGTGGCCCATCTGTTCATTACGTCACTACAAGTTGTGGAGAGGTGACGTGAATAAAACACATAAACAAATGGGTCTCATCGTTCAATAATCCTGACCATTAGTGATAGATCTGGACTGATCATTAGATCTATATTATAATCAATGATTTTTATAAAAATAAAATAAAATTAAACTGATCTAGTAATCCAATCCATCCAAAAGCTATGGATTTCAATCCAAAAAGAAAGGATGGACCACTTACCTTTTTAGATGAATATATTCAGAGATCCGCCGTTAATTAGATCTGATACCACTGTAGGGAAGCGCGGGAGGTGAGCCCTCAAGATCTGACGGTCTACACGAAGTTTGAGACCTTCACAAAGCAGAAGAACGGTGTTCCAATGGCCCGCCTATCTACTACTGGAGCAAATTGAACTATTCACACTTCTGATCTTACGGTATATAGTGGCCCTAAATTGCGATCTATGGATCAGATCATTCCAAGGACAAGCCAAAACAGACAGAATATAATGGACTCTCTTTCTCTCTGTATACTCTCGTGTTTCGTATGGTTTGATGCGTGAGAGAAGCGCACTCCCTTTTATAACGGAAGAAAGAGAGTTTGAGTGAGATTGGGATACGGCTACACATAAGCCGATCACATCCTAACAGAGGAAGGAGAGTTTAAGTGAGATTAGGATAAGGTCACATAATCCACTCACATAAATCCCTATCTTCAATTAAAAATCAAATTCATATTTGAATTTAAAATTTAATTGAGAGTAACCGTACCCACTAGTGATTGCTCACAAGTGGGCCCCACTGGTCTACGTCCAAAATTTTGCAACTTTAAAAGTGGAGTCTCTTGGACCGTACATACGGCACCGTTGTATAGCAATCTCGGCTGTCCAGATTACTGACCCGACTGTGGGTGTGGCTTAGGTGGATCCCTGACCGTTTGGGCCACCATAATGTGTGCTTTATATATGTCGTCCATACATTTTGAAAACTTATTTTAGGGCATCATCCAAAAAATAAAGCAGATCCAAATCTTGGGTGGACCATAATACAAAAAAAAAGGGGTAATTAACCATTAAACTTCTAATAGACTACAAAAGTTTTGGATTAAATCATTTTTGTGTGATCACTTCATTTAAGTCTTTGTGACCTTATAGATAGGTTGGATGACAAATAAACATTCTGGTGGCCCCATAATGTTTTTAATGGTGGAGATTCAATAACGACTGTTTCATATGATATGGTCTACCTAAGATTTCTATCTGCTTCATTTTTTTTGGGTCATGCTCTAAAATGAGTTGTCAAAATAGATGAAAGTGTGGACGTAGGGCACCTACATAAGAGTGGGCCCCACAGTCAGGATCCAGTGACCAACATCGATCAACCCAAGGATTCACCCAAACCGCGCGCCAACAACTGTGGCTTTGCATAGCACGGCCTTACAATATTCCGGTACTTTTCAAAGCGCTGCCTCATTAATTTAAGTATCATTCAACTGCCTTTGGTTACCTTTCTTAAAGGTCTTGTGGGTTAGCAGCTTGAGTTGGCCCACTGTCATTTTTACGTGAAATCCACCCTGACCAACATAAGAGTCATCTCTTTTAAACCTAGATCTCAAAAATCAGCCTCATCCATAGTTCTGGTGTACCATATGGTTAGAAACAGTGTATTACCCTCCAAACTGTTTCTCTTGGTGTGGCTGGGCCTGAATTTTAGGCCTAGGCTTAAATTATGGCTTGTCATCTGATAGATGGAGTGAATTTCATATATTAATCATGGCAGGCCCTGACCAATGGGCTGGGCTCAGCTCGTGGTGATTAGGGAGGGGACTCATGGTTTCAACCGGGTCATGATGTCTGACTGATTCCGAGTTGACTCAGATGAGTTGTGTCAGGTTCGTCTGAGTCTTAAAACCATGGAGGCAATGGTTCGGATTTTGATCAGGTTGGGGACAGCTTGGGCCTGCCCTATTAATTTAATTTTATTAAATGGGTCAGATTTCTATCCCAATCTTGACTTGTTGGTTGTGACCCATTACCTAGTGTCCCCATCTAGTTGCAGCCCGAGGTTTAAGAATGGAAAATAGTGCTATATGGGCTGGGTTGGGTTGGTTCATCTATCCCAGCCCATTGAGAAGCTATATAGCCGGTTTAGGCAAGGTTAGGTGCGATGAAAACTATAAGCTCAAAACTCATATACGCTAGTGACAATCTAGTTCTTATCTATTTCTCATGAGATTTTCAAATTTTGATGTTTTTCTTATGATCTTGTTAAGAAATATCACTATATATATATATATATATATATATATATATATATATATATATATATATATATAAATTAATGAACAATTTTAAATTTTAAAATGTTCTATGTAATGAATTAATTTTAAATTTAAATAATTGTCATGTGAAAATTACAATAATTTTGCGTTAGAAATTCAGAAATAAAATCAACCCAATTTATTGTTCAACTGGTTTGACTCGACTCAACACAATACCTAATAATTACAAGGGAATTCTACAAAATACCAAACTCGTTATTATAGTATATACAACCCACAACCTTCTTTCAATGGTTATCAACAAATTATCCCATTAATTTAAGTAAATATCTTAGGAATACTTTCCTTTAAATTTCTTAATAGAAGTGTGGTCAACCCAGGCGAGCAACAGGTTGGCAGCTCGAGTAAGCCGCACTGTGATGTTTATGTGAAATTTACCTTACCCGGTGCATCACCCCATGCGAGGGTCAAAAAATAAGCCCCATTCATAATTCAGGTGGACCACATGATTGGAAACAATGTAAAGGGATAGCTCACCCTCCAAACTGTTTTCCCTTTGTGTGACCCACCCAATGGGCCTGATTTTTAGCCCCAAAACTAAATTTTGGTGTGGCATCTAATGTTTGAAGTGTATTTAATGTAATCATCATGATGGACCCTCCAAATCAAGTGTGAACGTATCTCTCCCAACTGTTTCCTTTGATGTGGCCCACCTGAATCACATGTCACCTTAATTTTTGGCCCTAGTACAATTGTGGGATTACACATCTAATATTTGGAGTGTCTCACATACACATCACAGTGGGTGGGCCCTTAAAAAATCAAGGGGGGGTGGGCTCCTGTAAAATTTCTTTTTAGAAGAAATTTGGAAACAGTTGGGAGATGCACGTCACCATTGATTTTTCTAAGGGGCTTATCTTGTTGTTTATTTAAAAATCCACTCTGACCATTAGATGTGTAATATCATGTTCGGCTTAGGGCAAAGAAAAAAAAATCAAAGTTAACCACACGAAACAGTTGGAAGGGATGTCCACCCTTGAATTTTATAGGGCCTACTGTGATGATTATGTGAAATTCACTCTAACCATTAGATGCTATACCAATATTTAGTTGTGGAGCCTAAAATCAGACCATTCTGTGATTCAGGTGGGCCACACCAAGGAAAACAGTTTGTAGGGAGAGCATTCCTTCTACACTGATTCCAATCATGTGTCCGCCTGAATCATGAATGGAGCTGTTTTTATGAGCCTGAGCCTAAAATTAGATGACTCGCCTGGTGGTCAGAGTAGATTTCACAGCACACGAATGTAGGCTTGTGTAGATTGATAGTATCCATCAATGATTCAGGTGGGCCACACCAAGGAAAACAGTGTCCATGGAGAGCATTCCTTCTACTGGGAAAATAATCTCGTAGAGCTGGTGCTCTTGTTGATTTTGGTCGAGGTTTTAGAGAAGGTGACCAAGGGACAAAGGTGCTAAATTCTGCTTTTGCATTGCCAAACACAAACAAGGACTGCTTTGATATGGAAGACTCAATTAAATTCATTGTCTCAAGAGGTGTTGAAAAGCTTGATCTCAATTTTTTTCGATGTTGGTCCAAAATCAGCCATCTCTTGAGTTGCCAAGCTTCCTGTTTGAACACAGAATGTTATGTGTTGTTAGGTTCCTGACATGCATTTTCAATTACATTGACTCGCTGAAACTTAGATTTATTGATCTCATTTTAGTTAATTATTCTTTAGAGATCTCCATATATAATACATAATCATTAACAGGGAATGTAGTAGAGGAAGAAGCAATGGTTGTATTTAATTCAAAATGCATATTAAGCAACTACCCAACTCTATTGTAGTAGTATTAACTGTTACGTTTGTTACAAGTAATCAAATGAGTTGGTTTTATGTGCAATATTTCTTATATGTTCAAGGAATCCATATGCCATCCTGTTTACTGTTTGGTTCTGTATCTTTCTGTTAACTTGAAATTTGCTGATGCCAAACAGCTTGGGTGGGAATACTAACTGTGGTGGGCCGTCGCCAAAATAGTGGGTTTCAAGAATTTAGGAGATCCCTCAAAATCAGGATTGAAGATTAAGCCTTAATCCTAATTTCGGCTGGCCCCATGCCCTTCACATCAGATCTGTACATGTGGAGCAGTGTTTTCCTGGCTTAAATTGTGATTAAGGGGTTAAAACCCTGCTTTCTCGTGAGGAATCTGAGTTGGAGATATGGATCCACCTGAATTGCCATCAGGGCATGATCCTGATTGTTGCCCAAATGGGCCTCTGCCCAAACAGGCCATTTGGTTCATTTATACAGGTGTATGCCCTGCGTCTATCTGAAATGTTGCAACTTGAAAGGTCCCTGTTCTCCAGTCCGTGCATGTGGTGGGCCGTGCTGATCCGGAACAAATGTCCAGTAGTCATCACACAATATTAAAAATTTCAGGGGTCAGAGGTGTGATCCCATCCAGCTGCCAATATATTTTCATTTCCCAACTTGGGTGGGTTCTGCAGGGTTAGTGGCTGTCTGTATTGCTTTTTAAATTATTGCAAGTGGAGATTTGTTTATGTTCCTGTCTTGTCCGTACCATTTTTAAAATTATTCCTGGGTATTTCCGTAGCTTATCCTCTCACGTAAAGGTCAGCAAGTCAAGTCAACAACACACCCTTAAGCACTATTTTCACAAAATCACCAACAGCTTCCTCTAAGAAAAAGATGGAGAGTCCTATATAATCAAATATTGTAAAGGTCATCAAATCAAGTTACTAGTTGAGAAAATCACCAGCAGCTTCCTTAAGTAAAAAATTGCATATATGAGACAATTAGGATCTCTACATAGTGACCACTGGACCAACAATCCTAATCAGTAGATCCGCCACGTAAGACAATTACACCACGCATCTATGTTGAAGGGAGGCTGCAGATCCGATTGTCAAGATTATTTTGATCATTGAGGCTTTTGGGCTGTGGCCTATTCCACAGGATACATTAGATGAAGCATGCATGTCTATGGTGGTACCTCAAATTGTGTCTCATCAGAAAACCCATGGTCACAAAAACCTAACCAAACCCATGACATGAAGATACGGGGCCCCCCCACCTGAATTGTCATTAGGGCATGATCCTGATTATGACCCAGATGATCTCTAACCAGAACCTGCTAGGATTGTTTGATCTTTTGGGCTGTGGCCCATCTCAAGCAGGGTACATGAGATGAAGCATACCTGTCTATGGTGGTACCTTGATTTTGTTCCATCACCAAACCCATAGCATGAAAACCTAATAAAATGGGTCCCATCAAGTGAACAGTTGCAATCACGATCACCAAAAAATGTGTATGGTGGAGGTTGATGAACAGAAATTCAGGTGTACTTGAGGGAGAGCTTCCTTTGAAATATGAGCAATTAAAAGTCAGTCAACATCCTGCATTATTAAAAAAAGGCAGCCAACCAAAATGATGTTATAAAATCACCAGCATTGACAGCTTCTCGATGCTTTCCATGTGCTTTCTTTATTTTTCTATTTTGACACTCTTTTCTCTCACTTTATGGAGAATAGCATACATAGGCCACAGTTTCATCATTCTACGTTCCACATTATCACTATTTTCAGATCCTGGGCATTTTCACCTGTGTTGAGAGAAGCGATAGAGAGAGAGAGAGAGAGAGAGAGAGAGAGAGAATTCATTCTCCCTTTTAATCTTCTTATTACCTTTTTTACTTCTATATCATCACAAGTGTGGTGTGGTACACCGGCGTGGGCAGCTTTCAACATCTTCTGCCCTTACTAGAGGATTTGACAGTGCTCATTGGACTCTGCTTACCTCCATTAATAGATCGAGGAGAAACCACTTGATTTAGAGGATCGTCATTGGATTATTTATTGCAGAAATCTATCCACACAATCGTGATTATACCAAGGTAAGATCTTAACCATCATCCATGTTAAATCATTGTTAGAAATCTATTCGTATCTCACATAGAGTGCTCCTAGGAATTGGATCATTAAAAATAATGGGTTTTATTTGCATTTATACCCAAAGAATCCAACACTAGCTTACCCAACCAAGAAAATAAGATGCTCCAAAAATCATGCCAATCCAACCATAATGAGAATTTGGAGGCTTATGCTAGATGAATAAGTTGAATGGATGGCTAGGATGTATGGGATGGATGGGTTTGGTTAATTTAGAAGGACCTCATCTTTGGTTTATGACAATTTGAGATGCATTCGCTTCTATTTTTTTATTGTTTTTTTATCTCCTCGTGATTTCATAGATTTATTGCAGATACCCTGAACAAGAATCCAGCTTCTAATAACACCATTTATCTTTGAGAAAATGACGGTTTTACCTCTATATCATTGGCAACAAGTTGTACATAGAGGTGGGCATCGAGTCGAGTCGGACCGGATTGGGTCCAACTCGACTGGATCCGATTTTTCAAGAACTTGACCTGAACTCGATCCGATCCGAATCCTTGCTGACCTGACCTGAACCGAGTCTGACTCAGTCTGGAAAACCGAAACGAGTCGGATCGAGTTGAGTCTAGGGAGAGAGGGAGGGAAAGGAGGAGAGAGAAGGAGATATGGGAAGAGAGAAAGAAGGAGAGAAAGGAGGAGAGAGGGAAGGAGAGGAGGGAAATTGGGAGAGAAAGAGGGAGAGAAAGGAGGAGAGATGGGTGGGTGTGGCGCCTCCTTTGGGTAGAGAAAGAGGGGTTAGGGTTCGTTCGGATTTCGGATCGGATCGGTCCGGATTGACCACGATCCAAACTCGATCCAATGTACGATCAGATCTGAGTGGTCCTACTTGATCCGCACCGATCTAGGCCTTCGGTTCGGTTCGGATTGGATCAGATCCACCAGATCGAGTCGGATTCGCAAGATCGGGTTGGATTCTGCCCAGCTTTAATTGTACATGAGTGTGAGGCCATTGGTGTGGGTTATGTGACCAGTCCAACTAGCTCATCCTACCCTGAAAATCAAATAATCAAGTGGGCCACCATGCAAATTTCAAGGCCTATGTTGTGGTCCACTTAATGATTAGATCAGCCTGATCTTTTATGTGTGATTTTTATGGCAGACCATACTTTGAATGGCTACATGCCATACATGCACTGTGACAATCTGATTCTTGTCTGCCATCCTTGTCCCTGGTAGAGGTCATTAGATGCATATTAATCTAATCCCTGTAATACTTTGAATGGCTACATGCCATACATGCCCAAGGTGGGTGGTACCCCTGATTGTGGGGCTCATAGTGATGTATGTGCCTTAAATCATGGTGGGCCTGAACGTTTCAAGGGCTACTATTCAATTGAAACTCATTATTAATGCATGCATCATGCATGAATGTTAACTGGATTACTAGGTAGTACTGTGCCATGAATCTATGGGCCATATGATGTATGCGTTTTATCCATACAGTCCATCTGTTTTGCCAGCTCCTTTTAGGGCATGAGCCCAAAAATAAGGCTGATCCAAAGCTCAAGTCGACCACACTAACGAAAACAGTGGGGATAATGAGGCCCACTGCTGAAACCTACCGAGAGCCTATCATGATGTTTTTGAGAAATCCACCCCATTCATCTGTTTATTCGGCTAATAATAAGGGGTGGCCCAAAAATAAAACAAAACCAAAGCTCAGTGAGCCACACAGGATGAAATAATAGGGAGGGCAATGCCTAGTGTTGAAACCTTTTTGGATCCACTGATATTTATATGCCATCTAAATTGCCTGAACCCGTGATGGAGGTAGGGCTCACCGTGATACAGTTTGAGAAATTCAACCCAACCATCCATTTTTTTAACAACTCATGTTAGTGGGTGTGCCCAAAAATGAAGCAGATCCAAATCTTCGGTGGGCCACATTGAAGAAAACAGTGGAGATTGAATGGCCACAATTGATATCTTCCCATGGCCCACCATGTTGTTTATATGCCATCCAAACCGGCCATAAGGTCATTCCCACCATAGGATAAATGATTGGCGGGGTAGATAATTCAAAAGATTATTGGCCTCATAATTGGGCCTACTACCTAAAATGAGCCAACAAAAATGGCCAGGAGGGCGTATTTCTCAAAACATCAAAGTGGATCCATATTGGGTGCGATTCCCACTAGGACCTAGCTAAAGATGGACCGTCCTCTTGGGGGCTCTATGGGGCCCACTATGAAGTATGTGTTATCCGTGCCGTCCATCCATTTTGACATATCATTTTAGGTCAATATCCCAAAAAGGATACAAATCGGACGCTCAAGTGGACCATACTACATGAAGTAATGTGAATGACACGCACCATGATGTTTATTTGTCATCCAACATATTTATAAGGTCACATAGATCTAGATGAAGGGAAAACATAAATATTAGTTTCATACAAAACTTTTGTAGTGCCCAACAAGTTTTCAACAATAGGTGTTGAATCCCCATTTCTTCTTGTAGTGTGGTTCACTTGTGGCTTCCATATGCCTTCTCTTTTTGCTCATGCTCTAAAATGATATGTCAAAATGGATGGAGAGCATAAATAAAACATATATATCGGGGTGGACCTTATAAAGCCACTGTCAGGACCGTCTGTCTCTAACTAGGTCCTGGTGGGGGTGGTACCCAATCTGCATCCCACCAGGGTGGGGAATTTATATTTCAAAGGTGCAATGGTGTAGTTTCAACAGTAGGAGTCCAGTACCTTCGTTTCAAGTCATGTGGTCGTTGAGTGTTAGATCTACCTCATATTTGGGCCCACCCCCTAATGAGCTAGAGAAATTGGCAGAGGGGCTAGATTTCTTAAAAACATTACACTGGCCACTGAGTTTTTGGAGCTCCTCTAAATAAGTGTTAAGTACCATTGTTCTGAGTTGTGCAGTCCACTCGAAAGTTGGATTGCCTCATATTTGGGCCCACCCTCTAAAATGAGCCAACAAAAATGGTGAATAGGTTGAATTTCTCAAAAACATTATGGTGGGTTACATGAATTTTTGGAGCTCCTCCATCATAACATTTGGGTGTTCAATACCAATGTTTCAAGCCATGTAGCCCATTTTAATTTTGGATCTTCATCATATTGGGCCCACCAACAAAAATGAGTTAGAGAAACTAGTGCATGAGATGGATTTCTATCACGGTGGACCACACGAGTGTCATGATCAGAAGAAAATGGGGGTGGGATGAATTTCTCAAAAATATCATGGTGGGCCATGAATGTTTCAATGGTGGGATAGTGTTGTTTCAACGGTGGACAGCATGGTTTCGATTTTCTATTTGGACAGGCAGCGTTCTGTTAGTCAAAGTCATATCAGGAAAAGGCTGCTGTTTTTTTTTTCCAGAAAGAGTCTAAAAGTGGGCCATTTTCGGCTTATGGCACAAAAGGGAGGTGGCCAAATGCAAAAATCTCTAAAATCTATGTTTAGGTTGACCAATCTCTTCTAAGAACCAGCCTCTTCTTCTGAGAAGGATTTCTTTGAATCAAACATGGAATTCCTTCATCACTTGCAAGGTCGTTAGCTGATCGGCATGAATAGATTTTGAGATACCGGCCCACCTGAATTGGTCCTATTTGTGGCAGATGATTCCCTGCCCAAAGAGATCATTTGTTCCTTCTATAGATGTGTATTTAAAACCTTAGGATTTAAGCAATGCATCTAGCGGAAATGTTGTAACCTCCCTATTCTGGTACTCGACATCATGTGGTGATCCTCAGTCCATCTGGTGGACCACACCAATCAGCAAAAAAATTGGACTAGTTGTCACACCAAAAATTCTAGGAGTTAAGAGGTGTGGCGCCATCCAGCTAGAAAGATATTTTCATCTCAAACTGAGGTGGGCCATGCAAGCTTGATGGTTATCTGGATCACCTTTTAAATTATTGCAAGCTTCTGCAAACCATTGTTTATGTACCTGGTAATCAGACATTTCTAACCATCTGATCGGTTGTCGGCATTTCTCCATTAGAAAAAAGGAATATGATTACCCATTTATGTTAAAGAGAGGCTGTAGATAGGATTGTTTGATCATTGAGGCTTTTGAGTTGTGGCCATAACTGACAAGGCACATGAGATGAAGCATACATGTCTATGGTTTTACCTCAAATTGAGTCCCATCACTAAACCCATGACTAAAAAAAAACTCAAGGAAATTGACTCATCACACTGATGTTATGGAAGCAACAACATTAGCATCTTGGTGCTTTCCATGGGCCTTCTTTATCTTTCTCTTTTTATTCCTTTTTCTCCCACTGGAAAATAGCATATAGGCCCGCAAATTGATTATTGCAGAATGGAAGTTTTTGGCAGAGATGAAGATAAGGAGAAAATTGTATAGTCGTTGATTCATGTTGGTACTCAAGAAGATGTCTCAATCATCCCCATTGTCAGTATGGGGGGCCTTGGGAAGACCACACTTGCTCAATTTGCTTACAATGTCAAGAGGGTAGCAGAGCATTTCGAGCTAAGGATGTGGGTTTGTATGTCGGACAATTTCGATGTGATGAAGGTAATAAAATTAATCATTGAATCAGCAACTGGTAGCAAATGTGATCTTGAAGGCATGGATTCACTGCAGCATGGCCTCTAAGAAAAGCTAAGTGGGAAGAAGTTTTTTCTTGTGTTGGATGATGTGTGGGAAGAAAATCCTGAGAAGTGGAATTCACTGAAAAAATCTCTCAGAGGTGCCAAGGGTAGTAAAATCATAGTTACGATCCCTAGTGAAAAAGTTGTTTCAATCATAGGCACTCTCCCTTCACACCATTCGCCAACATTATCAGATGATGATTGTTGGTCTCTGTTCAGGCAACAGGCGTTTGGGGATGAATGACAAGAACATCTAAACCTTGTAACGCTTGGAAAGGAAATTGTAAAGAAGTGTAAGGGTGTTCCTTTAGCGGTGAAGTCACTCGGAAGCTTGATGTACCTTAAAACAGAGGAAAGCCAGTGATTGCTTGTCAAAGAAAGTGAAATTTGGAATATACTTGAAGAAGAGAATAACATTTTACCTGCCCTAAGGTTGAGTTATTATCACCTGCCATCACATTTGAAGCAATGCTTTGCATATTGTTCAATATTTCCAAAAGATTATAAAATTAGAAAGCAGAAACTGATTCAACTTTGGATGGCCGAAGGTTTCATTCAATCATTAGTAGGAAGTAACCATGTGGAAAACATCGGCGGAGAGTATTTCAATAATCTATTATGGCAGTCCTTTCAGGATGTTGAGAAAGATGATGATAGGAATATAGTATGGTGCAAGATGCATGACCTCATGCATGACCTTGCACGCTTTGTTGCAGGGACTGAATGCTTGATTGTGCAGGTCAAGAATGCAGAGAGCATCCATAACATATCTCGTCATTTGTCCTTGGAGTGTGGGTATAGCAGGAGGGTCCGAACATTCCCAGAGGCCTTAAAGAAAGTAAGCCATTTGTGAACACTGCTGTTGCTTGAAGGATAGAGTTTCAGCATCCCTCATAATCATTTTGTACATTTTATGTAGGGCTGAAAGTTGCAGGGACTGAATGCTTGATTGTGCAGGTCAAGAATGCAGAGAGCATCCATAACATATCTCGTCATTTGTCCTTGGAGTGTGGGTATAGCAGGAGGGTCCGAACATTCCCAGAGGCCTTAAAGAAAGTAAGCCATTTGTGAACACTACTGTTGCTTGAAGGATAGAGTTTCAGCATCCCTCATAATCATTTTGTACATTTTATGTAGGGCTGAAAGTTGGGTGGGTTGAACCCGACCAACCCGTGACCGACCCAACATTGGGTTGGGCTTGGGCAGGATGTATCAAGTCCGATCTTAGACTTGGGCTATACAAATACCAACCCGATAAAACTTGGGTCGGGCTCGGGTTGAGGTCTTGGGTTGCCCGACCCAACCCGAACCCGATCAATATATAAGTTTCTTATAAATTATAATTGAGTGTGGATTATATGTGTTGAAGACATAGGAAATTCCGATGTTGTCGGGTCTCATTGGTCCACATCATTTCCAATGACTCAAGGTAACAAGATATTTGGATTTCTCTCTCCCAAATAGATGTGTGCTACACAACACAACTTTTAAATGAGTAGTTGTCCTATATTTTAGCTTGTTTGTTTAGAGTAAATGAAGTTTTATGATAAATAACTATATATATATGATTAATAAAATCATAGATATAAAAAATAAGACGTGTATTCAACTATAATAAACTAATGCAATCATTAAAATATTGGCATGTATCCACCCGATCAACCCGACCAATCCGACTGAACCCGCTTGAGTTGGGCATGGGTTGAGAATTCCCAACCCCAGTTTGGGTTGGGTTGGGTTGGGTTGGGTTAGCGTTGAGGTTCAAGAACCTTGGGTTGGGATAGGGTTGAGCACCAACCCGACCCAACCCACCCGACTTTCAGCCCTAATTTTATGTGCTTACGTGTGTGATGATAAATTGACCCATATGCCTGCTAATATTGGAGAATTAAAGTTCCTTCAGACCTTGTCAATATTCAAGGTTTGTCAGGATAGAGGATGTGGTATAAAAGAGCTACAAGACCTAAACGTTTGAGGAAGCTTGATTATTCGAAACCTCGAGAATGTGATGTGTAGAGCAGATGCCCGGGAAGCAAACTTGAAGGAGAAGCCAAACCTTCATAAGTTATACTTTTCATGGGGTCAGGATATTGATCTTAAGTTGGCAGGAAACTGGAGGAAACCCTTGAAGGTCTCCAACCACATCCGAATCTCAAAAGGTTGGAGGTCAAAGGGTGCGTGGGTGTCAGATTTCCACATTGGATGACTTCTTCATTGCTTTCAAATCTGGTTGAAATCTCACTGATCGATTGCAGAAGATGCGAACAGCTCCCCCAGCTTGGCCAATTACCGTTGCTTAAGGTTCTTGTGACACGGGGAATGCATGCTGTGAAATCTATTGGCAACCATTTCTATGGTGACAATGTTGCAGAGGGATTCCTGTCACTGGAAAAACTTAGCTTGGAATATATGCCTAATTTAGAGGAGTGGCCAGGATTCAACGGAAAAGTACTCCCCTGCCTAACCGATTATTTGTCGACAGATGCCCAAAGTTAACAACACTTCCAAGCCTTCAGTCTCTGAAAGTATTGGAATTGAAGCATAGTAACAAGATGTTGTTAGGTTCAGTGGCAAACCTAACCTCACTTTCCTACTTGAGGATTGAAGATTTCAAGGGGCTAAGGTCATTGTCAGGTGGGTTGTTCCCAAATCATACCCGTCTCTTGACCCTAGCAATTTGGAGATGCCCAAAGCTTGAGTCTCTGTCGGGGGAGCTTGGAAACCTTGCTGCTCTTGAGTCTCTGGAAATTTCTGAGTGCCATAAGCTGGTATCATTGCCGGAGGAGTTACAAAACCTCACCTCTCTCCAGAATCTATATATTCATGGGTGATGGTCTATCGTCCTTGAGACTACAAGGCATGAGCTCTCTTCAACATCTTACCATTCAGCATTGTGAAAGCCTAACGAGTTTGTTGGGGGGGGGGGGGGGGGGGGGGGGGGGGGGGGTTAGAATCCTTGAAAATTATTGGATGTCGGGAGCTGGCTTCTTTACCAGAGGATATGCAACACCTAATGTCCCTTCAACATCTTAGCATCCTGTACTGTCATAAGTTGACATGTTTGCCGGAAGGGCTAAAACATGCCACAACACTGCTAGAGCTAAATATCAGGGGTTTGAAAAGTCTAACGGCTCTGCCATAGTGGATAGGAAACCTCTCCACGCTTCAATATTTGAAAATTGTTGATTGTGGTAAATTGGCGTGCTTGCCATCCAGGTTGCAACTCCTAACAACCCTCCAAACTCTAAATCTCTGAATGTCCCCAATTAGAGAAGTGATGCGAGATGGAGAAAGGCGAGGATTGGCAGTACATAGCACACATCCCAAATATTGATATTTGATATAACAAATCCGAATCCAAATCCCTGAGAGGAGGCCAAGGGAGTGTCATCTGTTGGTGTTGAAGAGGGGATAGCATCATCGTTCTCCTTCCTTCCTCTTCCCTCCCTTTGTAAGTATTGCACTTCTCACTCAAAGCTATCTATCTTTGGTTTTTAATTTCTGAATTTTTACCACAAAAGCATGATTTTCTATTTTTATTAACTATTAAGTAGCAGAAAGTACTTCTGGGGGCTAAAATGGCCCAACTACTAGCATCTTTTTCCCCTACCGGCCTGTTTGGCTCGCTGTACAAGTTTTAAACTGTGGTAAAAGCGTAATGATACGCTGAGGCGGCTGTTTGAAATCTTTGCGGAAGAGAGAATTTCATCTACCTCCACCTCATAGAAGTGAAAACTGTGAGCCCCACCATGATGTATGTGTTGTATCTACGCTGTCCATTCATGATCTCATATCATTTTAGAACATGATCCCAAAAATAAGGCAGATCCAATGCTCAAGTGGACCAAACCAAAGGAAGCAGTGGGAGTAACCACACAACACAAAACAGTGGGTTCTATGGTGGTGTGATTACTCCCACTGCTTCTTTTGGTGTGGTCCACTTAAGCTTTGGATCTGCTCCATTTTTGGGTTCATGGACTAAAATGATATGAAATAATGAATGGACGGCATGGATATAACACATGCATCTCACTAATGTATTTTACCTTCCATATATGAGCCATAAATCTTTTTTAGACAAACACCTAGACATAGGTATTGGGAAAACAAACAACCCAAAGGGTGGTGAAGTGACGCACTAGTGTATGACCTACACATCGTTCAGTAAAATCAGAATGACCTTGGGTGGTATGAGGGACTCTGCACTAAAAAATCCAAAATCAGAGCTTTTTAGGATCTCTGCAATAAAAATGCCTAAGTTATTATTTGGAGACTTATTATCATTTCAATTAATTGTAATTCAGGAGTCCGATGGAGATACACAGGGCATCAAACACTGACAATTCAAGAGCTCATAATAATCTAAGGCTAACGCTACCCCGATTGCTTGCATGGTTGAGGTTATTTTGCAGATAACAAGTTCAAATCTAAGGTAATGGACTTTATGATTATGCGTTTAAATAGAATTAAATTAAGTCACTAATGCCCAGGTCTAATAGAAAAACTATGTAGAATGATGCAGGTTATATTATTTGATCGACTATCATAACCATGGTTTTACAGCTAGAAGCTGCATTTTAAGGTTTATTTGAATTAGTGGAATCGAAAACATAGATTTGTAAAGAAAAATCAGATAGGAGAAAAACCATAAATAAGAAAACTCGTGAAAAAGAATTCTATACGAGTTGTTTCTTTAAATTTCAATGATTTTCAGGAAAATGTGAAATGTCAATGTTGATTAATGTGGATTATCCAGGTTCTTGGAAGAAAAAGAAAATACTTTTTTTTATAGGAAGATTATGGAAAGAAAATAGTTTCCCACATGTTATTTTGTTTTTCCAACCAACAAGAATCATCATATCAGCAGAAAATTGTTTCTTTTCCACAAATATTTTTTGGATTCCACTGATGCAAACAGACAGGTAGATCGTCCTTTTATGGACATTGGCTTATTCGAGTAATAAGATCAGCCAAAATTCCATGCTCAAAAATCATACATTGGAGGATGTTATTATCCAATAACATACATACCATCATTACACATACCCTATAATGAAGTAAATTCCAAAAGAACTATGGGTCTCATTTATGCAAACTGAAAAACAAACCGTGTCATACAAATTCTCTATCTATCCATTGTCAACCACTTCCTTTTTTGGTAGATGCATTATATGGCTCCTAATTACTTTCTATACTCAACTGATTTTAATATTTTTATTTTTGGCAAACAGAACATTCAAACAGCATCATTTTGTTGAGGAATGCGAGTGAAAGTTGTGTAAATGAGATGGTGAAAGCAGAATGCGAGTGAGTAGTGCAAATGAGATGGTGAAGGGGATAGCAACACACGTACCAATGTGATACTCTTGTGGGAGATTGAACAAGGCCGCTGATGATTGAACAAAAAATCAGGCCAGTCTGCTTATCAGGTGGGTGACAAGTGTAGTTGAATGTGAGCCAGTGATTATCTTCTTTTCAAATTTTCCATTTTTCTATTACTACTTTGGCACAACCGACGTGTGGACCACACTCAGTTTTGGAAGTTCGTATACACTGTGGAACGCCATGTTTACATAATTTGATGTTTGCTAACAGGGCTTTCTCCCCTTCTGCCCCACTATGTGATGATTTAGATCATTAGATCATTCATCTAGAAGTTTGAACGGAAGATGGTCCACACAGAGAAAATCTTATGTGTATAAAAGTGACTTGAAACAATGGTCCGTATGTTATGGGACCTTGAAGATGTCACATCAGTGAGATTTCTCTCATGTGGGCCAAATGTTATAGGACCTTTTACATGTATGGTTTGGATCATTATACCATGGAGTGAACGAGCTAGTTAATTGTGAGATTCTTGCTGATCTATCTCATTCAGTACTGTACTGTCACTAGATTAATAATCAACTTCTCTATTCTTTTTTTGCTGATACATTTCTTAGACATATTTCAGTGTTTTCCACACTCTCTTGTAAGAAACTTTGGTCTTGATCATCACATCCTATTGAACAGTGCGGAGTAGATGATTGAGAATTGATCACCTACCAGCAATAGTACCACTTGTTGTACGATAACATTTTTCCTGCCAATATGCCACTTGTGTAGGAAATCAATACTATTTAGAACTATAGGCCCCCTTCTCAAAAATCAGGTTAATTAGATCACTAGGTGGGCCACACTTATATGTTGAGTTGGACTGTCATCTGTCCATTGATTCAAACGATGTGGCCCACCAGGTGGGATGTACAATGTTGGCAGGATGCAACACCATAAGTTGTGGTACCTAGCCTGTAGGTGATAAGTTCTTGAAATGATTTCTTAAATTGTTATATCATGGTTTCTTAATGCTAACAGAAGTACTTTTTCAATCCTTGGCCTTTCAGGAATGCTTAAGGATGGAAGCGGTTAATGGGGGAGGGATCCTCAAAGAGAGCGGAATTCTTGGCCATTAGAACCAGCGTAGAAATTTTCTTGAATTGGTAGTAAATCACTAGGAAGAGAGCTCTATTTTGAACGAGTTAAAGATTATTATCTTGCTTCTTGGAAATCTTATGTGTAAATTCCCTGTGGTTGGTTTAATTGAATTGTTGACTCTATTGCAAAGGTGGCCATAGATCTTCTCTTTGTATTTGGGATTCTTATCCATTGTCCTGATGGATTTATTTCGTTCTTGTCTTTCTAGTGTATAATAAGATTTTGTTCCCCTAAAAAAATGTAATAGATGTGCTAGGAAATGAATTATTTTGATTCATTGGAAATATATATTTTTTATTGATTATGTTGCTGGTTTTCATGATGAAAAAATCTATTTAATGTGATATATACATGGCCTTTTTCATGTCTTAAACTGATTAGGAGGAAAGGTGGGATTGCAGATGAATATGTTTTAAAAACTAAGTTCTAAATAATCAAAGTACACTTATAGTATTGATTTTGGTAAAATGAGGTTTCATAACCCACACATGTTTACAACCGTGCTTGTATACATGCCTTTGAATATGGCACATGCGTACAAGATCGAGCTTTCCATGAGATGGGCCACACTACTGACATGACCTAACGTGGGCCACGGCATATGAAACAATGGACAGATTGGGGAAAAAATCATTAAGAACTACATTTTTCACATACTAGGGCCTACCTGAGTGAGAGCCCTGAGCTTTGGACCAGATAATCTAAGAAATGTGGCCCATCTCATGGAAAGCTTGGATTTCGTACACATGCAATGGCATTAACAGATCAAAAGGTTAGGAATTGATGTTGTCCTATTGAGGAAATTTTTAAGGTATGATCCATCCACAATGGGACCCATAAATCAATTATCCAGATCACTGAACCATATTGTGCATTTCCTCTGCTCAAGGTTCATATATTGCCTCTTCCCATAATTGCTTTTCTACAACTAGAGGTAGCCACCAGCAAAATCTCCATCAATTTATGAAAACGATGATGTAGATAAAATTACTGACAATGAATTTACCTGGGCATTCTGTCTGTTGGGCCCCACTGCATGCCCTGATGGTACCCAAGACAAATTGAATTCAACATCCAAATCTGGTTCCTTACCAGGTTGAAGATACGCTGGCACGCCCTCAGACTCTGTCTCTGTTCCAATGTCCACTTCCAAAGCATCAAGCTCTTTGTGATGTTAAAAGAAGAGAACCATAACAAAAGAAAGAGAAATCAGCATTGCAGAATTCTTAGGCATTTGATCACAAACATCAGGAATGAAAAAGAAAATTCCACACAATACAAGCTGGCTGACGAGAGTACTATCCTAAATTACTGTATCCCATAGTACCACCCAAAGTTCTTCCTCGTTAATGTCATTAAGTTCACTACGTTCTTCTGAGAGACTCTTGGATTTTGTTGCTCACATCCATCAGATTCATCATCTCATCTTGCATGTTCTACATCATCCAATCCATCAAAGTGATTCTTTTTAGAACATCATGATTAAAACACCATATGCCCATTTTTCAAGAGGTTGAGACAAAAAGTAAAAAGGACTAGATCAGTTTAGAATCTTAACCGTGAAAGAGACCCTAAATTGCATTTGGCTCAGGCCAGGAGAAAAATAATTCATTATTTTGGGAATTCCACTCTCCATAGAATTTCCAAAAATCATGAAACAATGCTCATGTGTTATGGAAGGGCTCTTTCTTTCCAATACAACAAAAAAGAGCCCAAGTACACTGTTTTTATTTATTTATTTATTATTATTATTGTTGTTGTGAAATACTTCTAAGAGTAGAAATTCCAAAATTAAAAATTAGCATGTCTGCTCCTGAAATGGCCTTAAGCCAAAAGCAGCATAAGAGCTAGTAACTTGGACATTGATGTGTCAATCCATGCGCCAGAGATAGTCCTTCTAAAAGTCATAACTGACAAAGGGGACACAAATATTTTAAATCATAAAATAAATTATTAAATTTTAATAGTATATTGTAAAAGATTACAATATACTTCTACTTTTTAATAGTATAGTGTAATTAGCAAATAGATCTTTAAAATTAGTCGTATCTAAGAACATCATTCACACAGATACAAACAGCATTGAAATGCACAATTTGAAGTGACTTGTCCTTGTTACAAGGCTTTAAAGCTAACAAGCATGGAAACTGAGAAAAGAGTAAGGCGGGATCATGCATCTATGTCCTCAATTTTCACAGTTTTAATCATTCCTTTCGACTCCTTGTTTGCAGATTTCACAGGTGACATCAGAAAAGCCAATGCAGCAGTTGGTTCAGTACAGAGTCAGCGAAAATCCTATTAAGATATGGGCATTATTTCACTGAGAGTAGTAAGCCTACTATCTCTCAACATTTAAAGATGGTTGGCAGGAATCTAGCAGCATTTTCATAAGTCAGTTTTAGAATACATGTCAAGATTCCCACCTACCAGTTGTAGGTGGTAGGAGATACTCTCAATGAATGCTTGGCACACAATCACATCACCAACTCTTCTTCTTCTTCCTCTTTTTTGTTTTTTGGAAAGGCAACACTACCAGGGATTGAGCCCTGGGTCACTCACACACACTACACACAATCATATCACCATCTTTTACCAGGAGAAGGTTGAGCATCTTTAATTCCCTTAGACACAAATGCAACCCAATCAAGGTTAAATGGCACGCTGTCCCTCGTACCTGACCAAAAGGTGCATGATTGTTAGAGAAAAGACAATAGAAAATTTTAGCTGACGAGCATATATAGAGAAACATAATGGTATTCAGGAATGTATTAGCTGTTGTATGGCTTACAGCAGATGTGGGAGGAACATGAAGGTTGCAGATCAGTTAAGAAGCAAGGCACCAATACTTCATGGTTCCCAAGATTTTCCAATACAGTTCTCATGGACTGGTACAGAACGCCCTTTCTTCAACCCAACCTGATACTTTTTTCTTAGTAAAACATTATGTATCCACCTAAATTTACCAATTAGTCACTTTTTCCACCATTTTGTAATCTCATTTCTGCAAACCCTAAATGCTTCTAACATCTCGTGCTAGATCCTAAAAATTCCCCTTCCCTACTTCATGTGTCTTTCTGAAATTCAAGAATAAATGTTATTGATGAAGAGTACTTCATGGAAGTTCCATGAAGTGTCAGGCCCCACCATTCATGGCAAAATTAAATCATCATTAGGACCATTGACCTACTAGGCCATAGCCCAAATTGTGGTTGATTGAATGATCCTAACCATTCGATCTTTGCAAGTTTGAACCATTAAATTTGGATTGCTGCTCATTCTTAGCTCACCTTCATGTCAATATCCATTTGCAGCCCACTAAGCAGGTATGGCTCATCCACAATTGAACAACTAGGACGATGGCTGTTCTTAAAATACACATGCTGCAACCAGGCTGCATGTGCCAGCATGAAAAATGCATCTGAGATCCAACCCTTCAACTGGCAGGTCCCACTGCCCATGCCTAAGCCAAAAAACAGGCGACTCCAAGTAATTCTTTTGTTTATTTTGAAAGGCCCACTCCATTGATTTTTTTTTTTTACAACACATACAGAAGTTCATTTAAGTGGGCAACCAGGATACACTGAGGTCTTGGTATCGATTCCCTAGTGGGGTTGGCTAACAGTGAAGTGTGAACTGTCAGTGGGTGTACTAACAAGCTAACAAAAATAAACAATAATAATAATAATAATAATAATTATTATTATTATAATAAGTGGGCAACCAGGATTGTCAAACTGATGCAATTTTGTTTGCTATAGCCATCCATTGTAGTGTGTAGGTACCATTTGTAAAGCAGAAAGTTTTGATGAACAAAGACATGTTCATTGCAACAAACCCAAACATACACTACATATTTTCAAAAGGCAGAGAGCATTTTCAAATCCACTACATATTTTCAAAAGGCAAAGACTGGTGATAGTTCGCCTCCATTTTCAAAATGGTGTGGCTCATCCATTATACAAGTGACATTCTTCTCCTTCTCCTTCCCCTTCTCCTTCTCCTTCTCCCTCTTGAGGGATCATAATTTTATCACAAGTTGCAAAAGCTACAAGAACCTAGCTCGTTCGATTGTCATCCTCTTCACCCTAACAAAAACATTAACTGGCGAGCTTACTTTGCTATGGAATATTTTGTGGTTGCATTCAGACCATATTTTCCAAACCATGATAGTAAGGAAAGTTTCCACAACACCTTTTCTTGGACCAAAAAAAAAACCCATGCCAAACACAGATCAGGTCTATTGACCGAGCCATTGCACATCAAACTCTAAACAAACCAAAAAAATCTCCCCCACAACTTGTCCAAAATCATAGTGAATAAATAAGTAGTTCACTAACTCCTCATTTCTTAGTAACAGAAGGCACATGTTAGAATGATCATCTATCTGGTTCTAAGATGATCCCTTGTAAGCACTTCACCTTTCCCTTCTAACTAGCTGAGCATGACCACCCTAGTTGGAGCCTTATACTTCCATAGAATCGTAGTAGTGGCTAGGGCCACAACTTGGGTTCGGTCAACCGAAACCCAATTGACCTAACCCAAGTTTGGGTTTGGTTTGGTTCAGGTTGTCAAGGTCCTTTGGTTGGAAATTGCCAATCCAATTTGAATTCGAGTTGGATACATGTTGCACAAATTCGGGTCAGGTTGGATCTGGTTGGGAATAATCACATGTATTTGGGTAGAGGTTGGGTCTGGGTCAGTTTGGGTTGAGTATAGAGGACTTTAGGTTGGGCACCTTGTGTTGCAATTCGGGTTAGGTCCTCTTGAGATCAGGTTGGACTCGAGGTGACCCTCAACCCGACCAAACCCGCCCAAGTTGCACACCTAGTTAAGGCCCTTCCACATCTCCCTCCGTCACTGATCATCGGTGAGTAAAATGATTTAAAAGAAAAAAAAAAAAAAAAATCCTGACCACTCACTTCTCTAGACCCACCGATCATTTTCTTCTAAAGAAGGCTCTAAGCCGCCATGAGCCTAACAAATTCTTTGATCTCATCTTCACTAAGATTTGTCTGAAGATTTGGTGTCTACAACCCACAAAAAAAAATAAAAAATAATAATAATAATAATAATAAATAAAATAAAATAAAAATCTTCCCAACACTTCAAAGAACGCTACAATGATGACGTAGAAGGATCGAAAGGGAAAAACATGCGCGAAATCAGACACCAATGTTTTTTTTTTTTTTCTGTATCAGTTTGTATAGAGAAAATGTTGTTGCAAATGCAAGTAAAAAATCTGTAGGCATTTAAGTAGCATATGCAAGTAAAAAATCTGCAGGCATTTAAGTAGATAACTTACCCCAAAATCTATTTTGACTGGTGGCCTATCCCTGTTGGATTTTAAATAGATTTGAATGTCCTGTTTTGATTCTTGAAAACTCAAAAGGGATTGGAAAGGGACTGTTGAATCCGACCATCGAATCGAATTTTTCACCAATTGGAAGATCCTAACCAACTGACTGGGAGCAAAAGAAGAATTATCTGAGGGATCGTTTGGAATCCTTGAGATTTTCGTTCTGTCAGTTGTTTTTGACAACCTGAATTTTCAATACACAGAATCCGGAAACAGTGTTATGATGATAGAGAAGGAGGTGTTGAGAGGAGATGCTGCCCTGCCACTCTCCTTAACTAAGCAATCAAAAGAAAAAACATACGACAATCCTCAGGTTTTGCAATCTATCATTCATAGAGGGATTGAAAAGTGAGCTTTACCTCCGATTTGAAATCCCCAAATGACATATAGACCGTTGATCAAATGGCCCCATGGCGGATGAACAATGAAAACAAAATATACTGAAATGTAAGGCTGATGATGCACGATCGTTGGCCATTACTTGCCGTTTGCGGATCTCTGGAAAGGGTTATCTTAAGGAGACTTTTGGGGGCCTGCAGGATGGGTCTGTCAACTCAATGGTTAGGATCATCGACGCGTGTGCCGTGAAGTAGGAACTCAGGTCCGGGGTCACTGGAATCCACCGTACCCTTAGCCATGATCTGAAGGAGTTGCACTGTGATCCCAAAATAATTCGATGTTGGCACAATCGTAACCCTTGAAACGATGGCTGCAAATACATCTCTTCATAAGGAAAGGTTAGCACGTGGGAAAGAGAGCAGTTCGTAGCATCGGTTGGACTGACATGTGTTCCACCCCGTCACATGGGGCCATGAATAACATGCATTGTCCTGATTTACAGGATTGGTACAATACTTCATATTCAACCTACATTTGTGACCCAACACATGAGTGGACCAGGAGCGTCTTCACGGTGGGTACCACGTATCCGATCTTGCAATCGTGTTTTGCGATGAATAAGAAAAGATCTTACACGTGTGTTACAACTACACTTATTTTGTTCATATTTCAAAATTGAAGCTTTCGTTTTACACTTTTACTACAGAATATGACAAATAATAAACTTATAACAGCTTGACACCAATTTAATATGGTTTATAGAGAAAAAAATAAACAAAAAATAAAAATTAAATAACTCAGCCGATCAAATATATATATATATATATATATATATATATATATATATATATATATATATATATATATATAAACTACTAGTGTATTGTATATTCCACAAGTGGAATATAAAATATGCCATGAGATATATAGGCCAATGTCATCTGTATTTAAAACATTAACAATCACTATAGATTCTACCAATCAAAACAAAGAGGTATATCATCTTTTTAGAAACATGATTTGTTTTAAAAATTACAAATAAAATAATTTTTTGTAAAATTATAGAAACTAATAAATCTGATAAGGACAGGCTGAAGCACGTCCAGAACACTTTCCTTAAAGCATTATTTACCCCTACTTAAATAAATTGAGTATGCTAATAGGTTACAGGCAAATCACTTCTAAGATACGACGAGCCTAGTGCGGGTCTGCGTTCAATAAACACGAAGGCCTACTAATTAAACACAGCAACATAATGTTCGGAAAAAATCAAAGGAAAAATTCAAGAGAAATAAGAGAATACGATTTGGAGTTAGACCATTGCATTGGTCCGTTTCTCAGCTATTAGTTCAGATAAACCATTCTTAGACGACACTGATGGTATGATCTTCTAGCAAATGTTCAGATGAACTTTGTTGTCTGTGTAGCCAAAACTTTAGATATGTAAAATAAGATTTGCTCTGGTTTGTATATATCTGTTAGAGTGGGTTGAGATGATTTGAAAACTCATCCAGACTCTGTTTATATAGGCATTGGTAGTTGGGGGTTATGGTCCAAAAAAATAAATCTCATTAAGCTAATTATAACTATTGAAAAACTGGTCGTTTTCTGACTGTTGTGCATGCCTTATAACAGCAGTTGCACAATAGCTGTTATGAGAGATAGCTAGCCGTTTTCTAGCTGTTGGGCTATCTCTCAGTCCTCAAATCTCTCTTTCCAAACAGCCACTCGCCATAGTCACTTAGTCACACTGGTTCGTGTAAGGTCGCGAAGGAGTGACCTCTTATGACATGAGGTGCAAAGTGCGTCACTAGCGCCTTTACAACCACTATACCTCACATGCCCATGCCCTCGCACTAAGCTTGTGCCTATGCACAAGCATAGGTAGGCAAATAATAAGATACTCCATCATTCGCATTTAAACTAAAAATCTTTCTCTTCTCTTTCCCATGCGGGGCTATTCCCAAAACCAATAAAAATGTCCTTTTACATGACATTTTTAATATATATTTAATATTATATTTTATTATTAAAATACATTTTATAAAATCAATATTTTATGACGTTATCTTGTTCAAATAGTTGGATCAACAAAAATTACATACTCAACAATTACACATTGGAAGATATTATTTTCTAATAATAATACACTTACTATGATTATACATACCCTAAAATAAAGTAAGTTCTAAGGAATTGTGGGTCCCATTTATGCAAACTGAAAACAAGAACGTGCCATACAAATTCTCTACCTAAGAATTATCATCTACTAACCCTTTTGGTAGATGCATCCATTGTATATTTCTTGGATTGCATTCAAGGGTTAACTGATTTGTTTGGAAAACAGGACAATTAAACACCACCATTTCATAAAGGCATGGGAGTGGAACTCATGTGCCAACGTGGTGCACTGGTGGGAGACTGAGCAAGGAGGCTGCTGGTCAGTCTGCTTAACGGTTGGATTAGTAGCGTACATAGTTATTTTCCTTCTGAACTTTCCATTTTTGTGTTACAAATGTGTGGACGACACTAATTAGTTATGGAAGTTCATGTTTACATAATTTATGGTGTACTAACAGCACTCTCTCCCTTTCTACTCTACTATGTGATGATTCAAATGGTTCAAACAGAGAAAATCTGACTCATATGAAAGCGACTCCAAACAATGATCTATATGTTATGAGACCTACAAGATGTTAGATCTGTGAGATTTCTTTCTTGGGGGCCATACGTTATCCGAGATGTATGATTTGGATCATCACAGCATGGGGTCAATGGACAAGCTGATTGGGTGAGCCTTCCTAGCAAATCTCATTAAGTACTAAACTGTCACTCGATTAATAATCTTCACTGGATTAATAATCTTTTCTACTCTTTTCACCTAATTTTTAACTTCTTTTTTTTTTTTTTTGGATATTTTCTTAGACATGTTCCAATGTGGTTTTGATTGTCACATCCAATTGAACAGTGCAGGGAAGATGATTTGAGAACTGATCACCTATATCCAACGACACTACAAGTTTTGTACCGCGACATCTTTCCTGCCAACATGCCACCCACCCTGATCCATAGCTCTAGTGGTAGATTGAGTGAAAGATACCTCGTTTCAACACTGCGGTCTTGATATCGATTCCCTAGTGGGTTGGTTACCAGTGAAGTGTGAACTGACTGTAGGTGTACTAAAAAGCTAACCAAAAAAAAAAAGAAAAAAAAAGAAGAACTATGAGCCTCCCTTCTCAGAAATCAAGATGATATATTGCTAGGTGGGCCACACCTGTATGTTGATTAAGAACATCATCTGGCCATTGATTCCAATGGTGTGGCCCACTTAATTGGCGGACTGCCTTCTTTCATATCAGGTGATTTTCATGGCGAGGCTTACCATTTTCATAGTACTGATGTCATACACAGCACCACAAGTTGTGGTACCTTGCCTATAGGCGATCGGCTAAGATGATTTTTTACACTAATATATGATGATTTCTTAGTATTTTTCGTTTTTTTCAGGCCGTTTAGGTTTAGAGGCATATTTAGGATGGAAGTGCCAATACCAAATTAGCCTTTTCAGGTTGGTGGGGTAGGGATCCACAAACAGGGTGGAGTTCTTGGCTATTAGAACTGATGTGGAGATTCTTGTGAAATGTTTAGTGGACGGAGATTCTATAATGCTCTCACTTGGGCCTCTAGAAAGTGCATTCCTGCTTTGAAGCTGAAATCTATTTTGAATGAATTAAGGTTGTGTTCTTGGTGCCTAGTAATCCCATGTAGATTCAAGTTCTTTTCATTGTATTGCTCTCTTACAAAAACACCGGGGTTTTGTTAATTTCATGGGAGTCATCGACATGCAGGCACGTCCTATTGCTATATCTTCTGCTCTAAAAGTCAAGCCACTAACATATAAGATGAATGGATGACACCATGATCCATAGCTGAAGTGGTAGACTAAGTGAAAGATACCTAGTTTCAACACTGAGCTCTTGGTACTGATTCCTTAGTGAGGGTGGTTAACAGTGAAGTGTGAACTGACAGTGGATAAATATATATACATGCGCACACACACACATCGTATGCGACCCATATGAGGAGTGAAAATGCTTATTTTTGAGGCATAGGTCATTTAAGTGTACCTTAAATTATTATTTTTCCAAGTTTTATTTAGAATTATTTTTTCAAATTCTGGTTCACTCAAAACTCGATGGATCCAAGGATTCACTCAAACAGCGTGCCACCAATTGTGGCTTTACATGACAAGGTTTTGCATTCCGGTACTTTTCAAAAAGCTACCTCATTAATTTAAGTATCATTCCACTGCCTTTGGTTATCTTTCTTAAAGACCTCGTTGGTAAGCAGCTTGAGTTGGCCCACCATCATTTTTATGTGAAATCCACCCCAACCAGCATAAGAGCCACCTCTTTTAAGCGTAAATCTCAAAAATCAGCCTCATCTCTAGTTCAGGTGGACCACATGATCGGAAACAGTGTATTGCCCTTGAAACTGTCTCTTGGTGTGGCTGGGCCTGAATTTTAGGCCCAGGCCTAAATTATGGCTTGGCATCTAATGGATGGAGTGAATTTCATATATTAATCATGGGCTTGGGCTTGGATTAGGGTAATTAGGGAGGGTGACTTATGGTCTCAAACTGGGTCAAGTCTGACCGATTCCGAGTTGACTCAGATGAGTTGTGTCAGGCTCATCTGAGTCTTAAAACCATGGAGGCAATGGTTCAGATTTGGGTGAGGTTGGGGACAGCTTGCCCTACCCTATTAATTTAATCTTATTAAATGGGGTCAGAATTCTATCCCAATCTTGAATTGTTGGTTGTGTCCCATTCCGTACTAAATATGGGGTGTAACTTGAGCAGGTTAGGTCAGGTTGAAGGTCAACCCAATCCCAACCTGACCTCACGGGACCCAACCTGCAACTGAACCTGGCTCAGTGGTGTCCAACACAAACCCGACCTAACCCAACACAAACCCGACCCAACCCAAACGTGCTCAATACGTCCCAACCTGAATCCAAATCAAGTCAGTGTTTTACAATCTGAATCGAACCTGAGGATCTTGACGACCCAACCCAAACTTAGTTTGTTTGGATCAATTGGTTTCGGGTAGTTGGAGCCGGGGGTTTAGGAATGGAATATAGTGGTATATGGGCTGGGCTGGGTTGGGTTAGTTGGTCTAGCCCAACTCATTGATAAGCTATATAGCCGGTTTATGCCAGGTTAGGTGCGGTGAAAACTATGAGCTTAAAACTCACATAAGCTAGTGACAATCTAGTTCTTAGCTATTTCTCATGAGATTTTCAAAATTCGATGTTTTTCTTATGATCTTGTTAAGAAAATATCACTATATATATATAAAGCTATTTTCTTAATTAATGAACAATTTTAAATTTTAAAATGTGCTATGTAAAGAATTAATTTTAAATTTAAATAATTGTCATGTGAAAATTACAATAATTTTGCGTTAGAAATGTAGAAATGCAAAAATAAAATTGACCCAATTTATTGTTCGGCTGGTTGGACTCAACTCAACACAATACCTCATAATTATAAGAGAATTCTACAAAATACTAAACTCATTATTACAGTTTATACAACTCACGACCTTTTTTATTAAAAAAGGTTATCAATAAATTATCCCATTAATTTAAGTAATTATCATTGGAGTACTTTCCTTTAAATTTCTCAATGGAAGTAGGGTCCAGCTAAGCGAGCAACAAGTTGACAGCTTGTGTAAGCAGCACTGTGATGTTTATTTGAAATCCACCTTACTTGATCCATCATTCCATGTTAGGCCTAGGGCCAAAAAATAAGCCCCATTCATAATTTAAGTGGACCACTGTTGAGGGTTAAATAGTGCATATTAGACCCCATTTATTACTTAGATTTACGAGCATAATACCGTTTAACGCCCGATTTTAATCGTGTTTTGTTGCAGGGTGTGATTAGGAGAGTTGACTGAAAAAGGATGTCAAAAGCTTAGATTTAACGTTCTGATAATCACCAGGGCAAGGGACGGACTCCAGGGACTAAAATCGACAAATATGCAAGCCAGAGACCCGAGAAATTCCAGCCGTTCACTTACAAATGGCCTGAAATTGGTGTAGAATGCAAGATCACATGGTTCCTGCTATCCGATTGACTCAAAAATTTATACACGAGATGAGAGCCATAAATTAACCGTACATATAAAATTTCAGTCATTGAAGATCTCGGGAAGTGCCCCAACTGATAGATCAGCCCATAAACCGTTGATTCTGGGCCCACCTGATATCTGGAATTGCCTCAAATCTAGTCTCAACGCTTTAAATAGGGAGACAAAATGAATGGATGGATTGGATTTCTCAGAAACATCATAGTGGACCCCACCTTGTGTTGCATGTGCACGTGTACAAGTGCACTAGCCGTGCACTGTACGTCCACCATGGTCAAACCGACCTTTGACCGTTCCATCTCAATTTCCTTTTTAGAGGCGGAACTCTCTGTTACGTAGCACGTCCGCTGGCCCTTTTTGCGGTCGATAGTGGACCCCACACATGCCCCATATAGATAATCCACACCGTCCATCTTGTAGAGGGCTTCGAGAGCTACAAAACTATGCTGACCTTTTGCATCCATGCGTACACACGTGTGCGATACAGGGGCCACAAAAGGGCTGCCTTATAGCGTTCAAATCTGATCTTTTAGTTATTTCTTCTCTGAGACATGCCAATGGACATTCAAAACTATCCATTCTTGACTGAAATTTCGTCCTGAATCCAATGGACGGGGTGGATTTTCCAGAAAATATTTCTGTGGGGCCCACCGATCACAACAGCGAAATGGTGGGAAAGGTTTCGTACATCCGCGAAAATCAACTTTTCTAGGCGGTTTTGGCCCACCATCTTTGATCATATGGCAGATCTGAACCGTCTATCATGTAGAGGACCCAATAAAATCCTAAGGGACGGTGTTTCTTTGAAATTTGAGCGAGAAAAGTGGCGTGTTTCGAGGCACCGAACTTGGCTGCGAAAATGCTTTCAATGGGCATGCATAGCTTTCTAAATCCGATTTTTACAACTCCAGCAACTATATAAGGAGGTTTTGGACGTGGGGAGCATTCATTCAGACCTTGGGAGGAGAGCTGAGACGTGGAGTTTGGCCTGGGCTGAGACGTGGAGAGAAAGAAGTAAAAGAGAGTTTTTTTTTTATTTTAATTTTTGAGAGACTTGCCCAAATCATGTCCGGCTAAACCTCTTAGCTAGGGCTAAGAGGTGAAGCCTGTAGTGAGATGGGAGAGTTTATTTTATGATTTCTATTTAATTTATGAACTGATTTTGATGATAGTTGATTAATAGGAATATTTTTAGTCTTTAATGGTCTGTTGTGACTGAAATTACAGTAGGCCTGCGATGGCTTTGAATGTTTCCTATTTCTTTTTATGTTTATGACGTCAGGAAGCCCTATTGTTTACCATAGTCTCCTGGGCATGGTCGGATGACGGTACCCTTCCTAACTTTCATAGCATGCGATTGGTTGATAATTAGTTTAATTCTGTTGTTTGCCATAGTCTCTTGGGCATGGTTTGGTGATGGAATCCGTTCTAATTCATATACCTTTCATCTCTTGAAAATTAGATCAATGACAGTTCAGTAAATTCTATTATTCATAAAACAAGCATAAGATTTCCCTGATCTTTACAAGTGGATCCTCTGAATCCCTAGTTTCCTATCTCTGATTTCTCCTATAAATTTTAGATTAATATTTTCATCATTATTCCTCAAATTACATTCAGTTTAGATTTCATCTTAGCCTAGTTTTATTTCTAATTGATTTTAGATAACGTACAAATATCAGTCCCTTGGGATTCGACCTCGGTCTTACCGAGTTATTACTACATCACAACCCTGCACTTGGGGAGTGAACAACCACACGATTGGAAACAATGTACACAGCTAGTTCACCCTCCAAACTATTTTCCCTTGGTGTGACCCACCTGAATTACCGATAGGCCTAATTTTTGGCCCCAAGACTAAATTTTAGTGTGACCTCTAATGTTTGGAGTGGATTTAGTATAATCATCATAGTGGACCCCCTAAATCAAGATTAAACGTCTCTCTTCCTACTATTTCCTTTGGTGTGGTCCACCTGAATCACATGGCACCTTGATTTTTGGCCCTAGTACAACTGTGGGATTACGCATCTAATATTTGGAGTGTGTCTCACATACACATCACAGTGGGTGAGAACCTTAAAAAAATCAAGGGCAGACTTCCTGTAAAATTTCTTTTTAGCAGGAATTTGGAAACAGGTGGAAGAAGCATATCACCATTGATTTTCTAAGGGGCTCACATTGATGTTTATTTAAAAATTCACTCTAACTATTAGATTCGAGGTTCAAAAGACTACGTTTTAACTTTTGAAAAGACAGGAACCAAGTTAGTCGGGTACATGGATTTAAATTACGCAAGCAATATAGATTTGGAAAGTCAACTTCGAGTTACTCATTTGTGCTAGCGGGTGGAGCAATTAATTTGATGTTGAAGTTTCAGTGCATGGTAGCTGTAACGCCCTGAAAATCGGGGGTCGAGCAGGAGCCCAACTCCCGAGTTTCAACATATCACTTATGCAACATATATAATGATGATTAAATGTTTTCAGTGTTAGTGCCTTAAACATGAGTGAGATTATACCAAACAACATGTCATACTATAGAGACAGTCAACTGTGCAAGTGGAAGATTGTGATAAGTATATATAAAACATGTAAGAAATTTTAAGTCTCATAAGTATGATCGCGTTACCAGGTCAAATAGTTACATATAACATTCTAAAATATATAAAATATGTAATGTTATCTAGTCTGTAATCCAATGATCCCCGTTGACCAGAGCGGTCTATAGATACCCGCTGGAATACTGCATATATGAGAATGCCTTCTCATCATCCTCAGAGTCTGACTTCGCCTCGCAGGCTGCACCATCATTTGAAACTACGACATGGTCTAATTGGTGTTTAAAACACCATCCCAGAACGTGGGAGTGAGTGATCAACTCAGTGGAGCTATAAAGCAAAGGTCAACATGTTATCAATTCAGTCAAGCAGTAATGATAAAGCAGTACAACAATCATATCTTAAATACTCTTGTTAATGCAAGAATAATATGCGATAATGATGCATGCCCTCGCCTACACTTCCTCAGTGTCTTTATCTCACAGCGCGCATGACATCCTCCCGAAAGTGTTGTTTCTTGCCAAAGCACATGCAGTGCGGTACATGCACATGATTAAACAAGTTCTTACTTAGATTTATACATATAGCAGAATTGAAAAGCTAAGGTACCTCCCTTATATCAATTCTCAAACAATGATCCATTCTAGGGTCATCAGTCCTAGTAAATCTCATATGATATTATGGTTCTGGGTCACTACAAATGGCTCGTCACCTGATCAGTGTAGGCCTAGTTTATACTCTAGTGGTTACGGAAAGACTCATGCCTCAACGCAGTCTCAGAGTATGCTCGAGGTCACTACAAAGGGCTCGTCACCTGATCAGTATAGGCCAACAACTCAAATACAGTGTCTCATACCACCGTATTCAGCTCACAAGTCTGGGTTGCTCACTGGTCATTATGGGGGGGCTTGTCACCTCGACGTAGGCCGACAACTCGACCACGGTATCCTATACCACCATACCCGGCTCATGAGTTTTAGCGGATTGAGGTACCAAGGTTAATGGATTTTCATTGGTGAGTTTGGTACCCTAGATTCAAGCAGTAGCGTCCATACATGGTGAACATACATCAGGCCAATCGGGTTACTTGACAAGCTTAACTGGTACGAGCATACGTCGAGCCAATCGACATGGAGTGCGTAAGCAACTCCGTATATCTTAACCACTGCCGACAAGCAGCGTACGACTCGAATTCATCGGGCGTGTCTGTCGTGGTCAAGCAGTTCAACCACCGTTCATAGACATTTACCGATTGTCTGGACTACGTCGTAGCCCCAATCACATTCAATTTCAACAAGTAATCACAAGAGATAGTCAAAACAGTAATGAATAAATGATTTAAATACAACAACCATTTGAGCATTTCATAAGAATACATAATACACATATTATCCCAAGCATGGATTATGTACACAAAACACGCAGGTAGATTTAAGTTATATGAAGGAATTCATACAAATAGCCAAGGTAGTCGGGACTCTCATCCCAACGCCCTCAGAACATACAATTCAGCAAATGCCTACTCTTTCAGACATTTTATCAAACACTTGGACTACACATTTCAACATACATGACGTATGTTGGTTACGACGTATGTTGGTTACGACGTATATTAGGACGAATCCTTTCACCAAGGAGTTGTCATATACACAACAATCATGTATTGGCATTCAACAATTATAGCAAGCACGGTTCATAATTCTATACTCATTCAAACATTTCAACGAACATATAGAATGCATTATATTCACATAGTATATATGCTTGTATATAAATAACGGAAGACATCCTATCTAACACATGTGATATCATTTAAGTCAGTCATAATTCATTACTGACATTGAAAGCCTTGAAAACCATAACCTAAACATTTATACTCCGCACCTTTTGCCGGTAGACTCGTAACGAACTCAGTTTAAACGTTATGTGTTTGTCTACGGCATGACGACAACCTATATCATGAAATAGGTTAGCTATTTCATCATATACTCCTCTAGAATCCCTAAAACAGATTATGGTTAGTATTTCTTACCCAAGTATGGAATCGTAATCGCCCGTATAGCAATACAGATGGATTGATTCGGCACGTGGAGCAGCAGGGAAGAATCTAAGGAACAAACTCCAACTCTCTCTCACACTTTCTCTCCCTTTCCTTCTCTTTCTTCTCTTCTCTCTCCTAGGGTTTTAGAGAATTCGTATGGCAAGGGAGAGAGAGGGTTTAAGGCCCTTATATAGGCCCAAAACTGATGGGAATGACCCTTGGGCTAAGGTATACTTAAGTTATAGCCAAATAGGGTCTGTTCGGATCAACGGAGCACTTCTGGAGGCCCTTTTGTTGAATGCGGTCGGACTTAAGCTCCCTGACATTGGATCTAGGTCAAGCTAAGTTTTCAGTCCGATCGGATTTACAGATTACCTTTGGCGGACCAGTTTCAGTTCAACAGTCACCAGCACTCAATCAGGGTCACAAGTACATTGACATGTGTTGAAAATTTTTCCTGATTTGAGGGTGTAATGGGGTCAGATTTCGACAGTCTAAATCCTTAGATTGAACCTGTAAGCGAACCAACTCAATTTACTTAAGTTTCAGTTCATTTCCTAAAGATATTCGCGTTTCTCACACACTTCGCTCCGGGCAAGTTATGCATTTCTGGGTGCTATTAGGACTTGATTTTCCGAGGTGGTTGTCAAGTTCAGCAAGGCGGTCTTAACCGCATAGTTTTAGGGTAATCGGACTTCCGACGTCCGGTCCAGGTCCGACACGAAGTTTCAAGATGCTCCCGAGAGCAACTGAGTTTAGAAATTGATCCTAAATTTTAGGGTAATATAGCGTTAACGATTCTACAAGTTTTGGGTCTTGCAAATCGTATTTAAAGTGATTAGTGCTAATTTCACAATAGTTTAACACTAGTTATGTTTCGATTAATTTTTAAAGGATTTTATCTTTAACAATTTCTACCTGAGGTGGTACTCGGGTCTCTGTACGGATTTTTTCAAGACGTTACAGTAGCTCTTTCCATAACTTACGCGGAGTATATGACAGTGACAGAGGCGTTCAAGTAAGGTGTTTAGTTGAGAGACATGATAACTTAGTTCAGGCTTCAACAGGATGCCGTAATAGTTAATTGTCACAATGAGAGTGTTATCAATTTAACTAAAAACTCAGTTTATCATTCATATACTAAGCACATTGATGTTCATCACCATTTTATCCGACAGATGCTTGAGAAATGAGGTATGACTTTAGAAAAAATTCACACCAACATGAATCTAACAAACATGCTCACGAAGTGATGTAGAGCGGGTCGCGGATAGTTTCATGGCCAAGATGGATCAGAAAAGGCCCGGTCGATGACAAAAGTGATCCAGACCGTTGAACCTTAGATCGAGCGTATCTCGCAATCTGGAATGAGTTATCTGACATAAAATAAATGATTTTGGGATAGAACGAGCTACTTTAGCCAACCAACCCAGTTATGCTGGGTTGTGCAGCCCGGATTTGTAAAATACCCCCTGATTGACGATCGTTTCCCTGTTTTATTTTCATTTTTACAATAAATAGTAAGTTTTAGTTTGATTATAACTCTTCATCCGTTGGGCTTTAGGAGTTGTGTCCAACATGAAAAGTACTTAGAATAACTAGGAGAACGGTTTGGTGAAGCCAAATAGGACACTTACTATTTTTGGCCAAAAACCTTGCGCACTAGTAGACATCACGACTGTCTATTAATAGTAAGTTTACTATTTATAGTAAGTTGTGGATTCTAAGAGTTTTAGTTGTAGTTTGATTCTGATTTCTTTCATATTGCTCGGTACCCTTATTTAAAGGATTGTGAACTCGTTTTTATTCATTCATTAATCAATTTCAAATTTTATTAGAATTTATTTCTATTATCTTGCTTTCTTCCCTCGTGGATTCGAGAAGTCTCTGTGAGGAGTCCAGAGAAGCTCCGTGGATTCAGAGTAGTTATCTTTGAGGAAGACGGTGATCGACCTCATCATGTTCATCCCTGCATCACCAAGGTAGTTCACGTAAAGAACTTTAAGTTTTGTACGACTTCTCTAGGCTTGACAAAGGTGTAAAAGAGGATGAAGTGTACATGAGAAGCGATGTTGGAATTATGATGCAAGATAGAGGTGAGAGAAGATGATAAGAAGCTATACATTTGATGATTGAAGACATGGTGGAGATTATTATTTTTTATTATCTTAAATTTATTCAGAAACAGGGTCTTTTGATGCCATTGATAGACCATTCAATGCCATCGAGAAAATTTCATTTTTCATGTTTTCTCTAGACAATTTTGGTGTTATTTCGATGATATTGAAGTGGGTTCGATGCCATCGAAGGTTAAGTTCAATGACATCAAAGACCCATCGAATGTGCTATCGAATGTATGCGTAGAATTGCTCAAATCGGTTATTCTCTAAGAGCTTTTTAATTCATTTATAGGGTTTTCAAGGGCTGATAAGGAGAGTTTCGAGGCTTGTTCAAATTGAGTATTCTCTCTATCTCTTCTAATTTCTGCTTTCAAAGTAATATCTATCGCTTTGTGTAGTGGTTTTTTCCTGCAAGAGTTTTTTCACATTAAATTTGGAGTCATTGTGATTGGGCTTGGTTGTGCGACTGGAATACTTCGCTTGGTACATCTCTGTGTGCTTCTGCGGTCCCTCAACAAAAAGTTGCTTAGGCAAATCCGATGTGGGACTAAAGCCACAATACAAAAGCAACGCATTTTTAATTTTGGAAGGAAACCGAAATATTTAAAATTCTCTCTTTTAATTTTTAATTTTTAAATTTTTTTTTTAAAAATACAACATATGATCTTAACCACAAAAAAGAAACTAAGTTGCATTTGGCTCAAGTCAAGAGATAAATAAATTATGAATTTGGGATTTCCACTTGCAATAGAATTTTTAAAAATCATGGAAAAAATACTCATGCAGTATCAAAGAGCTCTTTCTTCCCAATGCAACAAAAATGAGCCCAAGTTCACAAATATTTTGTTTTTGTGTGTGTGAAATACTTCTAAGAGTAGAAATTCCAAAATCGCAAATTATTTTGTCTGCTCCTGAAATGGCCTTGAGCCGAAAGCAATAGAAGAGCTATATACTTAGACACTGACGTGTTTATCTATGCCCCATGTGTAAAAAATTTAACACAAGCAAATAGATCTTTATAATTAGCCGTGTCCAAGGACTTCATTTAAGCGAACGCAAACATGTTTTGAAACACACCATTTGAAGAAAGTGACTTATCATTATTACTAAGGTTTAAGGATCACAAACATGGAAATTAAGAAAGAATAAGTGGATCATACATTTATGTTTTGAATCTTCACAGTTTTTATCATTCCTTTCAACTCCTTGTTTGCAGATCTCAAAGCTAACATCCTAAAAGCCAATGCAGCAGTTAGTTCAATACAGGGTCCTGCTAAAATTTCATTAAAATAGGGACATAATTTCACAGAGAGTAATGAGCTGTTATCAATCAGCATTTAGAGATGGTTGGCAAGAAACCAGAAGCATTTTAACAATCTGAACTTCGGTAAGCCAGTTTTAGAATGAATCCAGATCCTCAGCTTGCCACAGGCGGGACAATCCTGTTTGTTTGTTACAATCTAATTGGGCCATATCATCATACACTAGTAGTGTTGCTGACAATGTCAGTGAACGATGTAGACCAATAACAATGCAGGAAAACAGGATTTTAATCCATATTATTTTAGAATTACATGTCAAGATTCCCATCCACTATTTATAGATGGCGGGTGATACTCTCAGAAAACGCTTGGAGCAGTGAAGTGTTATTAGATATAGCTGGTAATTATAGGTATTAGAGACAAAATATAGGTCTTATAGACAAACTTAGCCTGATGTAGATTAGGCATGGGCGAACGACAACCCATCTGGGCCTGTTGGCTTGGCCTCATGGTCAAGTAGGCCATAGTAATACAGACGAACTAATTTAAAATTATTTATAATTGGTCTATATTCAATGTAAATATGTAGTTTAAAGGCACTTGTATTTGGGTCATGTTTCAAAGATCAAGATCTTTTAGATCGTGGTACCCGTGGGAACAAAAAAAAAACAAAAAACAAAAAACAAAAAAACAAAAATTAGATTGAACTTTTACAGAATGTTAATCCTGCCCTTTTTTGGTGGAGGGCCTGCCCTAGCCTTGTTGAGCCAAGGTCCAGGCGAGGCCTTTTTGGACCGATTAGGGATATGGCTGGGGCAGGGCATAGTGAACTAGGGTCAGGTTAGGGCCGACCCAAGCCGAACTGGCCCTAGCTTGGCCCATTGCCACCGTTGCCGTTCAATCCTATGTCCATATCAAAACCCAGACGCGGTCGCGTTTAACTATCGGGTTCAATTCCAGCGAACTGGCGCTCGGTCGTTCTAATTCGAGATTTGGTCCGAATGGGCCCAGCGCACTTTTACTCCTTGAAAACCTTAATTCACTCCTTCAGCAAAAAGCCATGGATTCTACAAAACAACAGTCTCAGGATGGAGATAGAAGGAGAAGAAGGCAATGGCAAAAGCGTAGTTTTCATCGAAGGCACCTGGTTCGATTCCCACTTCAATCTTTCCATTACAGACGGATTCAATGCTTGAACTTGCAATGGTAATTATAAAAGAAAAAAAAGAAAAGAAAAAAAAATCTTTAGTTCTATTTCATTCTCTCTCTTCCGTTTTGAGATTTTCAAACGAATTTCTTGATTTCAAAATGATAAGATAATTACACGCCATTTTTTGGATAGACACGCTATGCCTATCTACCTTTGGGAAGTGGAGCGTATGGTGACCCCAAAACCACCCAAGTAGGTGGTGTTGGGCGCTGTGGTACCTGCCGTGATGTATATGTTTTATCCGCGCCATCCATCTTTTTGGCCAGCTCATTTTGGGGCATTCGCTTAAAAATGAAGCAGATGAAAAAACTCAAAGGGACCACACTATAGAAAACAGGGGTGATTGAACGTCCACCATTAAAAACTTCTTGGAGGCTTCACAAGTTTTGGATCAAGTTGATATTTGCGTCTTTTCTTCATACAGGTCCATGTGGCCTTATTAACAGGTTAATGGCAAATAAACATTATCATCATCCCACTGTTTCCTGTGGTGTGGTCCGCTTGAGCTTCGGATCTGCTTCATTTTTGGGCTTATGGCCT
Organism: Magnolia kwangsiensis; assembly: GCA_037074715.1. NCBI lineage: Eukaryota > Viridiplantae > Streptophyta > Magnoliopsida > Magnoliales > Magnoliaceae > Magnolia > Magnolia kwangsiensis. Next base: position 79,957,216 of record CM073586.1, on the reverse strand, counting down.
AAAATGAGCTGCCAACAAGGATGGATGGCGTGGATATAAAACACATACACCACGGTTGGCCCCACAACACCCAACACCTCCCAGAACTACCTAGCTGGGTGGTGTTGAGGCCACCTCACAATCCACTTCCCCACTGCTGGTAGTAGGGTAGTACCAAGGATCTAACATTCTAATACTAAGAAGTACAAGAATGGGTGTGGAAAATATATTTGAGATTTTCAATGCAGAATTCTAGATTTTTTTAAATGTTAAATACATCTCATGTTTTTGATAGACACGCTGTTTTCCTACTTTTGGTAATAGAGTAGTAGGTTGTAGAAGAGTGGGTCAATTTATAAAACATATAGGCTGTAGAAATCAGCTCCATTTTTTTAAATTAATCAATGTTCTTTTTCTTTTTTAATTGGGGGGCGGCTTCAGAATCGGAGGCCTCCAAGAGGGCACATCAGTGGGACCAGCCAGTTACGGAATACATCGAGGCCGCTGAAGGATATCTTGGGTATCAACAGCCAGGTTCAGTGTACCGATTCATAGATGCTGAGAATGGTGACATAAGAGTCAGAAATCCTTGCCCTTTTCTTTGTTTCTGTTTCATTTCAATGAGATATGTCTTTGGATGGAAGAATGGATGTCTTGTTCAAAGCATAGTTCAAAACCCAAAAACTTTACTTGACTCGGTATCTAATAATTATAAAATAAAAATATTAACATTAGTAGTAAATATGTAAAATACTTACATTTAGTATATAAGTAATATGAAATAGAGAAACAAACAACTAGACACTGAATAGGATGCAGGTTGAGGGTGCTGCTTTTTGTGCTAGAGGTCAAGTGGCCGATTCACACAGCCCTTCCATGTATATTTTTTAATAAAACCTTTAACAAGGTAAGTGACTCAGTTTGAGTCACCGCCAGTCGCATTGAGTCATATGAGTCAGTGGATTGACTTGATGAGTCTCTTTGAGTTGGAAACAAACCACTTCTAGAACTGAGTTCTTGTTGACCCGGCTCGATATCTTGCAAATTCAGGTTGACTCAGCTGAGTTTTGACTCAAGTTAGCTAGTGTTAGAACTACGCTTCAAAACATGGATGCTATTTATCAATTGGGTTTGTTTTATGGGAAAAACGATGATACTCTAGTATGAATGTGATGGTTCTTATACACGTATAACTCAAAATCAAACTGTCAAAATTATAGACCAAAAACTATACCGAACTGATGTCCTAAGTGGCTGGCTGGTGGACATTATTGGACGGTTAAAATGAAAAAAGTAGTTAATTTGGCATGTGGGCCTTGATCAACATCAATACATGCATGGTATTTGTTGTTTGTTAGATGGGGCTGATACTCTTTTGCAATGTCTGCACTTGCCATGGACATTTGAGAAGCAAGGAGTAAAGTTAGAATGGCGTTGAAGATGCCATGCTTTATCTGATAGAAAGCAAACTACAACTGGAATCCTGGATTTTTTTATGGATGCAAATTACGACTGAGTGTAAGGCCTTGCGTCCTTGATTGCCATCCATCAGTTTTATTTAGTTTTTTAGTTCGATTTCCCTCTCTGTGCGTTACCTGATGCACGTGGTTTGTGGGTGATTGCATGCATCCACAGGGATTAGTCTTGCCTTAAAAAAAGGGGCTGGGATACCCTATTGTCATTAAAAAAATGTTTTCAGCTTTTTGTGTGAACTTTTGTATTTTTATTCCTTTTATGCTCTTTTTGAAGTTTGCATATAGAGCTTTGCTGAGTCCACATGCATGTAGCACGCCACACATGTACTAGCATTAGAAATTGATATGGGATTCAATCCATCAAAGGCATAACATTATGTGGATTGTCTCGCCCAATAATCGGGTTGGTCCACTTATCAGGTGGACCACTGTTAAGGAAACAAATATCGTCATTGTATCATCATCATTATCTAATATCCCAACTACTTGGGGTTGGCTACATGAATCCTTTTCTGCGATTCTACTCTATCAAGGGCCATAACTTCAATTAGATCATAGGTCATCAAGTATTTTCTTATTACCTCCATGGCTCCAGCCACATATTTTTGGCCTTCCCTTGCCCTTTTAGAGCCCTCAACTTGTACCAACTCCCTCCTAACCATCGGAGTTCTTGGTCCCTCAGTCTACTCTCTCTCATCTTGCTACCTATTGGTGCTACTCCTTAATCCCCTTGAATGTTTCATTTTTTGTTCTATCTTTATCTTATCACTCACCCATCTCAACATCTATACTTAAACCTCAACATCTTAACGAAACAAATGTATAGCTAAAAACACTCGGCCGCAGATTTCTTTTTCTTTTCATTTTTTTTTTTTGAAGCGATGATAAGGAAATTTATTAAAAGAAAGGCCAAAGGCTAAAGAATACAAAAGAAACAAGACAAAGAAAAGCAAAATGACAAAAAGAAACCTTTACAACTGATGCAGACATCAGTGGTGTACCTTTTAGAGTGTACCAGAGGAGGAGGCGTCGTCGACAGAGTACCGGAGCGGAGGAGTTGATGTGGATGGACGCCGGGTCCATCAGATCCATTTTCTGACACGCTACGAGTGCAGGAGCGGCATGACCGCAGGCCCAAAGGGCGGATTTCACACTCTGTTGCGCGGGTGTTTTAGTTTTAGGTGTTTTTTTGTTCTTTTCCTTGTTTTTAGGGGCTTTAGTGCACTTTTATTTTTTCCCTGGCTTATATATACACTGTGATAAACTCTATTTTATCATAGAATCAATAAAAATTTGTATGTTTTTTTTTTTTTTTATTATTTTTTTTTCATCTTTTATCAAAGAGATTAGGGTTTCAGGATTAGCCCTTGGGTGCTCAGGATTCCACATCGGTTTTAGGTTTCCTTCTTTGTAGATCTTCGAGATGCAGGAAATGGTAAGAATTGGCCGTTTTCTTTTCTTTGGTTCCCTAGAATCTGTACCTTCTTAATCTCGAACCTATCTCTTCTTCATCCATTTTGTTCCTCTCTGGATATTCCTTTTTGGTTTGAACGGAAAAGATGGATGACTAGTCAGGAGAATCAGATCTAAACTTGATTGGGGATTGACTTATGCCAAATTTGGGATATCCTCATATCTCTAGGTCCTCCCTTTTTTATTATTTACGTGATTTTATGCTAAGGGGCATGATCCTGATGGAATGATTTCATCTCTATGTTGAGATTTTCTTAATCCTCTTGATTGAAAACAGTTAGTTGATTAATTAATTTATTTGAATCTCTTCATCCTGATTATACATGCATCTAGGGTTAGGTCATCACATCTCCTTGCATCAACAACTCTAACCAACTAACAGACAACTGATCAACAGCCAAAATGTTAGCTGCATGCGCCCATTCTATTGCGATTTGTTTTACCCTAATGAGAACTTCCAACGAACAACCCGTGCATGTATTTGAACATACAACAAGCATGATCTGGTGAACTAGGGCCCATTACATTGAAATACAATAAAAAAGAATATGAAAATATAAAAAAAGAAAGTGAAGGTTTACCATTATTTCTGATTTTTTCCATAATGGTCCACTTCATTTTGATTTGTCAAATCCCATTCAAATTATTTGTTTTGATACCAAAATAGGTCTGGATCTAGCATAAAATGAGTTTTGAACTTATTCCATGGTTTAAATGAAGAAGAAGAAGAGGAAGAAGAATAGGAGGAGGAGACATGAGTAAAATTTTGAAGAAAATAAAAAGCGAAATTAGGCTTTTATGGGCATATTGGTGCCAATACGCTTTGTAATAGTCAACAAGGGCTGATACAGGCTAATACAAGTTGGGCGCTTCTTTTTTTTTTTTTTTGTATCGGTCCGATATGACCTCATTTCCCATAACGTCTCGTGTCAATATGGATATGATACGGCCGTATCAGTTGATACGGTACCAATATTCATATCCATGACCTAATGTATCTCTTCACAAGTTACCTTCCCTCTATCCCGATACTCTAGACCCACTTTCCTAATAGTGCCCTATCATTACCTCCAAATCTCACAAGCTTGCGCCCTCCTGAACCATTGGTTTACATGCTTCTTCTAATTTTAGCAAATGGAATGTATGATTATCTATTGAATCTTGTCAAAGGAAGTTCCGCTTGATCTTTATTAGCTTTAGCCACGATGGATTTTTGCCAGGCTATGGTTTTCTTATCCTCCAACAATTTCTAATATCATGGCCCACCTGCTAGATGGACTAGATTTATTATGAGGCGAGAACATCTACATGGTCAAACCCACCTAATGGCTTGGATATTACTTTTGTTGGCCCTACTAGCACTTGTGGCATCATTTGCACAAGCTGCTTGTAAATGCATATGGGCAATTGATTTGGATTCTATAAATTATTATCCATATACTATGAAGCTGTCTTTAATTTCTTAACTCACTAGGTGTCTTATATCCTCTGTGTATGGCCCCTCCATCGAATAACCTTAGGTTTCTTATATCCTCTGTGTATGGCCCCTCCATCGATTCTAGCAGAGCAGGATTTTGGGAAGAGCTGACCTCTTCTAGACAGTCTTTCTCAGGCCCATGTTGTGTAGTCGGGGACTTCAACATCATTAGATACGTGGAGGAACACTCGCGCAACAGAAAGGTCTCTTCAGCTACGAGAGCTTTCTTTGATCGGATAGAAAATCAGGAGTTAGTCGATCTTCCATTACTAGGAGCCAAATTCACGTGGACTAACGGGCGAGCGAATCTGATCCTTTCTAGATTGCATAGATTTTTGGTCTCTCCTAAATGGCTAGAAGCGTCCCTATCATCTCTCAGTCAGTCCTCCGGAGAACAACCTCTGATCACTGTTTGGTCTACTCTCGGTTGACGACAACAATTGGGGTCCTAAACCATTTAAGTTCGACTCCTCTTGGCTCAAGATTAAAGGATTCATTCAGATGATTTCAAATTGGTGGACGGGTTTTCAAGTGGAAGGATATGCAGGCCACAGACTCCTCTCCAAACTTCTCCTCAAAGAAAAGCTAAAGTAGTGGAAGTATACTCAGCATCACAAAAGGAATTTCGAATTGGAATGTTTTCCGAATTGTAAAAGATTGATGCAGCCTCATAAAATGTTCCAATGTCTTCCGAGCTATTCTGCAGAAGAGTTCAGCTTATTCAATCGATTTTAGCAAGGGTATTGGAAAATGAAATTTCCTGGAAACAAAAATCAAGAGACAAATGGACGAGAGGGCGATAAAAACACAAGCTATTTCCATAGTATAGCTAGTATGCGTGCCAAATCCAATAATATCGGCAGTATTTTAGTGAATGAAGAACGCATTGAAGACAAAGATCAAATTGCACAGCAAGCTATCCAGTATTTCAGATCCTTGCTTTCAGCTGAAGATTGGGACAGACCCCGGTTGGATTTCCTTCAAGTGGACAACAAATTTTTTTTTTTTTAAGAAGCAACAAAAGTGAAATGCCTTGAACTAAAAGAGGGGAAAAACAAAAGGGCTAAAAGAGAAAAAGAAACAGAAACAGAAAAGAAGGGAATCTGCTGAGATAGCAGAAAACACCTAACCACCTAAAAAAGTAAAATCAACAACTTTCAGATCCCTAACATTGCCTGCCCATTCTATCACCATCTTCTTAGCCTTGAATCTCATAGCCTTAGCAGAAGAAGAAGTATCATTGAAACATCTATTGTTCCTTTCTTCCCAGATTGCCCACCAAATGGCAAGAATCGCCATACGCCAGATAATCAATTTGATCTTACCCAATTGAAGCCCATTCCAGTCAAGCAGAATCTGGAGCACACCAACTAACCGAGAATAGCTGACAGAAATCTGCCACGATAGCAGAAATGAAGGGACAATGAACCAGCAGGTGATTCATATATTCCACGTAACGCATACAACATAGGCAAATATTAACTATCTGCATGCCTCTCTTGGCCAGTTTATCAATCGTTAGAATACTATTACGAACCGCCAACCACCCAAAACATCTATACTTAGGAGGGGCCTAAAACTTCCAAATGAACGACACAACTTCACACCGGGTTTCCTCCATAGGATAAATAATAGCATATAGGGATTTGACTGAGAAAGCAGTGGTTTTATCCAACGGCCAATCAATGCTATCCGGCTGATAGCTGTCGATCGTAAATCTGGAGACACAATTCTGGAGGGCTGTGTACTTGGATGCTTCACTGTCATTGAGATCTCTGATGCATCTAATGTCCCAAACAGTGCAGGCATGAGTTGAGTAGCCGCATCGACTGATAAGAATATCTTTGACAGGAGAGAGTCTATAGATTTGAGGGAAGAGGATCTTGAGAGGCCTGTCCCCAACCCATAAGTCTTCCCAAAACCGAATAGAAGACCCACTACCCAGAACATACCGAGAATTAGCAATGACAGGATTTTTGGCTTTGAGAATCCCTCTCCAGATGTGTGAAGCCTTATAATACGAAGAGTCTTTAGGTCACCAGCCTTCCTGAGTCGATCCATACTTTCCTTTAACAATCGAAACCCATAGAGATCTTTTTCTGTGGCAAATCTCCAAGCCCATTTTCCCAACAACGCCGCATTCGTAAGATTCAAATTCTTAACATTCGCACCACCCTCCCTGAACACTTTGCATGCTTCTTTCCATTCGATCAGATGGAATTTGCTCTGGTTCTCCTTGCCAAACATAGGAAATCTCTTCTAATTTTATCGATAAACTTAAAGACTGGACCTGGGCATTTGAACAACGTCATATGGTAAAGGGGAAGATTCGAGAGGGCTGCTTTGATGAGAGTTAACCGACCCCCCCAAAAAAAAAATCTGCATTTCCATGAGGCTAGATACTTTTGAAATTTGGTGATAACCCTATCCCACATACTTTTTGGAGGGGAGCCAATAGAAAGAGGCAGACCAACGAAATAAGTAGGGAAAGACTCTACCCTACACCCAAGCGTGGTTGCCATGTTCTGAAGAGACGGACTAGGAACATTGACTCCGAGCAGCTTCGATTTACTCATATTGATTTTGAGACCCGACACCGCTTCGAAACAGCGAAGAGCTATAAGAAGATACTCGATTTTTTCATCTGAAGCTTCAGAAAAGATAATAGTATCGTCTGCAAACTAAATATGGGTGAGGGGGGATGATAGGCCCGGCATAGCGATGCCACAAAGGAATCGTGCTCTTGCCCACGCTTCAACATTTGAGACAACACCTTGCCAACTATAAGAAATAGAAAAGGGGAGAGGGGATCCCCTTGCCACAGACCTCTCGAGCTTTTGAAGAATCCAAAAGGAGTGCCGTTAAGAATGATGGAGAAGTGGGCCGAACCAATACAAGCAGCGATCCACCTTCTCCATTTAGCTCTAAAGCCCATCCGAGAAAGCAAATACAGAAGACAGTTCCAATCCACATGATCATAGGCCTTAACAACATCCAATTTACAGAAAACAACTTTATGGTTAGACTTGTGACAAGTGTGGAGCACCTCATTGGCGATCAGGGCACCATCTGTAATTTGCCTTCCACTGATAAAAGCATTCTAATTGGGGGAGATGAGTCTCCCGATGACTTTCGACAGCCAAATTGATAAGACTTTCGCTAGAATTTCTTAAGGGCTCCCGATCAGACTGATCGTCCTGAATTCAGAGAAGGAAGAAGCACCGACCACCTTAGGAATGAGAGAAATGAAAGTGGCTCCAAGACTCTTCGATAATCTACCTCTGGCATGAAATTCCCGGATGAACAGAAGAACATCTAGGCGAACAGAGTCCCAAAAAGTTTGATAAAAACTAATTGGAAAACCATCGGGCCCCGGAGATTTGTCTCCACCCAAAGCGTCGACCGCTTCAAGTGGACAACATCACAGAACAAGAATGCAGTTTACTTGAATCCCCCTTTACGGAGCAAGAAGTGAGGAAGGCAATTGATGCGATGGATGGAGATAAGTCCGCTAGTCCTAACGGCTTTCCTATTTCCTTTTTCCCTAGTTTTTGGGATGTAATTCACTCTGATGTTATGACTTTTCTCCATGAATTCCATGAAAGAGGCAGAGTCTCTTTAGGTATTGGTGCCTCCTTTATAGCTCTCATCCCTAAAGTGGTAGGCGCGACTTCTTTTAAAGAATTCAGACCCATCAATCTTATCGGAGTCCTGTACAAAATATTAGCCAAAGTCTTAAGCTCTAGACTGAAGAATGTCATCGGGAAGATTATTTCAGCGAATCGAAGTGCTTTTATTCCGGGTAGACAGATAGTGGACAGGGTGCTCATAGCCAACGAAGTCCTCGACTCCAGTCACAGATTGGGATCGAAAAGTATTTTTTGCAAGTTGGACATTGAGAAGGCCTACGACCATGTTGATTGGGGCTTTCTTCAATACATGTTAAAGCGGATGGGTTTTGGCTTGAAGTGGAGAAAATGGATGGGTGAATGTACTGGTTTGGCTCACTTCTCCATCCTCCTTAACGGATCCCCAAAAGGCTTCTTCAAAAGTTCAAGAGGTTTGCGGCAAGGTGATCCCCGATCTCCTTTTCTTTTCCAAATTGTGGGGGAGGCTCTATCTAGAATGCTCCTTAAAGGACAAGAAGAAGGCATTCTTCGTGGTATTAAAATAGCAGGTCTGTCTAGTTTGATTTCCCACATTCAGTTCGCTGACGATATATTGATTTTCTTTGCAGCGTCCCATGACAAAATCGATAATATGCGCACAACGATCCGATGCTTTGAGCAGTATTAGGGCTAGCAGTGAACTTGGCTAAATGTAAGATGTTTGGAGTGAATCTGGAAGAAGACGAGATAAACAGCTATGCGAATCTCCTTCATTGCTCCTCGGTTTCATTCCTGTCTACTTTTGTTGGTCTTCCCCTATGCATTGGAGCCCCCCTAAAGATGTTATGGGATAAGATCATTAACAGGTTCGAAAAATACCTTGCTAGGTGGAAATGCCGCTACTTATCTTTAGGAGGTCGGCTTACTCTTATCAAGGCGGCTCTCTCCAATCTTGTGTACTTCATATCTCTGTTTAGATGCCCTCCTTCAATATTAACTACAATCGATAATCTTAGGCGTGATTTCCTTTGGTTCAGCAAGGAGGATAAGAACAAATTTCATCTTCTAGATTGGAAAGAGGTGTGTAAGCATTTCAAAGAAGGTGGTGCAGGGGTAAAGGATCTTAAGATGATGAATCGGCTTAGGAAAGTCGATTTGGAGATTAGGAACAGAAGGAGGAAGTCTCTGGAATATCATCATCAAAAGTATGGGTCATTTGAGGGTGGGTGGTGGCCTAGAGATTCTTCACATTACAGGGCATCGCATCTTTGGAGAGACATTCTTTGTATGAAAAAGGAAGTTATCAAAGGTATCGATTTTGAGCTCGGAAAGGGTGACAATTTTAGATTTTGGGAAGACCAGTGGGAACATGGAGTCCCGTATCGGTTACGTATCGGCCGTATCGGCGGATACGTAACGGAATCGGTAAGGGCTGATACGCGTATCGGCTCCGTATTGGCCGTTACCGATTTTTGTAGCCATATCGGCCGATACGGGGCGTATCGGACCATTACGGGGGCGTAACGGTCACCCGTAACGGTCAGATAACGACTCTTTGTTTTTTTTCTTTTTAAGCACTTTTTTTGCTGTTTTTTCCAAACTTCTTACTTCCAAACTGTTTTTCACTCCTTCTAATAGTAATTTCGACCAACCTTGGCTGGTTATTTGGGACAAAAACACGTTATATTACGGATTTGGTTGAATCAAAGCTCGGTGGGCCATTTTTCAGAAATTCTTCAAAAATAGGTATTTACTTTCTTTAATATGTTTTGCTGTTTTAATCATGCCATATGATGTGTTAATCATAGTAGAACATGATAATGTGCATTTTACCGATTTGGGGTGCCATTTAATATTTTTTTTATATTTTTTTCTATTTACGCATGAATTTTGGGCCCTTTTTTTAAAATTCGAAAAATCAATTTTTAATGGTTGTTTTGCTGTTTTAATGATGCCATATGATGTGTTAATCATAGTAGAACAGCTTAATGTGCATTTTACAGATTTGGGGTGCCATTTTATATTTTTTTTATATTTTTTTCTATTTACGCATGAATTTTGGGCCCTTTTTTTAAAATTCGAAAAATCAATTTTTAATGGTTGTTTTGCTGTTTTAATGATGTCATATGATATGTTAATCATAGTAGAACATGTTAATGTGCATTTTACAGATTTGGGGTGCCATTTAATATTTTTTTTTATATTTTTTTCTATTTACGCATGAATTTTGGGCCCTTTTTTTAAAATTCGAAAAATCAATTTTTAATAGTTTTTTTGCTGTTTTAATGATGACATATGATGTGTTAATCATAGTAGAACAGCTTAATGTGCATTTTGCAGATTTGGGGTGCCATTTTATATTTTTTATATATTTTATTCTATTTACGCATTTATTTTGGCCTTTTTTTTGAAAATTCGAAAAATCAATTTTTAATGGTTGTTTTGCTGTTTTAATGATTGCATATGATGTGTTAATCATAGTAGAACATGTTAATGTGCATTTTACATATTTGGGGTGCCATTTTATATTTTTTTTTATATTTTTTTCTATTTACGCATGAATTTTGGGCCCTTTTTTTAAAATTCAAAAAATCAATTTTTAATAGTTGTTTTGCTGTTTTAATGATGCCATATGATGTGTTAATCATAGTAGAACAGCTTAATGTGTATTTTACAGATTTGGGGTGCCATTTTATATTTTTTATATATATTTTTTTATTTACGCATTTATTTTGGCCTTTTTTTTGAAAATTCGAAAAATTAATTTTTAATGGTTGTTTTGCTGTTTTAATGATTGCATATGATGTGTTAATCATAGTAGAACATGTTAATGTGCATTTTACATATTTGGGGTGCCATTTTATATATTTTTATATTTTTTTCTATTTACGCATGAATTTTGGGCCCTTTTTTTAAAATTCGAAAAATCAATTTTTAATAGTTGTTTTGCTGTTTTAATGATGCCATATGATGTGTTAATCATAGTAGAACAGCTTAATGTGCATTTTACAGATTTGGGGTGCCATTTTATATTTTTTATATATTTTATTTTATTTACGCATTTATTTTGGCCTTTTTTTTGAAAATTCGAAAAATCAATTTTTAATGGTTGTTTTGCTGTTTTAATGATTGCATATGATGTGTTAATCATAGTAGAACATGTTGATGTGCATTTTACATATTTGGGGTGCCATTTTATATTTTTTTCTTTTTACGCATGAATTTTGGGCCCTTTTTTTAATATTCAAAAAATCAATTTTTAATAGTTGTTTTGCTGTTTTAATGATGCCATATGATGTGTTAATCATAGTAGAACAGCTTAATGTGCATTTTACAGATTTGGGGTGCCATTTTATATTTTTTATATATATTTTTTTATTTACGCATTTATTTTGGCCTTTTTTTTGAAAATTCGAAAAATTAATTTTTAATGGTTGTTTTGCTGTTTTAATGATTGCATATGATGTGTTAATCATAGTAGAACATGTTAATGTGCATTTTACATATTTGGGGTGCCATTTTATATTTTTTTTATATTTTTTTCTATTTACGCATGAATTTTGGGCCCTTTTTTTAAAATTCAAAAAATCAATTTTTAATAGTTGTTTTGCTGTTTTAATGATGCCATATGATGTGTTAATCATAGTAGAACAGCTTAATGTGCATTTTACAGATTTGGGGTGCCATTTTATATTTTTTATATATATTTTTTTATTTACGCATTTATTTTGGCCTTTTTTTTGAAAATTCGAAAAATTAATTTTTAATGGTTGTTTTGTTGTTTTAATGATTGCATATGATGTGTTAATCATAGTAGAACATGTTAATGTGCATTTTACATATTTGGGGTGCCATTTTATATTTTTTTTATATTTTTTTCTTTTTACGCATGAATTTTGGCCCCTTTTTTTAAAATTCGAAAAAACAATTTTTAATGGTTGTTTTGCTGTTTTAATCATGCCATATGATGTGTTAATCATAGTAGAATATGTTAATGTGCATTTTACATATTTGGGGTGTCATTTATAAATTTTTCTTTGTATTTTCGAATTAGTGACTTTATATTTTTATTTGCTTATATTGGACAGGTTTTGGAGCTTCTTAGGGTTTAGTTAGAACATAAAATTATCTTTATTAACATAGGTCATACACTCATACTCATATCCTAAACCTAAAGAAATGTCTGGGTCTGGCCAACAATAAGTAAATGAGGATATTGGATGGCAACATTGTAAGAGGGTTGGTGGTACTAGGCACCAAATAAAGTGCAAGTATTGTGATAGGATAGTGTCTGGTGGAATTACCCGTCTCAAACAACATTTGGCACATCGAAAGGGTCAAGTTGCGCCATGTGTCAGAGTACCGAGAGAGATAATGCTATTAATGCAAGCTAGTCTGGATGAGTCAAAGGGTAAACGTGCTGCTGTACAAAAGAAGAGAGATGATATTTTAGAAGCAGCTCGGCAGGAAGTGTTTGGTCTTGAATATATGAGCGTTCGTGATGAAGATATTATTGATTCTGACGAAGATTCAGATCGGGAATTAACCATAGGTAGGAGAGAGAGCGTGCGTCTAGCTCGTGAAGAAGAAGAACGTCACCGCATGTTTGGCACGCATGGGTCAGTGCGTGATACAGGAGGGGGCAGTGGGAGTGGGAGTGGGACAGGGAGTGCAACTGGAAATGCAACTGCTTCTGCAGCTGGGACTGAGGGTAGGGGGGTAGGTTTGGTGGGTTACGACGTGTATTTGGGAGCCGACGACAGACATCTTCACGTGATGCCCCTATACATTTGGATGAAGAAGTAAATGAGCCTAGGAGACCCTCTATTGATCCAATCCTGTTTAGGAAAGAATCAACTAAACAAAAGAAGATAAAACAAATGTAGAGTAGAACTTCTGTTGAGAAATTAGGTAGAGCAGCAGCAAAATTATTTATACATGCCAACATACCTCCTAACGCGGCCAATTCTCCATATTGGCAGGTGGTAATTGATGCAGCAGCAGAAGCAGGTGAAGGAATAAAATCTCCCACGGCTAAGGAGATTAGGGGAAAATGGACAGATGCAGAGTATGTGGATGTGAAAACATACGTGGCTACCTTTAAACCTGTATGGCAAGCCAGAGGATGCACGATCATGTGCGATGGTTGGACTGGCCCAACCAGACGTAGCATGATCAACTTCATGGTGTACTGCTACTTGGGAACTATATATCACAAGTCAATTGATGCCTCAGAAGTAACAAAAAATTCTAATTATATTACTGGACTAATGGATAAAGTTGTGGATGAGATTGGAGAGGAGAACGTAGTGCAGATTGTGACAGATAATGAAGTATCATATAAGATTGCAGGACATATGTTGATGAATAAGAGAAAACATCTTTTTTGGTCACCATGTGCTGCCCATTGTATTGATCTTATATTGGAAGATATTGGGAAGAAGAATAATGTTAAGGAAATGGTCGAAAGGGCAAGGGAAGTAACGACGTTTATTTACAACCATAATCAAGTAGTCGCAATAATGAGAAAGTTCACGAAAGGACGAGAATTGTTGAGGCCTGCGGCGACTAGATTTGCAACAAACTTTATAGCATTAGAGAGTTTATTCCAGCATAGGGGAGAGTTGAGTGAAATGTTCGCTTCCCAACAATGGCTCAACACAAAACATGGGAAGAAGACATCAGGGACACCGGTCGACGTTGTGAACACCATACGGGACAACAAATATTGGAAGAAGGTTAAGGCGATCCTAAAGGTGATGGAGCCACTAATGAGGGTACTCCATCTTGTTGAAATCGATGAAGCACCTACCATGGGCTTCCTATATGATGCCATGGATAAGGCAAAACTTGCAATTCAACGTGATTGTAGAAGCTGGGACACTTATTGGAAGATGATCGACAGGAGATGGACAAAACAACTCCATCACGATCTTCATGCAGTAGGTTATTACTTAAATCCTAGGTATAGATATGCCCAATCATTTGTTGCAGATGATGAAGTTCGTGTCGGGCTAAAAAATGTGATAAAGAGATTAGAACCTGACTTAGATCTGCAAATAAAGGCGTTGAATGAATTAGATACATTTGGAAATCGCCTTGGTAGTTTTGGAGATGCTCTTGCACAGCATGCAGTATCTAGGTTGCAACCGGCCGAATGGTGGATTAATTTCGGAGAGAGTACGAAGGCTCTCTAAAAAATTACAGTAAAAGTTTTGAGCCAGACAATATCTTCCTCTAGCTGTGAAAGGAATTGGAGTTGTTTTGCGCTCATTCATTCAAATAATATGAATAGATTGTAGACTAGAACATTAGATAGACTTGTCTTCATGCACTACAATATAAAATTAAGAATGCGACGACATCATAGGAGCATTACAGCTGCCGATGACGGAGACTACTGTTCAATAAACTTGGACAATATTTATGATGAGGATGACCCACTTCTACCTTGGTTGGAAACAAGGGAAAAACAAATTGAAGAGGATAGTGAAGAATTGGAAATTGATGACCCAGAAATACGCAAAGCACAACAAGAGAGTCGTGCAGATGTGTTGGACCCAGTAAGAGGGGCAGCGTTTATGCCACGTACGGAAACGGCTCGAGATCAACAAAAGAGTACGAGTAGTGGTAGCGTGTCCGTGTCGGATGATGATGACGATGACCCCCCTGCCTCTAGTGCTGACACTTCTGGTGTTGCTCAACGCCCTATTCAGCCGTCTACAGATCGTGATGCCGATGAACATCGACGAGGTGGTACACGAGGTCGAACCTACGAGTGTACCGAGTCACAATACAGCCAGCAGGAGGGTACATCTAGTGGTGCACCGCGTCCGGGAGGTCCGGAACATCAGCAGGCTCATGGTCTTGGTTATTATGATGGATATTCTTATGGTCAATTGGATTATAATTATGATGGTTATACTGAGCCCGTTCCATCACATTCATGTTAGAGTAGCCCTCCCGATCAATATCCATATGATTATAGATATCCAGATCCAAATCCAAGTTACTCATTACAGCAGACGCACTCTCAATTTCAAGATTCTCAACAGCCTGAGTATGGTTACCAGTATGGCTATTCGACGGGCACTGGTGGATATCCTTACTCAGGGTCAGAGTTGTTACCTAGTCAGGATCAGTCATCCTCTAGTTTCGTTGATCTAGTATTTCCTTCTGGCACTGGATATTATGGATATGCAGAACCTACACCTATTGGACAGCCTCAGCCTGATGGTGACGATGACGATGATGTGGAGGTCGAGCAACCACAAAAAAACAGATTTTCATTTTGGTGGTGACTTGTGATTGTGAGTATATATTTGTATTAAGGTAAGTATTTGCATTTTGCAGCAGACAGCTCACAAGTATCATTGCAAGAAGCCATGCAATTATGCACACACTTGACACTGCCGAACTTGTATTTAAAATAGCTCCCCTGACAACCAATCAAGTAATCCTTAATCAAGTTGCAGGGGAGTATATCAGACACTACTAATTTTATTTTTTTTAATATTCTTGACTTGAGGATGACAGGTCATAGACATGAATCACAGTCACCTGCACACTGCACAGGTATGTTCGAGAAATTCCTCAAAAATAATTGCAAACACACACCTAATGTAAGATATTTACATATTACATTCATTCTAATATATCTATCATTGGTAGTAGATAGTTAGAAAATTAAATATATGAATTTTGTAGTCAAATTCAGGTTATCTGGTTCATAAATTCATCAGACAGTCCGATACAACTTCTCACCAAAGAGTGGACCGTTACGCCCCCATAAACATATTCCATTTTATAAATGAATGCATATTTGGAATGCTTAGAATATTCCGGATTTAATCCATATTTTTTCATATTTTTTTGGCAAAAAAAAAAAATTTGCACTGTTACGGGCTGTTACGCCCCCGTATCGCCGTTACGCCCCCGTATCCGTATCGGTTTTGGAGGTAACCGTTACGCCAACTGATACCGATACGGGACACCTTGAGTGGGAAGGAGACGAGCCATTAAAGCTCCACTTCCCGAACATGTCTGCTTGCACACAACAAATCTGCCTTAGTTGCTGATTGCTACACAGTCACAGCTAGCAAGATTGAATGGACCATGAAATGTAGAAGAAATCTCTAAAATTGGGAGATCAACGAATATGTGGATCTCCTCCAATGCACATACAGAGCAATGCCTAACCAATCGACAACTGATAATCTAATTTGGATCCTAGAAAAATCCAGTAAATTCTCTTTTAAATCGCTCTATTCCTAGCTTTAAAGTATATCCGTTATTAAAGAAGGCAAAGAGACTTATAATTTTTGGAAATACTCGGCTCCTCCCAAGATTGTTTGTTTCGGCTAGCTGATTGGCAAGAAGAAGATTCTTACAGTGGACAACCTGAGAAAAAGGGGGATGCAGATAGTCAACATCTGCTAATGTTGCATGAAAAATGAAGAAACAATCGACCATCTGCTAGTTCACTGTCCTTTCATTTCAAAAATCTGGCCTGTCTTTTTCTCGTCCTTCGGAATCAGTTGGTGTTTGGCGGACACAGCTGATAATCTCCTATCAGCTTGGCATGGGGTCAGCCTAGACAAAAAAAGGAAGCGGCTTTGGAGAATGGTAATTCTTGCAATTTGGTGGATTGTGTGGGTAGAGAGAAATGGGAGATGCTTTAGGAATACTTCCAATCCCATGGATACGGTAGCTTCCAAGGCTAAAAGGTTTTCTAATAGAATGAGCTGTCAATGTATCCCTGTTAAAGGACTATGACTTTCGCTTTTTAGGAGCATAGTAGAGTTTGCTCTCTCAGCAGACTCTCTTTGCTCTTTTGTTTCTTTTTTTGTCTTTTTTGTCTTTGTTTTTTCCTATCTTAATACAATTTTCGTTATCTCTAAAATTTTTTTTCCTAACTCACTAGCAAAAAGGATGATCCCACATACTGTTCTTAGGGCTTGTTGTAGGACAAAGTCTTTGGTTTTTGATTAAGTAATTGTTGTGTTCATGTGGGTTTGAAATTCGTAGCGTATTATTTTGCTTATAGGCATTCTGCATGATAGCTATAGGGTTTACTTCTCGAGGACCAATCAGTGGCTCCATAGACCTTTGCAAAATGTGGTTGACCCCAGTTTCCGCTATACATGGGCATGTTCTGGCAATCATATCCAGTCAAGAGGGATCCTTACCATGAATGATTGATGGAAAATCAAACTGATTGTATGATACTAACCATCCAACCAATGACCTGCAAATGGGCCATTAAAGCTAAAAATGACTGACAATTCATATTCAATAAACGATCCTCTGTTGATTTTGATTGAATGTTAATGCTCATGCAATTGGCATCCCTTTTGTCAAAGTTTTTTAGCCAATCACTAAAATGTGAATCATGGTCAAAGTATTCAATTCTCAGAGGATATTAAGTAGTTCTAGCTTTTATTTCAGTATACACTGTCCGACGTTTGAGGTTTTAACTTGGGACATTCGGGAAGTGTCATTCTTGTTCCCAGTGCTTTCTTTCCTGCTGGCGAATTCCCTTGACTTGCATAAAATACATTGCGGTTGTCCATGTGAGCCAAGGATTGGTAACCCACATCGCGTAGAACTGTGCATGTCAACATTCAAGCACGTGCCCATGTGAAGTACATGGGATAGATCTAAGCTTTCCATCTAGTGGACTACATTGTTTAATTAGATCTTCTGGCCTAAAAATCCAGCTTCACTCCTGATGCAGGGGAGAGCGTGGAAAGGGAAGATGAGGAATATCACCGTCTTCCTCAAGTGATAAAACCTTGAATCCACAAGGTATTTTCTTGAATCCACAAGAAAAAAGAGATACAAACTCAGGTTTTTTATTTTTTATTTTTTATTTTATTGAATAATGTCTGTTAATGTCTAATTTTTCAATTACACTATTAATAAATAAAAAGTAAATCAAAATTCGCAATTATCAAAAATAGCAAAATTCTAACCCTAATAAAAGTCCTAATTCTAGCAAAACACTTTTAAAACCTAATTTCTAAAAGTAAAAATTATAAATAAACTTTTTCTAGAAGAGTCCTAGAATAATTACAAATAATTTCTAAAAAAAAAGATGGAAATCTAAAACTTAAAAAAAAAAAAACTACAAAATTGGAATTACTAAAAAAATAAAATTTCCCCTTAAATCATGTTTTTGAGCCGGAAGCATGCGTTTTCTTGCGAAACAGACTGACACAACCCACTTTGTGGGTCGACTGAACCCAGATGGCCCGTAATGATACTCGGATCAAAAGTTTGGCCAATTTATGATTCACCTTCTTTTAGTCCAACCATGCTAGGATATATCTGTGCCACGTCCTACATTAGACCCCTCAGCTTAGAAAAAACTCATCCTTGAGTTACTCAAGAGACTTGGCTTATGATACTCAAACAACTTTTGGCGCCGATGTTTATCAGTCTTTTTCTTGTACTTTGTATTAGGCTCTTAAGTTGGCATAGTACATGTACTTATGCTCTCCTTGACTTGACTCTTATGGATTAATTCCTCCGCTTGCGTCTCATATTCTTTATGATAATGTTGGCAATTAGGCAGACTTACCCCTGGGATAAGATTAATGTGGTTTTGTATATCTCGCATGGGACGTAACTCCTTGGGAAGTTCATCGGGCACAATCGCCTTGAACTCCTACAACATTGGCTTCAAATCATTTGGGATGTTCACGGGCTCAATAGCTTTTTCATTTTCAACTAATGCATTTATCTCTCTCGTCTTCGCAGATTGTTTGACGAAATCATGTTCGGTTACGAGAGATCGCCCCTCAACTTTAGAAGATTTGGGTTAGTTCTTTGTTTCCATAAGGGTGAGGATAATCTTTTTACCATCTTAAAAAAAAATAAAAAATTATCCCAACCTCTATACATAGCATCACGATCATACTACTATGGTCGACTGAATAACATGTGACAAGTTTCCATATCAACCATGTCATACACTACTTCGTCCTGATAATATTTACCAATGGAAAAAGGAATATTTTATCGCTTAGTTACATTCGTTTTGTTGACCTCCTTTTCCATCCAACTGTTTATGGAGAGGGGTGCTTTTCTATCTCTAGTTGCAGCTTTTCCACCATAAACTTTGATACGATATCCTCATTGCTTTCATCATCTCTGATCACATCACAAACCTTATTGTGCATAGTGCACCTTGTTCAAAAGATGTTCTGTGGTTGCAGATTTATCTCCTCCTTTGGCGTATAAAACAACTTCCTCACGACCAGAGTGGTGGCCTGTATTTCACCACTATCACATGGTGGCCTGCAATTCATCACCGATGTCGCACCTTGAACATGATGATCGGGAGCTCCATTGCCAATATCATGTTACTCATCATTACAAACATGGGTCTGTCCTAAAGCTCTAGTCAAACGGTCGATTGTTGCCTACAACCTTGCATGGCTCGCCAATTCTCCCGCTGAAAAGCTTTAAATGCGCTACTGTCATAGGGTTGTTCCTTGGAGCATTGTCCGTGAGATAGTTTCTCAAACCATTATTAGATGCCATCGAACAGAGGAAAAAGCTTCGCTCTGATACCAATTGATGCAGGGGAGAGCGTGGAAAGGGAAGATGAGGAAGATCGCCGTCTTCCTCAAGTGATAAAAACCTTGAATCCACAAGGAAAAAAAGGAGATAAAACTCAACTTTATTTATTTATTTATTATTATTATTGAATAATGTCTGTTAATGTCTAATTTTCTCAATTGCATGATTAATAAATAAAAAATAAATCAAAATTCGTAATTATTAAAAATAGCAAAATTCTAACCCTAGTAAAAGTCCTAATTCTAGCAAAACACTTCTAAAGCCTAATTTCTTAAAAAAAAAAAAAAAAAATTCTAGATAAACTTTTGCTAGAAGAGTCCTAGCATAATTACAAATAATTTCTAAACAAAGATGGAAAGCTAAAACTCTAAAAGGAAAAAAGAAAATACTACGAAAATTAGAATTACTAAAAAAAGTAATTTTTTCCTAAAATCCCGTTTTTGAGCTGGAAGCGTGTGTTTTCTTGTGAAACAGATTGACGCGACCCACTTTGTGGGTCGGTTGAACCTAGATGACCCATTATGATAAATATTGATAGTTTGCCCGTTTCATAGTGATACCCGGATCAAAAGTTATGGCCAATTTACGGTTCACCTTCTTTTGGTCCAACCATGCCAAGAATGTATCTGTGCCACGTCCTACATCAACTCCTCAGGTGGGCCAGTGTACAAGAAAAAAAGTCCATTGAGCGAGAGGATTGGTAATCCACATCGCATAGAGCTGTGCATTTCAAGATGCAAGCACATGCCAAAATGGAACCATGTGAGAGATCTGAGATTTCCATCAGGTGCGCTAGGCTATATTGTTTCTATTTCTGGCCTAAAATTTTGAATTCACTCCTTAGGTGGGTCACGGTGTAAAAAGATGTACGGCTAGAAAAAAAATGTTTTAGTTGTCCATTTTTTGTACATTCTGGCCCACCTAGGAGTGAAAACCTTTTTTTTTTTTAGTAGTTAAAATACCTTATCAGTGTAGCTCACCTCATGGAAAGCTTAGATCCCATTAACGGTTGCCCTACTGGCACATGATGGACCGCACTCTGCATGCATATGAGTTTTAGCAAATCCCCATACAGGCCTCTCCTCATCTTTTCTTGGGAGCAACATTATTTCAATTATTTTCCAGTTAATAGACATGAAGAGTTTGACTGGCATGGAGTAGTTGGAATTTCCAGCATTTCTTGGGCATTCATCCTAAGGGAAGGGGTTTCTACATCAGTTACCTTCATCAGAAGTCATGGTTTCAACCCATCATGTCTTTTTGGACTGGTGTTCTAAAATTAATGGAAATCATAATTGATGGAATGTCACTGCCTTGCTTTGTGGAAAGATTGTTCTTTGATTATTTATTTGCTTTTCCATGAATTTATGTACAATGCCATGACATGTTTACTTGATTGATGTTATGTAGGAAGAAGTCATTAGCAAGACCCAATCATTTGACAGATGAAAGCTGAAGCTGAAAAATTCTTAGCACAAAGTGACAAGTTCAAAGATGAGAAGGCAGAATTTGATTTTGCCATCTATGCAAAGGTGTGATTTGTGTCCTGCATTATCCAAAGATTATGCTTTGATTTCACTGATTCTTCTGTTTGAGCTCAGGAGTGTTTTTTTCTCTTCAATAATGATGATCCTAAACCGACTAAAACAACAACGACGACGACAAAACTACTAATGATTAGAAAAAAAGGAAAAGATTGTGTGCTCACAGTGATGCACCATGAGCTGGCACACACATCCCCCATCATCAATAAAGGCAGCAAGATTTCTTAGGGCCCTTTTGAATGCACTTCCTTGAAAGGTGTTTTGTGAAATAGGAGGTTTCAAGCCTGCTTTATCAATCATTTAAAAGAAAGAAAAAAAAATAAATCAGATTTAGTTTTGCAGAATCTGAAGGGTGTATTTGTATATGCAGAATCTGTGCGGAAATGGAAATTATGTTCTACTGAAAAGACATCTAGGCTGTTTGGATACATGGATTCCACAAAGTAATTATTACACATTCATGGTTATGATTTTCTGGCATAAGAAACTACGGTGATGTTGTCTACTTGCTATTCAAACCGGACCCCTAAGTATGTTCCAATATTTGTACAATGAAATGTATTTTGTATTAAATCGTACCCAAAATGCATGCATGCATGTTCTAATTGATGACCATGTGTCACTGAGTGCATGGTGTGGTATCAATTATACAACATTACGCGTACACTCGGCAGGATTCAGTGTGCAAATCTTAATACAAGTGTCCATTTATTCATTGTGTGAATCTTAATATTGCATGGTTGTTCTGAGCACAAAGTGGCTAATACTCGTACATTAGCTGTAGAGATACAATATTTGTACAACGAAATGTATTTTGTATTAAATCGTACCTAAAATGCATGCATGCATGTTCTAATTGATGACCACATGTCACTGAGTGCGTGGTATCAATTATACAACATTACGTGCACACTCAGCATGAGTGCGCCAACGATGAAGTCCAAGTTCATTGTTTTGAATTAAAATGAGCACAGAAATATCTAGGATGTTCTATGTAAAAGCACCACAAGTTCTCTAAATTGGTTCCATTGGAGACAGTAAACCTACGCAGGCTTGGAAGGGTTGGTTACAGGCCCCTACGGAAAGGATGGTTGGACAGTTTCTTTAAAATCCTAGTCGAATGAGAGCATTTTTCACTGCTTATTTTGTTCGTGGTATGGCTCTTCGCATGGATTGTTTTCTCCTTCTTTGCATCCATTAATATCTTGTTTAAACATATTGGAAAGAATGCAACGATGTTGTCCATGTATCTTGAATTTCAAATCACCATCATCACTATTATCATGATAGAATTTAAAAATGGTTAATTGCGTCATCCTTTCCTTTGTTATATGACAACTAGAGTAGAGATATTTATCCTTTGTTTTTAATTTTAGTAGATACTTCACCTCTGTTTCATGGATCCATTGCAGATTCCCAAAGGCAAGAAACCAACTTTAGAACGTTTATCATTCAGAAAATGACCATCATACCCTCATATCATAGGCACCTGATCATTGATGAGCGTGGTACCACAATGGTGGGTGTATGCCAACTGGATCACCCCACCATGAAAATGGACTAAAAATATATTAAGAAAGGCCCATCTAACCAGCTGGTGGGCTACAACATGAATTTGGAGGGTTTTGGGTGTTGTCTATTGCTTTTATGGTGTGGGCCATGTGTCTAGTTGGATGCCATACATACATCATAGCGGGTCCAGTTGTTCTTTAGTGTCTTTGCATGTGATGAAGGGTAGTGGAGAGGGGGTATACACAGAAATGGAAAACTGACTGTAAGTACATCTGATTACAACAGAGGGTAGTTAGATCCAATCAACCCATTCACAGAACAAGATGGTAGCCAAACCTATGTGACCTTCTCTAATCTTTTTTCTATATTTTTAACCCTTTTTTTTTTTAATCTGCTGATATGTTTTGTACACGTTTGAATGCTTCTCACATTCTCACATCCTCATATAAGAAACTTTGGTTTTGATCATCACATCTTATTGAATATTGCGGGGAGGATGATTGAGAATTGATCACCTACCAGCAACCTTAC
This sequence comes from Magnolia kwangsiensis, assembly GCA_037074715.1. Taxonomy (NCBI): domain Eukaryota; kingdom Viridiplantae; phylum Streptophyta; class Magnoliopsida; order Magnoliales; family Magnoliaceae; genus Magnolia; species Magnolia kwangsiensis. Next base: position 79,934,031 of record CM073586.1, on the reverse strand, counting down.
CACTACTTGTACTACAAGTCTACAACATCTTTATTGCCAACATGCCACTTGTGTACAAAATCAGTACTATGAAAAACCATAGGACCCCCCTCCCCCCCCTCTAAACAATCAGGCTGTTCAGATCACTACATGGGCCACTCTTATATGTTGAGTCGAACTGTTGTCTATCTATTTATTCCGATGGTGTGGCCTACCTGGTGGTGATGATGAAAAAAAGTGGCCCACCTAATGATTTATTAAATTGTTATATGATGGTTCCTTAATACATGTCTATGGTGGAGATTAGAGTGAACACAATTTGAAGTGTCCTCAAGGGAGACTCACGGGAGAGGTTCCTTTCCTATAAGTATCCTGCATGATCAAGGAATGTGGCCTACCCGGCTACCCCATGATTTCTTTATGCTTTCCTTTCGTTTTCTTCGTCCACCACTGGTGATTCCTTTTTCTCTCACTTGATGGAAAATAGCATATAAGTCATAGTTTCATTATTTTCCATTCTACATTATCACCATATTCAGTTCTTGGTCATTTCCACGGTACCATGAAAAGATGGCAGAAGCATTTCCACTATGTTGGGAACTTGAATTCTCTACTTCTTCAAGAGTTCAAATAATCATGGTTGGAAATGGAAATGCAAATTAAAGTAGTCACTACCTTCATTGCAATTGATGGCCTACCACATGTTGCTCAGTCCATTCATGGATGGAGCCCACTTGGTTGCATGATTAGATGATCAAGACCACCCATCCACTCACCTCAGAAAACATGCCAATGTGAGAATCCAAGCTATCCAATATTTTCTGTTGAATGTGGACTTTAGGCCGATTATATCATTACCAGTTCGCTTGAAGGCTGTTACCTGGATGGATAGAATCATCCAATTGATGTCATTGTTATACGGTCACCCATCAACCATAGAGTTCATGAAATTAATGGATTAGATGATCCACTTATGAGCAGTGCGGTTGTATTTACTTCAGCACCCATATTAAAAAGCTACCCACGTCTCTCTTGTATTAATTGTCATGCTTCATACAAGTAATCAAATGGAATTTTTTTCGTGCAATACTTATATGTTCAAGGAATCTATCTGCATTTACTGTGTTGTTTGGTATCTCTCTGTTTTCTCAGAATTTGCCAATGCCAAACAGCTGGGGCAGGAATACTAAGTTTGGCTGGCCATTGCAAAATAACCAGTTTCAAGAATTTACGGGATCCCACGAAATCAGGATTAAGGATTAAGCCTTAAGCCCAATTCTGGCGACCCCAATGCCCTTCATGTCAGATTTGTACATGTGAAGCAGCATTTTCCTGGCTTAATCACAATCATAGATAATTTGTTTTTCTTTACTAGAACTTCGTATAATTTTGATTTAGGGGTTTAGATGCTTCTCTCTTGTATGGAATCTGACATGGAGATAGGGGGCCACCAGAATTGCCATCAGGGTAAGATTTTGATTGTGCCCTGGATGATCACTTACCCAAACAGACCATTTGTTCCATTTATACAATGTTTAAAACCTTAGGATTTATGTAATGCATCTATCAGAAATGTTGTAACCTGCAAGGTTCCTGTTCTGGTACTCAACATGCATGGGCTGATCCAGTCCATCCATATTGTGGACCACACCAATCAGCAAAAAATGTGAAGCAGTTGTGACTCGGGGTTGGAAATTCCAGTAGTCAAGAGGTGTAGTGCCATCCAGCTAGAAAGATACTTTCATCTCCCAGTTGCATGGACCCCGCGTGGTTGATAGCCATATGGATCACTTTAAATTGGTGGCTGGCTAGATAACTTTAAATCATTCTATGTTGAAGAATCTATCACAGGTGCCTACATTGGAACATGTATAGGCAATAATAGAGGAGGATATCTTGTATGTGATCCGTCTCTTTCCCTTTGAACATATCTAGTTTGTTGTGGGTGTTAGCATGGAGATGAAAAAGCCAAATGATTGTCTGTTTACATTGAAAAGAGGCTGCAGATGGGATTGTTAGGATTGTTTTATCGTTTAGGCTTTCGGGTGTGGCCCATCTATGGCAGGGCACATGATATTAAGCATACATGTCATTGGTGGTACCTGATATTGTGTCCCACCATTAAACCCATGGCACAAAAACTGAACCAGATGGCCCCCATCAAGTGATCAATTGCAATCATGATCACCACGCATGTCTATGGTGAAGATTGGAGTTAATACAATTGGAGGTGTCCTTGAGGGAGAGCTTGCTTTCCTAGTAATTAAATATCCCGCATTGTTAACGAAGGTGGCCTGGCCCATTCTTTCTTTATGCTTTCCTTTTACTTTCTTTATTCTTATCTGGCAACTCCTTTTTCTCTCACTTGATGGAAAATTGCACATGGACCACAATTTCATTATTTTCCATCCCATATTATCACCATTTTCAGTTGTTGGGCATTTTCACAATACCAAGAAAAGAGGGCAGAACCATTTCTCTACACTTTTGTTCAAGTTCTCTACTTCTGCACGTGTTTGAATCAGCATGGATGGAAATAGAAATGTAAATTAAAGTAGAGACTATCTTCGCTGGAATTGATTACCTGCTGCTTGTTGCTTGGTCCATTCAATGAATGGAGCTCACTTGGTTGCATGATTAGATGATCAAGGGCACCCATCTGCTTGCCACAAAAAACATGCTGATTGGATAATCCTAGCTACCCAGTATTTTCTGTTGAATGAACTTCAGCCTGATTTTTATCAATACCGTTTCATTTGAAGGTCATCCATTTGATGTGATATTTATTAAGTTGCCCATCGACCATAGGGTTGATGAGATTGATGGATCAGATGATCCACTCACGAGCCACGTGGGCCATGTCAAGTAATATAAGAGTAAGGGTAGGTCCAAATAGAAAATGGGCCAATACACCTCTTAAATTTTTTGTCAAGGGACCATTTGTAGATCTATCCATTTGTTGCATACATGCTTGTTTGTTTGAGTAGAGGATCCCACAATATCAGGATTAGGGATTAAGCCCTAATCCCATTTTTTTGTGGGCCCCATGCCCTCCACTTTATATTTGTACATGTGGAGCGGCATTTTCCTGGATTAATCACAACTATAGATCATTTTAGTTTTTTTTTATTTTTTTATTTTTTTATTTCTGAAACTTCATATAATTGTGATTAAGGGGTTAAAAGGCTGTGCGGAATCTGACATGGGGATATGGGGCCCACCTGAATTGCCATCAGGGAGTGACGCTGATTGTGCCCAGAGAACACCAGTGTGTTTCAAACCTTAGGATTTTTTGCCATCCGCCTCTCAGAAATGTTGTAACCTGCATGGTCCCTGTTCTAGTACTTAACATGCATGTTGTGATCCAGTCTGTGCATCTGGTGGACTGCATTGATCAGCAAAAGTTGCAGCAGTCGTCATTTGTTTGAAATTCCAGCAGCCAGAGGTGTGTTGCCATTCTGCTAGAAAGATTTTCATCTCCCAGCTGTGTGGGCCTGTAAGGTTGATGGCTGTCTGGATTACTTTTTAAATTGTTACAAGTTTCTGTGGACCATTATTTTATATATGTGGTATCAGACGTTTCTAACCATCTGATCGGTTGTTGCCTGCAGTTCTGCATTAGAAATGAGAATATGATTACATGTTTATGTTGAAAAGAGGCTGCAGATAGGATTGTTAGGATTGTTTGATCATTGAGGCTTTTGGTTTGTGGCCCATCCCTGGCAGCGCACATGAGATGAAGCAAACATGCCAATGGTGATACCTTGAAATGTGTCCCATCACCAAAATTATTGAAAACCTAACCAGATGGCCCCCATCAAGTGACCACTTGCAATCACGATCACCATACATGTCTATGGTGGAGATTGAGGTGAACACAATTTGAGGCGTTCTTGAAGGAGAGCTTTCTTTCCTAAATGTATCTAGCATTATCAAGGAAGGTGGCCTACCCCATAATTTCTTTACCTGTTTGGATACCCGTTTTGGGATGTATTGTATCATATTAGAAGTTATGATTTGACGTTTACCGTGTTTGGATTGGAGTGTATAGGAGTTGAATCCCATGCGTGCGAATACAAACTCCAGCAATTTTTGAACCGATGGTAGAGTATTGTTAGTGGATTCTGTTGCTGTCAATACTTCGTATTCATTGCGCTGTATTTGGCAATGGATGAAAGTTTGAAATTTGTACGATTACAAGATATCTGGTACCTATGCAGGGTAAGATCGGGACCGTTCATTTGGCACATTTCAACATGAAAATCATTTGGACTAGAAATCAGAAAGTTCCATACGTCAAACAGGCCACCCGACCCAATTAAGATTGTACAATACGTAGACATAATACATCCTATCCAAACATTGATCTGTATAACGTATTGTATACTATGCCAAATAATACCTCCTATCCAAACATTGATTAGTATCTGATTGATTTGGATGTATTCTGAAAACCGTCCAATGTATACATGAATAGTACCCAAATACAATACAATACTATACATGAATCCAAACAGGCCCTTATGCTTTCTGTCAGCCACCGGTGATTCTGGAAGATACTAAATTATCACATGGTGAAGAATCTATTACAGGTGCCTACATTGGAACATATGTATAGGCCATTACCAGATGGCCCCATCAAGTGACTTGCAATCACACCTCATTCGACCACTCCCAGAGAAACTGTCCCTGGCCATCAGGATTTGGGATTAAGCCATAAATCCCAATTTTGGTGGGCCCCATGCCCTCCACTTCATATTTGTACACGTGGAGACGCATTTTCCGGGATTAATCACACCATAGATCATTTTAATGCTTCTTTTTTTTTTTTTTTTTTCTTCTGACACTTTGTATTATAGTGATTAAAGGGTTTAAACGCTGATTTCTTGTGCAGAATCTGACATGAAGATATGGGGTCCACCTGAATTGGCGTGAGGGCATGATCCTGATTATGCCCTGGATGATCTCCAACCAAAACAGACCAGTTATTCCGTTTATATACTTATGTTTAAAACCTTAAGATTTAAGTCATGCATCTATCCTAAATGTTCTAACTCATTTATGTTGAAGAGAGGTTGCATGTTGGATTGTTTGATCAACGAGGCTTTTGGGCTGTGGCACATCCCTCTCAGAGCACATGAATGAAGCGTACATGTCTCTCTATGGTGGAGCTTGGATGAACATGTCATCGAGGGAGAACTTCCTTTCCTACTGAAATATGAGTAGTGAATAGTCAGTCAACATCCTTCATTATCAAGGAACTTGGGCCACTGTATTGATGTTACGAAAGCGACAACATTATCTTGTTGCTTTTCATGTGCTAGTGCTTTATTCATCATCATCTTTCGACTCCTTTTCTCCCACTCCACGGAAAGTAGAATATAAGCCACAGTTTGGTCATTTTCCATTTCACATTATCACAAATTTTCACTTCCTAGGCATTTCCACCTGTGGAGAGAGGAGTAAAAAAAAGAGAATTCCTTCTCTATTGTCTTCTTCTTTCCTGTTCTTCTTCTTCATCATAAGTGTGGTGTGGTCCACCTGTGTAGATGGCTTGCATCATTCTCCACTCCTACCAGAGGATTTGACAGGCTCCCTCGGCTCAATTCACCTACAATAGAACCGGGAGAGATTTCTTTATCATAGAAATCTATTCATGCGATTGTAACCTCACCAAGGTAAGATCTTAACCATCCATGTTTATATCATTGTTAGAAATCTAACCTAACAAGGTTTCCGGGGAATTGGATCTTTCAAAATACTAAGTTTCCACTACATTTATAATCAAAGGATCCAAAGCCATCTCACTCCAAGAAAATGAAATGCCCTAAAAATCATGCCAATCCAACCATCAAGTGGGCCAGCATGCGAATTTGAAGACTTATGTTGTGGCCTACTTAATGATTAGATTAGTTTGATCTTCTAGGTCTCCGGTTTTTATGGTGGAGCATCCTCTGTTCAGTTTAGATGCAATTGCGATGGTCCAATTCTTCTTGTCTAGTTTCCTTGTACCTGATAGAGGGTATTATGGTCATTTGGTACATATTCCTCTTATCTTTCTAATAGAGCACACCAGATTAGAAAATGATTGTGATCATTCACTTTCTTTATTCAATCTCAAATTATTTCAATTGTACATCCAAAGAAGTCCTTAGCTAATATTACATGAGTATTTATCTTGGTCTGTGCCTCTACACCGTCACTGGTTCTTTTAAAAGAGCTTTGTTATGCCAAATGCATCATATAAGACAGCTCATGTGCCAGCATGTCACCAAGGCATGAAATCTAATTCATCCATCAGAAGAAGAAATGGAGATGTAAATTGAAGTACAGATTATCTTGGCAGCAATTGATGGACTACTGGCTGTTGCTTAGTCCATTGGCCCATCTGAATTTTCATTATATTTGGGCTACGAACTAAAATAAGATTAAAAAAATTAGTAGTTTGGGTAGATTTCTGAAAAACAAATATGGTGGGCCACATGACTTTTTCAGTGGAAACTAGTGAGCATGTTTCAACCGCGGGCATACAATACCCACCATTCAAGCCGTGTGGCCACTTGAGTTTTGGGTTTGCTTATTTTCCGGCCCCTAAAATCATGTGGAGAAACTAGTTAATGTTTCACTTATTAAATTGATCTGATAAAGCTGGTGGATAAGGTGGGTTTCTCTCAACTATCACAGTGGCCCCTATTGTTTCAATGGTGGACAAGCGATTAATTTAAAGATAGGCATACTGTAGCTACTGTTTCTTGCCGTCCATCCCACTTGTCTCTCCCATTTAGTATTTCAACGGCGGGCAGGCATTAATTCAACAGTAGGTATGCAGGACCCACTGTTTCTTGCTGACTAGCCTACTCATCTCTCTCATTTTTTGGTTCATGCCTTAAAATTATCCAGTGAAATTGGTGGACCGCATGGATCATTTCTTCTGGCCGAAACCACTTAAATTATCACCACTTGAAATTTAAAACACTTAGGCCACAGTCCCAAAATTAGATTGTTTCGACAAACAATCGCAGCTCCTGGTCCATGTAGATTGCTTTCTGAACAAGGATTGTTGGATATTTTTCAGTTCCACACTACGACAGATGTCAATTCATCCTTTGCCTAAAATCTTTTAGCTGGGCCAATAAGATCAAATGGTCTAGACCACTGTACCATAAGCTGCACTTGTACAAATGGTCTGGATAGTAGCAGTAAGTCTCCGCCTTGTGTATGGTGGATTGGATGGTATGCTCACCCATTACTCTGTCTGAGATGGGGCTCACAGACTGCATTTGGGGGCCTACAGATTGCCACACATACATTGGATCGTGACTAAGGATGGATAAAGTGGTTGTCACAACGCAATAGGCGCACCGGTGATGTTCCACGCGTGTAGGGGCGTAAATATGGTCCCCAGATGAGGGCTTGAAACTGTTTTTTTTTTTTTTTTAATAATAAATTTTTAAATTTTTTTTTTTAAATAATAAATTTAATTAGAAATTACAAGTATTATATTAAACGAAAAATATAATATTCTAAAGATCTTCAAGGATACATAGGAGTGCCTTTTACATAATTTGACATGATAATAAGATAATGAGTAGTTGAGAGGTATTTAAAAGTAAATCAAGTAGTCGAGAGGTATCTAGGAGGCGGCATAGAAGTGTCCAAAAGTAGAGTGAGTAGTTGAGAGGTGTCCAAAAGTACACCGAGTGGTCGAGAAATGTATAAAAGAGGAACACAACAGAAGCACGGTCGAACATCTATAGATGGAAGGCAACTGAGAGAGAAAGAACCTGACCGACAAAAGAGAAATAATCACAAAAGAGAAACATAACATGAGAAGGATCTAGTAGGAAAAAGATCTAGAAAGTCTTTTCAACTATTGTAATCGTTGTGGTAATGAAAGAATGATCTGGAAGAACTAGTTGCAATAGAACTATATAAATAATAGAGGAATGTGATAAAGAAAAATCTAAAATATAATCCTAACAATAAAAAGCAACCAATTAAGTCTATCAAGTTACTTTATCTTAGCTTATTCCAGGAGTAACGATAATCAAGTAGCAGTAATTTTAGCTATAGCATTTAGTTGTAATCCAAATCTATGCTCATACATTGGATTTACTATCTATCCAATATTACACAATTCTTTCAAGAGATACATTCTTGCAGTTGCTTCTATTGACCAATTGTAAGTTTTTCCTTTTGTTTGATTGCACTGGTATTCTAAAAGTCCTTTCTTATGGAATGAATAAAGTAACTCATCTTCGGAAGAAGAATCCTACCCTTCGATTATTGTCTGATTGTTATAAAATTTTGCAAGTAGCTGAGGAAATGATTGATCTTATTAGAATCTAGTCATATGCATTCAATAGGACATATCTGCTTATTTCAACGCTTAGGGTCGAAGTAGATTGGTTAGGATTGAGCTTCTTTCTCGATTTTGAAATGCTTGCGTACACTACATATGACAAAAAATAAACTAAAGTGCCAGTATTTTTTGCACGCTTGATGGGACTACAAACTATTTGGTTGCCATAAAATTTGTTGTGCATTGACTGTGTAACAATTTTGGAAAGTGTCTAACATTTTTGGCAGGCCCGATGAGACTATAACACGAGACAATATGAATATTCATAATAGTACAACATGAGCTATTATGAAAGTTAGGTGAAAGGAATATGCCCAACAGATCATATTGAGATTATGCGGCTGGAATGTTCGATAGGCAATGAGAAATTCAACATGTTGCCAAAAAATTACTTTTTAAGGCTGAAACTTTAGGTAGATGGATGACCAATAATGCTGAAAACATGAATTAAATGATGACTCTCTTCGCCTAAATAACATTTCTTACACCTCAACAGCAGGACAATACTAGTTTTGTTAGAAATTTGATACCAACGCCATTGATACATGTGATGCCAACACCACAGTTGACACTATGGGTACCTCTTCTGTAATAGAATACATCTCTTTGTAACGGAATATGCCTCTTCCAGTATAGGTAGTGCAGAATCTTTGACAACTTGCTGAATTTAGGCGACCAAAACAAGAGGTCAGGAATGTTGCCCTGAAGAAGAAAATTGGGGTATACCTGGGGGCAACCCTTCCGTGGGACTCTATTGTATCATGGTAAACAAAACAACTAGGTAGGCCCTGAACCACCTTTAATGGCCAAATCATGACCAAATTATTTAAATGGTTTAAGAAGTGATAGGCCAAGTTCTCAGCCGTATTACTACCTCAGTCAACCATAAGCCTTATTTGGAATGGATTGACCTATAGTCTCCATTGTTATAGTCGACTTTATCGTTTTTTTGATGAGGACAACCTAGTTCGAATAAGATGATCAAATTTGTTGTTTCTCGATTAAGATGGTCGAGTTCGACAAAGAAGGTCGGATTTTTCGTTTATCAATCAAGATGACTGAGTTCGAGCAAGATGACTAAATTTGTCGTTTCTCAATTAAGACGACCGAGTTCAACTAGAACGACCAAATTTGACATTTTTTGATTAAGATGGTTGAATTCGACTAGAATGACTGAATTTGACGTTTTTTGATCAAGATGGTTGAGTTCAAACAAAATGGCCGAATTTGACGTTTTTTTTTTTTTAATTTTATTTTTTTATATCAAAATGGCTGAATTCGACCAAAATGACTGAATTTAACATTTTTTTTTAATTTTTTTTTACCCAAGTGGTTGAATTTGACCAAAGTGGCTGATTTTTGTGTTTTTCGACCAAGATGGCCGAGTTCGACTAAGACAACCGAATTTAATAATTTCAACCAGGACGACTGAATTCTACGTTTATATATATATATATATATATATATATATATATATATATATATATATATATATATATATATATAAACCAAAATGACTGAGTTTGACCAAAACGATTGAGTTTAATCAAAATGGCTGAATTTAATGTTTTTCGACCAAAACTGTCGAATTCGACCACGACAGCCAATTTGCTATTTTTTTACAGAGATTGTAAAGTTCAGCCAAGTCGTCCGACTTTAATGTTTTTCAATCAAGATGGCAAATTTTGACAAAGATGGTCGAAATTGATGTTTTTATACGGCCAAGTAGTCACATTTACTGTGTCAAACAATGAATCAACATTGCATTCATTTTTTACCAAAGGCATTCGACATGGGGAGGGGAATGTTGTACTATATTTCTGATCATTCTTGAGAAACCCAATTAAAAAAGACACATGTTATAATAAGAAAAAGATATAACATGCTAAAGATATTTAAGGATACTTAGAGTGCTTTTTATGAAATCACAACTAATAAAATGATAAGATAGGGAGTAGCTGAGAGTATTTAAAAGTAAATCAAGTAACCGAGAGGCATTTAGAAGGCAGGTGAGAGGTGTTCAAAAGTAGACTGAGCGTCCGAGAAGAGTATGAAAGAGAAACATGATTGAAGCAAGGTTAAACATCCAGAAGTAGATTGCGGTCGAGAGGCCAAAGTGTGGTCAAGCTTCCTGAAACAAAAGGTGACCACGAGACATAGCCTAACCGATAGAGAGGAACAATCACAAAAGGAAAATGTATTAATAGAAGGATCTAGAAAGGTTTTTTTATTATTGTAATTGTTGCAGTAATGAAAGAAGGATCTGGAATAACAAGTTGCAACAAAACTCTATAAATAGCAGAGGAATGTGACAAAGAAAAATATCAAAACACAAACCCAACAATAAAAAACAACCAATCAAGTCTGTCAATTTACATTATCTTAGCTTAACTTAAGAGTACCGATAATCAAGTAGCGATAATTTTAGCTATTCTTTAGTTGTAATCCAAATCTATGCTCGTATGCTGGATTTATTTATTTTATCCAATATAATGCAGTTATTTCAAGATGCACATTTTTGCAACCACTTCCAGCGACCAATTGTAAGTTTTTGCTTTTGTTATATTGCACTGGTATTATGAAAGTTCTTTCTTATGGAAGGCATAAAGCAACTCATCTTCGAATGAAGAACTACACCCTCTAATTATACAATCATTGTATGATTATTATAAAATTTTACAAGTGGCTGAGCTGAGTAAGTGACCGATATTCGTAGAGTCTAGTCATATATGTTTATATTTGACATATCTGTTTACTTTGGCACTTGGGGTTGAAGTTAATTGGTTTGGATCGCGTCGCTTTATCGATTCTAGCATGCTTGTGTATATTACATGTGATAGAAAACAAACTGAAGTGGTAATAGAAACATTGAAAACTTGGGAGAAGAATGGGCAATGAGGACTTTTTTGGGCTTTAATGGTCATTTCCTCAACAATCAGTTAGTAAAAGTCATATGTAATAAACTAGTAATTTTTCAAAACTGGTTAAAAGTGGGTTGTTTTCTGTCCATGGTTCAATAAACGAGTGTCCAAATGCAAAAATTCCTAAAAATGTAGGTCAAGGATGACCGATTGTGTCTTTTAAAAAGGATTTTTTTTTTCTTGAAACATGGAGATCCATTGCTTGCAAAGTCTTCAGCTACACGACGCATGAATAGACTTTGAGGTCCATCGCTTTCAAGGATTTACACGAAGCTTTATCACGGAAATGTTACATGTATGTCATGATCCAGTCCGTCCATCTGGTGGACCACACTGATCAGAAAAAAATGTGTGACAGTCATCACAATGTTGCTGAAAATTAGGAGTTAAGAGGCGTGGGGCCATCCATCTAGAAATATATTTTCATCTCCCAACTATGGTGGGCCCCACAGGGTTGATGATTGTTTGAATCACTTTTTAAATTGTTGCAACCTTATGCAGATAATTGTTTACACACCTAATATATTCAAAGAGTCCTAATCATCTGATCGCTTGTTGATGGTTCAACATTAGAAAGAGGAGTATGATTACCCGTTTATGTTAAAGAGAAGCTGTAGATCAAATACTTAGGATTGTTTGATCATCGAGGCTTTTGGGTTGTGGCCCATTCTTGGCACGATATGAGATGAAATACACATGTCATGGTGGTATCTTGAATTGTGCCCCATCAACAAACTCATCGCACAAAGTCCTAACCAGATGGCCCCATCAAGTGACTAATTGCAATCACAATCACCATACATGTCTATGGTAGAGATTGAAGTGAACACAACTTGATGTGTCCTTGAGGGAGAGTTTCTTTTCCTATGAAAACATGATCAATTAAAAAGTATCCTACATTATCAAGAAAATTGGCCCGCCATAATGATGTTCTGAAAGCATTAATATTGGCATATTGGTGCTTTCCATGTACTTTCATTATCTTTTTCTTTTGACTCCTTTTTCTCCCACTTGATGGAAAATAGCATATAGGCTGCAATTTCATTATTTTCCACTCCACATTATCACCATTTTCAGTTCTTTGACACTTCCACAGTACTAAGAAAAGATGGTAAAAGAATTTCTCTGTTCTCTTATTCAGACAATGTTGGGGAACTTAAATTCAATACTTCTGTAAGAGTTTGAAACAACATGGGCTGTCAAGAAAGAGTTAGGGAAGCTTATGAGCACATAGTTGGAGACCCATAAATGATACAATGTTTATGTTTTCGTCAAGGATAGTTGAAAAATGATCATTGCCCCTATGACATCAAATAACCATCCCGAAGCTTTTAAAGTGGTGGAGGGCTCCCTCCTAACCATTCAGGATTTTATGGAGGAATTTAAGAAAACCGTCAAGGTGTATACCATGGTGGTAAAGGGCGAGGAATCAATGCCCTTAAACATTCTTCCAAGTTTAAGGTCGTTTCTGAACGAATTCTAAGAAATCTGGCTTGAAGAGTTACTCGATGAATTTTTCTTCACGCGTGACTTCCAACATCATATAGACCTCGTCCTTAGGGCTAGCTTATCCAACCACCCTCACTATTGGATGCGCCCGAAAGAATATGAGATAGTTCTAGGGCAGGTGGAGGAATTGATCTGTAAGGGTCTTTTAAGAGAAAGCATGAGCCCATGTGTCATGCCAATGTTGTTAACGCCTAAGAAAGATGGGAGCTGATGCATGTGTTAACAACTAGATAATTAACAAGATTACCATTAAATATTGGTTCCCAATACCGTGGTTGGATGATATGCTCGATATGTTAAAAGATGCTAAGGTGTTCTCTAGACTAGATCTGAGGAGCGAGTACATTAGATTCATATTTGGCCCAGTGATAAATGAAAAATAACATACAAGACAAAGGAAAGGTTGTTTGAGTGACTGGTCATGCCCTTCGGTCTATCGAATGCACCAAGCACTTTTATGTGTCCGATGAATCAAGTGCTGAAGTTGTTCATTAATTAGTTTATGGTAGTATATTTTGATGATATCTTAATATATAGTTAAGGTGAGATGGAGCACATGAAACATCTCAGGTAGGTGCTACAGGTCCTGGTAGTTAACAAGTTATACCTCAACTTGAAGAAGTGCAGTTTTTTAATGGATAGCCTATTATTCTTTGAATTTGTTGTGACGTCCATGGGCATCTGTGTGAACGATGAAAAGGTATGAATCATCAGGGAATGACCGATCCCGACGAAAATTCATGAAGTGAGGAGTTTCCACGAGTTGGAGACCTTTTATTGTCGATTTGTGCGAAATTTCAGTAATATAGTTGCACCCATTACATATTGCATGAAAAAGGCCCGTTTTAGTGGACCGATGAGGCTGATAAGAGCTTTGCTAAAATTAAGCATCGGTTGTCCACAACACTGGTCTTGGTTCTTCCTAGTTCCGACATGCTGTTTGAAGTTGAGTATGAGGCCTCATATGTAGGAATTGGAGGAGTCTTATCATAGAAAGGTAGACTGGTTTCTACAACGAGAAAACATTGAAGCTAGAAAGAAGTGGTCGATATATGGGCTTGAGCTGTATGCAGTTGTTTAAGCGTTGAGACATTGGCGGCATTATCTGATTTAAAGAGAGTTTGTTATCTACATTGACCATCAAGCCTTAAAGTTTATTAATATTCAGAATACTATGAATCATGTGCATGATAAATGGGTTACAATGTTGTAGGAATTTATATTCGTTCTGAAGCACAAGTTAGGGCAACAGAACAAGGTGGTTGATGCACTTAGCCGTCGTGCATCACTTCTTGTTATGATGAGAAATGAGGTAGTCGATTTTAACCGTCTCAAGGAGTTGTGTGCTAAGGAGAAGGACTTCAAGGATGAAAGAATGAGGTGCTAAGAGGGTCATCACAATGATCTACATATATAAGATGGTTTCTTCTTTAAAGGGAATCAACTGTGCATCTTACAAAGTTCTCTTAGGGAATAGATTATTCAAGAGCTACACGGAGGTGACCTTGGTGGACACTTTGGGCAAGACAAGATGTGGGTCTTGTTGATGAGCGGTATTATTGGCCGCAATTAATACATAAAGTAGTGCAGCACTGTCATATTTGTCAGATCTCCAAGGGATAATATTAGAATATATGCCTCTACACCCTGTTATCTGTGCCTGACAGCCCTTGGGAGGACTTATCTATGGACTTCATTCTTGGTCTCCCACAAACACAGTGTGGCATAGATTTAGTGTTCGTGGTGGCAAATCGTTTCTCAAAGATAGTGCACTTTATCACATATAAGAAAACCTTATATGCAACACACGTGGTGAATTTATTCTTCTGAGAGGTCATGCGGCTACATAGGGTTTCCAAGACCATTACATATGACTATGACATGAAGTTCATTAATTACTTTTGGTGGACTTTACGGAATCAGTTCGGTATGCAACTTCAGTTTAATAGTGCCTACCACCCATAGATTGATGGGTAGACTAAAGTTGTGAATTGTATGTTAGGAAACCTCCTTCGGTGTATTTTAAGTGACAAATTGAAGTAATGAGATTTATCATTGTCTCAAGCAGATTTTGCATTCAACAACATGGTGAACTGCTCAACAGGAAAGTCCCCGTTCCATATTTTTTATGGTCGAGTGCCACACCACACACTTGACTTGTCCCTTTGCCCAAGCTCCTGGGCATGAGCATTGCAGCAAAACATATGGCGGACCGAATCGTGGGCATTCATGTTGATGTGAAAGCTAAGTTGCATTCCTCGAACAACAAGTACAAGGAGCAAGCCAACAAGCATCGGCGATAAAATGTGTTTGAGGTGGGTGACCATGTTACGATCCCTCTATGCAAGGAGTGATTTCAAATCGAGACATTCAACAGGTTGAATAACAAGAAGATTGGACCGGTCGACATGGAGATCTCACGTACTTTCAACGTTACGGACCTGACCGAGTATTATGAACTGAAGTAGGACGAGAACTCAAGGTGAAGTTCTTTTGAAGTAGAGGAGACTGATGTAGAGAGGGTTGCAGACACTTTCATGGCAAAGATGGACCGGAGAAGGCCCTATCGGATGCAGAAGTGATCAAGACCATCAAAACCTTAAAACAGTTGTATCTCGCATACATGAATGAGTTTTTTGACGTATCATATTGATTTTGGGGTAGGAGAAGCTACTTTAGCCAACCAACCCTACTACACCAGGTTCCTTATGCCGAATTTACAAGATTCCATTAGATTGACGGTCAAAAGTCCATCTTATTTTCATTTTTACTATAAATAGTAAGTTTTAATTCAATAATAACTTTTGATCCTTTGAATTTTAGGAGTCATGCCCAACATGAAAAGGGCTTAGAAAAATTAAGAGAATAATGTGGTTAGGCCAAATTGGACAATTACTATTTTTTTTGCCGAAAACCATGAAGTCTAGTAGGAACCATGATTGTCTATAAATAGTAAGTTTTCTATTTATAGTAAGTCATGTTTTTAGGGAGTTTGAGTCTAAAAGTCCGTCCTAAGTTTAAGTTTGTTATTTAAAGGATTGTAATTTCATTTTTTCCTATCATCAATCAATTTATTTAGAATGATTAGAAATTATTTCTATTTTCATCCCTCATGGATTCGAGGAACCTTTGTGAGGAGTCCAAAGAAAATCCATGGATTAGAAGTAGTTATCCCTGAGGAAGACGGTGATCGACCTCATGACATCCTTCCCTATGTTAGTATTGACCTGCTAATCTATAACTCACTCTCTCAAATGGAACTTTGACCTCTACTACAATAACATCTAATCTCTCCCCAATCTCCTTTATCCTACTCCTCATCCTTTTGTAAAATACAAGTGACTTCGGAAAGGAAGAGACGTTATGTAACTGCTTTATCATAGTAGACCGACTCCTTAGTTTCTGCTGAAAGGATTCCGTTACGAACTCATCTATCAAGTCATTTGCATCATTACACCCTAATCCATAGCTAAAGTGGTAGATTGAGTGAAAGATACCTCGTTTCAACATTGAGGTCTTGGTATCGATCCCTAGTGGGGGTGGGCTAACAGTGAAGTGTGAACTGAAAATGGGGTGTAGTAACAAGCTAACAAAAAAAGTCATCTGCATCATTGGTTGTGTCCTTAAGCCTCCTTAGCCAATCCTTCAGTGCCTTGCTCTTCATTTGTTGCTCCTCTACGTCTCGAAGCATTGCATGGATCGTTGATAATGTGATCTCGAGCTTTCACAACTCTTTCTTGACACCCCATGATGTTTTAAACTCTTATAGAAGTATTGAATTCAAGTTCCCCAACATTGTCTAAATAAGAGCATATAAAAATGCTTCTACCATCTTTTCTTAGTACCGTGGAAGTGCCAAAGAATTGAAAATAGTGATAATATGGAGTGAAAAATAATGAAATTGTGGCATATATGTTATTTTCCATCAAGTGAGAGAAAAATGAGTCAAAAGAGAAAGATAATGAAAGCACATGGAAAGCACCAATATGCCATTATTAGTGCTTTCAGAACATTATTGTGGTAGACCAATTTCCTTGATAATGCGAGATACTTTTTAACTGCTCATGTTTCCATAGGAAACAAAGTTCTCCCTCAAGGACACATCAAGTTGTGTTCATTCCAGTCTCCACCATAAATAGGTATGGTGATTATGATTGCAACTAGTCATTTGATAGGGCCATCTGGTTAGGATTTTATGCAATGGGTTTGTTGATGGGACACAATTCAAGATACTGCCATAATATGTATGTCTCATCTCATGCCCTGCTAAGGATTGGCCACAACTCAAAAGCCTCAATGATCAGACAATCCTAACCATCCACTCTACAACCTCTCTTTAACATATACGGGTAATCATAGTCCTCTTTCTAATGCAAAACCACTGACAAGCAATCAAATGATTAGGACTGTCTGATTTTACTACGTATGTAAACAATGGTCTACATAAGGTTGCAACAATTTAAAAAGTGATCCAAATAACTATCAACCCTACAAGGCCCACCACGGTTAGGAGATAAAAATATATTTCTAGTTGGATGGCCCCATGCCTATAACTCCTAATTTTGGGTAACATTGTGACGACTGCCACACTTTTTCTTCTGATCGATGAGATCCACTAGATGGACAAACTGGATCATGACATGTATGTAACATTTCTGTGATAATGCATCGCGTAGATCCTTGTAACTGATGGACCTCAAAGTCTATTCATGCGTCGTGCAACGGAAGACCTTGCAAGCGATAGACCTCCATGTTTTAAAAAAATCATTCTCAAAAGATGTGATTGGTCACCCTTGACCTAGATTTTTTGGGATTTTTGCATTTAGCCACCCATCTATTGAGTCTGGAAAGAAAATAATCCACTTTTAAACTATTTTTGAAAAATTACTCGTTTTTGACAAATGACTTTTACTAACTGAATGTTGGGAAAATGGCCATTAAAGCCCAAAAAAGTCCTCATTGCCCATTCTTCTACCAAGTTTGCAATATCTTTGTTGGCACTTTGGTTTGTTTTCTATCACGTGTAATGTGTGCGAGCATACTAGAATCAATAAAGTAGCTCGATCCAAGCCGATCAACTTTAACCCCAAGTCTCAAAGTAAGTAGATACGTCCAATATAAACATATATGACTAGATTATGAGAAGATTGGTCACTTACTTAGTCACTTAAAATTTTTTATAACAATCAGACAATAGTTGTATAAATGGAGGGTGGGGTTCTTCCTCCGAAGATGGGTTGTTTTATGCCTTCCACAAGAAAGAACTTTCAAAATACTAGTGCAATGAAGTAAAAGAAAAAAGTCGCAATCGGTCACTAGAAGTGACTGCAAGAATGCGTCTCTTGAAAGAATTGCGTGATATTGGATAAAAAATAAATTCACCATATGAGCATAGATTTGGATTACAACTAAAACCTAGCTAAAATTACTGCCACTTGATCATCGATACTCTTATGATAAGCTGTGATAATGTAAATTGACAGACTTGATTGGTTGTTTCTTATTATTGGGATTGTGTTTTGATATTTTTCTTTGTCGAATTCCTTTGCTATTTATAAAGTTTTTTTTTTTTTTTTTTTTTTGCAGCTTGTTCTTTCAGATCATTCTTTCATTGCTACAATGGTTATAGTAGTTGAAAAACCTTTCTAGATCATTCTCTTGTTACGTTTTCCTTTTGTGATTGTTTCTCTTCTGTCGGTTAGGTTATGTGTCTCTTGGTCACATTTCATTTCAGGAAGCACGACCACACTTTGGCCTCTCGACCACAATCTACTTCCGGATGCTCGATCGTGCTTCGATTGTGTTCCTCTTCCATACGCTTCTCAATCATTCGGTTTACTTTTGGTCACCTCTCAGCTACCTCCTGAATGCCTCTTGGCCACTTGATTTACTTTTGAATACCTCTCAGCTGCTTTCTGTCTTATCATTCTGTTAGTTTTGATTCCATAAGAGCACTCCAAGTATCCTTAAAAATCTTTAGCATGCTATATCTTTTTCTTACTATAATGTATATCCTTTTCAATTGGATTTCTCAAGAACGGTAAGTAATAGGGTACAACATTACCCCCCCATGTCGAAGGCCTTTGGTAAAAGGTGAATGTGATGTTGATTTGTTGTTTGGCATAATAAATGTAACTATTTGGCCATGTAAAAATATCAATTTCGACAATCTTGGTCGAACTTAGCCATCTTGATAAGAAAATATCAAAGTCAGCCATCTTATTATAAAAACAACAAATTCGACCATCATGTTCGAATTCGACTATTTTGGTAAAAAAAACATTATATTCAGCCGTCTTGATTGAAAAGCATCTAATTCGATCATTCTGGTCGAACTCAGTCATCTTAATTGAGAAACGACAAATTCAGTCATCTTGGTCAAAGTCGGTCATCTTGATCGATAAACTGCAAATTCAATCATCTTGGTCGAACTCGGCCATCTTAATCGAGAGACATCAAATTTGACTGTCTTAGTTGAACTCGGTCATCTTAACCGAAAAAATGGTAAAGTCAATCATGACAATGGAGACTATGGGTTAATCCATTTCGAATATGGCTTATGGTTTACCGAGGTAGTATTATGGCTGAGAACTTGACCTGTTACTTCCTAGATCATTTGAATAATTTGGTTAAAATTCAAATGGCAAGATTCGGCCATTGAAGGTGGTTCAGGGCCTACCTTGTTTTGTCTTCCATCATATAGTGGATTCCTAAGTAGGGGCTTCCCCCTGGTATACCTCGGTTTCCTTCTTTAGAACAACATTCGTGACCTCTTGTTTCTGTCACCTAGATTCAGCAGGTGGTTAAAGATACCACACTTCTTGTACCAGAAGAGGCATATTTCATTGTGGAGGAGGTGTATTTCTTTGCAGAAGAGGTACCTATAGTGTTGACTGTGGTGTTGGAGTCACAGGTTATACCGGTGGTGCTGGTGCCAGATTTCTGACAAAACTAGTATTGACCTGTTGCTGAGGGGCCATAGATGTTCTTTTGCCAAAGCGAGTCATCATCTTATTCATGTTTTAAACGTTAATGGTCATCCATTTGCCTAAAATTTTAGTCAAAACAAGTGAATTTTTGGCAATATGCTAAATTCCTCGTTGCCTATTGAGCATTCCAACTAACATAATCTCAATAAAATCTGTTTGACATCTTGCTTTCACCTAACTTTTATACGAGCTCATGTTGTACTACTATGAATATTCATACTAGCTCATGTTATAGTCTCATTGGGTGTGTCAAAAATGTTGACCGCTTGCCAAAATCGTTGCACAGTCACTACATAATGAATTTTATGGCAACCAAGTAGTTCGAAGTCCCATCAGGCAAGAAAAAAATGTTGCATCTTTGGTTAGTTTTCTGTTACATGTAGTGTGCATGGGCATGCCACAATTGATAAAGTGACTCAATCCAAACCGATGAATTTCGACCCTAAGCATTGAAATAAGCAACTATGTCCAATATGAAGGTATATGACCAGATTCTAAGAAGATCAGTCGCCTACTCAGCCACTTGCAGAATTTTATAACAATTAAGCGATAATTGGAGTGCGGGGTTCTTCCTCCGAAGTTGAGCTGCTTTATTTCTTCCATAAGAAAGGACTCATAATACTAGTGCAATCAAACAAAAGGAAAAATTCACAATCAGTCACTAGAAGCAACTGTCAGAATGCAGCTCTTGAAAGAACTACATGATATTGGATAGAGAATAAATCTAACGTATGAGCATAGATTTGGATTACAACTAAAGACTATAGCTAAAATTACTGCTACTTGATTATTGTTATTCATAGGATAAGCTGAGATAAAGTAAATTGATAGACTTGATTGGTTGCTTTTTATTGTTGGGATTGTATTTTAAGATTTTTCTTTGTTGCATTCCTCTACTATTTATAGAGTTCTGTTGCAGCTTGTTCTTCTAGATATTTCTTTCATTACTGCAATGGTTACAGTAATCAAAAAGCTTTTCTAGATCTTTTTCTTATTTAGATCTTTTTTTTTTTGTTACGTTCTCCCTTTTGTGACTGTTCCTCTTTTGTCACCTTTTATGACTGTTCTTCTTTTGTCATTCAAGTTCTGTATCTCTCGGTTGCCTTACATTTCTAGATGCTCAACTGTGCTTCGGTGTAATACCCTAGTTTTCGTAACCCAAGTATACTACTCGTTTTCTAAAATCCTGAGTGTTAATATTAAAAGTTAAATTCAAAATTTAAATTATCTTGTCAGTATTTAGAGTTGGCAGCAATTACTAGCCGAGTAAAACGTGCATTGAGTAAAAGTTTTTCATTCATAATAAAAATCCAAATGTAGTGCCCATATAGAACTTATACAACCCAAATACGAAAAGTATACTAATCTAAAATGGAAATCTATCAACTAGTAATGAAGCTCAATATGCTCCACTGGAACCTTGCCTAGCTCCCTAACTACCCTATCATTTTCGGCAATCAGGTGAACAACATTGGCTTGCTCTACACCTGTATCAACTAATATGTTTTAATATCATTAATGACTATCATAGTGAGAAATATCCTTAAGATTTCACACCCAACATTCATAATCAAGTATAGTTTGCAAGACATAAAAAGATATATAATAATAATAATAATAATAATAATAATAATAATAATAATAATAATAATGAAATTCTAACTCATTATCATATGCACAAGAATATATCCAACCAATATAATTTTACTATTAAGAAAATGTGGCAGAAACCGCGATATGAGTGAAAAAAATCAAGATAATTAGATAACCAATATATGACCTTCTACTTCACCTGGAAATCATGTTGTATATGAAATTTGCAAGATGATTAGAAAATCAACAAGTGAACTTCCGTTTCACTAGGAAATCATATGAATCTATGCAGGGTGAATAGAAAATTAATAAATGAACTTAAGCTTCACCCAAAAATCATATGGAACTCTGCAATGTGACAAAAAAATTAACAAGCAAACTTCAACTTCACTTAGAAATCACAATACAATTGAACTCCACAAGATTAATAAAAAATCAACATGTGAACTTCGGCTTCACTCAGAAGAAATAAGGAAGTCTGCATAATGACCTGAAAATCAGCAAGTTTATACAAAATAAACAATCAAAGCAGCAAAAGGACAAATATTCCATCAAAGCCACATATAGCAAATATTCAATCAAAGCCACGTAGGGCAAATAGTCCATCAAAGAATGTGATAAAAATAGGTTATCCCCAAAAGTCACATAGGCAAAAATGATTTGCAAGATGGTAAGTCCATAACAAATTTCATTTAATCTACCAGACAAAAATGGTCACTAGTTTGAGGACTTCCAAAATATCATCAAGTACTCACAAGTGACAAATTACTGATTAATTATTAAATTTTCAACTTGAGATAACATGTAGCAATCATATCATTCATTTTTACTAGAATTAAAGAGGCATGTCAATTATCCAATTCAAGAGTCAATTGCGTCATAGATTAGCATGTTTGTGTAGTAAGACAAGTAGATTAATCAAGTAATTTGAGAGTTTCTATATACAAGGAATTATAACATCATTTATAATAAGTTTAACTAACCTAAGTGGAAAGCTTAAAGGGGAAAACCTCACCTTGATCAATATAAGACAAAATCAACTCGAATCATCCTAATATGCATAAATCCAACTCAGTATCTACACCAACCTGACTTGGACTCGACAAGATGGATCTAAAGTAGTCTTCAGGGATTTTCTACATTTAATAAATACAAGAAAATCAATAACCTATATTAATTTTTAATCAATACTAATCGAATGCAACTAGTGAGTCGACTTATTTCGATTCGAAAGGGAATTGATCTAGGTGTGGAAATGTTAATTTCACAACTCACAATATAATTACATAATTTAATCTTAGATTGAGTAATAATCATTAGAAGATCAATGTACCTTAACCAACTGAGTTAATCTTGACTTGAGTTCCATCTCGGATCGGACTTAATTGAGAACTGGTTCTTCTAGGCTTGCCAAGGTTATGATCAGACCAACCCAATCTTAGTGCTTGCTGAACACCACACGAGTCCAACAGATCAAACTTGGTCTAGCTGGAGCTTGATTCAATACGTGAGGTGTGATGACTCAGCGAGTCAACTCTCTAAACTACCAAGTCCATCTTCTTCTTCCTCTTTCATTTTCCTCTTTTCTCTTCCTTCGTTCTTTCTTTCCTCTCAAATTTCAGGTCTAGAAGGTTTACTAGACCCAATCAAGTTCGACTCAGAAACTGCATCAAGTCCTAACTTGGTATCTCTCGATTATTTATTTATTTATTTATTTTTTCTTCTTTCCTTTCTTTCCTTTCTTCTTCTCTTCTTCTTCTAACAACCAAGCTGAAATTAACTCAGTGTGACTTGACTTGAACTGAGCTGACTCAATGCAACACTGATGCAACATGTGTAGCCGACTTCCACACTACTTCATTGAGCTTTTAGACACAACACCTAGCATGCTTGACTCAATGATAAGGGTTGGAAGAACAACCCACGACCACTCCCTATTTCTTCTCCTTCTTCTATCTCACCCACAACTGGATTGTCCAGCAACAATCTAGACAAAAAATTCTCCAGTGCGGATAGACCTAAAGAGTCCGAGTGCGCGACTCGCCACACAGCTTGACAAGCATGGGGATGATAGGTGGAGGCAGTGGCTCTCTTCTCCTTCTTTCTTAGCACCCTATCATTAAATAAACAAAGCTAGGACTTGGACTATGACTTGGCTTAATGTGAGACTTGGTTTGAGTCACCTGGTGTGGCAAGGAATGACACACTCTCCCTCTCTCGAACTTTCTATTGGTAAGGGATAATATTCTAAAAGGAAGGAGAGCTATTTATAGCCTCTCAAATGTCTAAAAGGGTTGGCAACAAATCCTGGATTTGTTATAGAGTTAGGAGTTAATCCGATTAAAGGCAAGCCTCCATGCTGCAATAATTAATGGAACCTGTATGTATGAACATGATAAGCTTGCATGGATGGATTTTTGTTCAGCCCTCCCATCATTTGAACATCTTCGATTAGCAAAATGGGGGCCTTCCAAGAAGATGGGTTCTTCCAACTAAATGGAGAAGATAACCCCACTGTTACCAGCAGATTACCGATGAATGGTTAATCTTATGATCTAGCATCTAGATGGCTACGATTTGGTTAAAGAATACTGTGGGACCCACCTTTTCGACAGGGATCAACAAACAACAATGGTTTGCGATATTTTCTCACCTGGCTGTAAGAATTCTATAAGGTGGGCCTTATTGATCAATGGTCTGGATTGTCCTAAGGGCTGGATAATGTGATCGGGTATACCAGTGGGCCCCACTAAGTTGTGATATATTCAAAAATTCATGTAAGGGGTGGAGTGCTACAGCTGTGATGCACACACAGTGTTTTAGAGGAAATGGGATTGTCAAATTCGTGTGGAGCCATATGGAGAGGAGTTTTGATGGGTTTCAAACTCCTATGCCCTCTTCATTATAAAACAAGGCTGGGTCCCCAATCCAACACCACCGAAAAAAGTTACAGCCCCATCATAACTTCTTCAAGGAGTGTAAAGAGAGGAAGGCTCCAGCAATCCTATCTACAACAATGACATCTCAATCAAGTACGCCATGTATTCAATATTCTTGATCTCCATGTCTGATGCACAACTCAGTCTTTGCTATTTCGCATTAAGAAAACTAATAGTTAGTATCAGAGCCACTGTGCATCTGGAATGGATGATCCGATATAGTAATTCTAGAGATTGGAATTTCAAATTTGAACCCCAAATCGACATAAATCAAGGTTTTCGAATCTTGAATCCCAAAATCGAGACTACATGTTAAAACCCCAAATCCAGTAACAAGATTGGGGATTTCATATTCAAATCCAATTTTTGACATTAGGGATTTGAATCTCAAATCCAAAAATCAGGGATTCGATTCTATTATCAATCCTTTAGGGATTTCATTTTACGAGAAATATGGGATTTTAATTCCCAAAATATAGTAATTATGGATTTTATATCTCATATCAGTAGTTAAAAATTTGGAATTCCCAATTTAGAAATTAGGGCTTTTGATCCCTAAATTAAGATATTTCAGATTTCAATTTGGGAAATCAAGAATTACAATACAAAAATTCAGGTTATTAATTTGTATTCCTAAAGATCCAACATTTAATGTCAGTTTTTTTTTTTTTTTTTTTTTAAATTTCATGCCCTTAGCTATTTGCTTCATGAAGGAATCCATGCTTGAGAGCAACATTGAGGTGCAGCTGCCATTGATTCCGGCTGCCTATTACCGAAGTACGGTGAGGGGATCACTTGACACCTCAACCTATGGATTCTCTCTTCTGCTCCTACGGAAGTTCTTCTTCTTGCAGCGAGTGGAGCTAGCCCATTAGATCGAGCATCGAGAATTGTTCTTCTTCCTGCGGCGAGTGGAGCTTGCCCATTAGATTGAGTAGCGCAATGAAAACCCCTTAGGGCTTTCGTTTGGACTTTCTTCCGAATTCCTTTTATATTTAATCGGGTTCGAGGATCCGTTTAGGACCTATTCAAGTCTGCAGATCTGTTTTAGGTGTGGATCTGATTTGGGTCTATTCGGGTATGCAGATCTTGAGTGGGTTGTGCAGTGGGCTTGCCTCCACTTCAGATCTTTGTATGGGCCCTGTCTACGGGACCTACCAAATGGGTTAGAGCCCATTTAGAGCATGTGAGTGGGTCGTTTGTCTCTGGGCCATTTCGGGCATAATGGAATGGGCCTGCTCCTTGGGCCTATGCCTATTTAGAGTTGAGTCTTAGGGTTGATCACCTTATCATATGGGTCCTTGACTGGGCCTAATTTTTGTGGGCCATCCAATTTTAGTTCGCATTCATGGGCACACTCCAGTTATTTTTGGGCCCAATTAAGGCTTGGTGATTGACCATATAAATCTCTTATTCTATGTCCATACTATTTTAATTCAACCCAACTCAAGGAATGTTAATTGTACATTTAATGTTTGGACTTTCACTTTGAGGCCTATTTTGGGATCTGTTGCTTAGATCTTAGCCATATATTTAGTTTAAAATGAGCATATAATCTAGATCATTCACTTGATGAACAATAAAGAATATGAACCTTTCATCATGTGGAGATTATGAATTAGAAATGATCTATTCATATTATGGACACTAATGTAAAGATCTAACCATCCTTTCTAAATTGTTCCATGCCAACTGTCTATCATGTGAATGTTAAAGGGTAGACTTATAATGCTCTTTGATGATGACCAGATCATACAAAGTCTTGATTTAGCTTAATTATGTGCCCATTACCCATCCTTTAGGAGTTGATATAGACCGTTGGAATGAGGGAGATGAAACCTACCCATTTTTTTTCTCTTTAAGACTTCTCATTTTCCCAACGATCAATATTAACCGCCTTGTGGGCTAAATTAGACTGATTTAAATAGTTAATCCGTTGAGGACAGGATTAAAATTGTAATTCTATGTCAAATTTGTGAGATTGAATCCGGTCGTGTTAGCCACCATAGTGACCTCAATCGGTGAAAATTTTCATAAATTAGGACTTGTGATATTTGGAATTAAGTTAAATGATTGCTTTTAGTTACGTTCATGTTTCATGCGAATGGTGATGAAAACATAAATGATCACCTTTTGGTAGGAGTATGAATGGAGTGGAGTAAATGGTGCTTATGATGTAAAGCTGAAAGACTCATCCTACCTGCAAGTATTGAATGTCTTAAATTTACATAATTGGTACCGTTTAGCTTCATGTTCAAGAGAGTCACTTGCGTATTATCATTATCTCCCACTAGAGGAGTGATGATGATGCAACCAATTCTCGCCGAGATCGAATGTTTGGGTCCATCTTCATCCTGGATAGTTCAGTTGAAAGAGTTTGCTTAATATTTTGTTTTATTCATGAATTATTTTATGTAAAAAATTTGCTAATGTGAGTATATTTTACAACCAATTAAAATTCCAACTCAAATGCATCGAGTTCCCATCCTAAACGAGTCTGATTGTGTTTAACGGATAAAGGCCATAGAGACAATCCTGGGATGCTTACATTTGTAGATCACTTTAGAAAAATTATGAACCATTAAAATCCTTTGAAAATAGTCAAAATATTGATCTTGTAACTTCAAGACATGTACCTGGACATAATGAAAACAAACAAAAAAAAAGAAACATGGTTCTAACAAGGGATCCTAAGGACCTCATGTTCCTCCAAGTTCTCTAGTTGAAAGCCGACCTCAGAATGGATCAAGTCGTAAGTGGGCTAAATTTAATAATTGCTTCTTTTGCAAGAAGTCGGGCCATCAAAAGAATAATTACATATAGTATAAGCAATGACTTGTGAAGAAGGGTAATAATTTTGTTCTAGTCTGTTTTAAATATAATCTAACTGATGTGTCGGTGAATTCTTGGTGGATAGATTCAGGAACCACTATTCACCTATGTACTTCTATACAGGGCCTACTACAGACCAGGTCACCAACTGATGCAGAACACTCAGTATACGTAGGCAATGGTGTTAAAGTTAACGTAGACGCAATTGGAGTCTATAAACTTAGATTAGAGTCTGTTTGTTTATTGAATTTGGTAGATACATTTTGTGTGCATTCTATAAGGTGCAATCTAATCTCTATTTCTCTTTTGGATAAATTGAGATATTCATTCCAATTTGAGAATAAAGGATTCAATATTTACCTTAATTCGATTAAAATTGGCACTGACTCTACAGTGAACAACCTATACCAGCTAGACTTGATTGCCTCACACATCTATAATGTAAATAGCTTGTATGGAAATAAAACAAGATCTAAACATAGATTAGACTATGAGAATTCCTCCATGTTAAGGCAAAGGCAACTGTGTCATATATCTCGTGAGAGATTGGACCGGCTTATGCGAGAAGGGATTCTTCATTTTCAAGACTTATCCGACTATAAAGTGTGCATTAATTGTATAAAAGGAAAACAGACCTGAAATAGAAAGAAATGTGCAATAAGGAATGTAGGACTCTTAAAAGTGATACATATGGACATTTTTGGAGCATTCTTTACGGCATCCTGGGGTGGACACAAATATTTTATTACTTTCATAAATGATTATTATCATTTCAGGCACCTTTATCTTATCAGTGAAAAGTCAGATGCCCTAGACGCTTTTAAAATCTATAAGGCCGAAGTTGAAAATCAACTCGATAAAAGGATTTAAGTTGTCAGATCTGGCTGTGGTGGTAAATACTATGGTAGATATGATGAATCTGGTCGTAATCTAGAGTCATTCGCTAGATACCTATAAGATTATGGTATTGTTTCCCGGTAAACTATGCCTCGTACTCCATAACAGAATGGTGTGGCTGAAAGGCATAATCGCACCCTTATGGATATGGTGCAAAGCATGGTTAGCAATTCGACATTGTCAGAATCTCTATGAGGTGATGCGATCAAATCCGCAGTTCATATCCTTAATAAGGTCCTAACAAGGTTATAAGTAAAACCTCTTTTGAGTTGTGAAATGAGAGAAAATCAAGTCTCCGATATCTATATATTTGGGGATGTCTTGCCGAGGCCAAATTTTATAACTCGCATGAAAGGAAGCTCGATCTTAAAACCATAAGCTGTTTCTTTATTGGATATCCATAAAGGTCAAAAGGTCATCGATTCTACTATCCTTCCCACTCTATCAAGATTTTTGAGTCTGGAATGCCAGATTTATGAGGACACCGAAAACAATTGGAGCATGAACATTAGAAAGTTTGTATTTAAAGAAGAAACGACTATGACTCTAGTCATAGTCACTCAAGATCACGTGGATATAAATGTTGTAGTCGACCCTGCAGTCATTGCAGAACACCACGTTGAACCTCACGTACAGTCCACTGACGAGGAAAATCAAAATCACACCTAGCAAGCTATACCATTAAGAAGATCCAAAAGAGAGAGAACACCTGTAAATCAAGATGATTACATCATATACTTATAGGAGCATGACTTTGACATTGAGATGAAAAATGATCCTGAATCCTTTGCACAAGTTAAACAAAGTACTGATCTTTTTTGTTGGTTTGATGCCATGAAAGATGAGTTTAAATCCATTAGGGACAATAAAGTATGAGATCTTGTTGAGTTACCCTCTGGAATCAGGCCAATTGTTTGTAAATGGATATTTAAAACCAAGCGGGACTCCATGGGTAGTGTCGAAAGATATAAAGCCAGACTTGTTGCCAAGGATTTTAACCACCATGAGGGTATTGACTTTAAGGAGACTTTCTCACCAGTTTCTAAGAAAGACTCATTCAAGATTATAATGGCCCTTGTAGCTTATATGGATTTAGAGTTACATCAGATGGATGTAAAGATACCATTTCTCAACGGGGATCTAAATGAGAATGTATATGTTACAACGCGAAAGTTTTGTAGCCCATGGCTCGGAACATTTAGTTTGTAAACTAAAGAAATTCATCTATAGGTTAACACAGGCATCACGACAGTAGTACCTAAAATTTCATAAAGCAATTTCTTCATATGATTTTGTAAAAAATACCGCAGATGAATGTATCTACATTAAAATCAATGGGAGTAAGTTCATTATGATGATTTTGTATGTTGACGACATTTTGTTAGAGAGTAGTGACATCAGGATGTTGAGCAACACCAAGAAATTTTTATCTTAAAGATTTAAAATGAAGGACCTTGGTGATACCTCTTATGTTATTGACATTAAGATTTGTCACGACAGATCTCGTGGATTGCTTAACTTGTCACAGATGGCCTACATTATTAGGATACTCAATAAGTATGGCATGCAAAATTGTATTCTTGGACAGTCACCCATTGTAAAGGGTGATAAATTCGGCCAAGTCCAGTGTCCCAAGAATGATTTGGAAAAGAATCGAATGAAGGAACTTCCGTACGCATCAGTAGTATGGAGCATCATATATGTCCAAGTTTGTACGCGACTGGACATTGCAGTTGTTGTTGGAATGTTGGGCAGATACCTATCCAATCCAGGAATGCAACATTGGATAGCTACAAAGATAATGTTAGACTATCTACAAAGAACAAAGGATTTCAGACTCACCTACAAGAGATCTAACCATTTAGAGTTGGTTAGATACTCAGACATAAATTATGCTGACTGCGTTAATACTAAGAAGTCAACGTCAGGCTACATCTTCATGATGGTTGTGGGGTTGTATCTTGAAAAATTATGAAACAGTCAACTACAACCTCATTCACCATGAAAGCTGAATTAATTACTTGTCATGAGGCATCTAATCAAACATTGTGGCTACAACGTTTCTTCTCTAGTTTGCAGGTACTGGAGCATATCCCGAAACTATTAAGAATATTTTACGATAATTCAGCTGTGATTTCCTTATCTAGTAACAATAAGCACTCATTAAGGTCGAGGCTTATCGACATCAAGTACCTTATTGTAAAGGAAAGAGTTCAGAATCGTCAAGTGTCTGCGGGAGTTCATCAGCACCAAGCAGATGATTGTAAATTTGCTCACTAAAAGGCTCGCTATCACGTCATTTCAGGAGCATGTTACATCTATGGGAGTCATTGATTCCAATTGAGCATGTTTTATTTTCACAGACATTAAAGAGATCTCATTTAATAAAGTTATTTGATGATTATGATATAAAGTTAATTCCGTTTCTCTTTAAGTATGCACAACATAATTTGAGTAAATAGAACTATAGTCATGTCTCATTGGAGACATTTGAAAGCTTCAAGACCTCTTAGGGATAGACACACATCATCACATTGCATGTGTAATCCTTATACCACACTTCCTAGTTCCAGATCTATGTTACCAAGACTATTAGTACTTGTGACCATGCTTAGCCTCACTTTGCCTAGATTAAATATTGTGATGACTACTGCGATTCGATACTAACAGTCTTGATGGACCAGATTATCATAGCACTACCCGTACTATCCAACAATGTAATGCATTAACCATTTGGATATTTCTTCAAATCAAAACTTATTTTTCAAAATATTTTAAAAAATTAATCATTGATATTGATCAAATGTGGCCCGAGTGGGAGAATGTAAGAATTCTATAAGGTGGGCCTTAGTGATCAACGTTCTGGATTGTCTTATGGGTTGGATAATGTGATAGGGTATAGCAGTGGGCTCCACTAAGTTGTGATACATTCAGAAATTCGTGTAAGGGGTGGAGTGCTACAATTGTGATGCGCACATAGTGTTTTAGAGGAACTAGAATTTTTAAATTCGTGTGGAGCCATAGGGAGAGGAGTTTTGATGGGTTTAAAACTCCTCTGCCCTCTACATTATAAAACAGGGCCAGATCCCCAATCTAACACCACCTATAGAAGTTACAGCCCCATCACAGCTTCTCTAAAGGGTGTAAGGAGAGGAAAACTCCAGCGATCCTATCTACAACAATGGTGTCTCAATCAGGTACGCCATGAATTCCTTATTCTTGATCTTCATGTTTGATGCACAGCTCGGTCCTTGCTATTCTGAATTAAGAAAACAAACACCGGCTTAATGTTTCTTGAGATAATAATATCTCATACAAGATCTTATTCCTATTACAATGAGGTTTTGAGAAACCTTAAAATCAATGCTTGTGATGGACTAGAAAGCTTCTAAAATTCATCTAATGGCTATGATTGCGCCAACAAGCTAAAATAGAAAAGATTCCCTCCACATGAGTCCTTCTCTCTTAGCTAAGGAAGCCTTAGAGTGGATGACTAGGATTTACATCAATCGAGGGTCGAGATCTTAAGAGATAAGCGAATGCCGATTGCTAGCTTATCATGACAAAAATGGAATTTCCATTTTTGGTAGATAGCCACATGTTACACCTGTTTGTGCTGAAAATCATGTGCATGCACATGTGTGACAATGTGCGAAAATGGATGGGGTTTGGTCGGATTCTTGTACTCTCTAGGATGGATAGTTTATATCATCCAAATGGATGATCGTGGTGGGCTAGCATCATTATGAACAGATGTCGTTCGTTCGAATGACGCTTGGTGGGAAAACTAAAAGAAGAGAGAAAAATCTCTCTTTTTTGAAAGAAATCGGGTCAACCTGGTTTGACCAGGATTCTTGGTTCAATGCACCATGGCTATGTGCAGGCCGTGCACACAAACCCTAAGTGTGGGGTCCACAGAGATGTTTGTTTGAGATCCACACCAATCACTGGATTCTTTGGGTCCATTTAGGACCCTTGGCAGAGATCAGGTAGATCCAAAGCTCAAGTGGGTCATACTAAGTGATCTTTGTTTTATTGGTTGATAACTGCTAATTTGACAGTCAGATCGATTCCAAACCTGATCATATGTGACTTTAGAGTTCCCTGCCTAATCTAGAGGAAACGTAATGGTTTTCTTTATAATTGTATGTCCAAATTACTTAATTAAGGGACGAATTTCAACGTTGAGTGACGTTATACAATCCAATGTTAGATTGCTTCGAAGTTTGATTATCAACAATACTTAGGGTTTATAATCTAATCTAAGTTAGATTTTGGAAGTGATTTGAAATCATATGGCTTACTTATATGTTTAAGTTGTGATCAATTTGGATTATAAATTTTAGGTTCTGTGGCTTGATGGATGATGAATTCGATGATTTAGGGTTTGACATTGACAATGGACGGTTTGATTTGTCTATTAAAGTGATTGAAACCCTAAAAATCGATTCATTCAATGATGTGATGGTCCATCTTGAAAAGCAATCGATTTGATGGTTTGATCTATGGATGAATATTATTCCCATTGGTTAGATTTAGGCTAAAATAATTTTGAATATTTGAGTAAGCGATATTTGCATTTATACTAGGTTAGGTCTTCATGATATCACCCAATTATTGAAAAGTAGGGGTGTTACAATCAAGCCCCCTTAAAGAGAATTTGGCCTCAAAATTCAACACTTCTATCATGAATGGAATCAAGGATAGTTCCTTACCATCTAAAGTAAAAAAATAATAATTTCGTTTTCATTATTCAAGGAAATACGGTAAGACGATTGTAGTTGGTCTGAGCCCAATACGCCAAACTTTTTCTTGGCCAAGATAGTGAGTTCATTGGTATCCTTTCCTAATCCTTGATGAATATCGATCTTCTGCTTAATGATCAAGGCATTAAGATCATTGTAGTCGTCAAGATTTAGAATTTTGATCATACCTGCGCATGCTTTGCTTAATCATGATTCCATCAGTCCGTGATCCCAATTATTCTAGACTAATGGGGAAATATCAATTAATTTTTCTATGAGGAATGGGGCCCAAATAGCCCATCATGCTTTCACTGCGCATTCTAATTACCTAATGCACTACCTAAAAATTTCAGGACCAAAATTTATATATGAAAATTTGAGTTTAAAATTTGCTAAGTCTAACTAAATTCTCAATCTAGTCCGAACGTTCAGTCTAAAGGTGAAAATTTATCCAAAATCTATATTTTCTTCTTTAAATATTTCTAATTGCCATAGTCACACTACTACATATTCATAAAACTTCTAATCCTTACGAAGTACTTTTTAATTACTAAGGAGAATTTGTACAGATCCCATCTTGATGGGCTTTCTTAGGGTTTGATATATTCAAGGCACACATGTGATGGATTCTCTATTCTTATGTTTGAGGTTGCAAGGCTTAAGTAGGATTTGATGAAATTTGAATTAGTGGCCGATTATTTTCTTGTTGTGCTGGAGGAAAATTTCTCACATCTCGTAGTTTCTTGTAACATTGTTTTAAGAAGTGATCTGGTTTTCCATAATAGGCATAAAGCTTAACTCGATCTGAAAAATGAGTTGGCTGAGATATGAATTTCACCCTCTTTTCAGTCATATGAGATGCAGATAGTGTTGACCTATACGCTCAAATTTTTTTCTATTCACATGGCTTTGTCTACAACATCTGCAAAGTCAACAAAATCCAAAGTGCGCACAATCTTGAATGAATTTTAGGTCAAAGACCTTCCTTTAACTTCTGCAGTTTATATGTCTCATCCTCAACAACCTATACCATGAGAACTCATCAAGGCATACTTCATATTGAGAAACTAACATATTTCCCTATTTTAATTTGAGGAACTGAGCTATTTTCTCATTATGGTAGCATTGAGAAGATTAGTTTTCGTTGAATTTCCTTTGAAACTCAGCCTAGGTCCATAGATAATCGGTCGGAACTCTTCTTAATATGATCTCCCGCCAAATATTTGCCTCACCCTCCAAGGCATAAGTAGTGAGAGCAACCTTCTAGGCATCCAAACAACTCAACGGTCACATCATCTTGACCATTCGATTCAACCAGTGTTCCACCAAGATTGGATCTGGTGCTCTTGAGAAGTTCGATGACCTCCATCTCTGAAATCTTTCAAACATATCCGCTTCCCTGATTTCCTCAGGCTTCGAGGTTGGTGTATGATTATTGTGTTGCAAAGCCTCTAACAGTGTGAAAATTGAAACCTATTGCTGTTTTATGATAGTAGTTAACTGACTAATAACATCGTAAGGTGAAGCTCCATGGCTCCACCTGCACCAAGAATCTCTTGGTCTCATCATGTCTATCTGAATTTTTTGTTGCAATGTCCATATTGCTCTTTAGCATTGATACCTCATCGAGGATGACATCTCTGCTAATAACCACCTTCTATGGAACTAGTTCTCAAAGCTTGTAACCCTTTCCACTTTTCTCATACCCAATAAATTAAGATGGACTTCCTAAACTTTAGATCCAACTTCGACCTCTATATACTCCACATAAATATATGCTAGACATCAAACGATCCTCATACTTGAATAATTAACATCCTTGTCTATCCAGACTTCCTCTGTAATCTTGGAGTCTAGTGTTGTAGATGATGACTGATTTACTATGTAGTATATTCACTACTTCAGCCTAGAAGCTATTTGGCAAGCCTGCATGCAACCACATACTTCTCACCTTCTCCAAAAAAGTTATATTCATCCTCTCTACTACCCCATTCTATTGTGGGGTTCTTAGAGTTGAAAAGTACCTTGTGATGCCTTGATTCTTGTAGAATTTCATGAACTCTACCTCTCTGTACTTCATATCATTTTCTAATTTGAGACACTTAAGCTCTCTCCCAATTTGCTTCTTTACTTTCGCCTTCCATTGCTTGAACCTAACGAATACTTAAGATGAGTACTTCATGAAGTAGACCCAAACCTTAATCGAGTAATTATTTATGAAGGTCACGAAGTATTATACCCCTCCTTTAGTTGGTATTATGATTGATCCCTAGACATCGGAATGAATATAGTCGAGCACTCTAATGCTAGTGTGTGTAGCAGTCTTGAATCTTACCCTGTACTGCTTGCTTAGGATGCAATGATCACAAAAATCCATCTTGCATAGATTAACTCCCTTTGATAGTTTTCATTTGTGGAGTTTCATCATGCCTTTCTCACTTAAATGTCCTAATCGCATATGCCATAGATTAGTGTCATCTGTGCTGAATTCTGCATGTGAGATGGTAGTTACCTCACCTATAATTGTGCTCCCAACCAACTTGTACAGATTTCCAACCTTATGTCTTTTCATCAACATCATTGCATCTCTCATGACCTTTAATACGCCACCAAATGCAGTTAACATGTAACCGTTCGTATCGAAAACCCCAAGTATATTAAGTTTTTCTTTAGCTCTAGGACATGCCTAACATTACCTAGAGTCTGAATGACTTTGTCAAACATCCTTACCTTGATAGTCTCTATTCTAATTGCCTTACATGGTACATCATTCCTCGTCAAAATACTTCCACAATGATAGACTTGTAGGAATCAAACCAAGTCCTATCCGGACATATGTCATGAATCTAGAATCCAAGCATTTGAGAGATGACTTGTACCTGAAGAGATTGAAATGAGGTATGATCTAAGTTCTCTTTTGCTATGCTTACTGATTTGCTTATGTTCCTTTTATTCTTTCTTTCCAGGTCATCCTTCCATTTCTAGAAGTCTCTCTTGAAGTGCCCCTTTTATGCCCCAATAAAAGCATCCATCATTCACATTCGATTTCGATATAAACCGTTTTTTTTTCTTGGCAAACCAAGATTGCTCCATAGATTGGCCATGTCCCTGGCTCTCTTTCGTGACTAATCCTTCCACCTAGGATTCCTCATCACTCGACTTCTTCCTTATCTTGTTGGAAACGAGCACCATGATGAATTCTTTAAGGTTCATTGTATTCTTCCCATATAACAGAGTAGTGAGGAAATGTTCGTATGATGTGGGAAGTGATGCTAGAAGTAGTACTGCTTATCTTCTTCCTCGATCATCTCTCCAAGCCTTACTAACTTGCTACACACATTTATGAACAAGTTCATGTGCTTTAGGAGATCTGATCCTTCCTTCAATTTTAGCTCAAAAGTTGTTTCTTAGCAAAAAACTTATTTTTTAGGGACTTTGATATGTACAAGTCTTCTAACTTCTTCTACATCTCCATGGAAAATTCCTCATCTAGGATGTTATGCATAACGTCATTTGATAGACACCAACAAATGGTTCTTATATCTTTCTCTCCATGATCGCTCCAATCATCATCCGACATCTTCTTAGGTTTTGTTTGTAATAATGCATTACTCGAACCTTGTGATACTAGAATGTCTTCGACCTTCTACTTCCATAAACTATAAAATTGTTCTTCGCATCAAATTTTCATATATTGAATTTTGATCCTGAAATCTTCACTGTATCCTTAACATCCAACCCGATACTCTGATACCACTTTGTTGGAGTAATCGGCTCCTTATAATCACACCACAACGATGTAAATCCGAGCCACAATAAACCTAGATCAACCCTAGGTATTAGAATTCAGATTTAACACCACTGTTAATTATGTGCTTTGTGGAAGCATGATAAATGAAGATAGAATAATATAATAATGTAGATAACCAAAGCAAAAGCAATTAACCACAAACGCATGATATTTTTGTAACTCTACGTAATAGATTCGGTCGGACTGAATCAACTCAAGTGGAATTTTGGTCATATTGAAATCCACCAAAAAATCAGTGAGCAACCTGAGAATTCTCTAATTTTTTATCAAACTGAAAATGGCTTTGGTGGAACTAAACCGAAACTTCTCTACATAGAAGATTGGCAGAATCCAAGACACTGTGCACAATAGTTTGTTATAAATTCACACCATACATCAATTTCATGTATCATTTTAATCCTCGAGTCCAAAACTCATGTGGGTCCCACATCAGGAAACAGTAGGGATGAAAATGTCTACTATTGAAACCTTTCGGGAGTTTATTGTGATGTTTATATGTCATCCAAACTAGTTATAAGGTCATTGCCATGGGAATGTAGTAAAAGAATAATAATACTAGCCTTAGACAAAACTTTATATGCCATCCAAACCAGCCGTAAGGTCATTCCCATCGGGATGAATCGAAAACACAATAATACTAGCTTGATCCAAAACTTCCATGCCCCCACAGTGGACCCTACGAATGATGGAACAATCGACGTTCATGCTGCTTCTTGCCGTGTGGCATGGTATAGTTTTCGATTTGCTTCATTTTTTTGGCATGCCCCCTAAAATGATATGGTAATCCGGTGCATGGTCATTGTTAGAATCATCGTGGTGGGCCTGAGAGTTTCAAGGGCATCCATTCTATGTCCATTCATTATTAATGCATGCATCTGCATGAATGTTAACAGGCTTACTAGGCAGCACTATGCCATGAATATGTGAGGCCCATGTGATGTATGTGTTTTATGAACACAGTTCATCCATTTTTCCAGCTCATTTTAGGGCAGCCAGAGATAAGGCTCATCCAATGCTCAAGTGGACCATACCAACGAAAAATAATGACATCCACCGTAGTTATTTCAATGCTGGGCAGGCGTTTATTCAATGGTGGGCATACAACGCCCACTGTTTCTTGCCTTCTAGCCCACTTATCTCTCTCTTATACTAGTTTAACTATTTGCGGGCATTAATTCAACAGTGAACATATGCTACCCATTGTTTGTTGTTGTGTAGGCCATTTATCTCTCTCATTTATTTAGCTCATGCCTTAAAATTATCTGGTAAAATTAGTGGACCACATAGATCCTATCTTCTTATTGAAACCACCTAAATTAACCCTAAAAATTTAAACCACATAAAATTTAAAACCCTAATGCCACTTTAAAAATAATAATAATAATAATCAGCATGTATATTGATAGGAACTTGAACAATAACCCACAAATGGAAGAGGGCCGGGAGCTCTCCCAATGATTGATAATGCTGATTACATTGGCCTTCACTCCTTAGCCGAGCAAGCCCATCCGCAACAGAGTTGGCTTCTCTGGGGATGTGAAGGAGGTGGACCTCCATTCTGCTCTTGAGGGATTCGATTCTAGCAGCCCAATACCACATTGACAAGGCACACAACGATTTTTTGGAGAGTGCAGAAACCACTGACTTGGAATCACTCTCAACCACCACTTTTGAGATTCCCTCGTCCGCACACAAAGACAGGCTGATGTAGAGAGGGTCACGAATAGTTACATGGCCAAGATGGAACAGAAAAGGCTCGGTCGATGACAGAAGTGATCTGGACCGTCGGAGCTTAAATAAGGCGTATCTCACAATCTGAAATGAGTTATCAGACGTAAACTATATGATTTTGGGGTAGAACGAGCTACTTTAGCCACCCAACCTCGGGTTGCGCAAGCAGGATTTGCAAAATACTGCCAGATCGATGATCATTTCCCTATTCTAATTCCGTTTTTACTATAAATAGTAGTTTGATTCTGATTTTTCTCCCATTGCTTGATATCCCTATTTAAAGGGTTGTGAACTCATTTTTTTTTTTCATTCATCAATCAATTTCGAATTTATTAGAATTTATTTCTATTTTCTTGGTTTCTTTCCTCATGGGTTCGAGAAGTCTTTGTGAGGAGTCCAGAGAAGTTCCGTGGATTTGGAATAGTTATCCTCTTGACAAAGACGGTGCTTAACATCATGTCCTCCCGTGCGTCAGTTTGGTATCAGAGCAAGGTTCTTCCTCGGATCAATGGCTTCTAACGATGGGTTGGGCAACAATCTCATGGGCAGTGCTCCAGGGAATTTATCTTTAACAGTAGTAGCTTTCGAAACAATGCAGCGAGAGAATCAATAAGCCATGCAAGGGCTGCAGGCTTCCATCGACTACATGGCGGATCTCTTGGAGGAAACCCTAGGGTAACTCCGTGTTCCTAATAGTAATCCTCCACTGCCAATTGCTAAACTCGTAATCACCCTGATCGCAGGATAGTACCGGTAGTGCATCTAAGGGTCATTCCTGAGGAAGGGAGATCTAGCGAGGAGGAGATCGATGACATAATCTTCTAACAACCCAGACAAGACAGCGATCGAGTAGATCGAACAGATCAAGAATTCAAGATACGGGTTGATATTCCTAGCTTTAATGGCTAACTACTCATTGAGAATTTTCTCGATTGACTTTCTGAAGTTAAGTGATTTTTTGGCTATATGGACATCCCTGAAGCAAAGAAGGTTAAGCTTGTGCCCTACAAGTTGAAGGGCTGGTAGGAACAACTGCAACTTGCACGAATTAGGTAGATAAAAGTACCAATCCGTACATGGCAATGGATGAAGCAACTACTATGTGCCCAATTCATCCCTAGCCACTACGATCAGGTATTATTCCAACAATACCAAAATTGTTGACAGGGTAGTTAGTCGGTGAGAGAATATATAGAAGAATTTTACCGTCTGGCGGCGCATAACGATTTGGTCGAGACTGAATCACAGCAAGTCGCTTAATTCAACGATGGATTGCGTATGACAATTTATGATCAGGTCCAGACGTAGTCCGTCTGGATGATGAATGATACAATCAAGTTGGGTACCTGAGCAGAAGTGCAACTTGAACGTCCTAACACATGGACCTATCCTACCATAAGGGTCGCTGCAGCAAGTACGGCCTAGGGAGCTCCACAGCGTAAGGGGAAGGATCCCGTAAGAGCACGCACTTAACCTCTTACGTCTGAGAGACGAGATCAGGGACGCAGACAAGTTAGACCTCAAAGGGGTGTATTGACTACTGCTGGTCTAAGTAGAATTCTGAACACCTATTCTTAGCCAAGGCCCGACAACTGCTATCGTTGTGGCCAATCGGGCCACTTATTAAATACTTGTCCGCAGTGAAAAGTGGTGAACCTTGCCATCAATGATGGTAGTACTGATAACGCCTATGAAGATCCAGATGTTGAAGAATAGGAACACACCACCGAGGACAAGGTAGATGAGTCAAGTTAGGTTCAATAAGATCACGGCGAGTTGCTCGTTATGAGGCAACTATTATATGCATCAAGAAAAGAAGTGCATCCACAGCGGCATAACATCTTCCGAATTAGGTGTATGTTGAATTGAAAGGTTTGTGATGTGATCATTGGCAGTGGAAGTAGCGAGAACATCATCTCCAAGGTCATGGTGGAAAAATTACAATTGAAAACAGAGTGTCATCCCTCCTTATATACAATCAATTGGATCAAGAAGGTTAGCAAAATAAAGGTAATTGAATGGTGCACCATATCCTTTTCAATTGGTAAACATTATAAGGATGAGGTAGTATGCAATGTGGTTGACATGGAAGCATGTCACATACCACTCAATCGACCCTAGTAATCTGACTATGACGCCACTCATAATGGGCGAGATAACATATATATCTTTGTTAAGGATGGCTGGAAGACCATATTGGCCCCTATGAATCCAGAGGGACCACCTGAAACATCTAAAGGGGAGAGCCATTTTCTCTTAACCATACGAGACTTTAT
Source organism: Magnolia kwangsiensis (assembly GCA_037074715.1). Classification (NCBI taxonomy): domain Eukaryota; kingdom Viridiplantae; phylum Streptophyta; class Magnoliopsida; order Magnoliales; family Magnoliaceae; genus Magnolia; species Magnolia kwangsiensis. The sequence goes on along the minus strand of CM073586.1, from coordinate 79,893,447 downwards.
GGAAGAATACAAAGAAATGGGATAGGTTTATGCATTAATTGTAAAAGGATAAAAACTCGAGCCTACCATCATCCTTGAAAGACCAAGGCCCTTGTTATATGAAATCAAAGAAATTTGGCCCGATGACCTTCCCGATGGGTTACCCCCCATGCAGGATATCTAACACCATATTAATTTTGTCCCTGGGTCCAGTTTACCCAATTGTCCTCACTATCGGATGAGTCCTAATGAGTGCGAGATTCTGTAGGGATAAGTGGAGGAACTAATCTGTAAGGATCTTATTCGAGAAAGCATGAGCCCATGTGTCGTACCAACTCTATTAACTCTAAAGAAAGATGGGAGTTGGCGCATGTGTGTCAATAGCCGAGTTATCAATAAAATCACTATAAAATACAGGTTTCCTATACCACGGTTGAACGATATGCTGGACATGCTAGAGGGCGCAAAACTATTCATTAAATTGGACCTAAGGAGTAACTACCATCAGATTTGAATATGGCCAGGTGATGAGTGAAAAATGACCTTTAAGACCAAGGAAGGATTGTACGAATGGATGTTATGCCCTTCAGTCTTTGGAATGCGCCTAGCACATTCATGAGATTGATGAACCTAGTTCTGAAACCATTCATTAGACGATTTGTTGTGGTTTATTTTGATGATATTTTGATATACAATCAAGATGAAACCACTCATATGGAACACCTCAAAAAGGTCCTTTGAGTGCTTATTGAAAATAAAATGTATTTCAATTTTAAAAGTACAGCTTCATGATTGATAGCCTGTTGTTTCTGAGTTTTATCATAACATCCACGGGCATTTAGGTGGATGCGAAGAATGTGAAGACAATCAGAGAGTAGCTAGTTCCTTCAAATATTCACGAAGTGCGAAGTTTTCATGGACTAGCGACATTCTATCGTCGGTTCATGAAAATTTTCAGTACCATTGTGTCACCAATCATAGATTGCATGAAGAAAGAACAGTTTCAGTGGACTGATGAAGCCGATAGCAGCTTTGCTGAAATTAAGAACTGTAAGCCCCGTATCCTAGACTATACCGTTCTATAGACTTCAGCGGTCTTATCGGTCGAATTCCGGCAACTTTTGACCCTTAACAAATATTTACGTGCGACCCTGATTCGTATGCCGTCAACCCGTATCGACTCAACCCAAGACCTTTACCATAGAGACCGCGCCGTCGCTACGGTTCCGATGCCGCGACTTGCGCGCCGAGGCGATACCCTGGTCAAGAGATGTGGGCCAACGTTCGGCGCGAAGAAAACGCCGCGCGTTGCGAAACTCAAGAGAATCTCTACGAGGTGTCACATCAATCCCATCAATCCATCAATTCATCACATGTCAAGTACATGTCAAGTACACATCACCTTTCACCCATTCCCAAGCAACTACAAAAGTCAAGAATCTCTTACAAGCCCATACCTCTCTTACACCAAAAGCCCTCAAAGTCAAAAAGTTCTTACACCATCCATGCTTTTCTTACACAAATGGCCACAAAAGTCAATATTTTCTTACACCCATCACTCACCACATCCATCACCCATCTCTCTCTCCCTTTACAACTCTCTCTCTCTCTCTCTCTCTCTCTCTTTCTCATTTTCAAACTCAAAAAAATCTAAGGAGAGAAATCCCATACATATGAGAATTCTCCAAGCCTCTCCCTCTCTTTCAAAACTTCAAGTATGGCCCACTTTCCTACCCCATGATCTCCCATCCTAACCATTCATTCCCCATCTCCTCCATTGGAATCAAAGCTAAGGTGCTAAGGAACTCATAGGAACAAGAAGATCGAACGGTGGGTGCTCCTCTAGATGTAAAAAATTTGATTTTTATAGCCTAGATGTTTTCTTTCTTTCATGAGGGAAGTGTAGGACCCACCAATCAATGGTGGAGATCCCACACAATCCCATGGTTGTGGCCTAATGGCCTACCTTATGCATGCATGATCCATGCATGAGGCCTTTCTTTATGGGCCTCATCATGGTAGTTTTATTTCATATCATATTATGTTTGGGTCATCTATACCTTATAACCATGGTGGGGATGACATCCTCACCATGCATTTTAATTATAGGCCATGCATGTGCAAGATCCATGTTGTAAATGTAGATCTAGGTATGATATGCGGGTGTGATTGATCTTGGGAGGGCTCAATAGTGGCGGAGCCCCTTTCCCTATGGACGGATTGTCCTTCTATCTCTTTTTTTTTCTCATTTTATTTCCTGATGTGTGTGGCCCATTAATGTATTTTCCTTTTTATTTAACTTATATAATAAATTTTATCTAAGTACATGTTGTTGTCCAGAATTTTCTGGACAGTTTCTGGTTGTTTTTGGATCAGATTTTGGGACTGTTTGGGGGACTATTCATACCTATTAAATATACTTTTCTAAAAGGTGAGGATCTCATCTTGATGTTCTCCAAATTTCAGCCCCAACTGACTTCATTGGGGTCCCAAAGGTGTGGTCTAAGTGAGGTGAACAGTCTGAATTTTATGCACTGTTCCAGCAACATTCCATCATGGACAGTTGGATTTTTGAAATTTATTAAACTACCTATGGGTGTTTAAAAATTATAAAAATTTTCAGGGGGGTGGCCTACTTATGGTAGGACCCACCTACAAAATTTTGGGGCCAATGGACGCCTGTACACACCATGGTGATGGCGGGACCGGCCCATTATAATATGGTGTCCAGATCAGTCCGATTTTCAGGACAGATTGATTTATGTAAATGAATTAAAATATTTACAGATGTCCAAAAATTCTGAAATTTTTTAAGAGTGTGGTCCACTTATGTTAGAATCTACCTACCAAATTTTAAGGCCAATGGACCTCGGTACACACCGTGGTGAGGGCCGGACTGGCCCACCACGTTGGGACGTTCAGGTCTGTCCGATTTTTCTGGACAGTCTGTTTTGTTTAAATTAATTAAAATACTTAGAGAAATATAAAAATTATGAAATTTTGTGGGGGTGTGTCCCACCTATGGAAGTATCACTCTGTGAAATTTCAGCCTCAAGTGACCCCGTTTGGGTATCCAAAAGAATGGGCTAAGATGGTTGGACTCCTAGATTTTTTCTGCTGTGCAGTCCAGCAATATGCCTTGATAAAAAACCGTAATTCAAAAATATTTCTTTTGATGGTGGGCCACCTTTTTGGGTTTCCTCTCATTGTATGCATGATGAGGGACCTTGGCCCTTAATTTTCAGAGTTTTAGAGGCCTTGGACCCACTCCAATGGAGTGCCCAAATTTAGGACAGCAACATGTTATAATTATGTTGGCCTTGGGCTGAAATTTTGAGGAGTGGGGCCCACCATATTATAAAGATTTTAGAGGAAATGATTTATACCTTTAGTTCCTTAAATGTTGGGCTTAATGAATGCATTTTTGAGGTTCACCACAATTGAATTTAATTGGGTCCATGAATGTAGCTAGTTGTTAAACTATTTAAGGCCCATAGAGTTGACCCATTTGATGTGTTCCAAGGCCCATGGGATTAGGCCCATTTGATGTAATTTAAGGCCCATAGAGTGGACCCATTTGATGTGTTCTAAGGTCCATGGGATTGGACCCATTTGATGTATTTTAAAGCCCATGGAATTAGGCCCATTTGATATGTATAAGGCCCATGGGTCGAGAACCATTTGATGCAATCTAAGGCCCATGGGTTATGACCCATTGCAATGCACATAAGGCCCATTGGTGAGGCCCATTGATGTGGCCCATTTGATGAGTAAAAGGCCCATATGACATGGCCCATTTGATATATTTAAGGCCCAATGGGGTGTACCTAAGGTCCATTGCAATGTGTGATCCCAACCTGATTTACGTAATGTTATTCACTACGGGCTACACCTTGTGAGCAATGTTGGTTTGACGTCCAAATTGTGAGTATAATGTTGGTTAAATGTCTGTATTGCGACTCTCCCTAGGGCCCATTGGTAGGCCCGTACTTGTTGTATGCAAGCCGTCTAGGCCAGCTGCATTGTAAGGATAGGGCATTACTTTATAACATGCTTAGTATAACTCCATGACGCACAACCCATTTGTATCGGTCCATTTGATCGGCCTGCTCGTATCGGCCATTTGATTGATTAGGCCCATCTTGATATATTTGTGGCCTGTTGCTAAGGCCATATATGAGGCCCGTTGTTGAGGCCCACCTTGATGTGTATGAGGCCCGTTGTTGAGGCCTACCTTGATGTGTATGAGGCCCGTTGTTGAGGCTCACCTTGATCTGTATGAGGCCCGTTGTTGAGGCCCACCTTGATGTGTATGAGGCATGTTGTTGAGGACCACCTTGATGTGTATGAGGCCCGTTGTTGAGGCTCAACTTGATGTATATGAGGCCCGTCGTTGAGGCCCACCTTGATGTGTATGAGGCCTGTTGTTGAGGCCCACCTTGATGTGTATGAGGCCCGTTGTTGAGGCCCACCTTGATGTGTATGAGGCCCGTTGTTGAGGCCCACCTTAAGTATATATGAGGCCCATGTTGCAAGGTCCATTGTGATGTATGCAAGGCCCATGGGTCATGGCTCATTGCAATGTATGTAAGGCCCAATTGGTGCGGCCTATTCGATATATTTATGGGGTCCATGTCATTAGGCCCATCTTGTTGTATTGGTGACCCGTCCATTGAGGCTCACTCGTGGTATATATTTGAGGCCCATGTGTAGGGCCCACCTATTGTGTATTTAAAGCCCATGGGTTGTGGCCATAGTGATGTATATTAGGCCTATGTGATGTAGCCCATACTGATGTGTATTAGACCCAGGTATGTGACTCACCTGCGAAGTATATTTGAGGCCTATTGTGATATATCTGAGGCCCATGGGTGCGACCCATCCAGATGTATTTGAGGCCTATGGGCAAGGCCCATTGTGATATGTGTTAGGCCCATGACCAGGGCCCACCTGTTTCGTATATTTGGCCCTTGTGTGAGGCCATGTGCCCATTATATATTTGATTCTATGTGGGCCATTCTTGGGGGCAATGTTGGTTAAAAGTCCACATTGTCGATGCCGGTTATTGATACCGTTTATGAGTATGTGACATCATAACATCATGATACATACCCATTCGCATCATCTGCATGTTTGTTATGAGATGTGATTGACCATTGCATATGTCATTGAGCAGGATGATGTGAGACTCCCTGATAAGTGGAGATTATCTCACATGAGCGCATGACATGCGCAGGATTGATGCATGATTGGATTGTATGACTCATGCATCTTGCATTGTGTTGTGATTACTGTACGCCCTAATGACATCAAGGTCGTAGCCTCCACAGGCATATCGTGGATGGCCAGATGAGACACCGAAAATCTGTTCGAGCATCGGGCCGCCATAGATGGCCCTGGGTGAAAATCTCTAAATACCCTCTTGGTTCCAGAGGATGCTCCAACTTCTAGACCGAGTGGGTAGATGAGCGTTGAGTGTCGATTACCAGATGGATGCGCTTTCCACTGTGTCGTGGTCGGTTGGAAGGGGGTGCGGCCTTACCCGCCCGAGGGAGTAAGCATGGCTAAGCTGAGTTTGACCAACTCGAGGAATGGGTCCGCTATCGACGAGCCGGGTAGGTATTGGCAAAGTACTGACAGGCGGATAGTGAGGTCTTTTCCACTTACCCAGTTATGCGCTTGATTGGGGCGGCAGGTGGTGTGAAGTGTAATAGACCTCGGTGATTTTCCCAGAGAGGAACCGTACTGATATGAGGACTGACATGATATTATGACACCCCGTCACTATTGTGCATGTGGGCGGGCGCACGTGGGCAGACGCTGATGTGGGCGGGTGTGATGTGGGCGGGGCTGAGGCCTGGGCGAGCTACCACACTGGGCGAGCTACCGGCGGTTGGCAGGCTACTGTGCTTACAGGCTACTGAGTAGGAGTTGCATACTCATTCATTCATCCATTCACTATCCACTCGGGCTGGTGGTGCGCAACTAATTGTTGTGTATCTTCGTTATGGCAAGAATTTCGGTTGGGCGCGCGACTAACCTGAGATCAGGAGTTTACCACGTTGAGTCAGACTATCCAAATTTAGGTATGGGACTGGTATAGATAGAGGTTCCTTGTGGTGGACCCCGTAGCCTGCGATACTACGTACTATCATCCCGACATCACACTCCAGCATGGTCATTCCATTAGCACCATATACTGCATATTCCATTACATCTTCGGTGTGTGACATTGTGAGTTGTTATGTTTATGTATTCCTATGACTTAGATGAGAGCGATGATATTTGTTAGCTCTTTCAAATTGTGTATTACATTATATCCTTGTCATTCGACATTTGATTATGTATGACTCATCATTTACATAGCTGTCCTATATTGCGTATTCTGATATTAATTAACTTATGGACTTGTTCATACTTTCGCTTATTCTGTTATCGTATGATTATAATCGTGTCAGTATTTTTATTTACGCTGATAATTCCTGCTCTTATCAGTGTTTCTGCTTATTCAGTCATTATATGGTTTATGGATTAATAGCTTTCCGGTATTGTATGATTATGATATTGTATTGAATGCTTGGCACTTATCTCGTGCACACACTTACTCTACCCTCTAAGCTTTCTATAAGCTTATGCACGATAGATGCGTGCAGGTGATGTTAGGTTGCAGCAACATTGAGCTTGGAGCGTGCAGCTGTTTTCTGGAGCTTTAATTTTGACATATATATTTCCCTTTCAGCATTGTATTCAAATGATTATATTAGTGGATATGTGATGATGATGTTGCCTTTATGATTTAGGTAAACTTGTGGTTATGCTTATTACTAGTTAAATGTACAAAAAAAAATCTTCCTTATAGGATCTCAGGATCGAAAATCTGGCATATGAATGCTAGGAGCCGAGAATGGGGTACTACGGAGGCTGTCGGTACCAGATTCGGCGATTGGGATTCCTGTAAATCCGATTTTCGGGTTTGGGGCGTGACAAGAACAGGTTATCCACGACTCCGATTCTTGTACTTCCCAACTTGACAAACTGTTTGAAGTTGAATGTGATGCCTCCTATGTCGAGATTGGGGGAGTTTTATCTCAAGAAGATAGGTCGGTAGCCTATACAGTGAGAAATTTAGCAATGCAAGCAAGAAGTGGTCTACATATGAGATCGAGTTGTACGTAGTGGTCCAGGCACTGCGACACTAGCGACATTATTTGATTCAAAGGGAATTCATACTTTACATGAACCATCAAGCTCCCAAATTCGTCAAGCTAACATTAACCGTGTGCATGTTAGATGGATCTCATTTTTGTAGGTATCACGTTCGTGTTAAAACATAAGTCTGGGCAACAGAACAAAGTAGTCGATACGCTAAGTCGTCGTGCAACTTTGTTAGTCACTATGAGCAATGAGGTTGTTAGGTTCGTGCATCTCAGGGACATATATGCTGACGACGACGACTTCAAGGACGCATGGGTTAGACGCTAAGAAGGTCAACCTGACGACTTACATATGTAAGATGGGTTCCTTTTCAAAGGGAATTGACTGTGTATCCCCAAAAGTTCATTAAGGGAACAGATAATCCAATAGTTACATGGAGGTGGCCTTAATGGATACCTTAGACGAGACAAGACACGAGCTTTTGTGGAAGAGCTATATTACTGACTGCAATTGGTATGTTATGTGAGGAAGACAGTCCAGCGTTGTTATATTTGTTAAACTTTTAAGGGACAATCTCATAATATGGGCCTCTACACCCCGTTACTCGTGCCTGACGACCCTTGAAAAGATTTATTTATGGATTTCGTGCTTGGTCTCCCACATACACAATGTGATATGGATTTGGTGTTTGTGGTAGTAGATCATTTCTCCAAGATGGTGCACTTTATTCCATGCAAGAAGACTCTCGATGCAACACACGTGGTGAATTTATTATCTAGAGAAGTTGTGCGGCTATACGGGGTTCCCAAGACTATTACTTCTGATTATGACACAGAGTTCATAAACCACTTTTAGTGAACTTTATGGACTTGATTCGATACATGACTTCAATTCAACAACACCTACCACCTACAGACTAACGGGCAGACTGAGGTTGTGAATTGCACGTTGGGAAACCTCATTCGATATATTTCAGTAGAAAAATCGAAGCAATGAGATTTGGCCTTGTCTCAAGCGAAGTTTGCATTCAACAACATTGTAAACCGCTTAACAAGGAAATCCTCGTTCCAAGTTATTTACGGACGAGTACCTCGCCACACACTTGACTTGGTCCCTCTGCCCAAGCTCCCAGGCATGAGCATTACAACAGAACATATGATAGATAAGATCATGGGCATTCAAGCGGAGGTACAGACCAAGTACATGCCTCGAATGAAAAGTATAAGGAGCAAGCGGACAAGCATCGGCGATAAAAAGTGTTCGAGGTAGGCAACCAAGTAATGGTTCATTTGCGCAAAGAAAGATTTTCTACAGGAATGTACAATAAGTTAAAAAATAAGAAGATTGGACCGACACCAATTATTCAAAAGATTAATGACAATGCTTATGTTGTTGACTTTCAGATGACATGGCGATCTCATGGACTTTCAACGTCACGGACCTGACCGAGTATCGTGAACTAGAGCAAGATGAGAACTTGAAGACGAGTTCTTTTGAAGTGGAGGAGACTAATGTAGAGAGGGTTGTAGACAGTTACATGGCCAAGATGGATCAGAAAAGGCCTGGTCAATGACAGAAGTGATCCGGACCGTCGGACCTCAAATAAGGCGTATCTCGTAATCCAGAATGAGTTATTAGACATAAATTATATGATTATGGGGTAGAATGCGCTACTTTAACCACCCAATCCCGGGTTGTGCAAGCCGGATTTGCGAAATACCACCAAATCAACAGTCACTTCCCTATTTTAATTCCGTTTTTACTATAAATAGTAAGTTTTAGTTTCATTATAACTCTTCATCCGTTGGGCTTTACGAGTTGCGCCCAACACGAAAAGAGCTTAGAAAAATTAGGAGAACAGATTGGTGAAGCCAAATAGGACACTTATTATTTTTGGTCAAAAATGTTGTGCACTAGTGGACATCACAACTGTCTATAAATAGTAAGTTTACTATTTATATTAAGTTGCGAATTCTAGGAGTTTTAGTCGTAGTTTGATTCTGATTTCTCTCACATTGCTTGGTATTCCTATTTAAAGGGTTGTGAACTTGTTTTTTTCATTCATCAATCAATTTCGAATTTATTAGAATTTATTTATATTTTCTTGGTTTATTTCCTCGTGGGTTCGAGAAGTCTCTATGAGGAGTCTAGAGAAGTTACGTGGATTCGGAATATAGTTATCCTCTTGAGGAAGACGGTGCTCGACCTCACGTCTTCCCCTGCATCACAGGCCATCTAGGATTGCCCTGATTTCGGCCCTTGTGTTGGATCTGAATTCTTATCTAGCTGAGAAAGCGAAGAGGAAAGCTCCCGAGCTATTTCTACTGACTTCACCCCCCTAAGGGACCTAGATTTCTCTTCGCTGAATCATCTACACTCATCTTTATCCATCCTTAAAGAGGCTTATTCCAGTTGACAACCTGGAATTTCGGCGATTTGGGCTTTTGTTTGATGATCCCCAAATTGCGAAGAGTTTTGGAGCCTTTGGAAGTGGCAGGATGGGGCCAAATAGGCTGATCCAGTGAAGAGTGTTTGAGATTACCCTTGAAGAATGAATCTCAGTGCCTTCGAAGCAGGAGACATTTCTTGCCATCCATACTTCCCAAAAGATGAAAATGGGAATAAGGCCCTTCGATTGGAAGAATCTATTGGAAGTAGCAGTTGTAGCCCACCAAGCATTGGACCTTCCACCCGCCGGCGAGGGAATCAACCCATAAATGTTGAAAATCTGTCTGAAGAATCCCCACACATGCCTAGCCGTGTCACCAGAGGAGAATAGGTGGACAATCATCTCAACTTGGGGTGAGGAATTGGGAGGGTAGCATCCACTAGAATTGCCTTGTGGATGATCTTCCATGTAAGGAGGGAGAGCTTTGGTGGAAGCTTCATATGCCACACCCACTTCGACCAAGCTTTGTTAATGGCGCGAGATTTGATATTCTACCAAGCTTACCCAACGAACAGTTCTCTTGGGACAAAATCCGTCCATATGCATTTGTCATCCACGATAGAGGTACAAATTCTCTTGTCTGCAATGTGATCGAGGAATGTCTGAGGGAGGATCTGATACGCTGGGAACTGAGGACGCCATCCATCAGGGCCAATCATGTCAACTACCTTAGCAGGCTACACAGCAGCAAGAGCGGTTGGTAATCTCCATTCTGAGAGGGGGCCTTGACCCATCCAGTCTGTAGTCTAAAGGCAGCAATCCCCTCGCTCGATCAGCCAACGCATGCGGGCAACAACTCTCAGGCTTAACCTGTAGATGTGCTTCCAAAATGGAGATGTGAGCGGAGTTAGACACGCCCCACCCACTGACTGGAAATCCCTAGCATATTTTCCCCTCATGAAGCTACTCCAACAACTAACTTCTCCCCTGTACCAAGCAATCTAGTCCATCTTCATGTGGAAAGCCTCCATAACCATCTTAAGACTGTGCATGTCCAGCCCCTCTCAGCTTTGGGAGTGCATGTGGGGCTTAAGATGTATGCGGAATAGGCCCACGGATCTGTCTGTGCATGGGACATGGCGATCAGGGGTTCAGATATCGTACCTAGATGATACGCCACCATGGAAGCCGGATAAGAATACCAAAATACCAGAATTCTTGTAAAGCTTAGGATCTTCCTTTCCTTCACACCTTTTCTGCAACTCAAAAGATGAGACTTGAATTCTGCCGTGGTGTAGGATCTGGGACCCAGCTCTCTATTATAGAGATTGTGGAGAGAGAGTTTGAAACCCATCAAAACTCTCTCTCCCATACTCCACATTTCTGTGTCCTAGTTCGACTCAAATTGCCTTGCATAAGGCTATAGCATTCCTCCCCAAATACGCAGTGCTGCACAAATAGATTGCGCAGCGTATCACCTTAAGTGGGGCCCACTGATTAACTCAATCAAACGGTCCAACTAGAGTACAATCCAGACCGTTTCAGTAAGGCCCACTATATAGAGTTCTTACAGTGCAATCCTATTCCAACTCAACCAATGAAAATGTTTTTTATTTCCTTCCCATCCCTGGAAGAAATCTGAGAAGTACCTTTGAAGATCACATAGGAGTCTGGTGGAAATATCCATGGCAGCTAGAGTGTGGATAGGGACACTCACAAGTATGTGGTTGATCAATGTCATTCTTCCTGCTTGGGATAGGATTTTGCAGTTCCAACCTAATATCCTATTTTTGATTTTCTCAATCAAAGCTTGAAAGGTAGGCCCTTTTCGGTCTCCTCTGAAATATAGGGACTCCCAAGTATGCGAATCGAGCTCCTCCTCTATTGTAGCCTAGAATTTTCTTTGCTGATGCGAGTTGGAGATTGCCTAGCCGAGAGAATGAAAAAGCTCCTGTTGGTTGATTTTTTGGCCCGAAGCCTTCTCATTCCTGTTAAGAAAGTTGACAATCTGTCCAACGGACTTGCAACTACTGTCAGCGAATAGGATTGTATCATCAGTCAAGAGGAGATAAGACTCCAGCAGGCAGTTCATGCGGGTCTTCAAAGGTGGGCAAAACCGTCTACTCACTAATTGCTTGAATCCCTTACTCAGCACTTCAGTCCCTAGAATAAAGAGGGTCGGGGAAATTGGGTCACCTGGGTGTAGACTCCACAATGCTTAAATTGATTATCTTTTAGAATTGAAAAAAGGGTATTTTAGTCATTTTAGTTTCCCAAAAGGCAACCTTGTTTACTTTCCTTCAATCAAGGCATTGACTAATGAAATCAGAACTCTCGAGGAACTCTGCAGTAAAAATGCCTAACCTATTTATTCTTTGTAGACTTGAATCATTTTGATTAATTATCTTTCAGGAGTGCGATGGAGATACACACGGTCTCAAACACCGTGGACAAGTTAGAAGCTTGTAATAATCCGAGGATAATGCTGCTTGCATGGTTGAAGTTACAGTACTGCGGATAATCAATTCAAATTTTAGGTATTGGCTCTAAGATTATTCATTTTTAAAGTGAGATTACGTCACTATGGCCCAGGTCTGATGTTTAAAAAAATTGTGGAAAATCATGCAAGTTATACCATTTGATCTTACTTTCCTATATACCAATCATGGTTTTACGGTTAGAATTTGTATTTTAGGGCTAGTTTGAATTGGTGGAATTCAAAAGGCAGTTTTGAAAAGGAAAATGTTACGTCTCAAAGAAAACAATGGTCTAGAAATTAAAGAATTCTAAAACGGTTGTTTCTTTTAGCTTTCATAATTTACAAGGGAGATAAGGATTCATCAATGCTTGAAAAGTGATATTTGTCTCTCAAAAAGAGTTATGTGTTTCATCCACACCGTTCATCCGATTGGCCAGCTCATTTTACGTCACGAGCTTAAAAATGAATAAGATAAATGCCTCTGGGGGACAAAGCCACATGGAACCATGGTGATTGAACATCTACCGTTAATAACTTCTCGGGCCCATAAAAGTTCTGGATAAAGTTGATATTTGTGTTTTCACTTCATCCAGGTACATGTGACCTTGTCAACAGGTTAGATGGAAAATAAACACTACGGTGGGCCCTATCAAGGTTTCAACGGTGTGTGTCATTATCCCCATGTTTCCTGTGGTGTGGTCAACTTGAACTTCATATCTACTTCGTTTTTGGGCTCATGGCCTAAAATGAGCTGGAAAAAAGGATGGACAGTGTGGATATAAAACACATACATCATGGTGGGCCCCACAGCACCCAACACCACCTAGGTGGTGTTGGGGTCCCCACCCTATCCCCTTGCCTATTGTTGGTGGTAGAGTGCCATTCTAACACTAAGAAGTACAAGAATGGGTGTGGAAAATATATTTGAGATTCTCAATGCGGATTTCTTGATTTTTAAAATGTTAAATACACGCCATACATACTCTGTTTTCCTACTTTTAGTAACAGAGTAATAGAGTCCCTCAATTTATAAAATTATATATACATAGAGAAATGCTCACGCATAATTAGTTGGACCGTCTAACTAGCTATCTCAATTAAATGCTAATTAACGTTAATAAATGATGCATTTCAAAAAGTTAATTAAAGAGGGAAAGGAGTTGCTGGCTTAGGATGGCCCCACCATGGTTTTTATGTAAAATCCACCCCAGCCATTAGATAAGTCACCCTATGTTACACCTAAAGCTTGAAAATCAGCCCCATCTATGCTTCAGGTAGAACACATGATCGAGAATAGTGCGTAGGGAAAGCTAACCCTCGAAACTGTTTCATATGTATGGCCCACTCATATATATATATATATATATATATAGAGAGAGAGAGAGAGAGAGAGAGAGAGAGAGAGGGGGGGGGGGGGGGCGCTGTAGATATGAGCTCCATTTTTTATTGATCAATTTTCTTTTTCTTTTTTAATTGGGGGGCAGTGTCAGAATCAGAGGCCTTCAAGAGGGCAGATCAGTGGGACAAGCATGGTATTTGTTGTTTGTTAGATGGACTTGATTCTCATGTGCAATGTCTGCACTTGTCATGGACATTTAAGAAGCAAGGAGTAAAGTTAGAATGGTGATGGAGATGCCAGCCTTCATCTGAGAGTAACCAGACTACAACTGTAATCCTGGATTTTGTTATGAATGCAAATATATGAGTGTGAGCCCTTTCATCCTTGATAGCCATCCATCAGTTTTATTTATTTTTATGTTAACGTTTTCAGCTTTCTGTGAACTTCTGTATTTTTAATCCTTTTTCGGCTCTTTTGAAGTTTGCATATAGAGCATGTCAAGTCTACATGTATGTAGAAGGCAACTATACGCGCTAGACTTGATAGCATTACAAATTGATATGAGATCCAATCCATCCATGGAAGGTGTAACATTGTAGATGCTCTCACTCAATAATCGGGTCAGTCCACTTATCAGGTGGGCCATTGAGCCAGAGGATCGGTAATAGTGCTGGGCACGGGATGACTTGACTCAGCAAACTCGACTCGTCTGACTCGTTCAGATCTGACTCAATCCGAGCCAAGTGGGTGAGTCAATCCGAATCGAGTTGACTTCATCGAATCCGAACTCACACCAAGTTGAGTTCGAGTCACCCAGTTGACTCGACTCGATCTGAAATTCAACTCGTACATATATATTTTAAAAAAAACTAAAATATGAGATGCCATGTATCTGATGGAGAGGCTGCAATTCTGGCAAGTGAATCTAGGCTTTGAGTCATGATTTCAGCCCATGAATACCCGCTGCACCTGACTCGACTTGGTGCCCACTCGACCAGACTTGGTACTTCTGACCGGGTCGTACTCGGTCCAGATTAGTCCAGGCCAGACCCCGACTCGGATCGGGTCAGGCATGCTGAACTCAGTACTGAGTCAGTTCGAGTTTGGGTCAGGCCTATTTTTAAATTGGATCGAGTTAGGTCAATCATAACTCATTCCAACTTGACTCGATGCCCAGCTCTAATCGGCAACCCACATTGCATAGAGCTCTGCATATCAAGATGCAAGCACACACCAATATTGAACCATGTGTTGAGGAAAAGCCTTCAATCTTCAAGTTTTCATGTTGCTCGACCGGTTGTGGGGGAGCCACGACTGGTCGTGGGAGGTGCTCGATCGGTCGTAGGTTCGAGCCCTGGCACGACTCGAAGTCCAGCGAGTTGTGCTGTTTTTTTTCCCAGTCTAGGACTAGTCCTGGAATTTCCAGGACCAGTCTTAGGGGTCTAGGACCAGTCGTAGGAAAGCTAGGACCGGTCGTAGGGGTCTACGACCGGTCGTAGGATAGCTAGGACTGGTCGTAGGTTATGCAGTTTATTTCACAAATTTGTGCGAAAATGCGGATTTGAGTTCTTTCGCAACTGGGATGCGGAAGGAAAGTTGCCTAAACTATAAATAGGTGTTCCTAGGGATTTTTTAGTGAATGAGAAAGTTTTCTAAATAGTTTCTAGGGAAATTAAAGGGTGTAGCAAGGGTGAGATTCGAGGTTGTTCGAATCGGGTAAGTCCTCTCTCTTTGTAATTTCTGTTTTCATAGTGGAGATCTGTCGCTTTGTGCCGTGGTTTTTTCTCGAAAGGGTTTTCCACGTTAAATCTGGGTGTTCTCTGTGTTCTCTTGTGTGCTTGGTGCCATTGGATTTCTATCCTAGATCTAGATCTGTGTGATTCCGCAGGTCAAAAATCCTCCAACAAGTGGTATCAGAGCGATCGTTGGAGCACAGATCTGAATCTGAGGGATTAGTAATAATGGCGAGCGCCAGGTATGAGTTTGAGAAGTACTCAGGGAAAAATAATTTTGAGTTATGGAAGGTTAAGATGATTAGCCTATTAACCAAGCAAGGCGAGGTTGGTGCTCTTGAGGAGCGGAAGTCTACTATGACTGATGATGATTGGAACTCTCTTGATAAGAAAGCCTTATCATCGATCCGTTTATGTCTCACGGATGAGGTTCTCTACAACGTCATGAGGGAGAAAACTGCGGCTGGTTTGTGGGCGAAGTTAGAGGATGTCTATGCGAAGAAATCCTCGAAAAATCGCCTACACTTGAAGCGGCAGTGGTATAACTTCAAGATGGCAGAGGGTGGAGATCTGGAGGCTCACATCAGCAACTTTAATAAATTGGTTTGCAAATTGCTGGATATGGAGGAAGTGATGAAAGATGAAGAACAAGCATGTATGTTGCTGAATTCTCTCCCGGCGTCCTATGAGGCATTCAAGGACACTATGTGTAGCATGAATAAAACCCTGAGTGTCGACACAGTTATCTCAACCCTTCAAGGGAAGGCTATGAGACAGCTAAACAGCGACATGAGGACGTCTTCTGATGCACTGTTTACAGTGGGTAGGAATTCTGGACAAGGTACAGGTTCTTCTGGTTCTAAATCCAAATCCAGGGGCAAGGGCAAAGGAAAAGTAAAGTGCTGGAATTGTGGGAAGGAAGGACATGTGAAGAGGGATTGTGAAAATCTTAAATCGAAGAGGGAAGATTCTGAGGCTTCATGCAGGGAGGCCAATGTTGCCACGTCAGATGGATCGAGTGGATGTGATGGTGATGTTTTATCTGTGTTTTCGCTCAGACGGTCATACGATGTTCGTAAGGATGAGTGGATGCTAGACACAGGGGCATCTTTTCACATGACTCCTCATCGGAGTTGGTTCATCAGTTACAGGGAGTGCGATGGTGGACAGGTATTTATGGGTAATGACATTGCCTGTAATGTTGTGGCGGTTGGTTCCGTGCGCATCAGGATGTTTGATGGGGTGGAGCGTACCTTGACAGATGTGAGGCACGTTCCTGATTTGAAGCAGAATCTGATTTCTCTTGGTGTGCTTGAGGCAAAAGGATGCAAGTACACAGGTATTCATGGTGCTCTTAATGTATCTAAGGGGGCACGAGTAGTCATGAAGGCGCAACGACTCGGTAACTTGTACATGTTGATCAGGAGCACTTCAAAAGGTGGAGCTACGGTGGATGTAGTGGATTCCACCTCTACACGTGTGTGGCATGTTTGACATGGCTACATGAGCGGGCAGGATAGGAAGGCTGAGACACGTGGACAGGGATACAGAGCAGGTGGAGCAGCCACCTATGTGAAGAATTACACGGCATGATCGCAAGACATCGGCGAGGTACATGGATGACTCCAATATTGCAGGATATTCATCTTCTATTCAGATGGCTCTAGGTGAGCCTGTTGCTGAAAAGTGAAAGGTGACTGTGGGTGATGTGATGGATTCGTTGTACCAAACCGACATCTGGGAGCGGGTGGAGCTTCCAGTGGACCGGATAGCGGTTGGATGCAGGTGGATCTTCAAAAGGATACAACATAGATACAGGGCGAGGTTGGTACGAAGGGTTATGCTCAGAGAGAAGGGATTGACTTCTCAGAGATATTCGCACCGACGGTATAGCAGGTATCTATTAGATCCTTGATTGGCGCTGATTGGCCAATGCGATCTTGAGCTATGATGAGATGCAGAAATAAGAGAAGAGGTCAAGGAGCTATATAGTTGAAGAATGAAGACTTGGTGGAGATTGTTGAGGAGAAGCCTTCAATCTTCAAGTTTTCATGTTGCTTGACCGGTCGTGGGGGAGCCACGACTGATTGTGGGAGGTGCTCGACCGGTCGTAGGTTCGAGCCCTAGCACGACTCGAAGTTGTGCTGTTTTTTTTCCCAGTCTAGGAGCAGTCCTGGAATTTTCAGGACCAGTCTTAGGGGTTTAGGACCGGTCGTAGGAAAGCTAGGACCGGTCGTAGGGGTCTACGACCAGTCGTAGGATAGCTAGGACCGGTCGTAGGTTACGCAGTTTGTTTCGCGAATTTGCGCGAAACTGCGGATTTGAGTTCTTTGGCAACTGGGATGCGGAAGGGAAGTTGCTTAAACTATAAATAGGTGTTCCTAGGGCTTTTTTAGCGAATGGGAAAGTTTTCTAAAGGGGTTCCAGGGAAATTAAAGGGTGTAGCAAGGGTGAGATTCGAGGTTGTTCGAATCGGGTAAGTCCTTTCTCTTTGTAATTTCTGTTTTCATAGTGGAGATCTGTCGCTTTGTGCCGTGATTTTTTCCCGAAAGGGTTTTCCACGTTAAATCTGGGTGTTCTCTGTGTTCTCTTGTGTGCTTGGTGCCATTGGATTGCTATCCTAGATCTATATCTGTGTGATTCCGCAGGTCAAAACCCCCAACACCATGTGAGAGATCTGAGCTTTCCATCAGGTGGACTAGGCTATACTGTTTAGATCTTCCTGCCTAAAAATCTGAATTCACTCCTCAGGTGGGCCATAGTGTAAAAAGATGTAAGGCTAGAAGCAAAAATTGTTTTAGTTGCCTTTTTCTTTTTTTCTTTTTCTTTTTTTTGTACATTCTAGTTAAATTCCTAGAGTGAAAAGCCTTTCTTTTGGTTAAAATGCCTGATCAGTGTAGCCAACCTCACGGAAAGCTCAGATCTCATCAACGGTTGCCGTACTGGCACATGATGGACAGGGCTCCACAAGTATGTGAGTTTTAGAAAATCACAATCCAGGCCTCTCTCATCTTCGCTTGGGAACTACATTATTTGAATATTTATCCAGTTAATGGACATGAAGAGTTTGACTGGCATGGAGTAGTTGGAATTTCCAGCATTTCTTGGGCATTACTCCTAAGGGAAGGGGTTTTCTGCATCAGCTACCTTTATCAGAATTCATGGTTTCAATCCATCATGTCTTTTGGATCTCTGTTCTCAAAAGTAATGGAAATCATAATTGATGGAATTTCACTGCATTGCTTTGTGGAATTTATTGTTCTTTGATTATTTCTTTGCTTTTCCATGAATTATGTTTGTAGAGACTATGGATTTCTGTTATAGACTGTGTCATGTGACATGTTTAATTGGTTGATATTATGTAGGAAGAAGTTGTTAGCAAGATGCAGTCATTTGAGAGATTGAAAGCTGAAGCTGAAAAATGCTTAGCCCAAAGTGAGAAGTTTAAATATGAGAAGGCAGAATTTGAATCTGCTGTCTATGCAAAGGTGTGATTTGGGTCCTGCATTTCCAAAGATTATAGTTTGATTTTACTTAATCTTCTATTTCAGCTTAGGAGTGTTTTTCCTCTTCAATAATAATCCTAAACCTACTAAAACAATAACAACAACAAAACTAATAATGTGTAGAAAAAAGGAAAAGTTATGTGCTCACAGTGTTGCACCATGTGTTGGCCCATACATTCCCCAACATCAATAAAGGCAGCAAGATTTCTTAGGGCCCTTTTGAATGCACTTACTCGAAAGGGTTTTTTGCGAAAGCGGTGGTTTCGAGCCTGCCTTTTCGGTAATTTAAAAGACAAAAATCAGATTTGGTTTTGTTGAATCAGCTATCTCCTGATGGGTGTATTTGTATACACAGAATCCATGCGGAAATGGAAATTACATTCCGCTTAAAAGACAGCTAGGCTGTTTGCATGGATTCCACAATGTAATTATAACACATTCACTGTTAAGATTCTCTTGCATACGAAACTACGATATTGTTGTCAAATAAATATGAAGTTTCCACTTGCTATGCAAATAGGACCCCTAAATATGGAATTCATTTTTCAACAGTTTTGCATGGAAACAACCTTTATTTTCCCCATATTTTTCCTTTGGATTCCTCACATCCAAACACACCCTTAGGGAGATTGACACCTCAAACTTATCACTCTCAAAGTCAAATGCAGAAGGCCTTTGAGGCTTGTGGCCGGGACCTAGGCACATGATTCTTGAAAGATAAGTAAAAGGATATATTAATCCTTGCTGTGGCTATTGCTACCTCTATTTTATTATTTGATGAACTCCTTAGAGGCTTGCAAACCCCACTTTCACCCCCTCCAATGAACATAGACTGGCATGTATAGAGAACAAACAAACCGTGTATCAGGTGGGACCAATAGTGTAGATGGCCTTATACAAAAATCAGGGCTGTCAGTGAAAGTGATGGGCAGCTTAAAAGGAACTTCAAGTGTCCCTATAAGCTGTCCACTTTTTCTGTTCATGTGTGGTGCAGCATCTGCTTGTTATTCATTAGTAGCGCTTGCAAACCTTGAACTACCTATACTGCAGAAGCAGCAATATGGTGGCAAACCATCTTGTGTGTAGTGTGGATGGCAGACAACTATATGTGAAATTCCATTTCAATTTTATTACTACTACTATTATTTTTTATTTTTGTGCTTTCATGTGATTTGTTCTTGAGGAGAAGATCATGTGCACTGACAGTTAGTGGACACATCTATCAGTACAAATAAGTATCCTGACACACTTGAAATTCAGAATATGAAAGATAGCATTTTAGTATACATGTTGAATTCCTGCCCACCTTGTCTGGCAGTGAGAGCTGTGAAGTTGGGCATCGCCCCTTTATTCTTTATCAGATTTATCTTTGATTTGTAATCATTGTCTTTATAGTCACTGTTGCTTTTATTCACATTTATCTTTTAAGCTGCCTTTGGATGCACAATCAAATTGAAATGCAAACATTCTGTTTAAATGTTTCCTAGTATACATAATAAAGAATTTCTCTTAAAATTTGGAGACAGATCCTCAATATGTATGTGAAGAAAGGGAATTTCTATGTGATTGATTATCTCCACTTCAATAGACTAGTAAATAGTAATTCGATGAAACCGTGCATCCAAATGCATCCTTGAAATTTTGAGTGGCTAACCCTGTCAATGTTCATGTTTTCTTTCCTTTCCTTCCCCCCACCCCCCCCCCCCCCCCCCCCTCCTGGTTTCTAGTTTGTTGGGGTCTTGAATTCCAAGAAAGCGAAATTCCGTGAGCTCCGAGATCAATTTTCAAAACTCAAAACTAGTGGGAAATTGCTGCAAGAAGAGGAAGTCCACTGACAGAACCGAGATATACAATGAAGAAGCAATGATGTGGAAAGCAAGGAACAACCTGTGAAGAAGGATCTCCCTGCACTTCAAGGAACACTACAATGATGACGTCAAAGGGTCAAAAGAGAAAAATGTGCTTGTAGCTATTGTCCTGACTGACAAAAGTCTCATAGCAAAATCCAACACGGATGTTTTTGTTGTTGTATCAGTGTTTATAGAGAAGTTATTGTTACAAACGCAAGTCACAATCCCATAGGCATTTAAGTAGAGACCTTCAAAACCCAATATCTCCTTTGAGTGTGGCCCATCACTGACAAAATTTTAAGGGATTTTGAATGTCCTGTTTTGAATACAAGGGATTGGAGAGAGGGACTGTTGAACTCGATCATCAAATAAAATTTTTAAATGATGGGAAGATCCTAACCATCTGTCTTGCAGTAAAAGAAGTATCAGGGGCGTTTGGAAGGTTGAGTTTGGATTTTTACTTAAGTATCTGAATGAAAGATTTTGTATGCCTGAGATTTTCATTCTGTCAGTTGTGTTTGGCAGTTTGGATTTTCAATATATGGAATCTAGAAACTGTGTTTGGATGCTGGGGAAGGTGTCGAGAGGAGATGCTGCTGCTTTCCTTAAATAAGCATTACATTTGTGTGTGCACACGCATCTGTGTGCAATCCATTGATTTTGTAAGCTAGCTTTCAAAGAGGAGTTGAAACGTAAGCTTTACCGCAGATTTCAAATCACCCAAATTCCTGGTTGCCAAACACTATTTTGGTTTGGAAATGGATTCCAAATTCAAAAAGACTGAATATTCAAGCTGTCATCCCCTTGTAATCATCAGTTTTGTATGAATTTTGTGTTAGTTTGTTGATTTCAAGGGGTGAACGTTCTGACAATCAGTTTGGTTTGAGGATTACCATAGCAACGTAATGGAAAAGCACAATGAGTATAAGTTCTTTTACCTATCTCTTGAAAAAATTTGCATTTGACTGTGGATTAATTGTAATGATGGCACATTTTCATTACTTGAATGTTGTGGCATGGACCATATATGCATGGCTGGGCTCATCAGATAGATGACTCTCGGTCATTGAACCATGGCCAATTCTGCAAATTAAGGGGTTAAAGCACACTGCTTTCTTGTGAGGAATGTGACATGGAGATATGGGGCCCACCTGAATTTCCGTCAGGGCATGATCTGATTGTGCTCGAATGATCCCCTACCAAACAGACCATTTGTTCCATTTATCCATGTAGGTTTAAAACTTTTTGAGGATTTATGCCATGCATCAATCTGAAATGTTGGACTTTGAAGGTCCTTATTATGTTACTCAACATACGCATTGTGATCCAGTCCGTGCATATGGTGGATGGTACCGTCGTCACATCCTGTCAGAAACTCCAGGAGTCAGAGGAGTGGTGCAATCTAGCTAGCAGTGTATTCTCATCTCCCAACTGCAGTGGGCCCCACAAGGTTGATGGCTGTCTTGGTCACTTTTTAAATTATTGTAAGTGGACCATTGTTTACATACCTGAATAGGAAGATTTTCAGGGTATTTTGATATTTATCCTTTCACGTAGGTCAATCCAACATCGTGCCTTGTCAGGTCGTACTTAAAGAAAATCATCATCAGCTTCTTTTGAGAAAAAGATGCACATTGAATGAGATTTTGTAAAGGTCATCAAGTAAAGTCACTACTTGAGAAAATCACCAGCAGATTCCTTTTAAGCAATAAATAAATAAAAATTGCACATATATAATGGAATTACTGATCAGTGAGGATAGCCGAGAGGATGTTATGGTCATCCCCATAGTCGGTAGGAGGGGCCTTGGGAAGACCAAACTTGCTCAATTGGCTTACAATGACGAGACAGCAGCATAGCATTTCAAGCTAAGAATGTGGGTTTGTGTATCGGATGATTTCAATGCAAAGAGGCTAACAAAAGTAATTTTAGAGTCTATTACCAATAGTTACAATGTCACCTCCGAGAGAAGCTGAGTGGGAAGAAGTTTTTACTTATGTTGGATGATGTATGGAATGAAAATCCCGAGAACTGAGATCGGTTGAAACCGTTTCTCAAAGGAGGTGATAGGGGTAGTAAGATCACAGTAACTACCCATAGTGAAAAAGTTGCTTCAATCATGGTCACTCGTGCGAGGGTGTCCTTTTGGCGGCAAAGATGCTCAGAAGCATGAGGTGCTTTAAAGCAGAGGAAAGAGAGTGGTTGCTTGTCAAAGAAAGTGAAATTTGGAATAAACTGTTGGAGGGTGATTGTACAAACATTATGCAGATATGAGAATCTTAGATGCCTGATTTTCTCTGTTTAATGTGGACTATTGGCCCATTTTTGTTACCACCCTTTTGCTTGAAGGCTGTTACTTGGAAGGACAGGATTGTCTAATTGATGTGATATTTATACAGTTGCATGTCAAACATAGGATCGAGCATGGATGTTTTTCATGGCTTGTGAGTTCATCAGCTGCTAGGCTTCCCTAATATGTTTCAGCAAGCCATGGTCACTTGCTTTTTGCAGCTGTATCCTTTTGTTGAGTTAGAAATGTATAAATGAATGTCTACTAGAAGGACAGGTGTTGTATTTATTTAAGAAAGCATGTAAAATGGATATGTAGTCTAACTGTTATGCTTTTTACAAGTAATGATATGGGTTTTATGTGCTATATTTATGTTAAGTAATTTATTGGCGATTATATTCATCTCTCTGTTTAACCTTCTCTTCGTACTTGTACTTTGAAATGTGCCTATGCCAAACAGCTCTGATAAGAATAGAAAGTTTGGGGGGCAAATCCCGGATTACAGGTTTCAAGAATTGAAGGGATCCTAGATCACGCCTCAATCCCAATTTCGGCGGGACCATGCCCTCCATGTCAGATTTATACCATCCTAAATCAAGTAATCTAACACAAGTATTGATAACCACTGTTCCAAATCAGCGATATCATCGGTATCACAGGCCAAAAGCCCTGGGAGCCTTTCTTTCTTTCTTTCTTTCTTTTTTTTTTTTTGCCAAATATCACCAATATATCGATGAAATTCCACTATTGTATGGCCGGGCAATAATATTGCCAAAATATTACTGCAAGCACTTTGTAATTTCTCCTATATATTGCCTCTATCAATGATATTATTGCATGTACAAGGGAGAGTGCATAAATAGGAAAAAATTGAAAAAAAAAAACTCAAAAAATAGAAAAATTATTTATTTATTTTGAAAATTTTAGGTGATTTGGTTGGGAAGTGGATTTCAACCACTTTCGACAAGGGAAAAATTGCTTAAATATTGCGAAAATCAGAATATATATATATATATATATATATATATATATATATATATATATATATATATATATATATATAGAGAGAGAGAGAGAGAGAGAGAGAGAGAGAGAGAGAGAGAGAGAGAGAGAGAGAGAGAGAATTATTTTTAAAAAAAAAATTTTGGGGATAAAGTTCAAGACTGAATTTCAACTATTCATCTTTAATTTTCATGAATCAAATCCCTTATTTTTGGAGAAAATTGAGAACGAGAAAAAAGTGTTTAAATACTGCAAAAATCAGGAAAAAAGAATCCTTTTATATATATATATATATATATATATATATATATATATATATATATATATATATATATATATATATATATATATATATATATATATATTTCAGGATCTGATTGAGTGGATTTCGGTTGCTTCTCTTCAATGTTGAGAAGTCAAATCCATCATTAGCCTATCAGAATTGAAATTCGAAGGTAACCAAACTAGCCCTAAGAATCCGTAGTAATGTCCAACAGATCCCATCTATTAGAATTGAACCATTATATATACTAGATCCAATGAAAAGTCTTAGCTGTTTGATATTTTGATATTCAGGACAGGAAAACAGGTATCTGAACCATCAGACATAGATCACCTACTTAGGAGCTAATCTTATTTGGAAATTCTATTATTCCAATTGGATATGAACCCATAATGAGTAGTCAAATTTTGATTTTCTACATCCTGTCAACTGCATTTCTATTTTTTTTTGGGACATCAGACTATAAATTGAGAACTTCACAATGAGTGAAATATGAAGTAGAATCCTTTTATTGGAGAAAGCACATGGCTTGCAAAATGTGATGTGTGTCACTCCAATGCTCTCACATCTTTTCATTGGAAATAATGTAAACAATACATCCATACAAGTGCAGTTGAACAGGTGGCAGGGGCCATCAATCTGTATCTTGAAGAGCTGATGCTAATCCCAGTAGCAGCAAAGGCTAGTTAATAAACAACTAAGGCCGTGTTTGGTAGATGCGTAGAGATATTCATATCTAATACATGATCATTAACAGTGAATGTTTGTTTGAGTAGAGGAAGAAGCAGAGGTTGTATTTCTTTTAAAATGCCTATTAAGTAGCTACCTAAGTCTAAGTGTGTAATAGTATTAAAATGAATACCATTGAGGGAGAGCTTCCTTTTCTGTTCAAATACGAGCAGTCTAAAAGTATCCTGCATTGTCAAGGAAGGTGGTCTGGCACATTGATTGATTGACCCACAACAATACCTACTGCTTCTCCCAATTTGACCAGGTCGCCATGATTAGGACTCCAACCATAACATAATTGACAGATCCAAGATGTACTCCTGCAAAAGCATCATAGGGACTTCGAATATATATTGATTTTTCTATCAAAATGGTTATGAATTGATTGAGAAGTCCAATCCCAGTATCTTGATTCCAAGGTTATGAAAGCAATAGCATTAGCAGCTTCTTGATGCTTTCCATGCACTTTTTTTATTTTTTATTTTTTTAAATCTCTCTCTGGTGACTCATTTTTCTCCCTCTTGATGGAAAATAGAATATAGACCACAGTTTCATTGTTTTCCATTCCGCATTATCACCATTTTCATTTGTTGGGCATTTCTACAATACCAAGAAAAGATGGCAGAAGCATTTCTCTCTGCTTTTGGATCAGCATGGAGAGAAATGCAGATGCAAATTAAAGTAGAGATTATCT
The DNA here is from genome assembly GCA_037074715.1 of Magnolia kwangsiensis. NCBI lineage: Eukaryota > Viridiplantae > Streptophyta > Magnoliopsida > Magnoliales > Magnoliaceae > Magnolia > Magnolia kwangsiensis. The sequence goes on along the minus strand of CM073586.1, from coordinate 79,868,019 downwards.
TTGCTGCAACTGATGGCCTTCCTCCTGTTGCTTAGTCCATTCATGGATGGAGCCTATTTGGTTGCATTATAAGATAATCAAGACCTCCCACACACTCACCGAAAAAAATAAAAATAAAAAACATGCAGATGGGAGAATCCTAGCTACTCAATGTTTTCTGTTGAATGTCGACTTCAGGCCAATTTTTATCTTTATCCGTTCATTTGAAGACCATTACTTGGACACATAGGATCATCCAATGGCCCTGATATTTATACAATTTCCCACCGACCACAGGGTTCATGAAATTGACGGATCAGTTAGTCCACTCATGAGCCACGTGGCCTAATCAAGCAAGAGGGTGGCCTCCAAATAGAAAATGGACCAATAGACCTCTTAAAATCTATGCCAAGGGGCCATTTTTAGCACTATCCTTTTTTCTTGCATGCATGAATGTTTGTTTGAGTAGAGGAGAAAGCAGAGGTCTAATATATTTCAGAATGCATATGAAGCAGCTACCCAAGTCTCTAGTATTTATGCTTCTTCCAAGTAATCAAAAGGGTTAGTTTTTTGTGCAATACTTATATGTTCAAGGAATCCATCTGCATTGTATTTACTGTTTGGTTGGATATCTCTCTGTTTTCTCAGAATTTTCCAATGCCAAACAGTTGGGGCAGGCATACCATGTTTGGTGGGCCATTGCCAAAACAACAGGTTTCAAGAATTTAGGGATCCTCCGAAATCGGGATTAAGGATTAAGCCTCAATCCCAATTTTGGTGGGCCCCATCCCTCCACATCGCATTTGTATGTGGAGTAGCATTTTTCTGGCTTAATCACAACCATAGATCATTTTTTTTTTTTCTGAAACTTTGAATAATTGTAATTAAGGGGTTAAAATGGTGCTTTCTTGTGCTGGAGATATGGGGCTCACTTGAATTGCCATCAGGGCATGATCCTGATTGTGGCCCAGATGTTCCCCTACCCAAACAGACCATTTGATCCATTTACATGTGTGTTTAACATTATGATTTATGCCATGCATCTATTGGAAATGTTGTAACTTGCAAGGTGACCCAGTCCATCCAACTTGTGGACCACACTGAACAGCAAAAAATGTGACGTAGTTGTCATGTGATGTCTGAAATTCCAGGAGTCAAGAGGTGTGGTGCCATCGAGCTAGAAAGATACTTCGATCTCCCAATTGCATAGACCCGGCAGGGTTAATGATTGTTTGGATCACTTTAAATAGTTATATGGTGAAGAATCTATTACAGTTGCTTAAAATGGAACATATATAGGCTATAAAAGAGGATAATCTTGTAGGTGATTTTACTGATCTTACTCGTATGTGATCCTTCTCCATTCCCTTTGAAAATCTCTAGTTTGTTGTGGGTGTTAGCATGGAGATAGAAAAGGAATATGATTGCTCATTTATATTGAAGAGGGGCTGCATATCAGATTGTTAGGATTGTTTGATTATTGAGGCTTTGGGCTGTGGCCCATCTATGGCAGGGCACATGAGATGAAGCATACATGTCACTGGTGGTACCTTAATTTGTCTCATCACCAAACCCATGGCACAAAAACCAAACTAGATGCCCCCATTAGGGGACGTTTGGGTTGTAGGTTACTTAACATAAGCAACTTATGCCTCAAGTGGCTTATCTTAGTTTCTACTTAATTAAGCATATGTGTATGTTTGTAAACAACACATTAATCAGCTTCTCCTCTCTTTCGTCTCTAGTGATGCCTCTTCAGAAACTCATGAAAAGTAGAAAAGCTAAAAAAATAACTAAAGTGATTAAGTAATTGACATAAGGGAGGACATGATGAGATCGATCACGGTCTTCCTCGATCGATAAATACCTTGAATCCTCAAGAGAATCCTGAATCCATGATAAGAAATAGAATTTCTAAGAAATTTTAATTGATAGATAGATAGATAATTATATATATAAGAGTTTAACATGTTTAAATAACTCTAAACATATCCTAAAATTGTAATCAAAGAGTCCTAATCAAATAAGGAAACAATTTTTTTTAAAAATATGCAAATTTCTTCTGCCCGTCGACCAATTGTCAACCTATCAAGTCAATAGGTCGAAACAACAAAAAAGTATCCAAAGATTAATTAAAACCAGAAATTCTGTGATTTTTAACCTGTCGACCCAATCTATTAACCTGTCGAACTAGATTTCAACTTGTTGACAAGATCTATCGACCTATCTAAATTGGCAGAAATCATCCAGTAAGCAATCTGGAACAATATTTCGACTTGTCAAACAGTATTTCGACCTGTTTATACTGACAAAGATCAGCCATCAAGCAATCTAGAATTTCAGGTGGAATTTCGACCCGTCACTACACCAAAATTCATATTTCAATCGTTCCTAAACCATTTAGGAACATTTTTCAACCATTGTTAAATAGGCTGTCGCAAAAAATTAGGGGCGGTTGAAAACCGTCGTAAATTTTCAATTTCAGAATAGTTCCGTTGTTCATGAAAGAGAATTGCAAAAATTAGGGACGGTTGAAAACCGTCACAAAATTTCAATTTCAACCCTAAATCCTTCATTTTTGGGAATGGTATTTTTCTTATTTAGGAACAGTTTTGAACCCTTCCTTATTTAGGAAGGTCTGGTAAAAGCAGTGCGCAAAAGCTAATAAATTTTATTTTTATTTTTCGATTGAAACCTGTATTTTAAAAAAAATAATAAAAAAGTTGAAACCTAAAGAACGTTGCAGTACAATTAAAAATGATCACAAATCCTATCTTAGTAATGTAATCAGGAATACAAAGATTGGTTTTAGAAACCAAGTTTTGGAGATTGAATATAGAGACAGTATTACAAGATGTTGCTTTCTTGCTATGATGCATGAAGAAGGAAATTTGAACTTGAGATCTACCAACATCACCTTCTACATAGATTTGCTCCCCTCCCTCAATTCTTTCTAGCAACAATGAAATGTGAAGTGATAAAAAAAATGTAGTAGATCTAAGTGTCACATTTCAATTCATCCAAAGATCAAATAAATAAAACCCAATTTAACTTGGAAAAAAACCCAATTCGGATCAGAAAGAAATAGATGCACCCAAATCATAGATTGGCGAGAAACCGATAAATATGGAGAAACCAAATTGAATAACCAAACCAACAAATGCTAAAAAACCATGAACCAAGTACTAGATTCAGCTCGGGGGAGAAATTTGAATTTAAAATCTAACACCATTACCTTACATGAATTTTCTTCCTCTATTCTTCCCAATAACAAGTGAATGAGAATTGGAAGGAAAAAAATAGTAGATCTCATAATCTCTAGCCTGCTCAATTTGAGCCATCTTTTGAAACTTGCATAAGAGTAACAAACCCTATTTAAGGCCTACAACAATTAATATTGAAAAAAAAGAAAAAAAGAAAGTAGAATCATATTTCAAGTACAAGACGAAAAGATATGAAGTTCTAGCCATAGATCACCCTTGAAAGCTGTTTTAGCGACTGCTGCATAAAACCTGTCCATAAGGTGTATTATCGCGACATTGTGTACATCCAGTAAATGTTGGAAATTACACAAGACCGGTTTTAACTTACACCCCTAGAGTCATTACTGTCAAGACACCTGAAACATCAGCCCCATCTTGAGCCTGGCAGAAAAACATGGTAGGCATTTTTCGAAGTGGTGAGGATAAAAAATGAATAGTAAAATAGGTGCCAACTTTGCATCAAATCCATCATATTTTACTATTCTTTTTCCAATGATATGGTATTTGGCATGAAAGCAAGCGAAAAGAAAAAAAATTATGCATTCTGCGAAACAACACTACAACGTGCTGCCTTTAAAAATAAAATAAAAATGAAATCATACAAACTAACATAAAAGCATCACATAAGACAATTTAGAAACCTGTAGCCAAAACCAAAAAGCTGAAATTTATAGGAGTCGGCCTATGTATAAAACTTGGAATTCAGGTGCACTAAGAGAATATATGATCTTCATCTAGGAATAGATTCAAAAGTAGGAAGTAACCTAACATAGAAAACCAATTAACTGCAGCCTAGTAAAAACAGATGGACTGATAATTCAAGAAAGAGAATAATGATTAAGAATGAAAAAGGTCTCGTGCAAATATTAGATAGTAATAGAACGTCCTAGCTTTATTTTTATTTTTTCCTACTCCTCTCACTGTCACTAGTGTTATGTCTCCCTTGTACTCCACTGTGTATCCACCAACCTGACACAATTACACTTTCCTATCACCATTTTCACTTCACAACACCATACTTTTTAACTAATAATTTAAACAGAGAGAGAGAGAGAGAGAGAGAGAGAGAGAGAGAGAGAGACCATGTTGCCCTCAAACTGTAGTTACATTGCTACAATGTCCAGCTTAAAGTACTGATATTTGTGTTGGATGTAGACCAGTGGGGCCTACTTGTGAGCAATCACTAGTGGGTACGATTGTTTTCAATTAAATTTCAAATTCGAATATGAATTTGATTTCTAATTGAAGATAGGGATGTGAGCGGATTATGCGGCCTCATCCCAATCCCACTCAAACTCTTCTTCCTCTATTAGGATGGGATCGGCTTATGTGGTCGTATCCCAATCCCACCCGCACTCTCCTTCCTCTGTTATAAAAAGGAGTGCGTTTCTCTCATGTAACGCATCGAATCATACAAAACATGAGAGTATACAGAGAGAGAGAGTGCATTATAGTCTGTCTATTTTGGCTTGTCCTTGGGACGATCTGATCCATAGATCGCAATCCAGAGCTACTATATACCGTAGGATCAGAGGTGTGAACAGTTCAATCTGCTCCAGTAGTAGATAAGCGGGCCATTGGAACACCGTTCTTCTGCTTTGTGAGGGTTCCAAATTTCGTGTAGACCGTCAGATCTTGAAGGCTCATCTTCCGCGCTTCCCTACAGTGGTATCAAAGCCATTTAACGGCGGATCTCTGATTATTTTCATCTAAAAAGGTAAGTGGCCCATCCTTTTTTTTATACATTGGAATCCTTGGTTTACGAATGGTATCGGATCAGAATGTGCACATGTAAAATTTGGATGGACAGGATTGTTGTGGACAATATCCACTACCATGGCCTATCAATTTGAATTCATCTCAGTGGTACTTAAATGTACATGCATACTGTGCATTTACATAGTATTCATGCATTGGACTTACCGACTACATCATATGTTGGCTAATGTACACGTGCAGCTACTATGTTTTAGTTTTGCTAATTCCACATGAGTAGATCTGTTGAAAGATGAATGCAGATATTTGTTGAATTCATGTTTCCTTTATTATAACTTCTTCACTGTTGATCTAAAGCTCATTAGTGAACGAAACGATCATCTACCATGATGATCAATGTTGATGAAAGGATCCATCATCAACAATGATCATTAACGGTAATGATCGGATCCATCACCAATGGTCTTGATCACAGGTGAAGATTATACTCTTGATATCTTAGCACTTGATTTTTCCTTTCTGATGATGATGTAAATATGCATAAATATATTCGGCTTGATGTGATTAGATCCTAGCCCCTTACATTTTCAATTAGAAATTACAAAACTTAGTGCTTAGATGTTCCCTAAAACATAAAGGTTGTGCATAACCTGAGTGGGAGTTTATTCTCCTCCACTAAATGATGCATGCAACTAAGTAATGGAAGGTTGCATGTTATACAATTGTAATTTTATAAAAGTACCAATTTCATCTCAATTTGAGAACTTGATTGTTCTACACCGCCCATTCGGGTATGTGGACTTTCAGATCTCATTAAGATGTGTTGATTACTTTTATACTCTGACAATTTGTATAACACGTAGAAATACTTATGATTAGTGTCAATACCTTAGATCTTAGATAAGTAATGATACTCATGCAATGTAGAGATGACCACCAAAGCATTAATCACTGAATATCTGAAAGGACAACATTTCGATGACAACAACTACAAAGACTGGTCCCGCGCGGTGCGATGCCTACTGGATGAGGACGACATATCGCACACACTGGATGGAGCTCAAGAGGAATCCATATTGGCTGAAAACGAAAATTTACAAGAACATAGGGTTGCGATGACTCGCTACAATAAGTAGCAAAAACAATATCGTTCAGCCCGTAATGTTTTTCTTAGCACCATGCACAAAGAACTCATACCTACGTATGAAGTGCATGAAACCACTAAGGGAATCTGGGAAGCACTGACAAATGCCTATGCGCAGAAGTCAGATGCGAGAGTTAGGGCAATGGAATTAGAATTCCAGGAGTATAGGATGCCTGTCGGCTGCCCCATCAAAGATCATATTCGTAAGATGGAGTAAATGATAGGTGCTCTTAGGAATGTTGGCTGTAAATTGACTGAAAATCAGAAGATTACAGCCATACACCATTCCTTGCCTGAATCATGGGCCCAAATCAAAAGAATTCTAAACCATACTGATTCTATCACTACGTTCAGAGACTTTTGTGGCCACTTGGTACGTGAGGTTGAAATGAATGCTATTCAGCCAAGTTCGGCCAAGGCCCTTGTAGCAGAGACCCATAAGCGAAAAGCTAACAATAAACGGTCTAAAGCTCGCAAGAAGGCGAAGAAGAATAACCAAGAACAGAAGACCACAACACCTGCTCCAAATTTCAAGAAGGGGAATGGAAAGAAGAAGCAGAAAAAGACAAATGTAGTCTGCTTTGTCTGTAGAAATTCCGGCCATTATGCTCGACAGTGCGCCCATAAAAAGACGGTAATTTCTCAGTCACTAGATACTTTGTTTATAGGCGTTTGTCCTGAAATCCTTTCCATTGATACTGTAACGCCCTGGAAAAATCCATACTGAAACTCGAGTACTAACTCGACCTGGGAGCAGCCTGGTTCTATCATTGAGGTGAGCAGTTTCTTGGATCTCGCTGGCTACTATCGACGCTTCGTTCGAGATTTCTCAAAGATCGCCATACCTCTATCTCAGTTGACACAGAAGGACGTGAAGTTCGCCTGGAATGATAAGGCGGAGTCAGCTTTTCAGGAGCTGAAGGACAAACTTACGTCCACCCCTGTGCTAGTATTGTCAGAGCAAGGGTTAGATATACGATATACACTGACGCGTCTAGCGTTGGTATGGGTTGTGTCCTGATGCAGAAGGACAGGGTAATTTCGTATGCCTCGAGACAATTAAGGAAGCACGAGGAGAATTATCCTACACACGACCTGGAGTTGGTAGCCGTTATATTCGCATTGAAGTTCTGGAGACATTACTTCTATGGAGAGGAGTTCGAGCTCTTTTGCGATCACAAGAGCCTCAAGTACATATTTACGCAGCGGGACTTGAATATGAGGCAGCGGCGATGGATGGAGACTTTGAAAGACTTCAATTTCGAAGTTTCCTACCATCCTGGGAAGACGAACCTTGTGTTTGACGCGTTGAGCCGCAAGAAGGCGATAGAGTTTGCGGCTCCGCTGATGGTTGCTGAGTTGGATATGGTTGAGTTTTTGCGAGACTTTGAGCAGAAACTCACTGTGGAGGAGCCCTTTGAGTTTATCGCACATGTGCAGGTGCGATCTCAGATCGATGACCAGGTCATCGAGGCACAGTGGATGATGCGCGTCTGACTGAGCTTCGAGAGCAGGCCAGTGAGGATACAGACGCCGAGTGGCGAGTTGGCACGGATGGGGGCTTACGTTATCGTGGCCGCCTATGCGTCCCAGATATCCCTGACTTGAGACGAGAGATTCTTGAGGCTGCGCATTGTACCAGACTCGCGATGCATCCAAGCAGTACGAAGATGTATTGAGACGTGAGGAGGACCTATTGGTGGGAAGGTATGAAGACCCACATAGCAGAGTTCGTGTCCCGTTGTCTTACTTGCCAGCAGGTGAAGGAAGAGCATCGCCGACCACCTGGACTTCTTCAGCCTATGCCGATCGCAGAGTGGAAGTGGGACTTCATTTCCATGGATTTAGTTTCAGGGCTGCCGAAGACGAGGAAGGGACATGATTCCATATGGGTGATCGTCGACCGTCTGACGAAGTCGGCGCACTTCCTACCGATCAGAGTTACGAACTCTGCAGACGAGCTGGCTATACTATATATCAGAGAGATCATGCGTCTGCATGGAGTTCCGTTGGAGATCGTGTCGGACAGAGACACGCGGTTCACTTCTATTTTCTGGACTCGCATTCAGGAGGCTATGGGTGTGAAGTTGAAGTTCAGTACTGCCTTCCACCCACAGACAGACGGACAAACAGAGCAGGTGAACCAGATCTTAGAGGATATGTTGCGGACTTGCGCATTGGACTTCAAGGACAGTTGGGATGATTGTCTTGCATATGCGGAGTTTGTGTACAACAACAGTTTCCAAGCGAGTATCGGTATGGCACCTTACGAGGCGTTGTATGGGCGACCTTGTCGAGCACCGCATTGCTGGGCAGAGGTTGGTGAGCGTAGATTGCTTGGCCCAGAGTTAGTACAGGCGACGTCGGAGAAGATTGATATTATTAGACGTCGGCTCCTTACAGCGCAGAGCAGACAGAAGAGTTATGCCGATACGAGACGGCGGCCGCTAGAGTTCACTATTGGGGATCATGTATTTTTACGAGTTTTTCCTATGAAGGGAGTCCTTCGGTTCGAAAAGAAGGGGAAGCTGGCACCGCGGTTTATTGGTTCATTCTAGATCCTCGATCGTGTGGGAGCAGTGGCATACCGTTTGGCTTTACCTACGCCTCTCGAGAGCGTTCACAACGTATTTCATGTTTCTATACTGAAAAAATACGTTTCTGATCCTTCCCATATTATCAGATGGGAGCAGGTGCAGTTAGGAGAGGATGTTAATATATCCTGCGACCGACGCGTATCCTAGACAGGAAGGAGCAGGTACTACGTAGCAAGGTGATTCCCTTTGTGAAGGTATTGTGGACGCATCACTCTGAGGAAGAGGCTACCTAGGAGACAGAAGCCAAGATCAGAAATAACTATCCACAGCTTCTCGAGGAGTACGAAAATGTACAAATTTCGAGGACAAAATTTATTTGTTAAGGGGGGTAGATTGTAACGCCCTGGAAAAATCCGTACTGAAACTCGAGTACTAACTCGACCAGAAATCACGTAGGATTAATTCCTTTAGAAAATAAGCGTAAGTTAGATAGCGCAACGCTAGAGTAGCTGTGAAATAGTCCCTGATCACTTTAAATACGTTCTCCAAGACCCAAAACTTATAGAATCCATGACGCTATAATATCCTAAAACTTGGGATCAAACTCTAAACCGGTTTGTTCTCAAGAACCCTTTGAAATTTTGTATTGGATCTAGACCGCGCGTCGAAATTCCGATACCTACAATCTTAGACCGTTATGACCCTTAGCTGGACTTGACAATCATTTCAAAAATCAAGCCCAACTGACATTCAGAGGCTATTTCATTGAGCCTGGAGTGAAGAGAGTGAGAATGGGGTTAGATTTGAAAATTTGAAATTCAAATCCGGCACGTGACTTGATGCGTTATTATTAAGCGTTCTGATCGTCAGAATTCAGCCAAATTACACCCTCGGATCAGGAAAAATTTCTCTTTCATATTATGAGACTTATAGACCTGATCTACGTGCAATGACCGCTGAACTGAAACTGGACCGCCACGTGCGATCTACGAACACTATTGGTCTGAAAATGGGATGTGAACAACATCCGGCGACTAAGAGCTTAAGTTCGATCGCGTTCGGCCAGGGGACCTCCCGAAATGCCTTTTTAGACCAGAACAGCCCCGATTTGGCTAGACCTCAAGTAAACATTGTTCCCAAGCCTAATTTGGGAAGCTTTTAGCTTATAAAAGGGATTTAAACCCTCTCATATCTCTCCCATCCAAATTTGCTACGAACCCTAGATTGGGAGAGAGAGAAAGTGAGAGATTTTGAGAGAGTGTGGGAGTGATCTTCCTGCCACTTGCTGCACCTGTTGCACGTGCTTAAGCAACGCATCTCAATCACTTTTTCGGTGATTCCGCCGCATTTCTAGGTAAGAAAAGACCCTAACTACTTGCTGATTTGAGGTTCCATCGATTTCATAGCGAAGTAGCTTACAGATCTTGTGTATTATGTTGTCTGTTCACCATAGACAAAGCATATATGCTCCGTTTGAAACGATACACCTCTAGAAAAAAAGGTGCGAATTTTAGACGCTTTGATTGGCTGATTTCAACGCTTTCAATGTCGTTTAATAGTATATTATCGATGGCAATACCGTTTGACATGTACAATATGCTGTCCATTTTCCGTTTCGTAAGCAGATGAAAAATATGAGATTGAGGGCATTTTAGTCATTTGTAGGAAATATTGTTTGCATCCATATTTTGCTGAAATAGTTGGCATGACTTTTTGTCGCCTTAGGATAGTAGGCATGCGTGCATAATCTATTCGGCGAAGAGATTCGCCCAAATGCGCACTTTGAGTCGACATACACTATGTAGACTTAAGTGTGTAGACAAAGTGTTTGTATAAATGTTTGTATTAGTATGTATTGAATTAAATGGTATTGTGAATTAGTTTGAGATTGAATTCTCATATAATATGCTAATGTAAATGATTTCCTTCGTATTGGCTATATGTATGAAATGCCCGTGTTAGATGATTTACTTAAATTGTATGTTATAACATGTGTTAACATGCTCACATTGTTGTAATGCATCTCCATTACTCCTATATGATTGATGTTGTGGATTCACAAATGTTTAGGACTATACTTAGTCCAGGCAGTCGGTAACAGAATAAGTTCATGGTTTGCTTGTATTTGCCACGAATGACGCGTCGATGAACGCGAGTCATTTTTTGAGTTGGCGGCAGTGGTTAGGCCACGCGAAGTGTTTCACGCACTTCATGTCGTTCAACTTGCGATGCGCTCGTACTAGTCGAGCCCGTCAAGTAACCCGACTGGCCGTTTTATGTTCACCCTGTATGAATCATAACTGCTTGAACCTAGGGTACTGAACTTACCATTGGAAACCCTGTTAACCATGGTACCTTGATCCATAAAGACTCATGAGCCGGGCATGGTGGTATGGGATACCGTGGTCGAGCTGTCGGCTTACGCTGAGGCCACAAACCTCCCCGTAGTGACCAGTGAGCACCTATAACTTGTGAGCAGATTATGGTGGTATGAAACACTATATTCTTGCCGTCGGCTTACACTGATCAGGTGACGAGCCCTTTGTAGTGACCGCGAGTGTATTCTGAGTCTACGGGAGGCGACGACCCTTCTGTAGCAACGAGAGTACAGTAGGCCTGTATTGATAAGGTGATGGGGGAGCGGTGCAACGAGTGCGAGCAACAGCCCTGGTAGCCCTTGCAGCGACCTATAAAATATAACATCGTATGTTATTTTTAGGAGTGACGACCCTAGACAGGATCTGTGTTAGGATTGATATAAGGGAAGTACCTTAGTTTCCCAATACTGCTGTATGAAAAGGACTAATAACAACCTGGTAATCATTATCCATATCGCATTGCATGTGCCTGGAAGATGTGGAGCACTGCGGGAAGAATGCATGCCGCAGACGCAGATGGTGCCTCATGAGGGAGTATGTCGGTGAGGGCGTCCATCATATCATCTCATGCATACATTAATAACAGTATTTAGGAATGTTTGACTTATTGCTTTACTATTATTGCGTGATTGATTTGAGAACATGCTAATCTTTGCTCTATTATTCCACTGAGTTGATCACTCACTCCCACGTTATGGGATGGTGTTTGCAACACCCACCAGACCCTGTCTTAGATGCAGGTGAGACGACGATTCAGGAGGCAGAGCCAGATTATGATGAGGACCAGGACGAGTTCTCATATATGCAGTATCACGATGACTTTACATAGGTGGCCTGGATTGGCGGGACATACTTGTTGGACTATTTTTTTTTGACATTTTGATTCCTGTTTATTTACATGTATATGACACTCGGAGATGTATTCATACTTTGGAAACAGTTGAGATTTGTTTTGTTTTCCATACAGTGATATATATATCCTTTAGTCTTCCGCTTGCTTTTATCACTGAATCTGAAGTATGAATTGCAGTTTTGGTATAATTTTACTCATGCGAATGCTTTAACTTAGATGACAGTGAATCATAATCATATTTGTTGCATAAATGATGGTTTGAAACTCGGGAGTCGGGTTTATACACGACCCCCGATTTTCAGGGTGTTACAAGATACTATATCTAACGAGTGGATTTTGGATTCAGGCGCAACAAAACACGTGATAAGAAGTCGTTGAGGACTCGAGGAATTTCGACCTGTAGCCAAGGAGAGTTACAAGCTGTACATGGGCAATAATGCTGTTGAAGACGTACAAGGGATTGGCGTTTTCCATCTTCGTACACACATAGGGCGAACAATAATACTCCGTGATATTTTATATGCACCGGGGATGCGTCGGAATTTAATTTCTATTTCTAGGTTATTAGATGATGGTTTTGATATTCAATTTTTCGGGATGAGTTTCTTTGAGACAGAATAACCTCATCTTTGCATGGGGTAATTTAATTTCAGATTTATTTATTCTAGACGCAGAATGTGATAATGTCCCTCTTGCTTTATCTGCTATGTCGAATGAAACTGTAGTATCTGAATCTCAAAAATGGAATGCGAGGTTAGGTCACATAGGAAAGGATCGTATGACAAGACTAGTACGTTCTGGTCTGTTAGATTCCTTATTCAAAGTTGATTTGTCATTTTGTGAACATTGTGTGTCCGGGAAGACTTCGAAGAAACCATTTCCTAAAGCAGATAAGTCAAAGGGCACACTAGAGATAATCCATTCAGATATTTGTGGACCCTTTAATGTACATGCCAGAAATGGATGTCAATACTTTGTCACATTCATTGACGATTACTCGCGCTATGGATATGTGTATCTCATCTCACACAAATCTGAGGCTTTTGATTGTTTTCTTAAATATAAAGCTGAGGTTAAAAATCAGCTTGAAAAAAAGATTAAAATCCTTCGATCTGATAGAGGTGGCGAGTATACATCTGAAACGTTTAAATCATATTGTGAAAACGTTGATATTGTTCGACAGTACACAATGGCTTACACTCCACAATAAAATGGTGTTACAGAGAGAAGGAATATGATACTTTTGGACATGGTTAGATCGATGATGGCACAAGTCAATCTCTCTACCACATTCTAGGGAGACGCACTGTTAACAGCCGTCTACGTCCTTAATAGAGTCCCATCCAAATCCATTCCTAAGACTTCATATGAGATGTAGTCTGGGAGAATTCCTTCTTTAACCAACCTACGCCCTTGGGGATCTTTGGGATATTTTTTGCTACCTACTCTGCATAGAGGTAAACTTGATAGTAAAACCATTGAATGCGTGTTTATAAGGTACCCTATGCATTCAAAGGGATACGTTCTAGTTTATGAGGACCATGGACTATGGATTGAGATAGAATCCCGAGACGTGACCTTCGTTGAAGATAGATACCCAAGCCGAATGAAGCAAAAGGTTCCATTAGAATTTTTTGAAATACCCGATGTATCTCAGGAGAGTGGGAGTTCTGCTCTACATGATGATGCTCCTATAGTTCGTCAGGACAGTGGGAGGACATCTCAGCAGGCTCCTGAGTTACGTCGAAGTGAAAAAGGATTGATTCCCCGAAGATACTTCGATATTGAGGGACAAAATTCTCTTGTATTGCGGTTGATGGTGATGAACCTGATTCGTATCAGGATGCATTATTATTTTCTAATTCGACCGATTGGGTGAATGGTATGGACGAAGAGATCGCTTCCATAGAGAAGAATAAAGTCTGGGAACTTGTTGATCTGCCTTCCCATCGCAAAGCGATAGGTAATAAATGGGTACTTAAGATCAAAAGAAAGGCAGATGGTACAGTGGACAAGTATAAAGCACGGTTAGTTGCTAAAGGTTTTACACAACAAGAAGACATTGATTACGAGGAGACCTTTTCACCTGTTGTAAAGTTTTCCTCAATCCGCATGATCTTGTCCATTGTCGTAAGTTTAGACCTAGAGTTATATCAGATGGATGTAAAGACCACATTCTTAAATGGTGACTTGGATGAAGAAATATACATGCAACAGCCCATAAGATATGTGGACAAAAAACATCTAAAGAAAGTCTGCAAATTGTTGAAATCCATCTATGGGCTAAAGCAATCTTCAAGACAGTGGTACATGAGGTTTCACTTGGCCATCACCACTTTTGGATTCACGATGAGTGAAGAAGATCATTGTGTATAAATGAAACGGTCTGGAAGATCTTTTCTGATAGTATCTCTATATGTAGACGATATCTTGTTAGTTGGTAATGACATGCAATTGTTAATATTGATTAAAGATTGGTCATTCTTGAACTTTGAGATGAAAGACCTCGGTGAAGCCAACTTTATTCTTGGGATAAAAATCATCAGGGATCACCCTAAGAAATTTATAAGATTGTCTCAAGTAACCTATATACAAAAGATCTTAGAGCGGTTCAGGATGAAAAATTCAAAAGCTGTTGAAATCCCTATGGATAAAGCTACCAAGCTAGACAGGAAATAGTGTCCCCAGAATGAAGCCGAGAAATTGGTTATGTCCTCAGTACCTTATGCAAGCGCAGTAGGGAGCTTAATGTATGCTATGCTTTGCACCAGACCGGATATTAGCTATGCAGTTGGCATAGTCAGCCATTATCAGAGTAACCCGGGACAGTCTCATTGGCAAGCCGTCAAACGAATATTCCGTTATCTCAGAGGAACAAAAGACATAATGTTATGTTATGAAGGCACAAGCCTCGAGCTCAAAGGATATTCTAATACTGCTTGGGGTAATGACGCCGACGAGGAAAATTCTACTTCAGGCTATGTATTCTTACTCGGAGGAGGAGCTATCTCATGGTCGAGTAAGAAACAGACATCCACAACTTTTTCATCTATGGAGGTCGAGTACATTGCATGTTGTGATGCTGTTCAGGAGTGTCTATGGGCTCGCAGATTTCTATTGAGTCTGGGTATTGTATTAAGTGTTCATCAGCCTATATCGCTGAAGATAGACAATACTTCTGCTATTGATTTGGCAAAGGACCCTAAACACCACCAAAAATCAAAGCACATTGAGATCAAATATCATTACGTCCGTGATTAAGTGAGAGATAAGAAGGTCGCCCTTAGCTACATTCCTACCAAGGAGATGGTGGCTAATCCCATGATGAAACCCATAGCTAGAGATCTATTTCAGGTTCACATCAGGCAGATGGGATTGAGGAGAACTTGATTGATGTACTTATTTTGTAATACCTTTCATCTTTCATGTAATACCTTTGATCTTTCATGAATAATATATTCCATTTATTCAGTATTGAATACTAATATTACTAGGTATAAAGATCATCAGCATTTACCTTGATATCATGTGGGATTTCTATTTTTTGTCGGTAGGCCGGTTACCCACTCACACGGGTTGACCAACCTTGAATGTACAAGAGAGGTACATTTGGGGCAATGTTTATACACTGAGGTATGAACTTCTCCTTATTTTGAATAATAAGGGATAATAATATGAGTGAGTCGTATCCGCCTACAATCTTATAAAGATTGTAGAGGAGACTGATAAAGTCGAATAACATAATTGCACCATTCCGTTACATGCGATCAATGTTATGTCCTGATTTAAAGTCAGGTTATGAGGTTATGAGATGAGTCATACCTTATGTAGAATAACCTGTGTATTGTAGACCCGACATACGCCTAGTATAGTCTACTTTATGATGTGGGTTGTAGCCACGTGCTGGGACCTATTACCTACAGATTGCTTTGATTCGATTTAATCATTACAACGTGCGAGTAGCCAGTCCCATAGGTGACTCTTTGTGTCCTTAACTACCCTCCTCTTATGTATATGAGGATGAGATTGAGTGTCGCTACTTTAGTGTACAATAACGAAAGGTCCTTGATTGGCCAGACTCAGTTACGCTAGGAAAGCGGCTTGATTAATTCCAAATTACACATCTGCGTGGAGAAGATCCCATGACAGGTATACCAAGTTTTTAGAACTATTAATACGTACTTGAAGACTTATCCGCCGGCAGTATTAAGTTATTTTTATTAGACTTTTGCAAACAATATTTTTCTTAAAATATATATATATATATATATATATATATATATATATATATATATATATATATATATATATATATAAGTATTGCTTTGAATTGGTTTTAGTCGAAGTTTATGAAAAATCAAGTTTTTCATAATAACTCGATAAGTTGGATAAGTGCGTATGTTGGCCGAGTACTCTAGATCGGGAGTTAACTCTATCCGGTGTGGTCATGCGAACTAGGACAGGCAATGCAAAGCTTGGGTTATTGAGTACTAGTTAGGTGGTCACTTAGTACTTAAACACCTGTGAGAAGATTTCGGTGATCCAGCTGGTCTCACGCCTCTGATTCTTTTGATCGCGATGTTTGGTATTTGATTATTATAAGGTAAGTTAGTTGGACAGATTTATGTGTCTATCCCACAATGTGATTGAGTGAGAGATGTTGGACGTAGACCAGTGGGGCCCACTTATGAGCAATCACTAGTGGGTACGATTGTTTTCAATTAAATTTTAAATTCGAATATGAATTTGATTTCTAATTGAAGATAGGAATGTAAGCGGATTATGTGGCCTTATCCCAATCCCACTCAAACTCTTCTTCCTCTGTTAGGATGTGATCGGCTTATGTGGCCGTATCTCAATCTCACCTGCACTCTCCTTCCTCTGTTATAAAAAGGAGTGCGTTTCTCTCATGTAACGCATCGAATCATACAAAACACGAGAGTATACAGAGAGAAAGAGAGTGCATTATAGTCTGTCTATTTTGGCTTGTCCTTGGGACGATCTGATCCATAGATCGCAATCCGGGGCCACTATATACCTTAGGATCAGAGGTGTGAACAGTTCAATCTACTCCAGTAGTAGATAGGCAGGCCATTGGAACACCGTTCTTCTGCTTTGTGAGGGTTCCAAATTTCGTGTAGACCGTCAGATCTTGAAGGCTCATCTTCCGCGCTACCCTACAATTTATAATTCCCTTGGACACGAGTAATAAGGTAACTACAATCTGATCATTTCCACTTTATTTATAACTAAAAATAATGCAATTTAATTCCATAATGCATCCAAATGAGATCTTAGAAATCCAACAACGAATCCATAGAATAACAACAACGGCGATGACAACAAACAAATGCATCATTGAAAATTGAAAACCCTACCAAAATCACACAGAAGTAAAAGAAAATTGGAAAAGCAAAAAACTTCTTCTTTGACATCCTTCGCAAGTACCCCTCTCTGGCCTCCAATATTCATGTAGGAGCTAATATGGTTTTTGAAGACTCCTAAGACTTAGAATTCCATTGGTTCGTCATTCCATCTTAGCTATGCATCTAATTTCAAAATCAATCTTAGCTATGCACCATAGAGTTGATTACAAAGACTAGCCTAATAAAGTGGAAATAATCAAACCACGATTGCATTTCTTAGCACATATATTGAACTGTATGTCCAATTCCACTGCAATTAAATGGATGTTCAAAATCCAATTCATCATATGTCCAAAGTTCCAAACACAACCTGGATGATAAAAAGTAGTCCTATTCCATGTGGACATCATGAACTCCTTTCCATTTCAATTTAGTGAACTGGATTTGATTGGTTTTAAAAGATCACATGGCCAATATTGGAGCTATTTCTGCGATTTATGTGACAAAAGTATCCATTAAAAAATGACGAAAGTGCCCTGGTTTTGTATTTTATTTTTATTTTTACTTCAGGGTGGTTACTCACAGTTCTCTCAGATGCATTACTCTATTTTATTAAGAACGAAAAAACCAAAAACGCATTCTGACACCATGTTGCATTTATACAAGTGTTTAAAACGTTAGGATTTATGCCATGCACCTATCCGAAATGTTGTAACCTAGGAGGTCCCTGTTCCAGTACTCGACATGCATGTGTTGATCCTGTCCATCCATCTAGGGGACCCTGTCCATCCATCTAGGGGACCGCACGGGCTAGTAAAAAAGAGCTGCAGTCATCATGCCATGTTGGAAATTCCAGCAGTCACGTGGTGCTATACAGCTTGCAAAATATTTTCATCTCGCAACTGCGGTAGGCATCATAGGGTTGGTGACTGTCTGGATTACTAAAAGGAATTTTATAAATTACTAACTACTTAATACAGAACCTGCATTGCCATGCCTTTTTCTAAAATATTTTTAATAAACTACACCATTAAGTAATTATCATTGTCAAAAGTTAGATTTGGTATAAGGAAAATAGGCAAACAAAGGGGTGCAGGATGTGGGTGGGCCCACTAGTATTTATGTGAAATTCATCCCTGTCACCAGTTACATCACCCTAAGTTAGACCCAAGGCACAAACATCATCCCATGTGAATCTGATTAAAGTGGACGGCATAATTAAAAACAGTATACAGTTTAACACTCACCCTCCTAACTGTTTCCCTTAGTGTGGCTCACATAAATCACAGATGGGACAGATGTTTGACACCATACCTAAATTTGATTTGGCATCTAACAGTTGGAGTGGATTGTATATAATATCATGGTGGGCCATATATAAATTAAAATCAAATGTTAGTTTTCTTTGGTAAGCCTGAGTTTTTAGTCTTAGTACTAAAGTGAGATTACACATTTAATGACCAGAGTGGATTTAATTGTGATGGGGACATCATGTGCACACGTGCATGCACACCACCCCCTATGCACGTACGTAAGTAAAAGGAGGGTCCCACCATCGATCTGGCTCGATGACGACGTCCAGGGAGGGCCTACTAGCTAGAAGACGAAGTTTTGGTTCAAAAGGGTGGGCCCGATAGTCAAGAAAAGCCCATCATGGGATCTCATGATCATGGCCTACTTGTCGGATTGATGTCATATTTTAAGTTTTACTTATTGTTATTATTTAGAACATCGTGAACGATTTAGATTTCTTTGTTTGGTTTTAATTTTAGTTTACTTCACTGCTAAGTAATAGGTTACGCACATGGTGCGAGTTTTGGGGTATAAGATTTTTTCTATAAATAGGCACCTCTTGTAGTTCTTTTCATTTATTGAAGATTAATAAAAATTATGCATTTTCCTACTCTCTGAGTTGTGAAGCTTAATTGGATGCGAAGCCCTCCCTTCATCGAAGGGTTAACTACCGTGGTGCGAAGCCACATCGACCCCGATTCACCCCCATCCTCCATCATCTTCCACCACCATCCATACTTCGAATTTGTCCCTTTTGTTGCATCAAATTTCTTCATTACAGCAGATTTTCAGATTTTGACCCGCCGGCGAGCTGAAACTTCGGCGGAGCACCACGTACAAACCGTACATCAGATCGAACTAATATTTGGAGGTTTTGGAGTCCATCCCTGGCCGACCAGGGCCAAGGTGTCTTTTTTCTGAATAGTAGGCCCCACACACGGCGGCCGTGATCACATGCACGTGCGTCTAGGCCATTTTTGCTGTCCATACGCGGGATCGTCTTTTGGTTCAGATTTTTATCTTCTTTTATCCTCTCATAGCTTTTTTTTTTTTATGAATCCTAGACCTAGATTAGTTTTTCCCTAAGCTATTTGCTAATTTTCTTATCATAGGGTTCCCCGAATTAAAATTTCTGAATCCCTTGGATTAAGGGCTGATTACTATGCATGTGTGGGTGATTATTTCTTATCTTTGAGTATCGTTTGGTTCATAATTCTTATTGTTCCAGCCTTATCATGTGTAGGCCTGGACCCGCATAGATTCTCCTTAATTGAATGTTTGGATTTTTATGTGGGATATGAAATTTGTGTAATTATTTCTGAACTAACGTGATCTTAAGCCTGAAATCTTGCATATCATATTTAATTTTCCATGTCCTGCATCAAATTTGGTATCAGAGCCTAGGGTTCTTGTAGGGAAATTCACCACATATTTAGGGTCATTTAGTTTTTAAACGCATATAGTTGTCGTAGTAGGTCCTTAGGTTGAGCAATTCAGTGTATGCCCACATGTACGGGTCGCGGCTTCGGTTTACACCCTACACTAAACATGGAATAATTGCAAGAGTCACTAAACAAGCTGTCTCAGAAGTTGGAGTTTCTGATTAAGCACTTAAAAATGTACCAATGCTTTGAACAACTTGATGTACGCATTACCCGACTAAAGACCATCGCCAGGACAAACCCCACCATTGGGGTAGATGTCTAATCTTAGGCAGGTGGCCAAGAGGATAGACCAATGTATGGAAGTGGCCAAGGAATCAGTCATGAGCATGCACCCGTACCCCCACCCTATGAGGGACATCAAGACCATTATTTTGAGGGGTACAACATGTGCAGCCTCGTGGCTAGAAAGAGTGCACCAGAGGTGGGAGGGATATAGAGCACACTAGAACATGGGACATTGTAATACCTATAGCTGAGTTTGCGTTTAATAGTTCTGTCAATAGGTCCACAGGTCTTAGTCCTTATGAAGTCGCTACTGGTTATAAACAAGGGAAACCTATTGATCTTGTCCCTATGTCACTGTCCCATATGCCGTCAGAGCCTGCAGAGTTTTTTGTGCATCACATTCATTCATGGCATCAAAAAATCAGGCAGAAGATCATGACTAGTCATGAATATTACTCATTTTTTGCAGACCAACATAAATGTTTCAATGAATTCAATGTAAGGAACTCTGTCATGATCCGCATCAGGCCAGAGCGGTACCCTCAGGGAGCCGTTCGAAAATTACACGTGTATAGCGCTGGACCATTCAAAATTATAAAACGAAACGGTCTCAATGCATATGTGGCAAATCTTCCACCCTCCATGGGAATTAGTTCCACATTCAATGTGGAGGATTTAATTGCATTTCAAGGGGTCATTGATGCATTGTCCAACTTTTTGCCTAACTATCTTGATTCCTCAAACCTTTTCCTTGATCTATGGCCCCCTCCAGACCTATTTTTTCAGTCTCTACGTCCCATTCCTACCCGTCTCGACCCATTTTCCCAGCCTCTACGTCCCATACCTACCTATCCTGACCCATTTTTTCAGCCTCTACCTCTCATATATACCCCTCCCAACCCATTTTTTCAGCTTCTATGTCCCATATCTACCCGTCCCAACCTATTTTTCCAATTTCTACCTCTCATACCTACTCTTCTCGACCTTTCTTCCCAGCCTTTACCTCGCATACCTAACCTTCACACACCCAGAGAGGAAATAAAAGATATCCTGGACCATCAGATAGTTTCAACGTCGGACGGCGGGTTTCAGAAGTACCTGGTTAAATGGAAGTTATGTCGAGCTTCAGACGGCACGTGGCTCACTGAGGAGGAGCTTCAGAGACTTGATCCTGACATCTTGGATCGGTTCAGGAGTTTTATTTCGCCAGTGGCAAAATCTTCGCAGCCGGGGAGAATTGATGGGGACATCATGTGCACACGCGCATGCACACCACCCCCTATGCACGTACGTAAGCAAAAGGAGGGCCCCACCATCGATTTGGCTTGATGGCAACGTCCAGGGAGGGCCTGCTAGCTAGAAGACGGAGTTTTAGTTCAAAAGGGTGGGCTCGATAGTCAAGAAAAGCCCATTATGGGATCTCATGATCATGGTCTACTTGTCGGATTGATGTCATATTTTAGGTTTTACTTAATGTTATTATTTAGAATATCGTGAACGCTTTGGATTTCTTTGTTTGGTTTTAATTTTAGTTTACTTCACCGCTAAGTAATAGGTTACGCACATGGTGCGAGTTTTGGGGTATAGAATTTTTTCTATAAATAGGCACCCCTTGTAGTTCTTTTCATTCATTGAAGATTAATAAAAATTATGCATTTTCCTACTCTCTGATTTGTGAAGCCTAATTGGGTGCGAAACCCTCCCTTCATCGAAGGGTTAACTACCGTGGTGCGAAGCCACATCGACCCCGATTCACCCCCATCCTCCATCATCTTCTTTTTCATCTTCTACCACCATCCATACTTCGAATTTGTCCATTTTGTTGCATCAAATTTCTTCATTACAGCAGATTTTCAGATTTCGACCCGCCGGTGAGCTGAAACTTTGGCGGAGCACCACACACAAACCGTACATCGGATCGAGCTGATATTTGGAGGTTTTGGAGTCCATCCCTGGCCGACCAGGGCCAAGGTGGCCTTTTTCTGAATAGTGGGCCCCACACACGTGCGGCCGTGATCACACACACGTGCGTCTGGGCCATTGTTGCTGTCCACACGCGGGATCGTCTTTTGGTTCAGGTTTTTATCTTCTTTTATCCTCTCATAGTTATTTTTTTTTTTATGAATCTTAGACCTAGATTACTTTTTTCCTAGGCTATTTGCCAATTTTCTTACCTTAGGGTTCTCCGAATTGGAATTTCTGAATCCCTTGGATTAAAGGCTGATTACTATGCATGTGTGGGTGATTATTTCTTATCTTTGAGTATCGTTTGGTTCATAATTCTTATTGTTCCAGCCTTATCATATGTAGGCTTGGACCCGCATAGATTCCCCTTAATTGAATGTTTGGATTTTTATGTGGGACATGGAATTTGTGTAATTATTTCTGAACTAACGTGATCTTAAGCCTGAAATCTCGCATATCATATTTAATTTTCCATGTCCTGCATCAAATTGACACAATATTTTGTGAGTCTGTATAAAATTGATGTGCATCCAATTGTTCTTATATTCTGATATATTGAAAAATTACCAGGCACACCATTGATTTTGAAGTGGCACACCATAATGTATATGTGAGATCCACTCGGCCATTAGATGTGGAGTTCTATGTTAGGCCCCGGGCCTAAAAATCAAGCTGGCATGTCATTCAGATGGGACATACCAAAGGAAACAATTGGGAGAGAGATTTCTGCCATTTATTTTTATTTTCATAGGGCCCACCATGATGGTTATATGAAATCCACTCTAATTATTTGATGCCACACCAAAATTAGGAATGAAGCCCAAAAATTAAGTCTGTCTATAATTTAAGTGGGCCACACCAAGGGAAATATTTTGGAGGTTGAGTGTTGCCCCCTTTACACCGTTTCCAATCGAGTAGTCAACTTGAATAATGGATAGGACTGATTTCTGAGACCTGGGCCTAAGTTGGGGTGATGCACTTGTTAGTTGGGAGTGGATTTCACATAAACATCATGGTGGGTACTTTGTGAACTACCCCTCTTTGCTTGCCAAGTTCCCTTATACGTAAAAACCATTTAAAACAAGTAATTGAAGGTAAGTTTTATATTAAGCATGTAGTTTTTATAAAATTCCCTTCCTTTAATTTAAAAGACATGAATGTAGATTTTCAAGGTATTTTCATTCATCCTTTCATGTAAACGACAGCAAGTCAAGTCAACAATGTTCCAGTCCCTGTAGTACTTAAAGAAATTAAGTAGCAGCTTCCTTTAGACCCTGCTTGGAATTAGAGGAAAAGGTGTTCCGTGGAAAATGTCATTTCTAAAATCCAAATGAAAAGCTATTTCCCTTTATTGTTTTCAAAGAAGATTTTCTTGAATTTTATTTTATTGCCAAAATTATTATTGTTAGAAAAATTAAAAATGATCATAAAGATTCTATTCATAAAGAATCCAAATCCAAGATTTTAAATTATGGAGATTTTCATTATGTAAGTTGTGTTAGCAACTTGAATTGTAGAAAGAGCAAGAGAGCCATTTGAAATATGACCGTTAGAGAAATTGGTCCTTTCTAAACCCAACTTTTAAAGAGAAATTGAAAGGTTGGCCTTTCTAAGGAGTCCACCAAATTCCAAAGGGCCAAACACAAGATTGTGGCCTGGATTTGGAATTCAAATCCAAAAGGCCCAAATTTTAAGCTGCCAAAACAACTCTCCTTGGCCTAAGCATGAGGATTCAAGTATCCATGAACTAATGCAACTTCAGCCATGGATGCGATGGGCTTATGAAAGCAAGATGTGGGTAGTTGTCTTTTTTGAATTCTTATGTGTCAATGTGTTTGAAAGGTGAAGAGCAACCAGATGTACAAATCATGCAATTCCACTCATCGGATGGACCACACATACGTGTTGGGTATGAACCGTTGATTAGCTTCCTTGCACCATATATTGTCCTCTTCACAATAGGGTGCCATCTTAGGCACCACTCAGTTAAAATGATCAACTTCTTACTTTTTGTGCCGTAGATGCTCATGAGATCGAAGGCAACAATGTAAGCAGCTACCCCAGTCTTTAGTTTTAACTGTTATGCTTGTTACAAGTAATCAAATGGAGATATGGGGCCCACCTGAATTGGAATCAGGGGATGATCTTGATTGTGCCAGGCGTGATCTCCTATCAAATTGACCACTTGTTCCATTTATACATGTTTGTTTAAAACCTTACAATGTATGTCAAGCATCTCTTGGAAAGATTGTAACCTATAAGGCCTCTGTTCTGGTATTCAAAATGCATGTGGTGGTGATCCAGACCGGCTATCTGATGGACAATACCAATCAGCGAAAAAATATGCTGCAATCGTCATGCGATATCAGATATTCCAAGAGTCAAGCGGTGTGGTGTGGTGCTGTCCAGCTAGAAAGATATTTTCCTCTCCTGACAACGTGAGCCCTGCAAGTTTGATGATGGATGTTTGAATCACTTCTTTAATTGCTGTGGACCAGTGTTTATGTATTTGGTAATTGGACATTTCTAACCATATGATCGGCTGTCCTCAGTTCTGCATTAGAAAAAAGGAACAAGATTACCTGTTTACGTTGAAGAGAGGCTGCAATTATATTATTAGGATTGTTTGATCATTGAGGCTTTCGTACCGTGGCCCATCCCTGAGAGGGCATATGAGATGAAGCAAACTTGTTTATGGTGATACCTTGAATTGTGTACCATCACCAAATCCATGGAACAAAAACCAAACCAAATGGGCCCCAGCAAGTGACTAGTTGCAATCACGATCACCATACATATATCTACTGTGGAGATTGGAGTGAACACAATTTGAGGTGCCCTCTTTCTTTTCTATTGAAACATGAGCATTCAAAAGTATTGTGCATTTTCAAGGAAGTGGTCCACCCTATTGATGTTAGGAAAGCGACAGCATTGACAGCTTCTTGGTGCCTTCCATGTGCTTTCTTTATCCTCCTCCCGCGGCTACTTTCTCTCTCAGTTGATGGAAAATAGCATATAGGCAATATTTTTTCCATTTCACATTATCATCATTTTCAGTCGTTGGGGATTTTCACGAAAACAAGAAAAGATGGCAGTAGCATTTCTCTCTGCTTTTGTTAAAACAATGCTGGGGGAGTTGAATTCTTTGCTTCTCTAAGAGTTTGAATCAGACTCTTAAAACGAATGTCACTTCTCTAAAATAACTAGTTTCAAGAATATAGGGGATTCCACAAAATCACTATTCAGGATTAAGCCTTAATCACAATCTTAGTGGGCTCCTTTCCTTTCAAGTCAGATTTTCATAATAAACTATTATCAAGCAATCTTTTTTCAACCAAAAAAAAAAAAAAAACCTTATTAATAGAGATACCAAACAGCCTCTTTGTATAATTGTAATTAAGGGGGTTAAAACGCTACTTTCTTGTGCAGCATCTAGCATCTGTCATGGAGATATGGGGCCCACCTGAATTGGCACCAGGGCAGTAAATTGATTGTGCCCAGCTGATCCCCTACCCAAACAGACAATTTGGTCCATTCATACATGTGTTTAAAACCCTAGGATTTATGCCATGCACCTATCCCAAATAAAATATTGTAACTTGCAAGGTCCCTATTCTGGTAATCAACATGCGAATGGTGATCCAGTCTGTCCATCTGGGGACTGTACCGATCAGCAAAAAATGTGCAACAATCATCATGCAGCGCTGATAAAATTCAAGATTCAAAGGTGTGGTGTCATACAACCAGCAAGATATTTTCATATCCCAGCTGCTGTGGGTCTGGCAAGGTTCTGGATTACTTTTTAAGGGAATTACGAGAGAGACATCCGCTGTTTATTTTTACACGGCCGCCACTATTAGATGGCACACCAAAATTAGAAATGGGCCTCAAAAATTAAGTTTATTTGTGATTCAGATGACCCACACCAAGGGAAACAGTTTGGATATTAAGCATTCCTCTGTCTGCTATTTCCAATGTATTGTCCACCTGAATTGAATAAGACTGATTTCTGAGCCCTGGGCCTAACTTGGGTTGACACAGTTGTTAGTTGAGGTGGATTTCACAAAAACATCATGGTGGTTCCTATCTGAACCACCATTCTTTGTTTGCCAAGTTCCTTTAAACATAAAAACCATTTTAGAAAGGTACCGTGATGGTAAATTTAGGGTTTTTTTTTTAAAAAAATAAAATTAAATGACAGAAATGTAGATATTCATGGTATTTTCGTTCATCCTTTCATGTAAAGGACAGCAAGTCAAGTTAACAATGTGCGCTCCCTGTAGTACTCAAAAGAAAGTAACCAGCAGCTTCCTTTAGAGCCTGTTTGAATTTGTGGAAATTTTTTTTATAGAGAAAATGGTGTTTCCAGGAAAATGTCATTTCTACAAAAACAAATGAAAACTGCCTCTTTATTGTTTTTCAAGAAAATTTTCTTGATTTTTATTTCATTGCCAAAATTATTGTTAGGAAGGAAAAGAAAACGAAAAAGAATTTTTCATGAAGATTTTACTTACAAGGTGTTCTTCAATTATTGTGTTTTAGACGGGCTAAACGCATTTAACTCTGTGTTATATGACAATTTCAGATCTCCCTTCTGTTTTTAATTTTTGTTTAAGTTCTATTATATACATGGCTACACCATTTTCTAATGGCTGATTTTTTAGAGAAAGTGATTGTTTTACATGATATCAGATTAGAGGGTCAAGTCTTCAAATCCTAACAAATAAGGTGTGCGTCTAATTAACCTTAATTGTGATTGAGGGGTTAAAACACCTTATTCTTGTACTAAATCGCTAAATTGTTGCAACTTGCAAGGTCATTGTTCTGGTATAACTTGCAAGGCCCTTGTTTTGGTTTGATCCAGTTCTTAGTGGTCCTCACCGATCAAAAAATAATAATTGTCTGAAATTTTAAGAGTTAGAGGTGTGCTGCCATCCAGCTAACAAGATTATATCTTCAGGAAGTACTTACCATTGCCCACCATGCACCATCTAAGTTGAGCCCGCCACGTTGTATGTGTTATATGATATCTACATCACCGGAGGGCATGAGCCAAAAGAATGAGTTGGATCCAAAACTCAAGTGGACCACACCATAGAAAGCAGTGGAGATAAT
This sequence comes from Magnolia kwangsiensis, assembly GCA_037074715.1. Classification (NCBI taxonomy): domain Eukaryota; kingdom Viridiplantae; phylum Streptophyta; class Magnoliopsida; order Magnoliales; family Magnoliaceae; genus Magnolia; species Magnolia kwangsiensis. Next base: position 79,840,740 of record CM073586.1, on the reverse strand, counting down.
GACTGTTGAAGCCTAACATCAGCTTGATCTTAAATTTCAATGGCCCATGAGAATTTTTCAGTGGTTGGCTTTTAATCTCCACTGTTTTCTGTGATGTGGTCCACTTGAGGTTTGGATTCATTTTTTGGGATCATGCACAGATATGAACTCAAAAAAGAGTATGGATATGAGGGGCCAATAGAACTTTGCCACGTCAACACACCACTGAGGTGTGTGCACACCATGAGGGAGCAGATTAGGTGTTAGCTGGGTAACACTGTATATCAACACCGTTCATCCCTTTCTAGAGCCCATTTTAGGATGCGTTCCCAAAAATCATGGAGATCCAAATCTCGGTTGGACCACACCACAAGAAACAATGGTGATTGGCCGTCCACCATTAAAAACCTAAAGTGGATGTAAGAAAAAATCATCAAGGTGGGCTCCATGGCAAGGATAACACCCACCAACGGGAACACCTTGTGCGCTTTCATTTACATCGATCTCTCAACTGGAGTGGCCCCGCAGGGTTTATTGCTGTATGGATCGGGAGTGGATTAGGTGTAACAGGAAGAGGGTGTTGCCCTGACCTTTTGGGGGCCGGCATGATCAATGTGTAATTTATCCCGAGAAATTTACGACTTTACGACCCATTTATGGCCCATTTACGAGACTACGCCCACCTCATTTTCCCTTTCAAATATACGCCCCAGCTGTACGGACGCCTTGCCAAAGGTCGAAAATGCCCCTGCTTTTTCCTTCAAGCGGGAAGACAGCGCTGCGCTCTTCCAACTCCGAGTTGTACGAACGGTTCAAAACAGATCAACGTTACGTGGCCCCACAGTTATGTATTTATTATATCCGCAACGTTCATTCATATTACGAGATCATTTTGAAGCATTAACTAAAAAAAAAATCACATCCAAAGATCAACCGGACCACACCACAAAGAGCAGCAAGAAAATTGATTTTCATATCAACTTCTACTCGATATTATCGAAAATACCTTTTAAAAACATGATGTCTCTGGGCAGGTTGTAACCACAAAGAGCAGCAGGAAAATTGATTTTCATATCGACATCTACTCGATATTATTGAAAATACCTTTTAAAAACATTATGTCTCTGGGCAGGTTGTAAGGATGACTTAGTACGATTATATCGACTAAATTTTGATGTAATCAACAACTTAAGTTATATTTAATCGATTAGGTTTTGATTACATTGAAATGTTGAGCTTCGATATATCGTTTGATATTCGATATATCGAAGTGTAATTTTTACTTTCTTTTTGCTAATATTTTTTTTTATATATATATTTTTTTGTTTTTTTAGGTTCACTTATTAGTACACGCCATGTCGGTGCACAATTTTGTATTGATAAACGGTCATTTTGAGGCATTTTGCGGTCAATTCTCTTCTCTTCACGATCATTTGCATGCATTTTGCGGTCAATTTCCTTTAAATCATGATCATTCTCATGCATTTCACGGTCATCCCAAACAATTCCATGTTGACTTACGGTCATTTCGAGGCATTTCGCCATCAATTCCCCTCACTTCACGGTCATTTGCATACATTTCGCGACCAATTCGCTTCAAACCATGATCATTCTCATGCATTTCATGGTCATCCCAAATAATTCTGTGTTGATTCACAGTCATTTCGAAGCATTTCGCAGTCAATTCCCTTCACTTCACGGTCATTTACATGCATTTCGCGATCAATTCGCTTCAAACCATGATCATTCTCATGCATTTCACGGTCATCCCAAACATTTCCGTGTTGATTCACGGTCATTTCGAGGCATTATGCGGTAAATTTCCTTCACTTCACGGTCATTTGCATGCATTTCGTAGTCAATTCGCTTCAAACCATGATCATTCTCATGCATTTCACGGTCATCCCAAACAATTCCGTGTTGATTCACAGTAATTTCTAGGCATTTCGCGGTCAATTCCCCTCACTTCACGGTCATTTGCATGCATTTCGCAGTCAATTCGCTTCAAACCATGATCATTCTCATGCATCTCACGGTCATCCCAAACAATTCCGTGTTGATTCACGGTCATTTTGAGGCATTTCGCAGTCAATACCCTCTCTTCACGGTCATTTGCATGCATTTCGCGGTCAATACCCTCACTTCACGATCATTTGAAGGGAATTGACTGTGAAATGAGGCGGAATCATCGGAATTGACCGCGAAATGCATGAAAATGACTGTGAAGTGAAGGGAATTGACTGTGAAATGAGGCGGAATCGTCGGAATTGACCGTGAAATGCATGAAAATGACTGTGAAGTGAAGAGAATTGACTGTGAAATGAATGGAAATGACCGTGAAGTGAAGGGAATTGATCGTGAAATGTATGGAATTGATCGTGAAGTTAGGCGGAATCGTCGGAATTGACCGCGAAATGCATGAAAATAACTGTGAAGGGAATTGACTGTGAAATGCATGGAATTGACCGTGAAGTGAAGGGAATTGACTGTGAAATGCATGGAATTGACCGTGACGTGAGGCGGAATCGCGGGAATTGACCGTGAAATGCATGAAAATGACTGTGAAGTGGAGGGAATTGACTGTGAAATGCATGGGATTGACCGTGAAGTGAAGGGAATTGACTATGAAATGAGGCGGAATCGTCGGAATTGACCATGAAATACATGAAAATGACTGTGAAGTGAAGGGAATTGACTGTGAAATGCATGGAATTGACCGTGAAGTGAAGGGAATTGACCGTGAAATGCATGGAATTGACCGTGAAGTTAAGCGGAATAGTGGGAATTGACTGTGAAATGCATGGAATCGACCGTGAAGTGAAGAGAATTGACCGTGAAGTGAGGCGGAATCGCCGGAATTGACCGTGAAATGCATGAAATGACTGTGAAGTGAAGGGAATTGACTGTGAAATACATGAAATTGACCGTGAAGTGAAGGGAATTGACTGTGAAATGAGGCGAAATCGTCGGAATTGACCATGAAATGCATGAAAATGACTGTGAAGTGAAGGGAATTGACTGTGAAATGCATGGAAATGATCGTGAAGTGAAGGGAATTGACCGTGCAATGCATGAAATTGACCGTGAAGTGAGGCGGAATCGTTGGAATTGACCGCGAAATGCATGAAAATGATTGTGAAGTAAAGGTAATTGACTGTGAAATGCGTGGAAATGACCGTGAAGTGAAGAGAATTGACCGTGAAATGCATGAATATGGCTGTGAAGTTAAGAGAATTGCTTCAAAATTTAGAGAAAATATACAACACATCATTTATACCATTCATAATGAAATCACTATTAGGAAGACATCATTTCCATGCATTTCACAGTCAATTCCCTTCACTTCACGGTCATTTCCATGCATTTCACGGTTAATTCCCTTCACTTCACGGTCATTTCCATGCATTTCACAGTCAATTCCCTTCACTTCACAGTCATTTTCATGCATTTCACGGTCAATTCTCACGATTCCGCCTCACTTCACGGTCATTTCCATGCATTTCATGATCAATTCCCTTCACTTCACGGTCATTTCCATGCATGGGAGTGATCATGGTTTGAAGCGAATTGACCGCGAAATGCATGCAAATGACCTTGAAGTGAGGGGAATTGACCGTGAAATGCCTTGAAATGACCGTGAATCAACACGGAATTGTTTGGGATGACCGTGAAATGCATGAGAATGATCATGGTTTGAAGCGAATTGACCGCGAAATGCATGCAAATGACCATGAAGTAAAGGAAATTGACCGTGAAATGTGCCGAAAGGACTGTAAATCAACACGGAATAGGCGGGAATAACCGTGATATGCATGAAAATGACCATGAAGTAAATGAAATAAACGAAATTGATTGCGAACTGATTGAAATTGATCGCAAAGTGAATATGAAATGAATTTTCGACCATCGACCTGATGGAATCTTGGAAAATAACTAGGTTAGTTGGCTAAAGTAGCTTCTCCTACCCCAAAATCATATAGGGTACATCAAGTAACTAATTTTGGTTTAAAAGATATTCTTGTTAAATGAATAAAAAAAGAAATGAAAAAAAGAGAGAGAAAATTTTTTATATGCTTATATATACATATTTATATAAATATGTATTAGAGAAAATTGTAGGTAGAATAAAGTTCTTCATGTAAAAAATAAAAATAAAAATATTAAATATTAAAAATTAAAAAATTAAAAAAATTGCATAGACTTTTACGTACTACAGTCATGGCTACGGCTATAATCCGTAGCTATATCTTCGATAATATCGAGTACATTTCGATATATATCAAAAATTACAAGATTTTTTATGCAAAGTCACTGGACAGTTCTGGATCTTTTTCGATTAATCGAAAGGCTTTCGATACATAGCAAAGGACATATCGAAAATGCATGGGCTGCAGTTAGGGCTACGGATTATATCCGTAGCCATAGATTTAAGGCTTTTTTTTTTCCCTACTGTAATCTCTACTGCCTTTGTGGGTCCTTTAATGAGATATGTGTTATATCTAAACTGTCCATCTATTCAATGAACTCGTTATAAGTCTTGAGAAGAAAAATAAGACAGATTTAGCTATCAAGTGGACCACACTATAAAAGGCAGTGAAGGATTGAATGTCTACTGTTAAAACCCTTTAGGGGTCACGGAAGTTTTGGATCATTACGAAATTTGTTTTTTCTCTTCGTCTGGTCTTTGTGACCTTATGACTAGATTGGATGGAAAATAAATGTTACAGTGAGCCCTACAAAAGTTTCAACGGTGAAAATCAATTTTCTGCTGCTCTTTGTGATGTGGTTCAGTTGATCTTTGGATATGATTTTATTTTTTTGGATAACGGTCCGAAATGATCTCGAAATATTGGTGAACGTTGTGGATATAATAAATACGTAACTACGGCGCCCATGCAACTTTGATATCTTTTGAGCCGTTCGTACAACTTGAGTTCGAGGAGTGTCAGCGCTCGTCTTCGAACAGCGGCCGATCCGCTTGAAGGAAAAAGCAGGGGGCATTTTCGACCTTTGGCAAGACGTCCGTACAGGTGGGGTGTGCTTTTGAAAGGGAAAATAAGGTGGGCTTCATCTCGTGAATGGGCCATAAACGGGTCGTATAGTCGTACATTTCTCATTTATCCCGGCTGTTTAGCCGTTTTTCTATTTCATTTTATAACTTGATCCCCAAACTCAAGCAGATCCAAATCTTAGGTGGACAACACTACTACAAACTGTGGTGAATGACTATTAAAAAGTTATCGTGGCCATAAAAGTTTTGGATAAAGCTGATCGTTGTATTTTCCCTTCCTTCTGTTAGACCTTATCAACAGGTTGGATGGAAAACAAATGTTACAGTGGACCCTAGAATTAGTTTTTACTGGTGAGCATTTAATAAACATTGTTTCTTGTGGTGTGGCCCACCTGAGATTTGTAATTGTTTAACTTTCGGGACATATAGTAAACTAATCTTGAAAAACTGATGGACGGCATTGATGTGAAACATATATATCAATGTGGGCCCCAAGGTCAGTAAAACACCCAAGAACGTGTTATCCAGGCAACACCTGATCCGCTCGCGTCTGGATCATTCAAATTGATGGCAGTCGGGGTCACTTTAAATTATTGTACGGTGAGGACTCTTAGATAGGTGGATTATATATATATATATATATATATATATATATATATATATATATATATATATATATATATATATATATGAGGTTGACCTCAGTCGAGCTGTGTGGGCTCCACCGTGATGTGTGTCAAACATCAACACTGTGCATTTGATAGGGCTCCTTTGTATTATAGGATATGCCAAAAATTAACCATATACGGAACTCAGGTGGGCCATACCATCTAAAACCATGTGAAGACATGCCTATAACATATAAAAGCACTTGGTGGAGCCTACTTGAGTTTTAGATGCGGCTGAAACTTGGTCTGATCCCTCATCTAAGTGGGACACACAGAATGGATGGGTTGGATTTGTGACACACACACGCGCGCGAGGAAATGCTCACCTGCAAACATGTAACACATACAAACTTTTTTGAGAACTCATCATATCTGATGAGTCTCGAAAATTTGAACAGTCCACATGAAGCAGAACCTCATGAAACCCCCTATTATTAATTTTTACTTTGATCCAAAACTTCAGTGGGACATGAAAAATGCAAATAGTTTCTTCCCTTGATTTGAATTTCTCTTTGCTATGGCCCACCAAAATCTTATATCAGGGTGAAAATTCACTTCCTCAGGTTTCATGGGATTTCGCATCTTATGGATCATTCGGATTTGGCACCCATGACACGTGTGCAAAGGTATGCATGTGCATAGGTGTGTAGGTGAGCATGCCCCTCTCTCTCTATATGAGATTTTAACCGTCTTAAGAGCCTCCTAGGGTGAAATTCTTGGAATGTTTAGAAGTTTTAAATATACCAAAGAGATAAGTTTTGTATATTTGCTTAAACTACATTACTCTTGCACAACAAAAAAGGGTTATTTATAATGAAGAGAGGACAACGACAAGTCGTCTAGTGTAAGCTTTTGTCCCATTTGTGGGCCCACTGTGATTTAAGATTTCAATCCACATAGTTCATTAATTGTCAGATTTCATCTTAATATATATACCAAAATTTGAAGGTTATATATAGATGAAGTCGACCACACCATAACAAATAGTATGGGTTACGTGAAACCGTTGAAAACTATCAGGTGGGCCATACAACTTTCTGACTAATATGATATTTCTACTTTCCCTTCATAGATGTATATGTGATATGATTAATATGTTATATGACATATAAACATCACTATAGGCCCGGCAGACCTGACTTTGTACCATTCAGGTTAAGCGCATGTAGTTACAGAAAAATGGCATAGTGAGAAGCATGCGAGATTCGCGATTCCTAATGTCCAAAACCAATGGTCATCCTATCATTTTATCACGGGGCCATAAAAAGTAGATCTAATCAATTAATAATATTCAAGGCTTATGATTTCCTTTAAAATGTGTAATCTTCACAACGTATCGAGTTATCAGAGGCCCATAGTAAGGAAAAATGATCAATGGTTTACGTGTACAATACTTACTGTCTTGTTGTGCTGTATGCCATCAAATTTAAAGATTTTGATCATTCTCCAGGCATTTTCCTTCTTAAAAATTACGAAGAGAATGGACGAAGTGGATTTAACCAAAAGCCCAAAATAAGACCTAGAGACGTCACATAGAGATATGTAAATAAGGCAAAAACGACTGCAAGGCCCTATACCGAACCTCAACCCTACCACTGTCACTTGAATTTTCTTCTTTAGGACCCTCCACCGCCCCTCACAGTGATTATCTCAATCTTCGTTTTTCCAACTCTGGTGTCACGCCTTAAACTCGGAAACCGGGCTCACAAAATTTTCGATCGTCAAATCCGGTACCGACAGCCTCCGCAGTACCCCATTCTAGGCACCCAGTATCCATACGCCAGATTCCGATCTTAGGATCCTACAAGGAAGATTTTTCAATGTACATTTAACTCGTATTAAGCATAACCACAAGTATACCCAAATCACAAAGGTAACATCATCATCACATATCCACTAATATAAACATTTGAATACAATGTTGAAAGAGAAATACAATTATCGAAATCAAAGCTCTAGAAGACCGTTGCACGCTCCATGCTCGACGCTGCTGCAACCTAACGCCACCTGGATGCATCTAGCTTGTAGAAACTTAGTGGGTGGTGAAAGTGTGTGCGCAAGATAAGTGTCGAGTATACAATGAATGTCATAAATCATATAATATCAAAATAGGCAGAAATATTGACAAGATCATGAATCATACGATATCAGAGTAAACGGAAATATACTGATAAGTCTATGAGTGCCATCAACCATACCAAGGCTATGCAATGCAAGGTATGAATGCTAACGGCCATATCACTGCAGAAACATGGCAACCCAAAATGTTAAATGTTGCGAATGCAATGCAATAAGCGGTGCGAATGAAATGAACAAGCTGGAGTGAATTCAGGATGATAGTACGTAGTATCGCAGGCTATGTGGTCCATCACAAGGGACTTCTATCCAAACTAGTCTCATACCTAAATTTAGATAGTCAGACTCAATGTGGTAAACTCCTAATCTCAGGTTAGTTGCGCACCCCAACCGAAATCTTGACCATTGTGAAAGTACACGTAACAAATACTTACGCACCACTAGCCCGAGTGGATAGTGAATGAATGAATGAATGAGTATGTAATTCTTGCTCAATAAGTATACATATCAGTACGGTTCCTCTTTAGGATCATCACCGGGGTCTAGTACACTCTACATGTAACCGTCGCCCACTTACGCGCGACCATGCAAGTGGAAGAGACCTCACTATCTGCCTGGCCAGTAGTCAACTAATATCTACCCGACACATTGATAGCGGACTCATTCACGAGTTGGTCAAACTCAGCCTAGCTATGCCCCTACCCTCGGGCAGGTAAGGCCACACCCCTTCCCAACCAACCACGACACAGTGGGAGACGCGGCCTCCTGGTATTCGGCACTCGAGTCCTCATGTATCCGCTTGGTCTCAACATTGGGGCGTCTCTTGGCCTCAGAGGTTTAAGAATTTTCACCGAGGGACATTTATAGTGCCCGTATGCTAGAACTAAACATTTCTAGTGTCCCATCTGGCCATCCATGACATGCCTGTGAAGGCTATGACCCTGATGTCGCTAGGGCGTACAATAATCACAATCACACAATGTAAGATGCATGAGTCACGCAATGCAATCATGCATCAATCCTTCACATACCATGCGCTCATGTGGCATAACTCCACCTATCAGGGAGTCTCGTAAACCATCTGTACTATGATATATGAAATGGTCAATCATATCTCAGAAGAAATATGCAGATGATGCGTATGGACATGTATCATGATGCTATGCTGTCATATACTCATAATCGGTATCAATAACCAGCATCTACAATCAGTGTCGATAATGTGGACATTTAACCAACATTATCTCTAAGGAATGACCCACATAGAGCCTAACATATAATGGACTCATGGCCTCACACAAGGGCTTAATATACAACACCATTAGTCTCACTCAAGAGCTTAATACATATCACGATGGGCCTCTCACATGGGCCTAATATACATCACAATGGACTCCATCGCCTAACCCTCAAATTCATCATAATAAACCTCATCACATAGACCTCATATTCATCACATTAGGCCTTAAACACGGGTTGCATATACATCACATAGGCTAAATGCACATCACAATGGGCCTCAGCTACGGGTCGTATATACATCATATAGGTCTTGATAATTGGTTTTAGAAATCGAAATCGGCCTCGACAATCGAAATCGACCTCAACAATTAGAATTGACACTCTAAATCGGCCTCGATACTCGACCTTAACAATCGAAATCGGCCTCGATACTCGGCCTCGACAAATTAAAATCAGCCTCAATACTCGGCCTTGACAATCAGAATCAGCCTCGACAATCGAAATCAGCCTATACAATCGACCTCGACAAATCGGAATCGGCCTTGAAACTCGGCCTCAACAAAATGGGCCTTGATACTCAGCCTCGACAATCGGAATCGGCCTAGACAATCAGCTTTGACAAATTAAAATCGTCCTCGACAATCGGAATCAATGATCAGTATTGACAATCGACACCAACAATCAGCATCGATAATGGGCACCGATAATTAATATATAAACAAGGCGGGATCCATAGATGGACAGCTGATCAACCATAACATAAAGATCGGCCTTCGGCCGTGGTTATATCAAATCCGATAGGGTGAAACCATCAGTCTATGGCGAATGAAACCTACTTATCTAGATTAACCCATAAGAGATTTATGAGAATAAGCCTACTAAGGCCTAAGGGAAGGTCACAATGTGGACATCTAACCATTATTGCCTATCAATGTGGACATCTAACGAACATTGCTCCCAAGGAGTGGCCTACATGTAAAGTTAAAACATATAATGAGCTCGTGGCCTCACATAAGGGCCTAATATACACATCAAGTGGGCCGCATCGCATGGACCTCGAATACATCACATTAGGTCTCGCCCACAGACCTCGAATACATCACATTGGGCTTCACCTACAGACCTCAACTACATCACATTGGGCCTCGAATACATCACATTGGGCCTCGCCCACAGGCCTTGAATACATCACAATGGGTCTCGCCCATGGGCCTCGAATACATCATAATTGGCCTCGCCCATGAGCCTCGAATACAACGCAATGGGCCTTACCCATAAGCCTCAGATTCAAGCAAGTGGGCCCCATCATATAGGCCTTAAATACAAGGTAGTGGGCCTCAAATATATATTACAGGTGGGCCTCAAGTATACATCACAGGTGGGCAAGTATACATCACAGGTGGGCCCTATCACATGGCCAGGCGGTGTGGATGAATCACATCCATCAAGGTGGGACCAGTAGAAGGACAACGTGGACATAAAATACAAACATCATGGTGGAGTCCTCATCACCATCCAAACACGTCCAGCACCGTCCAAATCATCTGAATGGTGTGGATAAACAAATGCATCGCTGTGGGGCAGCACGACACCATCCAAACTGCCCAGCACAGATGGACGTAGAAATTATAATACATACATCAAGTCAGGGCCCCACCGTCCCTGTGGATGATGGTGAATAGAGCACGTACATCATGCATCCAACATAAATCGATAGTGTGAATATGATACATGCATCAAGGTGGGGTCCTACAGTAGGATGGCTTGGATAAAACCCATACCTCATGGTGGGGTCTATACATGTGGACAGTGTAGATCGACAACACATACATCATACATGGGACCCACAGAATTTGCTGACATCGCAGCAGCTGCCAGTTGTGTGGGTCCCATTGTCTTGTGGTGTGGACAGCAAGGATGAAACTCAACCAGTAGCGTCCAACCTGATTGGACAGCTGGATGTAAAACAGATGGACGACATGAGTGTAGAACAAGTGGACAACGTGGATCCATATGTCCAGGTGGTCCCTATTGTCCAGATCATCGGACGATGTAGATATATGACACATACAACACATGTGGATCCCACACAATGGCGGTGTGGATGAAATAAATACATCATGGTGGTCCCATGCTAGCAAAATAGATGGACGACTTGAATAGAACACATACATCCGAGGTGGGTCCCAGCAAAAACAGATGTACAGTAGGGGCCACACCATCTGGACAGATGGCAGAGTGGACATGCAATTCATACACCAAGATAGGTCCCATTCCACATGTACAGCACGTGTGACGTGGCCCCACATGAGCTGAAAATAGATGGACGATGTGTGTGAAACACATACATACATCAAGGTGTGCGCCACACAACACACACAGGTGGGCCTCATCCTAGAAAAATGGATGGACAGCGTGGTGAACACATACATACATCAAGGTGTGTGCCACACAATACATACACGTTGTAGGGGGGTCCCACTGTCCCCAAACAGATGGACGGCTGGGATGTAAGGCACGTACATCAAGGTGGGTCCCATCCCACACGTGCAGTACATGTGAGGTGGGCCCCACACAATCTGAAAATATGGCTGAACGGCCTGTATAAACACATGCATTAAGGTGGGGTCCTCACCAAAAGACAGATGGATGACTAGGGGATATACAATACATTCAACAAGGTGGGTCCCACCCCCACACGTGCCACACATGTGGAGTGGGCCCACACCTCCAAATGGAAGGACAGTTTGTATATAAAACATATACATAACGTTGGTGCCACAGCTGCTGCCAATGGATGGACGGTTTGGATGGATCATATCCATCAAAGTGGGGAACGTGTGGCACCATCCATATGGACGGTGCAGATGAAACACATACATAATCGATGGGTCCCACCAAATCCTACTAGCGTCAATCCTCACCACAGCCGTTGCTGTGTGAGGTACATCGGCCATTCCACTCATTAGGTGGGTCCCACGAACGTGGGCCACCCTACCCTCCTCTCTCTCATTATATATAATATAATATAATATGATATATTATAAAATAATATTATCATGACTAAATGCCCACCGCCCAGAGTCTCTGGACGTTCTGGACGGTGGGGATCTAATGCATAAAACATGGTGGGTCCACATGTGAGGCCCACCTCAATATATATACTACATATACATATATTAAAGTATTATTATTATTATTATTATTATTATTTTCTAACTGTCTAGCATCCAGGTGGTATTCCCACCATCCCAACAGTGAACGGTGTGGATCGTCACATGCATACTTTGGGCGACACCGTCAGATGGACAGAGTAGATATAACACATATTGGTAGGGCCCACTTCCTCATAAAGGAGAGAGGGAAAGAGAGGGAGAGGGAGAGAGTTGCGTGAAGGGGAGGGACCCCGCCACTATTAGGCCCTCCTTAAACAATGCTTACATCAAGTGGGTCCCACAACAAGTGGGCCCTCAAATCACTAAATCCAAGCATAAACATATAAATCTAACCCTAAGGAAGCACCCACCTTTGGATCTCCTCTTCCTTCTTCTGCCAATGCATGTTAGAGCTCCAAGGAAAGAATTTCAACGGTTAAAATTGATCATGGAGTATGGGATTGGATGGTAGGAAGGTGGGCCACACTAGCTTCTCCATGGAAGACATGGACATTGGACTCTCATGGAGTTGCTTGGGAGAATGAGAGAGGTTGTAAGAGAGAGAGAAATGGGTGAGTGATGGGGTGTGATGGGTGAGATATGGGCGATGGGTGATGGATGTGTATTTGGTTATAAGAGAGTTGACTTTAGGTAAGGCCGTGTAAGAGAGGGATGGGTTGGGTTGCTTGTACTTGATTGATGGAGTGATGTGACTTATCATAGAGATTCTCTCGGTATTTGCAACGTGCGACGTTTTCCTTGAACCGAATGTGGGTCCACATCTCCTGGCCCAGGAACCGTCTCGACGCGCAAGACACGGTGTAGGAACCGCGGCGACGACGCGGTCGCAATGATACAAGTCTCTGGTCCAGTCGACTCAGATATGCAGGACTCAGCTTAGGCTCACGTGCAAACGTCGGTTACAGGTCGTGCGTTACCGAAATTCGATCGGGAGGACCATAGGAATATACAGAATGTTATGAACTAGGATATGGGTCTTACATCCAACATCTTCTAGCTTCTGTAAAAATGACAAATGAAGGTATGTGGAAAAAATCTCATATTTGGACGGTTAAGGTTAAGATTGTTTTACAGTGGATGTCAACCGCAATCCTCATCCTCTTTATGTGGACAAGATCTCATATTTGGACAAGATCTCGTGTTTGGACAAGATCTCATATTTAGTGTATACCAACCTAGGCCCAATGCGACCCAATGTGGATGAAAACCTTGAACCAATTTGTATGCTAACATCAACCCTTAGTGGATGTGAACCTTAGAAAGGGTCGAGATTATCATGCACAATAGGTCGTGATTGTCATGCACAATGGGTTGTAGCTATTATGAACAATGGGTCATGATTGATAGAGTCCTAAAAAGGGTCGTAGTTGTTATTGGGTTGTGGTACCAACCTTATGTGGATTAGATCTCATGTGGATGTTAACCTCGATCCTTAGTGTATACCAACCTAGACCCAATGCGACCCGATGTGGATGAAAACTTTTAACCAATTTGCATGCCAACCTCGACCCCTAGTGGATGCCAACCTTATAAATGGTCGAGGTTGTCATGCACAATTGGTCAAGGTTGACATGCACAATGGGTCGTAGTTGTCATGCACAATGAGTTTGATTATTATGAACAGTGGGTCGTGGTTGACAGAGTCTTAAAAAGGATCATAATTGTCATGCACAATAGGTCGTGGTTATTATGAACAATGGGTCGTGGTTGACAGATACTTAAAAAGGGTCATAGTTGTCATACATAATGGGTCGTGGTTGGCAGAGTCATGAAAATGGTCGTAGTTATTATTGGGTCGTGGTACCAACCTCATGTGGACAAGATCTCATATTTGGACAAGATCTCATGTGGATGTCAACCTCCTTTCTTAGTGTAGACCAACTTAGACCCAATGCATCCTAATGTGGATGAAAACCTCCAACCAATGTGTTTGTCAACCTCAAACCAATGTGGATGAAAACTTTGAACCAATTTGTATGTTAACCTCGAATCTCAGTGGATGCCAACCTTGTAAAGGGTTGAGATTGTTATACACAATGGGTCATGATTGTCATGCACAATGGGCCGTGGTTATTATGAACAATGAGTCATGGTTTACAGAGTCTTGAAAATGATCATGGTTGTCATGCACAATGAGTCGTGGTTATTATGAACAATGGGTCATGGTTTACAAAGTCTTGAAAATGGTCGTGGTTGTTATGCACAATGAGTTGTGGTTGACAACCTCGACCCATTCTAAATAAAAACCACGACCCATTGTAGATGACAACCTCGAACCTTCTCAATCTTCTGTTAATCACGACCCATTGTGTATGACAACCACGAGTCATTGTGCATGTAAACAACTACACCCTATTGTTCATAATAACCACAACTCATTGTTCATGATAACCACGACCCTTACTGTCCCACTATCAACCCCTTCCACTATCGCATGACCATCTTCTACTCTAATTGGATAATAATCTCGACCCTTATTGGAATGCAGGTCAAAACCAATCAAGGACTACCTACTTAGACTATGAAACGGTTGCGGTCCCTCTAAAATCTTCTATCAAGTTCTTAAAGGATTACATGCTAGAAAATTTTGACAACAATGCTAATAGAAAAGAGTTGTTTAAGAATACTTGTTTTGAATATCTACTTGACTTTCCGGTGTCTAGGTGGATGGCCCATACTTAACTCATGCACTGCCTAATGCAGAGGCATATTAATGACCTGACCTTCAACGTTCATGGCACCATACTGAAATTTACTAAGCTTGACTTTACCCTAATTATGAGTCTTAGGTTTGCACCTATTTGGGCAAGTGAGGATGGAGAGGATAAAATCACAAAGGAGAAGAATATAAAAGGAATTAGGAAGAGATATCTAAAAGAAGGTGGTGTGACAAAGGACGATTTTAGATAAGCTTTTCTATCACTCATCGGAAAAAATAACATTTAGATGTAGTGAAGCTGGCACTCATAATTTTTCTAGAGAATCTAGTAGTTGCATCTCCACAAAAGAAAATTTATGTAGATAAGTATATTGACATGGTCAATTACTTATATTATTTCAATAGTTATACCTGGGGTAGCGTGGGGTACGAATATTTGAGGGAGTGGGTTAATAGTGGAATTGGTGATGGTCACGAGAATGGTGACTGCCCTCATTCATACAACATTTGGGGATATGCGTATGCCTTATAGGTAAGTTATTGTTGTCCCCAGTTAGTGATTGTGTTTGACTTGTGATTTCTTACGAGTTAAATATTCAATATACGTCATCACCGATGTTTGATGCATGATACTGGACTTTAAACAGATATGGGTATACAAGCGACTGCATATACTAACTGATGATAAGGGGTGGCCTACAAGAAGACTACCTATAAGGATTCCTAGATCCTTAAAAAGTAGGCCAGTATCCTTCAATCTTAGTCATCTTCAAGACTATGCCGGTAAGAGTGATTCAATTATTATTGTCTTCTAATAATGCATTATGTTTATAAATAATAAATCACTATTGTTCCTACAGATGGTGCTTGCTAGAGCTTAAACCAATGGTTGAAGAAGAAGAGAATGAGGTTGTTAAAACCGTACAATATGATACCTATAAAAAGGACAAGGCTCTTCAGGCGTAAGCTACGACAGAGGAGATGCTTAAAAGACATATTACTAGAATGAAGCTAAAGAGAAGAGAAGTTGAAGTAAAACTAGAAAATGAACTGAAGATGTTTAAGAAGAAGTTGAAGAGGAAGGCAACGGAAGTGGGAGATAGAGGGGAAAAAAGACAGGAAGAAGTTGAAGTAGGAATAAAAGGGAGTGCAGGAAGTAAAGTTGAAGTTGAATTTACTGCCTCAATTGAGACACTTGCCAGAAAGGTTTGCACTCAAAATAAGAAATCAAGATTCATCATAATTTTTATTTTTATTTTTTACCACAGACTTGAGTTCCTTGGTAAAGAAGTGCAACAAATGAGAGAGGATATGAAATTTATCAATGGATTTGAAGAGAAAAAAAAATCTTCTCAAGGAGGAGAATGCTTTTATAAGTGTAGAGGTTGTTAGTGCACTCATTTTTGCACCCTGGTTTGTCAATTACATGAACTGTTGTGTCATGTAGTCAGTTGAGCCTTTGGAAAGTGAGGACCGAAGACACAAGCAGGGCAGAAGCATCAAGGAACACATACAAATAAAAAAGATGTCTTGGTAATCCTAACCCCTAACCAAAATAAGCATATAACCTATAGATGATCTTGACCTAATAGGAATATTAGTTTGATCATCTCTTAGACTTAAGAGATCAAGAAAAACATGATAAAGAAAGCTATAAGAGGTACGAATCTGCTACTTAAAAGATAGCCCAAACCAGTAGATTCCAGGTCATGTTAGATGGCATAGAGCTGCCATTGAACAGTCTTCGATGGCATCGAAGGCCTGGCCGATGACATCGAAAGAGAGTCTGTAACGTCCCGAATTTCAAGGGTCGAGCAAAGCTCAACTCCCAAGATCCAACGCATCACTTATGCAACATAGATAATGATGTTTAAATGTTTTTCATGTTAGTGCATTAAACATGAGGGAAATTATACTAAAATAACATATCATACTCCAGAGATAATTTAATTTAGCAAGCGAAAGACTGAAACACATATATATAAATATGTGAGGGTGTCGCAACCTCCAGAGTATGAATATGATACCGGGCTGAATATAAACATGTATTGTTTCAAAGTTTACAAAATATCAAAATGTACAAGTCCGACTAATCCATATAATCCCTGTGATCCCAACGATCAGCGCATGGTCTACATATACCTGCCTAATAGCTGTATATAGGAGAACTCCTTGTCAAAGAAGTCCATCTCAAATGTATAGACTTCATCATCACCTGCATCTACAACAGAGTCTGGTTGGTGTTTTAAAACACCGTCCCAAAGTGGGAGTGAGTGATCAACCCAGTGGTATTATAAGACAAAGGTTAACATGTTATCAATTCAGTCAAGCAGTAATGATAAAGTAGTACAACAATCATATCCTAAGTACTCTTGTTAATGCAAGGATGATATGATGTAATGATGCATGTATTCGCACAAAGCTCCCTCATAAGCGGCTCCGTCAACTATTCACGCATGACAAACTCCCTAAACGTGCCCTTCATCGCCACATCACATGCAATGCGGTGTATAGTCGTGTTAGCCAAGTACTTAATTAAGCTTATTCATACAACAAATTTGGGAAGCTAAGGCACCTCCCTTTATTCACTAACCCCAAACGAAAATCCTTCTAGGGTCGTCAATTCTAGTTAATCACATACGATAGGCAAGTTGTAGGGCATCACTCCTAATGAAAGCAGTGGATAGACAAATTTAAGAGTTTATACTCGAGGTCACTACGGGGAGACTTGTCATCTCAGCTAGGCTGACAGCTCGAATATAGTGTCTCATACCACCGTATTTGGCTCACGAGTTTTAGGTTGCTCATAGTCACTACGGAGAGGCTCGTCACCCCAGTGTAGGCCGACAGCTCGAATACGGTGTCTCATACCTGTTCACTTCCTAAGTATAAGGTTGTGATGTAGTAATAAACTTGATGAGACCGAGGTAGAATCCCAAGGGACTAATACTTGTACGTTATTTGAAACTAAGTAGAACTAGAACTAGATTAAGACGAAATCTAAATCAAATAAATTTAATGAGTAATTGTGAAATATTTATCTAAAATTTAAAGAATTCAGGAAAAAGAAACTAAGGATTCAGAGGATCCACTTGTAGAGATCAAGGAGATCTTATGCCTGTTTCAAGAACTCAACTAGACTTAGAGTCCCATCTTTATTCAGTTGAAGGGTGTAACCATGAAAATCAAACTGAATTTCCTTTGATATAGTTTTCAAGAGATAAAAGGTATATGAATTAGAAGGGATTCCATCATCAAACCATGCCCAGGAGACAAAGTAAACAACAAAATTAAACCAATTACCAACTAATCAACAATGTATGAAGGTTAGGAAGGGTACCATCATCCGACCATGCCTAAGAGACGATGGTGAACAACAGGGCTTCTTGACGTCATAAACATAAAAAGGAAAGGAACATGCTCAAAGCTATTGCAGACCCATTGTAATTTTAGTCACAACAAACCATTAAAAACTAAAAGCATTCCCTTAATTAAACTAAAATCAACATCAATTCAATCTAAACAAAAGGTATAAGCAAAAAGTCTCTCCATCACGCTATAAGTTTCACCTCTTAGCCCTAGTTAAGAGGTTTAGCATAGAATAGACATGATTAGGCTAAACATCTTAAAACGTAAATAAAATAAACAAAGAAAAAATAAAAAGAAAAAGAAAAACAACTCTATTCTCTCTCCCTCATCCTGTGCTTCACGTCCAGCTTAAGTCTCTCCTCTTCTCCCTCTTTCTTTTCTCTCTTATAGCATTTACTGACGGTGGCTGGGTCGGTGGAGTGCGTAAGAAGCAACTCTGTTTATGCAAAGAAGACTGAAATTTTCTTACGCAGTCCCTTCTTGTGTGATGATTGGTGAGCTCATAATCAATGATAGAAAGAAAATCCACTCCGTCTAGTGGATTCACGTTAGAATTTCGGTCAGATATGGATTGATTTGGCTCGGATTTGGTGTGGCCTATGTAACTTTTCATGTAACATAGTTCTACCGTCCATTCATTTTTCATCTACTGTCCGTCATGTTTCAAACCAAGATCAACTAGATCCTTGTCTAAATCCTCCTATAATTCAAATGAACAATTCTGATTAATTATATGGATGATGAGTGGGGTCCACAGCGATCACTCGCAGCCTCTGTTGCGAAACAGGCCTTCCGTGTCTGCGCTGTAATGTTTGGTGGACCCCACAGTGATGTTTTTGATAAAATTCACCACGTCCATTGAATTCCTGACAAAAAACTAGTCAGGAATGGATGGTTTTTGAGTGTTGTTGGCATGGTCCACTGACGTTTTGCTTCCGCCGTCCATCTTACGTTTGAACGCTGATCTACCTGTCTGTACGTGCATGAGACCAAAAGTAAAGCTAGGATGGGGTTGTGCCCACCCTCAGGAGAGTATAGACGGTTCAGATCATATAATTAGATGATAGGTGGGCCCCACTACCCAAAAAGGGTTGGGCAGCATTAGACGCTGAGCTTTTTTTATTTGGAAGAAGAAGATCGATCAAGAGTCGGTTTGACCGACTCTCTGTTGTCATGCACGGCCGGTGCACTTGTACACCGTGTACATGTGTTGTATGTAAGGGTCCTACGGTGATGTTCGTGAGAAATCTGCTCTGTCCATTCGTATTGTTAGCTCATTTAATGCGTCGAGACCAAATTTGAAGCCTACCCAGATATCAAGTGGGCCCCATATCAAGGATTTAGTGGATGATTTGTCAGTTGAGTAACTTATACAAAGATCCAGTGGTTAAAATTTGACGTGTACGGTTAATTTATAGTCCTCAGGCCATGTATGAAGTTTCAAGCCAAATAGATTGTGGGAACCTTGTGATCTTGCATTCTGGACCAATTTCGGATCACTTGAGCTTCAGTTTCTCGATTTTCTCGGATCTCTAGTGTGAAAATCCATCGATCTTAGTCCCTTGGGGTCCGTCCCTTGCCTTGATAAATTTTGAGTGTTAAATCTAAGCTTTTAGCACGTTATTTCGATCCGAGCTTGTAAATATACCTTGCAGCACAAACACAATTAAATCAGGCCGTTAAACAGTATAATGTTCGTAAATCCAGATAATAACTGGGGTTTGATATGCAATATTTAACCCTCAACAATACCATCATTCCCGACTCACGAGTCTTAGCGGATCATGGTACCATGGTTGAATTGAGTCTTTTCATTAGTAGGTGGTACCTTAGATTCAAGAAGGAATGTCCATACATGGTAAACACACAATAGGCTAATCGGTTTTGTTAGATAAGTTCGGTTGGTACGAGCGCACACTAAATTAAACGACATGGATCGCATAAACACTTCACGTGGTCTAACCACTGTCGACAATCATCGTACGACCCGGATTCACCGAACGTATCAAATGTGATAAGAATAATTCCGCCACTCAAACGGGAATTGTTACTGATTGCCTGGGCCAAGTTATGGCTCCAATCTTACTCGAGTGCAATAGGCAGACACATGTGATAATCATATGAGCATTGAACGAACAATTCAAATACAACACTCATTTGAGCATTTTGTCAGCATATTAAACATGTTACCAAATATTTACATTTTATTTATAAATTGCGTGATCGAAATTATGATTATATAAAGAAAGTTATACATATAAATAAGGTAATTAAGAATCCTATCTCAATACTCTTATTAAATATAAATCATCAACTATTTCACATTTATACATTTTATCAAATACTTAAACTGCACATAACTAAATACATAGACTAAATTAATTACGACATAAACTATAGTAATTCATTACACAACATCGGTTATAAAGCATATAACAAACATATATCTTAGATTAGAAAGCATGGCAAGTAGAAATCACAATTTCATATTCATTCAAACATTTTAACAAATAGATGGAATGCATCTTATATTCTACATAGTTCACACATGTATAGTGTATCGAAAACGTTGTAACTAAGATCATATGACAGCAATGAAGTTAGACATAAATTATTGTTGACATTAAAAGCTTGAAAACCATAATCTAAACATTTATAGTCCGCACCTTCCGTCGGAATCCTTGTTTCGAACGTGGTTTGAATCCTATGTTCCCGAATACAGAACAACGGGTACCTAAATCATGAAATAGGTTAGCTATTTCGTCGATTACTCCATTTAGATTCCTAAATCAAGATTAGGGTTAGTATTTCTTACCCAAATCGTAGTTGAAATGATTCGCATAGCGATGGTGGGGAGGTGAATCAGCATGTGGAGTAATAGGAGTGAATCCCGACAACGATCTCCCGAACTCTCTCTCTCTTCTCCTCACTCTCTTCTTTTCTCTCTTCTCTCTCCTAGGGTTAGAGAAATTCGTATGGAATGGGAATGGGTTGGTTTAAGGGCATTATATAAGCCCATAACTGATATCAATGGCTTCAGGGCCATAATATACTTAGGTTATAGCCAAATGGTGTTTGATTTGGGCAGACGGGACACATCTGGAGGTCCATTACCTGTCTATGTCATAAAGTAAGTTCCTTGACAATGAATCTAGGCCAGGATGTGATTTCAGCACATTTGGATAGGCCGATCAACCGTGACGGACCTGTATTAAATCAATGGTCATTGTTACTCAATCAGGGCCACAAGTATACCGATATGTGTAAGGAAATCTCCCTGATCCATTGGTGAAGTTCGGTCAAAAACTGACTGTAAGACCCGTATCTTGGTCCGTACCTTTCCGTACACTTCCGCGGTCGTACCGGTCGAATTCCGGCAACTTTCGACCCTTAAACAATATCGACGCGCGACCTGGATTCATGTACCGACAACCCGAGTCGACTCAACCCGAGACCAATACCATAGCGACCGCGCCGTCGTTGCGGTTCCGATACCGCGACTCACGCGCCGAGGCGATACCTTGATCAAGAGATATGGGCCAACGTTCGGTGCGAGAAAACACCGCGCGTTGCGAAAACCAAGGGAATCTCAACGATGTGTCACATCAATCACATCAATCCCATCAATCAATCACTCATCAAGCCATCACATGTCAAGTACACATCACTTCCATCCCTTTTCCCAAGCAACCACCAAAGTCTTCTCAACCCATACCTTTCTTACACAAAAAGCCACAAAAGTCTTCCTAACCCATACCTTTCTTACACAACCATCACTCACCCATCCATCCATCACTCTCTCTCTCTCCCTTTACATCACTCTCTCTCTTACTCTCTTTCTCATTTCAAAATTTTCAAGCAACAACAATTCCAAAGGGCTCCCACGTATGAGAATTCCAACCTTCCTTAAGCTCCAAGTGGCCCACCTTCCTACCCCAAAATCTCCCATCTCAACCCTCCATTCTTCATCCTAACCGTTGAAGTTGAAGCCAAGGTGCCAAGGAACCCCTAGGAGCGAGAAGATCGGACGGTGGGTGCTTCTATAGGGTAGATTTTCTTAATTTTATGGTGGACCAAGTGAGGCCCACCGATCCATGGTGTGGATCTCACTTGGGACCCTTAAATGTGACCGATGGACCACTTGGATCATCATGATCGTTCCATGATGGGGCCATTCTCCATGGACCCCATCATGATGTTTATTTTCATTTGAAAAGGGTCATCTAGACCATCCATATTGGTGGGGAAAGGATCCCCACCGTTGATCTTTAGTTTTGATGGTCATATGTGCAAAATGACCCATTTGATGTATGATTTCACGAATGGGAGGGCCCATAATGACGGGGTCCCTCCATCACAAGCCGTGTCCCACTCTCCATGTCTCTCTCTCTCTCTTTTTATTGCTTTTATTTATTTTATTTTATTTTATATATATTTTTTTATGCTAGAGGTGTGTGGCCCACTTGAATGGATCCCACCTTGAGAACTATTTCATTCACATTTTTATTTAAGCGGGGCCCACCTTATATGTGTATCCATGTCACCCATCATGTGGTGGCCCACTTCATTAGGGCCCACCGTTTCAAAAAAAAAAAAAGAAATTTTTTTTTCAGCGAACCGTCCAGCGTCTGGGACGCTGGACGTTGTGATAAGAAAAAAAAAAAAAAAAAAGAGGAAAGGAAGAAGGGAGCTTTTGGGTGGCCCCACCTTGATGTTTATTCTAGATCCAATCCGTCCATCCTCTTACCCATCCCGTTTTAGGCGTTGAGCCAAGTGATGGGGCTGATTGGAAGGTCTGGTGGGCCATGACATTAGAAGGTTGCACCTTTACCATTCAAAATCATTATTTCGTTTTATTTTACTCTCTATGCATCAAAAAAATTCGAACTTTGGACTCTTTTTGTCTGTTGCGAGCTGTAGAACATTATGGCTGGAGCGGATTTCTAGGTGGCGGGCCCCACACATGATCCTTGGCAAAAAACTAAATTCAAGGAGAGAGAGAGGATGTGGCAGCAGGGAGGCTGCTTGCGCCAGAAGCGCTGGCAGCGCCGCACGGCTGCCAGGCGGGCGGACAGACGAAGTGGACCCACGGCCACCAGCCGTGGGCCCCACCTTGATGTTTATATGCCATCGAAACCGTCCATTAGGTGGGCCCCCTTCTCAGGTGGGCCCCCTCCAAATTTCAGGTCGATCCAAACCTTAGGTGGGCCACATCACACGAATCAGTGAGATTGAGCACCTACCATTAAAGTTTTCTGGTGCCCACCTTGATGTAAATTTTCTCCACCGTCCAGCAGACGGTGGGGCTCTCCCTTGATGCAGGCGTATATCCAGGCCGTCCAGGGCCTGGACGTTTTATATTTTCTTTAAAAAAAAAATAATAAATAATAATACTAATAATAATAATAATTAATATATCTTGTGATATTAATGTACAATATAATATTTCATGTTATATCATATGGGTTAGCCCCTTTTGGTTTGCAATAGGCCTATGGGCTAGGTCCATTTGTATTACAAAAGGCCTATGGGCTAGTCCCATTTAAATTATGAAATACTTATGGGCTAGGCCCATTTGATTCGTTTAAGGCCCAAGAACTTGGGCCCACTTGATATGTCCCAAGGCCATGTGTCTAGGCCCATTTGAATTAAATATGAGGCCTAGGGATTTAGACCCATCTGGCTCATAGAACGCCTATGGGCTAGGCCCATTCGAATTTCAAAAGGACTATGGGCTAGGCCCATTTGGGTTACGAAATTCTTATGGGCTAGGCCCCCATTTGATATGTTCCAAAACCATGGGACTAGGCCCATTTGATGTACTTCAAGGCCCACGAAATTGGACCCATTTGTTACATTCCTAAAGCCCATGGGAGTGAACCCATTTGATTATAAAAATGGTCAATGGGATTAGGCCCACTGGCCTTATTTGAGACCCATGAGATTGGACTCATTTTGACATATATGTAAGACCCAATAGGAGGAACCTAAGGTCCATTGCAATGTGTAAACCCATTACCGAATATGTAGCGGTGTTTAAGAAGATCGTACCTAGAATGCAATGATGGTTTGACGTCCACATTGCAAGTGTAATGTTGGTTGGATGTCCACATTACGACTCTCCTTAGAGTCCATTACTGGGCCGTACTTGTTGTATTTCGGCCGTCCAGGCCCATCTGCATTGTAAGATAATTCATTTTATTATAACCCGTTTAGTACAGTTCATGACCCATGATCATATGCATCATACGTATGCTTGTTATGAGGATTGACTGATCATAGCATTTGCCTTTGGGCAGGTTGTTTATGGGCTCCCGATTAGGCGGTGCTGCCCTACATGAGCGCACGGTATGCGCAGGATTGGTTGCATGACTGGATGGCGTGATTCATGCATTCCGCATTAGTGTGACATGGTTGTTGTACGCCCTAGCGACATCAAGGCCGTAGCCTCCACAGACGCATCGTGGTTGGCAGGATTGGATACCGAAAATCTTGACTTACATGGGGTACTATAGATATCCCTGGGTGAAAGTCCCTAAACCCTTATGGTACCAAGAGGTTGCTCCAACGTCTAGACCGAGTGGGTAGATGAGCGTTGAGTGCCGATTACCAGACGGTTACGCCCTCCACTGTGTCGTGGTCGGTTGGAAGGGGGTGCGGCCTTACCCGCCCGAGAGTAGGGGGCAATGCTAGGCTGAGTTTGACCAGCTCGAGGAATGGGTCCGCTATCGACGAGTCGCGCCCGATATTGGCAGACGGATAGTGAGGTCTTTTCCACTTACCTTATTGCGCGCGATGTGGCGGCAATCTGGTTTAGAGTGTACTAGACCCCGGTGATATTCCATACTTTGAGCTGTATTGATGTGTGGACATTGATGAGTATCTGTATGCTTGAGTTGCATTGTACATTGCATGGCCTTGGGATGGCCGATACCATTCATGTCTTGCATTGCATAGCCTTGGTACGGCTCATGACGTTTTGGTTCCATCTGCATATTCCGCATTACTCTGACATTGCATTTATATTACTACCTTGCGCACACACTTTCACCACCCTCTAAGCTTTCTGTAAGCTTATGCACGACCGTTGCGTGCAGGTGACGTTGGACTGCAGCAGCGTTGAGGCAGGAGCGCGTTGCTGATCATTTTGGAGTTTCTGTTACTTACCATTGTATTTCCCTTTATGCTCATTGTACTTGTAAAATTTTTGATCATAGTGGAAATGTAATGGAGTGCTTGGTTGTTGTTTGTGGGTTATGCCTTTGGTTATGCTTATTACGTATCAAACTGATGTTAAAAATCCTCCTCGTAGCATCCCAGGATCGGAACCTGGCGAATGGGAGCTAGGAGCCGAGAATGGGGTTCTACGGAGGCTGTCGGTGCCGGATTCGGCGATCGGGAATTTTGTGAGCCCGGTTTCCGAGTTTGGGGCGTGACACTGACAGTCTGAAATTTTCAATTTCGCCCGCAAGCCAATGACCCAATTTACTTGAGTTCTGATTCATTTTCTAAAGATATTCGCGTTTCTCACACACTTTGTTCAAAGATCAAGTTATGCATTTCTGGATACTATCTGGGCTCGATTCCCGTGATGGTTGTCAAGTCTAATAAGACGGTCATAACCCTATAGTTTCACGGTCATCGAACTTTCGATGTGTAGTCCAGGTTCGATACAGCGTTTCAATGTGCTCCCGAGAGCAACCGGCTTTTGATATTTTTCTTAGGTTTTTAAGTAGTGTTGAGTCAGTGATTTTGACGGGTTTGGGTCTTGCCATTTGTATAGATAGTGGGTCAAGCTAATCCACCGATTAATTCAGTTTAGTACTTAATTAATTTTCGTCTAATTTTTACAGAATACGGTCCTTAAGGATTTTTTCCTAAGGTGGTACTCGGGCTTTTATACAGATTTTTCTAAAACGTTACAGAGTTGGGAATGTCCAGCAACCAAATTGGATTTTTAGCTGGAATTCTCGATGGCTATGTGGGCCTCTCCATGATGTGTGTCGAACATCTACCCCATTAGTCATAAGCATCATTCCATGGTGGGCCACGAGCTTAAACCGTATGCCAATACATGACTTTGGTGGGCCACACCACATATAACAATTGAGAGGGGTTATCCGCCCATTTAAACATTCATAATCATCTATCAGGCCCACCGAGATATGGTTCACAAATCCATCCCATCCATAATGTATGTCACACTTGTATGAGGGGTCAGACCAAGTTTCAGCGTCATCAAAAACTTATGTAGGCCCCACCAAGTGATTTTATATGTTTTAGGCATATCTTCACCTGGTTTTAGATGGTATGGCTCACTTGAATTCCACATAAGTCATATTTTTGGGATATAACATAAACTAAAGGGGACCCATCAAATCCATGGTGTTGATGTTCGACACACATCATGGTGGGGCCCACACAGCTCGATCTCATGGAAAGTTCCCATGAGATCGACCTCATATTACCATTTCCCATATATATATATATATATATATATATATATATATATATAGAGAGAGAGAGAGAGAGAGAGAGAGAGAGAGAGAGGCATGCTCACCTACGCACCTACCCATGTACGCACCTTTGCACACGTGTCATGGGTGTCGAATCTGAACGGTTCATAAGATGCGGAATCCCATGAAACATTAGGAGGTGAATTTTCACCTTGATCTAAGATTCTGGCGGACCATAGAAAAGAGAAATTCAAATTAAGGGAAGAAACTATTTGCATTTTTCATGGCTAACTGAAGTTTTGGATCAAAGTAAAATTTCATATTAGGGGGTTTCATGAGGTTCTACTTCATGTGGACCGTTTAGATTTTCGAAACTCATTAGATAGGATGAGTTCTCAAAAAAGTTGGTATGTAGTATGTACGAACTGGTTCGTAGGTGAGCGTTTCCACACACACACACACACACACACATATATATATATATATATATAGAGAGAGAGAGAGAGAGAGAGAGAGAGAGAGAGAGAGAGAGAGAGAGAGAGAGAGAGAGAGAGAGAGAGAGAGAGAGAGAGATATCCACCTAACTAAGAGTCCTCACCATACAATAATTTAAAGTGACCCCCACTGCCATCAATTTGAATGATCCGGACACGATATTGGGTGTTTTGCTGACCTTGGGGCCCACGTTGATATATGTGTTTTAAATCAATGTTGTCCATCAGTTTTTCAAGATTAGTTTACCATATTGTCCCCAAAGTTAAGCAATTACAAATCTCAGGTGGGTCACACCACAAGAAACAATGTTTATTACATGCTCACCGTTAAAAACTAATTCTAGGGTCCACAGTAAGGTTTGTTTTCCATCCAACTTGTTGATAAGGTCTAACAGAATTGGAGGAAGTCTGGGAGCGTTTGGACTTTGGGTAAAAGGTCGCATTAACAGTGGTCAATTTCTCTTGGGGATCAAGTCATAAAATGAAATAGAAAAATAGCTGAACAGCGTGGATACACTACACATTGATCATGCCGGGCCCATAAGGTCAGCAACACCCTCTCCCCCTTACACCTAATCCACTCCCGATCTAGACAGCAATAAACCCTGCGGGGCCACTACAGTTGAGCGACGAAAATGAAAGCGTATAAGGTGTTCCCATGGTAACGGGTTGGTGGGTGTTATCCTTGCCATGGAGCCCACCTTGATGATTTTTTCTTACATCACTTCAGGTTTTTAATGGTGGATAGCTAATCACCATTGTTTCTTGTGGTGTGGTCCACCCGAGATTTAGATCTCCTTGATTTTTGGGAACACATCCTAAAATGGGCCGTAGAAAGGGATGAATGGTGTTGATATACAGTGTTACCCAGCTAACACCTAATCTGCTCCCTTATGGTGTGCACACACCTTGGTGGTGTGTTGAGGTGGCAAAGTTCTATTGGCCGCTCATATCCATGCTATTTTTTGATATCATATCAGTGCATGATCCCAAAAACTGAATCCAGGACCGCAACACAGACAAAACAGTGGAGATTAAAAAGCAAACGCTGAAATTTATTTAGGGCCACACAAATTTAAGATCAAAATGATGTTAGTGTTTTCTCTTCATCCTTGTATGTTTGACCTTACGGATAGATTGGAAGGCAAATGAACATCATGGTGGACCCTAGAAAGGTTTCAACAACCTGCGTCGCTATCTCCGCTGCTTTCTATAGTGTGGTTCACTTGAGGTTTGAAACTCATTATTTTGGTTCATGCCTTACCGTGATGTGTATATAACACATACATCCCCGTGGCCTCAACTTAGATAGGTGGTGCATGGTGGGCTACGGATATACTTTTTAAAAATATCTTACTAGCTGCACCTTTAACTCTTGAAATTTTAGACATGAAGTGATGAGTGGATCAAACCACTAGTAGAGAATTTGGTGTTACCTTAGCCCACTTGAATTTTCTACCAACCTGATTTTCAGTCTCAAGTTGCAATATGAACTGGCACGAATGATGGAGGGAGGGGATGTCTCACCCACACACGACAGGTTCCATAGAGCTTTTTGTTGGAAAACCCCGTCCTTCTTGGCTCTTGCCTATGTCACAGTTTTGCAGGAACTGCAAAATGGACGCAGACTGCGTCCTCCCCCTGCTCGTCTCTCGCCCCCAGCGGGTAGTTATGTGTGCAGGCCCACCATTATGTATATGTACATCGAAGCCGTTCATTCCTTTTCTCATATCATTTAATGGAATAATCACAAACATTAAGTAGATTCTAAAATTATGGAGATCCGACACTTGCATATATGACTCTTGTATATAATGTAACTGGCACTAAATGCTTCGTGCATTTAATGCAACCAAGCTTATTATTTGGTGTGGTCTACTTGAGCGTTAGATCTGCCCCAATGTTGTGGTTATGCCTTAAAATGACCTTAAAATAGGGATGGACAGCTTGGATTTACAGATAAATCATGGTGGGCCCGCCCACAGAACCGTCCACTTGGGGCTAGAGCAATCCGCGTCCAAGAAAATGGAGTAGCATTGTCAGCGGGGTAATTTTTAGGAAAATGGAGTAGCATCGTCAGCGGTGTAATTTTTTATTATAAAAGCGACCTTCCATTTACCTTGCTTCTTTTTACCCAAGCAAAACTTACCTTAGCAATCTATACTCATATTTGCACGAATAAATCAATAAAGATGAAAATACTGACACTTTCTTAATTACTTTTATTTGAAAAGTAAGAATATTTTTATCCAAATTCTTTTTTCTATATTAAAAAAACCTACCCTTGTTAAATTTTTATTGCCAGCTTCGCATGTTAATGCAAATGATTACATATTACCGAGCTATAATGCAATTCCTGACAAGGTGTTATAAATACAGTACACAAACTATTCAAAAGGTGGGCCTAGCCACAAAGATCACCTAGCACACAATAGGCCCATCTTACTCATCGAGTGGGCCACACCATCGAAGCTCTCAGAAATCAACGGTCATCCATGGATCTAAGACAAATCATATGGCCCATCTGATTAATGGACCAGCCTGATTATCGATCCAGGCAATCTTCACGGAGGTGCAGCCCATCTGATGAGTGGACCAGCTAACCATAGTATGGTTTGTAATAATAAATAAATATATTTCATCATAGGCGTGCTCATCGCGCATGCACTGGGCTGGTAATAGCTATAAATGGAGGAACTTTCGGGAAATTTCTATGAAAAGCGATCGCAATCACGGATTAGTTACGGTCATTATTTATTCCTCCGTACGAAACAAAAGTGTCAAAAGCAGGCCTCTTTGAGTAGAATATTACGAAATTAGTAAGAAACAAGAAGAGGGGAGCTGCACCATTGCCTAACCTCCGTCTTCTATCCAAAATAAACGATAGATTCCTGTGATTGTTCACCACCATTTTAAAATGGTGCCAAGTGATCCTTCTCTCATGTTGTACTATGTACAGCGATCCAGATCATTCAAACTGTGGGCCATGTTGTGGATGGAGCGTATATTTAAAATCACTCTGATCAAGTAAACTTGACTGACCCAATTGATAGGTATCAAATGAACGGTTAAGGGTAAAATGATTGTTGTCGAATTTAAGGGAAAAATCGGACGGTTACTATCATCCTATTAGTGTCATTTTTTAATGATGTTCCATCCATCAGTTGGTCTGGATTGCCGAGCTTCTATGCCATGTGTTAGGCTGGAGAGTTACCACCAATAACTAAAGAGGTTGCAGTATTCTACCCATTCGAAATGTTCCTCGATTGGAAGCGGATTGCGTACTGAGTAACATCACTGTGAGCCCTAACAAGGTTTCAACGGTGGAAATCATTATTCCCATTCCTGTATCATGATATGCTTGATCTTTGGATATTCTTCAATGTTGGGCTCAACGCCTTAAATTATATGGAAAAACGGGTGGACGGTGTGGATAGACTACATACATTCACGGTGGGGCCAACTGAGTTTACTCAGTAAGATACTAGCATACTGAGTTACTCAGTGCGCAATCCGATTTCCCTCGATTGGGAGTGTAGAGCCTAAAGCATAGGCTCTTTTAAAGGAGTGGTGGCTTCCTGTGGGACGCGGATTGCGTCCTACCCTCTCCCGGACCGTAATCCGTTCGGGTAGGTCTCTGTGGGGCCCACCATGAAGTAAGTGTTTTATCCACGCTGTTAATTGTTTTTCTCATATCATTTTAGGGTATTAGCCAAAAAATGAGGTAGGTTTAGAGATTAAGTGGATCACAAAGTAGGGATTGAATGTCCACCATTAAAAACTTCTTGGGAGCTAAATAAGTTTCGGATCAAGCTGATATTTTTGTTTTCACTTCATCCACGTCTTCATGATATTATGAATAGGTTATTTGCTAAAAAAAATCATGGTAGCCCTTAAAAAGGTTTCAACAATGGGTGTCATAATCACTGCAGCTTACTTTGATGTGGTCCATTGAAATTTTTATAATATTCATTTTTTGGCTCATGCCGTAAAATGATTCGAGAAAAACGATTAACGGCAAGAATAAAACACTTACATCATGGTGGGCCCCACAGAACCCTGTCGGGACGGGGTAGGGCACAATCCACATCCCTTTTTGTGGGGCACAAAGTGATGTAAGTGTTTTATTCACGCCGTTCATTCCTTTTCTCATATTATTTTAAGGTACGGGACAAAAACTAAAGTAAAACCACATCTCCAGTGGACGACATCAAAGGAATTTGCAGTGATAATGACTCTCTCCGTTGAAACATTTTAAAGGGCTGTTTTACCATCCAACCTATTAATAAGGTCATGCATACGTGGATGAAGTAAATATCAGCTTGATTTGAAACTTCTCCAGCTCCTGAGAAAAATGATGAATTAGCGTGGATAAAACACTCACATCACTTTGGCCTTATGGAGCCTTGCTCGGACAGATTACCGTCCGGACAGGGTAGGACGCATCACCTTTTGTGGGAGCCTTGCCGAGAGGGCAGATTAGTCTTAGATTTATATCGTGAAAGAGAAAAGGTTGGGATCAGATTAGGTCTGTTACCCTTACTGTGGGGCCCACCTTGATTATGTGCTATATATCCATGCCGTCCATTAGTTTTTCCCGCTTATTTTAGGCTGTTGTCCTAAAAATTAAACAAATCCATATCTCAGATGGACCACACCAAAGAAAGCAGTGGTGATTTAAAAACTTCCTAAAGTCCACTGTAATGTTTATTTGCCATCCAACCTGTTGATAAGGCCAAGTAGATCTGGATGAAGGAAAATAAATAAATAAATAAGCCTTATCCAATTTTTTTGTGGCCCATAATTTTTTTTAATGGTCATTCACCACTATTTCCAATAGTCATCCACCTTAGGTCCCGATCTCTTTAATTTTTTGGATCACCTTCTAAAATGAACTAGAAAACGAATAAACAGTGTGGATATACAAAATATTCATCAAGGTAAGCCCTACTAGTGCTGTACAATTTTTATTTTTTTCTTTCTGATTATTGTGGTCAAACCAGAACAGGGCCTTGCAAGTTACACCAGAACAAGGACCTTGCAAGTTGAAACATTTTAGGTAGGCTGCTCCAATTCAGTACAAGAGTACGGTGTTTTAAGCCCTCAATCAAAATTGAGGATGTACATCTTCTTTGTTAAGATTTGCTCTAATATAATGTAAAACAATCACTTTCTCTAAAAAAAATCGAGCCATTAGAAAATGGTGTAACAATGTATATAAAAGGACTATAACAAAAATTAAAAACAGAAAGGAGATCTGAAATTGTCATATAACATAGAGGTAAAAGCAATTAGCCCTTCTCAAACACAATAATTGAAGAACAACATTACAAGCTCTATGAGACATGTCATCTAACGCCTTTGAGTAAAATCTCCATGTAAAATTCTTTTTCTTTTCCTTCCAAACAGTAATCTTGGCAATGAAATAAAAATCAAGAAATTTTCTTGTAAAACAATAAAGAGAAATAACTTTTCATTTGCTTTTTAGAAATGGCATTTATCTGGAAACACCGTTTTCTCTGTAAAAAAAATAAAAAATTCCACAAATTGAAACAGGGTCTAAAGGAAGCTGCTGGTTACTTTCTTCGGGTACTTACAAGGGAGGGCACTTTTTTGACTTGACTTGCTGTCCTTTACACCAAAGGATGAACGAAAATACCATAAACATCTACATTCTTGTCATTTAAATTAAAGGAAAGAAAAAAAAAAATACTTAATATAAAATTTACCCTCCGGTACCTTTCGAAAATGGTTTTCATGTTTAAAGTAACTTCAAAAGTAGAAAGCAAAAAATTGTGGTTCAGGCAGGACCAACGTGATGTTTATGTGAAATCCACCTCAATTAACAATTGCATCACCCTATATTAGGCCCAGGGCTCATAAATCAGTCCCATTTGATACAGGTGGACTATACATTGGAAATAGTACTATACAGAGCAACGCTTAATCTTCAAACTGATTTCCTTGATGTGGCTTACTTGAATCATAAATAGGCCCCAAGGGTCCTTGAATCACAACACACCTATGCACACGTGTAATGGGTGTCTAATCCAAACGGTTCGTGTGATGCGGCATCCCTTGAAACCTAAAAGGACCAATTTTCACCCCGATTTAAAACTCTTGCAGGCCATAGCAAAGAGAGATGCAAATCAAGGGAGGAAACTGTTTTCTCTTTCCATGGCCCACCAAAGTTTTGGATCAAAGTAAAAGTTAGGCCATGGAGATTTCATGGGGTGCTGCATCACATGGACCGTTCAAAATGCATGTGGTGTTGATCCAGACCATGTATCTGATGGAGTGAACACAATTTGAGGTGCCCTCTTACTTTTCTACTGAAACATGAGCAGTCAAAAGTATCCTGCATTTTCAAAGAAGTGGCCCACCCTATTGATGTTAGGAAAGCATCAGCATTGGCAGCTTCTGTGCTATCCATGTGGTTTCTTTATTAACAGTACCCTGATCCATAGCTCAAGTGGTAGACTGAGTGAAGATACCTCATTTCAACACGGAGGTCTTGGTATCAATTCTCTAGTGGGGGATGGCTAACAGTGGTGTGTACTAACAAGCTAACTGAAAAAAATAAAAAAACGAAAGTGTTTTCTTTGTTTTTCTGCCGTAACTAATTTTTCTCTCACCGGATGAAAAATAGTATATAGGCAATATTTTCCATTTCACTTTATCATCATTTTCAGTTGTTGGGCATCTTCACAAAAACAGGCCATTTAGTCCATTTATACACGTGTGTTTAAAATCATAAGATTTATGCCATACACCTATCCCAAATGAAACGTTGTAACTTGCAAGGTCTCTATTAATCAACATGCATATGGTGATCCGGTCTATCCATCCAGGGGACTGCATTGTTCAGCAAAAAATGTATAGCAATCATTGTGCGATGCCAATAAAATTCAAGAGTCAGGGGTGTGGTGCCATACAGCCAACAGGATATTTTCATCTCCCAGCTGCTGTGGATCTAGCAGGGTTGATGGTTGCCAAGATTACTTTTT
Source organism: Magnolia kwangsiensis (assembly GCA_037074715.1). Classification (NCBI taxonomy): domain Eukaryota; kingdom Viridiplantae; phylum Streptophyta; class Magnoliopsida; order Magnoliales; family Magnoliaceae; genus Magnolia; species Magnolia kwangsiensis. The sequence goes on along the minus strand of CM073586.1, from coordinate 79,806,603 downwards.
AAGAAAATTGGGAGGGAGATGTTGGCCGTTTATTTTTACAAGGCCACCAGTACAATGATTATATGAAATCCACTCCAACTATTAGATGTCACACCAAAATTAAGAATAGAGCCCAAAAACTAATCTTATATGTGATTCAGGTGAGCCAAGGCCAAGGGAAATAGTTTGGAGATTAAGTGTTGCTCTATACACTATTTCCAATGTGTGGTCCACCTGATTTGAATGGGATCCATTTCTGATCCCTAGGCCTAACATGGGGTGATGCACTTGTTAGTTGAGGTGGATTTCATATAAACATTATAGTGGGTCCTATGTAAATCACCATTCTTTGCTTGCAAAGTTCCTTTAAACATGAAAACCATTTTAGACAGGTATCAGGAAATAAATTTAATAAAATTTTAAAGGCAATTAGCTATGGTGATAACATGGTAAAGCAATGGAGCATGAAGATTGAATCCATGGTGGAGATTGTTGAATGGATGTCTTCAATCTTACTAAAACAAAGGACATCGATCAATCAAAAACCACGCTCGATCAATCGGACATCCTTGCAATTAGACAGATTGCTCATTGGACGACTTGGACCATGTTCGATCGATCAAACCATCAAGTCGATCGATCGACAATATTTAGGAAAAACACTTTAACTCTCTGGACATATTTGGCACAATTTGATCGATCAAACTATACCTGCTCAATTGATCGAAGCGGGTTTGATCGATCGAGACTTAGATTAACGGTGTGTGTAGAACAACATATGTACGCATTTTGTTTCCTATTCCAATTGTGATAATATATATATATATATATATATATATATATATATATATATATATATATATATATATATATATATATAAGAAGTAATCAGAATTAGGGTGGGGTTAAGATGCTCCTAAGGGTTTTAGAGAAGAAAATCTAGGGTTTTTGAAGATTACAAGGAGGTTATCATCATTGTTAGTACATCATTTCTTTTAATTTCGCTTTCATAATGGATTGTTTATCGCTTTTTGCAATGATTTTTTTCCCAAGGGTTTTTCACATAAAATTCGTGTTTTCTCTGTGTGACTAATATATGTTTGATTTCCTTTTATTTGATTTGAACTCAAGCTTGCTTCTGCGCTATCCCCAACAATATCACCTGAATTCACGTCAGGGTACAGAGTGGATTAGGTGAGACCTCGGCCTCACCCAAGACGGTGCATACCTTACCGTGGGGTTACCTTGGGGCCCACCTTGATGTATGTATTATGTATCCTGCCGTCCATCCCCTACTTAGATAGATCAATTGTTCCATTTATACACGTGTTTAAAACCTTAGGATTTATGCCATGCACCTATCCGAAATGTTGTAACCGATAAGGTCCCTATTAAAGTACTGGATGTGCATGTGTTGATCCTATCCATCCCTCTAAGGGACCGCACATGTTAGTACAAAATGAGTAGTAATCACCATGCCACGCTGGAAATTTCAGCAGTCATATGGTGCACAAGTCATGTGGTGCTATACAGCTAGCAAAATATTTTCATCTCTCAATTGTGGTGTGTGGAAGGGTAGGTGCTTGTCTAGATTAATTAAAGGAATTTTACAAATTACTACCTACTTAATACAGAATTTGCATTGCCATACCTTTTTCTAAAAGATTTTTAATAAACTTTTTAATAAACTACACCATTAAGTAACTATCATCATCGAAAGTTAGATTTTGTTAAAGGAGGCGAGTAAAGGGGTGTAGGCTCAGGTGGGCCCCGCTAGTGTTTATGTGAAATCCATCCTTGCCACTAGATAGTTAGGCCCAAGGTGTAAACATCATCCCCATGTGAATCTAATTAAGGTGGATGACATAATTAAGAACAATATACAGTTGAAAACTGGCCCCATTAACTATTTCCCCAAGTGTGGCTCACATAAATCACAGATAGAACTGATGTTTGACACCATACCTAAATTTGGTTTGGCATCTAACGGTTGAAGTGGATTTTATATAATATCATGGTGGACCCTGCAAAAATTAAGAGTGAACATTTCCTTACCAACTATTTTCTTTAGTCAGCCTGAGTTTTTCATCTTGGTATTAAAATAGGATAACGCATCTAATGGTTAGAGTATATTTAATGCATAATATTTTGTGAGCTCGTATAAAATTGATGTGCATCTAATTGTTCCTAGATTTTGATATATTAAAAAATTAGTAGGCACACCTTTGATTTTAAAGGGGCATGCCATAATGTATATGAGATCCATTTGACCATTAGATGTGGAGTTCTACATTAGGCCCAAGGCATAAAAATCAGGATGACATGTCATTTGGAGACACACTAAAGGAAATAATTCAAGGAGATTTCTGCCCTTTATTTTTATAGGGCCCACCGTGATGGTTACCCCCGTATTAATCACCCCTGGTGAGGAATCTCAAACACGAGACCTCCAGCTCTAATACCAATTTGATGCAAGACAATTAACCACTTTCTCTAAAAGCTCGAACTATAAAGCATATAGAATTAATCTCTTTATCTCATAGCCCAGGCCCCAAAGCTATGAATTTTGCCCCCTCATAGGCCCCAAATTTATAGGTTTCACCTCACATGAGCCACCCGCCTCACACGGCCCCCAAATTTATAGATTCCGCAGGCCGCCCACCTCGAGTGTTCCCCTGCATCCCACAGGCCACCCCACTCAAGCCTGGTGTGAAAATGCCCCCGCATTAATCACCGCCAGAGCTCTGATACCAATTGACGCAGGGATGGACATGACGAAGTCAATCACCGTCTTCCTCAAGCGGATAATTACTCCGAGTCCACGGAGCTTTTCTGGACTTCTCACAGAGATTCCTTGAATCCACGAGGAAAAATAGAAACTATAAATATTTTTAATAAATTCAAAAATAACTTGATTGATGATAAAAATGAATTTACAATCATTTAATAGCGATCCCAAACCTAGGAAAAAGTTTCAGAATCAAACTCCAACTCAAACTCTCTAAAATTCGTGAATTACTATAAATAGTAAACTTACTATTTATAGGCGGTCATGATTTCCACTAGACTTCATGGTTTTTAGCCAAAAATAGTAACAGTCCTATTTGGCCTAACCAAGCTGTTCTCCTAAATTTTCTAAGCCTTTTTCGTGTTGGACACAACTCCTAAACCTTAAAGGATAAGAGTTATGATCAAACTAAAACTTATTATAAATAGTAAAAACAGAAATAAAATGGATTTTCGACCATTGATCTGATGGAATCTCGCAAATTTGGCATGGGCAACCCGGCATATTTGGGTTCGGTGGCTAAAGTAGCTTCTCCTACCCCAAAATCATATATGGTACGTTAAATAACTCATTTCAGTTTGCAAGATATGCCTATTTTAGTGTTCTAACTGTTCTTATCACTTCCGCATTCGATCGGGCCTTTTTGGTCCATCTTGGACATAAAAGTGTCCACGACCCGCTTTACATCATGGTTATATGGAGCCCATTGTAATCATTAGATGCCACACTAGAATGAACCCCAAAAATTAAGTCTATCTATAATTCAAGTGTGCCACAACAAGAGAAATAGTTTGGAGGTTGAGTGTTTGCCCTTTACACCGTTTCCAATTGAGTTGTCAACTTGAATAACGGATAGGACTGATTTCTGAGACCTGGGCCTAAGATATGTGATGTACTTGTTGGTTAGGGGTGGATTTCACATAAATGTCATTGTGGGTTCTTTGTGAACCACCCCTTTTTGAGTGCCAAGTTCCCTTATACATAAAAACCATTAAAAAAAAGTACCAGAAGGTAAATTTTATATAGAGCAAGTAGTTTTTATAAAATTCCCTTCCTTTAATTTAAATGACATGAATGTAGATTTTCAATGTATTTTCATCCATCCTTTCACCTAAAGGACAGCAAGTCAAGTCAACAATGTTCCCTCCCCTGTTGTACTAAAAGAAATTAACTAGCAGCTTCCTTTAGACCCTGCTTGGATTACTGGAAAAGAATTAGAGGAAAGGGTGTTTTGCGGAATATGCCATTTCTAAAATCCAAATGAAAAGCTATTACCCTTTATTGTTTTTAAAGAAGATTTTCTTTCTTTTTATTTGATTGCCAAAATTATTATTGTTAGAATTTTTTTAAAAAAAAAATCATAAAAATTCTACTCATAAAGAATCCAAATCCAAGATTTTAAATTATGGAGATTTTCATTATGTAAGGCGTGTTGGGCAACTTGAATTATAGAAAGAGCAAGAGAGCCATTTGAAATATGACTGTTAGAGAAATTGGTCCTTTCTAAACCCTACTTTTAAAAAGGAATTGAAAGGTTAGCCTTTCTAATGAATCCACCAAATTCCAAGGGACCAAACACAATATTGTGGCCTATATTTGGAATTCAAATCCAAAAGGCTCAAAATTTAAGCTGCCAAACAACCCTCCTTGGCCTGAACATGAGGATTCAAGTATCCATGAACTAATGCAACTTCAGCCATGGGTGCCATGGGCTTATGAAAGCAAGATGTGGATAGTTGTCTTTTTTGAATCCTCATGTGCCGATATGTTTGAAAGGTGAAGAACAACCAGATGTACAAATCATGCAATTCCACTCATCAGATGGGCCACACATACATGTTGGATATGAACCGTTGATTAGCTTCCTTACAGCATATATTGTCCTCTCCACAATAGGGTGCCATCTTAGGCACCACTCTGTTAAAATGATCAACTTCTAACTTTTTTGCCGTAGATGCTGATGAGAATATCGAAGGCAACAATGTAAGCAGCTACCCAAGTCTTTAGTTTTAACTGTTATGCTTGTTACAAGTAATCAAATGGAGATATGGGGCCCACCTGAATTGGAATCAGGGAACAATCTTGATTGTGCCGGGCGTGATCTGTATCAAAACTGACCATTTGTTCCATTTATACATGTGTTTAAAACCTTGTGAAGTATGCCAAGCATCTCAGAAACATTGTAACCTATAAGGCCTCTGTTCTGGTACTCAAAATGCATGTGGTGGTGATCCAGACCGTCTATCTGATGGAGTGAACACAATTTGAGGTGCCCTCTTCCTTTTCTATTGAAACATGAGTAGTCAAAAATATCCTGCATTTTCAAAGAAGTGGGCCACCATATTGATGTTAGGAAAGCGACAGCATTGGCAGCTTCTACGTGCTTTCCATCCACTTTCTTTATCCTCCTCCCGTGACTACTTTTCTCTCACTTGATGGAAAATAGTATATAAGCAATATTTTCCATTTCACATTATCATCATTTTCAGTTGTTGGGCACTTTCACAAAAATAGACCATTTGGTCCATTTATACACTTGTTTTTAAAACCTTAAGATTTATGCCATACACCTATCCCTAATGAATTGTAACTTGCAAGGTCTCAATTATGGTAATCAACATGCGTATGGTAATCCAGTCTATCCATCCGAGGGACTGCACTGCTCAGCAAAAAATGTATAGCAATCACTGTGTGATGCCGAAAAAATTCATGAGTCAGGGGTGTGGTGCCATACAGCCAGAAGGATATTTTCATATCCCAGCTACTGTCGGTCTAGCAGGGTTGATGGTTGCCTGGATTACTTTTTAAAGAAATTGGGAGAGAGATGCCGCCATTTATTTTTACAAGGCCACCACTATGATAATTATATGAAATCCACTCCAACTATTAGACGCCACACCAAAATTAGGAATGGAGCCCAAAAATTAATCCTATCTATGATTCAGGTGAGTCACGCCAAGGGAAATAGTTTAGAGATTAAGCTTTGCTCTATTATCTATTTCCAATGTGTGGTCCACCAGAATCAAATGGGACCGATTTCTAAGCCCTGGACCTTACATGGGGTGATGCACTTTTTAGTTGAAGTGGATTTCATATAAACATCACGTTGGGTCGTACCTAAGTCACCATTCTTTGCTTGCAAATTTCCTTTAAACATGAAATCCATTTTAGAAAGGTATCAGAAGATAAATTTTATATCAAGTAGGTAGTTTTTTTTTTTTTTTTTTTTTTTTTAAATAAAAAAAATTTTAATGACAGGAATGTAGATATTCATAGTATTTTCGTTCATCCTTCCGTGTAAATGACAGCAAGTCAAGTCAACAATGTGCCCTCCCTTATAGTACTTAAAGAAATTAACCAGCAGCTTCCTTTAGACCCTGTTTGAATTTGTGGAATTTTATTTTTTATGGAGAAAATGGTGTTTCCAGGAAAATGCCATTTCTAAAAAGCAAATGAAAAGCAGTTTCTCTTTATTGTTTTTCAAGAACAATTTCTTGATTTTTATTTCATTGCCAAAATTATTGTTTGAAATGAAAAGAAAAAGAAAAGGAAAAGAAATTATCATGAAGATTTTACTCAAAGTCATTAGATGACATATCTGTGCACTGAAGATGGATCGTGCGACATGTCCAATTGTTGCCAGTGTGCCGCTTGTGTAGGAAATCAATACCATGAAAATGTCAGAGTGATCTCAGGAAATAATCCATCATTTTCAGGTTTGGCAACGTGGAATTGAATGTTTACTTAAAACAGTACAAATCCAAAATTTCAAATTGTGGAAGTTTTCATTATGTAAGTTGTGTTGGGCACCTTGAATTGTAGAAAGAGCAAGAAAGCCATTTGAAATATAACAGTTAATCCCACTATGGTGTGAGTGTGTCGGGGTGCGTGTGCGTGTAAAAAAAAAAAAAAGTCAATAAAATTGGAAATTCTCAAACTTTGTGGCTTACTTTTAAAGAATAATTGAAAAGTGGCCTTTCTGAAGAATCTACCAAACTTCAAGAGGCCAAACACAAGATTGTGGCGTGGATTTGGAATCTAAATCCAAAAGACCCAAAATTTAAGCTGCCGAACCACCCATCAAAGTGGCACTCCTTGGCCTGATCATGTGGATTCTTGAATCCATGAATTAATGGAACTTCCGCCATGGGTGCCATGGGCTTTTGAAAGCAAGATGTGGATAGTTGTCTTCTTGCATCCTTATGTGCAGACATTTTTTAAATTATCAGCACCTGTAGTTTTTTCATCAGATTTAGCTAAGGAACCACGGCCTTTATCTCTGCTAGTGTGACTCTTTGAATTTCCGTCTTTTTTTCCCTTCTTTACATCCAACATGTCATCTTAGAAAAAACGGAATGATGGTAGCTTTGCAGCTTGAATTTCAAACCACCATTGTAGTTGTCCTCGTCACCACTATCACGATGATTTTTCTTATAGAAGTTGTAAGGCTGTTCTTCAATTATTGTGTTTTAGGATTAATTGCATCTACCTCTCTGTCATATGACAATTTCAGATGTCTCCTCTCTGTTTTTATTTTTTTTTAAAACTCCCTTTGTATACATTATTACATTATTTTATAGAGAAAATTGTTTGAGTCTTTTTTTAAAGTCCCTTTGTAAATGCAATTGTGATTGAGGGGTAAATGCAATTGTGATTGAGGGGTTAGAACACCGTGCTGAATATGACATGAATATAAGGCCCACCTGAATTTCCATCAGGACATTATGTTGATTGTGCATGTGATGATCCCTGCTCAAACAGACCATTTGTTCCATTTATACACAGATGCTTAAAACCTTATAATTTATGCCATGCACCCTATCTAAAATGTTGCAACTTGCAAGGTCCTTGTTTTGGTATGTGGTGATCCAGTTCTTAGTGGACTACACCAATTAGAAAAAAAATAATAAATGTACAGCAATTATCACTGAAATTCCAAAAGTTAGAGATGTGCTGTCATCCAGCTAATAAGATATTTTCAGGAATGTAATTATTATGTGTTGACTTGTCAAACTATGGGCCCCACCATGATGTATGTATTATATCTGCATCACTATAGGGTCTGAGCTAAAGGAACGAGTTGGGTCCAAAACTTAAGTAGGCAAACCGTAGAAAAGAGTAGAGATAGTAAAGCCCACTGTTGAAACCTTTCTAGGGTACACCATGATGTTTATTTGTCATCCAACCTACTCATAAGGTTAACATACATGAATGAAGGGAAAACACTAACAATAACTTGATCTGAAATTTGGGAAACATTTGTGATAGACCATCCCCATTGAAAACCTACAGTGGATTTAAGAAAAAATCATCAAGGTGGGTTTCATGGAGAGGATAATGTTGGGGGCCTTGCACAAAACCTTAGGATCTAGCCGTCCGAACAAACCAGAATTATGGGATAATAATGCAATGAAAATCAATCAAAGCACAATCACACACCATACAAGAGATTTTTACGTGGAAAACCCTCAAAGAGGTAAAAACCACGGGACCTCGTCCAGATCAACAATCCACTATGAAAGTAGAACGTTACAACCGATCACAAGCACACACCGATTGGATCAAACCTTCTTCGCTCACGCAGGAGCGGAAAAACAATAAGAGAATAAAAAAAAACTGAGAGATCTCACCGATCACGAGGACGTAGAAGTGCTGAGACGACGACTCCCTTCCACAAGCTTCCTCTCTCTCTTTTCTCTCACTCTCTCACCCTAAACCCTTTAGAAAAACTCTTGCAAAGCCTTTAGGAAACCCACTTATATTTTTCTTATACATAGAAAAAACCCTAGAAAACCATAGGAACCCCTTTTTATAGTTTTAGGAAACTCCTTTCCGCATCCCTGTTGCGAAAGGACTCAAATCCATAATTTTTCGCAAAAAACTACGTAACCTAGGACTGGTCCTGAAAATTTTAGGACTGGTCCTAGCCGCCTAGGACTGGTCGTAGCTCACCTACGACTGGTCATAGACCACCTACGACTGGTTGTAGCTCACCCAGGACTGGTCGTAGATGGAGGAGAAAATTAGCTACAACTCGCTGGACTTTGAGTCGTGCTAGGGCTCGAACACACGATCGGTCGAGCGCCTCCCACGACCGGTCGTGGCTCCCCCACAACCGGTTGAGCAGCGCGATGAAATACTCTAATTTTTCACCCGTTACTCCATCTCTCCTCTGATCTGAGGAGGAAAATCCCATCAGATAACACCCACCAACGCGTTATCACGGGAACACCTTGTCAGCTTTCATTTTCATCTTTGAGAAATTTAGGACTGTGGACCCCACCTTTTATCCAGCTATTTTTATGAAAAAAGGCAAACTCTGTTTTGCAACTTGGACCTGCTCGTACGGACAGCAAATTTGAGGACAAAAATACCCCTCCCTTTCGAAGACGAGCGCTGACGCTCCTCTAGCCGAGAGTTGTACGTAACGGCTCAAAAGAGATCAAAGTTACATGGCCCACGGCTATGTATTTATTATATCCACAACATTCATCCATATTTCGAGATCATTTTAGAGCATTATTCAAAAAAAAAAAATCATATCCAAAGATCAACTGAACCACACCACAAAGAGCAACAGGAAAATTGATTTTCACCATTAAAAATTTTGTAGGGCCCACCATAACATTTATTTTCCATCCAATCAATTCATAAGGTCACAAAGGCCTGGATGAAGAGGGTAAAATTTTTTTTATAATGATCCAAAACTTTTGTAACCCCCAAAAGGGTTTCAATGGTAGACGTTCAATTCCTGCCTTTTACAGTGTGGTCCACTTGATAGTTAGATCTATCTTATTTTTCGTCTCAACCCTTAATATGAGCTCGTAAAATATATGGACGGTTTGGATATAACACAGACATCATGATGGGACCCACAAAAGTAACATAGCAAAAAAAAAAAGATGCCACAGTGTCCGCTACGGCTATAGCTACGGTTATAATCCGTAGCTAAAGTGTATCAAAAATTTCAGATTTTTTAAGCAAACTCGTTGGACAACTCTGAACTTTTTCAATAATATCGAAAGATCTTCGATATATCGACGCAATTATAGCTACGATTATAATCCGTAGCTAAAGTGTTAAAAAATTGCAGAATTTTTTAGGCAAACTTACTGGACAATTGTCATCCAGATTTGATATTATCGACATATTGTAGATATTATCTATGACTAATGTCGATAATATCGATGATATATAGATAATATCTACAACTTATGTCGATAATATCTATGATATGTAGATAATATCGACATTTGCATATTTTACAATTTTATTTTTATTTTTTTTATTTTCGTTTGGGTTAGCTTGTTGTACCACCCATGTCAATACACACCCTCCATGTTAGCCATTCTCACTAGGGATCGATACGAAGATGAGTAAATTTCATCCTTGTTGGGAGTAGTTGAAATTTTTTTTAGGGTGAGAAGTTGGGGTTAAGTGTTCTTGAATTTGCTGTGTGAATAATAGTACAGTACTTTGTTTGCTTTTAGTATTTGTATTTTTTAGCAACTAGCCAAGGAAAATGTACCTAAATAAGACTTTAATTTCACTACTAAACTTTGAAGGTGTCCCAAAAGAATGATTTATGGATCTTTTGAGGAATGCTTTGAATGATGCTCAAAATGTTCCTTCCAATAAGCACATTGCATTGAGAAGAATGCTTTAATTGCACATTTGATAAGTAAGGATGGCCCAAAAATGTAGACTGATCATGTGATCAATGTCGACTGTATAAGGTTAGTGGATTGGTGAGTTGCCTATTGGGTATATGGGGTCTCTAACTCAGAGCCTAATAGACAAGACCCATAACATATGCATGATAGTTTAATAGCATCAAGACCCAAATATTGCTCTAAATATGAAGGCAGAGGAAGTGGTTTCAATTCAGTCAGTTGTTGATATGGCTGTCTACTTAAATACATGGACTGAAAAAGAAGGCCCAAATTTTACAAACAATGCATCATGGAAAAAAAATGCAATACATCCAATTGGCATGTTTAGTGGTTGATCATGTGTGGTATTTAAAACCACATATTTAGGAGGTGTTTGCCATATGAAATTAGATGGTATTAAGTGAGATGGAAATTTAAATCCATTGGTTTGAAAAATCATCCAAGTTTCGTTTATTATAAGTTTCCAACATTAGATCCTTTGCATGGAGTATGGAGAGATAGAGAGGGTTTTTCCCGATTCAACAAGGATTTGCAAAATCCATGATATTTCCTCCTAACACAAATACAAATACAACAAATCAATCATGGTGGGTGTACATATCAATTCCCAAACAAGAATTAGGAACAGAGCACAACAGAGGAAATCAAGATTAAAAAACCTGAAGTCTCATCTTTCTGAGATGTCCGACATCTGAGAATAGAAGTTACTGAAATTTTGGATGGGATAAAGATAAATAGGAAGAAAAATCAATGAACTCAATGCATATCAGATAAGCTTTTTCTGAAGGATGGTGGGGTAGCTGACATGTTTTCATCATTTTTTCAGCTATTTGCATCTGGAGAACTTGTAGCATGGAGGAATTTGGGAATTTGAGCGGGACAAATTGGAAATTCAGCGGGGATTTGGAGAAGGTTGTTGGAAATTCTTAATATGATATTTTGATATGCTTCAATTTAGGGCTCAACCGCTAAAATTAGATGGACGACGTGGATATACTACATACATTCAATGTGGGCTCATCTAAGTGTAGGTTATAGGTTTAGGTTATAAGTGTAGGTTATGGGTTTAGGTTTAATTTAGGTTATAGATTAATGTAACATCCCGAAAATCGGGGGGTCGAGCAAAAACTCAACTCCCAAGTTCCAAAATATTATTTATGCAACATAGATATGTATGAGTGAATGTTGTCTGTGTTAATGTATTAAACATGAGTGAGATCAAGCCAGAACAGCATATCATACTCCAGAGGCAGTTAAATTTACAAGCGGAAGACTGTGATAGTATGTATAACATATAAAAACTGTTGTATGTCTCTAGAGTATGAACATGTTACCAGGTTATATACATACATGTATACTCCAAAAGTAAACAAAACGAATATACATGAGTGCGCTAAAGATATAAAATGACAAGTGTTATGGCATCTAATCAACCTCCCTGTAATCCCGTCAATCAGATCACACATAAAGGAGAGATCCTCCTCATCATCATCAAATCTAGCTCCGCCTCGCAGGCCGCGCCATCATCTGCAATCACAATAGGGACTGGTGGGTGTCCGGAAACACCATCCCGTAACGTGGGAGTGAGTGATCAACTCAGTGGGATAAGAGAGCAGAGATTAGCATGTTATCAAATCAATCATGCGATAATAGTAAAGCAGTAAATCAAACAATCCTAATACTGTTGTTAATGCAATATGACATGACGTGATGGATGCCCTCACCGACGATCTCCCTCATATGGCACCATCTTACGACCGCGGCATGCCGCACTCCCTCAAGTGCTCCACATCTTCCAGGCACATGCAATGTCATGGTGATATGATTACCGAGTTATTATTAGTCCTTTTCATACAGCAATATTGGGAAACTAAGGTACTTCCCTTATATCAATCCCAACACAGATCCTGTCTAGGGTCGTCACTCCTAGTAATCTCATACGATGTATATTTTGTAGGTCGCTGCAAGGGCTATCAGGGCTGTTGCTCGCACTCGTTGCACCGCTCCCCCATCACCTTATCAATACAGGCCTACTGTACTCTACTGCTACTGAAGGGTCGTCGCCTCCCGTAGACTCAGAATACGCTCGCGGTCACTACAAAGGGCTACCAGGGCTGTTGCACGCACTCGTTGCTCCGCTCCCCCATCACCTTATCAATGTATGCTGACAGCAAGAATATAGTGTCCCATGCCACCATAATCTGCTCACGAGTCATAGGTGCTCACTGGTCACTACGGGGAGGTTTGCGGCCCCAGCGTAGGCCGACAGCTCGACCACGGTGTCCCATACCACCATGCCCGGCTCATGAGTCTTTGTGGATCAAGGTACCATGGTTGACAGGGTTTACAATGGTAAGTTCAGTACCCTAGGTTCAAGCAGTTATGACTCATGCAGGGTGAACATACAACGGCCAGTCGGGTTACTTGACGGGCTCGACTAGCACGAGCGCGTCGCAAGTCGAACGACATGAAGTGCGTGAAACACTTCGCGTGGCCTAACCACTGCCGCCAACTCCAAACACGACTCGCGTTCATCGACGCGTCGTTCGTGGCAAAGATAAGCCAACCACGATATTTCTCGGTTACCGACTGCCTGGACTAGGTATAGTCCCAAACACATGGAATCACATCAGCAATCAGGTAAGAGTATTGGAAATGAATTACAAACATGTGAGCATGTTAACACATGTTATAATGTACAACTTAAGTAAATCATCTTACACATGTCTTTCACGCATATAATGAAATTATACATATCGCCAACATATAGGAAATCATCACCATCAGCGTATTAATTGAGAATTCAATCTCAAACTAAATCATAAGGAAATCATCAAGCACATGTTATAACATACCACTTAAGTGAATCATCAAGCACATGCATTTCATACATATAATGAAATCGTACATATGGCTAACATGTAGGAAATCATTTACATCAGCATTTTTATTGAGAAATCAATCTCAAACTAATTCATAACCCCATTTAATTCAATACATACTAATACAAGCATTTATACAAACACTTACACTACACACTTAAGTCTACATATAGTATGTCGACCCGAAGTGCGCATTTAGGCGAATCTCTTCGCCAAACTAATTATGCACGCATTCCTAGTATCCTAATGCGACAAGAAGCTATGTCAATCACATCAGCAAATTATGAATAAAAACAGTATTTCCTACAAATGACTAAAATGCCCTAAATCTCATATTCTTCATCTATTTACGAAACAGGAAACGGACAGCATGTTATACATGTCAAACGGCATTGCCGTCAAGAATCTACTGTTAAACGACATTGAAATCTTTGGGAACAGTCAATCAAAGCGTCTAAAATCCGCACCTTTTCTCTTTTAGGCGTGTGAATTCGAACGGAGCGTATACGCTTCGTCTACGGCGAATAGACAACCTGATTTACAAGATTCATAAGCTAACATGCTATGGAAATGGAGGAATAACAAATCAGCAACTATCTAGGACACTTTCTTACCTAGAAAAGCGGAGAAATCACCGGCAACGTGATTGAGTTACGTTGTTTAGGCACTTGCAACAGGTAGCACAAGCGGTAAGAAATTCTCCTCCAATCTCTCTCACAAACTCTCACTTTTTCTCTCTCTCAATCTAGGGTTTTTCTCAAATTCGGATGGGAGAGAGGAGTGAGGGTTTCAACCCCTTTTATAAGCACAAAAATGTCCGAAATAGGCTCGGGAACAAAGTTCACTTGAGGGGTAACCAAATCGGGGCTGTTTCGGTCCAAAAGAGCATTTCTAGAGGTCCTCTGGCCGAACGCGATCGGACTTAAGCTCATGCATATTGGATCTAGCACACATCCAGTTTTCGGACCGGTAGGGTTCCCAGATCGCCCGTGGCGGTCCAGTTTCAGTTCAACAGTCATCGCACCAAGATCAGGTCTATAAATCTCGTGACATGAAATAGAAATTTTTCCTGATCCAAGGGTGTAATTTGGCTGAATTCTGACGGTCAGAACGCTTAATACTGATGCGTCAAATCGTGTGCCAGATTTGAATTTCAAATTCCAATTCTAACCCTATTCTCACTCTCTTCACTCCAGGCTCAATGAAATAGCCTCTGAACGTTAGTTGGACTTGATTTTCGAAACGATTGTCAAGCCCAGCTAAGCGGTCATAACTGTCTAAGATGGTAGGTATCAGACTTTCGACGCGCGGTCTAGATCCAATACAAAGTTTCAAAGAGGTCCCGAGAACAAACCGGTTTAGAGTTTGATCTGAGGCTTTAGAGCATTATAGCACCCTTGGTTCCACTCGCTTTGGGCCTTGTAGAACGTATTTAAAGTGATCAGGGACCATTTCCCTGCTATTCTAACGTTGCACTAGCTAACTTAGTCATATTTTCTAAAGGAATTAATTCTAAGTGGTTTCTTTGGCTATGGAATCGGGTTCTAAGCGATTTTCCAGGTGTTTTAATTGACCCACTGCCTAAGGACGTCAAATCCCAGATTGGCCAAAATCCGGGGTGTTACAATCTGTAAGACCCATATCTTGGTCCGTACCTTTCCGTACACTTCCGCGGTCGTACCGGTCGAATTCCGGCAACTTTCGACCCTTAAACAATATCGACGCGCGACCCGGATTCATGTACCGACAACCCGAGTCGACTCAACTCGAGACCAATACCATAGCGACCGCACCGTCGCCGCGGTTCCGATACCGCGACTCGCGCGCCAAGGCGATACCCTGATCAAGAGATATGGGCCAACGTTCGGTGCGAGAAAACACCGCGCGTTGCGAAAACCAAGGGAATCTCAACGATGTGTCACATCAATCACATCAATCCCATCAACCCATCACATGTCAAGTACACATCACCTCCATCCGTCTTCCCAAGCAACCACAAAAGTCTCCCAAACTCATACCTCTCTTGCACAAAAGGCCACAAAAGTCTTCATTTCCCATACTTCTCTTACACAAAAGCCACAAAAGTCAAATTTCTCTTACACCACCATCACTCACCCATCCATCCATCACTCTCTCTCTCTCCCTTTACATCACTCTCTCTCTTACTCTCTTTCTCATTCCAAAACTTCCAAGCAACAAGAAATCCAAGAGTTCCATACGTATGGAAATCTCCAACCTTTCTAAGCTCTAAGTGGCCCACCTCCCTACCCCAAAATCTCCCATCTCAACCCTCCATTCTTCATCCTAACCGTTGAAGTTGAAGCCAATGTGCCAAGGAACCCCTAGGAGCGAGAAGATCGGACGGTGGGTGCTTCTATAGGGTAGATTTTCTTGTTTTTATGGTGGACCAAGTGAGGCCCACCGATCAATGGTGTGGATCTCACTTGGGACCCTTATTTGTGGCCGATGGACCACTTGGATCGCCATGATCATTCCATGATGGGGCCATTCTCCATGGACCCCATCATGATCCTTATTTTCATTTGAGAAGGGTCATCTAGACCATCCATATCGGTGGGGAAAGGATTCCCACCGTTGATCTTGAGTTTTGATGGTCATATGTGCAAATGACCCATGGATGTATGATTTCAAGTATGGGAGGGCCCATAATGACGGGGACCCTCCATCACAAGCCGTGTCCCACTCTCCATGTCTCTCTCTCTACTTTATTTTATTTTATTTTATTTTATTTATTGAAAAAGGATGGTGTGGCCCACTGGAATAGATCCCACTTTGAGATATTTGATTTTTCTCAAGTAGGGTCCACCTTGGCCGTTGCTCCCATGCCACCCATCAGTGGGGGGCCCACTTCATCAGGGCCCACCATCATCAAAAAAAAAAAAAAACATATTTACACCGTCCAGCGTCTGGGACGCTAGACGTTTTTAAGGAAGGAAAGAAAGAAAAAGGTAAGAATGAAAGAGGGCTTTTGGTGGCCCACTTGCACAGGCCCCACCTTGGTGTATGAGTGAGATCCAAGCCGTCCACCCTTTTTCCCATAACATTTTGGGCGTTGAGCCAAGGAATGGGTTCAATTCGATGATCAGGCGGGCCATATCAGAAGAAACAATACTTTTACCCTTCTAAGGTTTTTAGGGCCCATCTGGTCGTTTATTCACGCCAATTGAAGGTCAACCCCTTAGATTTTACGGCAGTTTTGGGCCCTAGAATTAATCGGGCGGTGTGGATTTTTAAGGTGTGGGCCCCACATGTAATATTTAAAAAAAAAAAAAAAAAAAGAGAAGGAGAATAGAGGCAGCGCCTGCTGCCACTGACGCAGCAGCAGGCCTGCGCGTTGGCGGGCGGGCGTCCAGCGGCCACCCACGGCTGCTGCCGTGGGCCCCACCATGATGTATATGTTAAAATCCACACCGTTCGTGAGGCGGGTCCCCTCCTCAGGCGGGCCCCCTCCAAATTTCAAATAAATCCAAAACTCAAGTGGCCCACACCGCATGAAACAGTGGGACTATACCCCTACCATTAAAAATCATTATTTTTGGGCCCATATAAGTTTTGGATCAAGATAAAATTTATGTTTTCCCTTCATCTAGGTCCGAGTGACCTTATGAACGGATTAGATGACATTTATGCATTTGGGTGGGCCACATCCGTGGAGCCCACAATAATGTATGTATTCTACTCACACCGTCCACAGGCCGTGGACGGTGATTCCCACTGTGATGTTTGTGCTACAACTCCACCGTCTAGCAGACGGTGGAGCCCACCTCTTACATGTGTTGTTCACACCACCTCCCTCCCCTGGCTGCATATTTTGGGTGGAAATAAACTCTACAGTGGGTCTCCCCCTGGCCCATACTCACACTGGGTGACATATAAACATTACAGTGGACCCTTGCCATTTCTAATGGCAAACAATATTTTAGTGGCCCTCTAGGCCATGGGATTGGGCCCACTTGATATGTTTTAAGGCCCTGTGATTAGGCCCATCTAAATTAAATGTAAGGCCTAGGGGTTTCGGCCTATTGACTAATATAAGGCCTATAGGCTAGGCCCATTTGATTCATTTAAGGCCTAGGGGTTTAGGCCCACTTTGATGTGCATGCAAGGTCTATGGGTTAGGCCCATTTGGACTATTTAAGGCCTATGGGCTAGGCCCATTTGCTTTGAAAAAGGTTTATGGGTTTAGGCCCACTTGATATGTCTCAAGTCCATGGGACTAGGCTCATTTGATGTACTTCTAGGCCCAGGTAATTGGACCCCCTTTTATTAAAATTTAAAGCCCATGGAGGTAGGCCATTCGATACATGTAAGGCCTACGGGTTTAGGCCCATTTGAATTTATGATTAGGTCTATGGGTTGAGGCCCACTTGATCTACATATAGGGACCAATTGGTGTGGCCCATTGGTCTTATATAAGACCCATGAGACTAAGCATTTGATGTAATCCAAGGCTCTCGGGTTTTGACCCATTGCAATGCACATAAGACCCATTGGTGTGGCCCATTTATATGGCCCATCTGATGAATAAAAGGCCCATAAGATATGTCCCATTTGATACATGTGTAAGGCCAATGGGATGAACCTACGGTCCATTGCAATGTGTAATCCCAATACAGGTTATGTAGCGACGTTAAGAAGATTGTGCCTGGGAAGCAATGCTGGTTTGACGTCCACATTGCGAGTGTAATGTTGGTTGGATGTCCACATTACGACTCTCCTTAGGGCCCATTACTGGACCATGTTTATCGTATTTAGGCCGTTCAGGCCCATCTGCATTGTAAGATAATTCATTTTATTATAACATGTTTAGTATAGTTTCATGACTCATGATCATATGCATCATATGTATGCTTGATATGAGGACTGACTGATCATAGCATATGCCTTCGGGCAGGTTGTTATGGGCTCCTGGTTAGGCAGTATTGCCCTACATGAGCGCACGATATGCGCATGGATTGTTGCATGACTAGACAGCGTGAATCATGCATTTCGCACTTGTGTGACATGGGTATTGTACGCCCTAGCAACATCAGGGCCGTAGCCTCCACAGACGCATCGTGGTTGGCAGGATTGGATCCCGGAAATCTTGTTTTACATGGGGTACTATAGATATCCTTGGGTGAAAGTCCCTAAACCCTTATGGTACCAAGAGGTTGCTCCAACGTCTAGACCGAGTGGGTAGATGAGTACTGAGTGCCGATTACCAGTTGGCTGTGCTCTCCACTGTGTCGTGGTCGGTTGGAAGGGGGTGCGGCCTTACCCGCCCGAGTGTAGGGGGCAATGCTAGGCTGAGTCTGACCAGCTCGAGGAATGGGTCCGCTATCGACGAGTCGCGCCCGATTTTGGCAAACGGATAGTGAGGTCTCTTCCACTTACCTTATTGCGCGCGATGTGGCGGCAATCTGGTTTAGAGTGTACTAGACCCCGGTGATATTCCATACTCTGAGCTGTACTGATATGTGGACATTGATGAGGATCTGTATGCTTGAGTTGCATTGCACATTGCATGGCCTTGGGATGGCCGATACCATTCATGTCTTGCATTGCATAGCCTTGGTACGGCTCATGACGTTTTGGTTCCATCTGCATATTCCGCATTACTTTGACATTGCATTCATATTACTACCTTGCGCACACACTTTCACCACCCTCTAAGCTTTCTGTAAGCTTATACACGACCGTTGCGTGCAGGTGACGTTGGACTGCAGCAGCGTTGAGGCAGGAGCGCGTTGCTGATCATTTTGGAGTTTTCTGTTATTTACCATTGTATTTCCCTTTATGCTCATTGTACTTGTAAAGTTTTTTATCATAGTGGAAATGTGATGGAGTTCTTGGTTGTTGTTTGTGGGTTATGCCTTTGGTTATGCTTATTACGAAACAAACTGGTATTTAAAATCCTCCTCGTAGCATCCCAGGATCGGAACCTGGCGAATGGGAGCTAGGAGCCGAGAATGGGGTTCTACGGAGGCTGTCGGCGCCGGGTTCGGCGATCGGGAATTTTGTGAGCCCGGTTTCTGAGTTTGGGGCGTGACACAATCTACCTCCCTTAAAACAAAATTTCATCCCTGAAATTGGCGAAGGGCAAAGAGTACTTTTTCTAAGGAAGGTTCAAATCCTATTTAATAACCTAACCGTACATATAACCTAAATCAAATGTTTCGATCTTGGGCCAGTGGGGAAGAGCCTAACCACGCTTCCGCTGCGCCACTCTGATCGAACGGTAGCGTTGACTAACCTATCTGGATTGGACTTAATTCATTCTACCCCCCTTAAAACTTAGTTCTACTTAAGGTTGAAGAATCTTTGCATCGATCCGTATATCGGAACGAGGCGCAACTTAGGGGCTATCCTTAACCTAAAATGGAAACAACCTTTCTCTACATGGTTTTCCTTGCTAATGATGCGTTCTATGGCATTGGTACCTATGATCATAGAGATGAGCCTAATCTCTATTGTGGTTAAGTTCAGGGGCAGGTATGAATTGGTGGCAAGATGTCGAATCCTCTACTGGCTTGAAGTCCTTAACATTTACCAAGGGCAAAGCAATAACTTGTGGTTGTAGGTGGTTGGGCCAACACGGAAGAAAAGTAGTATAGTGGGTCTGAGCCGGATACATAGACTTTCTGTCTAGCTAGGACAGAAGATTTATTGTATCAATTCTTAATCCGAGTCGATGCCGATCTTCTGCTTGATCAGAGCATTAGATTTATTGGTAACCACTAGGATTAGGAAGTCGATTCAAACCGCGAATACATCGCTTACATGTAGTTCCTTTATTCCGCGTTCCCGAATGCAATAAGCTCTTGGGGAAGGCAATTCTAAGGGGCGTGCTAGTACATTCTAAGTTCATTCTGAGGGATTTATAAATGGTCCCTAAGAGCGAATGACTCCTTCCTATGGGCAACAACAGAAGTCTATAAGTCATAAGGGGATCTATCGAAGGAAGGGAGTCCCATTCCAACCAAATCTAACCTACTATCCCTTAGCATATATAGGCCTTACACTGCCTAAGACAACTAGTAGCCTAGTCTGTAACTCAGTAGTTATAATCCAAAGCCTAAGTTTACACGTTAAATGGTTCCATACCATTTCTACTACAGGGAGTTGTTCTATTACTTAGGGTCAAGATTGTCTAAATGGAATTGGATTTCTTATGTCGTCAGACCCTTCAAATCTAGGAGTTCTAACACTAGATCCAAAATGCCCAAAGGCCTATATGGCCAGTAGCATTAAGTTGTATTAAATGGAACTGCATTCCTAATCCCATGTTGGGATATGGAGTGACACGCTTGGTAGGAGGGTGGGGTGGGATAAAAATTAATTTGTAGGCTGAATCCCGGGAGTTATAATACTCCCAATCTAGGGACAATACCTAACAAAAAAAATGAACGGCATGCACTCCATTCAATAAATTTCAGCTATATTAAGCTCAAACCACAACACAAACACATTTTC
The DNA here is from genome assembly GCA_037074715.1 of Magnolia kwangsiensis. Classification (NCBI taxonomy): domain Eukaryota; kingdom Viridiplantae; phylum Streptophyta; class Magnoliopsida; order Magnoliales; family Magnoliaceae; genus Magnolia; species Magnolia kwangsiensis. The sequence continues at coordinate 79,785,805 of CM073586.1, read as the reverse complement.
TACCTAACAACAACAAAACACAAAAATTTCAAACAGTAATCAAACAAGCTAAAGGGTAATGGCATAGATGCCTAATTCTACCAAAGGACTTCTACCATGGTCTCAATTAACCTTCTTGAATACTATCTAGTTCAGTACTGTCAGTTGCCCATTAGAGCTCTATCGGCCAGGTATTTTCAATACTTCTCAAACGGAGAAAGTTGAGAAATGAGATTTGAGGTTAGCACGATTCTAAGACCCAAAAAGAGGGTAAAGGCTCAAATAAAAGGGACATGAGAGAGAGGACGATGGAAAGGGAGGAAAAGGCTGAAATAGCCTTAACAATAGCCATGGAAAACGGAGGAAATGCGAAGAAATGGTCGCCCAAATGGACAAAATGAAATCTAGGTGTTGTAGAGGGATGCTTCAAGCTCCCCCAAGATGTATTTTCAGAAAGAAATGAAAATGAAAAAGGGGAATGGAGCACCTCACGAATTCAGCTCGATTTGAGGGTTTTAGGAGCTCCAACGGACGAAACCTTCAAGAGGGAGGGCTGCCAACTTCAAAGGAACGATGGAGGGTGGTCATTTTTGGCAGGGAATGGATTTGAGAGTGGTTTGGAACCACGATTTTGGGTTAGGGCAGCAAGAAAACGAAAATGGGGCTAGGGAAGGGGACTTTTGTGAAGGAAGTACATCTTTTAGGGGGTTTCAAGGTACGGACCACATACCAAGGGGCTACCCTAGCCCCCAAACTCCTCCAGCCCAAAGACCAGACCCATTTGAAGATTTTGACCGGCGATGCATCGCCGAATCGGTGATGGCATCGCCGGTGAACTTTCAAATTGGCCATTGAGGTCATATGGGATGGGTTCCCCTTGCCCTAGGGATTCCAAAAAGGTATGGTTCCCACTTTGGTTCATTGTAGATTGCCCTAGGGAGGCCAAAACATTTGCAACATCCATTCGAGGCTTTTCGGGGCTAATCTGTAATCCCGAATACAAAACCCTATCATGCAGCATATGATTTTGGGGTATAAGGAGCTAGTACATCCATCTAGACCATTAGTTACTAAATAAAGAAAATTTAGAATGGCCTTATGGCCATTTTTCATGAAATTTTACTATTCACTGTAACATTTTGTGAAAGTATGATTTTATGTTATTTTCACATTAGTATTGATGCCTAACATGAAATGGATAAGAGATAATTGAAGATTGGAGTGGTGAGAGGAAGAATTTTGAAGATTTTGGATGAAACGGGGTTTTTAAACCCTGGCGATTGAATACAGGGGTCGTGGTTGTCCCACGACCCAAGGATTCACATTTACGGGTTTAGAATTGTTCAAAGAATATCTTAACCCACTCACCAACAACCTAGGAGCTATTCGGGTTGCTTCACGCGACCCTAGATGCGTTATGAACTCGATCACGCGATCGATATGAATAGACTTCGCCTATTGGCGAATCCGGGATCCTAGAAGTGTTTCTAGACCCTTCTCGCACCCACCTAAATCAAAGGAAGCGACAGCGTACGTCGCGTGACCATAACCCAGGCCCGGTTTAATCCAAATCATGCTCTGATACCATCTGTAACATCCTGAAAATCGGGGGGTCGAGCAAAAACTCAACTCCCGAGTTCCAAAATATTATTTATGCAACATAGATATGTATGAGTGAATGTTGTCTGTGTTAATGTATTAAACATGAGTGAGATCAAGCCAGAACAGCATATCATACTCCAGAGGCAGTTAAATTTACAAGCGGAAGACTGTGATAGTATGTATAACATATAAAAACTGTTGTATGTCTCTAGAGTATGAACATGTTACCAGGTTATATACATACATGTATACTCCAAAAGTAAACAAAACGAATATACATGAGTACGCTAAAGATATAAAATGACAAGTGTTATGGCATCTAATCAACCTCCCTGTAATCCCGTCAATCAGATCACACATAAAGGAGAGATCCTCCTCATCATCATCAAATCCAGCTCCGCCTCGCAGGCCGCGCCATCATCTGCAATCACAATAGGGACTGGTTGGTGTCCGGAAACACCATCCCGTAACGTGGGAGTGAGTGATCAACTCAGTGGGATAAGAGAGCAGAGATTAGCATGTTATCAAATCAATCATGCGATAATAGTAAAGCAGTAAATCAAACAATCCTAATACTGTTGTTAATGCAATATGACATGACGTGATGGATGCCCTCACCGACGATCTCCCTCATATGGCACCATCTTACGACCGCGGCATGCCGCACTCCCTCAAGTGCTCCACATCTTCCAGGCACATGCAATGTCATGGTGATATGATTACCGAGTTATTGTTAGTCCTTTTCATACAGCAATATTGGGAAACTAAGGTACTTCCCTTATATCAATCCCAACACAGATCCTGTCTAGGGTCGTCACTCCTAATAATCTCATACGATGTATATTTTGTAGGTCGCTGCAAGGGCTGTCAGGGCTGTTGCTCGCACTCATTGCACCGCTCCCCCATCACCTTATCAATACAGGCCTACTGTACTCTACTGCTACTGAAGGGTCGTCGCCTCCCGTAGACTCAGAATACGCTCGCGGTCACTACAAAGGGCTACCAGGGCTGTTGCACGCACTCGTTGCTCCGCTCCCCCATCACCTTATCAATGTAGGCTGACAGCAAGAATATAGTGTCTCATGCCACCATAATCTGCTCACGAGTCATAGGTGCTCACTGGTCACTACGGGGAGGTTTGCGGCCCCAGCGTAGGCCGACAGCTCGACCACGGTGTCCCATACCACCATGCCCGGCTCATGAGTCTTTGTGGATCAAGGTACCATGGTTGACAGGGTTTACAATGGTAAGTTCAGTACCCTAGGTTCAAGAAGTTATGACTCATGCAGGGTGAACATACAACGGCCAGTCGGGTTACTTGACGGGCTCGACTAGCACGACCGCGTCGCAAGTCGAACGACATGAAGGGCGTGAAACACTTCGCGTGGCCTAACCACTGCCGCCAACTCCAAACACGACTCGCGTTCATCGACGCATCGTTCGTGGCAAAGATAAGCCAACCACGATATTTCTCGGTTACCGACTGCCTGGACTAGGTATAGTCCCAAACACATGGAATCACATCAGCAATCAGGTAAGAGTATTGGAAATGAATTACAAACATGTGAGCATGTTAACACATGTTATAATGTACAACTTAAGTAAATCATCTTACACATGTCTTTCACGCATATAATGAAATTATACATATCGCCAACATATAGGAAATCATCACCATCAGCGTATTAATTGAGAATTCAATCTCAAACTAAATCATAAGGAAATCATCAAGCACATGTTATAACATACCACTTAAGTGAATCATCAAGCACATACATTTCATACATATAATGAAATCGTACATATGGCTAACATGTAGGAAATCATTTACATCAGCATTTTTATTGAGAAATCAATCTCAAACTAATTCATAACCCCATTTAATTCAATACATACTAATACAAGCATTTATACAAACACTTACACTATACACTTAAGTCTACATATAGTATGTCGACCCGAAGTGCGCATTTAGGCGAATCTCTTCGCCAAACTAATTATGCACGCATTCCTAGTATCCTAATGCGACAAGAAGCTATGTCAATCATATCAGCAAATTATGAATAAAAATAGTATTTCCTACAAATGACTAAAATGCCCTAAATCTCATATTCTTCATCTATTTACGAAACAGGAAACGGACAGCATGTTGTACATGTCAAACGGCGTTGCCGTCAAGAATGTACTATTAAACGACATTGAAATCTTTGGGAACAGTCAATCAAAGCGTCTAAAATCCGCACCTTTTCTCTTTTAGGCGTGTGAATTCGAACGGAGCGTATACGCTTGGTCTACGGCGAATAGACAACCTGATTTACAAGATTCATAAGCTAACATGCTATGGAAATGGAGGAATAACAAATCAGCAACTATCTAGGACACTTTCTTACCTAGAAAAGCGGAGAAATCACCGGCAACGTGATTGAGTTGCGTTGTTTAGGCACTTGCAACAGGTAGCACAAGCGGTAAGAAATTCTCCTCCAATCTCTCTCACAAACTCTCACCTTTTCTCTCTCTCAATCTAGGGTTTTTCTCAAATTCGGATGGGAGAGAGGAGTGAGGGTTTCAACCCCTTTTATAAGCACAAAAATGCCCGAAATAGGCTCGGGAACAAAGTTCACTTGAGGGGTAACCAAATCGGGGTTGTTTCGGTCCAAAAGAGCATTTCTGGAGGTCCCCTAGCCGAACGCGATCGGACTTAAGCTCATGCATATTGGATCTAGCACACATCCAGTTTTCGGACCGGTAGGGTTCCCAGATCGCCCGTGGCGGTCCAGTTTCAGTTCAACAGTCATCGCACCAAGATCAGGTCTATAAATCTCGTGACATGAAATAGAAATTTTTCCTGATCCAAGGGTGTAATTTGGCTGAATTCTGACGGTCAGAACGCTTAATACTGATGCGTCAAATCGTGTGCCAGATTTGAATTTCAAATTCCAATTCTAACCCTATTCTCACTCTCTTCACTCCAGGCTCAATGAAATAGCCTCTGAACGTTAGTTGGACTTGATTTTCGAAACGATTGTCAAGCCCAGCTAAGCGGTCATAACTGTCTAAGATGGTAGGTATCGGACTTTCGACGCGCGGTTTAGATCCAATACAAAGTTTCAAAGAGGTCCCGAGAACAAACCGGTTTAGAGTTTGATCCGAGGCTTTAGAGCATTATAGCACCCTTGGTTCCACTCGCTTTGGGCCTTGTATAACGTATTTAAAGTGATCAGGGACCATTTCCCTGCTATTCTAACGTTGCACTAGCTAACTTAGTCATATTTTCTAAAGGAATTAATTCTAAGTGGTTTCTTTGGCTATGGAATCGGGTTCTAAGCGATTTTCCATGTGTTTTAATTGACTCACTGCCTAAGGATGTCAAATCCCAGATTGGCCAAAATCCGGGGTGTTACAATTAAGGTTTAGGGAACTGAGAATAGGTTAAGGTTTAGGTTTAGGAAATCGGGTTCGAGACCTGTTTTGGGTTTGGGTTTTCATGTTTAGGTTTAGGTTAAAGAGTTAAGATTAGGATTAGATGTAGGTTTAAGTTTAGGGATTTGAGAATACATTTAGGTTTTAGGTTTAGGTTTAGGTTATAAGTGTTGGTTATATGTTAAGGTTTAAGGAACTAAGAATAGGTTAATGTTTAGGTTTAGGAAATCTGGTTCGGGACCGGGTTTAGGTTTAGGTTTTCAAGTTTAGGTTTAGGTTAAGGAGTTGATATTAGGATTAAGTGTAGGTTTAGGTTTAAGGATTTGAGAATACATTTAGGTTTTATGTTATAAGTGTAGATTATAGGTTTAGGTTTAAGTTAGGTTATAGGTTAAGGTTTAGGCAATTGAGAATAGGTTAAGGTTTAGGTTTAGGGATTTGAGAATACATTTAGGTTTTAGGTTACAAGTGTACGATATAGGTTTTGGTTTAAGTTAGATTATAGGTTAAAGTTTAGGGAATTGAAAATAAATTAAGGTTTAGGTTTAGGGATTTAAGAATGCATTTAGGTTTTAAGTTTATGTTTAGGTTTAAGTTTTAAGCGGGGGCAAACATGAAATTGAGTGGGGGTAAACTAGAAAATCAGCGGGGCAAACATGAAATTGAGCGAGGGAAACATGAAATTGAGCAGGGCAAACTAGAAATTGAGTGGGGGAAACATGAAAAATGAGTGGTGCTTGTTTAATTTTGTGACGCTATCTATCATGCCATTGAGCGAGGAAAGCACATATGAAATTCAGCAGGACAACTTGAAAATTGAATGGGTCAAAATAGAAATTAAGTGGGGCAAATAAGAAATTCAGCAGGAGTAACATGAAATTGAGCGGGGCAAACTAGGAAATGAGCGGGCCAAGCATGAAATTGAGCAAGGCAGACTAGGAAATGAGCGGGGGAAACTTGAATTTTGAGCAAGGGAAACTTAAATTTTGAGCGGGACAAACTACAAAATCAGTGGGGAAACTAGGAAATCAGCGAGGCAAATATAAAATTGAGCGGAGGAAACATGAGATTCAGCGAGTGAAACTTGAATTTGAGTGGGGCAAACTACAAAATTAGCGGGGTAAACTAGGAAATCAGCGAGGCAAACATGAAATTGAGCCGGGGAAACATGAAATTCAGCGAGGCAAACTAGAAAATCATTATGCCGACTGTGTTCGGTGCTCTGTGGGCCCCATCATGATGTATGTGTTTCATCCATGCCATCCATTTATTTTTATAGATCATTTTCTAATATTATACAAAAAAATGAGGTATATCCTGATCTCAATTGGACCACATTACACGAATTAGTGTTTCATGAACATTGACCATTAAAAACTTTTTAAGGGTCATAAAAGTATTATATCAAGATGATCTTTATTTTTAGACTTCATTTGGGTCTTTATGACCTAATAAACAGATTGGATTTCAAACAAACAGTATAGTGGGCCTTAAGAGGATTTAAATGATGGATATCTAATCACTATTGTTTTCCTGTAGCATGGTACATCTAAGATTTATATCCCTCTTATTTATAGGATGAAGCCCTAAAATGATCTTTACAAATGGATGAATGGAATGGATGAAACACATACATCATACTGGGGCCCACAGAGCACTGACCACTAGCCACGGGGCTGGTGTCAGGGGGAGTAGCCAATCTGTTTCCTATACATTCAATGTGGGCCCAACTGATGCGTGATTTCTTCCTTGGACTGACCATTTTCAGAAGAAGATAAAATGCTGATAAGGGGGGCCCACAAAATGAGTTTTTTTCATCTTTCTCGTGGAACCAGAGGGTGGAAAGGGAGGTTAAAGCAACATGAAAGCAGCAGTGAAAAGGGAGATGAAAATCAAACAGTGAAAAGGGAGAGAAAAAGTAGACAGCAGTGAAAAGGAGAGGTATTTTCGTCCTGGAATTGGGTCTCCGCACGCGGAGGTCTAAGTTGCAAAAGTAAGTTTGTATTCTTTCATAAAAACAGCTGGATAAAAGGTGGGCAAACTAGATTTTAACAGTGGGGTCAATTTCATGTTTGCCTCGCTCAACTATAAATTGAGCAGGGTGAACTAAAAATTGAGCGGGGCAAAATAGAAATTGAGCGAGGAAAACATGAAATTGAACGGGGCAAACTAGAAATTGAGCGGGGCAAACTGAAAATTATTTTAGTGTATGAGCCAAAAGACCAGTTAATCTAAAACTCAATTGGACCACACCAAGAAAAGTAGCCGTGACAATGACCCCATTGTTAAAATCTAGTTTGCCCCGCTGAATTTCATATATACCCCGCTCAATTTTCAGTTTGCCCCGCTCAATTTCATGTTTGCCCCGCTCATTTTCTGTTTGACCATGAAATGAAGGAAATTGACCGTAAAATGCACAGAATTGACTGTGAAGTGAAGGGGAATCACCGGGATTGACTATGAAATGCATAGAATTGATCGCTAAGTAAATAAAATTAACCGCGAAGTGAATAAAATGGATTTTCAACCATTGACCTGATAGAATCTTGAAAAATAACTAGATTGGTTGGCTAAAGTAGCTTCTCCTACCCCAAAATCATATAGGGTACGTAAAGTAACTAATTTTGGTTTAGAAGATATTCTTGTTAAATGAATGAAAAAAGAAATAAAACAAAGAGAGAAAAAAAAATTATATGCTTATATATACATATTTATATAAATATGTATTAGAGAATATTTTAGGTAGAATAAAGTTCTTCATGTAAAAAAAATAAAAAAAAAATTTTAAAAATTTTTTACATAAAATGGCATAGACCACAATAATAGCTACGGTTATAATCCGTAGCTATAGGTATCGAAGCAAGTCTTTCGATAATATCGAAAAAGTCTAGAACTGTCCAGCAAGTTTGCCTGTTAAAGTCTATAACTATCGATACACTATACCTACGGATTATAACCATAGCTATAACTGTAGTAGATTGCCGCGACAGTTTGTATTGTTGTTTATATGTGTGTATGTGTGTGTGTGTGTGTGTATATATATATATATATATATATATATATATATATATATATATATATATATATGTGTGTGTGTGTGTGTGTGTGTGTGTGTGTGTTGCTTTTGTGGGTCCCATCATGAGGTCTGTATTATATCCAAACCGTCCATCTATTTGGTGAGCTCATATTAAGGGTTGAGACTAAAAATAAGATAGATCTAACTATCAAGTGGACCACACTGTAGAAGGCAGTGGGGAATTGAACGTCTACCATTGAAACCCTTTTAGGGGTTATAAAAGTTTTGAATCATTATGAAATTTATTTCTCAATTTCATACCGTTCTTTTTGACCCTATGAATGAACTTAGATGGGGAGAATTTCTCACAAACATCACAGTGGGCCCCCTAAAGGTTTCTAATGGTTGACGCTCATTCAACACTTTTTCCTTTAATGTAATATACTTGAGATTTGGATATATCTCATTTTTGGTCTCATACCATAAAATGATCAAGAAAAATATATGGACGGCATGGATGAAAAGCACACGTCAAAGTGAGGCTCACATACCACCGACCATCCCCAATTGGTTGGCGGCAGGCGGAGTACCCAATTCGTTTCCTTGAAAGGAGGGGTATTTTCGTCCTGAAATTTCGTCTCCGCACAGTTGCAAAAGCTGGATAAAAGGTGGGATCCTCTGTCCTTAATTTCTCTTCATCTTTCAACTGTGACTGTGGTGGGCCCTGCAGGGTTATGGCTGTCTGAATCCGGCGTGGATTTGGTGTAATGGGGACAGGGTGTTTCCCTGACCTTACGGTGATCAATATGTAGCGTATCCATGCTGTTCAGCCATTTTACTATTCCATTTCATGACTTCATTCCCAAACTTAAGCAGATCCAAATCTCAGGTGGACCACACTACTAAAAACTGTTGTAAATGACCATTAAAAAATTATTGTGGACTGTAAAAGTTTTGGATAAAGTTGATCGTCGTATTTTCCCTTCCTCCAGTTTTGTTAGACATTATCAACAGGTTGGATGGAAAACAAACACTGTTTCTTGTAGGACAGAAACAGTGTGGCCCTAGGTAGTTTTTAAAGGTAGGCATTTAATAAACACTGTTTCTTGTGGTGTGGCCCAACTGAGATTTTGACTTGCTTAATTTTTGGGACCACTTACTAAAATGATCCTAAAAAGATGATGGACGGCATTGATATATAATACATACATCAAGGTGGGGCCCAATGTTAGCAGAACACCGACTAACGTGTTACCAGGCAACATCAGATCCGCTGGCGTCCAGATCACTTCAAATTGATGGCACTCTGGGTCACTTTAAATAATTGTACGGTGAGGAATCTTAGTTACGTGGAATATATCTATATATATAATGGAATTATGAGGTTGAGCTGTGTTGGCCCCACCGTGATGTGTGTGGAACATCTGCCCATCAGCCAGATGCATCATTCCATGGTGGGCCACGGGCTTAAAAATCAAGTCAATCTATAACTTTGGTGGGACACACCACATACAACAGTTGAAAGGGTTTACCCTCCCATTAAAACATTCCTAATCATTTATTGGACCCACTGAGATGTGATTCACAAATCCAGCCCATCCATTGTTTCACTTTAGGTTTCAAGTTAGGTTAAAAGCATTTACATGATTGGGCTCCTCTGATGGTTGGAATATAATGTACACACATGTGTCACTTTAACACATGTTTAGTATATGTTATGGAAAAATATGAAGTGAGCCTGGCTGAAGTCAACTTAGAAGATGAGCAGAGTTGTGAACTGACTACATTACGTCTGAGCTTACTTATTTCGTTGTTCATCTAGAATTCGGTGCAGACCGAGCTACCCAGGATCCAATCACATCGTCTTGCTCATGGGTTCGAAGAACTTTGCTCATGAACTCGGAGGACTAGACGAGGTCCAACTCGGATAAGAACGTGACCGATGATTATGCAAAGGGATTTATTCCACTAAGGTATGTTTAGAGAGTTGTCTGACGCACGATCTCAAGATAACAACCGATATCAACGCATGTGCAGTTCTCACTTTATGGTACGGATCATGCCGAGATTAACGAACGCGCTCACTCTACACCAAAGGTATAAATAGAGAGCGGAGCAATGAAAACAAGTGCGCAACATCTTGCAATCTAAGCCTTAGCTACTCTACTCAGATCTAGATTCTTAGCCTGACTTTGGCATCAGAGGGTCTCCTGCTCTAGCCAGGGTCTCCTTTGTTGTTCATTTGTGCAAGCTAACAGGAGTCGGAGCTAACCATCGGAGCTCGACCGAGGCGACCAGATTTTTGCATCAACATTATGTAAATGAGCTCTCTTACATGTATATAGCTTATAAAACTTGTTTTCGGTATAATCATACTCTTAAAAACTAACTAGACCCGAACGAGACACAACTAAACCTGCCTCAACCCATCCTTAACCGAGTCCATTGCATGGACCTGACCAGAACCTGACTAGATCTGATTTTTAACTGGTTCCGTAAGGTGAGACCGGCAACGGATAGGAGTGAGCCCATTTGAATCGGTTTGGGTCCATCAGTTACGTGCAGGTTAAGGTACCCATTGACAGCCCAATGGTCTTTGGCCCTCTCAGCTCTCCCCCCTGATCAGGCACAATGAAGAGCCGCTACGACTATATAATTTGGTGGTGCAGCAGACTAGCATGCCGACCAACTGCTTGACAAAATGCCTTAGTCTCTTCCTCACCAACTGTTTGGCAATATGCCTCACAAGCAATCGTCTTGCAAACTTGCAATATTGATGCAAAAGTGCAACCCAAGCGATTCTTGCTCCTTGTGCCACCATGGGACTTCTCACTGTCCATCACAAAACAATGAGTATTTCTCACTGTCCATCACGAAACAATGAGCATTTTAGTTCTACTACTTGAATTGAATGACTGATCCACGGCATATAGGGATGAAGAAAAAAGCAACATTTCATTTGCAACAACATTCCATTGCAACTTGTGGGACTTCCTCACTGTACTAAGAAAACATCCTGAACATTTGAAATTTCCTCTTAGCCAAAATGAAAGCTTGCAGTTCAGTTCAATTGTGCATCCAAACCATAGTTCAAAGACTCGGTGACTCAACTCAGAAACTTGGGTGAGTCAATAAGAATTGAAATGACCACTATTCCAAGTAACTTCCGTATAATAAATAGAAAACTCATGGCAAAAAAATAAAAATAAAAAAATTTACTTGTTAAAAAGGATAGATACCCATTGTTACTACCTAAAAAATAGTCTTTAAGGACATCCTGTTTTAAGAAACAACTTCAAGTGCACTTGTCATGACACTTGCGTGGGGCACTCGTTTACAGGAAAACAAGTTAAAAAAGGTTTCGAGTCTATGTGTTACCATATTAAATAAAATCCCAACTATCCTTCACAGGCATATGGAAAAAGGTAAAAAGTAGCTCTATTTCCCGCAAGATTTGCCTTAAAAAGTATCACTTGTGAGTCACTAACGTTTAAACCAGAGTTACAGGCATAAAAACAGACCCTAAAATCAAAATCTTAAACATAGCCGCCGTTGACACGAATAACCTGGCCATTTACCCACTCGCCCGCATCACTAGCCAAAAACCCCACAAGCGGAGCCACATCTTTAGTCTCCCCCAATCGGCCCAGGGGGTTCTTATTGATCACCATCTGTACAGCCTCTTCGGTCTTCCCTGAGAAGAACATGTCTGTTGCTATTGGCCCAGGTGCCACACAGTTAGCTGTGATCTGCGTACCTTTCAATTCCTTAGATAAGATCCTTATCATGGTCTCCACTGCCGCTTTGGACGCTGCGTAGGCCGAATACCCGGGCATGAGTCCACCGACCATCGAAGAAGAAAGGCAGATAATCCTTCCTCCGCCACCACGTTTCAGGCGACTAGCAGCCTCCTTGCAACAAAGGAAGCTGCCCTTGGTGTTGACCTCAAAAGTCCTGTCCCAGTCCTCTTCTGAGGTGTTCGCCAATGTCGGGTACTTGGGGTCCAGTATCCCAGCAGAATTCACCAGGATGTGAATTTCAGGACCGAAGGCTGCCTCGGACTGGTCAAAGAGTGCCTTCACTTGGGACGCATTTGACACATTGGCTCGGACCGTGATTGCCCGGGGTTTTGATGCTACTGATGGGGCTGATGAATTGATCTCGGCCGCCAGACGGTCGGCCTCAGCGGAGCTAGTGGAGTAATTGAGGACGAGGTTCGCCCCAAGAGATGCAAGGTGGAGGGCGATGGCGCGGCCAATACCACGTGATGCCCCAGTTACGATTGCTACCCGGCCGTCGAGTCGACAGATGTTTGTTACAGGCTCGGTAGCCGCCATGGTTTTGATTATTGGAGACTTATTGGAGTTTGGATAATGTCACGAGGTTTTTCTGTTTTTAAGGGGTGGGATGGGGTTTTGGGGATCGGGTTTAATTACGAAAATCTCCTCACATGGTTGCAATTGGTGGACGGAGTCATGCGTAACCAGTGACGACAGAAGAGCGTCAACGTCTCAGTAAATATTCAATATAGGTTTGATAGGCACCAGCATCGCTGTCAATGGGTGCTGCGCCCACGGTACCCGATCTGACCCGATTTTAAAGGATCCGATTTTGAAATACCCTATATAAGAAATGCCCTAAATTTGGAATCTTTCGGTTGTATATTGCACTCGTGATTCGAAATCTCCCGTACTCCAAGGGGGTGTCTAGCGCATGGCTATGAGAAGGATTAGGTGGGATGAGATTCAAAAACAATAATTATTACACATGACAGGAATTGTCCCCGTTACCATGGGATAAGCTTAATTTCATATTATGTTTGTACTACGGTGGTACATTGAATGGATATACCCACCATCATTTGAAATTATTGAGAATAACACGTGTGTTATATCCAAACCGTGTATCTATTTTTATAACCTCATTTTATTGTATGGGCCTAAAAATAAGGCAAATCCAAAACTTATGTGGCCTCAAAGAAGTTTTCAATAGTAGGCATTCAATTCTCGCTGCTTTCTATAGTGGGGTCCACTTGAGCTATAGATTTACCTGATTGTTTTTGCTCATGCTCTAAAATGATCTCAAAGAATGGGTGGACAGCGTGGATATAGCCCACACATCATAGTGGGACCTACCTAACTTGCTAACATTGAGTGGAATTAGCACAGGACCTAATGCAATTCAATCTAATCTAATTCCAAGCTTTTCCATTCTCCCCGAACATTGAGTGGAATTAGCAGGGATCAAATGTAATTCCATCCCACCTGATCACATCTAATACCATGCGCCAAACGCCCCTCAAAAGTAGTTATGCATAATATTTACAAGGTTGGAATTTAATTACTAAATCAATTTTATTATTCTTAATTAGTGTATGCATGTAATGTTTCATAGATGATTGTAATAAGCCAGTGCAAATATATATATATATATATATATATATATATATATATATATATATATATATATATATACACACATTGTTGATGCAGAAATATGGCTCACTCTTGTCGAGCATCGAGTACTTGTGACGAGTCCTGTAAGTCTGCGCAGAATAAAAATAAAGGAGACCCTAGCTAGAGTAGGGGACCTTTTGATGCCAAAGTCAAACTAGGAATTTGGGTCTAAGTAGTGTAGATGGATTTCGGGTGAGAGATCTTATGTACCTGTTTCTATAGATGAGTACCTTATTTATATCATTTCTAAGTGTGTAATCACGTGCCTTTTAATATCTCTTGAAGTTTCACTAAAAGTTCTACAATTTTCCTAAAGTTTTACATAGATTGTTATACTTTGTGACATCTACGATGTTTCCCCAAACATTCCTGAATGTTTCATATTCTTGAAGGTGTGACACCAAGCGTAATATCATACTTAAAACATTGCCAATATATTGTAGAAGAATCACACTCCTACACTAGATTTCCCATAACAACAAACTAAAATGTAGCTCTTGTTCAATTAATATTCAAGTATCAAGCATTGTTTCCTATGTATGGCCTAATAGGCTTAGTTATAGGCTCCAATCCCTCCCTAGAAGCATCCAGGAAAAAAAAAAAAAAAAAAAACCGCATCTAGAATATATCTGTTCTAATCTCCTATTGGAAAAACGCATCTAGAATATATCTGTTCTAATCTCCTATTGGCCCCATATAATTTTGTTAAAATGGTCCAATTACATCCTTCCACTTGCTGATAAAGAAAGAAACTAACATCAAACAAGGAAACCTAAATAAAGAGTTCCAATTTATCTAGAGTCCAAATCTCCTTATACATGAAATGTATAGACTACTTGGGCCTGTTCAGTTTATGCATAGAATCTATAGATCCTTATCAATGGTAATCTATCGATATCCATTCTTAAGTCTGACTCTGACCTGCTCAATTCAGCATAAAACATACTTATAAACATGCAAGCATGCATGCCTGCGCATGTGTGTGTCTATATTGAACTGAAACTTGAATTGAATGTCTGGAACATGCTAGACTGGGCTCCTAGTCAATTAGTGAATTCTGGACTCTGTTTTGCATCTCTGTTTGAGCATTTCGCTAAGCATGTGCACATCCTTGTTCTATTCTTTATACATGTTCAAGCATTCTACATCATTTTATAAACGAACCCATCCTTAAAAATTTTCATTCCCATCTTATGAATTGTGTCTTGCTCTAGGTATGTCAAAGCTGCATTTCAAACCTGCTTACAATCCATACACAGAGCCCAGCATGGAAATTTTCAGGTCGAAATCTTGCTTTCATGCATACTTTTTTTTTTTTTCCTTCAAAATTTTTCCGTTTGAGATGCTGCTCCCGCTCTAGAGTATGTGACAGATTCTTGGAGTTATAGAATTGCTTATTCTTACTTTTCATTGCGAAGCCCTCTCCTGCTTGCTGCCTCTGGTCACAAGCATCAGACTATGGGTTTACTTCACGTTTGATGGCCTGGTATTTCTCTGTTGGTCGTTATGAGGGTGTCAAGAAATGGGTGGAGGTTGGGAATTTGGGAATGTTTAGGCCTGAAATGCTGCTTCCGATGGGGCTCCCGGAGGATGTTAGTGTGATTGCGTGGGGTCTTTCTCTTGAAAGGTAAGAACTATTTTGTTGGTGCCTGATATATTGGTCTTTGTTTCAATGAAAATTGTAGCAGTGGGAGAGGTCTGAGATAGGACCGGATCAGCCCAAGCCTTGATTGTTGACCTGGCCTAACAGTTAGCCCTGGTCCTGCCCCATTTTGTAAAAGCCTATCCATTAACATCACAAAAGGGCCTGCTCTTGGGTTTGGTTCAGGCCTCAATAGAAAATATCTGCAAAATGTAGGCGGTAGGCCTTGGAGCAGCCCTTATATCAACTGGGCTTCAAAATCAGTCCCACGGGGCTGACCCACATGCCTCCCAGGCCTGGCCCAGACACCCAAAGGACACACTCCTGATCAGTTGCCTCCCCTAATGATAATATCTTAGTCACTGTCTGGTGTTGATTTTTGTGTTCTCTGCAAACCAGACCCACCATGATTATGGAATTGACGACATACGAGATCTTTTTGGACACAAGGTACGCCGAGATTACTTCAAGTCACAATAAAAGCATTTCATTATTTGTTATTTTCATCATACCTAACAATTTATTTGTGTTGGTGGATTTAGGTCTAATCCAGACCAACCCAATCTGCCGCCTTGGAGTTCAGTGGGTTTCAGCTCCATTAAATACATGCCAGTTAGATGTTAGTGGGGTAATGGCAAAAGACCGGTAGTTTTAGGGGGCTCAAGTACTGTGTAAAAATATTTTTGGTGATTTGTTGTAACTGAGTCATGCTCCCCTGCGCACCTACGCACGTCCGCACCTTTGCACACGTGCCATGGGTGTCTAATCTGAACGGTTCATGTGATGCGAAATTCCATGAAACCCCATATGACAATTTCTCACCCCAATCTAAAATTCTGGTGGGCCATAGCAAAAAGAAATGCAAATCAAGGGAGGAAACTGTTTTCATTTTTCATGGCCCATAAAATTTTAGATCAAAGTAAAACTTTGGTCTGGGAGGTTTCACGAGGTGCTTCTTCACATGAACGGTTCAGATTTTGGATCCACATCACGTATAATGGGTTTTCAAAAGAGTTTGTACGTAGTACGTACGAACCGGTTCGCAGGTGAGCGTTCCGCTGTTGTAACTAGAGATTAGTTTTAGTGAATTTTTGCAAGAGTACTGATCTGGTTTGAACATGGTGACTGGGTCTTTTCCACTGCAAGTGGAAAGTAGGGTTGGATTTGTAGTTGCTTGATTTCAGCATTTCCTGAATTTTGCCAATTTTTTTAATCTATCCAACTTTGTGTCGGTTTTGGTAATTAGGGCATCATGAGCTGAAAGAATGCCCGTTTCATCGTAGAAATTTAGATGGGAGTGGTATTCTAATGATGGCAATGTAGTCATGAATTTGAACCATCAATCACAGCTTTGCCAGGTCCACCTTTGTCAAGACGACATTGTTTTATGGTGTGACTTAGCAGGAAGGGACAAGGGGAAATAAACCAACAAAGTCAGTAAGACTAGCACAGAACATCTAGAAGCTGCTTTGCTTTCTCATTTCTGCTATCTTCATGAATCTGTATGCATGGAGATTTTTAACTCCGATGTTTTCTGGGAACCTTTGTAAATTACAATGCTCATGTATCATGCTTGTCGTGGCCATTCATTGGGTAGCCATGGCTATGTATTTTCCATGGCCTGACCAACAAATTTGAGTCCAGTCATACGGTAGGTCATGCTGATGGAAAATCATTGATTAGATAGAATTGATTTAAGATCCATTGGAAGTATGTGGCCCAGCTGGTGACTAGACCAGTCTGATGTAATGGGGCCCAGCTGATGTCCAATCTTGAGTATCCTCAGAACTGCCGGCATGAGAACAGGATTCCTTACTAATACTTGAAGCAGTACGCTGCCCTGATCGCCTTGTAATTTCATCCACAAGACCCGTACGGCCTCATACATTTTAGTGCATGTACATGAACTATACCAACTAAACATTTTCTTCGATTTCTTACAATCGGTGTCTTATCAGTTTTTTCTTTTGCCCTCACAGGAGATATTTCAATTTTACCAGATGTATCTGTTGAACTTCTTATTGACCTAATTAAAGGTTCCTGAATGATTATCTGGGTCTTTTGCAGCTTCATATTATCATAAATATAGAATGTATAGAATGTTCACCTGGTAGTAGATTTCTGGTGTTGCTTACCAACCTAGTGACTATCATAGTAAAAATAAATTTGTTATTGTCTATGCTTGTGTTCTCAATATGGACGTGATATACTCAGATGCCAAAAAGCCTTCTGTTGCTGCTATTCAAGGACTCGCACTTGGTGGTGGCTTAGAAATGACAATGGTTTATGGTTACTGGTACATAGTTGTATATTGTTTTCAATGTTATATTCTCAATTTGATTAATTCTCTTCATGTTTAACTTCCCACAGGGATGTCGTGCATGAATTGCTACACCAAAAACTCAACTTGGCTTGCCAGAATTGTCACCACGAGTTATTCCTGAATTTGGAGGTATTGCTGCTTTCTTTTAGATTGAATCAGGTCTCTTGAGTTTACATTACTTTAGGTGTGTCACATGCAACATAAATCTTAACAATATATTCATTTTTTTTTCTTTAAAGGTACCCAATGCCTCTCAAGACTAGTAGAGGTGTCAATGGTTGTCCAAGTGATGCTAGTAAGTCTTATCTTTATTATTTTATTGGTAACCACAAGCCTTAGAGACTGATTTTTGGTATTAAGAAACACAACTGATCAGCAGATAAATATAGGGTGATCCTTGAATCTAGGTTCCAAACATATATTACTTTCTTATTAAGAAATGTTTCATTCATTCTGTTGATAAAAGAAGAAAAAAAAGAACATATATAGGTTTTTTTTAACGTTCTTAGTCATCTAGCCACTAAATATGATCCTATGTTTAGAATACATCTTCAGTTAGGCCTTATATGTGTTCTTGGAAGTCATAAGCTGTTTTGTATTGGAAATGAACTTCACTTACAGGTTGGCTTTGCTTCATTTTTGTGCTCATACCTTAAACTGATATGAGAAAAGGGATGGACGGTGTGGATAAACAAATACATTACGGTGGACCGCACAAAGATCTTCCCATTACAAGCTAGAGATGGGTAGGCAATCTACTTTCAATATTTTGTAATTTGTAATTATGTTTTTTAAATGAGAAACGCCGACGGCTTTTAACCATCGGCGTTGGTCAAACGGGAGCAGAGTACTCCGACGGGTTTTAGCCGTCGGTGTTGCGCTGTTTTTTTACATACTTTCTCAACTTCACAACAGAATGGGATTCTAAAACCAAGTTAATTAAAAACTCATGAGCCACGAGACAAAACAGCACAGATTGAATGCCTACCATTGGAAACTTGATGTGGCAAAAGGAAATTTTCAACCAGGATGATATTTGTTTGTACAACTTATCTTAATGTTAATAACATTTTGAACAGTTTAGATGGTATTTAAGCATCATGGTGGGCTCTAAGAAGTTTTCAATGTTACATTTATATTCTCACTGTTTTGATGTGGCTTACATGAGTATTGGATTTGCTTCAATTTTCGCATCATGTCCAATTGTGAGGTTGAGAAAGAAAATAATGAATGGAGTGAATTTCTCATAGGCATCTTTGTGGCTCCACATAGCTTCCAACCATAGGAGCTTCAGGGGCTTTATGAAGCAATTTGCATCTGGATTTGAATTTGGTATGATAATTACAGTGGCCTTGTTTCTGTCACTCTCCAAATTGTTTCCTTTAGTGTGACACCGAGATCACAGGTTAGAATTGCTTAACGCCTAACGTGGGATTAAATCTCACATGTACATCAAAGTGGCCCCATTGGGGGTCAGTCCTGTATTAATTTTTTTTTTTTCTTTTAAATTATTAGCCTAAATTTGGACGCTTGGTTGAGGGACACCCGTCATGATTTTTTAGGGCTCCACAGTGATACATATGTGAAATTCATTCCACCATTGGAGGTGTGATCTGAAGTTAAGTCAGGTGGACCACATTAAAGGAAACAATTGGGAGGAGGACGTCCACCTTTGATTTTTGCAAGGTTCATTGAAGACTATAAAATTCACTCCAACAATTAGATGGCTCAATAATATTTAGACATGCGGCCCAAAAATCAGGCCCATACCCAATTTAGATGGGCCCAACTAAGGAAAATAGTACAGGGTGAGTGTTGCCTAAACAACACCCAAGTCTGTACTAGAAAAGCTCTCTGGGCCCGCCATAATGTTTTATCCAGGCCATCCATCCATTTTGCCAACTCCTCCTTAGGACATGAGTCCAAAACCGATGTATATTCAAATCTCAGGTGAGCCACACCACAGGACACAATGATGATTGAATGCTGACCATTAAAAACTTTCTATGGCTCCTGTACTGTTTATTTGCCATCCAACCTGTTGATTTGATTATGCAGACATGGATGAAAGGAAAACACTAATATGAACTTGATCTAAAGCTTCTGTGGCCGTAAGAAGCTTTTAATGATGGGTGTTCAATCTACTCTTTCATATGGGATGGTGCACTTGAGATTTGGATCCGCCTCATTTTTTGTATCATCTTTAAAAAGTGCTGGAAAAATAGACGGAGGGCACTGAAAAAATACGTACATCGTGGCGGCCACAGAATGTGCTACGTTGGAAGCGGATGGTGGACACAATAACTCAGTACCTTGTAAACTCTGTAGGGCCCACTTGGATGTATGTTTCTTATCCTGCGAAAGCCTTTTGCAGGAAGATCCTGAGCTGAAAACCTAGGTGGGGCCCACCGTGAAGTCTGTGAGAAATCCACACTGTCCATCCGTTTTTTGAGATCATCTTAGTACAAAGGATAAAAAATGAGCCGGATCCAATACCCAAGTGGGCCAAAAAAGTGAGGATTGAACTCCTACAGTTGAAATATTCGTGGGGCCATAGAAGTTTTGAATCAGGGTAATATTTATTTTTTCATTTCATCCCCTTATTAATGACGTTATGAACGGTATGGATTGAATTTATACATAACTGTTGACCCAGGAAGGTTTCAACGGTGGGAATTTCCCTACCCACATTTTCCTTTAGTGAGGCCCATTTGAGTCTTGTATTCTCTTCGATTTTGGCCACAAATCCTAAAATGATCTCACAAAATGGATGGACAGGTTAGATTTATCAAAAACTTCACAGTGGGCCCTACTTAAGTTTCCAGCGCAGGAACTTCATGCGAAAGGCTAGCGCAGGAAATCCGCGTCCGATTTCTAACATGCATATTAGTGGGCCTCACCCAGTACCCTTGCGTAGGAACTTCCTGCGAAAGGCTTTTCGCAACAAATCCGCGTCCGTCTAAA
Organism: Magnolia kwangsiensis; assembly: GCA_037074715.1. Taxonomy (NCBI): domain Eukaryota; kingdom Viridiplantae; phylum Streptophyta; class Magnoliopsida; order Magnoliales; family Magnoliaceae; genus Magnolia; species Magnolia kwangsiensis. Next base: position 79,765,403 of record CM073586.1, on the reverse strand, counting down.
AGGGGGAAAGAGACTCCCACTTTAAAAAGCCCCCGAAGAAGAAGAGAGAAACTCCAATTGCAGAGGACCAGAAGAATAAGACGAAGAAAAGAAGAAGAAGAAAGGTGAGAGAGTCGCACTTGCAGATAAGAAGAAGGAAAAAAGGGTAATTTTTTCGATTTTTCCACGTATTAGCATCACAATGCAGCTGCTACTTGTTAGAATTTATTTAATTTTGAAGTCTGTTGTTAGCTAGCTTTAATTCTATTTAGTGTTACTATTCAAAAAATAAAAAATAAAAATTCTATTTAGTGTTTGCTCACACATTCTTTCATTTGTTTTACTTCTTTCTTCTATCAACTCCCACTTGGAAATTATAACACAAGGCCCACTTAGTTACTATATACATAAAATTAAAATAAATAAATAAATAAAAACAAAAGTACCATTGCATGTACATAGACTATTTCCAATTAGAGGATTGGCTAATATTTATTTATTTCTTTGGTAGCGGAACAAGCACAATCTCTTCATGCATCATGACATCTTTCACATGGTGATACTTACCTCAATATGCTTTCATCCAGCTTATTATATGTGGTCTTTTATAGCCTAAGACCCATTTCATGGAATTTATTCAATTAATTATGTTTCACCACTTTGCAACATTGATGGAAGAATGCGAATGAGAATCCTTCATTGAAATCTCTTTCAAATTGATCCACTAACTCAGATGGAATGAGGTCAAATTTAGCTCTCCCTATAAAGCTGCTTGTAATACTCGATTGTTTGTTGATTATCTCTCTCTCTTCAGTTAGATTCTCTCTCACATTGGTATTCTTTATTGCATATACCCTCCTCCATTTGCAATTTGGTGGAGAAAAGTACGCTATTATTCCCTTTGCTTGATTAAAGGGGTCTTGATCTTCATGTCCAAGGGATTTCCTCCATTCTAGTTATATCGTGGAAGTCCTACAACAGAATTTTGTACTTATTTCTTCCCTATATAGGCATCTAATCTCCTCTTGTGTATCCAACTATTAGGGATCTCTTTCCATTCCTCCATTCCTTTAAACCTTTCTACAGTCTGTCTTGAATGCCTTTTTGATAATTTTATGGCTTGTGGAAGAGGTCGAACCCCTCCCGATCAAACACCTTTATACCTTTTTTACTAAAACTCTGCCATCTTAGCTAACCCTAGAATTTCCAAACATTTTGAATTTTAGTGGATGTGGACCCCAAGAAGTGTCCAATGTTTTAAGGGAATGTGATTCAAAATTTTGTTTCATTAGAGCACCTTGAGAAACCCCCACAACATGTTCCTCCATTGCAAAATCAGGAATCTATCTAAAATGCTGATGAGCACCTAGAAAACTGCTCTCGTTTTCCTTGCCAGTCCACGAATGCATTTAAAACCATCTTCATGCAAACTAAAACAAGCTGTCACTAAGAATTCTCTGACATTTGTGTTTGCTATATTTTCCCTTGAATGATGGAGAGAATCATTTTTGAATGCTGAATATCAGAAAGAAAATAACAAAACTAAAGCAACTTAACACAAAAAGCATCATCTTCAACATGTAAATCTTCCCTGTTGGCTTCAGTTATCTTGCTATTGATTCTCATCATTTTGGAGATTGTGTTATGAATTTAAAAGCGGACTAAAGCTTTGAACTCACTATTTAAAGTGAACAGATAGTCAAATGGGTTCAACTGAAAAGAAATGTAAAAATTAATTTTGAGGCTAGACATTTGGTTCTGTCAAGTTGTGTTAAGTCATCCACTCTGCCATGGTTTATGAAAATTTGATTGAAAGGTACCTGATCTCAGGGTCTTTCAGGTCTTCTGCAAGTATTTTCATCATCCTAGGATCTTCCTTACCTGCAACCGCATGATATGCATTGTCCTTAGAATGGGTGAAACTTTTAGGCTATCCATCTAATCACTCCATGAAGCTGTCAGAGAGTTTACTATCTTTATAACTCCACAGGGTTTCTCAATCAGCAAGAAGAAATCATGTCCGCTATATAAATGATCTTCATTTGCAGAATGCCAGTTAAACAGTTTTGGGGCTAGACTGTTGATTCTGCCAATTGGGTCAAATCATTTGCTCTAGCATGGATTCTGAAATATTCTTTGAAAGGATCCTGGTAGACGGATTGTTTAGGTCTTCTGGAATATTTTCCATCATTCCAGGAAGGACTTCACCTGCAACCACATGGTGAATGCATCATCCTTAGAATGGGTGAAACCTTTAGGCTACCCATATAATCACACCATGAAGTTGTCCTTATTTTGATCCACAATTTAAATGGACTGTGAAAAATTATATTGATTTTCTTCCATAAATAACAGATTTGAGGATATCAATTAACTGTTTACTGAATGATAGCCAACAATTCTTATTTAGAAAAGACATGACCTTAAATCAAACGTTATTATTGTTCCTAGTTCCAATTTTTATGATTTAAGTTGAATGAATGTGTGATACGGTACGGTTTATATGAGTGTCAGTGTATCAACCATAACAGTGTGCCAGAGTAAAAAGCAACTCTCTTTGTACCCATTATTTTGCAGCACTCTGATGGAAAGAAATAAAAAGAAAGGAGGGATGAAGAGAAGCGAAAGAAAGAGAAGAGGGAGTAAGACTGGAAGAGAAGAGCAATACCATCCAGTTGCAGATCCATCCCTCCGACCCAATTTGCCCTGTCTGGTATGCAGATCCGCTACTTTGAACAAGAACTTGACTCATTTGAATTTTCCAAATTGACTTGACTCGAGCAAGTTTTGTACAAGACATTGAGAAACTCAGTGCAAATGAGTATCTCAGTCAAGTCATCCCTTTTCCAGTTGTGTTGAGTTCTTTAAAGATTTTAAACTATGGGTCGAACATCTAGCACTCAATGATCTAATGATATTGAAAAGGCTGAGGAACATTGTTCTTTCCCATCAGTTGATATAAATTTATTTATTTTTGGCAATTTTATGCAGGAAATGAAGATGGAAGCCAACTCCCACCTGCCTTCCTATGGACCAGCCCCATTGCTCGTCTTTTCTCATGGAAAACGGGAAAGAACCAAAACCATCTTCAACATATCTAATGGGAGTTTCAATGTGAAAAACATACCTGAGATGCGCCGAACGTATTGTCTCGCCTCATACTTTGGCTGGTTAGTGATGCTGGATAAAACTTGTGGTGACCTTTTTCTACTCAACTTTGTCTCGTTGCAGAAAATCCAGCTACCATATTTAAGTCCACTCCATTTTGCACATTTTATTCTCTCAGCACCTCCAACTGATCCTGATTGTGCGATTTTATCCATTGGCTGTTCAACTGATTTTTTAATATATTGTCGTCCGGGCGGTGACAAATGGATCAAACGGACGTATAGAAATGGAGAAGGGGAAACTTGCATTTGGAAAGTGGTCCCTTGCAATGGCAAATTATATGCCTATGGTTTACAGGAAGAGTTTGGAATTATTGATGTCAATGCCAATCCTCCATTAATATGGTTGGAACCAAAGAGACCAGCATCACACCTAATGTATGCAGTAACAAATCGTTTTCTGGTGGAATCCTGTGGTGAGATCTTTCTAGCTGAGTGGAATCAGCTTCTTGCCGTACCAAGGGTTCCAAGAGTCGAGGTTTACAAGATGGATTTTGATAGAATGACTTGGGTAAAGGTTGATACTATAGGTGATCGTGTGCTATTCTTAGGCAGGAACTGTTCTACATCTTGCTCCGCGACAGACTCGGGAATGAAAAGGGATTGCATCTATTTTACAAAGCCAGATGATTTAAATTTATATGTATTTCACATGGATAGGGGAACTATTTCCGTTGATTTGCCTTGTCCAAATGTTCGTCCTCCTTGGGTTAATCCTTTTTGGGTAACGCCTACTGTCTAAACCTTAGTTGAAGTTGTTTGGAATGCAGTGGAGTTTATTCGTTTTGGATCAATGATATGTAATGACCTGTTGGTGTACCACCTCATGAATTTTTTTTAAATATTAAATTATTTTTATTTTACTTATGGCAACCAAAAAAAAAAAAAGAAGTTATCTTTTTAAGATAGTTTGATAAACACCTTTGTAAAAGTAACTTAAGACCTTAAAGTTGCTTATAATCATTAAATAAAAAAATAAAAAAAATCTATAATTTTACTTTTCTTAAACTTTTGTACATTCCCTCAAAGGTGGCCTGCATGATGGATGGCCTGCATAGAAGGTGGGTTTACTAGATGGACGGTTCACATTAAAGGTGGGGTCCACATTATGGACAATGGACATTGAAGTTGGGCCCACATTGATGGCCTGCATCATGGAGGGCCCCACGTACTAGCAGGTCCACATGAAAGGACAGCCCCTCATGATAAGGGCTCATATCCAAGGCGATCTCCTCATATGACGGATGGCCCGCATCAAAAGGTGAGCTCGGCAAGTTGGTGGGGGCCACTTGATGGATGGCCCACGTCAAGTTGAGCCCCACATAAATGGATGGTCCACATCAAAGGTCGGCTCCTAATCATAAATGGTCCACATCAAGGTAAGCCCTTAATGATGGACAACCCACATCGAAGGGGCCCCTTAATGATGGATGACTCACATCGAAGGTGGGCCCCACAATGGATGGTCCACATCAAAATTGGCCCCAAATGATGAATGGCCTGCATCCAAGGCAGACCCTGCATGATGGACAGTCTACATCAAAAGTGGGCTCCACATGATGGGTGGTGGATGTTGAAGGTGGGCCCACATGATGGACAATAACATTGATGGTGGCCCCATGTGATGGGTGACTCATATCAAGGTGGACCCCACATGAGAGGATAGTCCACGTCGATGGTCGCCCATAATATGATGGGATGCAGCTTCAGTGGATTCCTTACTATGGGGCCCACCGTGATGTATGTGTCATATACCCACTTTGTCCATGCGTCATAACCAAATCTTAGGTAGACTACACTAAAGGATATGTTAGAGATTGAACGCTCGCCATTAAAAGCTTCACCAAATCTCAGGTGGATCACACCATAGGAGATGGTAGTGATTGAACACTCACCATTAAAAACATCTTAGGATTGTTGGAATGTTTATTTGCCATCCAACATGTAGATAAGGTCACACAAACTTGGATGAAAGGACCACAAATATCAACTTGATAGACCACATTGAACGTGGGTCTTGCAGGTGAATTGTCCACATTCAAGGCGGGGGACCCATGATGACGGTTCACATTAAATACAAGGTCATGGTGGGCCCAATATAATGAATGTTCCATATCAAAGGTTGGCATCACATGATGGATGATAGATATAAAATGGAGGGTTAATACCAAGTTGAGCAAACGTACAAAAACAATGTTTCACATTCAAATGGGAAAAAACTCGATTAAAGTAAAATTACTACGATTGTTCAACTAAGGCCCACCTATGCATTGACCCATCATATCAGTGGTCCTAATCACTTGACACTTTTGCAGATTATTTCCTATCCTTGAAGTTTGATATGACTTTTCAGTGGCCCACTTCTTGATTGGATCACAAGAATACTTATTTGTCTATATTTTTCGTGAATGTCGCATTGGATTTTTTAATAAGGTTCGGGAGATACCATAAGACGAAGCCGGATTAAAAGATTTGGAGGTAGAACAACTCATTTTAAAACGTGGTATGAAAGAACAACTCATCTTAAAATTTAGTATGAAAGAGGCTGTTAGACAACAATGATATCCTCTATGATAACATGATGCTCAAGCATGATCGAGTATGAATAACAAAAAGAATAATAATAACAAATTTAAGTTTCTAATCTGTCTCGACGAATTAGAGGTAAACCAATATATATATATATATATATATATATATATATATATATATATATATATATATATATATATATATATATGGGAAAAGGTACTATGCGCTCGAGCTCACGGCTCCGTCCCATGTGGTCGAGCTGTGTGGGCCTCACCGTGATGTGTTTCGAACATCTACTCCATCAGTCAGCACCATTCCATTGTGGACCTAGATCTCAAAAATCAAGTCAATCAATGACTTTTGTGGGCCACACCACATACAGTAGTGGAGAGGGGGCCCTACACCATTAAAACATTTATAATCATTTTTTGGGTCCCACTAAGATGTGGTTTGCAAATCCATCCCATCCATTATGTGTGTCCCACTAGAATTAGGGGTTATACCAAGTTTCAGTAGCATTCAAGACTTAGGTGGGCCCCATCAAGTGCTTTTATATGTTTTAACGGTGTCTTCACATGATTTTAGATGGTATGGCCCACCTGAGTTCCGTATACGACTGATTTTTGGGATATCCCATTATTTAAAGGGGAACCATCAAATGCACGGTATTGATGGTCGACATGCATCACGGTGGGGCCCACACAGCTCGACCTCACGATAAGCTTACCGTGAGCTTGAGAGCATAGTACCATCTCTCTCTCTCTCTCTCTCTCTCTCTCTCTCTCTCTCTCTCTCTCTCTCTCTCTCTCTCTCTCTCTCTCTCTCTCTCTCTATATATATATATATATATATATATATATATATATATATATATATATATATATATATATGAGTTTAGATAAATCTAGTGACGATGTAGGAACTTGTAATTATATATCAGAAACAAGAAGTCACTTATCTTGTGGAGGTTATTAGTTGTAATTTGTAAACAATGTAATTATAATATATTATAATTATATTTTATGCATTTTAGTATTATGTCCAACTTCAAACTGAAATTTAAAATCGAATTCAAATTTAACTCAAACTTAATAGACAAACTCAACTCAAAAACAACTGATCGGGCTACTGACCAAGCCGAGCTGCCAATCCTCGGGCCAAGCTCAACTCAGTTCAATATAGCTCTACGCATAGGGTTATAAGTAGAGGTGATTGGTTTCTTTTCTCTGGTTATCCTAGCATAAGATAAATCATATTCTATCTAAGGGCCTATTTGGATGCCTGTAAGTTCTTTTAAGTTGTAAGTAACTTACCAGTAAGTCACTTACAGGTGAAAGTTATTTACAGGTAACCTATTTGGATGTAAGTTGTAAGTCACTTATAAGTAAGTTAGTTTTTCTGTTTGGATAACCTGTAAGTTACTTACAGGTAGAAAGTTGTATATTCACAACGAGTAGAGCTTAGATTGCAAAATCATTCTAAAATGTTATAATCATATAAAAGAAACATGGGATCAAATATGTTATTTTGTTAAGCCCATCAAGATGAATATTTGAGATAATTATTAAGCTAAACCAATCATCAAGTGGGCTATAAGAGTGAGCCCACGAATTCAAAATATCTATAATATAAAGTAATAACTCAATTTAAGCATTGATAATAAACTTAAAAACATTAATAGAAAATCTAATAATTAAATTACTTTCATTCTAACTATGCAATTTGATGTAATTTCCAAGGGCCAGTGTATCATCAATCCCACTCTATCATCAAAGTTTTTCTCATTCTCTAACAAGGAGTTTGATGCTCAGGATCTAAGAGATTTACCAACACTTATGTAGATCATTAAATTACTTGCATTTCAACTATGTAATCTAAGAGATTTACCAACACTGTGAGTACATCATAGGATCACCAACCACAGGCCACAGACAGATAAATGATCTACAGGCCATATAAGTGACTGTTTGGACGCCAGCGTGCCTTATAGAGCAACGTCAAACTACTCCCGTTTTCAAGGGAGAAAAAAAGGGTAGATGAAACCCTACCGTTTTAGGAGGAGAAGAGACAGAAGGCGGTAACTGCAGCGAGAGATTGCAGAGACGAAGAGAGATTTGGTGGGTTGGTGCGTTTCTCCCTCTTCCCCTCTTTTTAAAAATCTGACCGTTGAGCCTGTAAGTCACTTGCAGGGAAGTAACTTCCTACTCCCATCCCCTGCAGTTTTTTGGTAGATTTGCCTGTAAGTGACTTACAGGTTGTAAGTTACTTACGGGTGATTTTTCTCCCCCAAAACACCACCTGTAAGTGACTTCCCGGTAAGTCACTTCCCACTTACCCAACTTACAGGCATCCAAGCAGGCCCTAAAGGGGGTGAAACGGGGAGGAAGATCCAAATTCCGGCTACATATATCTGGTAAGCTCTATCATCGGTATCAATGGCCGACTCAATTACACCTTTTAAATGCCGTCCTTATGCAGCTACTTAATTAATGTGCGGTGCTCTTGGTGTTGTTTCGCTTCCATGTGGTTTCAGAACTCAACCACGACATCAATCAGATTGTTTTGAAGGTCTTAAAATGGCAGAATCTGTTGTGACTATCACCACTGATTACTTTAGCACCAGTGATGATAGCCATCATCATAAATGTTGTGGGTTTTCCCCATTCCCATAGATCTATCTCTTCATCAATCGAAATCAGCACCAACCGTGGGTGCCTGAATCATATAAAGTGGGTTGGCTTCTTTTCATTGATGTTCTGGGCCTGTCACTTCAGCACTACAATAATGCTGCCGCTCAAGAAGCGGATTGGCTGGTGTAGCGAACACCACCAACCTGACTGGTGTGTTGACGTCACCAAGTTCTGTGGGTCCCACATTGAGGGTTTGAGTTATATCCAAACCCTACGTCCATTTGGCAAGCTCGGCATAAGGTTTGAGCCAAAAAATAACACAGATCCAAAGATCAAGTGGACCACACTGCAAAAAGCAGTGGGGGATTGAACGTCTACCATTGAAACCCATTTACGGTCACAGAAGTTTTGGATCAATATGATATTTGTTTTTCCTCTTATATAGGTCTGTGTGATCTTATGAACAGATTAGATGGAAAATAGACATTATGGTGGGCCCTATCTATGTTTTAACGGTGAGAATCACTGTTCCCACTACTATTTGTGGTGTGGTCCACTTGAGCTTTGGATATGAATCATTTTTGGACCTGTGCTCGAAAATGATCCCACCAAATGGATGAACGGTATTGATATAACAAATACATCATTGTGGGCCCATGTAACTTTGATCTCCTTTGAGCTGTTTGCACAAGTGGATTCAGCCAGGTTGTGAACTCAGTCAGGTCGTGACCATGGGGCCCACCTTGATGTATGTGTTTTATATCCATGCCGTCCATCCATACATCAAGGTGGGCCCCACGGTCATGACCTGCCTGAACTCGGTCAGGTCCCAAAATGAATGAATAGTCGCATGCTAACTTCATCACCACACTTGTGGTGGTAAGTGGTAACAACCTCTTTAGGCCCCACTTTGACCATCATGCATCCCTTCCCAGGCGTCGCAATGGACCCAAAAATCAAGCCAATCCATGACTTTGGTGTGCCACACCACAGGGAATATGTGAGTGGATGCTCACCATTGATTAAGTGGAAGGCCCACTGTTTCCTGTATGTGCTATCCAATCCATTCATTTGAAACATCTGCCTTAGATGAAGGAACATAAATAAAAAATAAAATAAAAAAGCTATTTGGAAACTCCAGTGCAACCCAGCCCAATCATGGGTGGATTTCACCTCTCAATTGTTCTTACTTATGCTGCACACCTGAGTCATGGATTGGCCTAATTTTTGGGCACATGGCTAAATGAAAGGTAGCATGCATTTTATTTTTTTTTTTTCAAAACAACATCTGCTGGCTAAATGAAAGGTAGCATGCATGATAGTCTGAATAGATGCCATGACCACATGATGGTGGGACCCACATGGTCTTTACCACCACAAATGTTGTGGTAATGTAGCCATGTGAGCATTTCTACGTGTGCATGTATATTTGTATTTGTTTATGTATGCATGCATGTTTCATCATATAGGCCTTATCCCAGCAACTGGTAGTCTCTTCTTTAAAAAAAAAAAAAAAAAAAATCTTTTGAAGAATCTAGGGTTGCATTCCTGTTCACTCTAAATCAAGTCATTCCATTTCTATATATATTTAACATGTCTATGGGAACAATCTGGAAATGTTTTCAGAAATGCAATACGTTTTTTCTGCATTTTGTTTTGGGTTCTTCTTTCATTTTGAAATAAAATGCAAATATGGGATGTTTTAAGTAGGATTTATTATTGCAGTGGCTGTTGTTGATTCTTTAACTAGGTGCATGATATGTGTAGTGTTCTACATTTTCATTTGTAATAGGTGTTTTGCAGATTAAAAGAATCAACGTGAATTAAAAGAAGCAGACATGGATTTAGCCAATCCCGATTAGTTGGGATAAGGCTTAGATGGTGATAATGAGGGGCTACCAGGTACGAATTCAAGTGATTATGAAATTAAAGTAGATAAAAGATGTTGTCTGCAATTGTCTTAAATAATAAGATTAGGTTGGAAACATTGTTTTTTCACTCTTTGATTACATCGAATCATGTGATAAAGGATTCGACTCTACCGAATTCTTATAGGGGAAAAAAAAAAAAAAGATCTTTTCGATTACTTGTCAATGCCTTACGTGATCTAGGCTATGTTTTGGATGCAAAGTAGAAAAATTTTAGTTTAATTACTAGAAAATGACATTAATTAATGGTGTTTCCTAGCATTCTCTGGAATTGCTATGTGTAACTAATGCAATTAGAAATTGGAGACCAGACCCTCAATATGAATACTAAGGAAGAAAACTACAAGTTGGTTATTCATTCACTTTATCAAAGAAAAGTTGCAATTGCAGAGTGGGGCTGTAAATTCAAAGCTTAAAACTTGTGTATTTAAATACCAGCACACCATTAGTCAAATGGAGGCATTTTCTTCTTTTGCTCAAAATGCATTTATAAAGTTGGACTAAAATTAGGTGTGCTGGTTGCAATTCAATTGAGATTAATCATTCCATGATAAGTACAGTTTACTTTGAAATTAACAAAGGCACCACCTCCTTCACCATCATCACACTAAGAAATTTAGCCATTTATATGCAAAAGTTCCATTGGATGTGCATCAGGGAGACCCGAATTTGGGATGATGCATGTGGGCTGTTTAAGAGACCATTTTCGTTACAAGATTTTTATTTCGTATCGATCCGACCATTGAATTATGTCAATCAAGCCATCAGGCCGCCAGATCTTCCCAATCTGGCCCCTTGGACACTGATCTTGCTTCCTTTATTCTTTTTTATTTTTTTATTTTTTGTAATTTTAAGATTTTTTTGATGATTGAGATTGATAATAAATATTTTAGTTTTCTTATTTTGGATGATGGGTCATTTTACTCAAGTGAGTGGCATAGTTGTTATTATTTTAAAATTTTAATTCCGAATTTTTAATTATAAAAGCATGGGAGTGGAAGTTCAACCCTAGTAGTGTAATCAAGAAGAAAGAAAAAATAGACAAGCTCTCTTGTATGAAGGAATTTTCTTCCTTATGTTTTAGGGTTTGTGAGAAACCCTCCATTCCAATTGAATTGTGAAATGGTAGAAGCTTGTTTAGCGTTGGATTCCACAAGGTATATCCTTCATCTCTCTTCTTCAAAAGGTATTATTCTTCCTCTATTGTCTTACTCTTTCCCCATCCATTTTAACCTTTTAAACCCATCAAAACCTACTGATTCCTTTCTCTCTTTGTTCCCCTTTACCTAGACACGTGTGGACCCCTGTTTAGGATCTTCCCCTTTTGATTTTCCTCCAAAACTCCCAATCCCTTGATCATTTGAATCCCTAAAAACTTCATTCCTAAATCTCCATCCGTGAATATAAAACCCTAATGAAAATCTGAATTTTTATGAAACTTTCTCTAAACCAGAATTTTGCTTACATCTTTGTTTATCCATTTGGTTGTTGCACTACCACGCTAGATTGAAAGTCCTTACTTTCAAGTGGGTCACTCTTGAATTATTTTATATTTTCGTACACCGCTATGATAACTTACGATCTTCGTGTTATAAATCTGAATATTTGAATCCATTATGTGGTTATGTTTGATTGTACATGTTGATTGCTGAAATTAATAAGTAAATTGATCTCTAATCTTGCATCTTAGGGTAGTTTCCATCATCCTACATCACTTTTGTGCCACTACCTAGGCAACTATTTCATGTCATATAACGGCCTCCTTAATGTGTAAACTTTATTCTCAGCCCCTTTTACTTCGAACCATTTTGGTTGCTTCATATAAATCTGCTCCTTCAACTCCCCAAGTTCCAATTCTAGGTTGTATTGAGCAACCAACACTAATACAAATCAATAGACACTTGCTTGACCACGAGCGCGGAGATCTCACTGAAATCGAGAGCCTCTTTCTGCGCATACTCTTTTGCAACCAATCTTGCTTTGTATCTGTCCTACTTCTTGTAAATCCACTTACAACTGATCGATTTACACTCTATTGGAAGCTCCATCAGCTCCCATGTCTCATTCTTACACAGAGAGTCCAACTCGTCATGTATGGCCGTCATCCACTTCTTAGCATTAGAAACATCTAATGCTTCCTTGAAGGAAGATGGATTCTCCCTCATCTGTAATAAGGGCGAATGCAACATTCAAGTCATCCTTATATCTGGTGTTAAAGTTATCGGCGAAAAGTCGACAATATCGACAATAATATTAGTGTCGCCAGCGTTGCAACACCAAAAACCCCTTTTTTTGTTTCTCTGCCAGTTGTCGGCGAATTATCGACGAGTTTTTAGAGTTTTCGCGATAATTAGAGTTGTCGGGCGACAAATTCGTTGTAGCTACCTAACTCCATTTCAACGAGAAATCCGGTGAATTATCTGTGATATCTCTTGGGAATTTTGGTTCGATTTGGAGATTTGGGTTCAAAATGGAAACCCTTCGATTGGGATTTGAGTTTGAAATGGAAATGGGAAACCCTATTCCCCTTTCCGAAAATGGCATCAAACCCCATTTTTTTCGGGACGCGGATGATGCTTGTTGCCTATGAGTCGTGAGTCACGGCTACTTATGGTATTGTGGGCCCCACTACGATGTAACATATTTTATCTGCTCCGTCCATCTATTTCGAACACTTATTTTATGGAATGAGCTAAAAAATGAGTTAGATCCACATTTCAGGTGGACCACACCACAGGAAACAATGTGACTGAACGCTTGCCATTAAAAAATTTTTAAGGCCCATTGTACTTTTTATTTGCCACCCAACCACTTCATTAGGTTCACGTAGACCTGAATGAAGGGAAAAGACAAATATCAGGCTGATCAAAACTTTTGGGCCCCAAGAAGTTTTTAATGGTGGCCATTCAATGACCACTATTTTCTATGGTGTGCTCCACCTCAGAATTGGATTTGATTGATTTTGTGGCCTATGCCCTAAAATAATCTATCAGAATGAATGGACAATGTAGATATGCATTTTATATTATTGATGTAGCCCCACTGCCAGGGTCCCACCCAATAATGGACTGTGAAGAAATCTCACTGGTACCGGGTTACTCGTACAGTTTTAATATACTGGGTAAACTATGTTGGGCCCACCGTGAATGTATGTGCTTTATCCACGTCGTCCATCCATTTTTTGGGCTCATTTTAGGGGTTGAGCCCAAAATTAAAGCATATCCAAAGCTTAATTGGACCACACCATAGGAAATCGTGAGAATGATGATTTCCAACATTGAAACCTTTTTAGGGCCCGCAATGATGTTTATTTGTTATCCAACCTATTCATAAGATCACAAAGACAGAGATGAATGGAAAATACAAATATTAGCTTCATTTAAAACTTCTATGGCCATCAAGAATGTTTCAACGGTAGACTTTCGATTCACACTATTTCCTATGGTGTGGTCCACTTGAGCTTTGGATATGCTTCTTTTTTGGAATAAAGCCCTAAAATTGTTTGGCAAAATGTATGGACAGAGTTGATAAAATATATAAATCATGGTGGACCCCATGGAGTTTACTTAGTATGTTAAAGAGTTGCTCGGTCTGCAATCCACTCCTACAAAGCCTTCAAAGAAGGGCTTGCCATGGATGGTAGGTGGGCCCACCGTGATATTTGTGAGAAATACACTCCGCCCATCTGTTTTTCTAGATCATGTTAGGACATGGGCCAAAAAATGAGGCATATCCAAAACTCAAGTGGGTCGCATGACAAGAAATAATGCAAATTAAACCTCCACCGTTGAAACATTCGTGGGGCCACAGAAGTTTAGGATTATTGTTTTTTTTTTTTTTGGCAGTGGCCCATTTGATGTTGGTTGTTTAACAACAACAATTGTACGATCCAAGCCATCTAGATGAGGGAAGTGAAAAGCAGTATTGTCTCAAAGCTATTCAAAAACTTTTTTGATTCCTTTACTTTTACATGTTTGTTTTAATTATTATATGTTTGTTATACTTATATTATATAAACTCATTTTGGTTACAATTTGAGTAATTTCTTACAACAACGCATGCCTTTTGGCCCCCATTAAATGAAATTTTATTATTTAATGCATTCTTTTTGTAATTTTTTCATTCCTGAATATATAAATATGTGTATTTAGGCATGTCCTGAAGTTTCACTGAAAAATTCCACCATTTTCTCCATGTTTCCCCCTTTTTCCTTGCATTTCCTGTTATCAACGATATTATCGGCGATAATGATATTATATCTTTATCTCCGGCTAGCGAAACTTGTAGCGATACCGACAACTCGAACATTGCTTATATCTAACTGTCAATTTGTGATCTCTCAACGGATTGCTTTTAAGAGGTGGCTACTCTACCTACTCTTGTACCTCTGTTTGCGGCTCAGCTTCAAATTATACTTCACCCCTTTCAATTTCAACATCAATCACTGTCGATTTTTTCGGTTCCGTGCTTTCTTCCTCATGGAACAAGGAATACTTATTAAATATGACGCTGCGATTCAAAATAATTTTCCTAGTGACCTAGTCGTACAGTTTGTACCCTTTCACGCCATCACCATAGTCCACAAAGGTAAGTTTCTTCGCTCTTTGGTCTAACATATCTCTCTCAACTAACAGTATATAAGAGTAAGTGTCGCAACCAAATACATGTAACCCTGAGTAGTCAACATTATGATCTCTCCACACTTATTCAGGAATCTTTTAGTCTATCGGCTTAGACGAGGACTATTCACCAGATAACAGGCCGTATTCACAGCTTCACTCCACAACTCCTTGCACAATCCAACATTATTCAACATGTTTCGGGCTCTCCCAGAGGGTCTGATTCGTACGTTCTGTTACACGATTGTGTTCAGGTGTATGCCTCATTATACTGTGCCTTATAATCCTCTCATCTTTACATAAATCATTGAATTTATTTAAAGTGAATTCACTTCCATTGCTTGTCCTTAGAACATCCAGTTTCTACCATCTGTTTCTTAACCATTGCCGTCCACACCCCGAATGTGGCGAATACATCGGATTTATTTTTTAGAAAATAAACACATGCCTTCCTGGAGTAGTCATCTATAAATGAGACACAAAATGATGACCCTTCAACGGAAACAATGGACGACAGGCCCCATACATGCCTTCCTGGAGTAGCACTCTTTTACATACATGCTTTCCAATCTTAAAAGTTAGCCAAGATTGTTTATCATGGTAGGTACCTTCATACCGCGCCTACTCATGTGGCCTAAACGAGCATGCTATAAACGTGTCGATATGGACTCCACTACAAATGTTGCAGCTCCACCCAATACGATATTCCTCATCAACTTGTAAAGATTGCTATTCCGTTGTACTTTCATCACTATGAGAGCCCTTTTAGAAACTTTAAGGACCTGATCAAAACTAGTGAACTTGCACCCAAGTGCCTCTAGTTCCCCAAGATAGATAAATTCTTCCTGAGGTCAGGAAGGTGTCTCACATCCGTCAGGATATGCTCCACCCCGTCAAACATCCTGATGCGCACTGAACCGATACTAATCACCTTATAGGTAATGTCATTGTCCATAAAAACCTATCCACCATCGTTTTTACTGTAACTGGTGAACTAACCTCTATGAGAAGTTATGTGGTATGAGGCTCAAAAATCCAAAATATAGTCATTACTTAGGTAATCAGATGTGGAAGCGGTCAAGACATCACCACCATCCACCTCATCGCAAATTTGCGTTGTATTGTCCTCTTTCGTTACAATATCAGACTTTTCTCCCTTCTAAGCCTCAGGATTCTGACAATTATTTTTCATTTGTCTTGTCATCCAACAATTCCAGCACTTCATCTTGCCCTTCCCTTTCGATTTGGATTGCGATCGAGAATTATTCTTTTCCTGTTCAGAATTCCTTCCACTGGCAACCAACACATCTGTAGAGGTACCCTTGTTACTGTCTTTCTTTTTCAATTGCTTCTCATGAAGGGATGAGATGATAATTTCAACATCGATGATCCCTACCATGGATCAGCGTATCTACTAGATTCTTGAAAGATTATGGAAGTGAATTTAAGAGAATAAAGGCTTGATCTTCCTCTTCGATCTTAACTTCTGCATTCACCGGTTTATAGAGAAATTCACTGAAAGTGCTTATGTGTTCTTGCTAATATCAGATCCTTTTGTCATCTTAAGATTGTAGAATTGTTTCTTAAAATACAAACGATTGCCCAGGGATTTCTTTATGTACAAACTGTCAAGTTTCGTCCATACCCCTTCAACAGTCTTTTGATTCAGGACATTATAGAGAACATTCTCATCGAGTTCATCCCACTCTTCATCAGTCATAGATATAAGACGTTTCTCATTGCCTAGAAGAGCATGTTACAATTCTTGTTAAATTAAAATGCCTCTCATCTTCACATTCCATAGTTCAAAATTATTTTTACCGATAAACTTCTCTATTTCGTACTTCATGTTAGATCCTTTTGTCGACAAGTTTCAGATTAGAACTCGAAATCCCAACGTTATCCTTGATACCACATGTTAGGGGTCACGCGGTAACAAGGCTGAATTCAAACTAACAAGACGAAATCAAATAATAGCAAAACGCATAGAGAGCATGCAAGTTTTACGTGGAAAAACTTTCACGGGAAAAAATCACGGCACAAAGCGACAAGCAATCCACTATGAAAGCAATATTGCAAGAGATGGATGGACTTACCAATCCTAACGACCCCAAAAACCTCATTGAAATCCCTAACTATGCTCTTAAACCCTTAGGAACGTCTTAGAGAACCCTAACCCTTACCTCCCAATTATACCCGGTATATTTAATACAACAACTAGAATATGAAGTAAATCTCGCACTTACGCAGTTCTGCGTGCACCTTCGATGGGACCTTTGATGGCATCAACAGTCATCGAGGACTAGTCGAAGACATCGGATCCACATTTGATGCCATTGAGTAGCAACTCCAAAACTGTCCAACAATCAAGTAGGATTTTTCTGGAGTGGTCTGTTGATGACATCGACGGACTCTGTCACAAACAAATTTAAGACATCGACAACAAGAGGCACATCTATATTTCTTTTGCCAAGCTTGTATACTATGGGCAACATCCTTCTCGACCTTTCCATTCTCATATCGATAGAAGGTATTGAAAGTAGTCATTTTGGGAAATTTCTTGGTCAACAATCTTAACTGATTCCTTGCTTTCACCCTTATTGTTACTAATTTCAATCATTTATCATAATCAACATATTTATTGTAATCAACTATGTATTGGACTATTAGATTGGACTAGATTGCAATCAATACGTGTAATAGTCTACTACATTATGCATATAGAAGTTGTGTAGATCCTAAACTCGAATAAAGAAGAAGGTTGCATTAGGTCGGGTGGCATTTGGCGCTAAACTTATCCTTTAACTTCTATTATGAATCGGAAGCCAAGAAATAAATGGTTTAAAACAAACAAACAAAGAAAAACAATGGACAGTTTAGAAAAGAGGCCAAATAATGTGGATGTCGAGTATTTCCACTCGGAAGGATTTTTTGGGGGTCCCTCATTGTCCATTGGTAACGGGTCTTTTAGGTGAATAGTTCGAGCCTCTGAACATGATCCTCACTTTTAGATGATGGGCGCATCAAGTCCCATAGTGTAACATTGTGTCAAATTATCAGTATTTTTTTTTTTTTTTGTGCAATTTTAACACGAAAATTATCTAAATGTTAAAATATTTCATTTATACCGTATAATTTAGAATTCCAAAATTATTTATGTATTTTTACTGCAAAATTCCTAAGGAGACTATATTTTATCAAATAGTGCCTCCACAATTAGAAATTATATAGAGGTCCTTTTTTAGGGATGAGATTTAAAAAACCTATTTTCCTTTTAAAAGTAGTGAGCTCGAAACTCGTGAGGCCCACGTAGTAGGTGTATAACATCCAACCAATTGAACGCATGTGCTACACCAAGTGATAACACGAACAAAACATCGAGTCAATTAGATCATAAGATACGCTACACTTGAATTGGGTTATTTTGAATGGCAAACATTATTTTTTATGGATTGAATCGTCTTAAGATTGGATGTGCTATAATTTTTGGTAGTCTAATAATAATGTTGGGGTGCATCTGTTAGACAGTTTGGATGCGATATACATGGCACGTGGGCCCCACAATTTTTTATCTCCACTTTGTTGTAAAGAAAAAGTAGAGGGTAGTAATGTAGTATCTCCTCTTAAAAAGCACAACCCTAGAATGTCCCACTATTTGGTAAAATCCAATTCCTTGAAGAATTTTGCGATAAAAATCCCAATTACTTATTAATCTATAACGAAGATCCTTAAAATTGAATATTTTTCGCTGAACTTTTCCGATAATATCACAGAAAATGTCAAATCTAAATCTCTCTTGAGAAATTCTCATCCCTCGGAATTGCCGAGAAGATTTTATAGCAAGTACAATTATACACACATTGGACTTGTCCAAGTTGCCATCAAACCCTTAACTAGATTAGGGTTAAAAACTTCTACTTTGGTTTACATCAAGAACCGATGACACCAAGATTTTAAAGATTCCTTAATAGGGCTTGCTGAAGCTAGTCTCAGTCAACGACCACCATTCTTCAATGCTCTCCCTAACTACACCATTTCTTTAACAGATCAAAATCTCTCAGACATCCTTATTTTAGAAGTTCATACTAAAGGGTTCAATATGAAACCTGGTAGTGAAAATGTATATGTTGTATACCAAGTTTACTATAAACTCATAAAGTCTATTGTTCCTGACACTGTTTATTCAAGCCAAATTAGAGGATTGACCACATAGATTCTTACGAACATGGCTAATAGGGTGATTACACCTAAGCCTATTAAATGAGATGAAGTTAACCTTGAAAATAATTGAAAATTCCATACGCGCAACGCCCCGTGCACTTAGAAAATGATGAGGTTGATTAAATTGTGACTCATGATGATGGATCTGTTGAAATAGTTTTCCGCGATACTAGTTTGGGAACTTTTTTTTAAGCACAAATATTTAAAAGATCTGCATAAAAGAGTAGAATACATTGGCTCTGATAAAGAAGAATAGCATTTATGAAAACCTGAAATCGAAATCAAGGATAGTAGACCGAAACTGTTCATATTGCTCATGAATTTCATCAGGTAGGATAGAAAATATGGCTCCATAAACATTCCACCATTGCTCATAAAACCATGCAAATATGGAAGCAAAGGAGCCAAGAGTGTTTGAAACACGGGTTTTGGAAGAGTAAAACAGAATCCCATGTTGCCATATAATCCCAGTAAGAGAATTTAACAGGACCTTTGATTCCATCTACCATTTTTAGGGTTGACCAGTGAGCATTTAGTCTGTGGAGGAGAGGACTTGGAGAAATTTTAGTTGGGAAAAGGCGAGAGGTGAGTGGGGTTTGGAACCCCAATAATGGTGACTTATTTCAATGCTCCTGGTTTCAATAAGAATTTTCTCATAGATAGATTGGGAGAAAACTAGGTTTGGAAATGGAATATGGGAATTTGGGGAAAATATTTTTAGGGCAAGAGAAGAAAGAGGAAGGTCTTTTTCATCATGGTCAAGAAAACAGATATGAAGGAAAAGTCCTGGAATATACGGGGTTTGGTCCTTTAAGGCCTTCGTAAACTTGGAAGAATAATCTATGCTTTTGCCCTTGGATGTCATTGTCTTTAAGTTGTCCATTTTAAGGGCCTGAAGCGATTACGCCTTGTTTAAGGTGTCCTTCCCTGCAGGAACTCGCAAGAAAGAAAGTCAGGGAGGCTGTCTGATTCTCCTTTGATGAATGTAATATCAAAATCAAATATTGCCAGAAGGGCTTGCCACCTAGCAAATATATGCTTAGATACAAGATTTTGAACATCTTTTTCGAGTATTTCTTTTGCAGATTTGCAGTCTATTCAGAGTAAAATTTTCTTGTTTAAGAGATCGCTCTGGAATTTAAGAACGCAAGTAACAATGGATACTATTTCTTATAGTGGAATAATTCTGTCGAGTTTTTTGTTCCACGTTCTAGATGTAAATCTCATGATTTTCTCTGTTTTCCTGGGTGCCTTGGTTTGGTGGAGAATTCCACCATAGCCTTTAAAGTATTCTGGATATGCTATGTTTAAGCAGGGCAAGAACTTGATACGTTCCTTGAGTTTTTTCACGGTGTGAGTATGCTTTTCCATCCAAGGTGAGGCCTTCTTTTTAAGGCGATTTTGTAGTCATTGGTGTTCATCAAGAAGATATTTGATAAATGGAGAGACATAAATCAAGCAGCCAAGAAATCTTTGAAGTAGTTTCTTATCGTGTAGTTCATCAGGGAATTCGTCAGCAAATTGCGAAATGCGTTGAATTGGAGAAATTTGCTCATCTTGAATTTTATAACCCAAAAAATAGACACATGTTTGGAAAATTTTAATCTTTCTTTAAGAAAGAACCAATCCATTTTGTAAAATGATTTTCTTGAGAGGAGATGTTTCCAATGTTCATCTATTTGAAATCGCCGGGATCCTGATTTAAGGTCGGATTTAGAGAATATTCGGGCTTCGTAAAGACTATTGATGAGATCAGTCCTATTGGGCAGTGGATATCTTATAGTTTTTAGAACTTTGTTCAAGGGTTTGTAATTAATAACCAATTGTGGAGTTCCTCTTTCTAGTTTGGCGGCATTTTCGACGTAGAAGGCTGATCAAGGGGATCGAGATTTTCTGATTGAGCCCTCCTGTAATAAATCATGTATTACTTTTTTCACATAATTCTATTAGCCTAGTATCCATTTGGGAAGGCGGGGATTTGTAGGAATTATTTTCTCATCGTATCCATCAATATAGGTAAGGGACACTTGATATTGCTTTCTGTGGTAGAAGGCAGAACGCAAATCGGTGCAACAGTCTAGTTTGAGTTCATTTTGAAATCGTACTATTTTTTGTTGAGCATCTGGCTAAGGGAATATGCTGAGTTATGATCTTGTCCTTGATGAGGTTGATGTATTGCTCTTTAGAGTCCAGCAGTTTTTTGAGTCGATCAACACAGCCTAATTTTGGGGGGTCAACGAATCCAAAAGTCACCTGTTTTCCATCTAACTGACCTTGAATTCCTTGTTCGGTGACTGAAAAGGCTGCAATTTGAGCAAGATTGGTGTCCCAAGAATGACTTCTTCTTGCAGATGCTTTGAGATAATGAACATTGTTGGAATACAATGTGCATTTTTACATAAATGAACATTGGGAATTGTATTTAAAGCTTAGTCGGTCTCCATTAGCATTGCCGAGGGAGTAATTTGTTTTTTAAAGAAATTTGAAGGAGATTATCCCTTCTTTTATGCAATTTGCATCAGCTCCACCATCTATAGACAAACCACTTCTTTCTCATTGGTGTGTATTTTAACTTTAATTCGAGTGTACCACTGCTGGTATTTATACTTGGTTAAAGAATTGACAAATTCTTCTTCGTAATTGTTTTGAACTTGTCCAGTGTCTTTTATGAGCTCAAGAATCGTGATTCGTGATTTAAGTTGTTTGATCTCAGATTTTACCTGATTCAATTCATATTAGGGATCAGAGATCGCTATTGACGGGGAGTGTGATGATTGTGAGATGAAGTGATTATATAGTTCTTTGATAGAACTGGATGGATTGATAGTCAAATTTTCAGGGAGCCTTTTCGGACTAGTCGTTGATTCTGCAGACTCTAAGAATCTTTGAAGGAACTGGTTCGATTTTCACCATCGGATAAGGTGTCGATGATTTTGAGGCTGGGTTTTTGCTGGGTTGTGAGAATGTTTATAGATGGGGAGGTTGAGGAAGATGGTTGTTCTATTAAATGTTCATTACAATTGCAATTTCCTTGTCAGATAGAGATGAAGGAGATGCCATAGCAGACTCTGAATCGGAGTCTTGGTTGAGAATTTTGACACCTTTGGTTTTAGGCTTAGATTTAAAGCATTTATTTGCATAATGGCCCTTTTGTTTACATTTGTAACAAGTAGGAATGGGCTTTGAAGGCTTTCGAGAGATTTCTCTTTTGACATGGTTGTGAGTAGTACTCTTGGTTATTCCTGATTCGAGACTTTACCCTAGACGGTAGTGTAGGCTTTTGTTGTTGGGTTTTGGTGGTTGAGGGACCTCTTCCTGTTGAGCCAAGACCAAATCGATAACAAAAATCTCCTAACTCCTGGTGCCCATTCTTTTGTTGCTTGCGAAGCTGTTTCTTGAGTTTTAAATCATTATAGAGAGATAAGCCTGTTCTGTATATATTTTGAATTAGTTCACCAAAAGTATATCTATTATAATTGAGACGTCCATTATTCTCATCCTTTAAGATGGTTTTTACCCTTTCAGCAAAAAGAGGTGGTAAGCCTGATATAAAATTTCTTTCCAAAATTCTTGATTTGGGTCAGTTACGAGAAAAAGTTTTGACAGAAAAACATCCTTATACCATCTAAAGTTAGTAAGAATTTTGCATCGAAGATTTATCACTTGTTCTCGAATCTTCTCTTAAATCTCCAAGGCTTCGGATAAAGTGAGTAATAATGTTTAGGGATCTGGAATAACTTCTCCCTAAGCAACACGGAGAGGGAGGCCATTATTGTCAAGTTTGATGGAGTTTTGTATGGCCTGTTTTTGGGGTTCAGAAAGGTAGTTGATGAGAGTCGAATATTGCATATCAAACCCTGATTATTGTCAGATTTTACGTATATGATAATGCTTAATGTCATATTTTAATTGTGTTTTTATTACAGGATGAAATCAAGAGCTTGGATTGAAAAATGATATTAAAAGCAGGGATTTGATGCTCCGAAGTGACCAGAGCAAGGGACGGACTCCAGAGAACCAAGATCAACGGATTTACATGCGAGGGATCCGAGAAAATCGAGCCATTTGCATTAAACGGGCTCGAAATTGATGTAGAATGCAAGAACACATGGTTCCCGCCATCCGACTGACTTGAAACCTCATACGTGGGATTAGATACATAAATTAACCGTACATTTCAAATTTCAGCCCTCAGATCACTATAGAAGTGCCCCAACTGACAGATCATCCCATAAACCGTTGATTCTGGGCTCACCTGGTCTCTGGATATGACTCAACTTTGGTTTCAACGCCTTAAATGGGATGATGAAATGAATGGATGGATTGGATTTCGCAGAAACATTTCAGTGGACCCCACCTAGTGTGGTATGTGCATAGTGCATATGTGCACTAGTCGTGCACGGCAAACGTCAGAGACGGTTTGACCGTCTCTGACTGGAAAAAAAAAAAGAAAGAAGGAAATTTCCTTCTTACGTGCTGTGTAACCGACCGATGGCCCTTTTTGCGATCAGTTATGGGCCCCATCTATTGTCCGTACGGACGATATGTACCATCCACCGTGAAGAGGGGCACGAATACTACAAACCCATGTTGATACTTTGTATCCATACATGCACACGTGTACGATACAGGGGCCACAAAAGGACTGCCTTGCAACGTTCAAATCTGATCTTTTTGTGATTTCTTCTCTGGGACGCATCAATGGATGTTCAAAATCACCCATTCTTGACTAAAATTTCATCCTGAATCCAATAGACAGGGTGGATTTCCCTAAAAACACCTCTATGGGGCCCACTGAGCTACGCAACATTCAAAGTGCGAAAGGTTTCGCAATCGACTTTTCCAGGCGATTGTGGCCCACCATCTTTGATCATATAGCAAATTTGAACCGTCTATCATGTAGAGGACCCAAAAAAGTCTTAAGAGACTGTTTCTTTGGAAATTGAGAAAGGAAAGTAGCGATTTTTAAGGCACCGAACTTGGCTGCAAAAAAGCTTTCTCTGCCCGTGCGAAATTGCTGCGACAACTCCTCCACCGCCCCCAACAACTATAAAAGAGGAAAGAGGGTTTTAGACGTGGGGAGCAAGGAGGAGAGCCAGAGAGCAGATCCAGAATTCGGCTTGGCAAAGAAGAAAAAGAGACGGGAAGATTTTGGAACGTTAGCAACTAAGGCTCGGCTTGTGGCCAGACGTGGAGCAAGGAAAGAGAATATTTCAGATTCTTAGATTTTAATGCTTATTTTTATTATTTCTTTGAAGAGGTTTAGCTTAATCATATCTTTGCTAGGCTAAACTCCTTAGCTAGGGCTAAGATGAAGCCTCTAATTTGATTGACTCTCGTTTATTATTGAATTCATCTAATTTGATTGATTTGTTTCTTTTTCTAGTGTGCTTTCCTGAGATTTTCGTACTTCTCCATTCTATGAGCTTAACCAAAGTTTAGATGTGGATGTTATTTGGAATATTATTCTAGGTGCTTGTGTCTGACCATGAACATATTTTCTATAGAGGAAGAAATAGGAATCTACATCTCTCCATGCCTGACCATGGATGGAAAGACATGATCCATATGCTTTAAAGGATTATACATTCTGTGTGCCCGATCAAGGACATAGGGTATGCTTTGTTTATTAAACTTATATCAATCTGAATTAAGGTGAATCAACAGGCAAAACAAGAGTTAGGATAATTAGAGGTGGATTTGAAAGTCCTAGTCACCTCTTTAATTGAATTTTTCCTATTACTCTCGGTTATTTTTCATAGATTTGTGTTAGTTTACTTAATAGTTTACTACATTATTAGTTGGATTAGTTAAGAAGAGTCTTAAATTTTAAATTGTGACAACCAGTCCTCGTGGGAATGATCTCGTAATACGTATCATATCTACATCTGATTCGTATACTTGCAAGTTAAAATCATTTAAATTAAATCAGTTTAAATTAAAACATCAAGTTTTTGGCGCCGTTGCCGGGGACTGTTTTGGTCCAATTGGATTTAGTATTCTCTCTTATCATAATTCATAGCCTTAGGATTTTACTAACTTTAGGTTAAAGTTTTTTTTATTTTATTATAGAAACTAACATATTTCCTGTTTTGTAGGGTCCTGATTTGAACTTCTATTTTGGTAATCTCTTTCTAAAATTCTCTATTTTTTCTAATTTCTATTTTTTTAGGAATTTTTTAATTTTAGGCTTTCTTCTTAGAAATTTTCTAATTTCTAATTTTAGATTTAGTTTCTTCTTTCAATTAACTTTCTATTTTCTAGTTTTAGAAAAAATTTCCTTTTTAGAAACTAACTGTTGCTTAGGATTTTATTTTTTTTTAGCATTATTTTAGAAATTTTAATTTGTTTTTGTTTTTTTTTTACAGGAATTGAAGAAGGAAGCTGTTAAATAAGATTGTCTTCAAAATGAGAAGATCTCAAATCTTTAGATATCTATCATCTCCTTTTCCGGGTTCTTTCTTCCAATTCTTGTTTACATAGCTTTCTCTTATTTTTAGGAATTCATAATTTTTAGTTCTAGTCTTATTTCTCTTAGGTTACATCTTAGTTTAGTTTAGTTTTCTTTCCTACATTTCAGTTATTCAGTTTATCCTAGGGCGTAAATCTCCGAACATAGAACAAACACCCTTTAATCCTGAAATAGAAAGAACCTTTCGTAAAAGATTTAGAAACATCCTATTCGAAATGATGGACAAGAATGGAATTAAAGTGCTTAGAGATTATTCAGCTCCTGTCCAATTTAATATGCCTTCATGCATAGTGTTACCAGCCACCACGGCAGCATACTTTGAACTTAAGCCTGGGGTAATACAATTGTTACCGTCTTTCTATGGTTTAGACAAAGAGGATCCACATCATCATGTAAAAGAATTCCTAGACATTTGCTCTACCTTTAGGTTTCAAAACTTCTCAGATGATTCGATCCGTTTGTGCCTTTTTCCTTTTTCTTTGAAGGATAAGGCGAAAGCATTGTTGAACTCTCTAGGAGTTGGGTCTATCACTACATGGGACCAACTGTCTAAAAAGTTCTTAAACAAGTTCTTTCCTATTCACAAAATGAATGCTCTCCATAGAGAAATTACCAATTTCACACAAAAAGAGGGTGAGCACTTTTATGAATGTTGGGAAAGATGGAAGGACTTACTTCTTAAATGTCCACATCATGGTTTTGAGAAGTGGCAACAGGTTCAATATTTCTATGACGGTTTGACACCCCAAAACCGTTGCATGGTTGATGCCACCAGTTAGAGCTGGGCATCGAACCGAGTCAAATCGGATTGGGCCCAACTCGACCAAATCCGAGTTCAGCATGGCCTGACCCAAACTCGGTCAGAACCGGGACCGAGTCCTGGACCTCTGACCCAATCCAATCCTAACCCATGTGGCCCTAGACTGATCCGAGTCAGACTCGGTCAAGAAAACCGAGTCGAATCAGATTGGCCCAGGTTCGGATCCGATCCAAGAAAAAAAAAAAAAAAAAAGAGGGAGAGAGAGAGAGGGAGAGAGATTTTGTACGTTGATATGGCATCGCTTCTTCTTGTTGAATCTGAGGAAGAGAGAGGGCCATTGCAGCTCTTCTTTTCTTCTTCTTAACAACCTTGCTATCCTAATAACCTTAAGGACTCCACAACATCCGAGTTGCTGCAAGACAAGGTCATTTTCATACATTCCAGGAAGGTTCTTACTATTTGGCATTATGCTTTTGATGAAGTGGGGTTTGGTGTTTTCCAACTGCTACATCAGTTTGAATAGTTGTCCCTACAAGCATTTCAGAGAATTTAAAATCTGCAGAGGTGAAGACGAACCTGAGAAAGCATTTCCAAACGCATATCAAGAGCCCCAAATTTATCTGACATGCTAACCAATGTTTTAAAACCCAGACCAGTTTGGACTGGAACCAGTGGCCTATCCAGCCCTGGTCCCTATAGGAACCATTTTTGGACTTGGACCAACTGGGTCACACTCCAACTGTCAAACCTTTCGGCCAGAATGACCAGCCTTCATTTTTTTTCTGATTTTTTAAGTAATATTGATAAACTTATTGATGATGTCATGGACATGGAAGGAATCCCATTCCCTGTCTACATTTTAAAACATTGATGCTAACTGAGATGTTCTTTCTATCAGTTGTCATATGGAAGTTTTCAGGATTTTTTTTCAGTAGTATCTGAAACAAGACTGCTTAGATGGATTTGATAAAAAAAAAAAAAATAAAATAATAACGGAAAATTTTTTTAAAAAAAAAACTCTTCTTCATTCAAACTAGATCTACACTTGCACATTATCTTGTTAAATGCATAAATTTCTTGGGGTTCCTGCCATTCCAAATCTTTGTTTTCAAGTCTTCTCGCCTAGTTGTATAAACGTCTCACAGGTGCCAAACTTTAATGTAAAGAATCATGTTACTTTTTCTAATTATTTATTTTACACATAAATACCTAAAAACAGGTGACAGATTTTCCTTGGAATTGATTAGAAAGAACAAAGAACCTGCAGTATGTAGGTATGGGTAGGAGTGCTGCATATATGACACAGACTTCAAAAGAATGAGTACATGCTAGGCATCAGTAGAGCTTGCTGGAAATAGGTGTAACTTGAGTATGCCCGCAAGGTTGGGCAATACCTTCTTGTGCACATCATGGGAAAATCCTCCAAAACACAAGAAAATTCCTAAAATTGGGTTGCCATGCATAAATGGGTGGAAAGAGAATATTTCTCCAAAAAAAAAAAAGAGTGGAAAGAGAGTATTTCTTCAAAAAAATGGGCGGAAAAAGAAAATGCACCAATGGAACCATGGAAGTCTTTGGATATGTACTGGTGGTACATCCTTGTCATCAGTATAGCTTGCTGGATATACATTTAGAGTTGTCTGCCCATGACGATGGGTAATATCTTCTTGTGCACATACCTTCCACAGGAAATCCCCCAAAGTACAAGAAATATCCTAAAATTGGGTTTCCATGCATAAATGGGCGGAAATGGGCATGTAATGTGCCAAGCGGATGTACACTAGTGGAACCATGGAAGTGCCTGGAAATGACATATCTTCAGAAGTGATAGGCACATGCCATGTGGCAGTGTTAGATGGCCATTTGAACATAAAACCCCAGTCTCTGAGGAAGCAATCAGCCTTCTACCCAAATTTCCAGTACAGGTAAAAAAAAGAATAGAAACAGGTGAAGAAGACAGGGTTCTATCAAAAACATCCACACTTAAGTTGAAGCAATAAACATTGTACCCAGATTTCCAACACAGGCTAGAAAAAGAACAGCAACAGATGCAGATCAATTCAAGTGAGTAGTAAATAACATGTAGGCATACTCTTTAAGTTTGAAAAAACAAAAACCGCATTAGAAGATTTAGAGAATAGTAAATCAGACTTGAATTGGATATAGAAGAGGAAGTAATGACCCCTAAGCATTCAAGCAGTATATTCTCAATTTGTTTTAGCACAAAAAACCAAGTGTGGACCATGATAAGAATCCAGAAGATGTGGATCAGGTAATCTAATAAAACATCTTCAAAATCAATAAAGAGATCTATAGTTTAAGATTTTGACAACACAAGTAAATTGATGGAATTAGTGAAACAACATTGTATAGTTTTTTCTTTTTTACTTTACCTTTTTCTTTTTCTTTTTAAAAGGTAACCATCACTTTACACCCACCAAATTAAATCTCTAATGACCCTATCATATGCTTCCTCTAAGTAAATAAAGACCATGTGGAGATCCTTCCTCCTCTCCCTATAGTTTTAGTAAGAAAATATTCAAGAACAAATCAAACAATGACAAGCTTTAAAAAAAAAAAATCTAAGAGTACAGATGTCATAAATAGCATATTCCTTACAATTCCTTCTTCGTTCTAGATCAGACAATTACAACAAGCAATCAACTCATGAAAAAAAAAAATCAAATGACATAACCCTAGACCAGCATAAGAATCCCATTGACGCAAATCATTCACCGATTCAAAATCAAATGGCAGCAATCGAACTGTCCGTCCATCCCAGAAAAATCAAGACCCAGCGAGGAAAATAGACTGCGAAACTATTCATCGGATCGCATCCCTTGGCACAGACTAAAATTCGCAAAAGATTGCACAAATCCCACACATCCAATTAATGGCTAGAGCTGTACACAAGTCAAACCGAGATTTCATGACTAATCAGTCTAATTTGGTGCAGATTTTCATGAAATTTGGTACCAAACACACTTTAAGGTAAAATTTAAAAAATAATAAAGAAAGAAAGAAAGAAAGAAAAAGAAAAAGATTAGGTAAAACTTGCACATACTGATATAAACCATGTCCAACATCAAAAGTAAAAAAACCTAACATGAATATACTGACATATAGATTAGGTAAAACTTTCATACATTCAATACCTTCTATATCATGAATGTCTTTGTGGCATGTAACTATATGAACCTTGTCCGTAATAGTAACCCCCTCTTCCACCTCCACCTTCGTCACCAGATTCATCCTTCGGTTCTCTTTTTATAGATTCAACTGTAAGAGAACTCTTGGGCCACTCTGAGCTGGATGTGTCCAACAAATGGTCGTTCACCTTTGCTGAATCGGATGGTGGGGATCTCTTCCCATCGTCCTCATTCACAAATACAAGAACTTTTTTCAGACTCTTTTTATGATCCGATTTGTACGGGATTCCCAATAGCCTATAAAATGCTGCAAGACTTTTAACAAACTTTGATGGTTAACTTGTGTCTGCTTCAACATCATGTTGTCTCGAAGGTGGATGTTGTTGTCTAGTACTTCTTGATCTATATGCCATTTGCATGCTTTCTTTGACGGCCTCTTTAAAATCTCGTTCTTCTTGCTCCCTTAAAATTCTCTCTTGTTCTTCTTCTCTACTAATTGTGGTTGTGGAAGGCCTGGAACTAGAGCTAGAGGCAGTTGTAGTTCCTCTGCTAAACCCTTCTTCATTTATAACAGGCCTACTTTTATATATTCTTTGGTTAGTTGTATTGGTTGTAGTTGCAGGGTGAGGGGTGTGGGAAGTCTTTGTATTAGAAACGAGAATGGCTCCAAATAAATCTCGGACCTCCTGAGAAGCTTTGCTACAAGGTGCAGCGTCTCCTCCCGACAAGCCAAATGTAATTTGAGTCGATTTGGTTTGTTGACAAACTGTTTTCCACACAACTTACATTTCAACTTTATCTTTCCATCCTGGGTGTAGGTTTGGACTCCATAATCCCAAATATTCGTCGTTGCATCATCTTCTGATGACATATCTATTGTATATCTGGTTAGCTTAGGACAAAAAAAAATAAAAATTAAAGTTATGAATGAACGCAAGTACTTAACAATATAATAAGAGATTTAAAAAACATTATCTAATTGAATATTACTAATGAAAAAAAAGAAATATTCATCCACCCATAAACATAACTATAAAATTTTAATGTAACTGTTTTAACAAAATTACAAATAACATGATATAACAAAATTAGAAGGCATCAAAATCATATTGCAGCTGCAGGCACTGTCTCTTCAATCTTGTTACTCTCATCTTCATCGAACTCCTCATCAATAGAGGTCTCTTTCCCCCACATTAGACGCAACCAATCCTGGGTACAAATGAGCGCTTCAACCGATTCAGGTGTAAGTGAGCTTCTATACTTGCTTACGACCTTACTCCCCGTACTGAAAGCGGATTCTGAAGCCACGGTTGAAATTAGAATTGATAATATGTCACGTGCCATTAACGAGAGCACAGGGTACTGCAACTTACCAGATCTCGACCTCTACCACTCCAAAACATCAAAATCTTCACCTTTGTTTAGAACTAGAATATCCTCCTTAAGATACTCTTCAAGTTCTGATCTATGCATCTGTACTTGAGTCCCTTTCAGCTGTGTATAAGAAGACATAAAATCATCTGTCGTATCTTCTTGCAATTCATCAACAGCAGAACTAGAACCCACATGAGGAGATTGTTCTTTTGCGGCACACACATACAAATTGTACAATTCATTGGCTGCACCAGAAATCTTTTCAGCCTCAACAACACCCGTCACACCATACAACCTATTACATATGAAGCTAACCATAAACATCTTGTACCGGGGATAAAGAACGACCGCAATACCCATTACCAGACTACAATCAGACCAATACTTATCAAACTTTACCTGCATACCCATGGTCATGAATTGTAAAAAGTCTTGTCCACTACTGTTTTGCGCAAGGCATCTTTTACCTTCCAAAGTTCAGGAAAAAATATATTTGTCGTTGGATACTTGCAGCTCGAAAATTTCTTTGTGCAGTTGTAAAAAACAGAAAGGAACTTACGAACTGATACAGCTCTTGACCAATCATCTTCAGAAGGCAGCTAAATATACGCACTATCACGCTCCGCATAGTGAGAGAAGGCAGGTCTCAAATTTATCGTTGAATCCAACATTTCAAAAGTTGAATTCCAACGTGTCTTGACATCCAACTTCATCGTTCTCTGAGTTGACAAATTCAACCGCTTCACGATCTCATTCCATGCATGTAATCGTGAAGGTGACCCCCGTATGTACTTCACACTTTCTCTTATGTATTCGATCCTGGGGTCGATTGTTTTAAGGCCTTCTTGTACAATCAAGTTTAGGATGTGGGCACAACACCTAACATGAAATATCTTTCCACCAAAATACAAGTCACCGGTGGCCTTAAATTGGTTGCGCAAATTCATTATCATGTTATCATTTGCGGACGCATTGTCTAGTGTAATTGTCGAAATCTTCTTCTCAATTCCCCACTCCATTAGACATCTGTGTATGCAGTTTGAAATCATCAAACCACTATGAGGAGGCGCAAGATAACGAAAGTTTATTATTCTCTTACAAAGCCTCCATTCAGCATCAACGTAGTGAGCAGTTAGGGACATATACTCATTTCATTGATTAGATGTCATCCACAAATCTGATGTCAGGCTAATTCGGAAAATCGTGGCCAACTCTCCTTTCAACTTGACCTTCTCGCCTTCATACATCTTCATACACCCTCTTGATTGTTGTACGAGAGACCTTCTCGTATTTGGGGTTAAGGCATTTGGCTAGTCCAACAAAAGCAGGACTCTTTACCATCTGAAATGGTCTTTCATCTGAAATAATTAAATTGGCCGTCCACTCATTCACCAACTCTTTCTCATACTTGTAGATGGACACTAACGGATCCCCTGCAGATTGCGAAAATGAAAGTGTTTGTTGCCTTAGCCCACTTCTCGCTTTTTTAAGACACTTTGTTAGATGTTTATTCAATGTTGTGGTCGAACCATCTGCTTGTTTAGTGTACTAACTCTTGCAGTGCTTACATTGTATCTTTACTTGGCCATTCTTCAGGATTACTTCTTCAAAATCTTCTCACACTGCCGACCTTTTTTTCGTAGTTCCCACAACATGTGACTGTGTGGTACTAGGATCAACCACGTCGACGGGCACCTCTCTATGTTCAAGACCTAATCCTTCATCTTCAAGGATCATAGGCGATGTAATTGATCGACCACTAGGGGCCGGGGACAGGGTATTAGAAAGACCCTTGCTTTCCATCTGATAGTTGAAATATACTAAATCATATTAGCATTAGCAATCTAATGCTAACAGAGTTATACTAAATCCTAAATTAGTTACCCATCAAAGGTTGGATAGATTGTAATACTTTCATATTCTCATTTAAACATCCACACCGAAAATCCGGCAGCATCTCCCCATACCTCTCCAGATAAGTTGATCTTACGTTACATTCCGATGCCAAATATTTAAAGCAATGTGAAGATATTGGCATTGGATACGAAACGAAAGAAACATATCTAGAGAGAAGCGAGGAGATGGACTGCGGATCAGGCATGAACATTTAAATAGGTTATATGAAAGCATACTATCCATCTAACCTTGAACTGTCCAAAAAGGGACAATTTGAGCAATTTTTATGCCACCAAAAATACATTATATCTATGTATGGCCACATAGAAATTCTCAAACGGGTAACTAATTATCTAACTTACAACTAACAATTAAATCCTAAATTAGTTACCCATCCAAGGTTGGATATATTGTAATACTTTCATATTCCCATTTAAACGTCCACGCTGAAAATCTGGCAGCATCTTCCCGTGCCTCTCCAGATAAGTTGATCTTACGTTACATTCTGATGCCAAATATCTAAAGTAATGTAAAGATATTTGACATTGGATACGAAATGAAAGAAACATATCCAGAGAGAAACGAGGAGATGGAACGCGGATCAGGCATGAACATTTAAATAGGTTATATGAAAGCAAACCATCTATCTAACCTTGAACTGTCCAAAAAGGGATAATTTGAACGATTTCTATGCCACCAAAAACACACTATATCTATGTATGGCCACATAGAAATCCTCAAACGGGTAACTAATCTAACTTACGAATCACAAGTCACAAGTCACAATAATAATCTAAGCAAAGAAAGCAATAATGAGATAATATAACTGACCTTACAGTATTTTCTTGCGTTAAGACAAAAAATAAAGAGAGGTCAAAAATAAAAATAACTGACCTTACAAAAGGCAAAATAAGGGACTGCTAAAACCGAATACGACTCTGAAATCTCATATTTCTCCTCTGCTTCAAGCCTTCAACCTAAAAAAGGAATAAAAACAAATAAAGATTAATATATTGGGATAAATGATTAAAAGAAAGCAATGTCAAACATATAACCATATTCATTGGTTTTATGTTGCTCTTCTTTATCAATAGGTGTTTTTATTTTGGTGGTCATTACCCACCACCACCCAACATAAGTTGATAAGGACTTGCCAAGCTAACAAGGACTTTAGTTAGACCATAGGTTATCAACCTTTTCTGGGCCTTTCCCTTGCCCTTTTAGAGTCTTCAACTTGCACCAACTCACCCAAACTATCACAGTTCTTGGTTTTTGTTGCACATGACCAAACCATTAAGTCTACTTTTTCTATTGGAGCTACACCTTGAGTTCCTCATCTTGCCACTCATCCACCTCAACATCCTCACTTCAGCTACACTCAGCATATGAACAAGTTGTTCCTTAATCGCCCAACATTCTGTCCCATAAAGCATAGTTGGTCTTAAGTTTCCTTATAAAATTTCCCCTTCAGTTTGATTGGTACACCATGATCACAAAAAACTCCAAAGGCACTTCTTGATTTCTAATGGTAACACCCTTCTCAATCTCTCCACTCATTAATTATCAAACCAAGATACACAAAGTGGTAATTTTTTTTATTCTTCTTGGTCATCTTCTCAACTAATTCCTTGTTCATGTTCCTATTTGTACTAAGTTACGCTCAAGTACACAATGATTTAATCTTAGTAGTGCCTACTGCCTAGGTCCTAAATCTATTGGCATGGTTTGCACATCAATATTACAAAACAACCAATTGGGCTAGTTTGTGGGGTCCTCTAAAGATGGTGAGTACTGCTTGGGTCCTACAACCAATCCAAAAACACTAAAATAGAGAATGCACACAATGAGGTTGAATTTCTACACAAAAGCTATCACTATATTCCTATGATTGAATCAGTAAGCAGTTTCAGTTGATCATTTACACTATGCTATAATTCCTACTGGAAACAAGCAAAGCCAAGCTTCATGTCCATAAATCTGATCAATTAACTTATATATGATGCTGATTTCTTTATATCTATAGACATTAGCTAGATTGTAGATAAGTATGTAGTAGTTATTACATACCAGAGTCAAAATTTCACTGATAATATTGGCTAGTAGCCATTTTCCTCATTCAGTTGCATTCTCATAAATTTTAACAAAAAATGTTAAGGGCCTGTTTGGTAAACACCTGAAAATGGTTTCATCTCGTTTTAGATAATTGTAATCATGTATTAGACATCATCTCTAATAAATAATTATGAATAACTAAAATGAGATTTTCATTTTTATTTATCTAGCAAACAGGCCCTAATGCAATTTGTATGAAGGCAGATTGAAGAGGATAATCACCACAAATCAATCAGAGCCAGGTCAATTCATCAGGTGGGACCAACAGTGACCATGTCCTATCCTGAAAATCAGGGTGGTTATTCATTGGGTGGGTCAATCTGCATACGAAAATGATTCTTTAGAACCATAAGCCATCAGTATACGGTCGGGGGATCATGCCCTAAAATGATCCGGCAAAATGCGTGTAGAATAAATACATCAAGGTGGACCCCATGGTATGGGCCCGTCTTGGGTGAGGCCAAGGCGACACCTAATCTGCTCCCCCTCCCCCAGAAATCATGATGCATAGACAGCCTTACTGATACTATTTTTTTGTGTGTTTACCCATTAAACGTGGACCGCCACTAAGTTGTTGCTTGGCATCTCTGAAACCGTCCAGTTTGGGGTCATTCGTTAGACGGCTTACCTTATTGTAGGTTTGTAATCACAATGCTTGATAGCATGCCAAATCAATAGCTCTGAGCACTTCTCATCCACACATTGGTTACACAGTGAACCTGGACCGTTCATCAATCCAGCGCACTGTCGATTGCAAACAATACAGACCTATCTGTAGTTCCATCTAATAAACAAATATTTCCCTCCTTACACGTGGACCATAGACCATTTCAAATTCCATAATCAGCTGGAAGGCCACAGATTTTGTACTGCCATGGATCAAATAGAGAAAGGAAGTGCCCCTCTAGTGTTGTTTCTACATGGTCCATCCATGATGGGGCCCACCAGAAATCAACATCCGGATTTCAACACATGTACAGTGGCCGTTGCAATGAACCCAAAGTACTATTGGGGCCCACGAAGCAGAGACCACACTTGGGTACATCTGTTGGAGCTCCAAGCATTAAAATCATGGAATAAAACATCTACCAACAAGCCAACACCAGGCACGCATCATGGCCGGCCCTAGACATTGCACTCCTGTTCGGATTTGAGTCTTTGACAACCATTGAAGACATTGGCAGGAATCAGTGAGCATTTAAAAAAATAAAATAAAATACTTACCCGATTGATGCAGACAGGGACGGGCGGACGACACTGTAAAATCCACGGCGGGACGTCGGCGCTGAAGAAGAAGAGGAAGAAGATCGTCCGACGGGCAACGATCGACGATCGTCCATCGTTCGGGTTGGGTTAGGCCATTAGGGTAAGAAAAGAGAGTAAAAGGGAGAGTCGCTGTAAAAACGGGTAGGGTAAGAAAAGAGGGGAAAGGGAAAGTTAGGGTTTAAAAAATAATAAAAATTAACTTATACTGCCCGCTCACCCGGGTCGGGTCTGTTCTGTTCGGGTTGGGTCTCTTCGATTCGGGTATACGAGTCGGGTCGGTCCGGACAGAGTTCTATCCGGACCCGAACCGAAAATCAAACGGATCTGAACATTCAAACCCGATCAGGCCTAATCTTGGCTGTCAGTTCTGTTCGGAACTGGCCGGATCAGGTCTGATCGGGTCGGATCTGGCGGATCGAGTAACAAATGCCCACCTCTACCACCAGTGGAGGGTCATTCATGACCGAAAGTGATGTCGAAGTGTGGAATTTCTTTGAAACCTTATGTGAAAATTTCTAGCAATGAGACTATTCAAATAAAGGTGAAAGAAGTCCCCAACTACCAAAGAAAGGTGGTATATATGAGATATGAGTCACTTCAGATCTTTATGCCAAAATTGATAACCTAACACAGAAAGTTGATGCTCTGATGTTGAATAATGGACCTCCACAAACAACTCAAATCGAGTCATGTGCCATATGTTCTAGTCCAGGCCATCCTACGCAGTCGTGTCCATCTAGTGCAGCATTCTCGAAATTTTTCTCTGAACAAGTACATGCTATGAACACCTTTCGGAGACCTGGGAATGATCCTTACTCAAACACCTACAACCCAGGGTAGGCTAGACATCCAAATTTTTCTTGGGCAAAAGGACCACAACAAGGAAGACCATCTGAAAATCCTCCTATGCAATCTTACCCACAAGTTGGCAGTCAACAACCTCAGCAGTTTCCGCAGTATCAACAAGTACCTCCACAATATAGGAAACCATCTCGAGGACACACTCAATCTTTTTATGCAAAGTCACTTCAATTTCAAAAAGACACCCAACAAACTTTACTAGCTAACCAGCAAAGCTTACATGCAAATGCGCAATCCATTGCCAAGCTGGAAGTACAGTTGGGTCAACTTGCTGCCACATTGAGTAAGAGAGAGAAGGGCAAGTTCCCTAGTCAACCTGTGACAAATCCAAAGGGACAGTATGAGATTGGCTCTAACTCAAATCAAGAACAATATCATGAGCAAGCCAAATCTATCATTACCCTTAGGTCTGGTAAACAGATCGAGAACAAAGTAGAGATGCCTAGGGAAGAATCAAATTTCAAACCGGAGGATCAAAATGAAACGGAAAGACATACTAGTACATCCGAAGTCTGAAAGCACTCTGACTCTCCAAGAACTACTCATGTGCCAACCTATATGCCTAAAACACCTTTTCCTCAACGTCTGACACTAGTTAAGAAAGGAAACAACTTTAATGATATATTAGAGATGTTTAAACAAGTGCAAATTAACATTTCGTTGCTTGATGCTATCAAACAAGTCCCTGCTTATGCTAAGTTTCTTAAAGATTTATGCACTCAAAAGCGTAAGCTGCATGTTCACAAGAAAGTCTTCCTTGTGGAGCAACTCAGCTCCATGATTTAACATAACACCCCTCCTAAATTTAG
Organism: Magnolia kwangsiensis; assembly: GCA_037074715.1. Lineage (NCBI taxonomy): Eukaryota > Viridiplantae > Streptophyta > Magnoliopsida > Magnoliales > Magnoliaceae > Magnolia > Magnolia kwangsiensis. The sequence continues at coordinate 79,727,628 of CM073586.1, read as the reverse complement.
GGATCCAGGAGCTCCTACCATTTCTTGCGTCATAGGAGATCATTAGATTGAGAAGGCATTGCTTGATTTAGGGGCGAGCGTTAATTTGTTGTCATATTCTGTGTGTGAGCAGCTAGGACGTGGTGAGCTGAAACCCACTAAAATAACACTACAACTAGCTGATAGATCTGTCAAGGTGCCCCGTGGTGTTATTGAGGATGTGTAATCCAAGTTGATAAGTTTTATTTTCCAGTGGATTTCATCGTCCTAGATACTCAGCCTGTCCAAAATCCTACTAGTCAAATCCCGGTTATCATAGGACGTCCATTCTTAGCCACATCCAATGCTATCATAAGATTGCAGGAATGGAGTTATGAAGTTATCTTTCAGTAATATGAAGCTTAAACTCAATGTTTTCAATGCCGGATAACAACCATTAGACTCGGATGATATATTTGAAGTGAACATGATTGAGAGTCTAGTGTTTGACTCTTTCCTTAAATCTTCTGAAGATACTCTTGAGACTTGCTTAGTGCATTTTGCAGATTCAAATGATCCCCTGTTATAAGAAATAGTGAATGCCTTGCAAAATAATACCTCGGTAGTTGTCATGAATCGAGAGAACCCGTATTTTGAAGTACCTCCTTTCCCGGATCCTAAACGTTTACCATTAAATGAGGAAGAGTTGAAAATTGAACTACATAGTGAAACATCACTGTTTGTTAAGACTACACCACCTACTACAAATTTTTCTGAATTTTATTTACTTGTTGTCTCTGATTCATCTTGGTGTACTAACTTCAAAATTTTTTCTGCCACAGGTGAATCATATATATTTTGGACACTTCAGACGATAAAAAGAACACTTTATGCTGAAGTCCCTCAATTTCTTTGGTTATTAACGCTCCAGGATATCTAAGCTTACTGTAAAACGGGCTTTTGGATGATCTTGTTAAAAAACCTTCTGAGAAATTTACTAAGATACCGGCCGATGGTCCGTTATTGCTTTCATTGCTTGTCTGGCTGAAGACATTAAACTTAGCGCTCCTGGGAGGCAACCCGGCATTTTATTTCATTTCGTTTTCCTAGTTGGTTAGTTTAATGTTTGTCGGTAACAATGCTGCAAACCCTCACGAGACTACAACTCGTCCACTAGGGACAACCTAGGGGTTTAAAGGCTTATTGCATACGCTAAATGCAATCGAGAACACCTGCGAAAGTGGTGTAGGTAGGATTTTCTTTTTGTGATTTTACTTTTTTTCTTTTGTTGATTTCTCTCTTGTGCTGACTCGCTTTTACATTGATATCTTTGGAAAGCCTCTTGATTCTTTCGTTCAGGTACTATCTTTTCATCACTCGTCTTTTACTTTCGTTGTCCCATGTGCATTGCATGCTTATTTCTTTTACATTAAGGACAATATAGATTTTAGGTTGGGGGTGGGAGATTAGGTAACCTAATGAGTGCTATCTTGATCTTGAGCAAAAATTGTGAAATTTTTTAAATTTTTCTGAAATTTCTTGTGATTTTGAAGGATAATTATGATTTTAAAATTAAAAGACATAGAATGTGGTAATTTATGACTCTGGATTCAGCCATCTGATAGATTTCACAGTTAAGTTTGAGTTTTTAATCCATGATTAGAAGTTGTAAACATTGATTGAGTCATGATTTCGCATATCACATCTCGCTAATGCATTAAGGTTCCGGTTCGATATTGAATGATTAACTTGGTAATCACTAAGTATGAAAGGAACCAACTTGAAAAAAATATAAAATAATTCATCAGTTTATAAGAAGAATTAAAAGGACAAGTCGAATAATCTTCACCATAGGTTTGCTCCTTATAGGTGTAGATTCGATCCCCCATGGTTGACATTTAGAAAAAGTTAGGCGACAAATTCTCACCATAGGTTTGCTCCCTATAGGTGAGGATTTGATTCCTCTCCTTGGCGTTACTGTTCATATAAAAAATCAAAAGCTGATAGAATGGAAAGTTAATATATAAGGCAAGTGTTGGTTTCAGTTTTGGTTGTCATGAATGCCGTAGTTAATTACCAATGATATCATGAAAATGACAATTGGATCTCTTAACAATGGTAAGTCGAGATTACACTATACAGTTATGAAACTTAATGTTTAGAATTGTTCTAATCAATGGATTAATATTTTGAACTTAATTATGTAGTTTACCATGAACTTGATTCCAAGAGAAAATTCTACTTACCATTCTTGAATCTTAGAATTTTCACATCTCGACTATATCTGGTCACAAGTCGCTCGAGTTTACAGGAATTGTCTTTTATTTCTGAAATTATTTTTCATATGTTTTGCTCGGGAATAATACAATGCTAGTTGAGGGTTGTGATGAGGGTCGAATATTGCATATTAGACCCTTATTATTGTCAGATTTTACGTATATGAAATGCTTAATGCCATATTTTAATTTTGTTTTTATTACAGGATGAAATAAGGAGCATGGATTGAAAAATAATATTAAAAGCAGGGATTTGATGCTCCGAAGTCACCAGAGCAAGGGACGGACTCCAGAGAACCAAGATCAATGAATTTACAAGCGAGGGATCCAAGAAAATCGAGCCATTTGCATTAAACGGGCCCAAAATTGATGCAGAATGCAAGAACACATGGTTCCCGCCATCCGACTGACTTGAAACCTCATACATGGGATTAGGTACATAAATTAACCGTACATTTTAAATTTCAACCCTCGGAACACTATAGAAGTTCCCCAACTGACAAATCAGACCATAAACCATTCATTCTGGGCCCACCCGGTCTCTGGATATGACTCAACTTTGGTTTCAACGCCTTAAATGGGATGATGAAATGAATGGATGGATTGGATTTCGCAGAAACATTTCAGTGGACCCCACCTAGTGTGGTATGTGCATGGTGCATATGTGCACTAGCCGTGCACGACAAACGTCACGTAAGAGACGGTTCACCGTCTCTGGTCAAAAAAAAATTAGAAAGAAGGAAATTTCCTTCTTACGTGTTGCGTAACCGACCAATGGCCGTTTTTGCGATCAGTTGTGGGCCCCACCTATCGTTCATACGAACGATCTGTACCGTCCACCATGAAGAGGGACACGAATACTACAAACCCATGTTGATACTTTGCATCCATACATGCACACGTGTACGATACAGGGGCCACAAAAAGACTGCCCTGCAACGTTTAAATCTGATCTTTTTTTGACTTCTTATCTGGGACGCGTCAAAGGATGTTCAAAACCACTCATTCTTGACTAAAATTTCGTCATGAATCCAATGGACGGGGTGGATTTCCCTGAAAACACCTCTGTGGGGCCCACTGAGCTACGCAGCATTTAAAGCGCGAAAGGCTTCACACATCCGTGAAAACTGACTTTTTCAGGCGGTTGTGGTCCACCATATTTGATCATATGAAAGATCTGAACCGTCTATCATGTAGAGGACCCAAAAAAGTCCTAAGAGACTGTGTTTCTTTGGAAATTGAGCAAGGAAAGTGGCGATTTTTGAGGCACCGAACTTGGCTGCGAAAAAGCTTTCGCTGTGCGTGCGAAACTGCTGCGACAGCTCCTCCACCGCCTCCAGCAGCTATAAAAGAGGGTTTTAGACGTGGGGAGCAAGGAGGAGAGCCAGAGAGCAGATCCAGAATTCGCCTTGGAGGAAAAGAAAAAGAGACTAGAAGATTTTGGAACGTCAGCAACTGAGGCTCTGCTTGTGACCAGACATGGAGCAGGGAAAGAATATTTCAGATTCTTAGATTTTAATGCTTCTTGTTATTATTTCTTTGAAGAGGTTTAGCTTAATCATGTCTTTGTTAGGCTAAACTCCTTAGCTAGGGCTGAGATGAAGCCCCTAATTTGATTGACTCTCGTTTATTGTTGAATTCATCTAATTTGATTGATTTGTTTCTTTCTCTAGTGTGTTTTTCTGAGATTTCCGTACTTCTCCATTCTATGACCTTAACCAAAGTCTAGATGTGGAAGTTGTTTAGAATATTATTCTAGGTGCTTGTGTCTGACCTTGAACATATTTTCTATAGAGGAAGAAATAGGAATCTACATCTCTCCATGCCTGATCATGAATGAAAAGATGTGATCCATATGATTTAAAGGATTATACATTTTGTGTGTCCGATCAAGGACATAGGGTATGCTTTGTTTATTAAACTTATATCAATCTGAATTAGGGTAAATCAACAGGCAAAACAAGGGTTAGGATAATTAGGGGTGGATTCAAAAGTCCTATTCACCTCTTTGATTGAATTTTCCCTATTACTCTCGGTTATTTTTCATAGATTTGTGTTAGTTTACTTAATAGTTTGCTACATTATTAGTTGGATTAGTTAAGAAGAGTCTTAAATTTCGAATTGTGACAACTAGTCTTCGTGGGAACGATCTCGTAATACGTACCATATCTACATCTGATTCGTATACTTGTAAGTTAAAATCATTTAAATCAGATTGATTTAAATTAAAACATCAGTAGTCCCACAATCCTCGTAATTGTCCGAAAAATCCTGTAGTGATGAGTTGAAGGATTTGTATTTGGCCGAATCCTCCAGCTAGACAAGCATGCGCATACATGAACATCCTGTGGCAAACTCCTACAATTTGGTATTCTGTTAAGCCATTGACGTTCCATTCATAAATGGCTCTTGAATCGTACTGACAGTCTCCTCGACGGTCACCTATTATTTCTTCAAATTGTAAGTCGATGGTATCGGGCCGTTGATAATAATTTCTAATTTTTCCATATCTCACCCTCTCCTCGACAATCACCCTATTGTTTCTTCACCTAGCTTGTATTCTGTGGGCAACATCCTTCTCGACCTTTCCATTCTCATATTGACCGAAGGTGTCAAAAGTAGTCATTTTGGGAAACTTCTTGGTCAGCAATCAACTATGTATCGGATTATTGGATAGGACTCGATTGTAATCAATCCATGTAATAGTCTACTACATTATGCCTATGGAAGTTGTGTAGATCCTAAATCAGAATAAAAGAAGAAGATTGCATCAGGTCAGGGTGGCATTTGGTGTTAAACTTATCCTATAACTTCTATTATGAATTGAAAGCCAAAAAATAAATGGTTTAAAACAAACAAACAAAAACAATGGATAGTTTAGAAAATAGGCCAAATAATGTGGATGGCCAAGCATTTCCACATTGAAGGATTTTTTTGGGGGTCCCTCATTGTCCATTGGTACTGTCACGCCCCAAACTCGGAAACCGGGCTCACAAAATTTTCGATCGCCGAATCCGGCGCCGACAGCCTCCGTAGAACCCCATTCTCGGCCTCTATCTCCCATTCACCAGGTTCTGATCCTGGGATGCTACGAGGAGGATTTTAAATGTCAATTTGATTCGTAATAAGCATAACCAAAGGCATAACCCACAAACAACAACCAAGTACTCCATTACATTTCCACTATGATCAAAAACTTTACAAGTACAATGAGCATAAAGGGAAATACAATGGTAAAGAACAAAAACTCCAAAATGCTCTGCAACGTGCTCCTGCCTCAGCGCTGCTGCGATCCAACGTCACCTGCACGCAACGGTCGTGCATAAGCTTATAGAAAGCTTAGAGGGTGGTGAAAGTGTGTGCGCAAGGTAGTAATATGAACATGCAATGTCAGAGTAATGCGGAATATGCAGATGGAACCATAATATCATGAGCCATACCAAGGCTTATGCGATGCAAGACATGAATGGTATCGGCCACCCAAAGGTCATGCTATGTGCAATGCAACTCAAGCATACAGGTTCTCATCTATGTCCACACATCAATACAGCTCAATATGGAATATCACTGGGGTTTAGTACACTCTAAACCAGATTGCCGCCACATCGCGCGCAATAAGGTAAGTGGAAGAGACCACACTATCCGTCTGCCAATATCGGGCGCGACTCGTCGATAGCGGACCCATTCCTCGAGCTGGTCAAACTCAGCCTAACATTGCCCCCTACTCTCGGGCGGGTAAGGCCGCACCCCCTTCCAACCGACCACGACACAGTGGAGAGCGTAACCGTCTGGTAATCGGCACTCAATGATCATCTACCCATTCGGTCTAGACGTTGGAGCAATCTCTTGGTACCATAAGGGTTTAGGGACTTTCACCCAGGGATATTTATAGTACTCCATGTAAAATAAGATTTTCAGTATCCAATCCTACCAACCACGATCTGTCTGTGGAGGCTACGGCCCCGATGTCGCTAGGGCGAACAATAACCATGTCACACAAATGCGGAATGCATGAATCATGCTATCCAGTCATGCAACCAATCCTGCGCATACCGTGCGCTCATGTAGGGCAACACCGCCTAACCGGGAGCCCATAAACAACCTGCCCGAAGGCAGATGCTATGATCAGATAACTCTCACGTCAAGCATACATATGATGCGTATGATCATGAGTCATGGAATTATACTAAACATGTTATAATAAAATGAACTATCTTACAATGCAGATGGACCTGGACGGCCTAGACACGATAAGTACGGCCCCATAATGGGCCCTAAGGAGAGTCGTAATGTGGACATCCAACCAATATTACACTCGCAATGTGGACGTCAAACCAACATTGCTTCCCAGGCACGATCTTCTTAAACACCACTGCATAATCAGTATTGGGATTACACATTGCAATGGACCTTAGGTTCCTCCCATTGGGCCTTACATATATATCAAATGGGTCATAGCTTATGGGCCTTTTATTCATCAGATGGGCCACATAAATGGTCCACACCAATGGGTCTTATGTGCATTGCAATGGGTCAAAACCCGTGGGCCTTGGATTGCATCAAATGAGCTTAGTCTCATGAGTCTAATGTGTGACCAATGGGCCACACCAATTGGGCCCCACATGTAGATCAAGTGGGCCTCAACCCATAGACCTAACATGAGTTCAATGGGCCTAAACCCCTAGGCCTTAATCAAATAAAATGGGCCTAACTCATGGGTCTCAAATAAGTCCAGTGGGCCTAATCCCATTGACCCCTTTTTTATAATCAAATGGGTTCACTCCCATGGGCTTTAGGAATGCAACAAATGGGTCCAATTTATGGGCCTTGGAACACATCAAAAGGGCCTATTCCTATGAAATTGGAACATATCAAGTGGGCCTAAACCCATAGGCCTTAAATATCAAGTAAGCCTAAGCTAATAGGCTTACATATCAGGTGGGCCCAAGTTCATAGGCCTTAAATGAATCAAATGGGCCCAGCCCATAAACATTTCCTAGATCAAATGGGCCTAGTCCCATGGACTTGCAACACATCAAATGAGCCTAAGTTCTTAGGCCTTAAATGAATCCAATGGGCCTAGCCCATAAGCATTTCATAAACCAAATGGGCCTAGCCCATAGCCCTTTTGAAATTCAAATGGGCCTAACCGATAGGCCTAAAATGATCTTTTCAAGTGGATGGACGGTCTGGATGCATCGCCTGTGACAATGGTAGGGCCCACATGAAGGCGTACAATCGTGTATATTATATAATATATAAACTACAAATAATATAATATATGTAATATATACAATATTATATGTAATATATATAAAATATAATAATATATATATATATATGGGCCCCACCGTCCAGTGGGGACGGTGTGTGTAACATCCCGAAAATTGGGGGGTCGAGCAAAAACCTAACTCCCGAGTTCCAAAATGTTATTTATGCAACATAGATATGTATGATTGAATGTTGTCTGTGATAATGTATTAAACATGAGTGAGATTAAGCTAAAACAGCATATCACGCTCCAGAGACGGTTAAATTTACAAGCGGAAGACTGTGATAGTATGTATAACATATATAAATTGTTGTATGTCTCTAGAGTGTGAATATGTTACCAGGTTATATACATACATGTATACTCCAAAAGTAAACCAAAAGGATATACATGAGTATTCTAAAAATATAAAATGACAAGTGTCAAGGCATCTAATCAACCTCCCTGTAATCCCGTCAATCAGAACACACATAAAGGAGAGATCCTCCTCATCATCATCAAATTCAGCTCCGCCTCGCAGGCCACGCCATCATCTGCAATCACAATAGGGACTGGTGGGTGTCCGGAAACACCATCCCGTAACGTGGGAGTGAGTGATCAACTCAGTGGGATAAGAGAGCAGAGATTAACATGTTATCAAATCAATCATGCGATAATAGTAAAGCAGTAAATCAAACAATCCTAATACTGTTGTTAATGCGATATGACATGACGTGATGTATGCCCTCACCGATGATCTCCCTCATACGGCACCATCTTATGACCGCGGCATGCAATCGACCCTCAAGTGCTCCACATCTTCTAGGCACATGCAATGTCATGGTGATATGATTACCGAGTTATTATTAGTCCTTTTCATACAGCAATATTGAGAAACTAAGGTACTTCCCTTATATCAATCCCAACACAGCTCCTGTCTAGGGTCGTCACTCCTAGTACTCTCATACGAAGTATATTTTGTAGGTCGCTGCAAGGGCTGTCAGGGCTGTTGCTCACACTCGTTGCACCGCTCCCTCATCACCTTATCAATACAAGCCTACTGCACTCTACTGCTACTGAAGGGTCGTCGCCTCCCGTAGACTCAGAATACGCTCGCAGTAACTACAAAGGGCTGCCAGGGCTGTTGCTCGCATTCGTTGCACCGCTCCCCCATCACCTTATCAATGTAGGCCGACAGCAAGAATATAATGTCCCGTACCACCATAATCTGCTCACGAGTCATAAGTGCTCACTGGTCACTACGGGGAGGTTTGTGGCCCCAGCGTAGGCCGACAGCTCGACCACGGTGTCCCATACCACCATGCCCGGCTCATGAGTCTTCGTGGATCAAGGTACCATGGTTAACAGGGTTTACAATGGTAAGTTCAGTACCCTAGGTTCAAGCAGTTATGACTCATGCAGGGTGAACATACAACGGCCAGTCGGGTTACTTGACGGGCTCGACTAGTGCGATCGCATCTCGAGTCGAACGACATGAAGTGCGTAAAACACTTCGTGTAGCCTAACCACTGCCGCCAACTCCAGAACACGGCTCGCGTTCATCGACGCGTCGTTCGTGGCAAAGATAAGCCAACCACGAATTTGATTCGGTTGCCGACTGCCTGGACTAGGCATAGTCCCAAACAATCATGAATCCACATCAGCAGTCGTGTAAGAGTAATGGAAATGAAATACAACCATGTAAGCATGTTAACACATGTTATAATGTACAACTTAAGTAAATCATCCAACGCAAGCCTTTCATACATATAATGAAATTATGCATATCGCCAACATGTAGGAAATCATTTCCATCGGCATATTAATTGAGAATTCAATCTCAAACTAAATCATAATGAAATCATCAAGCACATGTTATAACCTACCAATTAAGTGAATCATCAAGCACATGCATTTCATACATATAATGTAATCATGCATATGGCTAACATGTAGGAAACCATTTACACCAGCATGTTAATTGAGAAATCAATCTCAAATTAATTCATAACACCATTTAATTCAATACATATTAATACAAACATTTATACAAACACTTACACTACACACTTGAGTCTACATATAGTATGTCGACCCAAAGAGCGCATTTAGGCGAATCTCTTCGCCAAACTAATTATGCACGCCTTCCTAGTATCCTAATGCGACAAAAAGCCATGTCAATCACATCAGCAAAATATGGATGAAAACAGTACTTCCTACAAATAACTAAAATGCCCTAAATCTCATATTCTTCGCTGGTTTACGAAACAGGAAACGGACAGCATGTTGTACATGTCAAACGGCGTTGCCGTCGATAATCTACTATTAAACGACATTTAAAGCGTTGAAAACAGTCAATCAAAGCGTCTAATATCCGCACCTTATGTCCTAGAAGCGTATCGTTTCGAACGGAGCGTATACGCTTCGTCTACGGCGACTAGACAACCTGATTTGCAAGATCTATTAGCTATTTCACTATGGAACTAAGGAATCAGCAAATCAACAACTATTAGGGTTGTTTTCTTACCTAGAAATGTGGAGAAATCACCGACAAAGTGATTGGAGCGCGTGGCTTTACCACTTGCAGCACGTGGCACAAGCAGAAGGGAAAACTCTCCCACCTTCTCTCACAAACTCTCACTTTCTCTCTCACTCTACTAGGGTTTCTAGCAAATTCGGATAGGTGAGAGAAGTGAGGGTTTCAAGCCCTTTTATAACCTAAAACATGCCCAAAATAGGCTTGGGAACAATGTTTACTTGATGCCTAACCAAATCGGGGCTGTTTCGGTCCAAAAGAGCATTTCTGGAGGTCCCCTGGCCAAATGCGGTCGGACTTAAGCTCATGCATACTGGATCTAGCATACATCCATTTTTCAGTCTGGCAGGGTTTGCAGATCGCGCGTGGCAGTCCAATTTTGGTTCAGCGGTCACCGCACGTAGATCAGGCCTACAAATCTCATGATATGAAATAGAAATTTTTCCTGATCCGAGGGTGTAATTTGGCTGAATTCTGACGGTTAGAACGCTTAATACTGACACGTCAAGTCGTGTGCCAGATTTGAATTTCAAATTCCAAATCTGTCCCTATTCGCACTCTCTTCGGTCCGGGCTCAATGAAATAGCCTGTGTTTATCGGTTGGACTTGATTTTTGAAATGATTGTCAAGTCCAGCAAGGCGGTTCTAACGGTCTAAGATAGGAGGTATCGAACTTTCGACACACGGTCTAGATCCAATACAAAATTTCAAAGTGGTTCAGAGAACAAACCGGCTTAGAGTTTGATCCAAAGTTATAGAGTATTATGGAGTCATACGTTCTACTCGATTTGGGTCTTGTAGAACATATTTAAAGTGATCAGGGACTGTTTCCCAGCTACTCCAACGTTGCGCTAGCTAACTTATGCTTAGTTTCTAAAGGAATTAATCCTAAGTGGTTTCTTTGGCTATGGAATTGGGTTCTAAGTGATTTTTCAGGTGTTTTAATTGACCCATTGCCTAAGAACTTCAAATCCCAGATTGGCCAAAATCCGGGGTGTTACAGTGTGGATACAATACAAATCACAATGGGCGTCACCGTCCACGAACCGTGGACGGTGTGAATAAAATACATAAATCACTGTGGGTCCCACGTATGTGGCCCACCGTGATGTTTATTTGAAATCCAACCCATTCATAAGGTCACTCAGACCTGTATGAAGGGACAGCAAAAATTTCAGCTTGATCCAACACTTCTGTGGGCCCCAGAAACTTTTCAACGGTAGAATTCAATTCACACTGTTTCACGTGGTGTGGGCCACCTGAGTTTTGGATCTGACTAATTTTTGGAGGGAGGCCCATCACTGGGGTGGCCCACCTAATGACAAGTTGGATGACAAATAAACATTATAGTGGGGCCCACACGCAGGGCCGTGGGCCCCTACTGGACGACCGCCGTCCACGGCTGCACGCACTTGCGTGCAGGCGCTGCCCGCCCGCATGCCCGCTGACAGAGAGGCAGAGGCAAAGGCTTGCCTCTTTCAAAATTCGGGAAAAAACCCGTTTTCCTGGGGCTTTTCACGTGTGGGGCCCGCTAAAATGAAATCCGCCCCGGCCATTGCGTTCAGTGGCTCGACGCCGTCCAAATGAGTCCAAAGTTTGAATTTCTTTGATGAAAGAAAATGAAATAAAATAAGAAAAATGTATTCGTAAGGTGAGGATGAAATTTATGACACTATGGCTTACCAGGTGATTGGATCAGTTCCAAAATCCTACCCAACGGCTAAAATACTGTGAGTAAGAGGATGGACAGCTTGGATCGAACATAAACATCAGGGTGGGGCCTATGCAAGGGGACCACCCAAGTCCCTTTCCTTTTTCTTTCTTCCTTTTTCTCCTTCCTGTTGAAACGTCCAGCGTCCCAGACGCTGGACGGTCTTTTATTATTTTATTTTATTTTTTTAGTGTGGGCCCTGATGGAGTGGGCCACCACCAATGGTTGCCATGGGTTCAACGTCCAAGGTGGGCCCCACTTGAATAAAAATTACATCAAGGTGGGATCCATTCAAGTGGGCCACACAACCCTATTGCATAAATACAAAATAAAATAAAATAAAAAAGAAATAAAAGAGAGAGAGAGAGACATGGAGAGTGGGACACGGCTTGTGATGGAGGGAGCCCGTCATTATGGGCCCTCCCTTACATGAAATCATACATCAACGGACCTTAAAGCATGTGGGACCACCGAAATTTAAAATCAACGGTGGGGATCCTTTCCCCACCAACATGGACGGTCTAGATGACCTTTGAAGAGAAAATAAACCTCATGATGGGGTCCATGGAGAATGGCCCCATCATGGAATGATCATGATGATCCAAGTGGTCCATCGGCCACATTTTAGGGTCTCAAGTGAGATCCACACCATGATCGGTGGGCCTCACTCGGTCCACCATAAAAATAAGAAAAAAACTACCCTATAGAGGCACCCACCTTCCGATCTTCTTGCTCCTAGGGGTTCCTTGGCACCTTAGCTTCAACTTCAATGGTTAAGATGAAGAATGGAGGGTTGAGATGGGAGATTTTGGGGTAGGAAGGTGGGCCACTTGGAGTTTAGGGAAGCTTGAGAATTTCCATACGTGGGATCTCTTGGAATTTTTTTGTTGCTTGGAAATTTTGAAATGAGAAAGAGAGAAAGAGAGAGAGTAATGTAAAGGGAGAGAGAGAGAGTGATGGATGAATGTGATGAGTGATGTTTGTGTAAGAAATCTTTGACTTTTGTGGCTTTTGTGTAAGAGAAGTATGGGTGGTGAAGACTTTTGTGGCTTTTTGTGTAAGAGAGGTATGAGTTTGGGAGACTTTTGTGGTTGCTTGGGAAAAGGGATGGAAGTGATGTGTACTTGACATGTGATGGATTGATGGGTGATTGATTGATGGGATTGATGTGATTGATGTGACACATCGTAGAGATTCTCTTGGGTTTCGCAACGCGCGACGTTTTCTCGCACCGAACGTTGGCCCATATCTCTTGACCAGGGTATCGCCTCGGCGCGCGAGTCGTGGTATCGGAACCGCAACGACGGCGCGGTCGCTATGGTATTGGTCTCGGGTTGAGTCAACTCGGGTTGTCGACATATAAATCAGGGTCGCGCGTCGAGATCGGTTAAGGGTCGAAGGTCGTTGGAATTCGACCGGTAAGACCGCGGAAGTCTGTGGAACGGTATGGACCAAGATACGGGTCTTACAGGTAGTGGATCTTTTAGGTGAATAGTTCGGGTCTCTGAATATGGTCCTTACCTTTAGATGATGGGCGCATCAAGTCCCCTAACGTAGCATTGCGATAAATATTGCTAAGATTTTGAGAATTTTAAAATATTTTCATGAAAAAGTTGATTAAACGACATTCTTGTGATAATATCTAGAGCCGTACATGAGCCTTGTTTATATGACACCCTCTATTAAAGCTTTACACTAGCCGAGCTTTGAGCCTATTCCTGTTCATCGAGCTTGGTTTGGTTTGGTCCAAATATTCGAGCCGAGCCAAACTGAGCCAAGTTCGAACATGGGTCCAAAATTGAATCATATCGAGAGCTCAAGTAGTTCACACCACAGGAAACATTGTGAATACAATCTACGAGCCGAATCAAGCTAAATCAAGCTGAGCCCTTGGTTTGAGCTTTTTCTTTTTCTTTTTTTAAACCAGACTCTGAGGCTTAATTTGGTTTGAACTTCTATTCGAACCAAGCCAAGCCCGGCTCTAAATTAATACCTCGATATTTTCAATAGTTTCTAAGTTTTTTTGCAATTTTAACATGAAACTTAATCTCAACGTTAAAATATTTCATCTATACCGTATAATTTAGAATTCCAAAATTATTTATTTTTTTGAGGGATGAGACTATATTTTACCAAATAGTGCCTCCACAATTAGAAATGATATAGAGGTACTTTTTGAGGGATGAAATTACAAAAATACTCTTATTTTTTTCTTTAAAAAGTAGTGAGCTCAAAACTTTTGGGGCCCACGTAGTAGGTGTATAACATCTAACCCATTAAACATATGTGCCACACTAGGTGATAACACGAACAAAACATCGAGTCAATTAGATTATAGGATTGGCTACACTTGAATTAGGTTATTTTGAACGGCGAATATTTTTTTTTATGAATTGACCCACCTTAATATTGGATGTGCTATAATTTTGGGTAGTCTAATAATAATATTGGTATGCATCTATTAAACAGGTTGGATGCGAGATATATGGCACGTGGGCCCCACAATTTTTTATTTCCACTTTGTTGTATAGAAAAATAAAGGAGGGCAGTAATGTAGTATCTCGTCTTCAAAAGAACGTCCCCGGAATGCCTCTTACTAGAGTCACTATTTGGTAAAATCAAATTCCTTTAAGAATTTTGTGGTAAAAATTCCAAATATTTATTAACTTATAACGAAGATCTTTAAAATTGATTATTCTCAGCCAAATTTTCTACTAATATCCGGATAAAATGTCAAAATCTAAATCTCTCTTGAGAAATTCTCATTCTCCAAAATTGCCAAGAAGATTTGTCACAACTTTCCATTCATCAGGTGGGCCACAAGCATACATTGAGTATGAGCATCAGCTATACATGGATTCAAGTATGTAGCCAGCTTCATAAATGGAATATCTTAGTCTTTGTTATAGGCGACCTTTATGCTTCGACCAACCATTTCACTGCTTGGATGTTCGACAAAATTGAAACGTCAAGGGAACTAAAAACTCTTTATGTTAATTGTTAAGTTAAAAATACAGGCAGATGGACAGGGAGAGGGGGATGAATGCTACATAGCGAACGTAGAGCAGGGTTGTGGGTGAAGCAGACTATATGCAGAGAGAAGGGGTGTAGGGCTACTTGCTTGCACGGCAAGATATGTGAAAAATCCCATGTTGGAAATCCCTATTAAATCTCATAGTCGATCGCTCTATACAGAGCACAGAAATAAGGGTTCACGCCAATCCCTCCCTCTCTCTGACATTAGGATGTTTTCCTTTGAAGATGTTCAGAGACCATCAGATCTTCCAAACCTTGGAAATTCTCATTGGTGGGTCATTTTTTCTTTGGACAATACTACGATAGCCGTCTTATCTTCTTCGGGTGCAAAGGGCGACTCCTGTTGAGAATGTGGAGCCACATTGGGCCGTATTCGACCGGTCGTAAAACATCTTCGACCGGTCGTAGGGGCCTGTTCGACCGGTCGTGGACCGCTCGACTCAAAGTCCAGCGATGGTGTTTTTTGCTGTTTTGGGCCCTAGGACTGGTCGTAGGGACTGTAAGACTGGTCGTACTACGACCGGTCGTAGCTCTCCTAGGACCAGTCGTAGGTTACGCAGTTTGTTCCGCGAAACTGCAGATTTGAGTCCTTTCGCAACCGGGATGCGGAAGGGAAGTTGCCTAAACTATAAATAGGGGTTCCTAGGGTTTTTCTAGGGTATGTAAGGAATGAGAAATATTGAAAAATATTTCTAAAGGTGTGGGCTCAGGGTTTTCTATTCTTCCAAGGGAGAGGTTAGTATATTGCCTTGTAATCTTTGTTCTTCTTCATACTAGAAGTTTGCATCCGTGATTTTTTACCCTAGTTTGGAGTTTTTCCACGTATATCTTGTCTTGTGGTTTGTTTGGATTGCTTTAATCTGTTTCTAGTTTATATTTCTTTCTGTTTATCGTTTGTGGGTGAGGCTTGAGATTGGATCTCGGCCCACTGCGTTGTTGGCGTGCTGCGCAACAACTGGTATCAAAGCTATTAGTTTAGTTCTATTGGGAGCGATGGCGGAAGATGGAAAAACTAGAATTGAAAAATTTGATGATTCAAACTTTGCCTTCTAGAAGATGCAGATGAAGGATTATCTGTATCAGAATGACTTCTACATTCCTCTAGAAGGAAAAGAGAAGAAATCAGAAAAGATGACAGATAATGAATGTTTTTTACTAGATAGGAAGGCTTTAGGAACGATCCGACTCTCTTTGTCTAAGAGCGTCGCCTTCAACATATCCAAGGTGAAAACGACAAAAGAATTGATGGAATCCCTAACCACCATGTATGAAAAACCCTCAGCATCCAACAAGGTTCATCTTATGAAACAGCTATTCAACATGAAGATGTCAGATGGTGGGAGCGTGGCTGAACATCTAAACAAGTTCAATACAGTCACGATCCAGTTGGAATATGTTGGCATCATTTTTTACGATGAGGTCAGGGCGCTATTGATCTTATCCAGTCTGCCAGATAGTTGAGATGGTTTGGTGATTGCTGTGAGCAATTCTTCAGGGTCGACAAAGCTGAAATTTGATGATGTGGCCGGTCTAATTCTCAGCGAAGAATCTAGAAGGAAGGCATCAGGAGTTTCAGAAGATTCAGGGAATGCTCTAAACATTGAAGGAAGAGGAAGATCATAAAACAAAGGAGGCAATAAACACGGGCATTCTAAGTCGAGAAAGAAGTCTAAGGGACCGAAAGACAAAGACGGGTGTTGGCATTGCGGCAAGAAGGGGCACATGAAACGTGATTGCAGGGCGTTCAAGAAACAAGAAGAAAGCTCTCAAGGCGGGAAGGATTCAGTGAATCTGTTTGAGGAGAGCGACACAGAGGCGTTGATCTTGTCTTTTGATGCAAGAAATGGTCATGGATTATAGACTCGGGTGCTTCGTTTCATGCCACTTCATGTCAGGAAGTTCTGCGTGATTATGTGTCAGGTGACTTTGGGAGAGTCTACCTGGGTGATGATGAGTCGTGCCGTATTATTGGAAAGGGGGACGTTCAAGTCAATCAGAAAGACGGAACGGTTTTGAAACTGAAGGATGTCAGACATGTACCGAGTTTGAGAAGGAATCTGATCTCAGTAGGGCAGTTGGCCGATACCGGTTATATGACGACATTCACCAGTGATTCCTGGAAGATCACAAAAGGTGCCTTGGTGATATCTCGAGAAAAAAAGGAAGGCACTTTGTACGTGACTTCAAGATCATATGATTCACTCTCAGTCGCATCAACTGGAGTGAATGGGCAGTTATGGCATCAGAGGTTGGGACATATGAGTGAGAAAGGGATGAAAGTGTTATTGTCAAAGGGGAAGCTACCAGGGCTGAAGTCTCTTGACTTAAAATTCTGCGAGGACTGCGTATATGGCAAGCAGAAGAGAGTAAGCTTCAAGAAGACAGGACGCGCTCCAAAGACACATCTATTGGGGTTTGTACACACTGACGTGTGGGGATCGGCACAGGTATCATCTCTTGGTGGCTCACGTTATTTTGTTTCATTTATTGATGATGCTAGTAGAAAACTATGGGTTTATTTCTTAAAGTATAAATCTGATGTATTTGATGCGTTTAAGAAGTGGAAAGTTATGGTAGAAAACGAGACAGGTAAAACAGTAAAGTGTCTCAGATCTGATAATGGGGGAGAATATTGTGATAAAAGGTTTAAGGAGTATTGTGCAGCAAGTGGAATCAAACATCAGAAAACGATTCCAGGGACAACGCAGCGGAATGGTGTGGCTGAGCGCATTAACAGGACTATCCTTAAGCGCGCCAGGAGCATGAGGTTACATGCAAGGTTGCCCAAGACCTTTTGGGCAGATGCTGTGAATACTGCCGTATATCTTATCAATAGAAGTCTCTCAGCACCATTGGATGGTGGGCTACCAGAAGAAACGTGGACTGGGAAAGAAGTGAACCTTACACATCTTAGAGTGTTCGGTTGCACTTCATATGTTCACATTGATATAGAGCACATAAACAAGCTGGATGCGAAGTCCAGGAGGTGCACGTTTATAGGCTATGGGCAGGATGATTTTGGCTACAGGTTTTGGAATGCAAAAAATAGAAAAATCAACAGAAGCAAAGACGTAGTCTTCAACGAAAAAGTGATGCATAAGGACAGTGTGCAGGAAAATAAGGCCGAGGAAAAGGAATTCGTAGAGTTAAAAGAGTTACCGGACATAGGTGTTACAACGCCACAAGATGATCATGCACAGGAGCATCATGAGGCAGAGCTACAGACACCGGTTGTGAGGAGGTCTACTAGGGAGAGGAGACCCACGGTCCGATACTCACCCTCCTTACATTATCTGCTACTGACAGATAATGGTGAGCCAGAGTTTTTTGAAGAGGCATTACAGTCAGATACACGGGTTAAGTGGAAGCAGGTCATGGATGAGGAGATGGACTCTCTTAAGTCTAATCGTACATGGGAGCTAGTCACTCTACCCAAGGGTAAGAAAGCTCTTCATAACAAGTGGGTTTACAGACTGAAGGAGCATGATGGTTCGAAACGGTACAAGGCGAGACTGGTTGTAAAAGGGTTTTAATAGAAGGCAGGTATCGATTTCACTGAAATATTTTCACCGGTAGTGAAAATATCTACGATTCGCATGGTCTTGAGTATAGTGGCTACAGAAAACTTACATCTAGAGCAGCTAGATGTTAAGACAGCCTCTCTTCATGGGGATCTTGAAGAAGAAATATATATGCATCAGCCGACAGAATACGTGGCACCAGGTAATGAGAACAAGGTGTGCAGACTGAAGAAAAGTCTATATGGCCTGAAGCAGGCCCCGAGGCAGTGGTATAAGAAGTTCGATAGTTTCATATCGGGAAACGGTTTTAGGAGATGTTATGCAGACCACTATTGTTACTTGAAGAAGTTTGATACGTCATACATCATCCTTCTTCTGTATGTTGATGATATACTTGTGGTCGGTTCAAGCATGAAAGACATCTCAGATCTCAAAAGATAATTGTTTAAAGAATTTGCCATGAAGGATTTAGGAGCTGCAAAACAAATCCTAGGCATGAGGATAAAGCGTGACAGGGAAACAAGAAATTGGTTTTGTCACAGGCAGAGTACATAGCCAAGGTACTTGATCGATTCAATATGGGAGGTGCTAAGCCGGTTAGCACTCCATTAGCCAACAACTTCAAGCTATCTAAGGAGCAAGGTGCAAAGACGCAAGAGGAACGGGACTACCTAACTAAAGTCTCATATGTATCAGCGATTGGGAGTCTCATGTATGCTATGGTAAGCACGAGGCCAGATATTGCTCAAGCAATGGGAGTTGTTAGCAGGTTTATGAACAACCCCAGGAAGGAACATTGGGAAGCTGTTAAGTGAATCCTCAGATACCTGGTGGGTACTAAGGATGTAGGGCTATGTTATGGTGGATCAGAAATTAAGTTGCAAGGCTACGTGGATTCAGATTTGGCAGGAGATATCGATAGCAGAAAAAACACTACAGGTTATATGTTTACTTTGGTTAGTGCTGCAATCAGTTGGGTCTCTCAGTTACAGAAGATAGTATCTATCAGTACGACAGAAGCAGAATATGTTGCGGTTACAGAAGCATGCAAGGAGATGGTGTGGATGCAAGGTTTTATGGAAGAATTGGGTAAGAAGCAAGTAGATTGCAAGTTGTACAGTGACAGTCAGAGTGCAATACACTTGGCTAAGAATTCAGCCTTTCATTTAAGGACTAAGCATATTTCCATCAGATATCACTTCATACATTCGCTACTGGAAGATGGATCGATTGTTCTAGAGAAGATTCATACAAGTGAGAATCCTGCAGATATGTTGACCAAGGCGGTCATAAGGGAGAAGCTGAAGCTCTGTTCAGCTTTGATTGGTCTTCAGGCTTGAAGACGGGGAGGTAGTGCACTCCGAATGAAGAAGACGAAGGTTTATGGCAATGTGTCTCTAAGTGGGAGATTGTTGAGAATGTGGAGCCACATTGGACCGCCTTCGACCGGTCGTAAAACGTCTTCGACCGGTCGTGGACCGCTCGACTCAAAGTTCAGCGATGCTATTTTTTGCTGTTTTGGGCCCTAAGACTGGTCGTAGGGACTGTAAGACTGGTCGTACTACGACCGGTCGTAGCTCTCCTAAGACCAGTCGTAGGTTACGCAGTTTGTTCTGCAAAACTGTGGATTTGAGTCCTTTCGCAACCGGGATGCGAAAGGGAAGTTGCCTAAACTATAAATAGGGGTTCCTAGGGTATTTCTAGGGTATGCAAGAAATGAAAAATATTGAAAAATATTTCTAAAGGTGTGGGCCCAGAGTTTTCTATTCTTCCAAGGGAGAGGTTAGTATATTGCCTTGTAATCTTTGTTCTTCTTCATAGTGGAAGTTTGCATCCGTAATTTTTTACCCTAGTTTGGAGTTTTTCCACGTATATCTTATCTTGTGGTTTGTTTGAATTGCTTTGATCTATTTCTAGTTTATATTTCTTTCCGTTTATCGTTTGTGGGTGAGGCCTGAGATTGGATCTCGGCCCACTGCGTTGTTGGCGTGCTGCGCAACAACTCCCATGCTGCAAAGGTGGTCCTTGATCATCATTGTTTTGTTAGTCAGTTTCTAATGAAGAAGAAATGGAAAATGTTTTGGTGGAAGATATCAATCATTTTCTTCAGCAGCCATTAGGGGTAGTTTGGATGACTGGAATTTCTTGGGAAGCTACTTACAGATGGTGTTTGGGGAAGGAAATTCACTTGCAAGTCATTTACAAGCAAAACTTCTATGAAACTTCATGGGGCTAGGGGTGCAAAACTGCTAGGAAACTTCATGGGGCTGGGGTTAGCAGTCACTTTCCTGCAGGTGACTTGCAGCTAAAACTCACTTACAATTTAAAAAACTTACAAGTGTCCAAACGTCCCCTTAAAGATAACTTGTACCACCATCACTACAAGTGTTGTGTATCAACCACCAGTCAAATTTTCTGGATTATCAAAGTTCTTCTCTTCCACCTGCCCATTACTTTTTGAAGCACTTTGCATGTGGGGCCCCTGTGGGGTGCGTGTCTCTCTGTGTGTGCATGAGTGCACCTGCCATCCAGCTCATGCATCAGGTGAGCTTCACCATGACAATGAGATGCCCCAAAACTCACGACTATCCAATTATTACATGGGTCACACCATAGATAACAATGGACAATCCTCCAGAAAACTTTATATTCATTTGGTGGACCACATGATGGTTGGGTCGGCCTAAACTTTCATGGTGGTATGATCCTTTTGGATCGGTTCGATAGCATACAGACTGCACACACCAAGCATTTTAGAACAATCTTATCCTAAATGTTCTCAAGGACTCAAGCCCGCCAAGTATTATTACTATTTTATTATAAATTAATTAGAGCATTGGGCATAGAAGTAAATAATTTATAATAAAAGTGGGTTTGGGTGCCAGTTGGGCCTACCTGCCCATTGCTATCCATGGCAGGGATTGCAAATGTTGGCAATTCAGGGAATACTGTTGATAATAATGCAGTTGTATATGTTGGAAGTGAGATTAACAGAGATCAATGCTGGAATTTGCAGTGTGGCCATAATAAATTGGGAGGGGCTTATGGCTTCATATAGGGGCATGCAGAAGATTGATGCTCTAGATTCACATATTGAGGTGGTCGGAGATGCAGTAAATCAGACTGGACCAATAAATTGCTGAATAAAGGGTTTCAGTATATTATAAGTGATTGGAAGATCTTTTTTATCTCACGATTCATCAAGAAAGCAACCCATCCAATTAAAAAAGAAAAGTTTTTTATTTTATTTTATTTTATTGGATGGGAATGAATGAAGAAATGCTACATCGTCCCATATCGAATCTATGCATATAAGATTAAACCGTGGATCATACCAATCAAATTACTTATTTTCAATTTGAATGGAAATGAAAACATTAGTGAAAATAAAAACATCAACAGAAATCAAAAAAAGGATCTTCGTCTATCATCTAATCAAAAAGAATATCTTGAATTAGGGAATTGAAATCAAGAAGAAAAAGAACAGCTGGGTCAAGGGAATCTTGGATCAGATCCACGAAACTTGCATTAACCCAACCAGCTGAAAACAAGCAGTTATGGAAAGATGTTTGTGACAATTATTGTGAGACGATTAAGAGTATTAAGTATAAGGATCGGATTCAAACATGATGTGCTCCGGTATCCTCCTGGTTCATCAGATAGCACTTTTTCCTTGCTCTTCTCCCCCAAGGCAAGGGAAGGAGTTCCATCAGTCCCACTTCCAGTTCCAGAAGCAGTGAGTTTCTCGTAGGACTCTGGAAAGCAAGGGACAGTTAAGGCTGGTAGCTTCTGCTTAAGTGAGTTGAGAGGGAGGGGTGATTACACGCTTCAGATTATGTCGTTCCTCATCAGGGGTGGGCTATCCTCCATACCATGTTACAAACTGATTCAGGGTACTCCAAGGTACATGAGCTAATTCTATCATATGGTCATTGGCTTCTTTGTAGGGAATGTCATTGCAAATATCAATCTGGAAATCATCTGGATTCTAATGCTACAATAGAATTTTGAAATGTAGTGGATGGCGTTGGCCTGATTGATGCAAGTTTCAATTGTAGCAAGTTTACTTGATATAATAACCCGTACGGGAATAGGAAAATATGGCTCGATCAGATAGGCGATGTTTAATATGAAGTGGGTTCGATGAAACTTGAGTTCAGCCTAATCATTCTCCTTTGCTTTTATCCTTGCAAGATGATTCCCGTAACTTCCTCAAGCCATTTAAATTTCCAAGGACGTGGACCCTTCATGATGGTTTTCTTGAGTTTTTCGTATTTTTATTAGCCAATAATACTGTGGTTGCATTCTTTTGATGTTATATTCTCAAAGATGAGAAGGTTAAAGGAAGCTATTAAAGGTTGTTAAAGAGACAGCTGAAGGTAATGTTTTGCAGGCTGAATATGCATTGCATGGTGACAAGGATTCAATGGGGGATTTGCTGTAAGACGAAGCCAAGCAGCAGTCGGCCAAAATTCAAACAGGAAGAAATTTATAAAAATAACCAGAAACAAATGACTGGAAAAGGTGGGCAGAAACACAATTTTCCCATGCTTCAGTACTTGAGAGAGGAAGAATCCATGTAGTAGAGTTGCAAAGTGACGAGTCTTTTTCACTTATACTCTGTTACGCTTGGCCTTGAAAGGGCTCATCAATGATTTGCTTTTGCTCGAGTTCATCATCTACAAGACAAGGAACGCTGTTAGATACGTATGATAAACAAAATAAAATTGAATTCTGGGCTTAGTGTTGAAGATCAGACTATGATTGCAAGAGAGGTCATTAGAATTTTCAATTATATTCTTACTTTTGAAGTATGTGATCTAGTGCAGTGTATTATTTATCATATTCCTAAGCTGGTATCTAAGGAAGACTGATGCTTATGAGACATCCTGATTAAGTTAGGTTGGCAACATTTAATATTCCAATGGATAGTGTGCCAAGCCAAGATTGTATCTTGGGAATTTTTTTCTTTCCTGCTAGTAGATATTTAGTTAACACATTTTTTCAACAGTGTGTTCAATTTATGGGCTTGAAGATCCTTCAGGAAGTTACAAGTTCTTTGCTTGCCCTTATTCCTAAAGTTGAGAATCCATCCAAGTTTTGGAGTTTAAACCAATTAGTCCATAGAATTGCATCTATAAGATATTTTGAAAATCCCTACTCAGTAGGATTCTCCCTAAGCTCATATTGAAGGAGCAAGGTCCCTTTGTTAGTAGAAGAAGCATTACTGAAAATATAGGATTGGCCCATGAGATGGCGAGGGAGTTGGATTGACCTTTTTTTTTTTTTTTCCTCATTTCCTTGTTGCGAATGATACACTAGCTTTTGGCGAGGCAAATGAAGCTCCTTTAAGGTTATGCTAGTGCTTTGGTCAACTGTTTAACTAGCATAAGATCAGCTTTGTTACATAGGAAAAAGTTTTCTCTATCGCACTCAAATTATCGCCCATACAACTAACTTAAAGAGAACTTATCTTCCCATTAGATATCTGGATGTTCCACTATCCAAGGGCCACTCTTCCATTGTTCCTATCTGGTTGATTTGATGGTTTTTGTCCCTGTTGCTGCTGAAGTACTATAGCATATCGAATCTGTGTTTGCAATTTTTCTATGGGGAGAAGATGATGGAATTTAATAAGAAACATCATATTCTCAATAAAAATTATTGTGTTGGATGAAAAATGATACGCTACCCAAAGTACGTGAAGTGATCGCATTGACGTGTTGCTGGAGTTGCAACCAATAGCTCTAATATTTAGAGGAGTTTACACGATGTCTTGGGTGAGGGTTTCTGCAACATGCAGTGGATGATGGTTACAGACAAGGTTTGTTATTGGTGACATTTGGTTTGGCGTTGGTCAGCCTAGGGATCACATTGCACAAAATCACGATGTAAATACTGATGCTCTTGTGAATGAGTTTCTGGAAGAGGATGCGTCTAGGATCTAGATAACCCATTCAAATTGATGACTCAACTGTAGATGTATATAGTCCAAAATTAAACAAAGAAGATGATAATAACCATCTAATTTATTTTCCCTTTTGAATTTGAACCACTTGCTATGTTACTTTTAACTATCCACTTGATAAATTATGATTGCTTGGTGGAGGAATGATGAAGTCCAAAAGGCCATTAGTGAAGAACAATAATTTTTCTAGGCCTCGAAATCAACTAGAATGAAATATATATATATATATATATATATATATATATATATATATATATATATATATATATATATATATGCCAAAAGGAACGCTAAGTAGTAGCTGAGGCTAAACTTAAGGCATGATCTGTGTAATCAATTAGGAACAAGAGAAGGTGATAAAGATGTGTCTTCAAACTTGCAAAAAGGAGAGAGAAGGGTAGGACCTAGGTTATGTTAGAAGCATTAAGAGTGATGACTAGATGCTATTGGTTATAGGCAATGAAATCAATGAAAAGTGGAGAAGTGATTTTCAGAACCTGTTAAATGATGACTGCTCTAAGAGCATCAGGATAAAAGGAGTCATGAACAAAAATGACACCAACAACTATAGATACTTCCGTAGAATATCTGAAGGAAGCTTTGGGAAAGATGAAAACAGGAAAGGCCCTAGCTTTAGATGGTATACTGGTAGAGATTTGGAAATGCGCATGAGATACTAGTTTATTTTGGTTGATAATGTTATTCAACAAGATTATAAGATCATGGAAAATGCCTGATGAAAGGAGGAAAGGTATTGGGGATCCTGTTTACAAGAATAAAGGAGAGAGACCAACAAGCAAGTTTAATCTGACTAGTGAGTTTAAACTTATTAGTCATGGTATGAAACTTCAAGAGAGAGTAAGGCATGAGATGAATGTATCGGAAAATAAGTTTGGATGTGCTAGGAAGGTGAACTATTAAAGCTATTTTCCTTCCTAGACGATTGATGGAGAAATATAGAGAGAGGAGGAAAGACCTCCACATGGTTTTTATTGACTTATAAAAAGTATAAGATAGGGTCAGTGTTCGCATTGTCGACGAAATGTCGATAATATCGGTGTTGCTAGACCAGTGACACCGAAACCCCCATTTTTCGTTTCTCTCTGGATTATCGGCGAAATATCGGCGATAACTTCGATAATCTTTGATTTTTTCCGACAAAATAGGTAAAAAGCGAAAAAAATCGAAAAATAAACCTTTGATTTCGGTAATACCTGGTTGATGGTTGATCGGAACTCGGCAGCAAAGAATCTCATGAGCATCAATCGACAGCGCTCGTCTTGTGTGACTCACAGATACATGATTTCGGCGAAAAATCAGATATTTCCGAAGATTGATTGAAACCCTCGTCGAAAATCGCCGCTTTTCGCCGAAAAACCCTCTCCGCAGACGAAAACCCCCTTCGGAGATGAAAACCCCCTTTTTTTTTTCTTTCGTTTTTTTTTTTTTTTTTTTAGGGAAAAGGTACTATGCGCTCTAGCTCACGGCTCCGTCCCCTGCGGTCGAGCTGTGTGGGCCCCACCGTGATGCGTTTCGAACATCTACCCCATCAGTCAGACTCGCCATTCCACCTTAGACTTAGGTCTCAAAAATCAAGTCAATCTGTGACCTTTTTGGGCCACACCACATACTAAAGTGGAGAGGGGCCGTGCAACCGTTAAAACATTCATAATCATTTTTGGGGCCCACAAAAGATGTGGTTTGCAAATCCAGCCCATCCATTATGTGTCTCCCACTTTTATGAGGGTTCAGACCAAGTTTCAAAAGAATTAAAAACTCAGGTGGGCACCACCAAGTGCTTTTATATGTTTTAACGGTGTCTTCACATGATTTTAGATGGTATGGCCCACCTAAGTTCCGTATACGGCTGAGTTTTGGGGTATCCCATTATTTAAAGTGGAACCATCAAATGCATGGTGTTGATGGTCGACATGCATCACGGTGGGGCCCACAGCTCTATCTCACGATAAGCTTATCGTCAGCTCGGGCGCATAGTACCTTTTCCCTTTCTTTCATGTTTCAGTGGAGGCAAACAGGCGCACGGTGCGCTTCAGCGTACTGAGTAAACTTTATGGGCCCACCATGAATGTATGTGATTTATCCACGCCGTCCATTCGTTTTTCTAGTTCATTTTAGGGGTAAATCTCAAAATTTAAGCATATCCAAAGCTCCAGTGGACCACATCACAAGAAACAATAAGAATAATGATTTTCACTGTTGAAACCTTCTTAGGCCCCACAGTGATGTTTTTTTATCATCAAACCTTTTTGTAAATATAAAAAGACATGGATGAAGGGTTAAAATAAATATCAGCTTGATTCAAAATTTCTGTGGCCACCAAGAAGTTTTTAATGATATGTGTTCCATTCAAAAAGTTTCTTATGATGTGGTCCATTGAAGATTTGAATCTGGTTCATTTTTCAAATCACACACTAAAATAAGCCTTCATATATGATGGACGGTGCAGATGTAAGGTACATACTTCATAATGAGTCCCACAGTTAGAGATCTATAAGAAGCGGATCAGCTACTGTACCTCACACCAGCTATATAGCTGCTGTGGGTACATGTCGTGCCAAGACGAGCACTGACGCTCCTTGAGCTCAGAGTTGTACGAACGATTCAAAGGAGATCAAAGTTACGTTGGCCCCACAGTGATGTATTTATTATATCTAACACCGTTCATCTGATTTTAGAGTTCATTTTAGAGCATTATCCAAAAAATGAATCATATCCAAAGATTATATGGACCGCACCATAGATAACAGCAGAGATAATGATTTTCACCGTTAAACAATTTGTAGGCCCACCATAATGTTTATTTTGCATCCAATCTATTCGTAAAAACACAAATATCTAAATGAAGAGGAAAAACAATTTTCTTATTAATCCAAAACTTCCGTGACCTTAAAAAGAGTTTCACTGGTAGACGTTCAATTCCCCACTCGTTTTTACAGTGTGGTCCACTTGATAGTTATATGTCTTATTTTTCTTCTAAAGGCTTAAGGCTAGCTCTTCAAATGGATTAGCGGTTTGGATATAACACACACCTCATGATCAGACCCATATCACTTACTGACGTCAATAGCTAGTATGAGGTACACCAGCCAATCCGCTTACGAACTTCGCCTGAACGAAGCGAATTTCATACTGAGTAAAATATGGGCACATAGTAATTGTGTATTTGATCAATTCAGTCCATCCATTTTATTAGATGAATTTAAGGCATAAGTCAAAAAATGAAGCATATCCAAAGCTTAGGTGGAACACACCACATGAAACTGTGTGAATTGAATGTTTACCATTGAAAAATTCTTGGGAGCCACAAAAGTTTTGTATCAACTTGATATTTCCGTTTTTTATTCAACCATGTCCCTGTGATCATATGAATAGTTTGGATGACAAATAAACATCTCTGAGCCCTATGAAGATTTCAATGATGGAAATTATTATTACCATTGTTTCATATGGTGTGGTCAACTTGAAACTTAAGATAAATTTATTTTAGTTATTATTAGAGTAATTTCTTATAGAAATGTATGCTTTTTTGGGCCCTATTAAATGAAAATTTATTATTTAATGCATTTGTTTTATAAATTTTTAATTTCTAAATATGCAAATATGTGTATTTAGGCATGTCCTGAAGTTTTATTAAAAAATCTCACTGTTATCTCCATGTTTTCGTATTTTTCTCCGAATTTCCGGTTATCGGCGATATTATCGGCGATAACGATATTATATCTTTATCCCTGGCCAGCGAAACTTGTAACGATACCGACAACTCGAACACTGGATAGGGTCATTAGTGAGCTAATCTAGTGGGTGTTGGGAAAGAAAGGAGTTTCAAAAGGATAAATTGACATGATTAACACGTGAAGATCAATAGTTGAGAGACAAGTGAGTTTCCAATTAATGAAGGCTTACTCTGGGGATTAGCATTGACCTGTATCCTTTTGCATTGGTATGAATGAGTTAATGAGGCATTTACAAGAAGAGGTCTTGGGGTGTATGTTGTTTGTAGGTAACAGAATTTTGATTGATGAGATGAGGGAGTGGATAAACACAAAGCTAAATCTATGCGGGGTGCTTTAGAATCTAAAGGTGTTAAAATTAATTGCACTAGAACAGATTATATGGAATAATAGAATGCAATCTTAATAACAATAGTAGTGGAAACAAGGAGTTAGTTAAGATTGTTGACTAGGAAGAACCCTGGGAAAATTTAAATGGCAACTTCATCAAAGAAATGGCCTGGGAAGTAATTGGGGTGCATGGCTCAAAATAGAGAGGCATGTCATGGAAATTGTTAAATGGAAGCAGCTGGAATGTGGATGAGTAACATTTAATACATACAGCTCATCTGGATGAAATCCAAGGCAAGGGGGAAGGGTGGCATTTGCAGGGATCACAACAGTAAATGTTATTCACATTCCATAAATCCTACCACATGGTTTCCAACTCTGTTGTGGAAGCTAGAGGGATCTTGGATGCCATCAGCCTATGCAGGAGCCTTGGCCTTCTCAAAGTTAAGAGTTAAATCTGGTTCTGGGATGGTTGTGGACTGTCTAAAATGCCCTAGATCAATTGTGTTGTGGAAGCTATGATATATCATGGAAGATATCAAAGCAGAAACTTTTAATCCAAGCTTCAAATTTATGGATATCTTTAGGGACCGAAACTTGGTGGTGGAATATCTGGCCAGCCTCAGAAGCTCCAATCCAGGATTCATAATATATAGATTGAGGCCCAATCTTCATGGGAAGTCAGGGGAGCTCTCTCCCTTTATAGAGAAGGTATTGGTTCCTTGAGAAGGCAATGAAACTGGCCCTCCTTGTCTGCTTTGTGTGCTATCAATTGGGTCTCAGTGATGATGATTCCAGACATTGTAGAATGCAGGCCCGGCCCTGTCTCTCCCCCATCTGCAGCTACAAAGCCTTTGATTGTGTTCTTTGTCTCAGCTTTGTATTGCCTTATTTTGGTGTCGATCTGCTCTCAGTTGGAGCTATCTACAACATTGTGTAGCTGAATGTTGTTCCTAGTTCTAATGCTCTTTGAAGCAATGTGATCCCAATGTTGATGGTGCATACTCCAAGCTCCCTTCGTAGTGAAGCCCCGTCATGTCACTCTGGTTGTTCCATGCTTCTGTCACGCCCTCCTGTGTTTTAGGTGTTTCCAGCTCTCTCAGATCTGATCGTGATCCTCTAGTTAGCATGCTGGTCCTCAGCCTCTCTCCCAGGCCTCTGGTAGTTGCCAGCATTGTGACTCTGTTTCAGTGCAGGGATGGTAGAGAGTGGCATGATGTTGTGGGTAGTTCATAATGGCTGGTTATGTGCTGCTGCAGCACTAATAGAGGTCTCTTGTTGCCTCGTGTTCTGTTGATCTTCTGTTGAGTTATAAGGATTCGGGCTGAGGTAAGCTAGTTTTGTTCTGTTGCAACAGAAGCAGGTCTCTCACCTTCTGTTGCTCGGGAAATGCTCGCTATGGTGGGTTGTGCTGTCTCAGCTGTTGTTCAGTAGCAGCATAGGGAGGAGAACTGCTGCTTGGGTTTAGGTGACGGTTGGCAGTGGATGTGAGATGCCTTGGTCTAAATGTGTGGGGTGTCATGTTTTGAAGAGATCTGGTAGTTTTTTTTCCCTGGATTGACAGGGGTGGTTGGGAGGGATTCTGGTTGCAGGTGGCGTTGCCATTGTTGGTTCGTTATCATGATTGTTTTGTGCAATGTGCTCCCACAGCAGGGGTGTGTGTGTGTGTGTGTGTGTGTGTGTGTTGCAGGTGGCGCTGCTGTTGTTGGTTCGTTATCATGATTTTTTGTGCAATGCACTCCCACAGCGCATGCGTGGTGGAGTTTTATGTCATTGTCACATAGTAATCAAATTGAAGGGGAAATTTAGAGGACATCTACAAGACCAGACATGCTTCATGGGATAAAGTGTTGGGAGGTCAAAGGAATAATATATTCATAGGTTAAGCATAGCTAAAATGAGATAAGAGATGGATGAGTGGAAATATGATGAAGGATGAAGAATATAACTAGAGATGAATACATTCGAGGAACTTAGAGTAACACTAAAAGGTAATGAGAATAGGGAAAGTAGACTTGGATAGTTTGGTCATGTGCAACCAATATTGTCAAATGGCATAAGCGATTCCGTGCAACCCAAGGGGGTAGTGCACCTATGCGATAGCATAATCACATATGAGATGGCACAACTCCCAAACTTTTTTTTAATTAAAATGAAAAATTCAAGGAAAAATAGAAAAAAAAAATATATGAAAAAATCATGTAAAAATATTACAAGTGAAGGGAATTATTTTTTAATTGATGTCATTTCAAGGGAGAATGAGAGAAATAGTGTGAGAGGGTTAAGAGACGAGAGATTGGGAAATGAGAGAGAGAGAGAGGGTAATAAAGTTGTGAAAATAGGGGGGCGGACAAAAAGTGTGAGAAAATGAAGCAAAAAAAGTCCCAACGGTCAGAAATCTAACCATTGGGAGGTTATGCCATCGCATATTGTGTGCATGATGGTATAATAACTGCATAACTATGACTTATGCAGTCACATACTTTTCTGTGCAACTATACCACCATGGTATATGCAGCCTACTTGTTCGAAATGGCATATGAGATGACATAAATGCTTATGTGATCGCATATGAAAACACCATGAGCAACAGAAAGATTGAGTTAGTTAAGTTGAAGGCTCTAAAAGGACAAGGGAAAAGACATGAGTGGGGGTAGCAAGAAAAGACTTGATGACTGGAGGTGTGGATAACCTTACATAAGTAAGAAGGATGACTCACCACCATTTCTAAAAAGGTGAACTATCGCATGTGTCTAATCCCAAGAGTTATTGTTGGAAGAGACCTCTCTCTCTCTCTCTCTCTAGAAGAATACGCCATTGAGGAAAAAAACTCTCAATGACCTCACAGGAGGAGATCTGACTGTTTAAGAAATAAATAAATAAATAACTACCATTTTCTTTAATTCCACACACCAAACGATAGCAAAAGCAACATATGTTTCCTTAGAGAGAGAGAGAGAGAGAGAGAGAGAGAGAGAGAGAGAGAGCCCTAGAATGAGGTCCCTTCTCATTTAAACTTGAGTAAGGTCTTTCCTTGCCAAGCTTAAGACAAGTTCGAACAGTCGAAATGGCTCCAAACATCCATTAGAAAGTGGCAATTCAAAACAGATGGTCGACTAACCCCACGTAGTCCCAATGCAAAGAAAATGTTCAAGAGAAAAATTCTCTACGAGTTGTCCAAGGTTGAGATTTTGCCATTGCAAGCTAGGCAAATTGGTTGAAAGATTAAGTAACCAGGTCTTTTCTTCACTGTAACTAGCCAATTTTTTATAAGCCACTACAGCAAGGACCAATGAATGATGAGGCCATAGACCCCATTTAACTTGAGCAAATAAGGAGCTAAATCATGTAATCACTACAATTATCTGCTGGTGCTGATGCCATTCAGAGCTATTATTGTTGCAATTCCAGGAAGGGAGCAGTCCAAAATACATAGAACCTCTAAATTCACGTGGTATGGGCCACTAGAATTTTAGATTTTCATCCTGAAAAGATGAACGGATTCAATGGCATATAAACTCCTTGACGGTGGGTCCTACACAAAAAACTAAAACTATTAAGGGTGGATTTCTCGTTCCAACTATTTTCTATTGTGTGGCCTGTGCATGAGGGATGCAGGAATGTGGAGCCCACCATAATGTTTGTGCTATATCCACTTTTGCCAGCCCTTTTTAGGGCATAAGGCATATCCAAAGTTCAAGTAGGCCACACCATGAGAAACAATGAAGATTGAACACCCACCATAAAAACTTCTTGGGGGCAACTGAAGTTTTCGATCAAACTGATATTTGTGTTTTCCCTTCATCCTGGTTGGAGTAACCTTGTGAACAGATTGGATGGCAAATAAACATCATGATGGACCCTACGAATGTTTGAACAGTGGGTGTCAATAGCCTCGCTATTTCCTGTGGTGTGGTCCACTTGAGATTTGGATTTGCCAACTAGTTCCATGGTGGGTGTTTCCTTGACCATGGGGCCCGCCTTGATGTATGTGTTGTTTATCTACACCATACATTAGTTTTAACAGCTCATTTTATGGCATGGTCCCAAAAACCAAGCATATCCATATCTCGAGTTGTCCACACCACAGGAAACAGTGATTATTGACCACTTAAAACTTCTTTTGGACTACAAAAGTTTTGGATCAAGATGATATTGTATTTTACCTTGGTCTAGATCTTGTTACCTTATCAACCGGTTGGATGGCAAATAAACATTATGGTAGGCCCTAGGAAGTTTTTAATGGTGGGCATTCAATCACCACTACTTTCAGTGATCTGGTCCACTTGAGATTTAGATCTGCTTCATTTTTGGTATCATGCCGAAAAGTAAGCGGTAAAAACTCGTGGATATACAACAAATGCATCAAAAGTGGCCCAACGGATAGGGAAACACTCACTACAAATGTTACCTGGCTATAACACCTAATCCATTCCTGTTTGGTGCATGGTATCAAATGTGATTAGGTGGCATGGA
This sequence comes from Magnolia kwangsiensis, assembly GCA_037074715.1. Lineage (NCBI taxonomy): Eukaryota > Viridiplantae > Streptophyta > Magnoliopsida > Magnoliales > Magnoliaceae > Magnolia > Magnolia kwangsiensis. The sequence continues at coordinate 79,694,813 of CM073586.1, read as the reverse complement.
ATTGCATTTGGTACTGCGCAAATGCCATCCAGTGTTTATAACAACTAGAAAGATTAGATTACTCCCGGTACCACATGTTCCAATGCCAATGGTGGATATTGTAGGATTTTCAATGGATTTCAAAATCCATTTCAATTGTGGGCCCCAAATTGATGAGTGTGCTTTATCCACGTCATCCATCCATATGCGCCTTCTACACAAGACATTCAAGCTGCACATGCACACAGGTGACCAAACTCAGTTGTGAAATGTGGTCAGTTGATTACAATTTCATTCCATGACGCAGACTTCACATAATACAACATATTTCTCAAGGGATGAATTTAATCCGAAACATAGGATTGGACAGTGAAAATGCAATGGTATTTCCAGACATGTAATCAGGATGTTAATTTCATCCCCTTTAATACCCCTGTCCAAACAGATTCGATTCAACAGACACCTCTCCCCTCACTCCTACCAATCCTCTCCTCCAACATTTCCCTAACTCCAACCAATCCTCTCCCCAACCTCTTCCATCTCTCCCCTGACCCTTCTCTCCACCCAATCTCTCCAGACATACCCGCTCTCCCAAACCTCTCCTCTGTCACAACCCTCTCCCCATTTCTTGAACTTCTTGTCTCTCAAGAAGTGTCAAGATGCCAAAGAAACCAAAGAATCCTGAGGCATCCTCCAGTGACCCTAAGTATTTCTGCAAGCAATACTCCAACAAGTTCCATCGCTTGACTGAACTTACGGCACATCACCAAGAATGTCGGAAAACACAGGGTGGGAGAAGGAGGCAGCAGCCCCAGCCGCCAGGACACAAGTAACTGCATGCATGGCATTGCAGACCATCATCCCCAACCTATTCCATCTCTCCCCTGACCTCTTCCATCTTTCCCTCGACCCTTTTCTCCCCCCAACTTCTCTCCCAACATCCCCTCTCCCATCTGTCCTGGCCTTCTCCCACCTCTTTAACATCCCATCTCTCATAGACAAGTGTAAAGATGCTGAAGTCCAAGATTCTAAGCCATCCGGTGTCTGTGAGTATCCCTGCAGTTTCTGCGGCTCGAATCATCTTCTACAGCACCAGCCAGGGGGCAGGTAACAGCATGCACAGCATTGCTGACTACCGTGATGCATTTTTCTTCAAAGGATTCATTCGATTCTTTTCTTTTTTTTCTTGGAGACAAGACAATTCTTCCTTTCTTCATCTAGCACTGTGACAGTCTCTTTTTTCTGTAAATATGAGTACTGTGATATGTGTGGGAGCAAATTTGTAGGGTGCTTTTTTTCTTGAAAATCGTGTATGGTGCAGCATGTTGTCAAAGATTTTCTGACCCTTCTTTTTCCTCAGAATTGAAATCCAAGACCGTCCTACAGAAATCTAGGGTTCCTTTTACCGAAATTAAGTTTTCTTGATCTCAACGGTCAGGTTTTGCCTGATTCAACAAACGATCTAAATTAACTAGGGTCCCAGTCCAGAAGGATCAACACAGGTCTGATGACTCTTGAATGGTTGGAAGGGCAGTTTTTTAATGACAACAGGGTGTCCCCGAAGCCTTTTGAAGCGATACTATTCCCTGCGGATGCACACCATCACCCACCAACCACATGCATTTAGAACGAACTTCCCACCAAAAAGGTCCGGGTTTCAAAAATATTGTTTAAAATTGCATGAAGCATGAAACAGAGACAATAGATTCAAGTGCAAGAGCATCGAAGCCCTTGTTTCAAAATGTTAGCACGTACAAACAGTAGGAAGCAGGATTAGGAGAGTGAGTCTGAAACACAACTCAAATCAAGAGCGGTGCCTGATTAGAAGGATCTTGCAACTAAGCTTAAAACATCAAAAACATCATTCAGATCGGGTCTGAACTGGCAGTTGGACTGGTTTGAATGGCTGGTTTTTAACAAAGACATTATCACAACTATTTAAAAATGATGATTGTCACAGTTTAAAATGGTTCAAACTGGGGGTTGAACTGATTTGAAGTTTGAACCAAACTGGCATCTTCATAGGTCCTGCCCTATCTCCGGTTTGTTTTAAAAAAATTGGTTATCAGCATGGTTTTTAGACTCGGATCAACTTGTTCAGTCTCCAGTTGAGTCGTGACTTAGAGTAACTCTAGCTGGAGGTTGTCACACATGACACATGAGGGGTGTTTGAGGCTGTATGGTGGCATATGTGACACAAGCAACACATTAGCACATTTGATACATGCGGGCACTTGAAGGTAGATGGTGGCACATGTACATGTAAATACATTGGCACGTGTGGCATGTCGTCACATGTGGCACACATATAGTGATTTTTTTTTTTTTGAAAGGCAATGAAAATTGTATTAATAAAAGAAAAGGAAAGAAAAACAAAAAAAAGGGGAAACACTACAGAGAGCTGGGGCCGCTGAGGAAGCGGACCGCCTAAGCTATTAAGAAAAGAAGATTACATCCATTTAGAGCATCTAAACTCGCAGCCCATTCTATGATCATATTTTTCACCTTACGGACAACGAAATCCGACGATTTGGACTCATTCCTGAAAGTCCTACAGTTCCTTTCTTCCCAAACTGCCCCCCAGATAGCCAGGAGAGAGATTCTCCAAATTGGAGTTCGCTGACGACCGATCCTGACCCCATGCCAAGCGATTAAGAGCCAATCAGTGGAGGAAGGGAAGGACCATGCAATGCCGAAATGGCTGACGATTTGAGACCAGATTTGTTGGATAAACGGGCAGTGGATAAATAAGTGGTCCACCGACTCTTCATTGGCCATGCAGCAGATGCATATGTTCAGGAGTATCATACCTCTTTTCCTGGGGTTGTCGATCGTGAGAACCCTTTTCTTTCCAACCAACCAACCGAAAAACGAAATTTTAGAAGGGGCTGAGTAGCGCCAGATATGATCGATCATGATGACTTCGTCGGGGGAAGAAATGTTGTCCAAAACATCGTAGAAAGATCGAACCGTGAACTCACCAGATTTATCGGCCTTCCAGACTAACCTGTCTTCGCCCGTGGGATCTGGAAAAGAGTTCGAGAGACAGTCCAGGAGCGCCCCGTATTCAGCAACTTCCCAATCCTGGAAGTTCCTTCTGCATGTCAGGTCCCAAACCAACTTCCCACTTATGTAAGAGAAGCAGTCACCCACAGCAATGTCACAATTAAGCGATATCTGATAGAAATTAGGAAAGTCCACCTTGAGGGCTGAGTCACTGACCCAAATGTCATTCCAGAAATCAACTTTAGCTCCATTCCCGATAATAAACCCCACTTCTTTGAGCACCTTCTTTTGCACGGAGATGACATCTTTCCATAGGGCGGATGCCTTATATGAGGATGACTGCCTAGTCCACCAGCCACCTGGAGACCGACCGTATTTGGTTTTGATAACTCTGTTCCATAAATTCCCATCCTCTCTCCCTAAGCGCCATGGCCATTTGCCTAATAGGGCTTGGTTCATGAGTTTGAAGCTTTTTAAGCCAGTTCCCCCATCTTGATATTGCTTACACACCTCCTTCCAATTGACCAAATGAAATTTCTTTTTTTTTTTTCCATTCCATAGAAAATCACGTCTTAATTCCTCTAGGGACGCCAAAACTGGGGCGGGGCATTTGAATAGCGACATGAAATAAAGGGGAAGATTGGATAGGGCTGATTTTATGATAGTGATGCAGCCCCCAAAAGATAGATATTTGCTCTTCCATCTGGCTAAGTATTTCTCGAATCTGGCTATGATTTTGTCCCAAAGCGCTTTTGGGGGTCTGCCAATGCATAGAAGAAGGCCCACAAAGGTCGACGGGAAACTACCTTTAGAGCAGTTGAAGAAGTCAGCGAAGCCGTTGATTTCATCCTGATCCAGATTTACCCCGTACAATTTCAATTTCGACAAGTTTACCTTCAATCCAGAAACCGCTTCAAAACATCGAATCGTTGTGCGGAGATTGGAGAGCTTCTCGTGGTTGGCTTTACTGAAGAGCAACGTGTCATCGGCGTACTGAATATGGGAAATCGGGGTGTCAAGACCTTTGATTCTAATCCCTTGGAGAATACCTTCCTCTTGACCTCTAGAAATCATTCTGGATAGGGCCTCCGCGACTATAAGAAACAAGAAAGGAGACAGGGGGTCGCCTTGTCGAAGACCCCTGGAAGTTTTAAAGAAGCCGGTGGGCACACCGTTTAGAAGGATGGAGAAGTGGGCTGACCCGATGCATTCTCCTATCCACCTTGTCCATCTCTTCCCAAACCCCATCCGAACTTACATATAATTGAGGAAAGCCCAATCCACGTGGTCATATGCTTTCTCAATATCTAACTTACATAGGACGTCTTTTGATTTGGATTTATGGATGGAATCAATGCATTCGAAGGCTAACAAGGCACTGTCTAAAATCCATCTTCTTGGAATAAACGAATTTTGATTGCCCGAGATGACTTTCCCTATCACCTGCTTACCGAGTTGTTAAAACTTTAGCCAGGATCTTGTATGGACCACCAATCAGGCTGATCGGCCTGAAATCCTTGAAGTTAGAGGCCCTCGGGAACTTGGGATTTAGAGCAATGAACGACACCCCTAGCCCTTTGGAAAGACGACCTCTTTTATGGAACTCACTGAAGAATGCCAGCATATCCTCATGGATAGTGTCCCAGAATATTTGGAAGAACATTATTGGAAAGCCATCAGGGCCTGGGGCTTTATCACCTCCCAAGGCATCCACTGCTGCCTTGATTTCTTCACTGGAGAAAGGGGCCTCAAGCATGGTCACGTCCTCATCTGTTAATCTATCAAACCGCAGGAAATCCAGGCCCGGTCTGATCCAGGACTCTTTCTCTAGGAGAGAACTGAAAAATCTGATGGCCTCAGATTGGATGAGGGATTTGTCATCAGATAAAGTGTTGTTCAGCTCAATGCTGCTAATTTTGTTGAACCTGTAGCGTGCGTTGGCAATGCTGTGTAAGAACCGAGTGTTCCTGTCACCTTCTTTGATCCATTTAGCACGCAAGCGCTGTCTCCAGCATATCTCATCTTCCAGGACTCTTAGCTGAAATATTCTGAATTATCTGAATTCTGCTGGTCATTAGATCAGGTGAAGACGATCCATCTTCCACTTTCAAATCAATCTCCTTCAGATCAGCCAGTAGAGATTCCAATTCCTTGGCCCTTATGTTCGATTCCTTCTCTCTCCACTGCTTGATTTTCTCCTTCAGTAATTTCAGTTATGCTCAGTCTATATCCAACAAAACCATTCACGTTAAAACCTGTCCACCATTCTTTTATCAGTTGCGTAAAGCCTTCGATCTTGGTCCAGGAAATTTCAAATCTAAAGGGTTTGGGACCCCAATTCTGATCCTCAGCTAAAAGCAGCACTGGAGAGTGATCTGATGTCGTTCTAGGAAGAGCCGATTGGGATACCGATGGGAAGACTTCGGTCTACTCTAGAGATATCAGAAACCTGTCCAATCTGGCAAGCGTTGGCTTGGATCTCCCGTTGGACCATGTGAATCTGGAACCGTGCAGGGGCAGGTCCACAAGCTCGTGGTCCTCGATCCGGGGAGAGAAGGATCGCATTGCAAGGGAGACGACGCAGGCGTAAGATTTCTCATCAGCATATCTGAAAATGTTGAAGTCCCTGCAAAGGCACCAAGGGCCGCTGAATCTGCTCCTAGCATTACTAAGTTCGGACCAGAACATTGGTCTTTTACTGTCAACAGTAGGGCCATAAACAGAGGTAATGAGGCAATTAAATTTGGACGAGATGTTTATCAAGATAATGGAAATAGAGAACTCCCCTTTCCAACTAGAGACCAGAGACCAAACAGCCAAATTCCACGCAACGACAATGCCTTCGGCACTCCCATTGGCATCCAGCGAGACCCATTTGACTTCCTGGATGTTCCAAATAGATTTCGACAGGAAATCAGAAAATTTAGGAGTTTTTGTCTCTTGAAGACAAAGCACATCTGGTTTATTCCTCCCGCAAGTGTCCTTGAGAAGGCATCTTTTCTGTTTCGAGCCTACTCTAACATTCCACGATAGAATCTTCATTGAGGAACTGAATTGCCCTGATTATCAACGTACGCTCTTCCGGATAGAAGACCAATTGATGAATTAAGGGAAGATGAGAGATTGTGCAGCTCTCTGCTACTGCATGATCTGGAGGTGCGCTGTCTGGGAGATCTGGTGCTGGAAAGAGGACGGCCTCGAGATTCAACACATTGGAACAGGGCTATATAATCTTCCGGACAACCTCCGAAAGATAACCCAAGGGATCTGCCTACATGACCAATCGCATCTCTAATCCATTTCTTCTTCTGAATAGTTTGAATCATCTCTTCCCTCTGAAAATCGACTTCTGTTGAAGAGGAGCAGTTCTTAAACGCAGCTTGATTGGCCTCCTGCCAGACTTGGAGTGGTTCTGCTTCGATCAGATCTGCCATGATATCTTCACTGAACAGAGTGGCGAGGGCCAAATGCGATATCGGACTAGACGGGGATTGTATCGGGGAAGAGGGGTTGGAGGGGGAGTATGGATACTCAGAACAGGATGATCGGAACTCCAGGTCGGGATGATCTGTAGAGTCCTACGGAAGGGACAACGGCCCTTGGGGTAGTAGCGGGTGAGCGATAGAGGACCGGATGACACCAGGATCGAGAGGGGGTATGCGAGTGGGGTGGGCTAGAAGGGTCGAACAATTGAGGGAAGGGGAGATGGGGTGTAGGTTTAGATCGAAATGGGAAGGGATGGGGAGGTTATTAGCGGGAAGGATTGGGATAAGTTGGAGGGTCGGGTCTGGAGGTTCAGGTAAGGAGCGTGACTAATTAGATGATCGGGTCTAGGTCTTCGGGTCTCCGTTCGGATAATGGGGATGACATGTGTGGATATCCTCCATGCACAGACCGGATCGGGGCGCGTCGCATTGGAGTACTCGTGTAAACTCCGCGGACCTCGTGGCCACGTGGACGGCGGGTGTTAATATGGCAGGGCTAAGGACCACGCGTCTCTGCCTCAAAGCTATCCACGGCAGAGCGATCGAGACCTGCAGGATGGGGGCATGTCTCGAGACCACGTGTCTTGTTCTCCGGAAGAGGTGCTGATGCGGGAAGGCTGGGGACAATTGTATCTGGAGAAAGTGTGCCACGCTGGGTTCGGTGTTCCAGGGGAGTACCGGGATCGAGCACCTGCACTAGGATCCATGACGTTCGTTGCTGCTTCCGGCCGCCGAGAGAGCTCCCTGGATCTCCAGAAATCACCCCATCGAGGAAGAGGGTCGTTTTTCCTTTCCATTTGAATTGGGAGGAGGGTGATTCTGTTGTCAGCAACCACCTCCTTTCTTACGTCAAATTCTGATTCTGATCACTCCCATTTCTTCAACAAGAATGGTCTTCGAATCCAGCTCGATGAACTTGCCAAGAACTGTGGCAGCTTGCAAGAAGAAATCATCATTCCATAGGGACTGACCATATTAGAACTCAAACATCTTCCCCGAATAGAGAAAATTCTTCCTAGGTCTGAATGTTTAGGATGGGGCCTTCTTTGTGTATTGCTCCTACACGGATTAAAAGGTCTGGATTGACCCCTAGACTCAGCTTGATCCAGACTTCGTTATCCAATCGGATGGATGTTGTATAGCTCCAGCGTGATCCTGCAACATTCATCGATCCAAGTTTGGATTTGAGGAATCGTCGCGTCGAACTTGATTGTCGCGACTATAGAGGTGGCCAACTCTGATTTAGCACAGTCGATTTAGGTTTGGCTGATATGAATCTCCATGTTGGGCCCTGTAGGCGTCTTCTCTTTGTTGTCCTTTTTCTTGCCTTGGTCGGGGTCTTGTTGGGATGAGTTTGTATTGGATGGGCAATCGATTGCTCTCCCGACTGTGATGCTGCTGTTGGTCACCTCTTTGTAGGAAATGGGTTGCTTCTGTTGTGATCGAGTGGGCGCTGTGATTTTGGGCGTTGTAGGATGGTGTGTATTAGGTGAATTTATGGATTTCCTTTCAGGTCCAAACCTAGCTCTTTGAACTAGGAGTTTTACTCCAATGAAGCTCTGACCATGAAGCATCCATACTGCTCTAGACAGCTCTTCTTCAGAGCTCATTCTCACCAAAGCAAAGTCCCTCAGGGTATCGTTGATCTTGTCTCTTTGACGGACGACGTCCATGACTGCTCCGGCTCTGCCGAAGACTCTGGCGAAGCTCATGGAGGGCCCATCCTTCCAGAAAACCCTTCACAAAGAGAGTTGGATAGCTCGCGTAATTTCTTCCGTTGCCCCTTTCCGATCTTGATTTGCTTTTTTTCTTCTCCGCTTTTTGCCATTTATCTTTTGTCTCTTCCATCTTCGATTGTCGTGTCGGATGCAAATCGGCACACATATAGTAATTGAAAATGGATAATGGCATATGTGGGAGGCAAGCGAAAGATGGATTTTGGCACATGTAGCATAGTGACACATTTATGATGCAACAAGAGATAGAAAATAGAAAGTTGGCACATACAGCACATGTTAGACGCTTAAACATGTGGGGCCCAAGTAGAGCTAGGCATCGGACCAAGTTGGATCAGATTGGGTCCAACTCGACTCGGTTCGAAATTTGTAGGGCCTGAACCGAACCCGATCCGATCCGATCCGGGACCGAGTCCGGGTCATCTAACCCGAACCGATCCGAACTCCTGCTGGCCTGAATCGATCCGAGTCCAACTCGGTCAAGAAAACCAAGTTAGATCGGATTAGGTAAGATTCGGTTCGTTCATTTCTTTTAACGGTGTGGAAATCATTATTCTCAGTCTCCTATGATGCGATCTACTTGATTATTAAATATACTTAAAATTTGTTATCAACCCCTAAAATGATCTGAAAAAACTGATGGACAGTGTGGATAAACTAAAATGTTCAAGATGGGCCCCACATGGTTTACTCAGAGAGATGAAAACATACAACTGTATAGCTTCTTGAAGAAGATTTACACCCGCTACATAGCTTCTCAAAGAAGCTTTATAAAAGTACTGCCTGACGCTTGTCTGTAGCTAGCACCAACTGTATAGCTGCTCCAGTACGTGTCGTGCAAAGACAGCACAGACGCTTCTCGAGCTCTGAGTTGTGAGAACGGTTCAAAGGAGATCAAAGTTACATGGGCCCCACAGTGATGTATTTATTATATCTACACCGTTCATCTATTTTTAGAGATCATTTTAGAGCATTATCCAAAAAATAAATCATATCCAAAGATCATCTGGACCACACCATAAATAGTGGCGGAGATAATGATTTTCACCGTTAAAAAATTTGTAGGGCCCACCATAACGTTTATTTTACATCCAATCTGTTCATAAGGTCACAAGTACTTGAATGAAAAGGAAAAATAAATTTCATAAGGTCACACGTACCTGAATGAAGAGGAAAAACAAATTTGATATTGATCCAAAACTTCTGTGACCCTGAAAAGGGTTTCAATGGTAGACGTTCAATCTCCCACTAGTTTTTGCAGTGTGGTCCAGTTGATGGTTAGATCTATCTTATTTTTTGTCTCAAGCCTTAAAATGAGCTCGCCAAATGGATGGACAGTTTGGATATAAAACATGCCTCGTGATCAGACCCACGAAACTTGTAACGTTACATGAGCCGATCCGCTTTGTACACCATTCTTCGATCAAGCTGCGACTCTCTTTCTCTTTCCCTCTTTCTCTCTTCCGTACATAACTATAGATCATTTCTCAATATATCTCTCTCTAGCAGAGAAATCCAAGCTCCAAAACCTTCTTCTTGCCTTCTTCTTCAACAGAAATAGAGAGACTAATGTAGAGAGAGAATCACAGATATAAAGAGATAGAAAGAGATAGAGAGATAGAGTTGACGGGCTCAGGTATACATTGGGCGGAATTTTTTGGCGCCGAACGTAAAGCCTAGGTGGTTCTCTCTACATCAGGTCTAATCGGGCCGGATCCACCCCTTTGGGTATGAAATGCCCAGCTCTAGGCCCAAGTAAAGATGGATGGTTGCACATGAAGCATTGTGGCACGTGTGCTACACAACAGAGGATGGGCAACGGAAATCATCACATGAAGTGCTTACACCTTCTCTCATCTTCAAAAATAAAAAAATAAAAAATCGAGGAATCAACAATTCTACCCATTGTGGGGACTGAGAAACACGAGAAACCTTGGCATTCGAGAGAAGATCTACATCCCCAGTCATAGTTGAGCCTCAAATCCCTCGGAAAGGAAAGGGAGTGAAGTGTAGGGAACACAGAATGAGGAAAGGCATCTAGAGAGAAAGTGGCAAAGGAGATTGATTGCGCAAAAGATGCATTTGAGGAAGGAGGGTGGACGTTGGTGAAGAGAAGAAGGGTAAGAAGAAGCGAGAAAAATCCGGGACCCCATCTCCAAGGATTTCCAATCCTATTTGTACAAAATTTCCTGGCAGGATGGGGAGAGGCAAATCTTGCTCATAGCTTCCGCCGTTTTGGGTCTATTATGGAAATCATCATCCCAAGGGATTGAAAGTCGAAGCATCCAAGGTGTTTGTCCTCCATCCGCTTCAAGTCGTAGGATGAACTCTGAGCCGTAATAAAAAAAATCCTAATGGGAAAACTCTCCAGGGCAAGTCTATGGTAGTCCAGAAAGCTTAATTTGGCCCAGATATGGCTTCTGACTCTCCTCGACAACGTCGCAGTGATACACCCATTGCGGATCTTTAGCAAAAGGAACAAAGAGTTTCGTCAGAACTCAAATCTAATTTCACGGGAGATCTCATGCTAGCAATGGGGAGGAAGATCAGGGGGAGAGAGCCTATTGAAATAGGAAAATCAAAGACTATCTAGGTTCCCAAATCTTTCGTTGAAGCGGATAGAGGTCAAAGAGAGGGTGCTGAGGACAAGCCGGATGATCAACTTAATCTGGGGGAGTAGAATATCGACCTGGCCAAAAAAAGGGGCATGGTCAGAGAGATGGGAAGGCTCCCTGCTAGTTAAGGTTAATCTTGAAGTGATCAGCAAGTCCTGAGATCATCTAAGTCACTCCCTTCTCTTCAAAACCAGGGCAGACGCTTCTCTAAATAATGTATTCGCATTGCTCATGGCGTGCTACCAGATTGGGAAGGAAGACTGGATCATTAAGCCCATGGGTGAGGAGTTGTTGGTCTCTTTTAGGCTGGACTTCAACATTAATTGAATAGTAGTAGTTGGTACTCTGTTTAACGATGGACCAATGCTGGAAGTTCATCGTTGGGAGGAGATATCATTTTTTTGGAGAAGTGGAGGTGTGGTTTCTTCTTTGGGGAATCCCTTTGGAGCTGTGGAACAAAGACATTTTCAACGCGCTTGGATCCTACCTAGGAGTAGTGCTAGCATTTGATCTCGCGACGGTGAATGGAGATGAGATCAGTGTTGCTTGTAGCTATGTAAGAAAACGAGTAATCTGAGATCAGTGTTGCTCATAGCTACTTGAGAAAACGAGTAATCTAACCGGATCCTAAATCAATTGATTTATGGGTACGAAGTGAAAATTTTTCAATAGGGGTGGTGAGGGAGAAGTTTCAGGGGAATCCATTCAGACGGATCAAGAGATGGCGATCGATGCCCAATAGATGGTGGCCATGGCAAAAGCAAAGAAGATGGACTATCTATTTCCGTCCCTCGGGGAGTACCAGAGAAGGTAGCAAAGGAGAACAACACGTGGCAGCAGGAGCTGCGAGATGCAGAATTGGGCAATTGCGTGGCACCATCGCATCCACTCGAGGTATGCAACGATCATACCGACATTTTTAGTAGCAACATGGCTACGTCTGGGACGTGCATCTATCCCGTAGCAGTGTTTCGACAGTTGTACCACTGTCTGGTTATAGATGAGGATCGGGTCGAGCCCTTCGTTCGGGAGCAAGGTTGGATGCCACCTGCCTCTCTTCCTACAGACGTTGGTAGCTCTGGAGCCAGATCTGCGCCAAACTTATTGCTTCGGAGTCCTCCATCTCATCAATGTGTGGAGGCTCGGAATGCAAGGATGATTGTTGCTTCTTTGGTTCGACGTCCAAGCATAGTCTATCTAGTGTCGTGGGTGGTTTCAAACCCCCAGAGCATGCCTGGCCCTCATGCGTACCAGATCGAGCCCTCTTTTGATCCTCATGAATTGGATTTCTTCCCTTTTTTTAGTGTAGAAGCTTCTTGTCCAAGCTCTTCTCCAACCCCCAGAAGATCGCCCTCTACAATTTCTCTGTTAGAGGCCCCCAAACTCCATTAGGACGGAAGAGAGTTGTTGCAGTTGAGGGACTCTGCTCAGGATCCTGCATTTCAAGCCATGGAGAATTGTTTCGAAGCAAGAGAATTGTCCTTTCATCTCGAAGATGTTTCGAACGCAGATTTTTTCAATGATGCTCTTGACATTACGTCCCTGCAAGCAACAAAAGAGATCCTAGGTTCTCCGATTGTATCGATCCTTATGGCAGCTCTCCCGTCGCCCCTTGAAGCAGGTTCTATGTCTGAAGAAAATCGGGCATGGTTCAAAGATATGCTGGAGCGTGTGGGGAAGTCGGTGGGTATGTCGTTTGGGGCTAAAGACAATGATGTGGACGCATTCATCAATTTTATCAAGGATAGAAGCCTTCACAGATTGGCTCGACTCGGATCCATAAGGATAAACAAAAACTTCCAAGAGGTTGGAGGGAGTTACTAAGACTAGAAAGCACAGTGAATTACAATGCGTATGCCACTTTTAGCGAAGGCAGAAAGGGTAGGGGATCTCGTCATGGGTATCAATGAAAATCTTGTGCTGGAACATTAAAGGGCTGGGAAGCCAAGTAAGGTGAAACAAGTTTGTAAGAAATATAAGATTTAGATTCTTGCTTTGCTGGAAACAAAATTAGATTCCTTCGATGATGGCATCATGTGGGAGTCAAAAACAAAGGTTGGGTTGTGTTAAAGGCAGAAGGATCGACAAGAGGGGTGTTGGTTGCTTGGAATAAGGATGTTTGGCATGCCGAGGACAACTATATTGGAGAGTTCTCGATTTCCGTAGCCTTCAAGGATCCTTCATCTGAATTCAAATGGGTCTTTAAAACAGTCTATAGGCCATGTGTCCCGACTCAAAGACACCTCCTTTAGTCAGAATTAAATCACATCAGAGCAAAGTTCAACCTTCCTCGGTGTGTGGGAGGGGACTTCAACATCATTAGATTCCCTTATGAAAAATCCACAGAAGGAAAGTTGACTTAAAGCATTAAGGGCTTTGAGGAATGGATGGATCAAAACAGTATGGTTGACATTCCAATTGGGGGGGTAACATGGTCCAATGGGAGAGAAAACCTAGTATTGGCAAGGCTGAATAGGTTCGTCGTGTCTGGAGACTGGTTAGATAAATACCACCTTGTGAAAACGAGGGTCTCCCTCGTATTTCTTCTGACCACCGCCCCATTCTGTTGGAAGTCCAAGTTGATAGTTGGGGTCCCAAGCTGTTTCGATTCGAACTGGTCTGATTAAAAGAAGAGAACTTCTGTGACCTTGTTAAATCGTGGTGGCAATCTTGTGACATTTTTGGCACACAGGGTTCTGGATGGCACAAAAACTCAGTTCCTCGAAGCAAAATTTGTTGCATGGAGCAAAGTATTTTTTGTCTGAAAAATCAGCAAAGGTAGAATCTATCACTAATGAGATATTTTCTTTAGACATTAAGCAGGAATCTAAGGCTCTTTTTGAAGAAGACCAAAGTAGAAGATTGTCTTTATCAACAGAATACTCCAAATACTTTAAGGAAGATGAAATTATGTGGAGATAAAGATAGCGGGCTTTATGGCTTAATGAGGGTGACAAGAATACAATTTTCTTCCATGGAATTGTAAGCGCTCAAGCTAGAGTTAATCATATCAGTAGCATCATTGTAGATGGCATCAAGCTCGAGAAAGGAGAGGAAGTTTGTTCAGCGATAGTTGATTATTTTTCAAATTTGCTACCTTCGGATGGGGATTTGCACCCCTCGCTGGATAATTTTGTTTTCCCTTGTATCTCGGCAGAGAATAGGGACCCTTTGGAGAAATCGGTGTCTGAGGAAGAAGTATAGGAGGCTGGCAGCTTATTGGGAAGCGATAAGGCGTCGGGGCCCGATGGATTTCCAATTGCATTCTTTCAAATTTTCTGGGATATGGTTAAGCAAGAGCTTATGGAATACATTAAGGAATTTTTCCTAAAGGGTAAACTGACTAAGGGATTGAGCACTACTTTCGTAGTCTTAATTCCTAAGAAAGAAGGGGTGGAATCTCTTTCAGATTTTCGCCTATAAGTCTTATCGGAAGCTTATACAAGATCTTAGCAAAGGTGCTAGCTAACAGACTCAAGGCAGTCCTTCAATCATATCGGAAAACCAAGGAGTTTTTGTAGCTAATAGACAGATTCTGGATATTGCTATCCTAGCTCATGAGTGCATTCATTCAAAACACAAAGAAGGAAGGAAAGGGGTAGTGTGAAAGCTAGATATTGAAAAAGCTTATGACCACGTTGAGTAGAGCTTCCTAAAATACATGTTGAAAAGAATGGACTTTGGCGAAAGATGGATTTCTTGGATTGTGTCCTCTGCCTCTTTCTCGATTTTGGTGAACGGTTCATCCAAAGGATTCTTCAATTTGTCTCAGGGTCTAAGATAAGGAGACCTTTTGTCTCTTTACCCCTTTATTGTGGTGGCAGAAACCCTTGGCGCCTCGAAAGGGTCAAGAAGCAGGTCTCATTGCAGGCTTTGCTCCTTCCCCATCTGGGCCAAAGCTATCTCATCTTCAAATACATATTTCTTTTTTGTGAAGCGGAAGAGACGGAAGTTGATAATTTGCGGAAAATTATGGCCTGCTTTCAAGTTTTCTTGGGGTTAAAAATCAATGCTTCGAAGAGTGAGATGCTTGCCATTGACACCTCCAAGGAAGAGCTTTCTAATCTCACAAGATGTTGCACAGCTTCCTTCACTTCCACCTTTTTGGGGTTGCCTTTATTCTTCGGTAGACCTCCGAAACTTTTGTGGAACAGGGTCATTGAGAGATTCCAATGGAAGTTATCTAAATGGAAAAGCAGACACTTGTCCATGGCAGGCAAGATAACTCTTAACAAGGAGGCTCTTTCGAATCTTCCAGTATACTATGTCCATTTTCAAATGTCCGAAATTTGTTTTGAACACACTTGAAAAGTTGCGAAGGGACTTTTTGTGGCAAGGGGCAAAGGAAAAATTCTAATTCCATTTGCTTAAGTAGGATGATGTTTGTAAACCTTATGCCAAAGGTGTGGGAATTAGAATCTTAAAAGATGTGAACTCTGCCCTCCTAGGCAAGAGGATCTAGAGATTCGAAACGAAATCCGGAAAATTATGGAGGGATGTTATAGCTGCGAAGTACGGCCTAGAAGCGGGTACATGGGTAACCAAGAGAACAACCTTACATCGGGCTTCGGGGATGTGGAAATCCATTTCCCTTTTGGCCCCTTCAGTGATATCTAGCTTGTCTTTCTCCCTCGGGGATGGCTCTAGAATTCATTTTTAGGAAGATAGGTGGTGTGGAAATAGAACTCTGGTGGAGGATTTCCCCTCTTTGTTTTGTCTAGCCCCATCGCCCAGCATCTCTATAGCTTCGTGCTTTTCTTTTAGAGGTGGTGCTGGATCCTGGTGCCCCCCATGCCGTAGAGGTCCTAGCGGCGAAGAGGCTTAAGTTTTCGCAAGTTTGTTGGATATGCTTCAGCCTTTCCAGCCTACCCCTGATGTTGCTCTCAGGCATGTTCTCTATCAAATCCCTCCATTTGATCATTCATGATGAAGCTCTCTCGGATCATAATGCCTATTTCTGCGAGCAATAGAAGATGGACAGTGGAACATTCGCACATGTGACACATGTGAGGCGATTGGAGATAGGCGATGGCAGATGTGTTTAGTTTCTAAGAAATTCATCTTCCTTCAATTGTTGGAAAATGCTTTAGAGGTGAAGGTCAGAAAATCAATTTGTCCACTTTCCAACAAAAAGAGAAAAATGAGAAATGATGTTTCCCATTAATTCCTACCAAAAAAATAAAAGGAGAAAGGGTGTATCCCCTTAATTCCTTCAAAAAAAATTTAAAAAAAAAAAAAAAAAAGATTGAAATTTAAATAGATTGAAATATATTTAATCTATTTCGACAACAACGGAAAGTGGTGTTTGCTTTCCTTTCCTTTTGACAAATTTCAATAGTTGAAATATATATAGAGAGAGAGATGCTCCCCTGCGCACCTAGGCACCTTTGCACACGTGCCATGGGTGTCCAATCTGAACGGTCCATGTGATGCGGAATCCCATGAAACCCTATATGCTAAATTTTCACCCCAATATAAAATTCTGGTGGGCCATAGAAAAGAAAAATGCAAATCAAGGGAAGAAACTGTTTTCAATTTTCATGGCCCATCAAAGTTTTAGATCAAAGTAAAATTTGGGTCGGGGGGGTTTCACGAGGTGCTGCTTCACTTGAACGGTTCAGATTTTGGATCCACATCATGTATGATGGGTTCTCAAAAAAGTTTGTACGTAGTACGTACGAACTGGTTTGCAGGTGAGCGTTCCGCTATATATATAAAGGTGATTAAAGCAACCCTTGTTTCTAGGCCAGCAAACATTGGGAAGAAGTTGTTACAATCCCCAATGATTTAAGGTCTAGCTTGATTTAAGGCCTAAATTGACATGTTCCATTGATCCTATGTTCATGTCACGAACGGACAACTTGAACCACAATCAGAAGTTCCATCAGTCATGCCATAGATTATAACCAGAGGCCTAATCTTTGGTGACACATCACACATGAGGAACTCACTATCAGTACCAGTATATGAACAGCCCAAATTCCAGAGTGGGAAGAGGGGCAGATCGGTGTTCATCGATAGATTTAATGTCAATTTGATATAAATATATCATTTTTTTCATGTAAAAATGCAATTATAATGAAAAGACGCAATCGTTACGATGGATGATGATGAGTAGCAAGCAAATAGACGAAAATCCGAAGTATAGATGCAATTTTTGCAATAAGAATAGACTTAATTTTCAACGGATCATTACAAATCTGATAGCAAGCCTACCTTTCCTTTCAAATCAAATCGCATCTGAAGCGTTTGCAGCAGCAGCCGCCGCCGTCGCCAATACCTCCCTGTCTCTCTCTTATCCCTCTCGCTCCCTCTCCGTTCTCAGATCTGTTGGGGCTCTCCAGGATGGAAGCGGATTGGCCGGTGTACCACACACCACCGATCTGGCTAGTGTAGGTACGTGTCGTGCGAAGACGAGCGCTGCCGCTCTTCGAGCTCAAGTTGTACGAACGGTTCAAAGGATATCAAATTTACGTGCCTCCAAAATGATGTATTTATTATATCCACACCGTTCATCCATTCATCGAAATCATTATAGATCATGAACCTAAAAATGATTCTTATCCAAAGGTTAAGTGGACCACACCACAAACAAAAGTGCGACAATGATTCTGACCGTTAAAACATTCATAGGGCCATCATAACGTTTATTTTCCATACAATCTGTTAATAAAGTAAAACAGACTTGGATGAAGTGGAAAAACAAATATCATATTGATCCAAAACTACTGTGACCCCGAAAGCGTTTTAATGGTAGACGTTCAATCCCTTACTCTTTTTTACAATGTGGTCCACTTAATCTTTTGATCTATCTTATTTTTGAGTTAAGCCTTACAACGAGCTCACAAAATGGAATGACGGTTGGGATATAGAACATACCTCATGATGGGACCCACAGATCTTAGTGACGTCAGCACACCAGTTAGATCAGGGGTGCGTGGAACAGCAGCCAATCCGCTTCCGTCGAGGAAAGGAGGAGCAGATTAGGTGTAAATCATTATTGCTTACTGAGTTCCTCAGTACGCTCTTATCGTACTGAGTAAACTCAGTTGGCACACTGTAAATGTAAGTGGTTTATCCACACCGTTCATACGTTTTCCAAGCTCATTTTAAGCGTTCAAACAAAAACGGAAGCTTATCCAACACTCAAGTGGACCATACCACAGGAAACAGTGGAAATAATGATTTTCACTGTTGAAATCTTGCTAGGCCCCATCGTGATGAACTTTTCAGATGATTAAAAAACAAAAAATGGATGAAGGAAAAAAGAAAACAAATATAATCTTGATCTAAAACTTCTGTGGCCCTTAGAATTTTTCAACAGTAAAAATTTAATTCTCATTGTTTATGTGGTGTGGTCCATTTTAACCTTGTATATGCTTCGGTTTTAATTGAAAACCATAAAATTATCTGTAAAGTAGATGCACGGACTGGATAATATTTTTTAAAAAAATTATGGTGGACCCCATGAAATTTAATCAGTACGCTTAGTGTGCTGAGTTACTCGACACGCAATCCGCTTCCGATTAGGTGTGGCCCCGGACTCACCTGAAACGGTGCAGCCTGTTACTTTAGGGGTCACTTGATATATGTATTCTATATCTACACCATCAATCTACATTTACATATCTTTATATTTAATTTAAACAAATTAAAATACTTAATAGAAAATTAAAATATCATTATTCATTTGACCCTTATTATTAGCGGGGAGATTGTCACCATGTTTTATATAGGCTTGAGCACCAGTGGCAACCAAACCTTCAAATAAGGCCCACAAAACTGGGAAAATGGTGCCAACCTTGGGTGCATCCGGAATCATGATTCTCGGAGAAAGGCTTTTGTAGGAAGCCCAAGCGTTGACAACCTATATGGGGCCCACCATGATGTTTTTGGATAAATCCTCCATGTCCATTCATTCTGTGAGTTCATTTTACGAGAAAAGTCCAAAAATGAGCCAAATCAAATACTCAATTAGGCCAAAAATGTGAGAATTAAACGTCTACAGTTGAAATATTAGTAGGGCCACATAAGTTTTGAATCATGCTAGTATATTTGTTTTCAGTTCATGAATGGTATGTAAGCATCACTTTTGGCCCTAGGGAGGTTTCAACAGTAGAAATTTCCCTACCTGCCTTTCGCAAGGAGTTCCTGTGCAAGGATGTTGGGTGAGGTCCACTGGAATATATGTGAGAAATCCATTCTGTCCATCCATTTTTAGAGCTCATTTTAGTATGTTAAACCAAAAATAAGGTCTATACAAAACCCAAATGGATTAGACAGGGAAAATTAGGAAAAGAAGTTCTTACAACCTTCTTAAGCTCCACATTGATGTTTTTATGCTATCCAAACCATTTATAAGATCATTTCCAAGATGGATGAAGTGAAAACACCTTAAATATAACTTGATACAAAACTTTTATGTCCATACAAATGCTTCAACGGTGCTCACTAAATACTCACTGTTTTCTCTTGTATGGCACACTTAAGTATTTGATAAACTTTAATTTTAGTCACACGTCCTTAAATGACCTCGCAAAAAGGATAGACATGGTAGATTTCTCAAAAACATCTAAGGTGGACCCCACCCGACATCTTTGCAGCTTTAGCAGGAAATCCGCGTTCGGATGCTACTTGGATGCGACAGGAAGCGGATTGCCTATCGAGTTAGCGTACCCAGTAAACTCTGTGGGGTCCACTGTTATTTGCATATTTTATCAACTCAATCCATTCATTTTAACAGATAATTTTATGGCTTGATCTGAAAAATGAGGTATATCCAAATCTCAAGTGGACCTCATCAGGTGATGTAGTGTGAATTGAAATTCTACTGTTGAAAATTTCTTGGGGCCCAAAGAAGTTTTATATGATATATGTGTTTTCCCTTTATCTATGTCTGTGTAATGTTATGAACAGGTTGGATGACAAATAAATATCACTGTGGGCCCTAGAAAGGTTTCAATAGCGGAAGTCATTATTCGCATTGTTTCCTTTAATGTAGAGCTTTGAGAATACTTCTATTTTAAACTCAACCACTAAAATGATATGGAAAAATGGATGAATAGAGTGGATAACCCACATACATTCATAATATGCCCATAAAAGCCTAATGAGTAACTTAGTGAGATTTGCTGTTGAAGTGACGCCACTAAGTTATGTGGGCCCACTACAATGTATATGCTTTATCTACACCGTCTATCTATTTGGAGATGAAGAATTATGCATGTGGGCTGATGTATGATTGATGCCTACCGTTGAAACCTTCCCAAGGCTGCTCATAATGATTTTTATTTGAAATCCAAACTGTTCACACGTTGAAACAGACATGTAAGAATGGAAGAAACAAATATCAGATTGATCAAAAACTTTTGTGGCCTATGTAAGTTTTAAACTGTGGGCATCACTCTCCCCACTATTTTATGTGGTGAGGTCTAGTGGAGCTTTGGATTTGACTCATTCTTTGGATCTTTGCCTAAAATTATCTTTCCAAATAGATGGACGGTGTAGATACAAAACATATATCATGATAGGCCCACAGAACTTTGTGATGTCACTTCAACAGCAAGTCTCACTACTCAACCTGTCAGCCGCGGAAACAAATTATTGGCTACTCCCCTGCCACCGGCCAATGGCTAGTGGTTGGTTCTATGTGGGCCCCACCATGATGTATGTGTTTCATCCATTTTGTCCATATGTGTTTCTAGATCATTTTATGGTATGAGACCAAAACTGAGGTATATCCTAATCTCAAGTGGACCACATTATAGGAAAATAGTGTTGAATGAACATCGACCATTAAAATCTTTTTGGGGGCCATGAAAGTTTTGGATCAAGCTGATCTTTGTTTTTTCCATTCATTTGTTTCTATATGGCCTAATCAATAGATTGAATATCAAATAAACAGTACATCGGGCCTTAGGAGAATTTTAATGGTGGATATACAATCGTTATTGTTTTCTTGTGGTGTGGTCCACCTGAGATTTATATTCCTCTCATTTTTGGTATCAAGCCCTGAAATGATCTTTAAAAATGGATGAATGGAATGGATGAAACACATTCATCATGATGGGCTCAGAGAAGTGCCCCATGTTAAAAGTTGGTATGTGTATAACGCAAGGAAGAAAATCTCTCAGGAAAAGGGCAATTTTAAATTAAAAAATAATAATCACAAAGCGCATTCTTCATTCCCTATTAAGCTAGACTCCTATCACAGAAATTTTTAAACATAAATAACTCTCAAAATTTTCAACATAAAAGGGTAGAGCGCTTTCCTTCATTTGCATTAACAAACACGACTAAACATGAAATATTTTTCAAATTTTGGTTAAGTACAAAAATTCAATGTTAACAAATAGGTACTTAATATCGGGACTAAGAAAGGGCATCGACCTCTCGGATCGTTTCTCCTCAAGAGGGAACGGTTGCACTCCGGGATATATATCCCAAGTCGATCAATTCTGTATTTAAATTGAAAACACTAATAAATGCATGACTTTCATTTTTGTTGTGTTCTTGAACGAACTTGATCCCTAGTTAACTTTATCGGGAGGAACCCTTTTTGTTGAGATTTTATGTGAATTTGGGATGGTAAGGTCTAATTGTCGGATCAAGATTGGCTTGGTTGAGTCTAATAAATTAGGAGTTGACGTCCCTCCCTAGACACTTTCTTTCTCTGGCCAAAGATTGTGGGGCCGGCCATGGCACACCTCATTAACTATGTTAGATTTACTATGCCCATCGTTGAGAAATCATTATAGAGCATAAGCCTACAGTTAGTGTAGATCCAAAGCTTAGGCAGGCCATGCTGCATCAAACAAAAGGAGTTTGGATTCTTACCATTAAAGGTTTCATAGGGGCCATGGTAACTCCCATATGAAATTCAACCTGTTGATAATAAAAAATAAAAATAAAAAATTAATAAAAAAGTGAATAGAAGAGTTCAAGAGAGAGGGAACGCCCCTGTTTCTTATCTTCTTAAATTAAGCATCGTGGGACCCACCATGGACCCCGGCCACCCTATTGTTCCGTGAAATTCAGAGTCTAATAGCCTCGCCAGCAGATAATAGTTCAAGGGCCTTCTAAAAAATGAGGCAGATTCAAATCTCAAGTGGACCGCACTATAAGAAACAATCTTAATTGAACGTCCAATGTTAAACAACTTCCTAGCAATCACCCTGATGAGCATATTCAATATTCACACCTCTCATTGGGTGGGGCCCTACAGCCCACAAAAGTGTACATGTGTTATCCACTCTGTCCGTCAAGCAAGCCACCCCCAAAATGTTGCATATCCAAAACTTATGTGGATCACATCATAGTAAACAATGTTGATTAAACACCTACCATTAAAACCTTTCTTAATGCCTACTAGATAATAAGACCCAACGTCATGTGTGTGAGCCACCTTCAAGTATGGAGTATCCAACCATCTATTTATTAGGTTAGCTTATTATAGACCCAAATTTCATTTGGGCCACAGATAGAAATAAAAAATGTCCGTAGTTGGGACCTATCCAAGGCCACCTTAATATATGTATGTGATGAGCATCCATTCTGTCACCTTACGGAGGGTGCCTAAGAACAATAATGAGATAGATCCAAAGCCCATTTAGCCCATAGCATAAAACAAATTCAGTTTGGATGAGGCCTAATTTGAGAAAAGAATTTGGCCAAATGTCGAGCCCCACTTAATTGAAGTCTCAAGCAATTTGTAGACTCTACTAACTAACAAGTGATAAGTCCATTAATCATAAGGCCCACCTAGAATAAAGCTTTGTGCACGTAACAATAGAAATTGTGTGGAGCCGGAGTTACTATTGGAATATCTGTCTTGTGATCTATGTGCATGGATGCCATGGAAATATGAACTTATATATTCTGTATGCACTTGTGTGTGTAAACTTTTAGGGTTATTATTGTGGCAGATGGGACTCGGATTGCATAGGGTAGCACATCCTATTGGCCATAGTACTTTGTGATATTGGAAAAGATCTATAGGCCCAACCATGATGTATGTGTTTTATCCACACTGTCCATCCAGTTTTATTGATCATTTTAGTCCATGGCACAAAATTGAGGCAGATCCAAATCTGATCAGGTGGAACAAATCACAAGAAACAGTGGTGATTGGATGCTAGTTTGGAATCAAGTTGACATTTATATTTTCTCTTCATCCATGACTTTATAACCTCATCAATTCGTTGGATGGCAATTAAACATTACATCCGAAATCGGATCGCCTGCTGAGTTACACAATACACTCTTATTGTACTTAGTAAACTCAGTTGGGCCAACCTTGAATGTATGCAATCTATCTACTCCGTCCATCCATTTTTTCATCAAATTTAAGGGGTTGATTCCAAAATCGAAGCATATCCAAAGATCAAGTGGATCATACCACAGAAAACAGTGGGGATAATGATTTCCACCGTTGAAGCCTTTCTAGGCCCCACAATGATGTTTATTTGTCATCCAACCTGTTCATAAGATCATAAAGACATGAATGAATGGAAAAAAGAAAACAAATAGAAGCTTGATCTAAAACTTCCATGGACCCCAAGAATTTTTCAATAGTAGACGTTCAATTTAACTGTTGCCTGTGGTGTGGTCCATTTGAATATTTTATATTGTTCATTTTTTTTTCTCAAAACCGAAAATTATCTTTTAAAATGGATGGACGGAGCGGATAAAATACATAAATCACGGTAGACCTCACAGAGTTTACTCAGTACGCTAAGCATAGTGAGTAACTCACTACGCAATCCGTTTCCATTGCATTGGGCGTAGTAATGTTTTAATGGCTAGTGTTCAGTCCCCACTATTTCTTTTGGTGTGGTACGCTTCAGATTTGAAGTTGACTTATTTTTTAGCTTATGCTTTAATATCAAATCCCAATTTGAATGGACAGCGTGGATTAAACTCACCCATCATGGCAGAGCCAACAGTATTTTTATTAGCATACGGTGCTGGAGTAGGTGCTGTATGCTACATTATGCAATCGTTGGTGGTATTTGCTGCAACCCCCTGTCCCTTGTGACGTGGCAGGACATGACCATGTAGTCCACCTTGATGTATGTATATATTGTGTATATATGGTGCTATCCTTTTGCCAGCTCATTTCCTAAAATGAGAAGAACAAACAAAAAAAAAAAAAAAACCCATCCAACTCTCAGGTTGACCACACCATGCACATGAAACCGCAGCAACAGTAGTCATTCATCATTACAAATATCTGTGGGCTACAAAAGTTTTAAATCAACCTAATATTCGTATTTTACTTTCATCTGTACGTGTGTGACATTATCAATAATAGCTTGGATGACAAAATAAACATTACGACATCAGTAGATCAGTAGGGGATTCCTACCCCAGGAGCTTTGAGTGGTCACTCTAGTGTATGGGTTTTATCCATACCGTTCATCCATTCTTCCGTATCATTTTAGGATATAATTTCAAACCTGAAGCAGATTCAAGATAAAGGTAGACTGCACAATGGAGTTAAACTGTTACTGTTGAATTTTTCTTTGGGTTACTCGAGTTGATATTTGTGTCTTCTCTTCATCCAAGTTTATGTAACTTTATGAATAGCCTGGATGGAAAATAAACATCATAGTGGGCCTTAGAAAAGTTTGAACATTGAGAATCATACCTAACTTTTAGTCTTATTCCATGAAGTACCATAGAAAAATGGATGGACGGTGTCAATGAAACACATACATCACTGTGGCCACTTAAAGCTCCTACCTGTTGTTCCTAGTCAGAGATGGGTAGGACGGATGCGGATTAGCTACTGAACTCGACAATAGCGAGTCTAGCTACTGAAGTGACGTCGCCACATTCTTTGGGCCCCACCATGATGTATGTGTTGTATCCACACCATCCATACATTTGGAGAGATCATTTTAAGGCATGATTTAAAGAATGAGGCAGTTCCAAAGTTCAAGTGGACCCCACCACAGAAAAGAGTGAGATAGCACTGTTGAAACCTTCTTAGGGCCCACTACGTTGTTTATTTGAGATAACATGGAATAATGGAAAACATAAATATTAGCTTGATTGAAAACTTTTATGGCTAGAGAAGTTTTTAATGGGAGTAATTAAATCCCTCATTGTTTTCTGTAATGTGTCCACTTGAGCTTCTCATTGTTGTGTTTTTCAGAATAAAAATAAATTTTAAAAATAAAAGTAATTTTTAGAAAGTAAATAAATATATTAATTATTTAAACTTTTCATAAATAGTGTGTATAACCAGTCGGTAAGAGAGGAGGGTTTTGCTTATGCAACTAGGGTTTGAATCTCCTTGAGGACGATGCGAAGCACCATCCGCGCATGTGCGCACATGGCGTGTGTTGTAAGGCTGCTTGGGCACTTTATTAGGCGCACTTCGCGCGTTCGCATCGTCACAAGGAGCAAAAAAAGCCTTAGTCTTTTTGGTACATGGTTCAAATTTTTTGGGCCATGGTACTACTGGAATTGAATTAAGGTTTATCCTGATGGTTTATTACCTTTTGTTGATTAAGAGTAATTGTGACATGATTGTACATGTGGCACCTATGCCATGTGTCGCTTATGTGGATACGGTTTTTCCTGTTGGATAACTGCTTCTGTCTGAATGGGTACAGAAATAACTGTCATAGGACAAAAAGTCATGTCCTTTCATGGAATGTAATTATTTGCTATTAATGGGTGTTGATTTCTTGAAGGGGCTCTATAACATCTCTTCAGGAAGAAATATATAACCTTTCAATTGATATATATCTTGGATACTATAATCCAGATGTAAAAACTCTTATCCTTAAGATTATATCATCTTCTGTGCAATTACTCTCGATTTGATCTCTTGTTGAATTTTTTCTGAACATCTTACGGCATATCAATGTCAAAACTAGAGATCTGTTTAACACTTAAATGTGTAAATTTTCGTGTTGAAAATCGGATTGAGAGTTCATTGTATCCTGAAAACAATTCGTAGATTTCCTTCATTTGCACTTGTTAGAAATTTTAGAAAAAGGGCAGCAAATCTGTCTTGAGAAATTGACTATTCAAGTCAAGCCTTGAACCTGATAAATTTAATTGTTTCGTTCTCATTTTCTTCTATCCTTCATTGTATACAAGTACTACAGTTACTAACACTCCTTGTTGGGATCATGCCCTAAAATGCTCTGTCCAAATGGATGGACAGTGTGGTAGCTAAGGAAAACTTCCACTATTAGTAGCCAAGCATGTCTGCTTTGACAATAATCCATTTGCAGTGCTATGTGGGGCTCACCATGATCTATGGATTTTATCTATGCTGTCCATTCATTGTGGAAAATCATTTTAAGATATGAACTTTAAAAAAAAAAAAAAAAAAAAACACACGCACACACACCCCACACACTCACACTAGTGGAATTTCACCACCTATGGGCACTCGAACCCTTGATCGGGAGTTGAAACTCCTAGGAGTCTACCACCCGTGCAAGAGTAAGGAAATGAAGTAAATCCACAGCTTAAGTAGACTACAAGGTGGAGAGTTAATGCTCACTATTTACTTTTTTAAGGAGAGAGAAAGTTTGGATCACGCTGGTATTTATGATTTCACTTTGTCCACATCTATATAACATGGTATGCATTAAAGACGTTTCAACAGTTGTCACCATTGCTCCCTATATAGTATGGTACACTTGAGCCTTGGATATACCTCAGATTTGGGTTCATATCTTAAAATCCATATATTACGGTGGGGCCTTGCAAACCGTTGCCTGGACGGATTAGTGTCTAGGTGGGGTAGGAGGGACCCCATTATAATTAGGGCTAAAAGTTAGGTGGGTTGGGTCGGGTTGGTGTTCAACCCTATTCCAACCTAAGGTTTCAATACCTCCACCCTAACTCAACCTTGGGCTGGGAATTCTCCACCCAAGCCCAACCCAAGCGGGCTCAGTTGGGTGGATACATGCTAATATTTTCATTATTACCGTAGTATATTATATTTTCAATGGATGTCTTATTTTTTCTACCTATGATTTTATTCATTATTTATGTAATTATTTATCATAAAGAATATCAATTTTTCTAAACAAACAAGCTGAAATATAGGACGACTAATCCTTTAATAGTTGTGTTGTGTAGCATGCAATCCAATTGAGAGAAAGGAATCCGGCGTATCTTATTAGCTTGAGTCATCGTAAATGATGTGGACCAATGAAACCCAATGGCACTTGAATTTCTTGTTCCTTCAACACAAACAATCCACACTTGATTATAATTTATAACTTATATATCGATCGGGTTCGGGTTGGGTCGGGCAACTGGAGACTTCAACTCAAGCCCGACCTAAGTTTTATCAGGTTGGTGTTTGTATAACCCAAGTTCGAGACCGAACCCAATACATCCTGCCCGAGCCCAATCCAATGTCGGGTTTTCGCAGGTAGGTCGGGTTGAACCCGCCCGACTTCCAACCCTAACTATAACATATGTGTTTTATCCACTCTTAGATACACCGTAATGCATGAGCAAAAAAAAATGAGGTGGATGCAAATCTCATGTGGACCACACCACAAGAAACACCAGTGATTGAACACCATCCTCGAGGAGATTTGAACCCTTATTGCATAAGTAAAAACCTATCATCTTACCAACTGGCTATATACACTATTTATAGAAAGTTTAAATAATTAATATATTTATTTATTTTTTAAAAATAACTTTTATTTTTTATTTTAAAAAACACAGCACGATTAGGCAATCGACATTCGCAGATAACGCTAAGATACCATCGTTGAACATGATACTGGAGTACGATATTCCTGGTTAACAAAAGGAAATTATAAAATTTCTTCTGCTTTGATTAAATTCCCGTGCTAATGCCCAATCAAAATCCACACACAGGAAATCTTGTTTCCATGAAACAGATTATCCAGACTCACTCTAAAATACAGTGGTTCCACGGAATTTATTCATCAGTAAGTTGGCAAGTGGATTGCCTGCTGAGTTACTCTACGCGCTCAAGTGTACGGAGTCAATTCTTTGGGCAATCATGGATATATGTATCTTATCTACACCTTGCATCCTGTTTGTTGAGATCATTTTAAGTCATAATTCCAAAATTAAATCATAGCTCAAGTGGACCACACCACTGGGAATAATGATATCCACGGTTGAAACCTTCTAGAACCCATAAAGATATTTAATTGTCATCCAACCTGTTCATAAGGTCACACCAGACATGGATGAAAGGAAAACACAAATATCAGTTTATCCAAAACTTACATGGCTCCCAGCAAGTTTTCAATTCACACAGTTTTCTATGGTGTGGTCCACTTGGCCTTTGGATGTACTTCGATTTTTGGCGCATGCACTGAAATGAGCTGGTAAGATGGATGGACAACATTAATAAAATAAATAAATCACAATGGCCCCACATAGTTTACTCGATTGGCAGCTTTTCTAACTCAGTCTGCGTCCTAGCACGGCCGTCCTCGTTGGAGGACGGGGATTACATACTCAGTAACTAGTACACTTTGTGAGGCTTACTGTGATTTTTGTACCCTACGTATGCTGTTTATCCATTTTATCCACTTATTTTAGGGCTTGAGACTAAAATTGAAGCACATCTGAAGTTCAAATGGACAATCCCGTAAGCGAAAGTGTGACTTGTGAACAACTACAGTTGAATATTACTTGGTGACCACAAAAGTTTGGGATTAAGCTGATATTTGTGTTTTCCTTTGGTATGTCTTTATGACGTTATTGGATAACAAATAAACATCACTATGGGCGTGAGAAGGTTTCAACAATATATCAGCTGTTTGCTGTGGTGTGGCCCACTTGACCTTTGGATATGATTCAATTTTCCGCTTATGCCCTAAAATGAGATGAAAAAACCCATTGTTGGCATGGTTAACATTTATGGTGGCCTAGTGAGTTTCCTCGTTACACGATCTACTTCTCTTACCGGAGAGAGTGGATTAGGGGAGACCTAGACTCAACCAAGAGTTGCTGCCCTTACCGTGTGGTTACCGTGGGGCCTGCCTTGATGTATGTATCATGTTTTTATGCCATACATTTGTTTTTCCAAACTATTTAAGGGCATTATCTAAAAATTCAAGAAGATTCAATTATCACGTGGACTATACCATAAAAAAGGGTGCACCTTACTGTTTAAGGTAGTGTTTATTTACTATAAGGGAAAAAACAAATATCAGCTTGATCTAAAGTGGCCCATTAATGGTCAATCACTCCATTTTTTATGATACGGTCCACCTGATAATTCTATTTTATATTTTAAATAATGTCTCAAAATGCGCTTAAAAAATAGATGAACTGCATGGATATATAATAACTACATCAAGGTATGCCGCAATGTAGCCCCACGGCAAGGGCCGCACATCTTCGATGAGGCTAGGGTCTCACATAATTCATTATCGGAGGGTCGTCTACCATACCGAATCCGAGTATAAAAGGGCAGCGTATTGAACACCCACAGTTGAAAAACTCTCATGGCCACACAACACAAGTTTTTTTATGAAACTGATATTTGTGTTTTCACTTCATCCATATTTGTTGTGATGATTAGAAGACAAATAGACATCAGTGTGACCTAGAAAGGTTTCAACTGTGGAAATCATTATTTTCTCGTGTCAATGTGTGGTATACGCTAAGGGCGTGTTTGGCCGGACCGATCCCATGGGATTAGGAGGGATGGAATGGTTTTTAGGGTAATGATGGTGGTGTCAGTGTTTGTCTGTTGATCCCATGGGTTTGTAATACCCCATGAGATATACAACAACCTATATGGATTGTCACAAATGAATGAGTTAGCATCTCCACCGCTTCTTGTGGTGTGCCCCACCTACTGTTTTATATCTGTCTCAAAATAGGTTAATGGTTGAATGTAGGCTAGTGAAAAAGATGGAGTGGATATCTCATTGATATCTCAATAAGCCTTACATAGTGGTGAAAACTTGTATCTCGGGATTGGCAAAATCCATCTCAAATATAGGCGGTGTTTATGAAGGTGTGGTAGATGAAGTACATCCCGCCATCTCAAACAACAGACGGGATGAGATGATACGCAATAACCCTCCTAATCCCATCTAATCTCATTCCCCTTGGCTGTCCAAACACGCCCTAAGCAGACTAGCTGGTGTACCACGCACCAGCGATATAGCCTGTCTGGCCATGTGTGGTGTCAAGACGAGCGCTAATGCTTGTTGAGCTCCACGTCGCCAGATCATTTTAGAGCATGAGCTAAAAAATCAAGAGAAATTTCCAATTGTACGACCACTATATGGCCCATTCCCGAGACGAAGCCCACCCCTTTTAACTTTCCAATAATACTCCCGGGTGTACGGACACCTTGCAAAAGGTCGAAAGTGCCCCCTGCTCTTTCCATCAAGCGTTGACGCTCCTCAAACTCCCAGTTGTACGAACGGTTCAAAGGAGATAAACGTTACATGGCCCATCAGTTACGTATTTATTATATCTACAACAACGTTCATCATTTCGGAGCATTATCCAAAAAAACAAAAGAGCAGCAGAAAATTGATTTTCGCTGTTGAAACTTTTGTAGGGCCCACCATAACATTTATTTTCCATCTAATCTATTCATGACTTCATAAATACCTGGATGAGTAGGAAAAATAAATTTTGTAATGATCCAAAACTTCCGTGACTCCTGAAAGGGTTTCAACGGTGGACGTTTAAAGCAG
The DNA here is from genome assembly GCA_037074715.1 of Magnolia kwangsiensis. Classification (NCBI taxonomy): domain Eukaryota; kingdom Viridiplantae; phylum Streptophyta; class Magnoliopsida; order Magnoliales; family Magnoliaceae; genus Magnolia; species Magnolia kwangsiensis. The sequence goes on along the minus strand of CM073586.1, from coordinate 79,664,301 downwards.
AATGGCGATGTCAATTGCTACGGTCAGACCTATGGTTACGGATTATAACCGTAGCGATAGATACAATAATTCGTATTAATAGAGTCCATCCGGGGTGGGTGCGCCGAACTAGCTGCACCCTGCGCCACTTGCTGGCCAGTCCGGCTCGGCCATGCCGATTTGGCGGGGCCACGCCCACAGGGTGGTCCCTATTGCTACGGATAATAACCGTAGCTAAAATCCGTAGCAACAGGTTCTTTGTTTTTTTGGGTTTTTTTTTTTAAAAAAAATTTTTATTGGGGAGAACTTTTTCTCCCTTGCATTTTTCTCAAATACATAATTATGTAAATATGTATATATAAGTACATAAAAATATTTTTATATCTCTTAATTCATTTCTTTATCTATTTATTTAACAAGCATATCTCCTAAACTAGAATGAGTTACATAACGTACCATATATGATTTTGAGGTAGGAGAAGCTAATTTAGCCAACTAACATAGTAATTTTTGTAGATTCCATCAGCTCGATGGTTAAAAATACACTTCACGGTCAATTCACTTCACTTCACGACCATTTTCACGCACTTCGTGGTCAATTCACTTCACTTCACCATCATTTCCATGCATTTCACGGTCATTCCCAGCAATTCCGTGTTGATTCACGGTCAATTCGACGCACTTCACGGTCAATTCACTTCACTTCACGGCCATTTCCACGCACTTCGCGGTCATTTCACTTCACTTCACTGTCATTTTCATGCATTTTATGTAAGACTCGTATCTTGGTCCGTACCTTTCCGTACACTTCCGCGGTTGTACCGGTCGAATTCCGGTAACCTTCGACCCTTAATCAGTATCGACGCGCGACCCTGATTCATGTGCCGACAACCCGAGTCGACTCAACCTGAGACCAATACCATAGCGACCGCACCGTCGCAGCGGTTCCTATACCGCGACTCGCGCGCCGAGGCGATACCCTGATCAAGAGATATGGGCCAACGTTCGGTGCGAGAAAACGCCGCGCGTTGCGAAAACCAAGGGAATCTCAATAATGTGTCACATCAATCACATCAATCCCATCAATCAATCACCCATCAAGCCATCACATGTCAAGTACACATCACTTCCATCCCTTTTCCCAAGCAACTATAAAAGTCTTCCTAACCCATACCTTTCTTACACAAAAGACCACAAAAGTCTTCACATCCCATACCTCTCTTACACAAAAGCCACAAAAGTCCAAGATTTCTTACACAAACATCACTCACCCATCCATCCATCACTCTCTCTCTCTCCCTTTACATCACTCTCTCTCTTTCTCTCTTTCTCATTTCAAAATTTCCAAGCAACAAGAGAATTCCAAGAGTCCCACGTATGGAATTTCTCAAACCCTTCTAAGCTCCAAGTGGCCCACCTTCCTACCCCAAAATCTCTCATCTCAACCCTCCATTCTTCATCTTAACCATTGAAGTTGAAGCTAAGGTGCCAAGGAACCCCTAGGAGCGAGAAGATCGGACGGTGAGTGCCTCTATAGGGTAGATTTATTTATTTTTATGGTGGACCAAGTGAGGCCCACCGATCAATGGTGTGGATCTCACTTGGGACCCTAAAATGTGGCCGATGGACCACTTGGGTCATCATGATCATTCCATGATGGGGCCATTCTCCATGGACCCCATCATGATGTTTATTTTCATTTGAAAAGGTCATATAGACCATCCATATTGGTGGGGAAAGGATCCCCACCGTTGATCTTTAGTTTTGATGGTCATATGTGTAAAATGACCCATTTGATGTATGATTTCATGCATGGGAGGGCCCATAATGACGGGGTCCCTCCATCACAAGCCGTGTCCCACTCTTCATCTCTCTCTCTCTCTCTCTCTCTCTCTCTGTTTTATTTATTTTATTTTATTTTATTCTATTTTATTTTATTTTTGTGCAAAAGGATTGTGTGGCCCACTTGAATGGATCCCACCTTGGCATTATATATATTTTTTTCTTTCTTTTTTCTTCTTCTTCAAGATTTATTCAAGTGGGGCCCACCATATGTGTTGTACACCCATCTGCGGTGGCCTACTTCATCAAGGCCCACCACAAATTGTTCTTTTAAGGAAAGCCAACCGTCCAGCGTCTGGGACGCTGGACATTTCTAAGGAAATGAGAAAAAGAAGAAAAAGAAAGGAAAAAGGAATGTAAGGGATTTGGGTGGTTCCCTTGCATAGGCCCCACCCTGATGTTTATGTCCGATCCAAGCCGTCCATCCTCTTACCCACGACATTTTAGCCGTTGGGTAGAAGTTTGGAGTTGATCCAATCGCCTGGTGGGCCATAACACCAAATATTGCGTCCTCACCATTCAAATACTATTTCTTGTGTTATTTCACTTTCCAAGCGTCAAAAAAATTCGAACTCTAGACTCGTTTCGACTGTTACGGGCCACTGAACGCAATGGCTGGAGTGGATTTCCAGATAGCGGGCCCCACGTACTATTTTTGGCAAAAAAATGAAATCCAGGAGAGAGAGAGAAAGGGAGGTAGCCTTTGCTGCTTGTGTCAGGCGCTGGCAGCGCCTGCACGGCCAGCGGGCGGTCGTCCAGCAGGGGCCCACGGCCCTGCGTGTGGGCCCCACGGTAGTGTTTATTTGTAATCCAATCTCTTCATGAGGTGGGCCCCCTTCTCAGGTGGGTCCCCTCCAAGTTTCGGCTCCATCCGAGGCTCAGGTGGCCCACACTACGTGAAACAGTGTGGATGAAATTCTACCATTGAAAAGTTTTCGGGGCCCATAGAAGTTTTGGATCAAGATGAAAATTTTGTATTCCCTTCATCCAGGTCGGAGTGACCCCGTGAACTGGTTGGATTTCAAATAGGCATTTCAGTGGGCCCCACATGGGACCCACAGAGATGTATACATTTTAACTCCACTGTCCAGCGGACGGTGGAGCCGGGTGACGTTGTGAAGCTCATTTGGGCATGAGTCCGTGCATGCGTGTGAGCGTGCATGAGTGTGTACATGCAGCATGAGTGTGTGTGTGCACGTGCTGCATGAGCGCATGCAGCGTGTGCGTAAATTTATATATATATATATATATATATATATATATATATATATATTACTATATATAATGTTATATTATATTATTTATAATGTTATTATATATTATACATAATATTGTATAAATTTTATATATATATATATATATATATATATATATATATTTATATATATAACATTAGTAGATTTCTTGTTACATATATGATGGTGGGTCTTCATGTGGGCCCCCACCATTGATTCAGGTACTACATCTACTCTGGCCGTCCACTTTAAAGATCATTTTTATGGAATGAGTCGAAGAATGAGCCAGATCCACGGTCCAAGTGGACCCCATCTTAGCATGAATTGAGGCTCACCTTAAATGTAGTTGTGACATTTATTGGGGCCCACTTTGATGTGGATGTACGACCCATGGGACTGGACCATTTGATATGTTCCAAGGCCCTTGGGTCGAGGCCCATTTAAATTATATAAAGCCTATGAGTACAAACCTATTTGATATATATAAGGCCTAGGGGTTTAGGCCCACTTTGACATGCATACAAGGCCTACGGGTTTAGGCCCATTTGATTCGTTTACGGCTTAGGGAGTTAGGCCCATTTGACTCATATAAGGTCTATGGGTTGAGGCCCAATTGATGCACATGTGGGGACCCAATTGGTGTGGCCCATTTGATACATACTAGACTCATGTGACTAGGTCCAATTGATGCAATCTAAGGCCCACGGGTTTGACCCATTGCAATGCACATAAGACCCATTGGTGTGGCCCATTTATGTGGCCCATCTGATGAATAAAAGCCCATGGGATATGACCCATTTGATATATATGTAAGGTCTAATGGGGACAACTTACGGTCCATTGCAATGTGTAAATCCATTATAGACTAAGTACGATGTTCACAACGATCGTGCCTTGGGAGCAATGTTGGTTTGACGTCCACATTGCGAGCGTAATGCTGGTTGGATGTCCACATTACGACTCTCCTTAGGGCCCATCACCAGGCCGTACTTCTGTGTATTGACCGTCCAGGTCCATCTGCATTGTAAATAGTTCATTTCATTATAACATGTTTAGTATAGTTTCATAACTCATGATCATACGCATCATATGTATGCCTGATATGAGGACTGACTGATCATAGCATATGCCTTCGGGCAGGTTGTTTATGGGCTCCTGGTTAGGCAGTATTGCCCTACATGAGCGCACGATATGCGCATGAATTGTTGCATGACTGGACAGCGTGAATCATGCATTTCGCACTTGTGTGACATGGTTATTGTACGCCTTAGCAACATCAGGGCCGTAGCCTCCACAAATGCATCGTGGTTGGCAGGATTGGATACCGAAAATCTTGTTCTACATGGGGTACTATAGATATCCATGGGTGAAAGTCTCTAAACCCTTATGGTACCAAGAGGTTGCTCTAACGTCTAGACCGAGTGGGTAGATGAGCGTTGAGTGCTGATTACCAGACGGTTACGCTCTCCACTGTGTCGTGGTCGGTTGGAAGGGGGTGCGGCCTTACCCGTCCGAGTGTAGGGGGCAATGCTAGGCTAAGTCTGACCAGCTCGAGGAATGGGTCTGCTATCGACGAGTCGCGCCCGATATTGGCAGACGGATAGTGAGGTCTCTTCCACTTACCTTATTGCGCGCGATGTGGCGGTAATCTGGTTTAGAGTGTACTAGACCCCGGTGATATTCCATATTTGAGCTGTACTGATATGTGGACATAGATGAGGATCTGTATGCTTGAGTTGCATTGCACATCGCATGGCCTTGGGATGGCCGATACCACTCATGTCTTGCACCGCATAAGCCTTGGTACGGCTCATGATATCATAGTTCCATCTGCATATTCCGCATTACTCTGATATTGTATGTTCATATTACTACCTTGTGCACACACTTTCACCACCCTCTAAGCTTTCTGTAAGCTTATGCGCGACCGTTGCGTGCAGGTGACGTTGGTTTGCAGCAGCGTTGAGACAGGAGCACGTTGCAGAGCATTTTGGAGTTTTTTTGTTCTTTACCATTGTAGTTCCCTTTATGCTCATTGTACTTGTAAAGTTTTTTTTTTTTTTTATCATAGTGGAATGTAATGGAGTGCTTGGTTGTTGTTTGTGGGTTATGCCTTTAATTATGCTTATTACGAATCAAACTGATATTGAAAATCCTCCTCGTAGCATCCCAGGATCGGAACCTGGCGAATGGGAGCTAGGAGCCGAGAATGGGGTTCTACGGAGGCTGTCGGCGCCGGATTCTGCGATCGGAAATTTTGTGAGCCCGGTTTCCGAGTTTGGGGCGTGACAGAAGTTGGTATCAGAGCATCACCACCGGAGGATTCTGCTTCACCATCGGAGGCTCCAGCTTTACCCCCTACGTCTTCCGTTCCACCCTCAGAGATCCCTGCTTCCTCCCATGAGGATGACATTCCTCCACCTGAGGCCGATGAGGAGCCGACCGTGACTGTGAGTACTTCACAGTTACAGCAGATGTTACAGGCTGTGACAGCCGCACTACATGGACAGGGCAGACGCCCAGCTGTTTCGCCAGCTCAGGCAGAGCAGGAGCGCGCGAGCGCCGTACTACGTGAGTTCAGATGGCTTGATCCTCCACGTTTCCAGGGTGAGCCAGATCTGACTGCAGCAGAGAAATGGCGCTCCGATGTGGAGAAGATCTTCGATACCATGTCATGTACGACCGAGTAGCGCGTCTGGCTTGCAGTATTTCTCTTCCAGGGTGAGGCCGAGCATTGGTGGACCTCTGTTACCCGTGTTGTTGGACCCGATTATGTTTGGACATGGGAGGACTTTGTGGACCGATTCGAGGAGCAGTACTTCCCCGACCATATCCGCCGTCAGCGAGCTTTAGAGTTCGAGACTCTGGTGCAGGGAGATACGACTGTGGCGCAGTACGCGGCCCGTTTCATAGCACTATCGAGATTCACACCATACATGGTTGATGACGAGGGGCGGAAGGCCCGCCATTTCTAGTACGACTTACGTTACGGCCTTCGAGGTCGTGTCATTGGGCATGAGCTTCCTACTTTCCAGGCAGTAGTGCGGAAAGCTCAGATATACGAGACTAAGTGGGCTGGTTCTCAGTCTGATCGTGGTCAGACATAGTTCCTGTTATTGATTGGCAGCCGTTGGAGGTTCGTGAGGACGCTTCTTACATTGAGCAGCCAGTCCGTATCCTTGATCAGAAGGAGCAGGTCCTCAGAACCAAGGTCATTCCGTTGGTGAAGGTGCAGTGGGGTCACCATTCTATGGAGGAGGGTTCGTGGGAGCGTGAGGCTGAGATTCGTGAGTGTTATCCTCATCTCTTTGATGGTTGACCATATGTTGTATTTTGTATGTTGCCTTTGATATTATATGATGATGTTATGTCTCTTCTTCCTCCTGAGTTATGTCTAGTTGTGATGATTGAATAAATTTTGAGGATGAAATTTTTATAAGGAGGGGAGAGCTGTAAGACCTGTATCTTGGTCCGTACCTTTCCGTACACTTCCGCGGTCGTACCGGTCGAATTCCGGCAACCTTCGACCCTTAACCAGTATCGACGCGCGACCCTGATTCATGTGCCGACAACCCGAGTTGACTCAACCCGAGACCAATACCATAGCGACCGCACCGTCGCCGCGGTTCCGATACCGCGACTCGCGCGCCGAGGCGATACCCTGATCAAGAGATATGGGCCAACGTTCGGTGCGAGAAAACGCCGCGCGTTGCGAAAACCAAGGGAATCTCAACAATGTGTCACATCAATCACATCAATCCCATCAATCAATCACCCATCAAGCCATCACATGTCAAGTACACATCACTTCCATCCCTTTTCCCAAGTAACTACAAAAGTCTTCCTAACCCATACCTTTCTTACACAAAAGACCACAAAAGTCTTCACATCCCATACCTCTCTTACACAAAAGCCACAAAAGTCCAAGATTTCTTACACAAACATCACTCACCCATCCATCCATTACTCTCTCTCTCTCCCTTTACATCACTCTCTCTCTTTCTCTCTTTCTCATTTCAAAATTTCCAAGCAACAAGAGAATTCCAAGAGTCCCACGTATGGAATTTCTCAAACCCTTCTAAGCTCCAAGTGGCCCACCTTCCTACCCAAAATCTCTCATCTCAACCCTCCATTCTTCATCTTAACCATTGAAGTTGAAGCTAAGGTGCCAAGGAACCCCTAGGAGCGAGAAGATCGGACGGTGGGTGCCTCTATAGGGTAGATTTATTTGTTTTTATAGTGGACCAAGTGAGGCCCACCGATCAATGGTGTGGATCTCACTTGGGACCCTAAAATGTGGCCGATGGACCACTTGGATCATCATGATCATTCCATGATGGGGCCATTCTCCATGGACCCCATCATGATGTTTATTTTCATTTGAAAAGGTCATCTAGACCATCCATATTGGTGGGGAAAGGATCCCTACCGTTGATCTTTAGTTTTGATGGTCATATGTGCAAAATGACCCATTTGATGTATGATTTCATGCATGGGAGGGCCCATTATGACGGGGTCCCTCCATCACAAGCCGCGTCCCACTCTTCATCTCTCTCTCTCTCTCTCTCTCTCTCTTTTATTTATTTTATTTTATTTTATTCTATTTTATTTTATTTTTGTGCAAAAGGATTGTGTGGCCCACTTGAATGGATCCCACCTTGGCATTATATATTTTTTTTTCTTTCTTTTTTCTTCTTCTTCAAGATTTATTCAAGTGGGGCCCACCATATGTGTTGTACACCCATCTGTGGTGGCCCACTTCATCAAGGCCCACCACAAATTGTTCTTTTAAGGAAAGTCAACCGTCCAGCGTCTGGGACGCTGGACGTTTCTAAGGAAATGAGAAAAAGAAGAAAAAGAAAGGAAAAAGGAATGTAAGGGATTTGGGTGGTTCCCTTGCATAGGCCCCACCCTGATGTTTATGTCCGATCCAAGCCGTCCATCCTCTTACCCACGGCATTTTAGCCGTTGGGTAGAAGTTTGGAGTTGATCCAATGGCCTGGTGGGCCATAACGCCAAATATTTCGTCCTCACCATTCAAATACTATTTCTTGTGTTATTTCACTTTCCAAGCGTCAAAAAAATTCGAACTCTAGACTCGTTTCGACTGTTACGGGCCACTGAACGCAATGGCTGGAGTGGATTTCCAGATAGCGGGCCCCACGTACGATTTTTGGCAAAAAAATAAAATCCAGGAGAGAGAGAAAGGGAGGTAGCCTTTGCTGCTTGTGTCAGACGCTGGCAGCGCCTGCACGGCCAGCGGGCGGTCGTCCAACGGGGGCCCACGGCCCTGCGTGTGGGCCCCACGGTAGTGTTTATTTGTAATCCAATCTCTTCATGAGGTGGGCCCCCTTCTCAGGTGGGTCCCCTCCAAGTTTCGGCTCCATCCGAGGCTCAGGTGGCCCACACTACGTGAAACAGTGTGGATGAAATTCTACCATTGAAAAGTTTCCGGGGCCCATAGAAGTTTTGGATCAAGATGAAATTTTTGTATTCCCTTCATCCAGGTCGGAGTGACCCCGTGAACTGGTTGGATTTCAAATAGGCATTTCAGTGGGCCCCACATGGGACCCACAGAGATGTATGCATTTTAACTCCACCGTCCAGCGGACGGTGGAGCCGGGTGACGTTGTGAAGCTCATTTGGGCGTGAGTCCGTGCATGCGTGTGAGCGTGCATGAGTGTGTACATGCAGCATGAGTGTGTGTGTGCGCGTGCCGCATGAGCGCATGCAGCGTGTGCGTAAATTTTTATATATATATATATATATATATATATATATATATATATTACTATATATAGTGTTATATATATATATATTTATATATATAACATTAGTAGATTTCTTGTTACATACATGATGGTGGGTCTTCATGTGGGCCCCCACCATTGATTCAGGTACTACATCTACTCTGGCCGTCCACTTTAAAGATCATTTTTATGGAATGAGTCGAAGTATAAGCCAGATCCACGGTCCAAGTGGACCCCATCTTTGCATGAATTGAGGCTCACCTTAAATGTAGTTGTGACATTTATTGGGGCCCACTTTGATGTGGATGTACGACCCATGGGACTGGACCATTTGATATGTTCCAAGGCCCTTGGGTCCAGGCCCATTTAAATTGTATAAAGCCTATGAGTACAAATCTATTTGATATATATAAGGCCTAGGAGTTTAGGCCCACTTTGAAATGCATACAAGGCCTACGGGTTTAGGCCCATTTGATTCGTTTACGGCCTAGGGAGTTAGGCCCATTTGACTCATATAAGGTCTACGGGTTGAGGCCCAATTGATGCACATGTGGGGACCCAATTGGTGTGGCCCATTTGATACATACTAGACTCATGTGACTAGGTCCAATTGATGCAATCTAAGGCCCACGGGTTTGACCCATTGCAATGCACATAAGACCCATTGGTGTGGCCCATTTATGTGGCCCATCTGATGAATAAAAGCCCATGGGATATGGCCCATTTGATATATATGTAAGGTCCAATGGGGACAACCTACGGTCCATTGCAATGTGCAAATCTATTATAGACTAAGTACGATGTTCACAACGATCGTGCCTTGGGATCAATGTTGGTTTGACGTCCACATTGCGAGCGTAATGCTGGTTGGATGTCCACATTACGACTCTCCTTAGGGCCCATCACCAGGCCGTACTTCTGTGTATTGACCGTCCAGGTCCATCTGCATTGTAAATAGTTCATTTCATTATAACATGTTTAGTATAGTTTCATGACTCATGATCATACGCATCATATGTATGCCTAATATGAGGACTACTGATCATAGCATATGCCTTCGGGCAGATTGTTTATGGGCTCCTGGTTAGGCAGTATTGCCCTACATGAGCGCACGATATGCGCATGAATTGTTACATGACTGGACAGCGTGAATCATGCATTTCGCACTTGTGTGACATGGTTATTGTACGCCCTAGCAACATCAGGGCCGTAGCCTCCACAAACGCATCGTGGTTGGCAGGATTGGATACCGAAAATCTTGTTCTACATGGGGTACTATAGATATCCCTGGGTGAAAGTCCCTAAACCCTTATGGTACCAAGAGGTTGCTCCAACGTCTAGACCGAGTGGGTAGATGAGCGTTGAGTGCCGATTATCAGACGGTTACGCTCTCCACTGTGTCGTGGTCGGTTGGAAGGGGGTGCGGCCTTATCCGTCCGAGTGTAGGGGGCAATGCTAGGCTGAGTCTGACCAGCTCGAGGAATGGGTCCGCTATCGACGAGTCGCGCCCGATATTGGCAGACGGATAGTGAGGTCTCTTCCACTTACCTTATTAGGCGCGATGTAGCGGCAATCTGGTTTAGAGTGTACTAGACCCCGGTGATATTCCATATTTGAGCTGTACTGATATGTGGACATAGATGAGGATCTGTATGCTTGAGTTGCATTGCACATCGCATGGCCTTGGGATGACCGATACCACTCATGTCTTGCACCGTATAAGCCTTGGTACGGCTCATGATATCATAGTTCCATCTGCATATTTCGCATTACTCTGATATTGCATGTTCATATTACTACCTTGCGCACACACTTTCACCACCCTCTAAGCTTTCTGTAAGCTTATGCACGACCGTTGCGTGCAGGTGACGTTGGTTTGCAGCAGCGTTGAGACAGGAGCACGTTGTAGAGTATTTTGGAGTTTTTTTGTTCTTTACCATTGTAGTTCCCTTTATGCTCATTGTACTTGTAAAGTTTTTTTTTATATCATAGTAGAAATGTAATGGAGTACTTGGTTGTTGTTTGTGGGTTATGCCTTTGGTTATGCTTATTACGAATCAAACTGACATTGAAAATCCTCCTCGTAGCATCCCAGGATCAAAACCTAGCGAATGGGAGCTAGGAGCAGAGAATGGGGTTCTACGGAGGTTGTCGGCGTCGGATTCGGCGATCGAGAATTTTGTGAGCCCGGTTTTCGAGTTTGGGGCGTGACATTTTACGGTCATTCCTAGCAATTTCGTGTTCAATCACGGTCTATTCGACGCACTTCACGGTCAATTCACTTCACTTCACGGCCATTTCCATGCACTTCGCAGTCAATTCACTTCACTTCACCGTCATTTTCATGCATTTCACGATCATTCCTAGCGATTTCGTGTTCATTCACGGTCAATTCGACGCACTCCACGGTCAATTCACTTCACTTTATGGCCATTTCCACGCACTTCGCGGTCATTTCACTTCACTTCACCGTCATTTCCATGTATTTCACGGTCATTCCTAGCGATTCGGTGTTCATTCACGGTCAATTCGACGCACTTCACGGTCAATTCACTTCACTTCACGGCCATTTCCATGCACTTCGCGGTCATTTCACTTCAGTTCACCGTCATTTCCATGCATTTCGCGGTCATTCCTAGCGATTCCGTGTTCATTCACGGTCAATTCGATGCACTTCATGGTCAATTCACTTCACTTCACGGCCATTTCCACGCACTTCGCGGTCAATTCACTTCACTTCACCGTCATTTCCATGCATTTCACGGTCATTCCTAGTGATTCCGTGTTCTTTTACGGTCAATTCGCCGCACTTCACGGTCAATTCACTTCACTTCATGGCCATTTCCATGCACTTTGCGGTCATTTCACTTCACTTCACTATCATTTCCATGTATTTCATGGTCATTCCTAGCTATTTTGTGTTCATCCACGGTCAATTTGACACACTTCACGGTCAATTCACTTAATTTCACGGCCATTTCCATGCACTTCACAGTCATTTCACTTCACTTCACCATCATTTCTATGCATTTCACGGTCATTCCTAGTGATTTCGTGTAAGACCCGTATCTTAGTCCGTACCGTTCCGTAAACTTCCGCGGTCTTACTGGTCAAATTTCGGCAACCTTCGACGTTTTCTGATATTTGCGCGCGATCCCGAGTCAGAGCTCATATTTTAGAGTCGGCTCAACTCGAGACTTGTACCTTGACGACCGCACCGTCGCCGCGGTTCCGATGCTGCGTCCCGCGCGCCGAGGCGATACCCAGGCTAAGAGTTGTGGGCCCGCATTCAGTTCAAGGAAAACACCGCGCGTTGCTAATCCCAAGAAAATCCATTACATCAATCACATCATTTGTTAAAAGTACACCCATCCCTAAGTACAACTACCCATCCCCAAAAGTCAACCCTCCCATCACCTCACCCATCTCTCTCCCCATCACTCCACCACTCACATCACCTTTCTCTCTCATCTCTCTCTCTCTCATTCTCTCCTAAGCTCCATGAGAGCAACCCACGTCCAAGCTATCTCCAAGAGAGGAGAGTTTGGTGTGGCCCACCTCCCATCTCCACCGTCTATGATCCAATCTCGACCGTTGAAGTTCATCCATTGATGCTCTACAATACTTTGGTGAAAGGAGGAGAATATCATAGGTGGGTGCTTCTCTCCCTCTCTCTTTCTCTCCCTCTCTTTCCTTCCCATATTTCGTGGCCCACCTGATGAATGTGAGGGGGATCTTGGCCATCCAGCAGCAAGGACGCCCTTGCTATCCAAGTGTTGGACGTCCAGCAGCCATACAGGCTTGACTGTTTGGAAACCCACTTGATCCGGGGCCGTGTGGCCCACCTGTGTGGACGTCACCTTGAGGTATGCCTTCCATCCTCGCCGCCCATCCCTTGATCATTCATAAAGTGGGGCAGGTGCTCACATCCTGCTGGACGGATTACTGTCCAACAGCAGATCTTGGCACGGAGGAGAGCACAAGTATCAGTTTGATCCATGTGGATCCTGCACGTGTGGACCACGTTGATGTGGACCCCACTTTTTGCGTATGCGCTGCATATCTAGACCATCCATCGGTGGCCAGATCTAACGGCCAAATGGGCCAGGGACGGTTGGGCGGCCTGCTGTCCAGACCGTCCACAAGGCCTGGACGCTCCCCCATTTCAAGGTAAATAAATAAATAATAAAAAAAATAATAATAATAATAATAATCACATATATTAAATAATATTATATTATAATATATGTGGAGGGCCCCATGTGGGACCCACCTGATGTGGAGAAAGGGATGGCTGGTGTACCTCGTACAGCTAGACAGCTGTTGGTAGAGACGTCGCCAGGCTCTATGGACGTGTATGGATGGTATGTGCTCCATCCTCACCGTCCACTAGGCCTGGACGGTGGCAAAACAAGAACGTCAGTTGATCTGATGGCGTGGGCCACACTGACGTGGACCCACCATAATATGTATTGTATTCCACCGTCCATGGAACGGTGGTGACCAATCAGCCACTGGCTGCTGCTTTGGCAACAGTGATCTTGAGACATGTGTTGTATACCAACCGTCCATCTGAGTGGCCCATGTGAGGTGAGCATTGTGAGTCACACTGTCCTTGCACGTGGGACCCACAGACGTGCCTCATCCAAACCGTTCATCTGTTTTGGCCAACAGCTGCAGTTGCTGTGCAGTGTCAGTAGGTCACCAAGATGTATGTATTTCATCACGTGACGTCCATCTGCTATGCACGTGGGACCTACTACACACGTGTGACACGTGTGTAGGTGGGACCCACCTTGGTGTATGTTCTGTATATCCACACCGTCTGTTCGTCCGTGTGGGTCCCGCACGTGATGCATATGTATATCCACCGTTCGTTTTGGACAGTTGAAAATCCACCGTGATGTGAGTGATTATTGCATGGACCACATGCTACATGCGTTTCATCCAGCTGTCCAGCTATGGGACCTACCGTGATATATCTGTCCATCCACGCTCACCACCTGTTTTAGCAGCTGTGGGCCCACCCCACACGTGTGAGGGGTGGGGCCCACCTTATTTGTATATATGTGGCATTCAACGCCGTCCACCCGTTTGAGGCCGTGGACCCCACAACGTGACATATGTTGTTTTAATTCACACCGTCCATCCAGGCCTTCAGGCCTGGAGAATGAAGCAGATTCAAATCTCAGGAGGAGCATGCCACGTGGGACGTGGATCCCCACATGAAGTATGTGCTTTATCAAAGCCGTCCATCTGTATTGATATGTGGACCATCCCACACGTGTGGCATGTGTGGGTGGGACCCACCTTGATGTATTTATTCAACAGTCAATCTTTCTTAAATCTTGATCGTCCATTTGGATGGGAAATAATCGTTATGGTGGGGCCCACCTTGGCCTATGTATTCTGTATCCCCACCGTCCATATCTGAACGGTGCTGGTGAGGCCCTATCATGATATATATGTTTATCTATGCCGTCCAAACGTGACCCACCTTGATGTAAGTATTTTAGCCACGTGGTTCAGCTGGACGTGGGGTGGTACCCTGATGCATGTGCTTTGTTCACGCCGTTCATCTATTTATATCACACCAAGCAACGACGTAAGCAAGTTCTCTGGACCCCACATTGAGGTATGTGTCTTACATCCACCATCCACACCATAAGACGGTGGGAGCCTTGACGTACAACTGTTGTACGTGCAGCAGCAGGGCCATGGGTCCGATTATAATCCAGACCATCCATTTTAGAATGCTGCTGGACTGGTATCCAACAGCTGTGGCAACACCGTGATGTATTTGCTTTACATCCACACCGTCCAGATGTGTGGACGATGGGTGCCAACGAGGTGTACATGTGTAATATGCACCACCCATATATGGGGGCCCATGCATGATGTTCTTGTTACATCCAAACTATCCGTCCAAAAGGGCAGGCTCAGTTTAAGGCTTGAGACCCAAAACGAGGCAGATCCAGTTATCAAGTGGACCACACTGCAGAAAACAGTGATGTTGAACATCCACCACTGAAACCTCTTGGGTTACAGGGTATTGAACTAATATGTTATTGGTTTCTTTTTCTATGTCCAGGTCTATGTGACCTTATGAACACACTGGATGAAAACCAAATACTATGGCGGGGCTCATTGGGATTCAACAGTGGAAATCTTTATTACCACTGCCACTTGTGGTATGGTCCAAATGATCCTTAGGATGTGGTTCATTTTGTGATAACACTCTAAAATGATCTCTAACTATAGATGAATGGTGTGGATGCTTCAGCTCATTTGATCGGCCCATTTGATTCGGCCCAATTCGAATCGTCCATTGATTGAGATTCCACCATGATGTATGTGACGATGTTTTCAGCGGTCATGCCTTGGGAGCAATGTTGGTTTGATGTCCACATTGAGGGGCAATGATAGTTAGACGTCCTCATTGTGACCTTCCCATAGGCTTGTTAGGCCCATTCTCATCATTCCCTTGATGGGTTAACCCAAATAAGTGGGTCCAATTCACCGTAAACAGATGGCTCCGTGCTATCGGATTTGATATAACCACGGCTGAGTGCTGATCTTTATACTATGGTTGATCAACTGATCATCTATGGACCCCGCTTTATTTATCTACTGATTATCGGTGTCAATTTTCGACGTCGATTATCGACCCTAATTATCGATGCTGATTATTGACCCTGATTATCAGTGTCGACTGTCGATGCTGATTATCGATTATGAATGTTGTAACTGATTTGCCGATTTCGATTAGCGATCGATTTTGATTATCATAGTAGATTGTCAATTTCGATTGACTTGACCGATTGACCGATTACCGATTGTTGGGGCCGATTATCGTAACCGATTACCGACCGTGGCCGATTATCGATTGACGTGACCGATGATCGATTTCGATCGACGTGACCGATTTATCGATCCTGACTATCGATCGATTCCGATTGTTATGACCGATTACCGATTCTGATTTGTCGTGGCCGATTGTCAATTATCGATCGAGGCCGATTACCGATTCTGATTTGTCGTGACCGATTTTGCCGATTCTGATTATCGATCGATTTCGAACGACATGGCCGATTGCTGATTCCGGTTAACGTGACTGATTTGCTGATTCTTATTACCGATAAATTATGATTATCGTGGCCGATTGATCGATTAGCGATCGAGGCCGAGTATTGAGGCCAACTATCGATCAATTTCGATTGTCATGGCCGATTGACGATTCTGATTGTCGTGACCGATTCCGAATACTGAGGCCTACTCCAATTCCGACTTCGATTGCTAAGGCCGATTGTCGAGACCTATACGATGTACTGCAACCCGTAGTTAAGGCCTATTGTGATACGTATTAAGCCCATGATGCATGGCCCATTTGATGTATTTAAGACCCATGTGTAGGGCCCACATGACATCTATTCATGGCCCATGGGCAAGGCCCATTGTGATGCATTCATGGCCTATGGGCAAGGCCATTATGATATGTATTATGCCCATGAGCAGGGTCCACCGGTTGTGTATATGTGGCCCTTGAGTAAGACCCCTTGTGTTGTATATTAGGCCTTTGTGTGAGGCTGTGAGTCCACTATATGTTAGGCTCTATGTGGACCATTTCTTAGGGCAATGTTGGTTAGATGTCCACATTGTCGAGGCCAATTGTGGATACCGATTATGAGCATGTGACAACATAGCATCATGATACATGCTCATACGCATCATCTGTATGTTTGTTATGAGATATGATTGACCATTGCATATGCCATAGTGCCGATTATTATGAGAGTCCCTGATAGGCGGAGATTGTCTCACATGAGCGCACGGTGTGCGCAAGATTGATGCATGACGGGATTGTATGACTCACGCATCTTGCATTGTTTGCTGTGATTACTGTACGCCCTAGCGACACCAGGGTCGTAGCCTCCACAGGCATGTCGTGGATGGCCAGACGGGACACCGAAAATCTGTTTTACATGGGGTGCTATAGATATCCCTGGGTGAAAGTCCCTAAACCCTCTTGGTTCCAGAGGTTGCTCCAACGTCTAGACCGAGTGGGTAGATGAGCGCCGAGTGCCGATTACCAGATGGCTGCGCTCTCCACTGTGTCGTGGTCGGTTGGAAGGGGGTGTGGCCTTACCCGCCTGAGAGGAGGGGGCAATGTTAGGCTGAGTTTGACCAGCTCGAGGAATGGGTCCGCTATCGACGAGCCGGGCCCGATATTGGCAGGCGGATAGTGAGGTCTCTTACACTCGCCTTGTTGCGCGCGATGGGGCGACAATCTGATTTGGAGTGTAATAGACCCCGGTGATTTCCCAGAGAGGAACCGTACTGACATGTGGACTTATTGAGTAGGAGATGCATGCTCATTCATTCATTCACTATCCACTCGGGCTGGTGGTGCGCAACTAATTGTTGTGTACCGTCGTTATGGCAAGGATTTCGGTTGGGCGCGCGACTAGCCTGAGATCAGGAGTTTATCACAATGAGTCTGACTATCCAAATTTAGGTATGGGACTGGTTTGGATAGAAGTCCCTTGTGGTGGACCCCATAGCCTGCGATACTACGTACTATCATCCCGACTTCACACTCCAGCATGGTTATTTCATTCGCATCGCATATTACATTATGTCCGCAGGCATATGACATCTTGGGTTGTTATTTCTGCACTTATATGGCCTGGATAGATTTAGCAGGATTTGTACATTGCATTGCATTCTCGACATCTGCTATTTAGCTCTTTATGACTCCTCATCGCATAGTTGTTCTATATTGCGTATTCTGATATTGATTAACTTATAGACTTGTCCATACTTCCACTTACCCTGTTATCGTATGACTTACATCTTGTCAGTATTTCCGCTTACTCTGATAATTTCTGCTCTTGTTAGTGTTTCTGCTTATTTAGACATTGTATGGTTTATGGATTACCAATTTTTTCGGTATTGTATGATTATAGCATTGTATTGAATACTTGACACTTACCTTGTGCACACACTTACACCACCCTCTAAGCTTTCTATAAGCTTATGCACGATAGATGCGTGCAGGTGATGTTAGGTTGCAGCAGTGCTGAGCTTGGAGCGTGCAGTGGTCTTCTGGGGCTTGATTTTTTAATTATGTATTTCCCTTTCAGTATTGTACTCAAACGATTATATTAGTGGATATGTGATGATGATGTTGTCTTGTGAATTGGGTAATCTTGTGGTTATGCTTATTATTAGTTATATGTACAAAAAAAAAAAAATCCTCCTTGTAGGATCCCAGGATCGGAATCTGGCATATGAATGCTAGGAGCCGAGAATGGGGTACTACGGAGGCTTTCGGCGCCGGATTTGGCGATCGGGAATTCTGTGAGCCCGGTTTCCAAGTTGGGGGCGTGACATTTCGTGTTCATTCACGATCAATTCGACGCACTTCACGGTCAATTCACTTCACTTCACGACCATTTCCACTCACTTCGCGGTCATTTCACTTCACTTCACCGTCATTTTCATGCATTTCACGGTCATTCCTAGGGATTCCGTGTTCATTCACGGTCAATTTGACGCACTTCATGGTCAATTCACTTCACTTCACGGCCATTTCCACGCACTTCGCAGTCAATTCACTTCACTTCACCGTCATTTTTATGCATTTCATAATCATTCCTAGCGATTCCGTGTTCATTCACGGTCAATTCGACGCACTTCATGGTCAATTCACTTCACTTTACGGCCATTTCCACGCACTTCGCGGTCATTTCACTTCACTTCACCGTCATTTCCATGCATTTCACGGTCATTCCTAGCGATTCCATGTTGATTCACGGTCAATTTGACGCACTTCACGTTCAATTCACTTCACTTCACGGCCATTTCCATGCACTTCGCGGTCATTTCACTTCAGTTCACCATC
Organism: Magnolia kwangsiensis; assembly: GCA_037074715.1. NCBI lineage: Eukaryota > Viridiplantae > Streptophyta > Magnoliopsida > Magnoliales > Magnoliaceae > Magnolia > Magnolia kwangsiensis. Next base: position 79,645,591 of record CM073586.1, on the reverse strand, counting down.
ATTTCCATGCATTTCACGGTCATTCCTAGCGATTCCGTGTTCATTCACGGTCAATTCGACGCACTTCACGGTCAATTCACTTCACTTCACGGCCATTTCCACGCACTTCGCAGTCAATTCACTTCACTTCACCATCATTTTCATGCATTTCACGGTCATTCCTAGCGATTCCATGTTCATTCACGATCAATTCGACGCACTTCACGGTCAATTCACTTCACTTCATGGCCATTTCGACGCACTTTGCGGTCATTTCACTTCACTTCACGGTCATTTCCATGCATTTCACGGTCATTCCCGACGATTCCATGTTCATTCATGATCAATTTCTAAGCTATTGTACCATCGCCTGCAGGTGATCAGTTCATAGTTGAAAGGAGAAATTTCCAACTGTACGACCACTATATGGCCCATTCCTTAATTCACGGTCATTTCGAGGCATTTCACGGTCAAACTCCTTCACTTCACGGTCATTTGCATGCATTTCACGGCCATTTCGCTTCAATTCATCATCACTTCCATGCATTTCACGGTCATCCGAAACAATTCCGTGTTGATTCACGGTCATTTCGAGGCATTTCACGGTCAAACTCCTTCACTTCACGGTCATTTGCATGCATTTCAGGGTCATTTCGCTTCAATTTATTATCACTTCCATGCATTTCACGGTCATTCGAAACAATTCCGTGTTAATTCATAGTCATTTCGAGGCATTTCACGGTCAAACTCCTTCACTTCACGGTCATTTGCATGCATTACACGGCCATTTCGCTTCAATTCATCATCACTTCCATGCATTTCACGGTCATCCGAAACAATTCCGTGTTGATTCACGGTCATTTCGAGGCATTTCACGGTCAAACTCCTTCACTTCACGGTCATTTGCATGCATTTTAGGGTCATTTTGCTTCAATTCATCATCACTTTCATGCATTTCACGGTCATCCGAAATAGTTCCGTGTTGATTCACGGTCATTTCGAGGCATTTCACGGTTAAACTCCTTCACTTCACGGTCATTTGCATGCATTTCATGGTCATTTTGCTTCAATTCATCATCACTTCCATGCATTTCATGGTCATTCGAAACAATTCCGTGCTGATTCACGGTCATTTCGAGGCATTTCACAGTCAAACTCCTTCACTTCATGGTCATTTGCATGCATTTCACGATCATTTTTCTTCAATTCATCATCACTTCCATGCATTTCACGGTCATCTGAAACACTTCTGTGTTGATTCACGGTCATTTCGAGGCATTTTAAGGTCAAACTCCTTCACTTCACGGTCATTTGCATGCATTTCAGGGTCATTTCGCTTCAATTCATTATCACTTCCATGCATTTCACGGTCATCTGAAACAGTTCCGTGTTGATTTACGGTCATTTCGAAGTATTTCACGGTCAAACTCCTTCACTTCACGATCATTTGCATGCATTTCACGGTCATTTCGCTTCAATTCATCATCACTTCCATGCATTTCACGGTCATCTGAAACAATTCCGTGTTGATTCACGGTCATTTGGAGGCATCTCATGGTCAAACTCCTTCACTTCACCGTCATTTGCATGCATTTCAGGGTCATTTCGCTTCAATTCATTATTACTTCCATGCATTTCACGGTCATCCGAAATAGTTCCGTGTTGATTCACGGTCATTTCGAGGCATTTCACGGTCAAACTCCTTCACTTCACCGTCATTTCCATGCATCTCACGGTCATTCCTAGCGATTCCGTGTTCATTTATAGTCAATTCACTTCACTTCACTTCACGGCCATTTCCACGCACTTCGCGGTCATTTCACTTCACTTCACCGTCATTTCCACGCACTTCGCGGTCATTTCACTTCACTTCACCGTCATTTCCATGCATTTCACGGTCATTCCCAGCGATTCTGTGTTCATTCACGATCATTTTGACGCACTTCACGGTTTTGGTTTAGGTTATAGGTTTTGGGATTTGAGAATGGGTTTGGGTTTAGGTTATAGGTTTTGGTTTTGATTTAGGTTATATGTTATAGGTTTAGGTTATAGGTTTTGGTTATAGGTTTTGGGATTTGAGAATGGGTTCGGGTTTAGGTTATAGGTTTTGGTTTTGAGAATGGGTTCGGGTTTAGGCTATAGGTTTTGGTTTTAGTTTAGGTTATAGGTTTTGGGATTTGAGAATGGGTTCGGGTTTAGGTTATAGGTTTTTGTTTTGGTTTAGGTTATAGGTTTTGGTTTAGGTTATAGGTTATAGGTTTAGGTTTTGGATTTATAGGTTTTGGTCTTAAATCCCAAAACCTATAACTTAAACCTAAACCTAAACCAAAATCCGAACCCATTCTCAAATCCCCAAACCTATAACTTAAACTTATAACCTAAACCCGAACCCATTCTCAAATCCCAAAACCTCTAACCTAAACCAAAACCTATAACCTAAACCAAAACCTATAACCTAAACCAAAACCAAAACCTATAACCTAACCCGAACCCATTCTCAAATCCCAAAACCTATAACCTAAACCTAAACCAAAACCTTAACCTAAACCTATAACCTATAACCTAAACAAAAACCTTTAACCTAAACCATAACCCATTCTTAAATCTGAAAACCTATAACCTAAACCAAAACCAAAACCAAAACCTATAACCTAAACCCGAACCCATCATCAAATCTTAAAACCTATAACCTAAAGCAAAACCAAAACCTATAACCTAAACCCAAACCCATTCTCAAATCCCAAAACCTCCAACTTTAACCTAAACCTAAACCAAAACCTATAACCTAACCCGAACCCATTCTCAAATCTCAAAACCTATAACCTAAACCAAAACCAAAACTTTAACCTAAACCTATAACCTATAACCAAAACCAAAACCAAAACCAAAACCTTTAACCTAAACCCGAACCCATTCTCAAATCCCAAAACCTAAACCTAAACCTTAACATAAACCTATAACCTATAACCAAAACCAAAACCAAAACTTATAACCTAAACCCGAACCCATTTCCAAATCCCAAAAGCTATAACCTAAACCAAAACCTATAACCTAAACCAAAACCAAAACCTATAGCATAAACCCGAACCCATTCTCAAATCCCCAAACCTATAACCAAAACCAAAACCTATAACTTAAACTAAAACCAAAACCTATAGCCTAAACCCGAACCCATTCTTAAATCCCAAAACCTATAACCTAAACCGTTAACCTATAACCTAAACCGAAACCAAAACTTATAACCTAAACCCGAACCCATTCTTAAATCCCAAAACCTAAACCTAAACCTTAACCTAAACCTATAACCTATAACCTAAACCAAAACCTATAACCTTTGGGATTTGAGAATAGGTTTAGGTTATAGGTTATAGGTTAAGGTTAAGGTGTAGGTTAAGGTCATTTGCTATAGGTTATAGGTTTACGTTAAGGTTTAGGTTTAGGTTTAAGTTATAGGTTTTGAGATTTGAGAATAGGTTTAGGTTATAAGTATAGGTTTAGGTTAGGGTATAGGTTAATGTTTAGGGAAATGACCATGAATCAACACGAAATTGCCGGGAATGATCGTGAAATGCATGGAAATGACCGTGAAGTGAAGCGATTGGACCGCGAAATGCATGAAAATGACCATGAAATGCATGAAAATGACCGTGAAGTGAAGGAGTTTGACCGTGAAATGCCTCGAAATGACCGTGAATCAACATGAAATTGTTTCGGACGATGGTGAAAGGCATGGAAGTGATCATGAATTGAAGCGAAATGACCGTGAAATGCATGCAAATGACTGTGAATTGAAGGAGTTTGACCGTGAAATGCCTCGAAATGACCGTGAATCAACACGAAATTGTTTCGGATGACTGTGAAATGCATGGAAGTGATGATGAATTGAAGCAAAATGACCGTGAAATGCATGCAAATGACCGTGAAGTGAAGGAGTTTGACCGTGAAATGCCTCGAAATGACCGTGAATCAACACGGAACTGTTTCGGATGACCGTGAAATGCATGGAAGTGATAATGAATTGAAGTGAAATGACCCTGAAATGCATGCAAATGATCGTGAAGTGAAGGAGTTTGACCGTGAAATGCCTCGAAATGACCGTGAATCAACATGGAATTGTTTCGGATGACCGTGAAATGCATGGAAGTGATGATGAATTGAAGTGAAATGACCATGAAATGCATGTAAATGAAATGAAAGAAATTGACCACTAAGTGAATGAAATGGTTTTTTGATCATCGAGCTAATGAAATCTTGGAAAATAACCAAGTTGGTTGGTTAAAGTAGCTTCTCCTACCCCAAAATCATATAGGGTACATCAAGGAACTAATTTTAGTTTAGAAGATATTCTTGTTAAATGAATAAAGAAAGAAATGGAAAAAAAGAGAAATTTTTTTTTATATGCTTATATATACATATTTATATAGATATGTGTCAGAAAAAATTATAGGTAGAATAAAGTTCTTCATTAAAATAAAAAAAAAACACAAAAAAATCAAAAAAAATCTATTGCTACGAACTTTAGCTACGGTTATTATCCGTAGCCATAGGGCCCACATTCATCCCCATCTATCTTTAACAACTGGCTTCACTCTAGTCCTAAAACAAGCTGACTTGATTACTTTCTAAGCTTTGATATTGTCTCATCCCTATGGGCCAGTTTAGTAATAGTGTACAAAATATCTTTTAGAGGGACATCTACTGAAAAAATGCAACAGCTGCATCTTCATACAGTTTGTTTGGCTTCTAGCAATAACACCTTAGCATTAAGATGAGTAGCAGAGTATTGTTGTAAGAGCAAGAACAACTTGTGTAAGATGAGTTCCTTGTAGGAGTGCATTTTCATCCAGGTGTAGTATTAAGAAAATGCTTTGAAAGCTATGATTATAATTGAGTTGATTGCAAGTGTTTAGCAATAGGTTTCTTGAGGTATGTTGTTTGCAGTTACGAGGTTCTGGTTGACTAGACTAGAGAGGGTAAGAATGCTAAATTGAAGACCCTAAAATCTAGAGTTTTAAAAATGAGAACGAAGTGAAGAGTATTTAGTGCAAGTTCATTACGAATATTATAGAGACAAGACTTTGGTTAGAATTGGACATGAAATTCCTCATTTCGAGGCATCTTTTATTGGAAGGATGGACTGATCATGAGAGCGGCTCAAAGGATATTAGAGTAGGGTGAATGAAAGAGCTCAATGAATAAGTAGGGATATGCTTTTGAGTGTATGCCAATGAAGTTCAAGTGAAATTTCATTAGACTGCTATTTGACAAGCTATACTATGTGGGGTAGACATTGGTTCAAGGCAACATGAGTAGATGACCATTTCATAGTGAAATTTTTATTTCACATTCATCCAGGTCCTTGTGACCTTATGAATATATTGGATGGAAAATAAATACATTTTAATTGCCCTTTAAGGGCCTATTTAGTATGTTATGGTTTGAAGCGAATATAACCTAAACCAAAATCAAAACCTTAACCTAAACCTATAACCTATAACCTAAACCAAAACCAAAACCTATAACCTAAACCCGAACCCGTTCTCAAATCCTAAAACCTATAACCTAAACTTAAACCTTAACCTTAACCAAAACCTTTAACCTAAACCAGAAACAAAACCTATAATCTAAACCCGAACCCATTCTCAAATCCCAAAACCTATAACCAAAATCAAAACCAAAACCTTAACCTAAACCTATAACCTATAACCTAAACCAAGACCTATAACCTAAACTTAAACCTTAACCTAAACCAAAACCTATAACCTAAACCCGAACCCATTCTCAAATCCCAAAACCTATAACCTAAACTAAAACTAAAACCAAAACCTATAGCTTAAACCCGAACCCATTCTCAAATCCCAAAACCTATAACCTAAACTAAAACCAAAACCTATAACCTAAACCCGAACCCATTCTCAAATCCCAAAACCTATAACCTTAACTAAAACCAAAGTCTATAGCCTAAACCCGAACCCATTCTCAAAACCAAAACCTATAACCTAAACCCGAACCTATTCTCAAATCCCAAAACCTGTAACCTAAACCGAAACCTATAACCTAAACTAAAACTAAAACCTATAGCCTAAACCCAAACCCATTCTCAAATCCCAAAACTTATAACCTAAACCAAAACCAAAACCAAAACCTATAACTTAAACCCGAACCCATTCTCAAATTCCAAAACCCTAAACATAAACCTTAACCTAAACCTATAACCTATAACCTAAACCAAAACCTATAGCCTAAATCCGAACCCATTCTCAAATCCCAAAACCTATAACCTAAACTAAAACCAAAACCTATAGCCTAAACCCGAACCCATTCTCAAATCCCAAAACCTATAACCTAAACTAAAACCAAAACCTATAGCCTAAACCCGAACCCATTCTCAAATCCCAAAACCTATAACCTAAACTAAAACCAAAGTCTATAGCCTAAACCAAAACCCATTCTCAAAACCAAAACCTATAACCTAAACCCGAACCTATTCTCAAATCCCAAAACCTATAACCTAAACTAAAACCAAAACCTATAGCCTAAACCCGAACCCATTCTCAAATCCCAAAACTTATAACCAAAACCAAAACCAAAACCAAAACCTATAACTTAAACCTGAATCCATTCTCAAATCCCAAAACCCTAAACCTAAACCTTAACCTAAACCTATAACCTATAACCTAAACCAAAACCTATAACCTAAATCCGAACCCATTCTCAAATCCCAAAACCTATAACCTAAACTAAAACCAAAACCTATAGCCTAAACCCGAACCCATTCTCAAATCCCAAAACCTATAACCTAAACTAAAACCAAAACCTATAGCCTAAACCCGAACCCATTCTCAAATCCCAAAACCTATAACCTAAACCCAAACCTATTCTCAAATCCCAAAACCTATAACCTAAACTTAAACCTTAACCTAAACTAAAACCTTTAACCTAAACCAGAACCAAAACCTATAACCTAAACCCGAACCCATTCTCAAATCCCAAAACCTATAACCTAAACCTAAACCAAAACCTTAACCTAAAACTATAACCTATAACCTAAACCAACACCTATAACCTAAACTTAAACCTTAACCTAAACCAAAACCTTTAACCCCCGAACCCATTCTCAAATCCCAAAACCTATAACCTAAACTAAAACTAAAACCTATAGCCTAAACCCAAACCCATTCTCAAAACCAAAACCTATAACTTAAACCCGAACCCATTCTCAAAACCAATGACCGTGAAGAGAAGGAGTTTGACTATGAAATGCCTCGAAATGACCATGAATCAACATAGAATTGTTTCGAACGACCGTGAAATGCACGAGAATGATCATGGTTTGAAGCGAATTGACCGCGAAATGCATGCAAATGACCGTGAAGTGAAGGAGTTTGACTGTGAAATGCCTCGAAATGACCGTGAATCAACACGGAATTGTTTCGGACGACCGTGAAATGCATGGGAATGATCATGGTTTGAAGCGAATTGATCGCAAAATGCATGCAAATGACTGTGAAGTAAAGGAGTTTGACTGTGAAATGAATCGAAATGACCGTGAATCAACACGAAATTGTTTCGGACGACCGTGAAATGCATGAGAATGATCATGGTTTGAAGCGAATTGACCGCGAAATGCATGCAAATGACCGTGAGGTGAAGGAGTTTGACTGTGAAATGCCTCGAAATGACCGTGAATCAACACGGAATTGTTTCGGATGACGGTGAAATGCATGAGAATGATCATGGTTTGAAGCGAATTGACCGCGAAATGCATGTAAATGACCGTGAAGTGAAGGAGTTTGATTGTGAAATGCCTCGAAATGACCGTGAATCAACACGGAATTGTTTCGGACGACCGTGAAATGCATGGGAATGATCATGGTTTGAAGTGAATTGACCGCGAAATGTATGTAAATGACCGTGAAGTGTAGGAGTTTGACTATGAAATGCCTCAAAATGACTGTGAATCAACACGAAATTGTTTCGGACGATCATGAAGTGCATGTGAATGATCATGGTTTGAAGCGAATTGACCGCGAAATGCTTGCAAATGACCGTGAAGTGAAGGGAATTGACCGCAAAATTCCTCGAAATGACCGTGAATCAACATAAAAATGTTTCGGATGATCGTGAAATGCATGGAAGTGATCATGAATTGAAGCGAAATGATCGTGAAATGCATGTCAATGAAATGAACAAAATTGACCGCTAAGTGAATGAAATGGATTTTCGATCATCGAGCTGATGAAATCTTGAAAAATAACTAGATTGGTTGGTTAAAGTAGCTTCTCCTACCCCAAAATCATATAGGGTACATCAAGTAACTAATTTTAGTTTAGAAGATATTCTTGTTAAATGAATAAAGAAAGAAATGAAAAAAAAAAGAAAAAATTTTTATATGCTTATATATACATATTTATATAAATATGTGTTAGAGAAAATTATAGGTAGAAAAAAGCTCTCCATGTAAAAAAAAAAAAAATCACAAATAAAAACAAAAAATCTATTGCTACGGATTTTAGCTACGGTTAATATCCGTAGCCATAGGGAGCACCCTCTGGGCGTGGCCCTGCCAGATTGGCGTGGCCGCGCCGGACAGGCCAGCAAGTGGCGCGAGGGGCGCTACTTCGGCGCGCTCACCTCAGGTGGGCTCTTTTGCTACGGATTATGGTATCTATGGCTACGGTTATAATCCGTAGCCATAGGTCATACCATAGCAAATGTCGTTATCATTTTGCTTTTAACGTCTACCGTTGAAACCCTTTCAGGGGTCACGGAAGTTTTGGATCATCACGAAATTTGTTTTTCCTATTCATCCAGGTCTTTGTGACCTCATGAATAGATTGGATGGGAAATAAATGTTATGGTGGGCCCTACAAAAGTTTCAACAATGAAAATCAATTGTCTGCTGCTCTTTGTGGTGTGGTCCAGTTGATCTTTGGATATGATTTTTTTTTTTGGGATAATGCTCTGAAATGATCTCGAAATATGGATGAACGTTGTGGATAGAATAAATACAGAACTGTGGGGCCCATGTAACGTTGATCTCTTTTGAACCGTTCGTATAACTCGGAGTTCGATGAGCGTCAGCGCTCGTCTTCGAGCAGCGCTCGATCCGCTTGAAGGAAAAAGTAGGGGCATTTTCGACCTTTGGGAAGGCGTCCGTACACCTGGGGAGTATTTGTGGAAAGTAAAAAGGGGTGGGCTTCGTCTTGGAAATGGGCCATATATTGGTCGTACAGTTAGAAATTTCTCAAAAATCAATTATATAAAAAGCTCAACTGAACTACACTACAAATAAAAGTTGGGTAATGATTTTCACCTTTAAAACATTTGCAGGCTCACCGTAATGTTTATTTTATATCTAATTTGTTTGCAAGGTAACAAAGACATAGATGAAGAGGAAAAATAAATATAATATTGATCCAATGACCCAAAAAGGGTTTCAATGGTAGACGTTCAATCCCTTACTGCCTTTTGCAGTGTGGTCCACTTCGGTATTATTTTTCATCTAAAGACTTACTAAGAGATCTCCGAATGGATGGACGGTTGGGATATAACACATACCTCATGATGGGACCCACATACTTGCTGACTTCAACGCACTGGCTGGATCGCTAGTGTATGGTACACCCGCCGATCCGCTTTCGGTCCGGACCCGGATTTCCTGCGGAAGCCTTCACCAGAAGTTCCTCTACTGAAAAGTTAGATAGCCCACTACGGAGTTTGTTAGAAATCTATTCCGTCCATCCGTTTTATGAGATCATTATAGCACTCGAGATCAAAAATGAGAAGGATCAGGTACTAAAGTGTTCAGCTGTAAAGGAAAAAGGTGGTTAGGAAAATTCCTACCGTTGAAACCTCCCTGAGGTCGACGGTGATGTTTACATGCCATCCATACCGTTATTAACGTCACTCATATTGAGATGAACTAAAAACATAACATTAGTCTGATTGAAAGCTTTTATGTCCCCACAAATATTTCAACTGTGGACGTTTAATTCTCACGTTTTAGGCCCACTTTATTATTGAATCCAGCTCATTTTTAGCCTCATATTCTACAATGATCTCAAAAAACGGATGGACGTGGTAGATTTCTCACAAACAACACGGTGGGCTCCACCGAAGTTTCCAGGAACTTCATGTGTCCGTCTACGCTAGTTTTGAACGGACGCGGATTTCCTGCCAAAGCCTTTCCAGGACGTTCATGCGAAAGATGCTGGGTGGGGCCCACTGAATGTATTTGATAAATCCATTCTGTCCATCCGTTTTGAGAGATAATTTTAGGGCATGCGACCAAAAATGAGGTGGATACAGAACTCAAGTGTGTCACACGAGAGTGAAAATTATGGGAAAGAAATCTCTACCGTTGAAACCTTCCTGGGCTCCACCTTGATGTCTATATGCTATCAAAACCGTTTAGAAGGTAATTCCCAATGAGATGGAGTGAAAACACCAAAAGTTTTATGTCCATGAGAATGCTTCAATGGTTCTCTCTGAATGACCATTGTTTCCTCTCGTGTGGCCCATGTTATATACCTCACCTTTTTTCTCGCACGTTCAAAAATAAGCTCACAAAACATATGGACGGGGTAGATTTATCATAAACATCTCTATGGACCCCACCCAGGATCCTTGCGCAGGAACTTCATGCGAAAGGCTTTTCGCAGGAGATCCGCGTCCGTTTCTGTTCTGAATACACCTCAATTTGGGTAATGGATAAACTACATACATTCAAGTTGGATGGACCTATCAGAGTTTACCATATAAGTATGATAAAGGCGTAGTGAGTAACTGTGTACGCAATACGATTTCGTACAAAAGGGTGAGAGAGCCTCCCACTTGCAGAGGACCCGCCGAAGAAGAAGAATAAAAGAGAAAAACTCCACTTGCCGAGGACCCAAAAAAGAAGAAGAGAGAGAACGAGAGACACTCCCATTTACAGAGGGCCCGAAGAAAGAAGGGTAGAGAGACGCAGTTGCAGAGAAGAAGAAGAAAAAGGTAAAAATTTTGGTTTTATTTATTTATTTATTTATTTATTTATTTATTTTGGGAAATCGGTTGTTGCGCCGACCATGATGATGCGTTTTTTAAGGGTGTCCACCTACAACCGTTTTAGAATAAGTTGCACATGGTTTATATGCTACAAATCAAGAATATAACATTATCGGTGAAGAGCAAGGAACCCTTAACTGTATCAACTGACCACTTATAATCATCATTGTGATATCATTCTTGCTCCATCGACAATTACAAGTACCTAAATCCATTGCTATCCGAATATTGGGAGCTAGTATGGATGCAGCTTCCTGACCATCCAATTGGTGCTCATCCATTTGAATTAAGAATAAAATAAGCAAGTGATGGTTTAAGACTATCACATTAGCAGGATTTCATGCTTGCTCAAGGTGTTCTGTATGATACCACCGTAAATGCTGATACTTTAGGTAACGGCTGTGACCATTAGTCATACAGGGTGAAACAGGACAGTTGGTTTTTTAGGACGGTATCAACCCGTACGAGGCATAATGATAGTTGCCCTGTAACGGTAACTATTTTTTACCAATCTGAAATGGTGATCATTGCTCAGATTTGTTGAGAAGGGTTTTTCCTCATTTACCTAAGATGTAGTTTCATAATTTATTTGATATGGTGTCCCTTGTACAGTTTAAGCCATATGAAGAGATCCAAAAAAGAAGGAACGCGGAAGGATGAGAAGAAAGGATGAGAAGAAAGAAGCTGAACAATTTCAAAAAGAAAGGATGCCAAAGGACTTGGAAGAGATCCAACAAGAAAATACCAACCCAGGTGATATGGAGGACATCTTCGAAATAACTCCATCCAAAGAGACAAAAATTGTTGAAGATAGACCTTGGTCTGACCTTCCAATAGATCTTCTAGAGTTGATCGCACTGCATCTCTTTCGAGCGGATTTTGTTCATCTGACCTCCAGCTGTAGAAGTTGGCGATCAATTGCTCCACCGAGCCTGATCACAAAACGGCATCCCTCATTGCTCACTAGCCGTGGCTTGCCATTTCTCAGAAATCACTCACCATGGCTCATGTATTTTGGGAAAGACAATGGCATGTGTAACTTCTGGGATCCTTTGTACAATGAGAGATATTTCATCAATATCCCAGAGCTCTCCGGTTCAACAATTTGTTTCTGCAAGGATGGTTGGGTATTCATGTGTAGAGGCAGCCACTCTACGTTCCTTTTCAATCCCTTTGTCAAAGCAGAGATTGAACTCCCGGATTTGGAACATCCTATCAACTTCAATTGCATCGCGTTCTCATTCACACCGACTTCTTCGGATTCCACTATTTTTTCTATTGAATCTTTTGCTGATACTGCTTCCATTTGCATTTGTCGTCGTGGGGACAGGTCTTGGACTGACTACTTTTTTGATAGTAATTTGCCATTCACGATATCCTACACAAATCCAGTTTTCAAGGATGAGGTTTTTTATGTCTTGGGACATAATGGGGTACTGGGGGTCTTTGATCCAAAGCTAATCACTTGGACTATTCTTGCGAAGCCCAAGCCACTGAAATTCTGCAATTGTCAATCAATTCCCCAATGTAAGTGGGAATATTATTTGGTAGAATCGAGAGGGGAACTATTAATGGTGGTCATCGGTTTTCTCGGGACTCCAATTCATGTTTTTAGACTAGAACCTTCAAAGATGGAATGGGTGACGATGGAAACCTTGGAAGATCAAATGCTATTTGTAGGTCGGTGGACTTCTCTCTCCTCCACAGCATTGGTTAAAGGGATGGAAAATAAGATCCATTTTCCTATAGTCAAGGGTGAGGATTGTGTTTTCTACTCACTTAAGGACTGTAGATGCTATCCTAGTAGAGATTTTTACAAGTGTGAAGAATATATCTATAGCACCTGGATTGAACCTAGGTGGTTTCAACCTTCAGCTGAAGAGCTCAATTGGAGTCAAACCTTTGAAGAATAAATCTGAACAGATATAATTTTCGTTGAAAATCAGTTTTAATTATTTGTCTATTTAAACTATATTCTCTTGGAATGAAGCAGAAAGAAAAAAACAATCTTTTGCTATTTATATCCCCTTTAGCTAAAATTGGGTAAATTTTGTAATTTGATAAATCGTATATAAACTGCAAACCCTTGTTGGGTAAACTTTGGCGTTGAATTCGAGTTGATGCATTGCCAACGGTCAATTTTGAATCAATGATCAATTAGGGCACATGGGGCTTTAAAAAAGAAAAAAGAGAAAAAAAAACCAATGAAAGGACCCACAGATCCCAACCCTGTAACAGTCTTAGGATTTGGATTGCGACTGTAGCCACATATGCGGTACCAAGTGTGGGGCCTACTGAATGGTTTACATATTATATATATGCTAACTGTTTGTAATGGTAGGGCCCAAAAGGTGACATAGCTGCTGATCAGGCCCTTGGTTAGCTTGGAGGGACTGATCTTTGATAATGTCCATAGTGGTCAAGGCAGGAAGTACGCTCATCAAGTTGGCTGTAATGCACGAACTAATGGATGGCTTTAACAAGTTCTCGTAGAAGACGATTTTTTTTTTTTTTAAAAATAATTTGTATGACATAGCCCAGATGTTGAGAGGACCTGCCTGATTTTTGGCAACAGGGTTCTTACATGGTACAGAAAGAAGATTAGATTCCTGCCCATGCCTACATACATGGACTCTGTCCGCATGCACACATTTGCACGTTCCAACCTGGTACATGTGTTGGAAGTCCAAGCCATTTATTAGATGAGACCTTAGCTAAATTTCGTGTGGACCTTTTAATGTACAACTCATAGACTTTAAAATTATTTAAAAAAATAAATAAAAAATCAGTAATTTTATGCAGGTAAGGAAGAGGAAGCCAGGAACTCCCACTTGCCTGCATTCGATCAGTTTCTGTGCAATCTTGCGGTGAGATTTTTCTAACTGGGTGGATTCAGCTTTTATTTATACCATGGGGTGAGATTTTTCTAACTGGGGGTGGATTCGGCTTTTATTTATACCATGGGTTCCAAGTGTTGGGGCCTAAAAAATGGATTTTGATAGAATGGCCTGGGTAAGAGTTGAATTAGGTGGTATGGAATTGCCTTTGGTCCAATGTAAACTCCTTATGTAACATGAAAACGACGGGAAAGATTGAATTAATTTAGGTATCATATCATTTAGTCTCAATAGGAGATATGCAGGATTTCTAGTGGATTTTGAAATCCACTACATTTATGGGCCCCGTGCTGATGCATGTGTTTTATCCACAATTGTCCATCCATATATGCCCTTTACACATGACAATCAAGTTGCATATGCATGCAGGTGACAGGCATCAGTTGTAAAATCTGGTCGGTTGATTACAATTCATGGTCCCCACGTATGTTTTACTTAATACAATGTTTTTCCAAAAGAAAAATTTGATGCCAAACATGAGATTGGATGGTTAAAATACAGACATATAATTATTTTGCAATAATAGTATTAATTCCACCTAATGTAATTTCATGCTATTTCATCCCACTTTCCAAACAGGCTAGGCAATCGTGTGCTGTACTCTTGGGTGGGAACTGTTCTACATCATGCTCCCCAATGGGTACATCTAGTTTACAAAGACAGGTGATAAAAGTTTATATGTATTTCATTTGGAAAGGGGAACATTTTGCCTTGTCCAAACTATGTATTTCACTTGGATAGGGAAACTATTTCCGGTGTTTTGCCTTGTCCAAACTTCTGTCTGCCTTGGGTTGAACCTTTTTTTTTGAGTAATGCACCTATATTTCTGTGACAAACTTCCTCTTAATTTGGGTTCTTTGTAATGTAGTGGAGTTAGTGTTTTGGACCAGTGGTCTGTAAGGAAGCGTTTGGATCATAAGCTACTTATTTCTGCCTTCATTTGTTCTACATCCACTTCATTTTCTTTTGTCTTTTCTTTTTTCAGTTGAAAGATGATGAAAACATTAATGTGAAAGAATTTTTTAAAGATAGAAAAACCAGTCAGTCTGGACCCTCCATCAGGTCCAGTCCACCCTTCCTCTGCTACTATGCAATACAACAATTTGATGGTCCTAAATATCCATGTTTGGACCAATCTTCTATTCATGATCTTGTTCATCCATTTTGAATGCCATTGAATGGATGGTTTCGATCATCTGTTTAGTAATGGTTCTTTTAGTCAACATGAGATTTACAGTTTTAAAAAGACGCACTATCTTGCCTTCTCAAGATTAAGCATTAGACATCTCCTTGCATGATATAATCTATATGATTTGATTTAAGGATTACATATTTAGAAATAGTAAAACAACAATAAGATATGCCATGAAAACAAAAAATGCCATGATGTAATCTGAAACATTATTTATCTGACTTGAAAACCTGGCATCTTCCTTGAGAACTGCCGCCTGCCAAAAGAATTTTTTATTTTTTTTTTCATACACAATCAGTTTCATTTGACAAGCAGCTTTTAAATTTAAAATGAGGTCCCCTGTTATGACTTTGAATTTCAACTGGTTTGCAAGTCAGATAAATAATAGGAGGATATACATAGGATTCCAGTGATAAGAGTGCAACATACCAATTTGTTGAAACGGAAAAAAAAAAGAAAAAAAAGGTATTGACAGCACATAACAGGCTCAAAAAATTCTCCACAAGGTCCCAAAGGCCTCTCCAATGATGAATTTGAAAAGTTGATCAAGTATCAAAGCTGAATTTTGTTACAAGATTCAAGCAATGATTGGACTGAAACCCCTGAGTAGAATTTCTCAAGGGACAGTCGGGCCCCATGGACCATGTCAGAACACTGCTTCTCATGTCGTGCAAGGCATGCCACGAAACAGAAATAACAGGAAAATGGATATTTCCATTTGCCCGTTGCTAATGTATTGTGGAGCACCCACTGAAAGTAACATGCTACATTCCAGCTGGTGCCATTGGATCCAACAGTCGGATAAAACTCCTACAGATTCCGGTTTAAAAGCAGCCTTAACATCTTCCAGTTAACCAGCAACGATATCTCTACATGACCAATGGTCCAACTGAAGGTCTGGCCCTTGATAGATTGAAATGGTTGAACAAGATTCATGTAGCGGGCACCAATTAATTGAGATAAGGCTAAGATGATGATGATGATGCGCAACAAACTGGAATACTTCCAAAGAAACAAATGAGGCAATTCAACATGGAATTGACAAGGTCGGTAATAGATGAAATACCCCAACGTTATTGTATTCCCAAAGCTTATGAACTCCACAATCAACTACCTACAGCCAAAAACCTGCTCATGTCAACCAACAACTCTACACACATCATTTTTTGAATAAGCATCCATGTAAAAATCAAATCATAGTTGACATCGACATCATCATCATAGCCTTGTCTCCCACCTTTCTCTTAAATACATTTTCAAGTTCAGATGCACTAATCCATTAAACAAAGGGAAAGTCTAGGCTGCTGGGAAGATGATGGACCAGCTCACAGTAATTTCAACAGACACAATGAATGCAGGAATTTATTAAGAACCCAATTTGAACTATTTTTCATATTGACTTTTCAATAATATTACAAGTGATTATTTAAACAATGGAAAAGTCTAGGCCAAAAGGATCTAATAACCAATTGAGGCATCAATGGTAGTAGATTTACTTACATTTGCACCTGCATTGAATTATTCGAGTAATGTAAAAGATTCTCGGATTTTATCTTCTACCTGCTTAGCCATCATACAGAATGCACATCTGCAATATAGGCAATACCAACTGCCTTTTGGAAGGGAATGTGTTGGATCTGAACCTTAAAAAGGGACAACACGATATTAAATAATACATTTAGTGTGTGTGTGTGTGTGTGTGTATTCGTTGCAGTATGAGATTTATGAAATAACCTTTTAAAAAAAGCTCTAAGACGTTGAATTCGAAAATTGATACCACACCATGGTGACTACTTTCTCAATACTATATAATGATCCACTGAGCAATAGGAGTTATTCAGCACACTTGCTGAATATAATGATCGAAACATGTGCATTCCAAGCGATCAAATTCCTCTTAGGAATTTCATTGAACGCCCCCACATGCACGCCCAATCCCTTTGCATTTTGCATAGAAATTCAACAGCCAAACACTTCGATGAATGTAATCGGCAGAACCAAACACAAAGTCCACATAGGAACTATTGGTAAAAACATCAAAGTTGTGTGTAATTGAGAACACATTGTCAACAAAAAATTTAGAACATGCCCTTACGGACATTTGGCTCGGGCGATGAGAAAATGATTAGAGATTTTGGGATTGCTACTCCTATTGGGATTTCCAAAAGATCATGAAATACTTGTCAGGATACAAAAGAGTTATTTCATTCCAATGCAACAGAAATGATCCCTATCTCACAATTTTTATTTTTTTTTGAAAATTCTATTTAAAATAATAATTTGAAAATCACAAATCACGCATGAATTTTTTTCAAACACAATCTAAACAAACTCCCACCAACTTGCAGCTTCAATGGAAGGAAGCTCACATTCCATGAGCAATCAACATAAGCAGCTCGCATGATACGGGCCCATGCAGGAGTGAAAATTGAACGGAAAAATGCAAATAAGCAAGAACATAAAGCAAAAAATTATCCATATTACCAAAGCAACCATAACCAATCATGTCTACAAACAACCATCTTCTTCAACTCCGCCAGATAACCAGAAACATATGAAAAGTTAACATTAAAAAAACTTTCAATTTATATGCCAACACCAGAACATGCAAGGACAAGTAACAAACTTAGACATGCAATTACAAATAAAATAGCTCTTACTTTCCAAAATCAAGAGACCTATATCTACATGCCAATCCATCAAAATATTGAAGCAATATGCATGATCAGTAAAATAAAAAAAACTTCATGCAATGGGATTCTCAGATTCACAACAAAGACCAGAGCAATATGCATGATCAGTACAAACAACTTCATGCAATGGTATTCTCAGATTCACAACGTAATCCCTATACAAATCCGAATCAATAATCAAATATTAGACGAGCGTTGAGCAGAACAGAATGGATAAATCATGACTATGAATAGCTTTTGCAGACATACAAAATCGATTGCTATAAAATTCAATCCACGAACAATCAAACAACAGATTCAAGCTTCGATCTAAACATATACATGAAAAATGAATCATAGATCTCAACTACTACCATCAGAATCACCATATCTCAAAAAAAAAAAGAAGAAGTAATAATAATAGTAATAAAATTAAAATTAAAAAATGAATGTAAAAAGATAAAACAGGGAGGAGATCAGATTCAAAAATCACTAAATTTGAAACGATCTTGGAAGAAATTGAACTTCTTCACAAGATCGGAAACCCTAGAAATGAGGAAAAATGGATCCGGCTAAAAAGAACGGTGTAGTTCAAACCAAATCCGATATACAAGCGATTTAGATAACACGTATACCGAAAAATCTACAAGAAAAAGCTGAGACTTCAGAGGGAATCCCAAATCCGTGGTGGGCCACATCAGATCAACAGTCTAGAACATTTGGACCATGGCCAATGTGGATTCAAATGCAAAGAACATGAATTTGAAGCGAATGAAGCTGTACGAAAAATACTTAAGCGGGCGCACCAGATCTGAACTTCAGTCGCTCCACACCTGCGAAATGCAATCGTCGGAAGCTCAATCAGATCAATGTCTCGAGGAGTGATGTTTCTGTTGAAGGGAGAGGGAGAGAGGGAAATGGAGAGACTGAAAGAGAGGAGAGAGATCGAGATGGAGGGAGATCAGGAGCGGGAGAGAGATCGTGAGGGAGGGAGTGAGGGAGAGGGAGTGAGAGGGAGGGTTGGGAGCTATGTAGGGTCCACAGAAGTTTCTGTATTGGGAAACTATGTAGGGTCCACAGAGATAACAGTGATATATCCACGTATATAAAACTCAACTGGTCCATGCCACAAGAAACATCAGGAATTGAATGTCTATCATTTAAAAAATTTTGGGGCCACAGAAGTTTTGGATCAAGATAATTTTTTTTTACTATAATTTATCCGAGTGGGAATGGCATATAAACATCATGGTCAGCTCCACGGAGGTTTCAACGTTGGATGTCTCCATTCTCACGTTTCCTGTCTTGGGGCTGTCTTGGATCAGCTTGACTATTGCATACATGTTACATTGTGAACTTTAAGAACCCGATGGGCGAGTAGATTTCTGACGGCCATCAGTTTTGATCCGCGCTTAGCTTCCGACCGAGAGAGGACTAGGTGAGACCCCGGCCTCAGCCAAGACCGTGCAGCTCTTATCGTGGGCCCACCTTAATGTATGTATCATGTATTCACATGGTTCATCTGTTTTTAAATATCATTTTTGAGCACTGTGTTGTTGTTTATATGTCATCCAAACCTTTCATCCGACATACCCTGCCATGACGAAGGAAAGTAAAAAATTCGGGCTTTTTCAAAACTCGTCGACCACACCACGTGAACCCAAAGCTTTTAAGTATGACTTGGTCATGTGAACTCGAAATTAGCCTGGGCCGGTAGCATGTGAGCGCACCGTCCGTCATGGTGGCACCAGTACCGTCCATTTAATAATTGACTAGGTTTATACAACCACTGTTGTATTTATTTTAAAATAATATTAAAATTTGAATTTTTAAATTTCGATATTTTCCCTCCACATTTAAATTTTGGTAATTTTGAGGTGTTGGTTTTATCCCACATCGGATTTGACAAGAGAAATTCTCTTGTTTATATGATAGACTTTTTGCCTAGGACTTGAGCCCCTTTCAGGGGGCATGTGAATTTGGTCCTGTGGGGGGGCTATGCCAATAGCTCTAATCTATGCCATTAACCACACACGCGCGCGCCGAGCCGTGCCGTGCCGAGCCGAGCCGAGCCGAGTCCGCGTGCGCGACGCAACGGGACAGGACGGGCTGGGCGCGGGTGCGGGTGCGGGTGCGGTGTAAGTGTACTCGTGTGGGTGTGTGTGTATGGGTACTCGCAGGACTGTATGTGCGAGAGTGTACTCGCACTTGCGCCTTTTCGTTTTAAACCAGAGAGATGCTTCCCTTCCGGACTTCTGATTCCAGTTTCAAAATACGAAAAAAAAAGAAAAAATACTGTCTTATAAAACTCTCTTTGATACGGTTTTACCATTGTTACTGAGTTCATTGCTGAGTCAACTCAGCACTTTCGGATTAAACTGTAAGTGGTTCGAGCCCGTGTACAGTGAGTGTACCGCTGGGACCGGGTCATAGTCGTTGTATCCTAGAGGTCGATTGCTCTGGAAACCTGTTGCACTTGGGACGCTGTCCAAGGAGAGCAAATTCGATTTCAAGCCGAGTGACTCAGTCACGCCTCGACTCAATTCAATAAGTTTTTCTTTCTCTAAATTTATTTTCCTTTTTGGTTCTCGATTTTATAGTCTATTTAATTCAACATATTATCCAACGATCTTGAAATCGAATTTTGTTGAATTACATAGACTATGGCTACAGTAACTGTAAATGCTTCTACTGAGTTAGCCAAAATCGAACCGTTCGCTGGACAATCCTTTAAACGGTGGAAACAGAAATTGATGTTCGCTCTTACCACCCTAAAAGTTTCATACATTTTATCTGAATCATTTACTATAGATCTAGCAAATCAAAATGAAGTAACAGATAAAAATAATTGTAAAAATTATATTCTAAACTCTTTATCCAACGAATTATATGATGTGTATGCTTCTTACGCCTCTGCTAAAGACATTTGGATTGCTTTAGAAAAGAAATACATATTAGAAGATGCAGGCGCTAAGAAACATGCAATTGCTAATTTCCTTCACTATGAAATGACAGACGATAAATCTGTCACAAATCAGATTCATGACTTTCAAAGTCTAATTCACGAACTATCGACAGAATGAATTAAGTTGGATGATGTGTTTCTATCAGGAGCGTTAATAGAAAAGTTACCGCCCTCCTGGAAAGAATATAAAAATAGAATGAAACATAAGAAGAACTGTGTTTCTTTGGAAACCACTATCGTACACATACGAATAGAGGAGACCAATAGAATCAGGGACCAAAAAGGAAATAAAAATGAGATAGATTTAAAAGCGAATCTTGTGGAATCAAGTCGGACAAGTAATAAGAAAAAGGGCAACTGTCATAACTGTGGCAAACCTGGACATTATGCAAATGAATGCAGGCTCAAAAAGATGAATGCAAACAATCAATTCAAGAAAAAGGAAAACTGCTACAACTGTGGAAAGCCTGAACATCATGTTAAAACCTGCAGGCTTAAGAAAAATAAAGATAAGCCAAAAGCTAATCTTACAGAAACAGGCAATGAGGCTGACATAGTAGTGGCTGTGGTGTCAGAAGTCTTCCTTGTAAACAACTTGGAGTAGGTGCTAGATACTGGTGCAACTAGACACGTGTGCAAGGATGGTAGCATGTTTACCTCCTACCAAGTATCAGGAGATGATGAACAGGTGTTCATGGGAAATGCTAGAACGTCTCCAGTTGTAGGGAAAGGGAAAGTACTTCTGAAACTCACTTCTGGAAAGACTCTAATGTTAAATGATGTCCTCCATGTGCCTGACATTAGAAGAAACTTGGTCTCTGGTTCGCTCCTCAATAAGGCTGGTGTCAAATTAGTATTTGATTCAGATAAGTTTGTAATGACTAAAAATGGAACCTTTGTTGGTAAGAGGTACTGTAGCGATGGTTTATTCATTGTAAATGTATCTAATGATAATAAGAAAACATCTAATTCTGTTTATATCGTTGAACCTTTTTATCTATGGCATAATAGATTAGGTCATGTGAATGTGGCATCTTTAAAGAAAATGAAAAGATTAGGTTTATTACCTAATATATCTAATGAAGAGTTTGAAAAATGTGAAACATGTGTAGAATCAAAATTTATTAGAAAACCCTTTAAACAAATAGAAAGATCATCTGTTCTATTAGAGTTGATACATAGTGATTTAGGTGATTTTAGAAATCACATGTCTACAGGAGGAAAAAGATATTATATAACTTTTGTAGATGACTACTCTAGGTTCACTAGAGTATATCTATTAAGGAACAAAGAAGAAGCTTTAGATGCTTTTTATAAATGCAAAATTGAAGTTGAAAATCAATTAAATATAAAAATTAAAAGACTTAGAACAGATAGAGGAGGTGAATTTGAATCTTCTCAATTTAGAGAATTATGTGAAAAGAATGGAATAATTCACGAAACTACAGCTCCTTATACATCAGAACAAAATGGAATAGCAGAACGTAAGAACAGAACTTTAAAAGAGATGATGAATGCCATGTTAAATAGTTCAGGTTTACCCTCAAATATGTGGGGAGAAGCAATTTTGTCTGCTTGTTATATCCTAAACAGGATTCCATCTAAATCTTCTGAACAAACACCGTATGAACTTTGAAAGAATCATATTCCTAGTTATAAATATATTAAAGTGTGGGGGTGTCTTGCTAAAGTAGGATTGCCTGAAACTAAGAAAAGAAAATTAGGTCCTAAAACGATCGATTGTGTATTTATAGGGTATGCACAAAACAGTGTGGCCTATAGGTTTCTAGTTTTAAAAACTAAGGATAATATTCTAGATCCTAATACAATTATAGAAGCTAGGGATGCAGAGTTCTTTGAGAACGTATTCCCTATGAAATCTAAATCTATAGGAATAGAAAAAGTTAATGAATCAGATATTGCGTCTACTAGTAAAAATGCTTACGAGAAAGTAGTAGAAGAGATACAACCAAGAAAAAGTATTAGAGTTAGAAGAGAAACTAGCCTAAGAGATGGTTTTTTCACATTCTTAGTAAAAGATGATCCTACGACTTATATAGAAGCTATTAACTCTGCAGATGCAACCTTTTGGAAGGAAGCAATAAATGATGAGTTAGAATCTATTATATCTAATAATACTTGAGAACTTGTAGATCTACCACCTGGTAACAAACCAATAGGCTGCAAATGGGTGTTTAGAAAGAAACTAAAACCAGATGGAACTATCGATAAGTTTAAGGCTAGGTTGGTAGCGAAAGGCTTTAAACAAAAGGAAGGAATAGATTATTTTGATACATATTTCCCTGTAACTAGGATTACAACTATTAGAGTCTTAATAGCGATAGCCTCCATATATAAACTAGTGGTACACCAGATGGATGTTAAGACGGCTTTCCTAAATGGAGACTTAGAAGAAGAAATATATATGGAGCAACCTGAGGGTTATAAGATATTAGGTTAAGAAAATAAAGTATGTAGACTAATTAAATCACTATATGGTTTAAAACAGGCTCCTAAATAATGGCATGAAAAATTTGATGGTGTTTTAAAATCAAATGGTTATCATATAAATGATGTAGATAGATGTGTATATAGTAAAATTTCTGAAAATGATTATGTTATTATATGTCTTTATGTTGATGACATGCTTATTTTTGAAACTAATATTAAATTAGTTAATGCAACTAAGAAATTCTTGTCATCTAAGTTTGACATGAAAGACTTAGGAGAGGCAAGTGTAATCTTGGGTATTAAAGTAACCAGAAAAAATGGTGTTATTATATTATCACAATCTTATTACATTGAGAAGATATTGAGAAAGTTTAACCATTTTGACTGTTTACCTGTCAGTACTCCTTATGATTATAGTGTGACTCTCATGAAGAATACAGAAAATAGTGTGTCTCAATTGGAATATTCCAAAATAATTGGTAGCCTCATGTATCTAACAAACTGCACTAGACCTGACATAACTTTTGCAGTAGGATGGCTAAGTAGATATACACATAACCCTGAAAAAGAACATTGGAATGCATTGTCTAGAATTTTGCGATACCTAAAAGGTAATATGACATATGGTTTACATTATAATGG
Organism: Magnolia kwangsiensis; assembly: GCA_037074715.1. Lineage (NCBI taxonomy): Eukaryota > Viridiplantae > Streptophyta > Magnoliopsida > Magnoliales > Magnoliaceae > Magnolia > Magnolia kwangsiensis. The sequence continues at coordinate 79,621,744 of CM073586.1, read as the reverse complement.
TTATCCTACTGTATTAGAAGGATATAGTGATGCTAACTGGATCAGTGATTCAGATGAGACAAAATTCACTAGTGGATATGTCTTCACTTTGGGTGGAGGAGCAGTCTCTTGGAAGTCCACCAAGCAGACATGTATTGCTCGGTCGACTATGGAATCCGAGTTTATTGCCTTAGAAAAGGCTGGATCAGAAGCAGAATGACTTAGAAATCTCTTAGCTGATATACCATTGTGGCCAAAGCCTGTATCGGCCGTGTCTATTCATTGTGACTGTCAAGCAGCTATAGCGAAAGCAAAAAGTAAAATATATAATGGAAAAAGCAGGCATATTAGACTCAGACACAACATAGTGAAACATATGTTGCGTGATGGAGTCATATCTATTGACTTTGTGAGGTCAGAAAAGAATCTAGCAGATCCTCTGACTAAAGGACTATCTAAAAAGTTAGTCAATGATACATCGAAGGGAATGGGGCTGAGCCTAATATATGAGCTGCCAGTGTCGGTAACCCAACCTATACAAGTGGAGATCCCATGAGATAGGTTCAATGGGTAAACAACAAGACACGAGGTAGACGATTGCACTGAGTTATATGAGCCCCTTATATGGTGTACAGTGCGAGCAGCAACGTAGAAGGATGAGTTTTTAAAACTCTTAATGGATCCATAGCCATATATTTGGTGGTGTATACAGTTGCTGCATACACTTGATGAAATTCACCTATATGGGTGTGGAGGTGGAGGCCGCTTCATATGAGAATCTAGGCGAATTCTCTAGAGCACTCATGAAATTCAGGTAATGGTGTATGACCGAAACACACCGAACCACAGAATCACTTGCAGAGGAAGAGTTGTGTGAGTGACATGTACTTGCGATCTACATTAAAAGGATTTAGGTTCAAGACTATGGTGTCACCTAATTCCTGTAGACCTGTCTTGCTTACTCTAATGTCGGTTCAAGTCTATGGTGACACCGGCACCATTGCACAACTATTTCGCTTTAATCCGAAAGCATTTTATTTTAAAACATGTGGGGGATTGTTGTATTTATTTTAAAATAATATTAAATTTTGAATTTTCAAATTTCGATATTTTTCCTCCACATTTAAATTTTGGTATTTTTGAGGTGTTGATTTTGTCCCACATCGGATTTGACAAGAGAAATTCTCTTGTTTATATGATAGACTTTTTGCCTAGGGCTTGAGCCCCTTTCAGGGGGCATGTGAATTCGATCCTGTGGGGGGGCTATGCCAATAGCTCTAATCTATGCCATTAATCACACACGCGCGCGCGCGCGCCGAGCCGAGCCGAGCCGAGCCGAGTCCGAGTCCGTGTCCGCGTCCGCGTCCGCGTGCGCGACGCGACGGGACAGGACGGGACGGGCTGGGCTGGGCGCGGGTGCGGGTGCGGTGTAAGTGTACTCATGTGGGTGTGTGTGTATGGGTACTCGCAGGACTGTATGTGCGAGAGTGTACTCGCACTTGCGCCTTTTCGTTTTAAACCAGAGAGATGCTTCCCTTCCGGATGGTCGCCCCTATTGGGTTTAAACCCAACGGACATAACCTTTTGTAAAGGGTGCTTATGCACCATTTCGGAGTCTATATAAAGACTTCCGATTCCAGTTTCAAAATACGAAAAAAAAAGAAAAAATACTGTCTTACAAAACTCTCTCTGATACGGTTTTACCATTGTTACTGAGTTCATTGCTGAGTCAACTCAGCACTTTCGGATTAAACTGCAAGTGGTTCGAGCCCGTGTACAGTGAGTGCACCGCTGGGACCGGGTCATAGTCGTTGTATCCTGGAGGTCGATTGCTCTGGAAACCTGTTGCACTTGGGACGCTGTCCAAGGAGAGCAAATTCGATTTCAAGCCGAGTGACTCAGTCACGCCTCGACTCAATTCAATAAGTTTTTCTTTCTCTAAATTTATTTTCCTTTTTGGTTCTCGATTTTATAGTCTATTTAATTCAACATATTATCCAACAACCACTACCTTGCCCACCTCTCCCCACCGTCCATCTAGGCTTGCGAGCCTGCACGCCGCACTATGCATTATCGCTTGACCCCCCGTCTACAAAGAGTCTCGAATGACCGTGCATCTTTAATCAAGCCTTGTGTGGGCCTATGTGCCGTTGTGCATCTTTAATCAAGCCATGTGTATCACTTTTCGACCCAAATGACATGGAACAAACGTTGATGGTGTGGGTCTACCCAATGGACATCAGTGGGCCCCACGTAGTGGACGTCCACATCCAAGGCGACTATTAACGTTGATGGTGACCCCATATGATGGATGACCCGTATCAAGGTGAGCAGTACATAATAAATGGTCTACATCACTAATGATAGATGGCCCACATCCAAGGCGGCCCCTCATGATGGACTCCTCATTTCAAAGTTGGGCCCCACATGATGTGGACCCCACATGTTGGATAGCCAACATTGAAGGCGAGCCTCACTAGGTGTCAGGTCCACATTAAAGGTAGCCCATTTCACATTGGAGATAGGGCCAAGGTGGGCCGAATAAATGAACAGTCAATGTTAAAGGTTGGCCCACATAACGGGATACTTCTAGAGAGATCATGTGGGGTCCACCTTCAATGTTAATTTCCATCAGTGGGGTTACCTTCAGTATCCATTGCCCTTCATGTGAAGCCCACCTTTGATATAGAACATCCGTCGTGTGGGCTACACATTTACAATAAGTCATCCATCATGCGAGCTTGCTTTGGATGTGAGCCATTCTTAATTAGGAGCCTACCTTTGATGTAGACAATCCATTATGTGGGTCCACCTCTAATGTGAATAGTCCATCATGTGAGCCTCACCTTTGATGTGAATCATCCATCATGTAAAGCCTCTTTTAATATGGGCTTATCCATCACATGGAGAGAGAGGTATAAAAGTCAAAGTTGAAAAATAGAAATTAAACACCACCGGGGATAAACGACTTTTATCACACAAGTTACTTTTACACTGTGATTAGCAAACTATCTTAAGGGCCTTAACACTGAAATTTTTTACTTGGGATTGAGGTCTAGCTTAACGGTAAATCCTGCACTTAGCAAACTCTTTTTTTAAAAAAGAAAATAATCCAAAATTGCCGGTGACAAAGATTTGCTCTCTTACCGTAATACACAACCCAACTTGTAACTTGTGACACTTTTTTGGGCCCATAAAGATGAAAGAAAGCATTTCCACTGCTTCTATCTCAATTTCAACCATCAAAATTGCAACAATGTTTTTCCAAAAATCCAGGAGTCTTCGAGCACTTGCATTCTGTTTTATTCACCAATTCAAGAAGGGTCTTAATCGGATGCTTACATGGGTAGAAGTTTAATATCTCAGGAAGGCTATGCGTGAAAGACCACCTATACAATGCCAGATGAAAGCAAATTGAGGTAAGTATTACTATGTGAAAGATGTCATAATGCATGAAGAGACTGTAATTGGTTCACTACCGAAGAAAGAAACAAATGTTAGCCAATCTTCTAAAACATGCAATGTCAATGGGACTTTACTCTTTATGTAGATAAGTAACTAAGTGGACATTCTCCTCTAATTTTCCTGTGAGACTTGATAGAAGACAAGTAAAATAGATCAAAGCAACTATGTGTGAACAAACACTAAGGTGCATTTTGGATAGTAAAATACTTAAAATAAGCTACTTATGTGTGTTTCTACTTATTAAGCAAATAAGTATGTTTGATAAGAAGGTATTTGGATAGTAAGTTACTTTGGATAAGCTACTAATACCATAAGTAGCTTATCTTGATTTTTACTTATTTAACTAATAAATGAGTTGGTAACAAATATGCTTATTAACCCAAAAGTAAAAAAAAAAAAACATGTTTAGTTTCTAACATCATAAGTAATTATTCCACAAGTTTTTTTGGTCCCTCTCACATCCACCATCCATCATATAGGGCTAACCTTCGACGTGGACCATTCATTGTGTGGGCCTCACCTTTTATGTGGGTTGTCTATCATATGGGGCCCATTTTAGATATGAGTCATTCAACATTATAGTCCAATCTTTAGTGTGCACCATTCATTATGTAGGGCCCACCTTGAAGTTGGTCATCTATCAAGTGGAGCCCACCATCAATGTTTACAATGTGAAGCCCACCTTTAATATGCACAACCCATCATATGTTCCTGACATTTGATGTAGGCCGTCCATTATGCAAGGCCCACCTTAGATATATGCCACTCATCATTAAGGTTGACCTTTGATGTGGATTGTCCATCATGTGGGGCCTACCTTGATGTGGATCATCCATCATTATTAATTGCCCATCATGTGGAGCCCACTTTTGACATGGATTGTCCATCATGTGGTCCCTACCTTAAATGTGGGTTGCCCATCATGCAAGGCTCGCCTTGAATGTGGGTGATTCATCATTATGGGCCAACCTTTAATGTGGACCATCCATCATGTGGGGCCACTTCAATATGGGCCATCCATCATGTGGGCCCAACTTCCATGTCCACTGCCCATCATGTGGAGCCCACCTTTGATATAGAGCATCCATTATTGAAGCCCCACCTTTGAAGTGGGCCGTCCATTGTACCAGCTGACTTTGAAGGTGGATTTTTTATAATTATACACTGACCTTTCATGTGGACCATCCATGCCCACATTAATACAGGGTAATTATCATGTGGGGCCCATCTTTTATAACTTAAATTAAAAAAGCAACTAAATTACTCAACATAAGTTGAAACGCAACTTATTTGGTGGTATCCAAACGGGCCCTTAGTGAATCAGGGAAGGCCCAGATAAAAACAAGAGAAGTAGGCTTTTGGTATAGAAAACCAAACATGGGGCGTTTTGGTCCTTAACCTTGGGACGAGTCATGGAGCCACATCCACACATCGACGGATCATCGGAAAATTTCATCTTGAAGCTACGATGGATGATCAATAATCGACGAACCATGCAGAATGACCGTAGATATTTGCAGATGAATGTGGACCCTTGAAAACGAATTATGCTGGCTGCCGAAATTTGCAGATGAAGTTGTACCCTTGAAAATCAAAATTTCTTCCTGCCAAATTCACAAAACTACCGTGAGGGTCATCCTTTCTGCTGGATTATTGAGCCATGCCCCACCTATATGATGTACTGTCCCAGCAATCCGACCATCTGTATGTGTGAGCATGGGACGTGGATTGGGCACTACCCCAACTGTTCTGAGCTCGGAACAGGCAGAGCTCTGAGGAGTCCACTGTGATGTATGGGTTTTATCCACACCGTCCATCCATTTTTCTATATCATTTAATGGTAAAAGCTCAAAGGTGAGGTAGTTCCAAGGCTCAAGTGGACCACACAAAGGAAGATGACGCTCACGGTTGAAACCTTCCTAGGGCCCACCGTTATTGTTATTTTCCATCCAACCGTTACGTTTATTTTCCATCCAACTTGTTCAAAAGATGGCATATACCTAGACGAAGGGAAAATGCAAATGTCACCTTTGATCAAAACTTCTGCAGCTCTCGAGAAGCTTTTAGTGGTGGACATTCAATCCTCACTGCATGGCCCGCTTGAGCCTTGGATCTGCCTCAATTTTCCATTTGTACCTACATTGATATGGAAAAATGGATGGACAGTATGGATTAAACCCATACATCACAGTGGGCCCCACAGAGCGCTGCCTGTTCCCAGCTCAGGATGGGGGCAGTACAGAATCCCTGTCCGTCAAAACGCGAGGGAAATGCACCCACGCGAGTGTGCGGCTTCGGCGGATCCACCGAGGTGGGTGGTTCCTTGACTGTGGGGCCCACCTTGATTTAAGTACCTGACATCCACGCCGTCCATCCATTTTGAGAGATCATTTTAGTATACAATCCTTAATGAAGCAGATCCAAATCATAAGTTTCTTGACCGAATGCCCACATAAAAAACTTCTTGCATGCCATGAGAACGTTTATTTGCCTGGATCTCGCCATCTCGGTGTGGAACGTATGTAATATTTAACACAATGGTTACAATAAGTCCACTAAAATATATGCTTTGCTAAAAAATGATGAAATTTCAAGTCTTGGATGGTCCCCAAACACAAAATTATGTCTAAGTGACTAATCAATGATTTTTAACCGTTAATTTAAATGGATAGTGTTTGGATGGCGCTGATCATTATATTAAAGAAATTATAATGATGCAATTGATAATCCAATTGTTTTGGGATATTATTAGTGGGCCATGTGCCCAATAATTATATAGTTTAGTGACACATCTCGTGAGGATAGTAGATGTCGAAGCTATAACCGTGTATTTGAAACCCCGTCTTTAAGGGGATTTGAAACCCATGGATATGAAGCCCTCGGTTATCTTATGGTGCCAAACAACCACTGTTATATTGTCACTGTCCATCCAATTGGAGAGATAATTTTAATTAGTCATCTCAAAATTGAGATAAATCCAAATCTCAGGTCCACCGCACCACGCAGAGAAGAGTGGGGAGAATGATTCCTACCGTTCAAACCTTTTTAAACCCCACCATAATGTTTATTTGTCATTCAACTTATTCACAATGTCATACATGAAGTCATACATATATGGGCGAAGGGAGAAAACAAATATGAGATTGATCCAAAACTTTTGTAGCCGTCAAAAAGTTTTCAATGATAAATTATCAATTCCCACTGCTTTCTATGATATAATCTACTCGAGATTAGGATCTGCCTAATTTATATACTAAAATGATATGTGAAAATGAATGTTAAAATGAATGGATGGGATGGATATAATACATACATCATGGTGGGCACACAGAACTTAGCGACGTTAACTCACGATGGAAGTTGGTGGTGTGTGGAGATCCGCTTCCATCGTTCCTCCTATCATGTGATCTTTCTACGGCTCTGGTTTTTTGTTTTTTTCGTTATAAACACAACGTGGTCCCCAATGAATCCGAAGTCGAGGATTCCAGAAGTGGATTGGCTGGTGTACCCCACATCAGCTATATAGCGGGTATAGATAAGTGTAGTGTGTAGACGAGCGCCTACGCTCTTCGAGCTCCGAGTTGTACCAACGGTTAGTAGGAGATCAAATTTACGTGAGCCTCATAATGATGTATTTATTATATCCACACTGTTCATCCATTTTCTAAGATTATTTTAGAGCATTATCCAAGAAAGGTCAATCATATCCAAAGCTCAAATGGACCACACCAAAACTAGCAGTGGGATGGTGATTTTCATTGTAAAAAAAATTGTAGGGCACACTATAATGTTTATTTTCCATCCGATCTATACATAAGGTTAAAAATACTGGATGAAGAGGAAAAGTAAATTTCATATTATCCTGAAACTTCAATGACCTCAAAAAGAATTCAATGGTAGATGTTTAATCCCCAATGCCTTTTGCAGCGTGGTCCACATAGCTGGTGTGTGGTAGACGTCTATACACATACCCCGTGATATGACTCACGCAACTTGCAGACGTCAATACACCAGCTTTATAACTCGTGCGTGGTAGACCAGCAAATCCGGCTCCATGGATTCCTGACTATGGATGTATATCTTGTACGTATATGCGCCATCCATTCTGACAGATGCCGTTGGGACGTAATATCAATATGAAAACGGTAGCAGATCTAAATCTCACCACACCACGATTAAAAAAACATTAATGGTGATTAAAGGTCTACAGTGAAAAAGTATTTTTAAGAATTTTAGAAATACCTATTTATATCCAGTCGGCTTATAAGGCGTTACTCACGGCTCGGTGGTAATAAATTCTAACACCATCATGGACTGTGGAGTTGCACGAGAGTTTAACCGAGTCAAGCTTGGCATACCTCAATTTTGCTCGGCCAATAGCTTACCCCAGCTTGAACTCGACTTGCTCGGCCAATAGCTGACCCCAGCTTGAACTCGACTTGAGCTATCTTGAACTCAATTTGGCTCAGTCCTTGAGCTTGATTGGCCAGATCGACTAGGTTCAGTTGGCAGCTCGGGTCGGCTCAAGATGAGTTCGAATTTATGCGGCATTTTCTCAAATACATGGGGTGGACCTTTAATTTCTCACATAATGAAAAACAACAATAGTAGTTTATAAGTATTTCATCAAACACTTCGTAACCAGCATCAAAATCAAAATTAAAGGATAGTTTTATCTTGTAATTTTTTTTTTTTTTTTTTTTGTATTAATTTGTTTTGTATTCATACCTTTCTCACCACCAACCGATCCTGCAGGGAATGTATCCACCTGAAACAACACTTCGTTGAGTCATTTCATCAAACACTTGGTGAGCAACATCAAATCAAAATAACCGAGTCATTGAATTGATTCGATCTGAGTTTGATTCGAGTTGAGGTTCGATCTGAGTGGATTTGAGCTTGGACAAGCTTGAACTCGGCTCAAAATTTGTTCGAGATCCAAAAATCAACTCAACTCGACTCTAACTCAGTTTCGAACCAAGTCAAATTGAGCTTTTTCAAGTCGAGTTGAGCTAATTAATCGAGCTAACTGAATTCATGTACGGCTCTATTACTGTGTGTGTGGGTGTGTAAGGCACATACATTACTATGGGCCCATAGTCATGTCAAAATGGATGGATGGATGGGGTGTAAACATGCATTATGGTGGGCCTATATTCAGGGATACTGCGGCCGAAGCTACCTGTCTAGTGCGGGCTGGCGCTATGAGGGGCCATTATGATGTGTGAGTTTTATCCACCACATCCATCCATTTTCCCCTATCATTTTAAGATATAAACCAATCGACGAGGCAGATCCAAGCCTTGAGTGGACCACACTACAGGAAGTAGTGTTGATAATGATGCCCACTATTGAAACCTTCCTAAGGTCCATTAGGATGTTCACTTGCCATCCAGCCTTTTTGTAGGGTTACGTGAACCTAAATGAAGGGAAGGCACAAATATCAGCTTGATCCATAACTTTTGTGGCCCCCGTAGTTTTCAACGGTAGTGCTCCACTTGAGCCTTGGATTTGAGATGACTGGTGCAGAATCCCCTTGTACCTAATCTGCGTATTTAGTGAGATTTCCATTACATGCCATGTGACCACTCTTGCATGACTTGTTAGACTACAGCTCCATGCATGCCATGTGACGACTCTTGCCTAATTCCATAGGGTCTTACTTTTGCCTCGATGGTAGACTCACTTGAGTTTTAACATGAGGTCAAGGGTTAGGACTAGTTTGTGTTCTATAACCCTACTATATTGCATTTATTATATCCACGCAGTCTATTTATTTTTCCAGCTTTGCTTATGGCACCATGAGCCTAAGATTGAGACAGATCCGGAAGAAATAGTGGTGATTGAACGACCACCACCGTTGAAAACTATATAGGCCCCCTGTAACGTTGGTTTGCCACCAAACCTATATTAATTAGGTCCATGGACTTAGACAAAGGGAAAACACAAATATCAACTTATACTTTTGTGGCACGGAAGAAGTTTTTAATGGTGGGCATTCAATCACCACTATTTTCACTATTTCCTATGGTGCGGTCCACTTGATATTTGGATATGCCTTTTTTTTTCTTTTTTATTTTTATTTTTTATTTTTGTGGTTTTCCATACCATGTGTGGATAAAATATATGAATCATAATGGGTCAACATAGCAAGGACCAGTAGTGCCTATAACCCCATAGTTTGACATGGTCTTGGCTTTAGCCTTTCCTTTTCATACTTAACTTTTTTTAAGCCCTATGGACACTTTTTCATTTTTATGAGGATGAAAATGCCCCTCTACGGTAGTTACTACTTGTACGGCGAGCTCGTGTCTCAGAAGCATAAAGGGTTTTTATTTGAAAAGGGGTCATGGGCTTCACAAAAAATAAAGATTTGGTCCACCTTCTATCCAATTTGATCCGTTCATTTTAATTTGATAGCCATGAACCCAAGGAGATTTTTTAGTTTTCTGTTTGAAACTCTCTGGTCCATAACTACTATAACATTATGTATTAATTTTGAACTCTTTCCTTTAGTGTGGTCCATCTATGATAACTTTTTCCCTCAAACTTAAGCCGATGACATGAAATTAAAACCCCTTATATATAGATGGAATGAATTTACTTCATGACAATCCAATGACCCCCACATAAGTTGTGGATGGGTTCAAAACGTGGTTCCCTTAACGCATGAGGGCCATTTAGCCTTTTTCTTTCTTTCTTCTTCTTCTTCTGTTTTTTTTTTTTTCCCCACTTCTTGGGACCACACGAAGCTGAAGCTTTTATGATGATTGGTAGTTGTACGGTTGAACACCACATTCCTTTAAGTGATGACGAAAACTCTAGTCAAGCCCTGGTGAAGGTCTGACGAAACTCAGTACACTCTCTAAGCACAAAACCAAGGTGGTTTTTAAAGTTTTCCAGACACAATATCCAACATAGAAGCTATGGTGACCAAAGGTAAGTTTTTTGTTTTGTTTTGTTTTGTTTATTTATTTTTTTTTTTTTGTATGAATTGTAGGAGTTTGTGAAAGAGAGGAAGGTATGGTGGTTTCTTTTATTTACTTCATTTTATTATTTTTTTTTCTGCTTCGGTATGATTGGTGGGAGTTTGTGAAAGGGAGGAGGGTATGGTGGTTTACTTTATAGTTGTTATGGATTTTTTTGTTGTTTTATGAATAGTAGGAGTTTGTGAAAAGGAGGAGTGCGGGGTCTCTTTTTTTTTTTTTTCTTTTTGTTTTATTGTACGAATGGTGGGACTATATGGATTACGGACGTTCACTGTGAATTGTGGATATTCACTATGGACCATTGATATTCACTGTGGATCGTTGATATTAACAGTGGCTCATTGATATTCACTATAGACCACATATACTAATAATGGACCACTGATATTAGCTGTAGCCTGCCGATATTCACTATGGACCTCATATATTAATAATAGACCATTGATATAAACAACAACCGCTAATATTCATTTTGAACCACTGATATTCATTGTGGACAGTTGATATTAACAATGATAGCTAATATTTATTATGAATCGCTGATATTTACTATGGACTAATGATTTTAATAGTGGCCCACTAATATTCAGTATGGACCGCAAATATTAACAGTGGACTGCTCATATTCATTGTGGATCGCCGATATTCACTGTGGATTATGGATATTAACAATGGACCATTGATTTTCACTGTGGACCACTGATATTCATTGTGAACATCCGTGGCCCGAAGTTCACATCCATAGTCCACAGTGAATATCAACAAGTCACTGTAAATATCAGCTGTCTATAGTGAATATGGAGCAGTGATTATACACTACAAATAGTGCCTTTGGATGAATTGGTATAATTATATTTACATATAATGCTTTTTTTTTCATGCACTAAAGAATCCTTTTACGAGTTGAAAAAACTTGGTCCATGCCTAGACTACCACAACATAAAGGTCTCCCTGAAGTGCTCAGTAGGATTTCTTCATTTTTTGAAGGATGATTTCAATAACTGCCCTGCCATGAGGAAGATTTTTAGAAAAAAAACTCAATTTGGATCTCCTTGATTTCGATGAAGGGAGATGATTGAGGGAAAACGGGCCTTTAATCCATTGCCTGATGCAAAGGCACCTGTTGACCTTTGCTTTGACTTCCATGAGACAATTCTCAACTTCAGAGAGATGGACTTTGCTTTGATCATGGGTCTCCAGTGGGGAATACTAGAAGAATTGAAGCAGACCGGCCAAGGATTGTCACAAAAAAAGAGTATTAAGGATCGATTTTTCAAGGATCAATCCTATATTATAAAGAATGGTTTTCTTAATGCATTTTAAAATCTCCGAGGGCCCACATGGAAGCCATGGAGTTGATGATGCTAATGTGCGTAGAGTATTTACTTGTTGGATCACCCATGATGAACTCGTGCATAAATGAGTATATAAATTTAGTAAACAATTTAGATGCATTTGATAATTACCCCTAGGAGAGTGTGAGGTACCATATATTAAAAGAAGAAATGAATAATGTAATTAAGAAACACTTTTCGAACTCCTATGACTTCTACGGATACCTATATACCCTATAGGTAATTACTTTTCCTATGAGTTTCCATAAATGTTGGTTTACCATCAAACCTATATTAATTAGGTCACATAAACTTGGACAAAGGGAAAACACAAATATCAACTTGATCCAATACTTTTGTGGCCTTGAAGAAGTTTTTAATGGTGGGCATTCAATCACCACTATTTCCACTATTTCCTATGGTGTGGTCCACTTGATATTTGGATATGCCTTTTTTTTTCATGCCATGTGTGGATAAAACACATGAATCATAATGGATCAACAAAGCAAGGACCAATAGTGCCAATAGCCCCATAGTTTGATATGGTCTTGGCTTTATCCTCAACTTTCTAAACTTAACTTTCTTTTTAGCCTTGAGGGCACTTTTTTATTTTTATGAGGACAAAAATGCCCCTTTGCCATAGTTGTTTATCGTACGACGAGCTCGTGTCTTGGAAGGAGAAAGATTTTTTATTTGAAAAAGGGTCATGGGCCCTAAAAAATAAAGATTTGGTCTACCCTCTAGTCGATTTGATCCGTTCATTTTAATTTGATGGCCATGAACCCAAGCAGGTTTTTCAGTTTTTTGTTTGAAACGCTCGATGGTCCACAACTACTCTAACGTTATGCATTAATTTTAAACTGTTTCCTCCGGTGTGGTCCATCTGTGATGAGTTTTACCCTCAAACTTGAGCTGATAACATGAAATTAAAACCCCTTACATGTAAATGGAATGGATTTATTTCACGAAAATACAATGGCCCCCACATAAGATATGGATGAGTTCAAAACGTGGGTCCCTTAACACACGAGGGCCATTTGGTCATTTTTTTTCTACTTCCTAGGACCACATGAAGCCGAAGCTTCTTCGATGATTGGTAGTTGTACAGTCATACACCACATTCTCTGGGCAATGAAGAAAACTCCAGCTAAGCCCTAGTGAAGGTTCGACAAAACTTAGAACACTCTTTAAGCACAAAACCAGGGTGGTTTTTGAAGTTTTTTGGACACAATCTCCAAAATATAAGCTGTGGTGACCAAAGGTACACAATTTTAGGGCGCTACAACTTGGCATAAAAGAATGATTTCGATTAAACTGGGCCTAGGGTGATGGGTCTATTGCGACGCATTTTCATCTTAGGAGGGAGCAATTGAACTTAGAAACATTCATAGTGTCACGCCCCAAACCCAAAAATCGGATTCACATGAATTTCGATTACCGAATTCGGTGCCGACAGCCTCCGTAGTGCCCCATTCTCAGCTTCGAATAATCAAATGTCAGATTCCGATCCTGGGATCCTATAAGGAGGATTTTCAGAATGAATTTTTTTTTTGGTAATGGAACATAACCACAAGCACAACCAAGTCACAAAATAACATCACCACATATTCACTATATCAAAATCTTTTAAGTACAATGCGGAAAGGGAAATACAAGATGATCAAAAGCTCTAAAATGGTTTGATACGTGCTCCTGCCTCAGCGCTACTGCTGTCCAATGCTACCTGCACGCAACGGTCGTGTATAAGCTTACAAAAGCTTAGAGGGTGGTGTAAGTGTATGCGTAAGGCAAACGCCAAGTGTACAGTATCAGAGTAGTGCGAAAGTATGCGGTAAGTCCATGAATACAATCAACCATACCAAGACTATTTAATGCAAGGCATGATGCGAGATATGAATGCCATCGGCCACACCGATGCAATGCAAGGCCTACATAGTCGAATGTCATATGCGAAATGCAATCCAAGAAAGTCAGTACTCATCAAGTACATATATCAGTACAATTCCTCTATGGATATCACCGGGGTCTAATACACTTCGCAGTGACTGCCACCTCCCTAGCTGCACAGTCAAGCAAGCGGAATAGACCTCACTATCCGCTTGATCAGTAGTCTGCCAATACCTACCCGGCTCATCGATAGCGGACTCATTTGCAAGCTGGTCAAACTCAGCCTAGCTTATAGCCCCCTCACTCAGGCGGATAAGGCCATACCCCCTTCCAACCGACCACGACATAGTGGGAGACGAGGCCTACTGGTATTCGGCACTCGGGCGCTCGTGTATCCACTCGGTCTAGACGTTGGAGCATCTCCTGGTACCAAAAAGGTTCTGGGACTTTCACCCAAGGACATCCTAAGTGCCCACAGTGCTAAAATCAAGTATTTTCGGTATCTGATACAGCTATCCACGATGTACTTGTGGAGCCACGGCCCTGATGTCCCTAGGGCGTGCAATGATCAGGTCACACATATGCGAGATGCATGAATCACGCCGTCAAATCATGTAGAAATCAAGCACGTACTGCGCGATCATGTGGGGCACTCCGTGTCATAACGGGTCCCATAAGTGGTCTACCCAATGACATATGCTATGATCAGTCACTATTCAAATCAAGCATAAATATGATGCGTATGGGCATGAGTCATGAGATTATACTAAGCATGTTATAAAGTGATGAATAGTAACGAGTATGGGCCTACCAATGGGCCCTAAGGAGGGTTACAATGCGAACATTTAACCAACATTGTACTTACAATGTGGACGTCAAACCAACGTTGTTCCTTAGGCACGACCTGCCATAAATGTCATTACATGAACCATGAGAGATCACTCATTGCAATGGACCCTAAGGTCATCTCGTTGGGCCTCGACCCATGGGCCTTAGATACATCAAATGGGCCGTATCACATGGGCCTTACATTTATCAAATGGGCTACATTAATGGGCCTCACCAATGAACCTTATGTACATTGCAATGGTCCATGATCCATGGGCCTTAAAATACATCAAATGGGCCTACACACATGAGCTTTAAATATGTCAAATGGGCCACTCCATTTGCGCCCCATGCACATCAAATGGGCTTGATCCCATGGGCTTTAATATATATCAAATGGGCTTGAATCCCGTGGGCCTTATATAGAATAAATGGGCTGGATCCCATGGGCATTGCATATGTCAAATGGGCCGAAACCCATGGGCATTACATATGCCAAATGGACTTAATCCCATGGGCATTACATATGCCAAATGGGCTTAATCCCATGGCGTTAAATGTGCACCAAGGTGGGCCTAAATGAATGGCCATAAATGGATCAACATGGGCCCTATATACATACCAAAGTGGGCCCATTTGAACCATAGATCTGGCTCATTTTTAGCTCAAGAGATGAGTTTTCAAAATGGATAGACGGTGAGACGCAACACATGCATCATGGGGGGGGGGGGGGGGGGGGGTGTCCACATAGAGGCCCACCATCATACACACACACACACACACACACACACACACACACACACATATATATATATATAAAATAAAATATATACAATATTATATATAATATCATATATGTATATATACATATGTGGATAGAGTGGATAGAACCCATAAATCATGGTGGGTCCCACTGTCCAAACGGTGGACAGTGTGGATAGTCACATACATCACAGTGGAGTCCACTCCGTCTGCTGGACGCTGTGAGGAGAGCACAACATCAAGGTGGGCTCCACCGTCCAGGCGGACGGTGGAAAAGAACACATACATCACTGTGGGTCCCATGTGGGGCCCACCATAGTGTTTACATGACATCCAATCCGTCCATTAGGTCACGCAGACCTGAATGAAGGGTGAAAACAAATTTCAGCTTGATCCAGAACTTCTGTGGGCCCTAAAAAAATTTCAATGGTAGAATTCCCTTCACACTGTTTCTTATGGTGTGGGCCACCTGAAACCTGGATTAAGCCCATTTTTGGGTGGGGCCTACTTAAGGTAGGGACCCACCATATGGGTGGGTTGGATCAGAAAACAAACATCAAAGTGGGGCCCACTTGAGGAGTCGTGGGCCCCCAGCGTCCGTCCACCTGGGACGTCTGATGGGTGCAGAGGCAGCAGCCTTTGCTGCTTCAATTTTCTTTTTTTTTTCTTTTAAAAACCCAAATTTTTGGGGTTTTTCATGTATGTGGCCCACCCAAAGTAAATCCACACCAGCCGTTAGATTCTACGGCCCATAACCTATCTATCAAGACCAACATTGGCCATTTTTCAGCGTGTAAAAAGGAATCTAAAAAGGTTTCAATGGTAATGGTACAATTTTTGATGCTATGGCCCACCAGGTACTTTGATCAATCTCATTTTTTTTCCTCAATGCCTAAAATGAGTCAGGGAGTGAGGTGGACGGCTTGGATTGGAAACATACATCAAAGTGGGGCCTATACCAGTGGTCCCTTCCAAAGGCTTTGAACAAGCCAATATTTGTGTTTTCATTCCAGTGACGTCTGGACGTCACTGGACTCTTTTGGGCTAAAAAAAATATTTTAAGTGGGCCACCACATAAGGTGGGCCTACTCATGGATGACTTGGATAAAATACCTACTTCAAGGTGGGGTCCATCTAAGTGGGTCATACGACCATTTCATCACACACAAAGAAATAAAATAAATGGAAAGAGAGGGAGAGAGAGATAGAGTGAGACACGCGTGATGGAGGGACCACGGCACTATGGGCCCTCCGTTTCAATCATCCAATCATACATCAAAGGGCCCATTGCATATGGGCCATCCAAACAAAAGATCAATGGTGGAAATCCCTCTCCATCCAAAATGAACGGTCTATATGACCTCTTAATGCAAGAAAAGTAAACATCATGATGGGGTCCATGGAGAATGGCCCCATCATGGAATGATTTGATGATCAAGATGGGCCATCGGCCACATCTTAGGGACCCAAGTGAGATCCAAACCATTGATCGGTTGGCCTCACTTGGCCCTTCTTAAAAATATGAAAATTAGACTATGGAGACACCCACCGCTTGATCTTCTCGGTCCGTTGGAAAGCTACACTCCTAGAGCTTCACTTTGATGGTGGAGATGGAAAATGGATGGCTAGGATGATGGGTTTTGGAGTGGGAAGTGGGCCACCAAAATGCACATTTCTCTCATGGGAAGCCTTTGACGTGGGAGGCTCTTGCTTGCTTGGAATTGTGATGAGAAATGAGAGAGAGGTGAGATGTAAGGAGAGATGTGAGTGATGGATGTGAGTGATGTGGTACTTGCCAAGTATGGGTGGTGTAAGAGAGAGGGTGAGAAAGAGTTAACTTTAGGGGTTGCTTGGGAATGGAGTGAAAGGTGATGTGTACTTGACATAAAGTGATTGATGGGTGATTGATTGATGTGATTGTGTAACATCCTGAAAATCGGGGGGTCGAGCAAAAACCCAACTCCCGAGTTCCAAAATGTTATTTATGCAACATAGATATGTATGATTGAATGTTGTCTGTGATAATGTATTAAACATGAGTGAGATTAAGCCAGAACAACATATCATACTCCAGAGACAGTTAAATTTGCAAGCGGAAGACTGTAATAGTATGTATAACATATATAAACTGTTGTATGTCTCCAGAGAGTGAATATATTACCAGGTTATACACATGCATGTATACTTCAAAGGTAAACAAAATGAATATACATGAGGGCGCTAAAAATATAAAATGACAAGTGTCAATGTATCTAATCAACCTCCCTGTAATCCCGTCAATCATATCACGCATAAAGGAGAGATCCTCCTCATCATCATCAAATCCAGCTCCGCCTCGCAGGCCGCGCCATCATCTGCAATCACAATAGGGACTGGTGGGTGTCCGAAAATACCATCCCGTAACGTGGGAGTGAGTGATCAACTCAGTGGGATAAGAGAGCAGAGATTAGCATGTTATCAAATCAATCATGCGATAATAGTAAAGCAGCAAATCAAACAATCCTAATACTGTTGTTAATGCAATATGACATGACGTGATGTATGCCCTCACCGACGATCTCCCTCATACGACAACATCTTACGACCGCGGCATGCCACACTCCCTAGAGTGCTCCACATCTTCCAGGCACATGCAATGTTATGGTGATATGATTTTCAAGTTGTTATTAGTCCATTCAAACAGCAGGATTGGAAAACTAAGGTACCTCCCTTATATCAATCCCAACACAGATCCTGTCTAGGGTCGTCACTCCTAGTAATCTCATACGATGTATATTTTGTAGGTCGCTGCAAGGGCTGCCAGGGCTGTTGCACGCATTCGTTGTACCGCTCCCCCGTCACCTTATCAATACAGGCCTACTGTACTCTACTGCTACGGAAGGGTCGTCGCCTCCCGTAGACTCAGAATACGCTCGCGGTCACTACAAAGGGCTGCCAGGGCTGTTGCTCGCACTCGTTGCACCGCTCCCCCATCACCTTATCAATGTAGGCCGACAGTAAGAATATAGTGTCCCATACCACCATAATCTTCTCACGAGACAGGTGCTCACTGGTCACTACGGGGCGGTTTGTGGCCCCAGCGTAGGCCGACAGCTCGACCACGGTGTCCCATACCACCATGCCCGGCTCATGAGTCTTCGTGGATCAAGGTACCATGGTTAACAGGGTTTACAATGGTAAGTTCAGTACCCTAGGTTCAAGCAGTTATGACTCAGGCAGGGTGAACATACAATGGCCAGTCGGGTTACTTGACGGGCTCGACTAGCGCGATCGCATCTCAAGTTGAACGACATGAAGTGCGTAAAACACTTCGTGTGGCCTAACCACTGCCGCCAACTCCAGAACACGGCTCGCGTTCATCGACGCGTCGTTCGTGGCGAAGATAAGCTAACCACGAATTCGTTCGGTTATCGACTGCCTGGACTAGGCATAATCCTAAACAATCATAGAATCACATCAGCAGTTGTGTAAGAGTAATGGAAATGAAATACAACCATGTGAGCATGATAACACATGTTATAACGTACAACTTAAGTAAATCATCTTACACATGTCTTTCACACATATAATGAAATTATGCATATCGCCACATATAGGAAATCATCACCATCAGCGTATTAATTGAGAATTCGATCTCAAACTAAATCATAAAGAAGTCATCAAGCACATGTTATAACATACCACTTAAGTGAAACATCAAGCATATGCATTTCATACATATAATGAAATCATGCATATAGCTATCATGTAGGAAATCATTTACATCAGCATTTTAATTGAGAAATCAATCTCAAACTAATTCATAATACCATTTAATTCAATACATACTAATACAAACATTTATACAAACACTTACACTATACACTTAAGTCTACATATAGTATGTCGACCCGAAGTGCGCATTTAGGCGAATCTCTTTGCCAAACTAATTATGCACGTATTCCTAACATTCTAATGTGACAATAAACCATGTCAATCACATCAGCAAAATATGAATAAAAACAGTACTTCCTACAAATGACTAAAATGCCCTAAATCTCATATTCTTCGTTAGTTTACGAAACAGGAAACGGACAACATGTTGTACATGTCAAACGGCGTTGCTGTCGAGAATCTACTATTAAACGACATTGAAAGCTTTGGAAACAGTCAATCAAAGCGTCTAAAATCCGCACCTTTTTCCTTTTTGGGGTGTGAGTTCGAACGGAGCGTATACGCTTCGTCCACAACGATAAGAGAACCTAATTCATGAGTTACGTCAGCTAACAAGCTATGAATCCTAGTAAACCTCAAATCAGCAACTTTCTAGGGTTATTTCATACCTGAAAAAGTGGAAGAATCGCCGGGAAAGCGATAGAGATGCGTTGCTTAAGCACGTGCAACACGTAGCACAAGTGGCAGGAAGAACTCTCCGACCTTCTCTCACAAACTCTCACCTTTTCTCTCTCCCAATCTAGGGATTTTTGCAAATTCGGATGGGAGAGAGGAGTGAGGGTTTCAACCCCTTTTATAAGCCCAAACTTGCCCGAAATAGGCTCCGGAATAATGTTTACTTGGTGCATGTCCAAATCGGGGCTGTTTCGGTCCAAAAGATGCTTTCCGGTGGTCCCCTGACCGAATGCGATCGGACTTAAGCTCATGCATACTGGATCTAGCATACATCAAGTTTTCAGTCCGGCAGGGTTCGCAGATCGCACGTGGCGGGCCAGTTTCAGTTCAGCAGTCACCGCACGTAGATCAGGGCTGAAAGTCTCATGATATAAAATAGAAATTTCTCCTGATCCAAGGGTGTAATCTGGATGAATTCTGACGGTCAGAACACTCAATACTGACGCGTCAAGTCGTGTGCCAGATTTGAATTTGAAATTCCAACTATGTCCCTATTCGCACTCTCTTCGGTCCGGGCTCAATGAAATAGCCTGTGATTATCGGTTTGACTTGATTTTCGGAATGAGTGTCAAGTCCAGCTAGACGGTTCTAACGGTCTAAGATAGGAGGTATCAGACTTTCGACGTGCGGTCTAGATCCAATACAAAGATTCAAAGTGGTCCAGAGAACAAACCTGCTTAGAGTTTGGTCCGAGGTTATAGAGTATTATAGAGTCGTTGGTTCTACTCGATTTGGGTCTTGTAGAACGTATTTAAAGTGATCAGGGACTATTTCCCAGCTACTCTAGCGTCGTGCTAGCTAACTTACATTTATTTTTCAAAGGAATTAACCCTACGTGATTTCTTTGGCTATGGAATTGGGTTCTAAGCGATTTTTCAGGTGTTTTAGTTGACCCATTGCCTAAGGACGTCTAATCCCAGATTAGCCAAAATTCAGGGTGTTACAGATTGATGGGACACATTGTAGAGATTCTCTTAGAATTGTAAACGCGCAGCGTTTTTTCAAAATAAACGCCGACCCACATCTCTTAGTTAGGGTATTGGATTGGTGCGTGAGTCGCGGCGTTGGAACCGCGACGACGGTGATGTCGCAATGGTACAAGTCTTGGATTAAGCCGGCTCAAATGTGTAGGATACGACTTACGGTCGTGCGCATCGTCAACCACAGGTCGCGGATTGCTGAAATTTGACGAGAAGGATCTCGGGAAGCGACGAAACAGTACGATACGGGTCTTACACATAGGATCTTATGACCATGCTATTTGACAAGCCCGAAGGCAGAACACTAGTCTAGGGCTTACAAATAAGAGGATCTAGGCCACGTAAAGTGATCTAAATCACTTCTAATTAGAAGTCCGATGACTTGAGTTGACTCGACTTAAATACTGTAAGATCGAGCTACTTGAGTAGCTCACGAGATTCTGACCATCTAGTATACAAGTTTGACGATCCGACCTGACGTAGAATCCACTCAATTTCCAGTTAAGATGAGACAGACCATCTACGCATCAAACCTAAAGGACCTTAGGCCCACCTGGGTCAGTGTTTAAAAAATTTTCCAAGCTCGAGAGATCCCTGTTAATGCCAAAAAATAGTCCTTGAGCTGCGATGAGTGAACCTGACGAATCGGGGGACTCAACAACACCTAGGAAGGGGCCAACGCGGC
This sequence comes from Magnolia kwangsiensis, assembly GCA_037074715.1. Classification (NCBI taxonomy): domain Eukaryota; kingdom Viridiplantae; phylum Streptophyta; class Magnoliopsida; order Magnoliales; family Magnoliaceae; genus Magnolia; species Magnolia kwangsiensis. The sequence goes on along the minus strand of CM073586.1, from coordinate 79,600,446 downwards.
CCCACCAACTTCAAAAGGGACTCGAGGGTGGCGAACTACAGCTGAATTGGCGGTGCACTGCCAGAATCACCAGAGGGCGGTGGTGGAACAGCTGAATCGACGGCGCGCCGTTGCTAGCACCAGAGGATGACGACGCCACTGCTGAGTTGGTGGCGCGCCACCGGTCTGACGGACATGTGGGGTCCGTCCCACGTGTGGGGACCCCCTCTACTTGTTTTTTCCCTTTTTAAGACTTGAGGACACTCCTCCAAGCCATTTCCTACCTCTTAAACCCCTCTCAAACCCTTCTCCTTCAAATCTCCATTTTCAAGCTTCAAAACTTATCTTCTAGCTTGCATATACCATCTTCAACCTATTCTAACCCCCAATCATTCTGAATCATCCTTATACTCACTTAACCTTACCCATTTGAGCACAAAACCCTTCCACTAAAGGGCCCACAACCCATATTCCCTCAAATCCATCACCTAACAATCACCTTCTCCAAGAACTTCCACCTCATGACTTTCTTTAAGGGTGGTAACATCTATCTTCTCCATCTCCATGCTTTTATCACTCATAGGGAAGAAGCGAGTGACCCCCGATGAAGCCGTGCCGAGCCGAGAGAGAAGGTCGAAGAAGAACCTAAACCCTGGTGTGTGCCTAAGCACTGAGTGGAGGTCGAAACGGGATCTCGATCCCCTAACCCTACCGACAAGGATGCTAATGCCGGGTACCGAGTATGGTAGGTTTAGAAATCGTAAGATCGTATTCTAGGCCCACGTGGACGAGAAGCTATTCGATGAGCATCCACTACTGGACCACCTTCTCGAAAATGGTTGGGGTCTGATGTTTGAAGGGAAGTATCGGGCCACTGAGGGCCTAGTACGGACCTTCTATGCGCACATATGGAAGCCATCTCTCGAGCCCCATTGGATTCTCCATTCCTCTAGGCAGATAGGAGGCTCGAGTCAGCGTGGACATAATTGCACACATCCTCGAGGTAGAGTGTGGGGTCGTTCATGCTTGTGAGGATAACCTATCAGAAAAGCATATAAGAGACTCCCACATGCGCCACTTATGCGGCCAACTTGTTGCGTGGAGGTGCGAAAATAGCGTCAAGTCGACAGACATAACCCTTGACTATTGTATACTCCACCACATTTGCACCTATAATGTGCATTCAAGGTCGAGCAACCACACGGAATGCACCAGGTTCATGATAGACTTCCTCTACCAAGTGGGGCAGGGAGAGAAGGTTTTCTTGCCTATGCTCGTGCTAACTCAAATCGTGAAGGCAATGCAACCCATCATGAGAATCAGTCACTCCCATTTGGCCGACTGATTTTTAAGATTGCCCATAAATATGGGTATAGGCATCCTGAAGAACTCCCTATCTAAATCAAGATGCTTGATGAGAACACCCTCAATAATATGAAGATAAGCCTTAAGCAACATAGGGCCCGCATCAAAGAGTTTGGGGATGAAGTGGAAGAAGAGAGCGAGGAGGAGGAAGAGAGGGAAACTGGAGAGGAGGAAGAAGAGGAGGAAGGAGGAGAGGCCCAGGACATTGACTGGGAACCTCCTACCACTCGTAACGAGCACCGGAGTCAGGATGTGCTCGACGCCCGCCTGGCCAAGATTGAGGAGAACCAGGAGAACCTGGGGAGAAAACTGAAGAAGATGTCCCGCATACTGAAGGCACTCCTATGCTGTATGCAGGATAAGGGAGCACCTCCACCTTCACCTGAGTCAGAGGATTAGGGGAGTGACAACGTAGTCGCTTCCTTAAGTAATAGCTTGAATAGGTTTAGTTTATTTATTTTAGGTTGTAGGTCTTTGGAGCTTTCTTAGTTGATTAGTGACCTTGCATTTCTGTCTTTGTACATGTAATGCTCTAGCATATGTAACATTGACAATTTTGCTTAATGAAATGCTTGAAGTTGCCTAAATTTGAGTAATGTGTTAGAATGTTATGGTAATTGACAATGCTTGGGTAATGTTGCTCTCTAAATTTATAGTTGCATCCATGGGTTTAATGTTACTAAACGATATGGGAATGCCTTTCAGGACAAGGTGATAGGCACCTAGTCCGCCTAGCTCTTGGCGGAGAGATGAGCGAGGACACACCCTAATGAACAATAAGGGTGCCAAGGCTGAGCCGATCAGCTTGGCATAGGGAATGACTTACCGGATCAATTTCCAGAGGCGCCATCGACTCAAGGCGAGACCTCTTCGTACCAGGCAGCCCTAGCAATGGGTACCATGGTGCAAATGCTACATGTTATGCAACAACAACAATAATCTTTGCACACCTTGGTGGGAGCTATGGCCCACCACATGAACATGACCTCACCAGAGCAATCTGGGATGTCTGCCACTCCATACAACCTCTTTGAGCACTTTCAGAGGCTCAGGCCTCCAACCTTCGCCGGCACGCATCGTCCTGAGGAGGCCAAGAGTTGGTCGAATCAGGTTGTCAAGGCGATTCGGCCTCTCCACTGCACTGAAAAAAAATAGGTGGAGTTGATCTCCTACTTATTTGAAAAGGAGGCCAATGTATGGTGGGAAAGTGTGATGAGAGCCGCTCCTGTTAACTATGTATGGACATGGGAAGACTTTGAGGCTTGTTTCTTCTAGAAGTACTTTTAGTAAACCTACCAAATCGAGCGAGTTCTTGCACTTCTAACAAGGGAGGATGTCAGTCGCTGAGTATGAGAATCGGTTCACTGAATTATCCCGCTACGCCCTTCGAATCGTTGTTGATGAGGAAACCCAGATGAGGCACTTCGCCAAAGGATTGAGAGCTGGTATTTGCACCAAGATGTGTTGTGCGAATATCCGAACATATGCCGAGTTGGTGGAGATGTCTTTACGATCGGAGTAGGATGGAGAACAGGTCTCCCGAGCATGCCTTTAAGCCAGTTCTCGAGGAAGATCAAGAGGAAAATCTTCTTCCTCCTCAGGAAGGAGGCCGCAATTGAGTTCGTCTCCCCAGCATGCACCTCCTCCACCTATGTACACCTAACCTGATCGTGTTTGCGGGCACTGCAAGAGGGTGGGGCATTCGTAGGCTTACTGCTTCTCCAGAATGAGGGATCATGGCTATGCACCCCCTCAACGTATGAACCGACCACCCCAACAAGCATTGCTAACTCCCCCACAACGAGTCGTGGGTCCAGCCCAACAGTTCCATAGGCCACTGGCACCAAAGAAAAGGTCGCCGCCTCAGCCTACGCACCAGCCCAACCAGCCACAACAAGCACGTGTTCATGCACTAACAACAGAAGGCGTGGATGCAACCATGACCACTCCCTTGGCATTCGAAGTGACGGTGCACATACAAGGTACCCTTGTTTTTCTTCTAGTGGACATTGGGTCCACGACGTCGCTCATATCACACATAACTGTCAAGCATTTAGGGCTACCCATTGCTCCCATGTTGGGAGTAAGGATCATAGCGGTAGTTGAAACCTTCATTGAAGCTAAATCCATTTGCCGAGGTTGCCCCATTGACTTGGGGGATAAGAGGATACATGTTGATCTTATAGTAACCAGAGTCTTCCACTATGATGTCATTTTGGGCATGAATTGACTTTCTGCAATGAGAGCCGAAATCAATTGCAAAGACTGGACGGTGATGAATCATGAAGATAATAGCTCATCCTTTACGTTTCCGGTCTAGGTTAACTATCCACAATGAGTCCTATGCTATGCTTCATTAGAAGAGGTCAGTGAAGAGCTTTCATTAACATGCACACCCGTTGTTAGAGACCACGTTTATGTATTCAAGTACATACCGGGACTCCCTCCCTGATGGGAGATTGATTTCACCATAGATTTGGTGTTGGGTACTATGAGCATCTCCCTTCCAACCTACCGAATGCCTCTGTGTGAAATAGAGAAACTTTGGATCTAGATCGACGATCTATTAGACTCGAGTTTCATGTGACCTAGTGTGTCGCCTTGGGGAGCCTCGGCCGTGTGAGTAAGGAAGAAGGATGGCTCTTTACAGTTATGCATCGATTACCGAAGATTGAATCAAGTCACCGTAAGGAATAAATACCCCCTGTCTAGGATTGATGATCTGTTCAATCAATTGAGAGGTGTCTAATACTTCTCGAAGATCGACTTACAATCTGGATACTATCAACTACGGGTTAGAGCAGAGGACATACCAAAAATGACATTCAAAACTAGCTTTGGGCACTATAAATTCCTAGTCATGCCTTTCGAACTCACGAACACTCCAGCTGTGTTCAAGGACATAATGAATAGAGTTTTCAGACCCTTCCTGTATCTGTTCGTCATCGTATTCATAGATGACATCCTAACTTGCTCCAAGAGTCGTAAGGAGCATGAGGAACACTTGCGAACGGTCTTGGAAACGCTCAAGCAGAACAAGTTATTCGTTCAATTTCGAGAGTACGACTTCTGGAAGGAGGAAGTCAAGTTCTTGGGTCATGTGGTGTTTAAGAAAAGCATCTCTGTGGACCTAGCTAAAGTGGCAACGGTATAAGACTGGAAGCGACTGGACTCGGTCACTAAAGTCAGGAGTTTCCTAGGATTGGCGGGATATTACTGCTGATTCATCAAGGATTTCTCAAAAATAGCCCAACCTTTGTCCCAACTCACTAGGAAGGATCTCAAATTCGCCTGGAATGAAAAGGCAGAAGTGGCCTTCCTAGAATTGAAGGAAAAATTGACCTCGGCTCCAGTGCTCATTTTGCCTGAGCAAGGGGTCAAGTACACTATCTACATGGATGCGTCCCGTGTGGGACTGGGTTGCGACCTTATGTAGAAGGACAAGGTCATTGCCTATGCCTCTTAACAATTGAGGAAACACGAAGAGAATTACCCTGCCCACGACCTTGAATTGGTGGCAATTATCTTCGCTTTGAAGTTATGGAGACATTACCTCTACGGGGAAGAATTTGAGATCTTTTGTGATCGTAAGAGTCTCAAATACATTTTCACCTAGAGAGACTTGAATATGAGACAATGTCGCTGGATGGAGACATTGAAAGATTTCAAGTTCGAGGTCTTTTATCATCCTGCCAAGGCCAACTTAGTGGCCGATGCATTGAGCCGAAAGAAGGCGTTGGAATTTGTAGCTTCATTGATGGTGGGAGAGTGAAGCATGGTGGAATTTATACAGGACTTTGAACTAAAGTTGACGATGGAAGAGCCATACAAGGTCATCATACATGTTCACGCCCAATCGATGATTGATAGTCAGGTCATCGAGGCCCAAAGAGGCGATGAGTGGCTAAGAAAGAGGAGAGAATTTGCAGAAGTCTGGAGTGACTCTAAGTGGAGGCTTATAATTCCGAGGTCACCTCTGTGTCCCAAACCATCTTGGATTGAAGGAAGAATTGCTAAGCAATGCTTATAACTCCAAGTTGGCAATGCATCTAGGAAGCACCAAAATGTACCAGAACCTTAAACAAAATTATTGGTGGGATAAAATGAAAAGAAAGATAGTCAACTATGTATCTTGATACCTCACATGTCAAAAAGTGAAAGCCGAACATCGCCAACCACCAGGCCTCTTACAGTCCCTGCCTCTTGCCGAGTGGAAATGAGACTTCATATATATGGACGTCATTTTGGGTTTACCCAGGATTAGGAAAGGACATGATTCGATTTGGGTTATTGTGGACCGATTAACAAAATCGACTCATTTCCATCCAATTCGAGCTTTTTAATCGGTTGACGATTTGGCTAGACTATACATTAAGGAGATAATACGGCTCCATGGCTTTCCTTTTGAGATCGTATCGAATTGGGATACCTGGTTCACTTCAATGTTCTAGACCCGAATACAGGAGGTGATGGGAGTAAAGTTGAAATTCAACACTACTTTTCACCTACAAACGGATGGGCAAACAGAACGGGTGAATCAGATACTAAAAGACATGTTGAGAGCATGTGCACTAGATTTCTTAGATAGTGAAATTGCAGTAATGACCGCTTAAGTTGAAGTAGGAATATGCCAAGATGTCCTAGAAGGGGTGAATATGACTTTTTAATATTTTATGATAATTTAAAACCTATTAACCCTATTATGAATAAATATACAAGTATCAAGATTTTTTTAAAATAACTCTAATGGCTTCCAAGCCAAATAGAGGATCCAATTACAAAACTGTTCAAAAGATAAATAAGATGCATAATATAGTTCATGATGGATGTGACTGTGTATGAGGTGTGATTCTACTTAGTTCCAGAAAATCATGTGCATATGCAATATGAAAATAATCAGAGAAATCACACAAACAGTAGAAGTAAATGGCAATCTCAAACACAGTCATTTTTATAGTGGTTTGACTACGTGTCTACTCTACTTCTGGCAGACGTACTCAACCCTTGAGTATACCAGATCTCACTAATGGAGGTTTCAAATCAGGTTCACCTCAAACCAGTATAACCTATACTAGGCTGACTCTAACGTGTCTACACGACACAAGTATATGCCTCACACAGGAGTAAGGGTTAACACATAGCTGTTCACACCTCAAGTATAGGGTTATGATGTAGTAATAAACTTGGTGAGACCGAGGTCGAATCCACATGGACTGAAACCTGTATATAATCTGAAATTAAGCAGAACTAGAAGTAGGATAAGATGAAATCTAAATCAGGGAGAATTAAGATAATAATGGTGAATTTAATTAACTAAAATTTATAAAATTAAAGGTGGAAAACTAGAGTGGTAAGGATCCACTTGTAGCAATTGGGAAGCTACCTTGCAATGATTCAAGGACACAACCGGACTCAGATCGACTCCTATCCTATCCAATTGGTAAGAAGAGATTTGTCAAATATCTGAACTTCTTATGAGTCTAATCATCAATAAATAAGAATAGCAAAGTTTTGAAAGTGATTCTATCACCTAACCATGCCCAGGAGACTATGACAAATAATAGCAATTTACTAATCTCATAACCAAGAGACTATGAAAAATAATAACAATAGCAATGATTCAAGGACACAACCGGACTCAGATCGAGTCCTATCCTATCGAATTGGTAAGAAGAGATTTGTCAGATATCTGAACTTCTTATGAGTCTAATCATCAATAAATAAGAATAACAAAGATTTGAAAGTAATTCTGTCACTTAACCATGCCCAGGAGACTATGATAAACAATAACAATTTACCAATCTCACAACCAATCATGAGAGAATTATGAAAGTTAGGAAGGGTTCCATCACCCAACCATGCCCATGAGACGATGGTGAACAACAGGGTTCTCAAGTTCACAATCTCAATACATGAAAAGAGAATATCTTAAGCTATCGCAAATCTATTGTAATTTGAGTCACAACAAACTATTAAAACTAAAAACATTCTTTATAATCAAACTAGAATTCATGAGAGTTCAATAACAAAAATTAAAGAAAAGCTACCATCCTAATCACACCACAAACTTCAGCTCTTAGCCCAAGCTAAGAGGTTTAACCCATCAAAGACATGATGAGGCTAGAAAAAACATCAAGGCTAAAAGAAAATCAAAAGGAAAAGGAGAAGGAAAAAAAAGAAAAATCTCATTGCTGGCCTGCTCCCTGCCTCCACGGCTACTCACGTCCCAAGATTGGATGCCCATTATCCCTTCTCTCTTGTCTCTTTATAGCTTCTAAAGACGGTGGATGGGAGGCAATTTCCACATAAAGCGAGGTGGTGGAAGTTGGTCGGTTTCGTGCATAAAGCCTTATGCAACAATAGAGATTTACGCAGCATCGTCTTGCATTTTTCCAGAATTGTTGGCCCATAGCTGTCTCATATGCATGATTTGAGCCATTCAAGCTCCTTGAGCTTGGTCGGTGGTCCCTTGGTTAGATTTGGACGGTCAAGATTGTCCGACCGATCCTGTCCATGGTTGTAGAATGACCCTGATCATTCCAGTCTCTCCGGAAACATACAAAAAATGGATGTTTCTGTGATGAGTGGAGCCTATGATCAAGGTTGGTTGGGAAATCCACACCGTTCAATGAGTTCTCCTCGAAAAACTGTTCTGAAATGGTCGGTTCAGGATTGCTGTTGACGTGGCCCACTAGATTTATCTTGTGGCAAAGATTCTTCCGTGCAGCGCATTTACAACCTCTTGTTAACATTCTTTAAACCAAGAACCACCAGAGCTTGGTAAGGACCCTTGTATAATTTGAATGGATGGCTCGGATTAAGCTTATGGACTATGATGATGGGCCATCTGCAACCGTCCGTAGGTTCCTGTTTTGTAGGCAGCGGGAAGGAGGATTCAAAATTCGTTTATAAAAAAATAGAAAGTCGGTCAAAGGCATATTGACGGACTTTACCGGTTCGGTGTACATCCAATGCATGTGTGCTATGCACACACACCATGTAAAGTGGGTCCCACCTTGATGTGTTGAGAAATCCAATCCATCTATCCCCTTTATCATCTAATTTAAGGTGTTGATACCAAAATTAAAGCATATCCCAAAGATCATGTGGGCCCCAGATTGAGATTTATGAGCTAATATGCCCATTGGGCCACTTCCACAAGGATTTGAAAGCTGAAATTCGACATGTACGGTTGATTTATGGTTTTCAGGCCAAATATAAAGTTTTGATCTGAATGGATGGTGACAACAGGGTGATCTTGCATTCAGGATGACTTTCAGGCCTATTTAGCGCCACACACGTGATTTCCTCGTATCTCGGTCGTGTAAAATCATCGATCTTGGTCCCCTTGAGTCCATCCCTTGCCTTGGTGATTTTAGAGCGTTAAATCCATGCTTTTAGTCCCCTTTTTTAGTCCAGGATCCTAAATTCACCTTGCAGCATAAATACGATTAAAATAGGGCATTAAACGATATCATGATCGTAAATCTAGGTAGCAACTGGGGTCTGATATGCAATATTTGACCCCCAACAATAGCACCCAAATTTTAGGCCACATAGGCCAAGGATCTGCACAAAGAACCTAAGAGTTTTTGCTCCCACAGAGCAAGGGTCAACACATAGCACCCAGGTTTTAGACCACATAGGTCAAGGACCTACACAAGGACCTAATTAGTTTATGCTCTCCATAAAGTAAGGGTCAACACAAAGCATCCCCATATACACTCCCGTTGGAGGCCTCCTATGAGGACTTTAAAGGAGTGAGAAGCACCTTTGACCCAATCCTACAAAAGGAATAATCAAAAGGGTCTCTGGACTTTAATGACTTACAGATAAGTAGATGAGCCCCATTAAGCACGTTGATGAAGATCGCCTCCTTTGATGATGAAGAATCTTTAGCTCCCTTGAACCACAACACAGATGATGATCCAATGTAAGGCAACGGGTTGGGTCAAGGTTATGATGGAATCCTACTCTATTAAATATTTTTCTATAAAGGAGACAAAGCGATTCCAATCATCTATGCATTTAAGGTATCCCAGGTCAATGATATGCCATTAAGATGGTAACCTGACGTAGGGATGAACGTGATGAGGTCGATCACCGTCTTCCTTAAGGATAATTACTCCGAATCCATGGAGCTTCTCTTGACTCCTCACAGAGAGTTCTCGAATCCACGAGGAAAGAAAGCAAGAGAATACAAATAAACTCTAATAAAATTCAAAATTGATTAATGAATAAATAAAAATGAGTTTATAACCCTTTAAATAAGGGTACCAAGCAATATAAAAGAAATCAGAATCAAACTACAACTAAAACTCTTAGAATCCGTGACTTACTATAAATAGTAAACTTATTATTTATAGACGGTCGTGATGTCTACTAGTGCGCAAGGTTTTCGGCCAAAAATAGTAAGTATCCTATTTGGCTTCACCAAACCGTTCTCCTAATTATTCTAAGTACTTTTCATGTTGGACACAACTCCTAAAGCCCAACGGATGAAGAGTTATACTCAAACTAAAACTTACTATTTATAGTAAAAATGAAAATAAAACAGGGAAATGACCGTCGATCCAAGGGTTTCTCACAAATTTGGGCTACACAACTTGGTGTAGCAGGGTTAGTTGGCTAAAGTAGCTCGTTCTATGCCAAAATCATATATTTTACGTCAGATAACTCATTCCGGATTGCGAGATATGCTCGATCTAATGTCCAACGGTCCGGATCACTTTTATCGTCGACCGGGCCTTTTCTGATCCATCTTGGCCATGAAACTGTCTACGACCCACTCTACATCAGTCCCCTCTACTTCAAAAGAACTTGTCCTCAAATTCTCATCCTGCACTGGTTCATGATATTCGGTCAGGTCCGTGATGTTAAAAGTCTGTGAGATCGCCATGTCATCTGGAAGATCAACAATATAAGTGTTGTCATTGATCTTTGAAAAGATTGGTACCGGTCCAATCTTTTTATTCTTCAACTTATTGTACGTTTCGGTTGGAAATCGTTCTTTACACAGATGGACCATTACTTGGTCGTCCACCTCGAACACCTTTTATCGCCGATGTTTATCCACTTGCTCCTTGTACTTATCGTTCGAGGCATGTAGCTTGGCTTGCACTTTGACATAGATGCCCATGATCTTGTCTGCCATATGATCTTTTGTAATGCTCATACCTGAGTGCTTGGGCAGAGGGATCAAGTCAAGTGTGTGGCGAGGCACTCATCTGTAGATAATCTGGAATGGCGATTTCCTTATCGAGCGATTCACCATGTTGTTGAATGCAAACTCTGCTTGAGACAAGGCCAAATCTTACTGCTTCAACTTTTCTCCTGTAATACTGTGAAGGAGGTTTTCCAACATGTGATTCACAACTTCGGTCTACCCATCAGTCTGTGGTTGGTAAGCACTGTTGAATTGAAGTCGTGTATCGAATCAAGTCCACAAAGTCCACCAAAAGTGGCTAATGAGCTTCGTGTCATGATCAGAAGTAATGGTCTTGGGTACCCCGTGTAGCCATACGACCTCCCTAAAGAATAGATTCACCACGTGTTGCATCGAGGGTCTTTTTGCATAGGACAAAGTGTGCCATCTTGGAGAAATGATCAATTACCATGATCACCGAATCTATGCCCCGTTGTGTTTATGGGAGACCAAGCATGAAGTCCATTGATAAATCCTCCCAAGGACCGTCAGGCACAGGTAACGGGGTGTAGATGCCCGTATTTTGATATTGCCCATTAGAAGTCTGACAAATATGACAATGTTTTACGGCTCTTCCCACATCACGTACCAATTGTGGCCAGTAATACCGCTCTTCCACAAGAGCTCACGTCGTGTCTCGCCCAAAATGTCCACTGAGGCCACCTCCATGTAGCTCTTGAATAATCTGCTCCCTCAGAGAACTTTGGAGGATGCACAATCAATTCCCTTTGAAGAGAAAATCATCCTGTATATGAAGGTCACTGGGGTGACCTTCTTGGCACTTCATCCAAGAATCTTTGAAGTCCTCATCCTCGGCATAGAGCTCCTTAAGACAGTCGAAGCCGACCACCTCGTTGCTCATCGTAGCAAGTAATGATGCACAATGGCTAAGTGTATTAGCCACCTTGTTCTGCTGTCCTGACTTGTGCTTAAGAATGAACGTAAATTCTTATAAAAATGTAACCCATCTAGCATGCACACGATTCACGTTAGTCTGACTATTAATAAAATTTAATGCCGCTAATGTTCCAGCGCATGAACAACTGCATACAGCTCAAGCTCATAAGTCGACCACTTCTTTCGGGCTTCACTGAGCTTCTCACTGTAGAAGGCTACTAGCTTGCCTTCCTGTGATAATACTCCTCCAATTCCGACGTATGAAGCGTCACACTCAACCTCAAATAATTTGTCGAAATTCGGAAGCACTAAGGCTGGTGTTATAGACAAATGATAATTGATCTCGTGAAAGCTCTTATCAGCTTTATTGGTCCACTGGAATGGTCCTTTTTTCATGCAATCTGTTATAAGCGCGACTATAGTGTTAAAATCTCGCATAAATCGACGATAGAAAGTCACCAACCCATGAAAACTCTTTCCCTCATGAATGTTTATAAGGATCGGTCATTCCCTAATGGCTCGTACTTTTCATCATCCACACGGACGCCTGTGGACATTATAACAAATCCTAAAAACAATAGGCTGTCAGTTAAAAAACTACATTTCTTCAAGTTAAGGTACAACTTGTTAATTTGTAGGACCTGCAGCACTTGCCTGAGATGTTCCTGTGCTCCACCTTATCCTGACTATATATCAATATGTCATCGAAATATACTACCACAAATCGGCCAATGAACGGTTTTAGAACTTGATTCATCAAACGTATAAAAGTACTTGGTGCATTCGATAGGCCAAAGGGGATGACCAGCCACTCATACAACCCTTCCTTGGTCTTGAATGCCGCTTTTCACTCATCATCGTGTCAGATATGAATATAATGGTACCCACTCCTTAAATCTAGTTTAGAAAACACCTTGGCTTCTTCTAGCATATCGAGCATGTCATCCAACCGTGGTATTGGGAATCGATATTTGATGGTAATTTTATTGATTACCCAGCTGTCGACACACATGCACCAACTTCCATATTTTTGTGGCGTTAATAATGCTGGTACGACACATGGGCTCATACTATCTCTCAAGAGACCCTTATAGATCAATTCCTCTACTTGCCCCTGAAGTATCTCACACTCATTCAGACTCATCCGATAATGAGGCCAGTTGTGCAAGCTAGCCCTAGGGACGAGATCTATGTGATGTTGGATGTCTGTCGTAGGGGGCAATCCATCAGATAAATCTTCAGGGCAGACTTCTTTGAATTCGTTTAGCAACATTCTTACGCTTGGAGGGATGTTTAAGGGTTCCTCTTCCTCGCCCTTCACCACTACGGCGTATACCTCGCCGGTTTTCTTGGATTCCTTCATGAAATTCTGAATGGTCAAGAGCAAACTCCCCTTCACTTTAGAGGCCTCAGGGCGGTTCTCTGGTCCCATAGGGGTAAGGATTATTTTTTGACTATCCTTGATGAATATGTAGACGTTGTCTCATCCCCGATGGGTCGCATCAAGGTTTGACTGCCAGGGTTGACCGAGTAGTGTATGACAGGCTTCCATATCGATCACATCACAAAGTATCTGATCCTTATAATGTTTACCAATTGAAAATGAGATAGTGCATTGTTTAGTTATCTTGGTCTCACTTACCTTTTTTATCTTTAGCAGTGAGTACGAGGAAGGATGTTTCATCGTTGGTAGCTGTAACTTGTCCACCATCACTCTTGAGACGATGTTCTCACTGCTATCATCATCTATGATCACATTACAGACCTTTCTGCTGACAGTGCACCGAGTATGAAATATATTGTGTCGCTGTGGATGTAATTCCTTTCGTGGGGTATATAGTAATCGCCTCACAATGAGAGATTCGTCACAATCCTTGCCCATCACTTCATCGCCACCTGATATTTCTTCAATGGTTTGTTCATATTCATCAAAGCCATGATCTTCCTCTGCGACCTTATTTTCAGTGCCCCCCTTCGTTTATAGTCAAGTGTGCTGCGGGACGTTGAGGATAAGTGTTTAATAGGTGGCCTGGTTGGCTACAACGTAACAATTGTTCGACCTTAGATGAGGATAAGGATTTGGAATCTTACTCGGGCCCACTGTTGTAGGTGCTGCGCATTGAGGCCTGGATGGGCCGCTCCCTATATCATGGTTTGCAGTTGTAGGAGGTTGAGGACGTTCTCCTATTGGATATTTTCCTCATGCCAGCATTGGATCCTGTGTATGACCCATCATGGGGGGTAGAGTTGAAGGATAGGGACGAGCATGAGCTCTTACAAGTTGTATTTTTGCCTTACCCACCAATTGAACTGTTTCATCTATGGTCCCGATTGGGTACATCTAAACTCGGTCTTGAATAGTCGGTCGCAACCCACCTATAAATCATGCCACCTTTTGTGACTCAGATTCTGATAGATCGTTTCGTGTAGCCAACCACTGAAATTCTTCAATGTAATCGGTGATGGTTCGACTCCCTTGTCGATAATTTTAGTATTGCTGAAATAATATCTGCTCATAATCATTGGTGAGAAATCGTGATCGAAGAAGACGTCTCATCCGTGACCAAGATGAGATAGGCGTCTTGTTCTGGCGGGCTCGTGAGAGTTAAAATTTTTTTCACCATGGAGAAGCATTAGATTTTAATTTAAACACTACCAATTTCACCCTTTTATGATCTGACACGTCCATATAATCAAAATTTCTCTCTATTTCAGCTAGTCAATTGAGAAAATCTTTGATACGTAATAAACCGTTAAAACTAAGAAGTTTAGCTTTACCTCGATAGTCTTTTTTAGCACGATTTAGATGATTGCTTCCATGGATTGGTCGTCGAAAAAAACCCTCATTAATATCCTCGTTGATGGAACTTGAATCATCTAGTGTAGCCCTACGGTTTGCCACTGGTAGTGCTCTGCAATAATCGGGGTTGCGTCGTACAACAACCACGGGTGGTGGAGCCACCATGGACGGTGGAGCAACCATAGGTGGTGGAGCACCGCCTAGGGCTTGGGGTGGAAGTAACGCATCTGTAAGACGGTCGAGGATTTCCTACAGCCCTTGCATGGTCAACTGACTCTCCCGATAGAAAGCTTCCATTCTTTTCGAAAGATAATGAATCCCTGGATCACCGTCCATAGGATTTTGATTTATACCTTCATTGTTTGCCATCAGCCCGAGGAGAAACCTTGCTTTGATACCAATTGATGCAGGGATGAACGTGATGAGGTCGATCACCGTCTTCCTCAAGGAAAACTACTCCGAATCCACAAAGCTTCTCTGGACTCCTCACAGAGAGTTCTCGAATCCACGAGGAAAGAAAGTAAGAGAATATAAATGAACTCTAATAAAATTTAAAATTGATTAATGAATAAATAAAAATGAGTTCACAACCTTTTAAATAAGGATACCAAGCAATAAGAAAGAAATCGGAATCAAACTACAACTAAAACTCCTAGAATCCGCGACTTACTATAAATAGTAAACTTACTATTTATAGACGGTCGTGATGTCTACTAGTGCACAAGGTTTTTGGCCAAAAATAGTAAGTGTCCTATTTGGCTTCACCAAACCGTTCTCCTAATTATTCTAAGCACTTTTCATGTTGGACACAACTCCTAAAGCCTAACGGATGAAGAGTTATTCTCAAACTAAAACTTACTATTTATAGTAAAAATGAAAATAAAATAGGGAAACGACTGTTGATCCAGGGGTTTCCCACAAATCTGGGCTATACAACCTAGCATAGTTGGGTTGTTTGGCTAAAGTAGCTCGCACTACCCCAAAATCATATATTTTACATCAGATAACTCATTCCAGATTGTAAGATACGCCTGATCTAAGGTCCAACGGTCCGGATCACTTTTGTCATTGACCGGGCCTTTTCTGATCCATCTTGACCATGAAATTGTCCGCAACTTGATCTACATCCTAACTGTAGGATCCTTAAATGTGAAATTCATTCCTTAATCCACTCTATTGAATATCAATGATGAGGGTGGATTGGAGGATGAACTCCTATGAGAAAAAATGCTTAGGGTATATGATTTGAATTTAAACACTCAAAAACTCTATCTATTTTCTCTACCAACAACCAAAGGCAAGCTCTCATTAAATATGTAAAAAGTTCCAATGGATATAAAATAGTCATATTTTTAACAGAGTTCGATATTATCGAGTAGGGTTCGATATCATCGAGCGTATACTCTCGATAGCATTGAATGGCCGCTCGATGACACGAACTCAAACTGTCAAACACTTTTGAACCTTTTTTCCAACCAGTCGAGGGGATCGAACACGCTTCGATGTCATTGGATTTCAAACTTCGACGTCATCGAAACAAGGTTCGATTCCTTGACATTTGAAAATGAGAGAGCAGATGCCTTTGAAACTTAACAGGTATATGATATGATCGAGCATTCTTCGATATCATTAGAATTTGAATATCGATGGTATCGATGACGGTGTCGGTTCATCAAAATTTTTAAGAAAAATTCCTATAAGCTTATTGGACAATTTTTGTCCTGTTTCAATGACATCGATCACGTCTTGATATGATTGATATTTGAATATGGATTTTATCGAGTGATCCTCGATATGTGAATTATTTTACCTGAAAACTTACTGGGTAGTTTAGTGTCCCAATCAGATATCATCGAAAGTCTATCGATATCATCAAGATTTGAATTTTGAGGATATCGAGGATCTCTTCGATATATCAAGAATCACATGTTTTGCCATAGCAGCATATTGGACACAATTGACCAGATGTCAATTTTATCGATACATCTTGATGAACTCAATATTCAAATTTCGATGATATCGAACAGTTCATCGATAATTCAGTATAAGTTCTTTGTAGTTGCTGGACATCAGAAGTCCTCCATTCGATAATATCGAGATAGTTTTGAGGACATCGATAATAGGGTTCAATTTCATTGAACCACGTGTTGATAAATCGACAAAGGCAAAAAACTTAGAGATTTTCTTGATTTTGCAAAATAGTTTTCTCACCTATAAACCATAAGATGTTCTATCCATTTTTAAGGATTTTATATACCTGGTGTTTTGGTACATGGGATGTGAGGCTAAGGTTTACCTTTGAAGAGTTCGAGCACACATCCTGTTGAGGTAAACACTTTAATAGTCTTCTTATGGGGCTCACTTATCTTGCTGACTCAATACTCACGCTAATTGACAAACCAGGGCACTTTCAATCTCTCCCTTTGTCAATTACATGACAAAACACCTTAAAGACCTAGAATAACATCTAGACCAATACCCTAAATTGTGTGTGCATGAATTTTATACAATTTTACAAAGCTAGTGAGTTCACACACACACACGACTATTATTCAGTAGTAGCTGCTCCCCCTGTCTTCCTGCAGCTGCTCCCCCTAACACCTGTACCACAATTAATAAATAGATACACACAAATTTCCTCCGTGGTGGGATTTGTTCTCCCTCTTTTTGTCAGTCATTAGCAAAGGGTAATATAGCAACATATGTTGACTGAAGTTGAAGCATATGGGAGAACCAAGAACCAGATAGTAGCTTAAAATAAAATGCATAATCAGAAGAGGTTGATGTAAGACAGATAATGACATCTCTTATAGAAAACACTTATGCAGACCAGATCAAGGGAGAGCTTTGAATTGAACAGACAATAGCATTATAGACATAAAACACAAAATCAATTCTCAAGTGATAAGGAATATGCAGAGGAAAGACAATCACAAGTCATACCAGCATTTCACAGAACTTCTACGCATAATATGGCAACAAATAGGTATGAATTATTAAACGGCTACCAATAGAAATATCCAAAATAAAGACTGCCTAAGCTTGACAGTATTGTAACATCCATCCCAAACCAACAGACACAAATATCTAGCCCATCCATGGGCATACAAAAGAAAGTATTTTCCTCACTCAGAGGATATCCATAAGCCATCCAAAAAAAAAACTGTTAGACCTGTCATGTTAGGTAGCCATCACATACACACATAAGAGTGCAAGGCATTTAAAAAGATATCCATGCCCATACGCTTAGATGAGTATCTATTGTATGCAATGGCACAAAGACTGTCGATACTATGGTGGAGGGGTTGATGAAGACGGTGCTGTATCGTCTCATCAACAAGTTATCAAATCAACCAGTTGTTGTACCGACTGCTGCACCCCAGCCACCAATCGTTCCGGAATGGTGAACCTTACATTCATCGTCTCCTTCATCTGAGTGACTTCTCACAACGTCATGCCGATTCAATCTTGATGTAGTTTGAATCTTTTGGCTTGTGCAAGGTCAGATGAAGACGGAGCTTGCTGTGAGTTGATTGGGTCTCCTTCGGCCAGTCCTGCTCCTTCGGCTTGTGTAGCCCCTTCACCCATTTCACCTTCTTCATGAATCCCTTCCTTGGGTTGATCTTCAAGATATCGATGAAACTTCAAATCCATCTTTCTAATGTTGATTTTGTTGTAGTGTTGGAGAGGTAGTTCCCGATCATTTGTTAATGGAAGACCAATTACATCACACAACATGTGAATAATCCGAGGGAAGGGTAGATGAACGTCTCTAGAAGTGTGAATTACGTACACTAACTGGTGAACTATCAGAGTGGGAAGGTATATCTTGATCCCAGTTGCCACATAATATACTATCATGGCCATAAATCATGTAAGGTCAGCTCGATTTGTACCCCGAGGGTACACATTTGAGGTGAAGATGCCATGCAGAACCCAATACTTCGGTTCCATAAATTTTGCTTTTAACGCATTACCTTGGTTCCAAGGAATATCTTTACCATGGTAAAGAAATCTCATGACCTTAGATCGAGTGTCAACATTTTCAAGATCTAAATCAGAGAGACCAACGGAAGACAAAGTGAGACCAAAGATGCTTGCAATAGATTCAAGGGTAATTTCTACGTCGGCATCCCCAACAGAAATGGTGATAGAAGGAGGTTCTATGACTGGAGAATGACTGAAACCAAAGATGTTATAGGTTCTTTCATAATGACATAGGCCGCCAAAGTCAAGGAGAGGCATCTAATCAATTGCTGCTAACAGAGCTTCCAGATTGTAGGGTTTTAGGCAATCCCTGTCAATTTTCCGTTCATGAACCAACTTCCTTCTAGTATATTTTGTCAGAACAAGATCTACCCTAGAAGGAGGAGGGATCGAGCATTATGTTGAGACCCACCACGTGATGTTTGTCTGGTTCGTGGGCATGTTGGAGTCCCATGATCAGACGCCTTTGCTTTATCTTTTGGTGTAAGGACTTTATGTCTGAAGGATCTTGAGGATTCTCTAGGAACAGAAGTTTTTTCCTTTGTCCTTCCCCATTGAACGATTATCACTTAGAATGGGACAACTGAGAGTGAGATCTGATAAATGATTGAAGGATTGATGCTCTTTAAGACGAAACTTCTCTCTATAATCTAGAGATACCAAAAGACACAAGATGCAGTCTTGAGAGATTAAGGGAATGGACAAGGTATTACCAGATTTTGGTGATCTTGGAAGACTCATAGATGAGGAATCATGTAGAACGACTGAGAAAGATGAGCAACAGAGGGAAAACAAGCTTCAAGTAATGAAATAAAAATTTTCCCACTCGTCCACCTTTTATCGGGTGGTAAACTTCGATATCATCGAACATGATTTCGATGAGATTGATATACCCCATTCGAGGTTATCGAAGATGCCCTTAATAACATTCTCGAACATGTGACTCTTCTGATTCCAAACAGGCATCGATGATATCGATATTTGTTCGATTGAATCAAGGATCCATACGATTCATCAACAGATATATCGAAGATGTATATCTATCATTTTAGCACTTTGATGATATTCCATATATGTATAACTTAGTATATTTTCATATCAGACAGTACACACATCAAAATTTGTACAAACATTGTATCATCCAAAATTATAAACATTCCTAATGTTTATGCACAAAAAAATTGAGGTGAAGAGACCTCAGATATATCATGAAACTCATCAAAATTGCATCATTTCAACAACCATCCAGATCAAGATGCATGACCTGAACATGTATTCCATGCTCAATTATTATGAAGCATATGAATCAACCTTTCCATTGCCTTTAATGACATAGCAGTGCTCACTTATGCGACAACCCTTCATCACTGGTTTAACTGATAGGTCTAGGATCTCGCATTCTTGCTTGTTGAATGTAACCACATGTCCATTGTCACATATTTGAGAAATGCTTAAAAGATTATGTGTCAATCCTTTTATGCAAAAAATATTCTCATTTTTGAGCAGTTCCATTCCTTTTATGGTTCCAAATCCTATTACAGTAGCAGTGCTTCCATCTCCATAGGTGACTATCCCATCATCAAGATTTGAGTAATTTGTGAGGAGAGATTTGTCACCTGTGACATGTCTAGAGCATCCGCTATCCAGGTACCACTTAGCATCATTGCCTGTTATAAGATTTGAGTGAGTAACAAGGCAATTTTTCTTCTCTTTCACTACCCATTTTGTAACAGAATTTCTTACTATGGTAGTTTTTGCTTTATTAATCAAGTTGGATAATTGAATCAAGTTTCCTTGTTTCACAAATTCATTACTTTTCTGATTTAATTTAGCCACTTGATTTAATAAGTCCTTCATCCTTTAGGTCATTCTGGGTGGTTATGGATGTGTATTACCTCTAGCCATATTCCTAGGTGGACTCCTGACATTTTGTATTATTCTTTTGGTTGGTCTGTATTTACCAGTATGATTTTGACTAGAATTGAGTTGAGTCTTCCTAGGAGATATGCATTCAAATTTATAATGACCAGAATCTCCACATGAATGATAAAAAGGAGTAGTTTTTGTTTTACTTCCTGATGCAGCTGATTTTTCAAACATTGGTGCTACATTTTTGAATTTTATTTTGAATTTGTCATATCCTAAACCACTCTTGTCTTTCCCAGGTCTTCCCATCCTTAAGAGTTTTTCTAATTTTTCACTACTCTGGAAAAATTTATAATTCAGTTCAATAGATTTTCTGGATTTCTCTACATCAAACATAAGTGTGTGATTTTCATTCTAAAGATGCATGTTTTTATCTTTCAATAGTTTAATCTGTTTGTTCAGTTTTTCAGATTCAGATTTGAGAAAGGTATTGATTCTTTCGAGCCTATCATTTTCTGAGTGATATTGTTGTAGATCATTAATTAAGTGTGTATTGATTTCTAATGTTTTGTCTAGATCTATTTGCAGCTATTTATTTTTATTTTCACTTATCCCAAGTCTTTTTAGGATATTGATGATATGGATATAAAGTTGATTATAGGTATCCTGCAATTTATCCTTTTCTTCTTCTTTTTCTGTTTCCTCACTATCAGATGGAAATGATTTAGTGGCTTAAGGTTCTTCGATTTTCTTAGTTTCTATGTGAATGATGGAGGTCATAGAGACCATAATAATTTTCAGGGATTTTCGGTCTCCATCACTCTCCAAGTCACTACATTCTGAATTTGACTCTTCATTATTATTCCATGAGGCTGCCATTGCCTTTCCTTTGGTTTTTCTATTTGGGCATTCAATGGACAAATGTCCAAACTTTCGACATAGCATTGTGGTTCTTTGGACTTTTTAGCAGATTTACTTGTAAAATGTTTTTTGTCCAACTATTTTCCTTTAAATGGTCAGCCACGATTTTTATGAAAGAATTTTCTGAACCGTTCAGCTAACAAAGCCACTTCCTCATCTTCATTCTCCCTTTCACTTTCATCTTCCTCATTTATAGTGTTCTTTGAAGTTTTGAGGATAGTATTTTTGGATTTAGGAGTTTGTTTGAAGTGTAGTTCAAATGTTTGTAGGGAACCTACGAGTTCTTCTACTTTCATTTCATCCATGTTTCTACATTCTTCAATGGTTGTAACTTTTGAATTAAATCGTTTCGGTAATGATCTCAGAATTTTTTTACAAATTTTTGGAACAGAATTTTTTTCACCTAATCCACTCATGGAGTTGCAAATGATGTTCAGTTTTGTAAAAAACTCTATGAAGGTCTCATGCTCTTCCATTTCGAGACTTTGAAATTGTAATATTAGGAGCTGTAGTTTAGATCTCTTCACTGTGCTTGTTCCCTCATGGGTTGTTTCCAATAAGTCCCATGCTTCTTTAGCTGTTCCACACATACTGATTTGATTGAAGACTTCTTGGGACACAATACAGTAGATAACATTCATTACTTTAGCTTTAGAGGTTTATTTTTCTTTATCGAATGGTGTCCACATTTCTTTGGATTTCGGTTTAGTAATAGTTGTGCAATTTTCAAGTACTATTTGTTCAGTTGGTGGCAGATATCCTCTTTCAACAATATCCCCAACATCATGATCCAAAGATCTCAGAAAGTAATGCATCCTGACCTTCCACCACACAGAATTTGATCCATCAAATACTAGAGGTGTAGTTACCGATGAACCCTCTCCCTGGCCATATTACCAACTTCTGTCAAGATCACTCTCTAGGGGGTGAAGCCCTTAAGAGAGACTCGCTTTGATGCCAATTGAAATTGTGGTAATGACCTCTTAAGTTGAAGTAGGAATATGGCAAGATGTCCTAGAGGGGGGTGAATAAGACTTTTTAATATTTTATGAAAATTTAAAACCTATCAACCCTATCTTGAATAAATATGCACGTATCAGGATTTCTTCAAAATAACACTAATGGCTTCTAAGCCAAATAGAGGATCCAATCACAAAACTATTCAAAAGATAAACAAGATGCATAACATAGTTCATAATGGATGTGACTATGTGTGAGGTGTGATTTTACTTAGTTCCAGAAAATAATGTGCATATGCAATATGAAAACAATCAGAGAAATCACACAAAGAGTAGAAGAAAATGTGTAACGCCCTGAAAATTGGGGGTCGAGCAGAAGCTCAGCTCCCGAGTTCCAAAACATCACTTATGCAGCATTTTTTATGATGGATGAATGTTATCGACATTAGGGCATAAAACATGAGGTAGAGTAAACCAAAACAGCAAACATAGTTCAGGGATAGTCTGAAAGCACGAGCGGAAGACTGAAAAATATATATAAATCAACATAAGTCTCCAAGATATGTATGCTCTACCAGGTCATAATTACAAGACGTGTCTCCAAATACATATATCAAAAAGTAATAAATCACTACCAACATAGCCCTGAATCCTCGTCAATCAGGGCATTGTTCATACGAACCCGCCTGAGAACTGCATATAGGAGAAACGCTCCTCATTATCATAAAAGACCAGCTCTACCTCGTTAGCATCGCCACCATCTGAAACTAAAACAGGGACTAGTTAGTGTTTCAAACACCGTCCTGTAACGTGGGAGTGAGTGATCAACTCAGTAGAAACTATACAGCAGAGGTTAACATGTTATCAATTCAATCAAGCAGTAATAATAAAACAGTACAATCAAACATGTCCTAGATACTCTTATTAATGCAAGAATGATATGAGGAAATGATGCATGCCCTCATCACAATCTCCCTCTGCGATCTTCATCTTACGGTCGCGCATGTGAGTCACTTCCTCAGTGTTCTTTCACCAAAACCGATAGTACATGCAGTGCGATGATATGAGCATACTTACCTAGTTCTTATTAGTCTTTTTCATATAGCAGGATTGGAAAGCTAAGACACATCCCTTATATCAATTCCCAAACATTGATCCATTCTAGGGTCGTCAATCCTAGGAAATCTCATACGATGTTACAGTTCTAGGTCACTGCAAGGGCTCCCAGGGCTGTTACACGGAATTGTTGCACCACTCCCCCATCACCAAATCAATACAGGTCTAGTTATATCCTCAAGACTACAACAAGACTCGTCGCCCTTATGCAGTGTCAGGATATACTCAGGTCACTACAGAGGGCTCGTCACCAATCAATGTAGGCTGATAACAAGAATATAGTGTCCCATATCACCATAATCTGCTCACGAGAGTAGGGTGCTCACTGATCACTGCAGGGAGGCTTGTCGCCCCAACGTACACTGACAGCTCAACCACGGTGTCCCATACCACCATGTCTGGCTTATGAATCTTAGGGGATCTCGGTACCAAGGTTGAGTTTCAGTGGTAAGTTCAGTGTCTTAGATTCAAACAGTAGCGACCAAACATGGTGAACATACATTGGTCAATCGAGTTAGTTGATAAGCTCAACTAGGCCAAGTGCACATTGAGTTGAACGACATGGAATGCATAAGCACTCGATGTGGCCTAACCATTGTCAAACATCCCAAGTACGACTCAGATTCGTTAAACTCATCCTGTGTGGCGAAAACAATCTCAACCACCAGTTTAAAGACTGTTACTGATTACCTGGACTACACAATAGCCCCATTCACATTCAATTACAACATGATGTCCTATGAGATAGTCAAAGCAGTAATGGATTAATATTACAACTCATACAATCATATGAACATGTTCTGAAGTGCATTGTATGAATTCACACACATTCAATTCATCATCAAGCAGACATCAGAATAAGTCATAAATGGAGAAAATCATACACATCATTAATGTAGTTGAGAATTATATCTAAACCCATATACAGGTACATCTTACTAACTACTAACTCGTTCAGACACTGTTACAAATACTTAGTCTAGACATTACATCATATTGTATTCATTAGTACACGTATTAGGGCAAATCCTTTCGTCAAAGGGTAGTCTCCCATACAATAATCATATATCCACGACAGTTTGTCATGGCGAGTACGAATACAAAGTTTATACTCATTCAGTCATTTTCACATACACTTAGGCTACACATACTAAATACATATCATATGTTGGTAAAACATGTATTAGGCTAATCCGTTCACCCAGAAGTTGATACACATGCATATAACATACATAGACAGGAATTAATCATGGCAAGCACAATTCCAAATTTTATACGTATACGATATTTCCTACAAATACGAGGAATACAGTATATTCAACATAGTTAACATATAACTAAAAAATGAAATGGACAACACTTTATACATGTGAAATAGCATCCATGTCAGTAATATATCATTAACCGACATTGAAAGTCTTGAAAACCATAACCTAAACGTATATAGTCCACACCTTAAACCAGAAAATGCGTAACGGATATGATTTAGACGATAAGTCTTCGTCAACAGTGGATAGGCAACTTAAGGCATGAATATAGGTTAGCTACAACAATACTTAACTATTCTAAGCTCCAAAACATGTTAGGGTTAGGATTTCTTATCCAAGAATGGAATCAGAAATGCCATAATAGCGATACGGTAGGGGTGTTGAAACACATGGAGTGGCAGGGTAGAATCTCTGGGTGAATCTCCTACTCTCTCTCTCTCTCTCTTTCTCTCTCTTTCTTAGTTAGGGTTTGAAATTCGTATGATATTTGTGAGAGAGGGTTTAAGGCCTTTTTATAAGCCTAAAAGCGACGAAAATATCCTTGGGGCCAAGGCATACTTAGGTTATAACCAAATCGGGTCTGTTCTGATCCAACGGAGCACTTCTAGAGGTCCTGTTACTAAATCGGTAGGACTTAAGCTCTCTAATATTGGATCTAAGTCAAGCTAAGTTTTTAGTTTGGTCGGGTTTCCAGATCGACCGTGGCGGACCAGTTTCAGTTCAATGGTTATGGGAACTCGATCAGAGCTACAAGTACTTTGATATGTATGTGCCACCTTTCCTGATCCGAGGGTGAATTTGGGTCAAAATCTAACGGTCAGAATGCTTAGAAATAACGCGCAAGAGAAATGATCCAGATTACTTAAAATTATATTTAATTTTCTAAAAATCTTCGCTTTCTCACTCTCTTCACTCCGGACTCAAGGAAATTGTCCCAGGACATTGTATGACCTTGATTTTTGAGGTGATAGTCAAGTCCAACTAAGCGGTCATAATGGTCTAAGATCATCGGTATCGGACTTTCGATGTGCAGTGTAGGTCCGATACGAAGTTTCTAAATGATCTCGAGGGCAACTGGGCTTAGAGATTGATCCTAGATTTTAGGGTAACATAATGTTAACAATTCTATAGGTTTTGGGTCTTACAGATCGTATTTAAAGTGGTTGGTGCTAATTTTGTAGGAAATTTGGTGTAGCGCTAGTTAATTCATGTTAAATTTCTAAAGAATTTAGTCCTAAATGATTTCTTTGGCTTTGGAATTGAGTTATGAGAAGTTACTAAGGTGTTATAGTTGACCCATTGCCTAAGGACGTCTAACTCCAGGTTGGTAAAAATCTGGGGTGTTATAATCTACCCTCCTTAAAAATAATTTCATTTCTGAAATTGGCTAAAGGTAATGAGTAAAGATTCTATTATTCCTTTTGCCTAAACTTTACTGATTTCAAGTTTATATGCGTGGTAGAATAAATACTATCTATGCTAGTCTAGCACATTTTAGTCTACTCTTCTTAAAAACTTACTCTTTATCTCGTGCTTATACCCTGATGGTTGGTTACAATTGATTTATTTATCTATTTAGAGTCTTGACGATGATTTCCAACTACTTTGAGTAAGGTATATGTTTTCAATGGTCGACTAATACGGAGAGATGGTTGCAGTGGGCTTAATCCTGATACTTCGAATGTCCGCCTGACCAGGGTAGACAACGTTATATTCCTTCATAATGCTGGCGGATCCTGGTCTTCTGCCCGGTCAAGCAGTGAGTCCACTGGTAGTCTGCCAGGATTGAGAATTGGGTTAAGCCGTGAATGTTTCACATTTGTACATTTCAGTAACTCCGTAGTCCGATCACTCTAAAAGCTTAGAGAATGCCCAACATTAAAAGGTTCAAATTTCCTAATTAAAAGGTTGCCCTTTGGGTCTTGATCTGGGAGAGTCCTCGTCTGAATCTATGTCCAAGGTAGGGATTAATAAACACTTTATTAGATCATCCTAAGGGATTTCTAATCGTATAGAGTCGGCCAAGACTTCTATTATGTTCGTATTTAACGAGTAGATTTGTGAATACTCTGACCTCCGCTCGTTCCCATTGTTAGGCCTATGATTTAATATGAATAGGTTCAACACTTAAGCCCTAATTGTTCTCCTTTAAAGATTTCATTATTGATATTTTAAGGAAGACTCAGCCCCTATTTCATGACCTAATTTTACGTATAACCTGAATCAATTTTCTTCGATCTTGGGCCAGTGGGGAAGGGGCCAACCACGCTTTCGCTACACTATTATAACCCAATGGTTGTATTAGCTGACCTAACTAAATTGGGCTTATAAAATTCTACCCCCCTTAAAAATATGTCTACTCTCTAGGCTCAAGAGTTGTGTCTCGATCCGTATGTCGGAACGAGGTGTAATTTATGACCTATCCTTAACATGGAATGGGATACGATCTCCCAATACATTGGTCTTCCTTTCATCGATGATGTGTACTATAGTGTTGGTACCTATGGTTGTAGAAATGAGCCTAATCTCTATTGACTATATGTCCTTAACACTCCCTAAAGGAAACACACTAACTTTTGATTGTAGGTGATCGGGCCAACACGGAAGAAAAGTTGTGTAGTGGGTCTGAGCCGGATACATAGACTTTCTGTCTAGCTAAGACAGAAAACTTGTCGTATCAGTTCTTAATCGTAGTTGGTCTCAATCTTCTGCTTTATCAGAGCATTGAGTTCATTGGTAACTACCTGTATTAAGAATTCAGTTCAAACTACGAATACATCGCTTATATACAGTTCCTTTACTCCGCGTTTTCGATTGCAATAAGTCCTTGGGAAGGCAATTCTAAGGGGCATGCTGATTTATCCTAGTGTTCATCTAAGGGATATATAAGTTTTTCCTAAACGTGACTAGTTCTAAGTTAAGCAAGCTTCCTAAGAGTTACTAAAGGAGCCTATAAGTATTGAGGGAATCCAACAAAGGAACGAGGTCGCACTCTAACTAAATCAAGACAATTAACTACGTCTATATTTCAATTATCTTAGCAAAATCGGTCCTTTAAATTCCTAAGTATAACTAGTAGCTTAGTCTTATCTTATGCGTAGTGGCAATCCACTAGTTGTAATTCAAAGTTTATGTTTATACGCTAGATGCTTTCATATAATTTCTAATACAAGGAATTATTTTATCGCTTAGGATCAAAAGTTGCCTGATTAGGATTGAGTTGCCCAAACCTAAATTTAATTATGCTTGAGCTCTACACATAGGTTCATACCAGCTAAGGAGAGTCTAGGATTTACGTTATTAATTTATTAGATGTTCTATACTATGCGATCTTACGAAATCTAGGAATACCAACTCTAAATCTAAAACTCTAGATGTCCCAGCTATAGATGGTCACTGTTTATGAAATAAGTTACTGTGTTTGGTCTCGCCCATCAGTAGAAGCATAGGGCTCAAGAAGATGGCTGTACCTAGCTTGAATAGGGCGATGGAAAATGAAAGGAATGAAGGAAACGGGATGGGTATTGGGGTTTTCACGAATTTGAGCCTAATATGAGAGTGTAAAGGCTCAAATGAAAGGGAAAAAAGAGGAAGGACAACAAAATAGGATGGGTTAGAGGACTTATACGAATGTGAGACTCAAATGGGAGATGTGAGAGCTCAAATCAAAGAAAATGAGAGGGTTATGTGATGGATATGGATGAGCACGGTGGAAGGATATAGGATTTAACGAAAAATGAAAGAAAGAATGATTGGAAGGATGATTTGAAAGAGAATGGAGTAGTTTTGAAGAAAAGAAAAAGCTTGGAGGTGGATTTTGTGAAGGAAGTACTCGATTGGGGATGAATTAAGCATCGAACCATGGACCAGTGGGTCCCATTAGGCCCCACATGCCATCAGCCTGAAGGCCCGGCCCGGACGAGCTCGCCGGTCGACGAGGCCTCACCTCGCCACTCCCTGGGTCCCGAAAAGTATGGGTCCCACCTTGGCACCCCTTGAAAGTGGTTCGTTTGGCCCCCCCTTCCGATTTGAGCCGTTTTGGGTCATTTCGGAACTAATTTGATATCTATTCACTTTTACCAATTTCTAACGGCTGGAATGGGATGAAACACGGTCTATACCCATCAATTGACGGTCTAGAAGTGATTCGGGGTCGTTGTGTGTGATCAAGAGTGTGCACGGACTCGATTTCGGTGATCGTTTTCAGTAAACTTTCGCCAACAAACAAACTGGGGGTCCTAAACATGTTTCTAGATTTTTCTCGTACCCTCTTACATTAAATTGGCGTCAGCGTGCTGTGTGTGACCATAACCCAGGTCCAATTTAATCCAAATCCTGCTCTGATACCATCTTGTAATGCCCTGAAAATCGGGGGTCGAGCAGAAGCTCAACTCCCGAGTTTCAGAACATCACTTATGGAGCATTTTTTATGATGGATGAATGTTATCGGCATTAGGGCATAAAACATGAGGTAAAGTAAACCAAAACAACAAACATAGTTTAGGGACAGTCTGAAAGCATGAGCGAAAGACTGAAATACATATATAAATCAACATAAGTCCCCAAGATATGTATGCTCTACCAGGTCAAAATTACAAGATGTGTCTCCAAATACATATATCAAAAAGTGATAAATCACTACCAACATAGCCCTGAATCTCCGTCAATCAGGGAATTGTTCATATGAACCCACCTGAGAACTGCATATAAGAGAAACCCTCATCATCATAAAAGACCGGCTCTACCTCACCAACAACGCCACCTTCTGAAACTAAAACAGGGACTAGTTGGTGTTTCAAACACCATCCCGTAACGTGGGAGTGAGTGATCAACTCAGTGGAAATTATACAGCAGAGGTTAACATGTTATCAATTCAATCAAGCAGTATGATAAAGCAGTACAATCAAACATGTCCTAGATACTCTTATTAATGCAAGAATGGTATGAGGGAATGATGTATGCCCTCACCACAATCTCTCTCTGTGATCTTCATCTTACGGTCGCTCATGTCAGTCACTTCCTCAGTGTTTTTTCACCAACATCGATAGCACATGCAGTGTGATGATATGAGCATGCTTACCAAGTTCTTATTAGTCCTTTTCATAGAGCAGGATTAGGAAGCTAAGACACCTCCCTTATATCAATTCCCAAACATTGATCCATTCTAGGGTCGTCAGTCCTATGAAATCTCATACGATGTTACGGTTTTAGGTCGGTGCAAGGGCTGTCAGGGCTTTTACACGGAATCGTTGCACCACTCCCCCATCACCAAATCAATACAGGCCTAGTTATATCCTCAAGACTGCAACATGACTCGTCGCCCTTATGCAGTGTCAGGATATACTCGAGGTCACTATAGAGGGCTCGTCACTAATCAATGTAGGCCGATAGCAAGAATATAGTGTCCCATACCACCATAATCTGCTCACAAGAGTAGGGTACTCACTGATCACTACGGGGAGACTCGTCGCCCCAACGTAGGCTGACAGCTCGACCATGATGTCCCATACCACCATGTACGGCTCATAAGTCTTAGGGGATCTCGGTACCAAGGTTGACGGGAGTTTCAGTGGTAAGTTCAGTGTCTTAGATTCAAACAGTAGCGACCAAACATGGTGAACATACATCGGTCAATTGGGTTAGTTGATATGCTCAACTAGGCCAAGCGCACGTTGAGTTGAACGACATAGAATGCATAAGCACTCCATGTGGCCTAACCACTGTCAAACATCCCAAGCACGACTCAGATTCGTTAAACTCATCCTGTGTGGTGAAAACAATCTCAACCACCAGTTTAAAGACTGTTACCGATTACCTGGACTATACAATAGCCTTAATCACATTCAATTACAACATGATGTCCTATGAGATAGTCAAAGCAGTGATGGATCAATATTACAACTCATACAATCATATGAACATGTTCTGAAGTGCATTGTAAATATGAATTCACACACATTCAATTCATAATCAAGCAGACATCAGAATAAGTCATACATGGACGAAATCATACACATCATTGATGTAGTTGAGAATCATATCTCAACCCATATACAGGTACATCTTACTAACTACTAACTCGTTCAGACACTTTTACAAACACTTAGTCTAGACATTACATCATACATATTATGTATTCATTAGCATACGTATTAGGGCAAATCCTTTCGTTAAAGAGTAGTCACCCATATAATAATCATATATCCATGATAGTTTGTCATGGTGAGCATGAATACAAAGTCTATACTCATTCAGTCATTTTCACATACACTTAGGCTGCACATACTAAATACATATCATATGTTGGCAAAACATGTATTAGGCTAATCTGTTCACCCAGAAGTTGATACACATGCATCTAGCATACATAGACAATAATTAATCATGGCAAGCACAAATCCAAATTTTATACGTATACGGTATTTTTTTATAAATATGAGGAATACAATATATTCAACATAGTTAACATATAACTAAAAAATGAAACGGACAACACTTTATACATATGAAATAGTATCCACGTCAATAATATATCATTAACTGACATTGAAAGTCTTGAAAACCATAACTTAAATGTATATAGTCCGCACCTTAAACTAGAAAACGCGTAACAGATATGATTTAGACGATAAGTCTTCATCAACGACGGATAGGCAACCTAAGGCATGAATATAGGTTAGTTACAACAATACTTAACTATTCTAAGTTTCAAAATAGGTTAGGGTTAGGATTTCTTATCCAAAAATGGAATCAGAAATGCCGTAATAGCTATACAGTAGGGGTGTTGAAACACATGAAGTGGCAGGATAGAATCCCTAGGTGAATCTCCTACTCTCTCTCTCTCTCTCTCTCTCTCTCTCTCTTTCTCTCTCTTTCTTAGCTAGGGTTTGAAATTCGTATGAGATTTGTGAGAGAGGATTTAAGGCCTTTTTATAAGACCAAAAGCGACGGAAATAGCCCTAGGGCCAAGGCCTACTTAGGTTATGACCAAATCGGGTTTGTTCTGATCTAACAGATCACTTTTGGAGGTCCTGTTTCTAAATGCGGTCGGACTTAAGTTCTCTAATATTGGATCTAGGTCAAGCTCAGTTTTCAGTCCGGTCGGGTTTCCAGATTTACCGTGGCGGACTAGTTTCACTTTAACGGTTACAGGAACTCGATCAAAGCTACAAGTACTTTGACATGTATGGGCCACCTTTCCTGATCCGAGGGTGAATTTGGGTCAAAATCTAATGGTCAGAACGCTTAGAATTAATGCGCAAGCGAAACGATCCAGATTACTTAAAATTATATTTAATTTTCTAAAAATCTTCGCTTTCTTACTCTCTTCACTCCGGACTCAAGGAAACAGTCCCAGGACATTGTATGGCTTTGATTTTTGAGGTGATAGTCAAGTATAACTAAGCGGTCATAATGGTTTAAGTTCATCGCTATCGGACTTTCGATGTGCGGTCAAGGTCCGATACGAAGTTTCTAAATGATCTCGAGGGCAACTGGGCTTAGAGATTGATCCTAGATTTTAGGGTAACATAGCGTTAACAATTTTATAGATTTTGGATAACATAGCGTTAAAATTTTTATAGGTTTTGGGTCTTACAGATCGTATTTAAAGTAGTTGGTGCTAATTTTGTAAGAAATTTAGTGTTGCGCTAGTTAATTCATGTTAAATTTCTAAAGAATTTAGTCCTAAATGATTTCTTTGGCTTTGGAATTGAGTTATGAGAAGTTATTAAGGTGTTATGGTTGACCCATTGCCTAAGGACTTCTAACTCCAGGTTGGTAAAAATTTGGGGTGTTATAAAATGACAATCTCAAACATAGTCATTTTTATACTGGTTCGACTACGTGTCTACTCCACTTCTGGCGGACGCACTCAACCCTTGAGTTTACCGGATCTCACTAACGGAGGTTTCAAATCAAGTTCACTTTAAACCAGTACAGCCTACACTAGGCTGACTCTAATGTGTATACATGACATAAGTTTATGCTCCACACAGGTACAAGGGTCAATGCACAACACCCAAATTTTAGGCCACATAGGCCAAGGATCTACACAAGGACCTAATCAGTTTATGCTCTTACAGAGTAAGGGTCAACACAACACCCAGGTTTTAGATCACACAGGTCAAGGACCTACACAAGGACCTAATCAGTTTATGCTCTCCACAGCGCAAGGGTCAACACAAAGCACCCCTACGTACACTCTCGTCGGAGGCCTCCTATGAGGACTTTAAAGGGGTGAAAAGCACCTTTGATCCAATCCTACAAAAGGAATGATCAAAAGGGTCTCTGGATTCTAATGACCCACACTGATGAAGATCTCCTTCTTTGATGACAAAGAATCTTCAGTTCCCTTGAACCGCAACACAGATAATGCTCTAATGTAAGGTAACGGGTTGGGTTAAGGTTATGATGGAATCCTACTCTATTAAATGTTTTCCTATAAAGGAGAACGATTCCAATCATCTATGCATTCAAGGTATCCTAGGTCAACGATATGCCATTAAGATGTTAGCTGTAGGATCCTTGAATTTGGAAGTTCATTCCCCAATCCACTCTATTGTATATCAATGATGAGGGTGGATTGGAGGATGAACTCCCATGAGAGAAAAGGCTTAGTGTATATAATTTGGATTTAAACACTCAAAAACTCTATCTATTTTCTCTTCCACCATTTTCGGCTGATGAGTCTTAGCAGATCGAGGTACCAAGGTTAAAGGAGCCTTTCATTGGTAAGTTTGGTACCTTAGGTTCAAACAGTA
The DNA here is from genome assembly GCA_037074715.1 of Magnolia kwangsiensis. Lineage (NCBI taxonomy): Eukaryota > Viridiplantae > Streptophyta > Magnoliopsida > Magnoliales > Magnoliaceae > Magnolia > Magnolia kwangsiensis. The sequence goes on along the minus strand of CM073586.1, from coordinate 79,567,321 downwards.
GTGTACATACATTGTGAACATATATTGGGTTAATCGGGTTACTTGATAAGCTCGACTGGTACAAGCGTATATTAAATTAATTAACATGGAATGCATATGCACTCCTTGTGGCCTAGCCACTGTCGATAATCAGTGTACGACTTGGATTCCTTGAACGTATCCATTGTGGCTAAAACAGTTCGGCCGCCGATTGTAAACCATTATCGATTGCCTGGACTACATCGTAGCTCCAATCACACTTTAAATATAATAGGCATTCATATGTGCTAGTCAAAACAGTATGTAGTAACAAATTCAAATATAAATCTCATATAAACATTTAAACGAACACCTGGAGTACATGTTAACATACATAGACATTCATCCATAAAACACGTAATAGTAAGATAGGTTATATGATGGGAATTGTAACTATAAATAAGGGAATTGAGAATCATATCTCAACACCCTAATTAAAGACATTTCAACAAGCATTTTCTCATTCAGGCATTTTAACAAACACTTAGACTACACATATTACATACTTGAAATAAATTAGTTAAAACACATATCGTAGCAAATCCTTCCAAGCATTTTCTCATTCAGGCATTTTCTCATAGGTTATATGATGGGAATTGTAACTATAAATAAGGGAATTGAGAATCATATCTCAACACCCTAATTAAAGACATTTCAACAAGCATTTTCTCATTCAGGCATTTTAACAAACACTTAGACTACACATATTACATACTTGAAATAAATTAGTTAAAACACATATCGTAGCAAATCCTTCCACATAGGAATTTTCATACATACAACCATCATGTAGCCTCAAACATAAATCATTGAAAACACAAATTATAATTCCATACTCATTCAAACATTTCAACAAACACTTAGAATGCATTAAAATCAACATAGTTTACATATATGTGTAATATACGGGAAACATTGTATCTAAGCATATGAGATAGCAATCAAGTCAGTTATAAATCCTTACTAACATTGAAAGCCTTAAAAACCATAACCTAAACATTTATATTCTGCACCTTTCACCGGTAAACTCGTACCAAGCTTGGTTTGAACATTACGTCTTTGTCTACGGTACCACGACAACCTGTAGCATGAAATAGGTTAGCTATTTCATTACTTAAACTATTTAAAACCCTAAAACAGGTTAGGGTTAGATTTTCCTACCTAAGAACGAAATCGGAATTGCCCATATAGCGATATAGGAATGGTGGTTAAGCACGTAGAGCGACGGAAAGAATTCCAGGAACGAACTCCAACTCTCACCCTCACTTTCTCTCTCTTTCCTTCTCTTTTCTCTCTTCTCTCCCTTAGAGTTTTCCAAATTCGTATGGAATGAGAGATAAAGAGAGGGTTTAAGCCCTTTATATAGGCCCAAAACTGATGGGAATGGCCCCAGGGCCAAGGTATACTTAGGTTATAGCTAAATCTGAGCCGTTTCGGTCCAACGGAGCTATTCTGGAGGTCCCTTTTCTACATGTAGTCAGACTTAAGCTTCCTGACCATAGATCTAGGTCAGGCTAAGTTTTCGATCCGATCGGGTTTACAGATCGACCGTGGCTGACCAGTTTCAGTTCAGCAGTCATCGGTACTCGATCAGGGTCGTAAGTACATTAACATGTGTTGAAATTTTCCCTAATCTGAGGATGTAATTGGGTCATATTCTGATAGTCAGAATCCATAGATTTGTCCTGCGCGCAAACCGACTCAATTCACTCAAGTTCAGTTCATTTCTTAAAGATATTCGCGTTTCTCACACACTTCGTTCTAGGCTCAAGTTGTGCGTTTCTAGGTACTATTAGGACTTGATTTCAGCGGTGGTTATCAAGTCCAGTAAGGCGGTCATAACTAAATAGTTTTGGGATAATCGGACTTTCGACGTGCGGTCTAAGTCCGATACAGAGTTTCATGATGCTCCCGAGAGAAACTGGATTTTGAAATTGATCCTAGATTTTTAGGTAATGTTAAGTTAGTGATTCTACTAGCTTTAGGTCTTGTAGTTTATATAGAAAGTGGTTCAAGCTAAATCAATTGATTGTATAGTTCAGTACTTAACTAAACTCTACCCTAATATGACTGAATAAGGTCCTAGGCCAATTTTATGCTCCTTTTTGGTACTTCTAGTTAGTATAATATTTTAATTATTTTTTATATTTAATAATAAAGTTTACTTCATATCTATTAAATTTTATGAGATTTTGTGTTGTATAAAAATTCTAAAAATTTCAGAAGCAGTTGCTGTCCAACGAATGATTTTTGGATAGTTGTAACAATGACCTACTTTTAATTATATTAAATATTTTATTATATTTTTCACTTATTTTTATATGAAACTAAGCTCATTTATCTTCAATCTGGATTTTCAATCACCTAAATCAGAGTTATAACAAAGGAAATATGACTTTTTGAAGTCGGCCGATACGTGAAGAAAAAACGCAGAGGCCAGCGTGGCCTCGCCGATCTGGCGATGCCATCGCTGACCGCTAGACATCGGGGCGATGGCTTGCACCATGGGTGATGGAATCCCCCCTGGGGTACCATAAAAGAGCGGGACTCACCTTGGGTCCTCCCAATTTGCGTTGTTTGACCCTTCGAGTCCATTTGATGTGGTTTTATCGATCGAATATTTGAAACGGGTGCATCTTTCAATCTGAATTGGGTTACATGACATGCAATATATGATTTTGGGGTAGGAGAAGCTAATCTGTCCAAATAACATATTTATATCATGATATTATAAAAATATTAATGTTCATCATTTAAACTGTAGGATTAGTGTCTAATATGAAAGTGCTTAGAAAAATTTGAAGAATAAGGTGGTGAAATGTGAGATTTTGAAGGAAATGGGTTGAAAGGGGATTTGAGACTTTAGGATTGAGTTCTGAGAAGTTAATTAAGGTATTATGATTGACTCATTACCTAAGGACGTCTAACTCCAGGTTGACAAAAATCTAAGGTGTTACAGTGTCGGTTCATCGAAATTTTCAAGAAAATTTTCTATAAGCTTATTGGATGATTTTTGTCCTGTTTCGATGACATCGATCACGTCTTGATATGATTGATATTTGAATATTAATTTTATTGAGTGATCCTCGATACATGAATTATTTTATCTGAAAACTTGATGGGTAGTTTAGTGTACCAATCTGATATCATCGAAGGTCTATCGATATCATCGAGATTTGAATTTTAAGGATATCGAGGCTCTCTTCGATATATTGATACTCACATGTTTTTCCATAGCAGTATATTGAACACAATTGACCAAATGTCGATTTTATAGAGACATCTTGATGGACTCGAGATTCAAATTTCGATGATATCGAACAGTTCATCGATTGATCAATAATTCAGTCCAGAGTTCTTTGTAGTTGATGGACATCAGAAGTCCTCCATTCGATAATATCGAGATAGTTTTGAGGACATCAATAACAGGGTTCGATTTCAAAATAGTGAAATCGACAAAGGTAGAAAACTTAGAGATTTTCTTGATTTTGTAAAATAGTTTTCTCACCTAATGTTTTGGGACATGGGATGTGAGGCTAAGGTTTACCTTTGACGAGTTTGAGCACACATCCTGTTGAGGCAGACACTTGAACAGTCTTCTTATGGGGCTCACTTGTCTTGCTGAATCAATACTTACTCTAATTGACAAAGCAGGGCACTTTCAGATAGTTGGGATGAGTGCCTTCCCTATGTTGAATTTGCCTACAATAATAGCTTTCAAGCTAACATCGGCATGGTACCTTATGAGTCTTTATACAGACGTCTCAATGCTAAAACAAACTAGCATCGACACTACCCAAGAAAGAACAAAAAATTCTTAAACTTGGGGATGGGCCTCACTAGGCTTGTGATCCATCACGAATGACAGACTCAGACTACACCCAGAAATTGATAAATTGTGTTGTCCGATCGGCACTTGGAAAATGCAAGTCGCCCTGCCTTGGGAATAAAAATCTGAAATTTTAAATCAATTGGCCCCACTACTTGAGTCAGTCAATTTGGGTGTTTTATCCGTTAGATTTCTTCTAAACTTACACCAAAGGTTGAAGATATTTCCCTGTATTTGTAATAGCTTGACCAACATTGTATGATATTGTCAGCTCCGGGTCTTACTGGACCCGCACGGTTTTGTTCTCAGGGTTGCCCCTAAAAGGCCTCGTACAAGGAAGGTCCTAACCATACATATAACCACCATTACTTTGGACAGTGCTTCCGTTGTGGGACAAGTTCAACCTCCTACTGTATACACAGTAACCTGTCAGCACAGTAGCCTGCCAACCACTGGTAGCTTGCCCAGGACCTTTAGACCCCACCCACATCAGCGTTCGCCCACGTGTGCCTCCCCACATGTGCAACAGTGATGGGGAGTCAAGTATTTACCCATGAAATCTGACCATTGATCGAGAATTGGTGACCGTTGATCGCAAATCAGACCATTGCGGAAAAATCCCGCATTCATTTGCCGTCAAACCTCACCTAGTCCTTTATCGACCATGGGGTACCTGTCCCATGAATTGGATGGGCTAGGGGGCCATTATGGTCATCCCAATAACCAAAAATGGGCCCCACAAGGCCATTAAAAGAAATAAATGAAACCTAGAACTGATTAAATTTCTGGGTATATAAGCTCTTAAGCCTTTCTCTCTTCATTTCCACTAAAATTTCAGCAGCTAAGAGAGAGAGAGAGAGAGAGGAGAGGGAGAGAGGAGAGAGAGAGGAGAGAGAAGGAGAGGGAGAGTCGTGTAGTGCATGCGGTGCTTGAGGACTGAAATTCCTCGCACCCACACCCCTACATTGCCGGAAACTCCCACCCGTTCACCATAGGATTAAGCTGTGCCCGATCCAAGGTAAGATTCGGACTCCAATCCATCACTCTCTAGAAATAAGTCACATGCATGCACTTTACCACGATTTTCATGTAATGTAGGGCCCCGACACGTCGAGTTTGTGGACCCGACACCGTTAGAGCAACCGTAAGAGCTTCTGATCGACAATAGGTGTGGACCATTACCTTTAGGTAGCCGATTATCATGCTTAGTGTAGATCTTAGTGAATTTGAGTGGTGTATTATTCTTGCATGTTACTAAAATTTTAAAACTTCTTGATTTGGAACATGGACATAGTATTGCCTAAAAATTGGGAGAGGGATTTAGGTCCCGAGCACTCTCAGATGTGTGGAGTATCAGTTTGTTTGTCTATTTAGGAAATTAAGCATCCAATTCACCAAATATTACTGATTTGGTATCTCGAATCTTGTCGCATGCAAATTGCTAGGTGCAGAATGGGTGAATTGTCCCCTAATTGTTGAATTGTTGAATTTTTTGCACTTGATTACTGTTACATTGCTGAATTGTGTGATTTATGTTGGCACATGCAAATTAAATTATTGAGAAAGGGGTGTATGGCTGTCCATCTTTGCTGAATTGCTGGAATGTGTTGACCTTGAACGCCATTTGCCGTTGAAATTGAAATGTTAACTCTTTCACATGTGGATGTTTTGGTGGAGTCTAGTGTGTTGCTATCCATATGACTGTAATGTTGATATATACTTATCATTATGAGATTGACCCTGAAATTATTGAATATATGTTATCTAACTATGCACACGTTCCCCTATGGATCGGTTGATCAATTGGAATCCCTTTGGGCAACCTTTCCATTGGGTCAGCCCACGGGCAAGTTTGGCCCGACTTGTCAAATCGTGAATTGTCGGCTGTAGTTGGACTACACGAGATGTCTTTCTTAGGCCGTACAGTCTGTAGTTCATCTTGTGGGGGCATATTAACCCACATATTGGCTATCCTTATTTAATAACCATGATTGTATACGCTTGATTGAACCTGAGGTACCCTGTGACCCTGGCCCTGACTGTTAATCATAATTTGTAGCCCACAAGACTCATGAGCTGGAAATGGTGGTATGGGACACTAGGCCCATGTTTTCGGCCTACATTGGGGTGACGAGCCTCTCCGTAGTGACCAGTGAGCACTAAGACTTATGAGCTGGGGATGGTGGTATGGGACACTGTGCCCATGCTATCGACCTATGATGGGGTGATGACCTCCCCATAGTGACCGCGAGCAGGACTTTGAAGTCTTTATTATTTTCATATGAGCTTAAAAGCTATGGGATTGACGAATCTATGAGGGCTAAGGATCGTGAGTGTAACACCCCAGATTTTTGCCAACCTGGGATTAGACGTCCTTAGGCAATGGGTCAACCAAAACACCTTGGTAACCGCTTAGAACCCAATTCCATAGCCAAAGAAATCACTTAGGATTAATTCCTTTAGAAATTAAGCGTAAGGTAGCTAGCGCTACGCTGGAGTAACTGTGAAATTATTCCTGATCACTTTAAATACGTTTTACAAGACCCAAAACTTGTAGAACCAATGACATTATAATATCCTAAAACCTTGGATCAAACTCTAAACCCGTTTGCTCTCAGGAACTCTTTGAAACTTTGTATTGGATCTAGATCGCGCGTCGAAAGTCCGATGCCTACAATCTTAGACCGTTATGACCGATTGGCTGGACTTGACAATCGTTTTGAAAATCAAGCCCAACCGACGTTCAGAGGCTATTTCATTGAGCCTGGAGTGAAGAGAGTGAAAGAAGGGTTAGATTTGGAAATTTTAATTTAAATCTGACATGTGACTTGGTACGTTATTATTAAGCATTCTGACCATCAGAATTCAGCCAAATTACAGCCTCAGATCAGAAAAAATTTCTCTTTCATATCATGAGACTTGTAGACCTGATCTAGGTGCGATGACCGCTGAACTGAAATTGGACCACCACGTGCGGTCTGTGAACTCTGCCGGACTGAAAACTTGATGTGTGCTAGATCCAGTATGCATGAGCTTAAGTCTGACCGCGTTCGGCCAGGGGACCTCCAGAAATGCTCTTTTGGACCAGAACAGCCCCGAATTGGTTAGACCTCAAGAAAACATTGTTTCCAAGCCTAATTTGGAAAGAAATTAGGTTATAAAAGGGGTTTAAACCCTCACTTCTCTCACCCATCCAAATTTGCTAGAAACCCTAGCTGGTGTGAGAGAAAAAGTGAGAGATTGTGAGAGAGAGTGGGAGAGCTTTTCCTGCTGCTTGCACTACCTGCTGCACGTGTTTAAGCCACGTAATCCAATCACTTTGCCGGTGATTTCGCCGCATTTCTAGGTAAGAAAATACCCTAAATACTTACTGATTTGATGTTTCATCGATTCCTTAGCTAAGTAGCTTATACATCTTGTGATATAGATTGCCTGTTCGCCGTAGACGAAGCGTATACGCTCCGTTCGAATTGATTCGTCTCTAGGGAAAAGGTGCGGATTTTAGACGTTTTGATTGGATGTTTTCAATGATTTCAATGTCGTTTAATAGTAGATTATCGACGGCAACGCCGTTTGACATGTACAACATGCTGTTCGTTTCCTGTTTCGTAAGCAGACGAAAAATATGAGATTTAGGGCATTTTAGTCATTTGTAGGAAATACTGTAAACATCTATATTTTGCTAAAATGATTGACATAACTTTTTGTCACCTTAGGATACTAGGAATGCGTGCATAATCTGTTTGGTGAAGAGATTCGCCCAAATGTGCACTTTGAGTCGACATACACTATGTAGACTTAAGTGTGTAGACTAAGTGTCTGTATAAATGTTTGTATTAGTATGTATTGAATTAAATGGTGTTGTGAATTAGTTTGAGATTGAATTCTCAAATAATACGCTGATGTAAATGATTTCCTTCATATTGGCTATATGTATGATTTCATTATATGTATGAAATGCATGTGTTAGATGATTTACTTAAGTTGTATGTTATAACATGTGTTAACATGCTCATATTATTGTATTTCATTTCCATTACTCTTATATGATTGATGAAGTGGATTCACAAATGACTGGGGCTATACTTAGTCCAAGCAGTCGATAACCGAATAAATTCGTGGTTGGCTTATCTTTGCCACGAACGACGCGTCGATGAACGCGAGTCATGTTTTGGAGTTGGCGGCAGTGGTTAGGCCACGCGAAGTGTTTTATGCACTTCATGTTGCTCAGCTGGAGATGCGCTCGTGCTAGTCAAGCCCGTCAAGTAACCCGACTGGCTATTGTATGTTCACCATGTATGTGTCATAACTGCTTGAACCTAGGGTACTGAACTTACCATTGAAAATTCTGTCAACCATGGTATCTTGATCCACAAAGACTCATGAGCCGGGCATGGTGGTATGGGACACCGTGGTCGAGCTGTCGGCCTACGCTGGAGCTACAAACCTCCCCGTAGTGACCAGTGAGCACCTATGACTCGTGAGCAGATTATGGTGCTATGAGACACTATATTCTTGCTGTCGGCCTACACTGATCAGGCGACGAGCCCTTTGTAGTGACCACGAGCGTATTCTGAGTCTACGGGAGGCGACGACCCTTCCGTAGCAATGAGAGTACAGTAGGCTTGTATTGATAAGGTGATGGGGGAGCGGTGCAATGAGTGCGAGCAACAACCCTGACAGCCCTTGCAGCGACCAACAAAATATACATCATATGAGATTACTAGGAGTGACGACCCTAGATAGGATCTGTATTGGGATTGATATAAGGGAAGTACCTTAGTTTTCCAATCCTGCTATATGAATGGACTAATAATAACTCGGTAATCATATCACCATCACATTGCATGTGCCTGGAAGATGTGGAGCACTGTGGAAAGAAAGCATGCCGCAGGTGTAAAATGGTGCCGTATGAGGGAGATCGTTGGTGAGGGCATCCATCATGTCACGTCATATTGCATTAACAACAGTATTAGGAATGTTTGATTTATTGCTTTACTATTATCGCGTGATTGATTTGAGAATATTCTAATCTTTGCTCTATTATTCCACTGAGTTAGTTACTCACTCCCACGTTACGGGATGGTGTTTCCGGACACCCACCAGTCCCTATTTTGGTTGCAGATGATGGCACTGCTTGAGAAGTGGAGCTGGACTTGATGATGATGAGGAGGATCCCTCCTTTATGCATGTTCTGATTGACGGGATTACAGGGAGGTTGCTTAGATGCCTTGACACTTATCATTTTATATTTTTAGAGCACTCATGTATATTCTGTTTGTTTACTTTTGGAGTATACATGTATGTATATAACCTGGTAACATGTTCACACTCTGGAGACATACAACATTTTATATATGTTATACATACTATCACAGTCTTTCGCTTGTTAATTTAACTGTCTCTGGAGTATGATATGTTGTTTTGGCTTAATCCCAATCTTGTTTAATGCCTATTTACTGACAACATGCATCTAATATTATCTATGTTGCATAAATAATATTTTGAAACTCGGGAGTTGGGTTTTTTTATTCGACCCCCGATTTTCGGGATGTTACAGTGAGAGTCATAAAGCCACAACCATTAGAGCCACGCGGTCAGATTATGGTAATGTTTTTTGATAAGGGTATCTTGGTTTTCCCAACCTGTTGGATGAATGAACCTAATAAATTAACTTGGCTAACATTTACATGACATTGCATTATTTACTTTGGTAATTCGGCAGTTGAGGTCGCATTGAGGGAGTGTTGGTCATTCGTGATCGTTAGATGTTGTCACCCGAGAAAGTGCCAGTGGTGAGAGTCATGCATCATGTCATTATATCATGCATTACATTAACCAGAGTATCTAGGATTATATGATGTATGTTGTTCACTAAATTTACTCTTGTGTATGATAATTTGTATAACTTATTGTTAATGATACCACTGAGTTAGCTACTCACTCCCACTTTGGGACGGTGTTTTAAAATATCAACTAGAACCTGTCATAGGGATAATGGAGTAGGATGTGCTGGAGGATGCCAGCGTGGTCGACGAGGAGCAGACGTACTTCTAGACTTTTGGTGGGCTGTTCTAGATCGGTTGGTGTTCGCAGGATTGGGCCAGGGCCCTAGTCATTTTGGGATTACTGTATGGATGGGACTAGGCCCCTAATGGATGATGTTTCAGATATTTGGATTTATGTTTGGATATTTACTTCATTATCAGCACTTAATTTTTCATATGGTTTAATGTTACATTATGCTTGGTTTAATTCTCCATTGCCTGCAGGATACTTTACATTCATATGCATATGATGCTTGTTAGTGCACACATGGTACTCAGGAATTCGAGAGCTGAGTTCCTACTCGACCCTTGAATTTCGGGGTGCTACAGTATATCATTGAAAGATATTGAGAATTAAGTCTAGAGAATTTTATCCACCTTAAAAAGATGAAAAGAACCAGTTAAAAAAAAGAGAGATCGATAAAAGGGTCATGTATGATGAAAAGATTGAAAATGAAGGAAAATTTTAAAAAGAATGAATAAATAAAAGGGACTGTCGATATAAAATCAAAAACTGAAAAAAGAATGAAAAGGTGATAAGTTTGGAATCAATACTTGATTTTTCAATTAAACTGGAGGTGATGCGAATGACTAACATTATGAAATAGTAGTATGTTATAGAAAGTAAATAGAGTTCACTAAGCACATTGGAAAATTTTGATATATGAACTTATACTCTTAAAGATTGATAAAGAAACTTTTCGATTGATTGCTCGTGTGATTTGGCTCTAAGTTTTCAAAACTAAACTCTCACTTCTTTAGATTGTACTCATTCATACTTGATTGCACAAAAGATTATTTTCTGAAAGTAATTTGAACATTGAAGATTGAAGATCACAGTAACGCCCTGAAAATCGGGGGTCGAGCAGAAGCCCAACTCCCGAGTTCCAACGCATCACTTATGCAACATGGATGGTGATGATTAAATGTTGTCCACGTCAGTGCCTTAAACATAAATGAGATTAAGCCAAAAAAACATATCACACTGCAGAGACAGTTAAATTACGTAAGTGGAAGTCTGTGATAGATACATTTAAAACATATAAGATGTGGTGCATCTCCAGAGTATAATCATGGTCCAGATCAAATAATTATAGGTATCGTTTCAAAAAGGAACATGAATATCAGAATGTGTAAGTGCCACTACATCACGAAGTCATATAGCCCCGACGATCAGGCACAACCTACATGAACCTGCCAGAGTACTGAATGTAGGAGAACTCCTCGTCGTCGCAGAAGTCGGGTTCAACATCATATGCCGCTAGATCATTTGTAGCTAAGACAGAGTCTGTTTGGTGTTTTAAAACACCATCCCAGAGTAGGAGTGAGTGATCAACTCAGTGGAACTATAAGGCAAAGGTTAACATGTTATCAATTTAGTCAAGCAGTAATGATAAAACAGTACAACAAACATGTCCTAGATACTCTTATTAATGCAAGAGTGATATGTGATAATGATGCATGCCCTTGCCTACACTTCCTCAGTGTCTTCACTTATAGCGTGCATGACAACCACCCGAAAGTGCTCTTCCTCACCAAAGCACATGCAATGCGGTGCATGCTCATGTTAGCCAATACTTAATTAAATTTATTCATACAGCAGTTTTGGGAAGCTAAGGTACCTCCCTTGTATTATTTTCCAAATAATAATCCATTCTAGGGTCGTCAGTACTAGCTAGTCTCATATGATGTTACGGTTTCAGGTCTCTACAAAGAGGCTCGTCACCATCAGAGCAGGCCTGCTTATACTCTACTTGTTACGGAAAGGCTCGTCACCTCAACGCAGACTTAGAGTATGCTCGAAGTCACTACGAATGGCTCGTCACCTGCTCGAGGTCATTACAAATGTCTCGTCACCTAGTCGTAGGCCGATAGTTTAAATACAGTGTCCTATACCACCGTATTCAGCTCATGAGCATGGGTTGCTCATTGGACACTACGAGAAGGCTCGTTACCCTAGCTGTAACATCCCGAAAATCGGGGGGTCGAGTAAAAACCCAACTCTCGAGTTTCAAAATGTTATTTATGCAACATAGATATATAGGATTGAATGTTGTCTGCATTAATGCATTAAACATGAGTGGGATTACGCCAGAACAACATATCATACTCCAAAGACAGTTAAATTAACAAGCGGAAGACTGTGATAGTATGTATAACATATATAAACTGTCGTATGTCTCTAGAGTGTGAACATATTACTAGGTTATATACATACATGTATACTCCAAAAATAAACAAAATGAATATACATGAGTGCGCTAAAAATATAAAATGACAAGTGTCAAGGCATCTAATCAACCTCCCTATAATGCCGTCAATCAAAACATGCATAAAGGAGAGATCCTCTTCATCATCATCAAATCCAGCTCCGCCTCGCAGGCCGCGCCATCATCTGCAACCAAAATGGGGACTGGTGGGTATCCGGAAACACCATTCCGTAACGTGGGAGTGAGTAATCAACTCAGTGGGATAAAAGAGCAGAGATTAGCATGTTATCAAATCAATCATGCGATAATAGTAAAGCAGTAAATCAAACAATCCTAATACTGTTATTAATGCAATATGACATGACGTGATGTATGCCCTCACCGACGATCTCCCTCATACGGCACCATCTTACGACCGCGGCATGCAATCGACCCTCAAGTGCTCCACATCTTCCAGGCACATGCAATGGTATGGTGATATGATTTCCAAGTTATTATTAGTCCATTCAAACAGCAGGATTGGGAAACTAAGGTACTTCCTTATATCAATCCCAACACAGATCCTGTATAGGGTCGTCACTCCTAGTAATCTCATACGATATATATTTTGTAGGTCGCTGCAAGGGCTGCCAGGGCTCTTGCACGCACTCGTTGCTCCGCTCCCCCATCACCTTATCAATACAGGCCTACTGTACTTTACTGCTACTGAAGGGTCGTCGCCTCCCGTAGACTCAGAATACGCTCGCGGTCACTACAAATGAATCGTCGCCTGATCAGTATAGGCCGACAGTAAGAATATAGTGTCCCATACCACCATAATCTACTCACGAGACTAGATGCTCACTGGTCACTATGGGGAGGTTTGTGGCCCCAGTGTAGGTCGACAGCTCACGAGAACAAACCTGCTTAGAGTTTGATCCGAGGTTATAGAGTATTATAGAGTCATTGGATCTACTCAATTTGGGTCTTGTAGAACGTATTTAAAGTGATCAGGGACTATTTCCCAGCTACTCTAGCGTTGTGCTAGCTAACTTATGCTTAGTTTCTAAAGGAATTAATCCTAAGTGATTTCTTTGGCTATGGAATTGGGTTCTAAGCGATTTTTCAGGTGTTTTAATTGAACCATTGCCTAAGGATGTCTAATCCCAGGTTGGTCAAAATTCGGGGTGTTACACCAGCATAGGCCGATAACACGACCACGGTGTCCCATACCACCATGCCCGGCTCATGAGTCTTAGAAGATCAAGGTACCAAGGTTAAATAAGATTTTCACTAGTAAGTTAGTACCTTAGATTCAAACAGTTGTGTCCACACATGGTAAACACACAATATGTGAATGGGGTTACTTGACAAACTCGATTAGTACGAGCGTACGAAGAATTGATCGACATAGAGCGCATAAGCACTCCGCGTGGCCTAACCACTGTCAGTAAACTTTGTACGACTTGGATTCCTTGAACACATCTGTTGTGGCGAAGCTAACTTAGCTACTCATTCAGGAACTGTTACCGATAGCATGGACTACGTAGTAGTCCCAAATGCATGTAAATATAACAGGATAACACAAGTGGTAGGTATATCAAAGTTAAACAATTAGTTCAAGTAACGTAACTAATTGAACATTTCACAAAATACAAGGTAAACATAATTTGCACAAATGTATTTTATGTTAAATCACACAAATTTAATCTAAGTTACATAAAGGGATATATACACATAGATAAGGTAGTTGAGAATCTCACCTCAACACCTATATAACATATACTTTACTAAATATTTACTCATCCAGACATTTTCACACACTTAGACTACACACATCAACATACATGACGTATGTTGATCACAACATGTATTAGGGCAAATCCTTTCACTAAGGAGTTGTCATGAATATAAGAAACATATATCCACGACAGATAATCATGGCGAGTAGGGATTCAAATTCCATACTCATTCAATCATTTCCACAAACACTTAGATTACACATTTCAACCTACATGATACAACTCAGTTATAAGCTATATTAGGAAAAATCCTTTCATCAGGAGTTGTCACGTATGCAACAATCACATGTTCATGGTGAATAATCATGGCAAGCATAAAACCAAATTCCCGACATATCTATTTATTTCAACCTACACATGGAATAACCTATATTCAACATAGTTCATATATAACCGTAAAGCGAGGAAAACAACGTATCTAACAAGTGAAACAGTAACCCAGTCAGTTATAAATCATTAACCGACATTGAAAGCCTTGAAAACCATAAACTATATGTTTATAGTCCGCACCTTTCACCGGTAAACTCGTAACGGATTCAGTTTGAACACTCCGCCTTCGTTTACGGCACAATGGCAACCTATAGTATGAAATAGGTTACTATTTCATCACATACACTATCTGAATCTCTAAAACAGATTAGGGTTAGGATTTCTTATCCGAAATAGGAATCAGAATCTCTGGAATAGCGATACAGTAGTGGTAACTAAGCACGTGGAACGATAAGATTGAATCCCGAGAACAAACTCTAACTTTACCTCTCTCATTCCCTCTCTTTCCTTCTCTTTCTTCTCTCTTCTCTCTCTAGGGTTTAGAAATTCATATGTGAAGGGAGAGAGAGGATTTAACATCCTTATATGGGCCCAAAATCAAGCTCAATGGCCGCAGAGCCATGGTATACTTAGGTTATAACCAAAACCTGACTGTTTCGGCTCAACGGAGTTGTTCTGGAGGCCCCTTTTCTACATGCGATCGGACTTAAGCTCCTTGATATTGGATCTAGGTTAGGATAAGTTTTTAGTTTGATCGGGTTTGGGGATCGACCACGGGGGACCCGTTTCAGTTCAACGATCACCGATAGTCAATCAGGATCACAAGTACACTACCATTTATTAGAAATTTTTCCTGATATGAGGGTGTAATTGGGTAAGATTTTGATGATTTGAATCTATAGATTTAGCCTACAAGCGATCGACTCAATTCACTTAAGTTTCAGTTCATTTCCTAAAGATATTCACGTTTCTCACACACTTTGCTTTGGGCTCAAGTTGTGCACTTCTGGACACCTTTAGGAGTTGATTTCCTAGATGGTTGTCAAGTCTAGCAAGGCCATTACAAACGTATAATTTTGTGAAAATCAGACTTTCGACATGTGGTCCAGGTCCTATGTAAAGTTTCATGATGCTCTCGAGAGTAATTAGGTTTAGAGATGGATCCTAGATTTTCAGGTATCGTAGCGTTAGCGATTCTTCCAGTTTTTGGTTTTGTAGCTCATATTTAAAGTGATTAGTGCTAATTTAATAGGTAATCTAGTTTAACACTTAGTTAATTCTCGACTAATTTCTAAAGGATTTAGTCCTTAGTGATTTCTGCCTGAGGTGGTACTTGGGTTTTTGCACGAATTTTTTCGAGACGTTACAATCTTATCCCCTTAAAGAAAAATTTCATCCTCAAAATTAATAAATTTTCATACTCCTCGAGAATCTGAGGGTAGTTCTTATGGACCTCGGCTTTTGTTTCCCAAGTAGCTTCTTCCTCACTGTGATGCGTCCACAGTACCTTCACAAGTGGGATAACCTTGCTACGTAATACCTGCTCCTTCCTGTCTAAGATATGCGTCGGTCGCAGTACATATGTAGCGTCCTCACTCAACTATACTTTCTCCCATCTGATAATGTGGGAAGGATCCGGAATGTATTTCTTCAGCGTAGACACATGAAATACGTTGTGCACGCCTGGAAGTGGTGTGGGCAAAGTAAGACGGTATGCCACCACACCCACTCGATCAAGTATCTGAAATGGGCCAATAAACAGCAGCGTAAGCTTCCTCTTCTTTCCAAACCGGAGGACTCCCTTCATAGGAAAAATTTTAAGGAACACATGGTCTCCAACCTCAAACTCTAATGGTCGCCGCCTTGTATCGGCGTAACTCTTCTGTCTACTTTGTGCTGCAAGAAGTCCATGCCTAAAATGTCGATCTTCTCTGAGGTCGTCTGTACTAACTCGAGGCCAATCAAACTCTTCTCGCCCACTTCTACCTAGCAATGCGGTGCTCTACACGGGCGACCATACAGTGCCTCGTAGGGAGCCATGCCAATACTCGCTTGAAAGCTGTTGTTGTAAGTGAACTCGGCATAAGGAAGACAGTCATCCCAGCTGTCCTTGAAATCACGCACACAAGCTCACAACATATCCTCCAACACCTGATTCACCTGTTCCGTCTGCCCATTCGTCTTTAGGTGAAACAAGGTACTGAACTTCAACTTCACACCCATCGCTTCCTGGATACCAGTCTAGAAGATAGATGTGAATCGCGTGTCTCGGTTCGACACGATTTCCATAGGAACTCCATGCAGACGTTCGGTCTCTCGGATGTACAACCTGGTCAATTCATCTATAGAGTTTGTAACTCTGATCGGGAGGAAATGAGCCGATTTCGTCAATCGATCCACGATCACCCAAATGGAATCATGCCCCTTCCTTGTCTTCGGCAACTCAGAAATGAAATTCATAGAGATGAAGTCCCACTTCCAATTAGCTATGGGCATAGGTTGAGTAGACTAGGAGGTCGACGATGCTCGGCCTTGACTTCTTGGCACCTGAGACAATGAGACACGTAATCTACTATGTAGGCCTTTATGTTATCCCACCAATAAGAACGCTTCATATCTCGATACATCTTCGTATTACCGGGATGCATTGCCATCTTCGAATTGTGAGCGGCCTCCAGAACTTCTCTCCTCAAGTCATGGAGATTCGGGATGCACAGGCAGCCACGATATCACAAACCTCCGTCCAAGTTAACCCTCCATTCGGAGTCACCATTGTTACTCATCAGCTCTCTCATCTCGGCCAATCGCTCATCCTATTTCTGAGCCGTTATGATCCTATCATCCAAAAGTGGCCGCACACAAACGTGTGTGATGCTTGTAAATGGCTCCTCTACCGTGAGCTTCTGCTCAAAATCTTGCATGAACTCCATCACATTAGCGGAGCCGTAAATGCAATCACTTTCTTGCGGTTCAACGCGTCTGCCACTAGGTTGGCCTTGTCAGGATGGTAGGAGATATCGAACTTGAAGTCCTTCAAGATTTCCATCCATCGGCGATGCCTCATATTCAAGTCTCTCTGGGTGAATATACAGCGAAGGTTCTTGTGGTTGCAAAAGAGCTCGAACTCCTTTTCGTAGAGGTAATATCTCCAGAGCTTCAATGTAAAGATGACGGCCGCTAACTTCAGGTCATGCGTAGGATAATTATCTTCATGTTTCCTCAACTGTTGTGATGCATAGGCAATCACCCTGTCCTTCTGCATAAGGATGAAACCCAAACTAACGCAAGACACGTCGATATATATAGTATATCTGACCCATTGCTCTGGTAATACTAGCACAGGGGCGGACGTCAGCTTGTCCTTTAGCTCCTGAAAAGCTGCTTCTACCTTCTCATTCCAGAAAAACTTAAGATCCTTCCAAGTCAGCTGTGATAGCGGCCAAGTAATCTTTGAAAAGTCCCTAATGAATCAACGGTAGTAACGTGCCAGACCAAGAAAACTCCTCACTTCAGTAACTAAACTGGGCTGCTCCCAGTCCTGAACTGCGACTACCTTAGCAAGGTCCACAACTATCCCTTCCTTGGACACCACATGTCGCAGGAACTTGACTTTCTCCTTCTAGAAGTCGCACTTCTTGTACTAAGTGAACAACTGGTTCTTTCTGCGCGTATCAAAGACTACTTGCAAATGCTCCTTGTAATCCTCTCAACTCTTAGAGTATATCAGAATGTCATCTATAAACACGATGACGAATCAGAATAGATACGGTCGAAACACTTGGTTCATCAAGTCCATGAATACGGCCGGGGCATTTGTGAGTCCAAACGACATCACAAGAAACTCGTAGTGGCCAAAGCTGGTTCTGAACGCTGTCTTCTGTATGTCCTCATCCCTGACGTGCAACTAGTGATACCCCGACTATAAGTCGATCTTCGAGAAATACTGTGCGCCCTTCAACTGATCAAACAAATCATCTATCCTGGGCAAGGGATACTTGTTCTTCACCGTCGCTTAGTTCAACCTGCGATAATCGATACATAGTCACAGAGATCTATCTTTCTTCTTCATAAACAACACAGGCACTCCCCAGGGAGACACACTTGGTCGTATGAAGCCTGCCTCTAACAAATTATCAATCTGTCTCCTTAGTTCCTCCATCTCACATGGAGGCATGCGATATGTTGGCAATGAAATAGGTGTCGCACCAGGCACATGATTAATAGTAAAATCGATCTCGTGCCGAGGAGGTAATCCCGGTATCATCCTTAACACGTCTACAAAATCCTAGACTAAAGGTGTGTTCCCCAACATTGGCCCATCAACATGCTCTAGTAAGGTAGCGTAGCAACTGATGCGGTAGTACCAACTGACCTGCACTGGGAATGTAAAAGTCGTGTCCTCCGTTCCATGGGCAGTCACCAGTCGGGTATCACAATCTATCTCTGCCCTCATCTCGGTGAGCCAATCCATGCCAAGGATCACATCATAATGACATAGCGGGGCAACTATCAAGTCGACGAGTACTGTTCTGCTCCCTAGGTCAATCAAGAAACCCTTACACGTCTTGGTGGAGTTTGAGAAGATCCCCGTGGCGGTAAGGAGTCTCATCCCAATCATAGGACTAGCTTCCAACCCTAGTCGCTTAACTACTGCGCATGAAACTATATAGATAGTGGACCCGGTATCCACCAATAAGAAAACTAGAGTACCTTGAACATGTGCCGTAACTTCGAAAGCCATTGGTGTTGTAACTACTGTCTCAGATGCCTCAGCTGCAAGTGAGTGCACAAAAGCCTGTTGGGGACGGTTTGGCTGTGGTACCATAGGTCATTGAGGTGGCCTGAATAGATGTGCAAGTGGCCGAAAAGATGAAGGTGTAGGTGCTGACCATCGAGGTGGAGCTGCAATAGTCTGAGGAAGCTAGCGGTTGATTCTCTGAGGCGACGAGAAGCCACTGTCCCTCATCCTGCTGAAATAATATCTATCCGTGTGGCCCATCCTCTCGCAGTAGTCACACCGCAAGTCTGCTCACCCCAGATGAGTCGGTGATGCGGCAAGCCTAGGAGGTGAATCCGCACATGGCCTCTTCCTTAGGAACGGCCTGGTCGAAAAATCAGGGCGGGGCCGAGGACCGACAGGTGCACGAGTACGGGATAGACTATCCCCATCCCGCTCAGCTCGTAGAGACATGCTCACCAGCTCAGCATAACTGGGTATGCTAGCACAACACATCTTCGAGCATAACTCGGGTCGTAGACCCTTAAAAAATCATCACATACGCATTGACTTATCAGCCAATATCAACGGAGCATATCTAGCCAGCTCCGTGAACTTATTCTCACACTCAACCACAATCATCTCTCCCTATCGGAGGCGAAGAAACTCTCCCTCCTTATTACGGTAAGTAAGAGGGAAATACTTCTCGTTAAAATGTGTCTTAAATGCATCCCATGTCCACACATAACCAGCTGCCATAGTCCTAAGGACACTATCCCACCAGAGACTGGCTCCTTCTCAAACATGAAGGTGACCAACTCCACTTACTCCACCTCAGTGCAATACAGTGGCTTCAACATCTTAGAGATGCGGTCAAGCCAATACTTGGCCTCCTCAAGTCGATGAGTACCTACAAAGGTATGAGGTCGCAAGCACTGGAATCTCTCAAATGCGCCGCTGACACTCGTGTTCCCAGTAGGGTACACAGGTGGTGCAAGAGGGGTCACATGCATATTCTAGGCAAAAGCCCCTGCCATGGCGGCCAAAAATTGTTGTTGCTGCTACTGCTACAGCTGTTGTTGTTGCATCAGTAGCATCATCTGCTCCAACCTATCAGGAGGAGGAGCCGACTATGACATGTAAGGCGTCAAGGTAGACGCACGGTTCTGCTCGTGAACCGGGGGTGTATAAGGTGGTAGCCCAGTAGTGGGGCCAGTGGCCGGCAGTGAGTCTGGCATCGTGTCTGTGTTGGGGCCCAAGCTGGGCTCCGTGCTGCTATCGCTCAGGGGAGGTACCCCTTCAAGCAATCCACAAAGTGTTAGACATGTAGTGTTCCAAGTAGTCCTCAGAGGCATGCCCTATACGCAACACAAAGTGCAACATGTGTTAGATTTAACATAACAGCATCCAATTACTCAAATGGTTTACACATCCCATAACAAAAGAACTTCATGCAATTCATTTAACCAAAATTGTCACAATACATGAGATGCATTACATGGATCATGACAGAAGATGCATGTGAACTAATCTAAACAACTTCAAACACTAGAGCACACAACCTATTCTACCATATAACCAAACCTAGTAAGACCATACATAGAAACAAAAGAAACCAGTAATAAGGCATACTAAAAGACAACTACATATATGACTAGTCGTCAAAACTCGGCGATAGTGGGGGTGCACCCTTGTCCTTCACACAACACAGGATAGTCCTCGGGATGTCCTAGGTGTGTAGGGTCCACTTTGGTTCCCCCGATTTGCGTCGTTTGGGCCCTCGACTTCGTTTGAGTCGTTTCGAGACCAATTCCGTGTATTTTCACGCTCTTCGGGTTGTTTGGATGTGGAATGGGTAGAAGTTTGGTCTGAACCCATCGATTGACAATCTAGAAAAGATCTGGGGTCTCTGCGCATAATCACGGATGCGTATTGGCCCCAATTTCAATGGTCAGTTCACCTGGTGACGAAACTGGGAAACCTATGATCATGTCTACATTTTCTCACCCCCTCCTAAGTCAAAGTACGTCAATGTGCATCGTTTGACCATAACCCAGGTCCAGTTTAATCCAAATCATGCTCTGATGCCAACTTGTAATGCCCTAAAAATCGGGGGTCGAGCAGAAGTCGAACTCCTGAGTTCCAACGCATCACTTATGCAACATGGATGGTGATGATTAAATGTTGTCCACATCAGAGCCTTAAACATAAATGAGATTAAGCCAAAATAACATATCACACTGTAGAGATAGTTAAATTACATAAGTGGAAGTATGAGCGCACGATGAATTGATCGACATAAAGCGCGTAAGTACTCCGCGTGGCCTAACCATTGTTAGCAAACTCCGTACGACTTGGATTCCTCGAACACATCTGTTGTGGCGAAGCTAACTTAGCCACTCGTTCAAGAACCGTTACCGATAGCCTGGACTACGTAGTAGTCCCAAACACATGTAAATATAACAGGATAACACATGTGGTAGGCATATCAAAGTTAAACAATTAATTCAAGTAACGTAACCAATTGAACATTTCACAAGATACAAAGTAAACATAATTTGCACAAATGTATTTTATGTTAAATCACACAAATTTAATCTAAGTTACATGAATGGATATATACACATAGATAAGGTAGTTGAGAATCTCACCTCAACACCTATATAACATACACTTTACTAAATATTTACTCATCCAGACATTTTCACACACTTAGACTACACACATCAACATACATGACGTATGTTGATCACAACATGTATTAGGGAAAATCCTTTCACTAAGGAGTTATCACGAATACAACAAGCATATATCCATGATTGATAATCATGGTGAGTAGGGATTCAAATTCCATACTCATTCAATTATTTTCACAAACACTTAGACTACACATTTCAACCTACATAATACAACTCAATTATAATCTTTATTAGGGCAAATCCTTTCATCAGGAGTTATCATGTATGCAACAATCACATGTTCACGGTGAATAATCATGGCAAGCAAAAAACCAAATTCCTGACATATCTATTCATTTCAACCTACACATGGAATAGCCTATATTCAACATAGTTCATATATAACCGTAAAGCGAGGAAAACAACGTATCTAACAAGTGAAACGATAACCCAGTCAGTTATAAATCATTAACCGACATTGAAAGCCTTGAAAACCATAACCTATATGTTTATAGTCAACACCTTTCATCGGTAAACTCGTAACAGATTCAGTTTGAACACTCCGCCTTCGTCTGCGGCACAACGGCAACCTATAGTATGAAATATGTTAGTTATTTCATCACATACACTATCTGAATCCCTAAAACAGATTAGGGTTAGGATTTTTTACTCGAAAATGGAATCAGAATCTCCAGAATAGCGATACGGTAGTGGTAGCTAAGCACATGGAGCGGTGGGATTGAATCCCGAGAATAAACCCTAACTCAACCTCTCACTTTCCTTCACTTTCTTCTCTCTTCTCTCTCTAGGGTTTAGAAATTCGTATGTGAAGGGAGAGAGAGGGTTTAAGGTCCTTATATAAGCCCAAAATCGATCTCAATGGCCCCAGGGCCATGGTATACTTAGGTTATAACTAAAACCTGACTGTTTCGGATTAACAGAGTTATTCTGGAGGCCCCTTTTCTACATGCGGTCAGACTTAAGCTCAGGATCTAGGTCAGGATAAGTTTTCGGTTCGATCGGGTTTGGGGATCGATTTAGGGGGACCCGTTTCAGTTCAACGGTCACTGGCTGTCGATCAGGGCCACAAGTACATTGTCATGTGTTGGGAATTTTTCCTGATCTGAGGGTGTAATTGGGTTAGATTCTGATGGTCTAAATCCTTAAATTTTTCCTGTAAGCGAATGACTCAATTCACTTAAGTTTCAGTTCATTTCCTAAAGATATTCGCGTTTCTCACACACTTTGCTTCGGGCTCAAGTTGTGCGCTTATTGATACCTTTAAGACTTGATTTTTGAGATGGTTATCAAGTCCAGCAAGACAGTCACAACCGTATAGTTTCGTAAAAATTGAACTTTCGACGTGTGGTACAGGTCCAATATAGAGTTTCAAGATGCTCCCGAGAGCAACTGGGTTTAGAGATGGATCATAGATTTTTAGGTACGGTAGTGTTAGCAATTCTGCTAGTTTTAGGTCTTGCAGCTCATATTTAAAGTGATTAGTGTTAATTTCACAAGTAATCTAGTTTAGCACTTAGTTAATTCTCATCTAATTTTTAAAGGATTTGGTCCTTAGTGATTTCTGCCTGAAGTGGTACTTGGGTCTTTGTATGGATTTTTTCGAGACATTACAATCACTTCACGCATGCTTTACTTAGGACAAGCAAAATGATGGTTGGAGGGTGTGTTGAGTGTGAAATATTGCATATTTCTCCGTATAAACATGATAGTGCTTGATTTAATTATGCATGTTTTCATGTGTGAGGTGATTTTGAGAGATTAAGGGTGAAATTGATGTCAAAAGGAAGATTTATGCTCAAAAGATTACTAAATGAAGATTTTAAGATTTGAAAGTCATTAATGAAGAATTCGCAAGCCAAAGATCTAAAAAAACTAAGTGAGGAATGAAGAGAATAAAAGATTTTAAGTGAAGAAAAGGAATCCTGAAATTGTCTTAAAAATAAACATATTCATAAAATTATCCTGAAAAAGCGTATTCTGAAACTTAGAGTCTATTTTTGAAAAGTACGTAGAATGTGTAAATTTGAGGCGGTTTAAACTTCATGTATATTTTTAAAAACTGCGCAAAGTGTGTAAATTTGAGGCGATTTTTAAATTTTTACAACTTGGTGCGAAAGTTGGAGTTTCACAATTATAAATAAGACTCTCTAGGATGCTCCAAAGCATTTTCTAGGATTTGAAAAGGTCTCAAGGAGTATACAAATGGGTGAAGCAACCATCAAAGATTTTTTCTTCTTCGCTAGTTTATTTTTCATGCTTTGTTTAAGAGATTTGGTTTCCATCATGTTTACGGTTGGCTAAACCTCTTAGCTAGGGCTAAGTGGTGAAGCTTGTAACATGTTTAGATGATCATCTTGCTTTGATTTTTGTTCTTATTGAACCTCATTGATTTTTAGTTTGATATTATAGGAATATTTTCAGTTTTCTATGATTTATTATGATTCAAATTACAATAGATGTAGTAATAGCTTTGGACATCTTCTTTTCTTATTTTGAGATTGTGAGATTGATAAATCTTATTATTCACCATTATCTCCTGGGCATGGTAGGGTGATGAAATCTCTTTCAATCTTCACCATTCTCCTCTATTGAGAATTGGGTCAATGAAAAGTTCAGATTTGATTTAAATTGCTTTATCTTCAAATTGGATAGGATAGGACTCCAATTCTAATTGTGTTCCTTGAATCAAGTAAGGTAGCATCTTGATAGCTACAAGTGGATCCTTGGCACCCTAGTTCTCACCTTTAATTGATAGTTTAAACATTATTCACGATTACTCTCTTTTATTCCAGAACTTATATTAGATCTTCTTTTAGTTATAGTCCTAATTCTTTTCAGAATACGTATAAGTTTAGTACCTGTGGATTCGACCTCGTTCTCACTAGTTATTACTACATCACGACCCTACACTTGGGGTTGTGAACAATTCTGACAGCATTTCGGCGTATATGACATCCGTCACAATGACAAGGGAGTTGTGTGGGCCTAAACCTTCGCTTCACACTAATATTCGAAGAATATATGCCTCGGAGATCAAATCATGGAAGAATCCACAAAATCGCAAAACACATGGGCTATTGGAGCCCTTGTTGCACGGGCACGCAATGTAGCCTTTGTTGCACGGGTGCGTAATGCAACCCCTATTGCGCGGGCACGCAACAAGCCAGACTCATGAGGGATACCTGAATTCTGAAGCTCTCGACTCTGAGAGCTCCTGAGCGTCTCCGACTTCTATGATGATACAAATGAGGAAGGGAGGGGAGTATTTATAGACCTTTGCACGTGTGAGCCTTCAAATCCACACAACATACCCTATTGCTTGGGCGTGCAACAGACTGGTATCCATTGATCTTGGCATTTCACCCCAAAATAACCTTCCTGGCTGGTTTGTGTTGTGCGACAACATCTCTCTATATTGCGTGGCCGCGCAACACACCCCTTTTGTGTGGTCTCGCAACAGGGTCATCTCTTATGGATTTGATTATTTTTTTGCCCCAACAGTAAGAATGACATCCAATCCTCCGATTTTACAACTAATCGTAAATTCCTAATTACTAATGAGGTTCCTTGGGTTTTGATTTAGGAGTTGGTGATTACATAATCCTCTTCTAAGGTACAGACCATTCTTCTATGATTTCTTTTTATCAACCCGTAATAGTGTTAGATAATAATCTTTTATTGATTATAAGATTTCATATGCTCTTTGTGCTTGAATTATTTTATTATTATATCCATAATATTACGTGTAGTTAAGAGCCAATATGTTTGATAAAATGATTGATTAAAATGAAATTCCTATTGTTGTAACCCTAATATGGCATTCAATAAGTGTTATTGATTCACATTAGTCTATATTGATATACATTGGATTAAAATAGTTCGTACATGTGTTCTATTCACATACCTTGGTGGGGTATTAATATGTGATTATCGATATATATGTGACATTGTGTTAATATACATTGAATTGTAACAATTCATGGATGTGTTTAATTGATAGACTCCGTTGTGGTATTAAGTTGTTCTGTGATTATGCTTATGTATTGAAAATATGAATTCTTATTGTGGTGGATCGAGTCATGCAAATTGTATAAGTGGATAACTCGCTTTGGGTTGATTATCCCAGACTTATACAATCAACCAAGGTTGATCACGGACAATCAATAATAGTTGGAACTACACAGGATGCTTTACACCCAATATTGATTTTTCCTGGGGTTCTTCAGAGTTAATCGGATCAGTCCAATGTAGGAACCGATCATTCTTATGCTTAGTGATTGTATAAGATTCAAAAAAATCTAGGTTGCTACCGTTATCAGTGAATTTAGTCAATTTATAACTGTTAGTGTGTTACGATCCTACAAAAAATCATGAGCTAGACAAGATGGTATGAGACATCATGTCTAAGGTGTCGACCTATGCTAGGGTGGTGCCCCCCATAGAATCCTTTGAGTACTAATGGAGGTGACGTGCTATATCACATTAGAATATTTAGTTGTTGGTGATATCGATGACGGGCCTATCATGCTATTATAAGAATTGGGTGACGAGCCATTTTCACCTTGATTTGTGTTGGCTGACGAGCCCTTACCTTAATTGTGATTTTCCTTGGGTTATGAGCTCGTACCATAGTTTGATTGTATAATTTGGGACTATTGGGTGATGAACCATGTGATCCGGGTCAGCAACTTATAAGATGATAATGGTATCCTAGCTTCACCAAATTTATTGTTTGAACATGGAATAATAAATACTTGTCTAGTCATAGATATCATGAAATTTGTGGGTTTCAATGGTGACGAACCTATTTAGTTTATTAGTTATTATGTTGATGAGAAAGTACTAAAATTGTTAGGTTATAATCAGGTGCTTGGTTGTCACGCTCCAAATTCGAAAATCGAATTCATAGGAATTCCGATCGTCGAATCCGGTGCTGACAGCCTCCGTAGTACCCCATTCTTGACTCCTAGCATTCATATGCTAGATTCCAATCCCGAGATCTTACAAAGAGAATTTTTTTTTCAATGTACATTTAACTAATAATAAGCATAACCACAAGATTACCCAATTCAAAAAGGCAACATCATCATCACATATCCACTAACATAAACGTTTGAGTACAACACTGAAAGGAAAATACATAAATAAAAAAAATCAAGCTCCGAAAGACCACTGCACGCTCTAAGCTCAACATTGCTGCAACCTAACATCACCTGCACGCATCTATCGTGCATAAGCTTATAGAAAGCTTAGAGGGTGGTGTAAGTGTGTGCACAAGGTAAGTGTCAAGTATTCAATATAATGTCATAATCATACAATACCGAAAAACTAGTAATCTATAAACCATACAATGTATGAATAAGCAGAAACACTGATAAGATCATGAATTATCAGAGTAAGAAAAAATACTCACAAGAGCAGGAATTATCAAAGTAAATAGAAATACTGACAAGATCATAAATCATACAATAACAGAGTAAGTGGAAGTATGGACAAGTCCATAAGTCAATCAATATTAGAATACGCAATATAGAACAGCTATGTGACAAAGAGTCATAAAGAGTCAAATATCAGATGTCGAGGATGCAATGCAATATACGTTGTGAATGAAATGACCATACTAGAGTGTGAAGTCGGGATGATAGTATGTAGTATCGCAGGCTATGGGGTCTACCATAAGGGACTTCTATCCAAACCAGTCCCATACCTGAATTTGGATAGTCAGACTCAACGTGGTAAACTCCTGATCTCAGGTTAGTCGTGCGCCCAACCGAAATCCTTGCCATAATGAAGGTACACAACAATTAGTTGCGCACCACCGGCCCGAGTGGATAGTGAATAAATGAATGAATGAGCATGCAACTCCTACTCAATAAGTCCACATATCAGTACGGTTCCTCTCTGGGATCATCACCGGGGTTTAGTACACTCCAAATGGCACTGCCGCTTTCCCTAGCCGCACAGTCCAAGTGAGTGTAAGAAATCTCACTATCCGCCTGGTCAATAGTCTGCCAATACCTATTCGGCATGTCGATAGCGGACCCATTCACGAGCTGGTCAAACTCAGCCTAGCAATGCCCCCTGCGCTCGAGCAAGTAAGGCCACACCCCCTCCCAACTGACCACGACACAGTGGGAGATGTGGCCTCCTGGTATTCGGCACTCGAGGGCTCATATATTCACTCGGTTTTGATGTTGGGGCGTCCTCTGGTACCAAGAGGGTTTTAGGGATTTTCACCCAGGGCCATCTATGGCAGCCTGATGCTAGAACCGAACATTTTCGGTGTCCCATCTGGCCATCCACGATATGTCTTTAGAGGTTACGACCCTGATGTCGCCAGGGCGTACAGTAATCATAATACAGGATGTATGAGTCATACAATCCAGTCATGCATCAATCCTGCGTATACCGTGCACTCATGTGATATAACCTCCGCCTATCAGGGGGTCTCATAACAACATACTCAATGACATATGCAATGATTAACCACATCTCATAAAAAATATACAAATGATGCGTATGGACATGTATCATGATGTTATGCTGTCACATACTCATAATCAGTATTAATAACCTGCACCAACAATCGGCATCGACAATTAGCCTCGACAATGTGGATATTTAACTAGCATTGCCCCAAGGAATTGCCCATATAGAACCAAACACATAATGGGCTAACGGCCTCACACAAAGGCCTAATATACAACACAGTGGCCTTGCCCAAGGACCACATATACAGAACATGGACCTTAAATACAGGACATGTGGGCCTTACACATGGGTCTTGAATACATCAAATGGTACGTGCATCATAGGCCTAATACATATCGCAATGAGCCTTGCCCATAGGCCACGGATACATCACAATGGGCCTTGTCCATGGGCCTTAAATACATCACAATGTGCCTTAACTACGGGTCGCATATACATCATATAGGTTTCAACAATCAACCTTGACACTCGAAATCGGCCTCAATGATCGGAATCGACAATCGGCATCGATGAGAATGGCCTAACGAGGCCTAAGGGAAGGTCACAACGAGGACATCTAACTGTCATTGTCCATCAATGTGGACATCTAACCAACATTGCTCCTAACGAGTGGTCCACATAGGGCCAAACATATAGTGGGCCCATGGCCTCACACAATGGTTTCATAAATCAGATGGGTCGCATCGCATGGGCCTAATGCACATCGCTATGGGGCCGCATCACATGGACAGGGAATACATCTCAATAGGCCTCATCATATGAGCAGGTATATATCCCAATGGGTCTCACTAAATGGGTTGAAAATACATCACAATGGGTCACGACGTATGGGCCAAGTATACATCTCAATGGGTTACGACCCATGGGCCTCAGTACATCATAATGGGCTGACACTTGCGGGCCTCAAATACAACAAGTGGGCCGTATCAATGGGCCTTATATACCTCAGGTGGGCCCTTCTCATGGGCCTCAACTACATAGCATGTGATCCCTACACATGGGTCTCATATGCATCAAATGAGCCACATATCTGAGCCCTGAACACATCAAATGGGCCATGCGTCATGGGCCCAATACATATCACAATGGGCCTTGCATCAATGGGCCGCACTAATAGGCCTCATACACATCAACCGGGTTACATCAATGGGTCGCACTAATGGGCCATCATATACATCGAGTGGGCCACATCAATGGGCCTCAATATACTAAGGTGAGCCTCAACGGATGGCCACAAATACGTCAAGATGGGCCTCATCACATGGGCTGAAAATACATCACAATGGACCACAACATATGAGCCGGAAACATATCACGATGGACCTTGCCAGATGGGTCGGAAATACATCACAATGGGCCTCAACCCACGGGCCCTAATACAACACAATGGGCCTCGACCCATGGGCCCTAAATACATCACAATGGGCCTCAACCCATGGGCCCTAATACATTACAATGGGCTTTGCAAATGGGTCGAAAACACATCACAATGGGCCTTATTGCACGGGTCTCAAATACATAACAGGTGGGTCCTGCACCTGACCTCAAAACACACAATAGGTGGGCTCCGCTCATGGGTCATACATCCTGATGAGTCACGTGTATATCAAAGTGGGCCTCTCGATTGGGCCACAAAATACATCAAAGTGGGCCTGATGGATGGGCCACAAAGTACATCAAGGTGAGCCTCACAAATGGCCACAAAACACATCCCAGTGGGCCTCAATGGATGATCATATCACGGAGTGGCCTGCCGTGATGTGTTTGAGATCCAATCAATTCATAAGTTTAACATAGAGCTAGATGAAGTGAAAGAAAAATATAAGCTTAATTGGAAGTTGATGTGGCTCCTAAGAAGATTGAACAGTAGATGACGGTCTCCACTATTTTCAATGGTGGGGTCCACTTGAACCTTAGATCTGCCTTATTTTTAGTCTCAAGCCTTGAGACAAGCTAGCCAAATGGATGGACGGCTGGATAGTCCTCAGTCAGGGTGGGCCGCTGGATAGCGTGGCAAAACATATACATTAAAGTGGGATCTCCACCATCCTAGTCAGCAGACGGTAGAGATGAACGGTCTGGATGTTACACATACTCCATGATCAGACCCTCTTGCTGGTGTCACCACAGCAGGTAGGTAGGACCCATTCAGTTGTTGACGTCAGTACAGCAACCCCACAGCTGGTGTGAGGTACGCCAGACAATCTGCTTCTAACCACGTCCTGGATTGGACGGTGTGCACAACCACATATCAAGGTGGGCTCCACCGTTCATAGCTGGACGGTGGAGGAATGGACGGGATATGTGCATTTGGTGGGTTCCACGTGGAAGTGGCCCACCATCTCATTCCTTTAAATATAATATAATATATTATATAACATTATATATATATATATATATATATATATATATATATATATATATATATATATATATATATATATATATATATATATATATATATATATGTGTGTGTGTGTGTGTGTGTGTGTGTGTGTGTGTGTGTTGTAACCCACTGTCTAGTTGAATCTGGACGGTGCAGAATTCTTTTATACTAAAGGTGGGTTCCACGTAGAAGTGGCCCACCATCATAAGGTAATATAATATATTATATTATATAACAATATATTATATTAAGGTATGCATAAGTGTGTGTGTGCGAGAGGGCAAATAGCCAGCGTCCAGACCCCTGGACGTTGGATGGACAGCTTAGATGGAATATATCCATCAGTAATGGGTCCCACATGGTGGGCCCACCATAACGTTTAATAAGGTCATACAGACCCGGATGGAGAAGAAAAACAAATTTCATAATGGCCCAAAACTTCTGGGACACCCAAAACGGTTTCAATGGTAAATATTCAATCACACTGTTCCCTGTTACGTGAGCCACCTTGTAACGCCCGTGAAAAATCCGTACTTGGAATCGAGTACCGATTTGACCCGAAATCGCGTATAAATAATTTTCATGGAAATTAAACGTAAGTTAGCTAGCGCAACGCTAGAGTAGCTGGGAAATAGTCCCTGATCACTTTAAATACGTTCTACAAGACCCAAATCGAGTAGAACAGACAACTCTACAATACTCTATAACCTTGGATCAAACTCTAAGCAGGTTTGTCCTCTGGACCACATTGAACTTTTGTATTGGATTTAGACCGCGCGTCGAAGGTCCGATACCTCCTATCTTAGACCGTTAGAACCGCCCGGCTGGACTTGACAATCATCTCGAAAATCAAGTCAAACCGATAATCATAGAGTATTTCGTTGAACCCGGACTGAAGCGACCGCGAATAGGGACGAATTGGGAATTTCAAATTCAAATCTGGCACACGACTTGACGCGTCAGTATTAAGCGTTCTGACCGTCAGAATTCATCCAGATTACACCCTCAGATGAGGAAAAATATCTATTTATTATCATGGGACTTTCAGCCCTGATCTATGTGCGGTGACCGCTGAACTGAAACTGGTCCGCCACGTGCGATCTGCGAACCCTGCCAGACTGAAAACTTAATACGAGGTACATCTGGTACCCATGAGCTTAAGTCTGATCGCAATCGACCAGGGGACCACCAGAAATCAGTTTTTGGACCGAAACAGCCCCGAAATGGATAGGCAATAAGTAAACTTCATCCCGGAGCCTATTTTCGGCGTTTTCAAGCTTATAAAAGGGGTTGAAACCCTCATTCCTTCCTTGCATCCGAATTTCACAAACCCTAGAAAAGAGAGAGAGAGTTTGAGAGAAAGGGAAGAGGAGATTTTTCCCGCATCCGAGCCCCTGACAGTGCTGCTTCAACACTTCATTCCAATCACCTGGCTGGTGATTTTTCCACTTTTTCAGGTATAGAAAAACTCCAAAAACTTGCTGATTTAGGGTTTACGTAGATTCTGAGCATGGTAGCTAACGTAATCCATAAATCAGGTTCTCTTACAACCGTAGACGAAGCGTATACGCTCCGTTTCAATTCCCAAGTCTACAAGACATAAGGTGAGGATTTTAGACGCTTTGATTGACGGTTTACAACGCTTTCAATGTCGTTTAATAGTAGATTATCGACGGCATCGCCGTTTGACATGTACAACATGCTCTCCGTTTCCTGTTTCGCAAATTAACGAAGAATATGAGATTTAGGGCATTTTAGTCATTTGTAGGAAGTACGGTCTCCATGCATATTTTGCTGACGTGATTGACATGATTTGTCGCCGCATTAGAGAGTTAGGAATGCTTGCATAATCAGTTTGGCGAAGAGATTCGCCAAGTTGCGCACTTTGGGTCGACATACTATATGTGGACTTAAGTGTGTAGTGTATGTGTTTGTATAAATGCTTGTATTAGTATGTATTGTATTGAATGATGTTATGTAGTAGTTTGAGATTGATTTCATGATTAATATGCTAACCTAAATGATTTCCTATATGTTGACCTTATGTATGATTGCATCACATGCATAGAAATGATGCCTTGAAGATTTGCCTAAGTTGAATATGCATGGAAAGTATGCCTTGAAGATTTGCCTTAGTTGAATGTTATAACATGTGCTAACATGCTCACATGATGTGTTTCAATTCCAATACCCTGGTATATAGTGTTAATGTAATTCAATAGATGTGTGGGACTTGACTTAGTCCAGGCAGTCGGTAACCGAACGAATTCGTGGCTGACTGGTCATAGCCACGAATGACACGTCGATGAATGTGATTCGTGTTGAGAGTTGGCGGCAGTGGTTAGGCCACGCGAAGTGTTTTACGCACTTCATGTCGTTCAACTTGAGATGCGATCGCGCTAGTCGAGCCCGTCAAGTAACCCGACTGGCCGATGTTTGTTCACCTTGTATGTATCATAACTGCTTGAACCTAGGGTACTGAACTTACCATTGTAAACCCTATTAACCGTGGTACCTTGATCCACGAAGACTCATGAGCCGGGCATGGTGGTATGGGACACCGTGGTTGAGCTGTCGGCCTACGCTGGGGCCACAAACCTCCCCGTAGTGACCAATGAGCACCTTGACTCGTGAGCAGATTATGGTGGTATGGGACACTATATTCTAGCTGTCGGCCTACACTGATCAGGCGACGAGCCCTTTGTAGTGACCGCGAGCGTATTCTGAGTCCACAGGAGGCGACGACCCTTCCGTGCAGTAGAGTACAGTAGGCCTGTATTGATAAGGTGATGGGGGAGCGGTGCAACGAGTGCGAGCAACAGCCCTGGCAGCCCTTGCAGTGACCTACGAAATGTACATCGTATGAGATTACTAGGAGTGACGACCCTAGACAGGATCCGTGTTGGGATTGATACAAGGAAAGTACCTTAGTTTCCCAATCCTGCTGTTTGAATGGACTAATAACAACTTGGTAATCATATCACCATAGCATTGCATGTGCCTGGAAGATGTGGAGCACTCTAGGGAGTGTGGCATGCCGCGGTCATAAGATGTTGCCGCATGAGGGTGATCGTCGGTGAGGGCATACATCACGTCATATCATCTTGCATTAACAACAGTATTAGGGTTGTCTGATTTACTGCTTTACTATTATCGCGTGATTGAATTGTGAACATGCTAATCTTTGCTCTATGATTCCACTGAGTTGATCACTCATTCCCACGTTACGGGATGGTGTTTGCAACACCCACCAGACCCTGTCGTAGTTGCAGGTGAGGACGAGATCCAGGAGGTGGAGCCGGAGATTGACGAGGACCAGGATGAGTTCTCGTATATGCAGTATCACGACGGCTTCCCGTAGGTGACCTGGATCGAGGGGGACTTCAGTGGGACTATTTTGAACTTTATTCTTTTGTTTATTTACATGTATATGAGACTCAGAGATGTAGTCATACTTTGGAGACAGATGAGATTACTTTGTTTTTCCATACAGTGATATATACATTGTTTAGTCTTCCGCTTGCTTTTATCACTGGATCTGAAGTATGAATTGCAGTTTTGGTATACTTTTACTCATGTGAATGCTTTAAATCAGACAACATTGAATCATAACCATTTTTGTTGCATAAGTGACGGTCTGGAACTCGGGAGTTGAGTTTATACACGACCCCCGATTTTCAGGGTGTTACAAGTTGGTATCAGAGCATGAATGAGAGTATACTGGGCCTGGGTTATGGTCTTGCGACGTACGTTGTCGCTTCCTTTGACTTAGGTGGGTGCGAGAAGGGTCTAGAAACACTTCTAGGATCACAGATTCGCCGATAGGCGAAGTCTATAAGGATCGATCGCAAGATCGAGTCTGTAAGGTATCTCGGGTCGCGTAATGCAACCCGAATCACTTCTAAGATATAGGAAGTCGGGTTGAGACGTCCTATGAGCAGTTTTAAACCGCAAAGGTGACTCCTTGGGCCGTGGGATGACCACGACTCCTGTAATCAATCGCCAGGGCTTAAAAATCCCGTTTCACCAAAAATCTTCAAAATTCCTTCTCTAAACACTTCAACCTTCAGTTCTTTCTTATCCATTTCATGTTAGGAATCAAACCTAATGTGAAAATAACACAAATTAATACATTCACCAAATTTTACAGTGAATAGTAAAATTTTATGAAAAATGTCCATAAGGCCATTCTAACTTCACTTTCTTTAGCAACTAAGGAGCTAGATAGGTGTACTGACTCCTTCTACCCCAAATTCATATGCTGCATCATATGGTTTGGTATTCAGAATTGTGATGTGGACCCGGAAAGCCCCGAACACATGTTTGGGCTCATAGAGACCAAAATATTATGAACCAGGGGGTGGGACCTAACTTTTTGGGATCCTGGGACCATGGGGGACCAGACCCATGGGGTCCCACTGGTCAACTTGAGAGTTGACCGGCGATGCCATCGCCGGCCGGGCGATGCATCGCCGGCCGACGAGCTCCGTTGGTGCCGTCCTTCGGGCGTACTCCCTTAAATAGGGTCCACATCACCCCTATGTACCTCCCATCATGAAAACCCCCAAATCCTACCTCTCCTTCACAAACAGCCCCCTTACATAGCCTAGATTCGATTTTCAGCAACCTATTCCAAACCCCAGCGTCCCACACCACCTCTAAACCCTTCCTTGGCCAAAACCGACCACCACCCATCATTTATTGGGTGTTGGCAGCCTCTTTCCTTGAAGATTTCCCCATTTGGAGCTCCAAAATCCCTCAAATAAAGCTGAAATCGTGAGCTGCTCCATCCCATCTTTTTGTTCATATTTTTCCCTGAAAGTATAGCCTTGGGAAGCTTGAAGCATCCCTCTACGACACCTAGTTTTCTTTTTTTCAGATTGGGCAGCCATTTTTCTGCATTTTCGGCGTTTTCCATGGCTTTTGTGGAAGCCATTTTGGGCCTTTTGTCGCTCTCATCCATATATCTTTGATGGGTAAGAGGAAAACTGCGACAGACGAGGCTGGGCCGAGCCGCCCTGCTCGATTGAGAAGACCGCGGGGTGGTGCCGCAAGTTCAAGCGCCGCCGCAGGTCCAGCTGCAGTCCTGGAGTGCCGTACAAAGTGGGATTTGGATCCCCATGCACACCTTGGATGAACTATTCTATCAGAGATGCCTCATGGTGAATACACTGATCGTAGAGTGTTATTTGAGGCGGACGTAGATGGACGATTGTTCGGCGAATATCTGTTGTTCGAACGCATTGAAGCTGCGCACTGGGGACCGATCTTTGAAGCTCGCGCTCGTGCTAATGTGAGCACTGTTCGTGCCTTCTATGCTAACATCCAGAGTCCTACCTTGGAGCCCTTACAGTTCAAAATCCCTTTTGGTAGAGATCGGATGGCTACGATCGACGTCCGGTTAGTTGCGCGACTTCTCAACGTGCCTCTAGGTGATGTACATCCAAGTGAGAAGAATTTGAGGACTAGACGTGAACGAGATCGCCGCACCAGGTTTCTGTGCGGTAAGTTGGTTCCATGGCAGCCTAATAATAGCCTCAAGGCGACGTACATGTCTGAGGATTTGCGCCTGCTGCATCATATCTGCACGTTCAATGTTTATCCTAGGTCGACGAACCGCATTGAATGTACACGTCTTATGGTCGATTTCTTATTTCTGGTGACCCAGGGAGAGAACGTATGTATGGCCACTTTCATCTTACGGCAGATAGTTCTCATAGCCAGGTCGAGGAGAACATCCGAATCCCTTCCCTTTGGCCGACTGATTTGCAAGATTGCGCTTGAGTTTGCCTATAGACTTGGACCCGAATTGCCGGTATCGATTCACACCATCGATGAGTCGACAATGATTAAGATGAAGATTGGGTCGCAATACCGTGAAAATCAACTTGAAAGGGATAGTGGGGATGACTTTGATGAAGAGGAAGATCAAAGCGAAGAAGAACCTAGAGCAGAGGTTCAGGAAGAGGTTCAGGAAGAGGTTCAGGAAGAAGCAGAAGAGGAGGCTCAGGATACTGATGAGAGCCCCCCTCCTTCTGCGCAGACTACTATCGACGACCGCATTGCTCGGATGGAGGAGAGTCAGACCGCTTTGCGAAAGGAAGTCCAAGAAATTCGAGCGGAAGTCGCTGATGCTAAGGCTGTTACAAAGAAGAAGTTTGGCAAGGTGACTCGCACCTTGAAGGCAATCCTGTGTTGCTTACAGGATAAGGGTGCTCCTCCTCCATCACCAGATTCTGACTAGTGATGCGATCTTTGATGTTGTTATTAGTAGTTAGCCATTTCCTGTTTTATGTGTGTAAAGCCTATTAGGGCTAGTGCTTTGCTTATGTTGCTGTTGCTTAACTGTCTTAATTTCCATGTAATTCTAGTCATGATGCTTGTAAGGATATATCCCTTGTATTGTGACAATTTTGATTAATTGAAATGCATGGAATGCCTTTGACTCTTTAAGTGAATGATTGTGGTGTATATGTGCACTTGAGACTGACAAGGTTGCGCCCTATTTTGAATATAGGGAATGCAACCTAAGATTACGAGGAGCGCGGTTCGGCTTTCATTGTCTGAGCAGATGGATCAGACTCCTTCTCAGTCTGGCACTCGTCCGGACCCTGCTGTGGGCCCGATTCCTGAGACGGTTCGGTCGTCTCAGCCTGCTGTTGGTCCTACAGATGGACCACCGCCATTTACACCATCAGTTAGAGAGCCACAGCGCGCATCTACTTCCGCACCTCATCCGCCACAGCCTGCTCCACCCCCTGATAGATTCGAGCAGATGATGGCTATGATGCTACAGCAGCAGCAGCTTTTGACCACTATAGTTGGGACTTTAGCCCAGGGTGGGGGTGCGACTACCTCTACTCCACCTGCACCACCTGCGCATCCAGTTGAGGATGCCTATACTTACGCCCAGGATGAGGGCATAGCACATCCTGCGCAGCCTGTTTTCCCTGCGGGGAATCCTGCCGACACACGGGGCCTTCTGGAGCGATTTCAGCGCTTGCGGCCTCCTACCTTTTTGGGTTCTCACAGACCCGAGGAGGCAGAGTTCTGGCTCGACCGAGTGTCGAAGATTCTACGCATGTTGCACTGTACCGAGACTGAGCAGGTAGAGCTGGCTACCTTCCTATTTGAGAGAGAGGCCAGTATGTGGTGGGATAGTATATTGCGAACTGTTGCCGCAGATTTCGTATGGACGTGGGCAGCATTCGAGTTCCGCTTCCATGAGAAGTATTATCCCCAGACCTACAGGCACGAGAGGGAGAATGAGTTTCTCCGTCTCAGGCAGGCAGCGATGACGGTTACCGAGTATGAGAATCGGTTCACAGAGTTGGGCAGGTACGTCCCGACGATTCTAGCTGATGAGCAGATGCGCATACGGCACTTTTTGGAGGGCTTGCGACCGGATATTCGGTCGAAGATGTGCTGTGTCAGTTTTTCCTCCTATGCGGAGTTGGTTCACATGTCCATGCGGGCAGAGCAGGACGTGGATCGACTTGCGCGATCTCGAGGCCCGACTACTTTTAGGCCGCGACCGGATTTGCCAGACAGGCCCTTCGCGGGCAAGAGGCCTCGCATTGATCCTCTTACCAGGACCACGGCGCCTGTACGACCGTTTCGGCGCCCTGATTTATCATGCACATACTGTGGGAGGACGGGCCATTTAGCGCAGAGTTGCTTTTCCAGGATGCGGGACAGTGGGTTCTCGCCGCCGCAGAAGATTGATCGTGTACGTCCACAGGCGATATCAGCACCGCCTATACGGTCAGCTCCTGCGCATCC
Source organism: Magnolia kwangsiensis (assembly GCA_037074715.1). Lineage (NCBI taxonomy): Eukaryota > Viridiplantae > Streptophyta > Magnoliopsida > Magnoliales > Magnoliaceae > Magnolia > Magnolia kwangsiensis. The sequence goes on along the minus strand of CM073586.1, from coordinate 79,529,090 downwards.
TTTGTTCAGACCTACGGTATCGCAGATTCGACAGCCTCCACGGCCCTTGACACAGCGGCCGAACCGGCCGCAGCAGGCTCGAGTTCATGCACTGACCGCTGAGGCAGCTACGACGCCGACTTTCCAGCATTCAGCCTTCGAGGTTACGAGCCATATCGGAGGTACTCCCGTTCTTATCATGGTGGACACTGGTTCCACGATTTCCTTGATATCGCGTGCCGTAGTCAGACGTCTTGGGTTACAGACTATCACTATGGATAGCGTGCGAGTCTTTGCAGCTCATGGAGATTTTTCGGATGTCACCCAGATGTGTGAGAGTTGTTTGGTTGATCTGGGAGGCAGGACGATAACTCTTGATCTGGTCGTCGATCCCTCGCTCGTTTATCTCGACGTCATTCTTGGCATGGATTGGTTGACTGCAGCGAGAGCCAAGATTGACTGCGAGACTCGTATAGTCACAGCGTACGAGCCTGAGGGCGCATTCTTCACATTTCCAGTGCGGGTAAATCTTCCTTTCCGCATTCTTAGCTACGCCACTCTATTGCGCGATGCTGGTGCCCAGGTACTTGAGCAGACGCCAGTTGTTTCTGAGTTCGGGGATCTGTTCAGGAAGATCCCTGGTTTGTCGCCCCGACGTGAGATTGATTTCACTATCGATCTGATTCCTGGTTCTACACCCGTCTCACTGCCGACGTATCGCATGGCACCATGTGAGATGGAGGAGTTGAGGACGCAGATTGATGGCCTGCTAGAGCTTGGCTTTATACGGCCTAGCGTATCTCCTTGGGGAGCACCGGTCTTGTTCGTGAAGAAGAAGGATGGTTCGCTGCGATTGTGTATTGATTATCGCAGGCTGAACCAGCTCACGGTGAAGAACAAGTACCCTTTCCCCAGGATCGATGACTTGTTTGATCAGTTGAGAGGAGCGCAGTACTTCTCGAAGATTGATCTTCAGTCAGGATATCATCAGCTGTGCGTCAGAGATGAGGACGTGCAGAAGACAGCATTCAGGACCAGTTTTGGCCACTACGAGTTCCTCGTGATGTCGTTCGGTCTCACGAACGCACCGGCCGTGTTCATGGATCTGATGAACTGGGTTTTTTGGCCTTTCCTCTATCGATTCGTCGTTGTCTTCATCGACGAAATTTTGGTATACTCTAGGAGTCGAGAGGAGCATGAGGAGCACTTGCGTTTGGTCCTTGATACGCTCAGACGACATCAGTTGTTCGCACAGTACAAGAAGTGCGACTTCTGGAAGCAGGAGGTGAAGTTTCTGGGACACGTGGTGTCCAAGGATGGCATGGCAGTTGACCTGTCTAAGGTAGCTGCGGTGCAGGAGTGGGAGCAGCCTGGTTCTGTCACTGAGGTGAGGAGTTTCTTGGGTCTCGCTGGTTACTATCGGCGCTTCATTCAGGATTTCTCGAAGATCACGAGACCCTTATCTCAGTTGACACGGAAGGACGTGAAGTTCGCCTGGAATGATAAGGCGGAGTCAGCTTTTCAGGAGCTGAAGGACAGACTTACGTCCGCCCCTGTGCTAGTATTGCCAGAGCAGGGAGTTAGATACACTATATACACTGACGCGTCTAGCGTTGGCTTGGGTTGTGTCCTTATGCAGAGGGACAGGGTAATTTCGTATGCCTCGAGACAATTAAGGAAGCACGAGGAGAATTACCCTACACACGACCTGGAGTTGGCAGCCGTTATATTCGCACTGAGACTCTGGAGACATTACCTCTACGGAGAGGAGTTCAAGCTCTTTTGCGACCACAAGAGCCTCAAGTACATATTCACGCAGCGAGACTTGAATATGAGGCAGCGGCGATGGATGGAGATGCTGAAGGACTTCAAGTTTGAAGTCTCTTACCATCCTGGAAAGGCGAACCTTGTGGCTGATGCGATGAGCCGCAAGAAGGCGATAGAGTTTGCGGCTCCGCTGATGGTTGCCGAGTGGGATATGGTGGAGTTTTTGCGAGACTTTGAGCAAAAACTCACCGTAGAAGAGCCGTTTGAGTTCATCGCACATGTACAGGTGCGATCTCAGATCGATGACCGAGTCATCGAGGCGCAGAGGGACGACGCGCATCTTACTGAGCTTCGAGAGCAGGCCAGTGATGATGCTGACGCCGACTGGCGAGTTGGTATGGATGGGGGCTTACGTTACCGTGGCCGCCTATGCGTCCCAGATGTCCCTGACTTGAGACGAGAGATTCTCGAGGCTGCGCATTCTACTAGACTCGCGATGCATCCTGGCAGCACGAAGATGTATCGTGACGTGAAGAGGACGTATTGGTGGGAAGGTATGAAGACCCACATAGCTGAGTTCGTGTCCCGTTGTCTCACTTGTCAGCAGGTGAAGGCAGAGCATCGCCGACCACCTGAACTTTTGCAGCCTATGCCGATTGCAGAGTGGAAGTGGGATTTCATTTCCATGGATTTCATTTCTGGGTTGCCGAAGACGAGGAAGGGGCATGATTCCATTTAGGTGATCGTAGACCGATTGACGAAGTCGGCGCACTTCCTACCGATCAGAGTTACGAACTCTGCAGACGAGCTGGCTAGATTGTATATCTGAGAGATTGTGCGTCTGCATGGAGTTCCGTTGGAGATCGTGTCGGACAGAGACACGCGGTTCACTTCTATTTTTTGGACTCGCATTCAGGAGGCTATGGGTGTGAAGTTGAAGTTCAGTACTGCCTTCCACCCACAGACGGACGGACAGATGGAGCGAGTGAACCAGATCCTGGAGGACATGTTGCGGGCTTGCGCATTGGACTTCAAGGACAGTTGGGATGACTGTCTTGCATATGCGGAGTTTGCGTACAACAATAGCTTCCAGACGAGTATCGGCATGGCACCTTATGAGGCGCTGTATGGGCGACCTTGTCGCGCACCGCATTGCTGGTTAGAGGTCGGTGAGCGCAGCTTGATTGGCCCAGAGTTGGTGCAGGCGACGTCAGAGAAGATTGATATTATTCGACGTCGGCTTCTTACAGCGCAGAGCAGACAGAAGAGCTACGCCGATACGAGACGACGGCCACTAGAGTTCACAGTCGGGGATCATGTGTTTTTGCGAGTTTCCCCTATGAAGGGAGTCCTTCGGTTCGGGAAGAAGGGGAAGCTGGCACCGCGATTCATTGGTCCATTTCAGATCCTCGATCGTGTGGGAGTAGTGGCTTACCGATTGGCTTTACCCACGCCCCTCGCGAGCGTCCACAACGTATTTCATGTTTCTATGCTGAAGAAGTACGTTGCTGATCCTTCCCATATCATCAGATGGGAGCAGGTGCAGTTAGGAGAGGATGTTACTTATATCCTGCGACCGACACGCATCTTAGACCGGAAGGAGCAGGTACTGCGTAGCAAGGTGATTCCCCTTGTGAAGGTACTATGGACGCATCACTCTGAGGAGGAGGCTACTTGAGAGACAGAAGCCGAGATCAGAAAGAACTACCCACAGCTTCTCGAGGAGTACGAACAGGTACAAATTTTGAGGACGAAATTATTTGTTAAGGGGGGTAGATTGTAACGCCCGTGAAAAATCCGTACTTGGAATCGAGTACCGATTTGACCCGAAATCGCGTATAAATAATTTCCATGGAAATTAAACGTAAGTTAGCTAGCGCAACGCTAGAGTAGCTGGGAAATAGTCCCTGATCACTTTAAATACGTTCTACAAGACCCAAATCGAGTAGAACAAACAACTCTACAATACTCTATAACCTTGGATCAAACTCTAAGCAGGTTTGTCCTCTGGACCACATTGAACTTTTGTATTGGATTTAGACCGCGCGTCGAAGGTCCGATACCTCCTATCTTAGACCGTTAGAACCGCCCGGCTGGACTTGACAATCATCTCGAAAATCAAGTCAAACCGATAATCACAGAGTATTTCGTTGAACCCGGACTGAAGCGACCGCGAATAGGGACGAATTGGGAATTTCAAATTCAAATCTGGCACACGACTTGACGCGTCAGTATTAAGCGTTCTGACTGTCAGAATTCATCCAGATTACACCCTCGGATCAGGAAAAATATCTATTTATTATCATGGGACTTTCAGCCCTGATCTATGTGCGGTGACCGCTGAACTGAAACTGGTCCGCCACGTGCGATCTGCGAACCCTGCCAGACTGAAAACTTAATACGAGGTACATCTGGTACCCATGAGCTTAAGTCTGATCGCAATCGACCAGGGGACCACCAGAAATCAGTTTTTGGACCGAAACAGCCCCGAAATGGATAGGCAATAAGTAAACTTCATCCCGGAGCCTATTTTCGGCGTTTTCAAGCTTATAAAAGGGGTTGAAACCCTCATTCCTTCCTTGCATCCGAATTTCACAAACCCTAGAAAAGAGAGAGAGAGTTTGAGAGAAAGGGAAGAGGAGATTTTTCCCGCATCCGAGCCCCTGACAGTGCTGCTTCAACACTTCATTCCAATCACCTGGCTGGTGATTTTTCCACTTTTTCAGGTATAGAAAAATCCCAAAAACTTGCTGATTTAGGGTTTACGTAGATTCTGAGCATGGTAGCTAACGTAATCCATGAATCAGGTTCTCTTACAGCCGTAGACGAAGCGTATACGCTCCGTTTCAATTCCCGAGTCTACAAGACATAAGGTGAGGATTTTAGACGCTTTGATTGACGGTTTACAATGCTTTCAATGTCGTTTAATAGTAGATTATCGACGGCATCGCCGTTTGACATGTACAACATGCTCTCCGTTTCCTGTTTCGCAAATTAACGAAGAATATGAGATTTAGGGCATTTTAGTCATTTGTAGGAAGTACGGTCTCCATGCATATTTTGCTGACGTGATTGACATGATTTGTCGCCGCATTAGAGAGTTAGGAATGCTTGCATAATCAGTTTGGCGAAAAGATTCGCCAAGTTGCGCACTTTGGGTCGACATACTATATGTGGACTTAAGTGTGTAGTGTATGTGTTTGTATAAATGCTTGTATTAGTATGTATTGTATTGAATGATGTTATGTAGTAGTTTGAGATTGATTTCATGATTAATATGCTGACCTAAATGATTTCCTATATGTTGACCTTATGTATGATTGCATCACATGCATAGAAATGATGCCTTGAAGATTTGCCTAAGTTGAATATGCATGGAAAGTATGCCTTGAAGATTTGCCTTAGTTGAATGTTATAACATGTGCTAACATGCTCACATGATGTGTTTCAATTCCAATACCCTGGTATATAGCGTTAATGTAATTCAATAGATGTGTGGGACTTGACTTAGTCCAGGCAGTCGGTAACCGAACGAATTCGTGGCTGACTGGTCATAGCCACGAACGACACGTCGATGAATGTGATTCGTGTTGAGAGTTGGCGGCAGTGGTTAGGCCACGCGAAGTGTTTTACGCACTTCATGTCGTTCAACTTGAGATGCGATCGCGCTAGTCGAGCCCGTCAAGTAACCCGACTGGCCGATGTTTGTTCACCTTGTATGTATCATAACTGCTTGAACCTAGGGTACTGAACTTACCATTGTAAACCCTATTAACCGTGGTACCTTGATCCACGAAGACTCATGAGCCGGGCATGGTGGTATGGGACACCGTGGTCGAGCTGTCGGCCTACGCTGGGGCCACAAACCTCCCCGTAGTGACCAATGAGCACCTTGACTCGTGAGCAGATTATGGTGGTATGGGACACTATATTCTAGCTGTCGGCCTACACTGATCAGGCGACGAGCCCTTTGTAGTGACCGCGAGCGTATTCTGAGTCCACGGGAGGCGACGACCCTTCCGTGCAGTAAAGTACAGTAGGCCTGTATTGATAAGGTGATGGGGGAGCGGTGCAACGAGTGCGAGCAACAGCCCTGACAGCCCTGGCAGCCCTTGTAGTGACCTACGAAATGTACATCGTATGAGATTACTAGGAGTGACGACCCTAGACAGGATCCGTGTTGAGATTGATACAAGGGAAGTACCTTAGTTTCCCAATCCTGCTGTTTGAATGGACTAATAACAACTTGGTAATCATATCACCATAGCATTGCATGTGCCTGGAAGATGTGGAGCACTCTAGGGAGTGTGGCATGCCGCGGTCGTAAGATGTTGCCGCATGAGGGTGATCGTCGGTGAGGGCATACATCACGTCATATCATCTTGCATTAACAACAGTATTAGGGTTGTCTGATTTACTGCTTTACTATTATCGCGTGATTGAATTGTGAACATGCTAATCTTTGCTCTATGATTCCACTGAGTTGATCACTCATTCCCACGTTACGGGATGGTGTTTGCAACACCCACCAGACCCTGTCGTAGTTGCAGGTGAGGACGAGATCCAGGAGGTGGAGCCGGAGATTGACGAGGACCAGGATGAGTTCTCGTATATGCAGTATCACGACGGCTTCCCGTAGGTGACCTGGATCGAGGGGGACTTCAGTGGGACTATTTTGAACTTTATTCTTTTGTTTATTTACATGTATATGAGACTCAGAGATGTAGTCATACTTTGGAGACAGATGAGATTACTTTGTTTTTCCATACAGTGATATATACATTGTTTAGTCTTCCGCTTGCTTTTATCACTGGATCTGAAGTATGAATTGCAGTTTTGGTATACTTTTACTCATGTGAATGCTTTAAATCAGACAACATTGAATCATAACCATTTTTGTTGCATAAGTGACGGTCTGGAACTCGGGAGTTGAGTTTATACACGACCCCCGATTTTCAGGGTGTTACACACCTGAGTCCCAAATATGTATGATTTTTGGGGTGGCCCACTGCCCCAAAGGGACCCAACAAATGTATGGTGTTGATGAACAACACACATCATAGTGGGGCCTACAAGTGGGACCACGTCCCTGCCCGTTTTGTCTGTACGCAGCAGGACGCTGATGAGGACGTTAGCAGCAGCGTCCCTGCCTTGTTTAAAATCCCTTTTATATTTAAAGGAAATGTGTTTATCCACTGTTTTTCTTAGATGGGGCCCGTATCTGGAAGATCCAACCCACCCATTGGATTCCTTGGCTCGATACCGTCCAAAAGAGTCCAATATCCAGTATGTTTTCAGTGTACAAGAACGTCAAAGTGGATTTTAACGATGAGAACCACTGTTTTCTATGCTATGGCCCGCCAGAAAGTCGGATTGGCTTCATTTTTTGGATCGATGCCTAAAATGATCTGCAGAATGGAATGAATGGCGTGGATTAAATTAATGCATTAAGGTGAGGCCTGTACAAGTGGTCCATCAAAAAGCCAAAAAATTAAGTACTTTTTTTTTCCTTGCAGTGCGTAAACCTCACTGCCTGCTTAATTCCAAAGAACACGTCCAACGTCCCTGGACGCTGGACGGGCGGTGTTTATATGAAATTCATCAAGGTGGGTCCCACGTGTGGGGACCACAGCTGGTGGGTCCCACGTGGACGTGGCCCACATGATTTGAATCAATCTGATATCCGTGTTTTCTATAACCAAGGGTAGGGCCCTCATGGCTTAAATGGTTGGATAAGACACACATTGAGGTGGGGTACATCCGGGTGGACCACACGGCTACATCATCACACCAAAATATTGAAAGAGAGAGGGAAAGAGAGAGAGAAAGAAGCACCCACCTTTGATATTCTTGGACCTCTTCTTCCATCAATGCATCCTAGAGCTCCGAGGGATGCTTACCAATGGTGGAGATGATCATTAGATGGTGGAGATGGGAGATAGGAAGGTAGGCCACACTAGCCTCTCCATGGGAGGCTTGGACGTTGGAGTTGCTTGGGAGGAAAAAAATGAGAGAGAGAGTGATGTAAAAGAAGTTATGGGAGAGAGAGGGATGGTGAGGTGATAAAAAAGTTGACTTTTGGGAGTTGCTTTTTATACTTGGAAATGAGGAGGGTAAGGGGTTGAATGATGGGTGTACTTTTGACAAGCGAGGTGATTGATGTGATGGATTCTCTCAGAATTTACAACATGCGGTATTTTCCTCGAACTGAACGCGGGTCCACATCTCCTGGCCAGGGTACCGCATCGGCATATAAGACGCGACATCAAAACCGCGGGAATGGCGTGGTCGCACTAGTACAAGTCTCGGATTAAGCCGACTCAAATCTACGGAATACGACTTAGAGTTGCGCGCAAACGTCGACTATAGGTCGCAGATCGCCGGAATTCGTCGAGAAGGATTGCGGGAGTCGACGGAACAGTACGAGCTAGGTTACAAGCCTTACATTGGCTGACTGTTAAAGGCCTAGGAATCATGCCTGACTGACTGTTAAAGACCAGTGCACTGTTTGTACACCCCTTTGTTGCATGTTGAGTGTGAAATATTTTATATTTTTTCCTTGTTATGCATTGTTTTATAAATATGAATGTTCTTAATTGATCTAATTACACATGTTTTCTCTTGTGAGGTTATTTTGAGAGCTAATGAGAAAATGATGCTTAAAGTAATGATTTAATGCTCAAAGAATTACCAAGTATATGATTGGATTTATGGAGGACAAGATTGAAAAATTCAAAAATCAAAGATCCAAGGAAACTAAGTGAAGAAGGAAGAAAATTGAAGACTTTGAAGTGCAAAAATTGACCATTCGATGCAATTTATGACACTTTCGATGACATTGAAGTAAGTGTCAATGCCATCGAAGCCACCTCGATCCCATTGTAAAAATTCAAAAAAAATTGATTTTGTTGCTGAATATATTTGTACATTCTTCGATGTCATCAAAGGAGTGTTTGATGCCATCAAAGTCAAGTTCGATCCCAATTAAGCCTATATAAATGAATATTTTAGGAGTTTTTAAACATGAATTAGGGTAGAAGGAGAAGATGAAGGAGTTGTGGAGTTTCAAGGAGTCATCCTTCCTCTTCAATCTTTCAGTTCTAGGCAGTATTTATGCTTTTCTGTTTATGTTTTAATTCAATCATGTCTATGATTGACTAATCTCTTAGCTAGAGGTGAAGCTTGTAGCTCTTCTTAATATTTATTTTACTTTGATTTAAGTTATCTAATTTATATGTTGAACAATTCATTGATATTTGGTTTGAATGAAGAAGTATTTTTTAGTTTACTTTAATCAAGTGTCGACTCTGGGCACATTGGATGCTTAGAGAGGCTACTGATATTTTCTTACTTATTTTATAAGGGATTAATTTGTAGAATCCATTGATTTGTCGAATCCAATGATCTATCATTGACTCCAGACATGATAGTGCTTTAAATATACTACTATCAAGTCGCAGATGCTATATGAGGGAACCAATTCAATGAAGTTCGTATATGTTTTGAAGTGCATGATTATGTTTTAACTGCTTCAACATCTGGCTAGATAGGATAAGATTTCGATTCCAATTGTGTGATCTAATTGAATTAAGTAACATTAAGGAAGTTATAAGTGGATCCTTGATGTTTTAGTACTTTATCTATGATAATTTCTTTCACGATTGATTTATTTTTTTTTCTAGAATTTATTAGTTAGTTTAGATTCTAGTTCTAATTCTAACATATTATAGAAAACACATAAATAACAAGTCCCTGTGAGTACGATCTCAGTCTTACCGAGTTATTACTACATTGCAACTCTGCACTTGGGGTTATCATAACAAGTTTTTGGCACCATTACTGGAGACTTTGGTTGCATTTCTTTGAAATACTTTAGTATTGGAATTAGGTTAAATTTCCTTTTTGTACTTTCAGATTAGGTTTTTCTAAATTATTAGATATTAACTTTGTTTTTTCTGTTTTGTTGAATCTAATATAGAATAATCAATTCGGTAATATCCTTCCAATCTCTTTCTACTATAGTATTTCAAATTTCTTATTTTTCTGTAGTTTTTTTTTTTCCAAGTAGGTTTTAAATTAGACTTGGGATTGAGAGTGTTTCATGCCCAAGCGAATACATGACAACACTCTACGTCTCTTAAGTGAAGGAGGATTAGTCGAAGGTTTGCCTATCTATCACTGGATTAGACACACCTTGAGATCCTTTGAGTTAACAAAAATTATGGTTAAGAATCACCCTCACCATCCCGCTGAAGAGCAACAAGATGAGAATGATGTACATAATGCTCCTTCATCTGGAACTTTGTGAGATTACTAACAACCAACGAGGGCAAGTACACCTTTATGCATGATGTTTCCACACAATGCAAGAAACATGGATTTCAAACCTGGAGTGATCCAACTACTCCTAAAGTTTCACGGACTAAATTCTGAGAGTTTATATTTACATTTAAAAGAATTTAATGAGATAGTAGAAACCCTACACTTTCATAAAGTATCTAAGGATACTTTAAAATTAAAGTTGTTTCCTTTCTCTTTCGAGGAGAAATCCAAGTCTTGGCTTCACTCTTTGAGATCGAAATCTATCAGGACTTGGGCAGAAATGACTTGGGAGTTCCTTAAAAAGTTCTCCTTGTTTATAAAATGAATACCCTAAGGAGGGCAATCATGAATTTTTTCCAGAAAGAGGAAGAGACCTTCCAATGTTGGGAGAAATTCAAGGATCTTTTAAACTCTTGCCCACGTCATGATTATGAAACTTGGTGGATAATAAGATTTTTCTATGATATGTAATAGAGAATTTATGAACTAAGATCCCAATGATGCATGGGATAATTTTGATATATTCACTGAAAACGTGCAATTATGAGACACCACATCTAAGCCCAATAATCTGAGACCGACTCAGTCTATAGAGAATGAAGGAATATACATCTTGAAGAAGGAAAATGATGTGAATGCTAGGGTGGCTAATCTCACAAGAAAAGTAGAGGTCATGGAACTAAAGAGAGTTGAAACGGTCAAACCCGATGAGACTGCTAAAACTTTTTGTGGTATTTGTGATAGTAACATATGCTTGACGCAGGACTGTCTCTCAATCCGTGTATTTGAAGAGTTCTTACACGAGTAATCTGATGTCGTGAATAATTATCAAAGGTTGTTTAGTACCCTCATCTCAAATACGTACAATTCTAAATGGAGGAACCATCCATACTTCAGTTGGAGGAATAGACAAACAACTAATACAGAGAGAAATCCTCAATGAGCTTTTCCTTCAAGCTTCAATCCGTTAAATAAAAAAAGACCCCAAGAAGATACAGTTCACAAGTTTAGTCAAAATCAAGAACAATTTAATCAAAATACATTACAAGCATTGCAAAATATTAAAACATCATTAGGAGTGTTTGCATTTTCCATTCAAATAATAGAGTCATAATGTTGAGACTCAAATATTCATATTTAACCCCTCAGTAATATTATTTATCCTGACATTTAAGTGTTGATTTGATTTAATTATATACATTTTTATCATGCGAGGTGATTCGAAAGACTATGATGAATATATGTTTAAAATGATGGATTTAAAACTCAAAAGAAAATAATAAAAAATTGAAGATTTTGAAGTCATTAATGAAAATTTCACATGCCAAAAATCCAATAAAATCAAGTGAGGAATAAAGTGAATCAAATATTTGAAGTTAAGAAAAAAAGTCTAGAAAATCGATCAGAAAAATCATATTATGAAATTCTGAGGTTAGAAAGACAAAGTTCTAAAATAATTCTAGAACAGACTTCGATGACATGGATAATTTCAAAAATTTCAAGCTCAACTCACTAAACAGTTACAAACGATTTTCGATGACATTGAAGGAGCTTTGATGTCATCGAAGGAGCTTCACGTTGATGCCGGTCCACCTCTCACTTTATTGCAAGTAGTGAGAACTTATTATAATTATAATTTTACCTAACATTTACATACATACGCATGTGCCCAATTGGCAAAGAGATTTTTATAAATTAATGCCAATATTGGGTTAGGTTGGGTTGAGAATGTGCCGAATTGACAAAAAGATTTTTATAAAATGCCAACGTACGGGTTAGGTGGGGTTGGGTACATAGGAATTTAAGTTGGGTGCACGTTGGGTTGCAATTGGTTCAGGACTGGGTAGAGCTCGGGTCCTCTTGAGGTTAGGTCAAGCTCGGATTGACCTCGACCGGCCAAGTTGCACCATTGGCCAACATTGTTGAATGTTTACGATTACAGGTACCCCTACCCCAGTCACAGGGCCGTGAGAATTCTAAAATTTGAATTTGATATGGTTGTAGTACTGATGGTGGACATAAAATAAGGTGGATTGTCAATGTTGACTAAATGGCATAAGTTTATTATTTAATTAGAATATTAATAGACATTCATTTTATGTTTGATATAAGACCATCCAACGGTCTGAATTATGCAAACAAGTACCTGCTGTTCAAAGGTTAAGATTGGTCAACTGATCTCAACATCTTTTGAGCAACCTGCTTACCAACCATCATAATGCCAGATAACTCTCGATTATTATTATTATTATTATTTTAAAAAAAAAAAAAAACTGTTTGGAATCATAGTTTTTTGGTAGGAATATTTGCTACAACGCTCATCCGGAATTTGTATTTTATGAAATAATGGCTTGGAAAAGTTAAAAGGGGTTCTGTACAGAATTTGGAGGGTTTGGTATTAGAAAATTGCACTCATTTGTTGTTGTTGCTTTTTAAATATCAATGAAGTAAAGAAATTGTAGGGTCCAGATGGTATCTGTATGACATCCAATTAACCTGTCCAATAGATGAATTTCATGTCATAAAAAATAATATGCGCTGTCGAAAAAAATTCAAATTCACTCACAGCCCAATAGATACATTCTATAGATGAGATGTTTTGTACTCCAACTGATCATTACGGTGGGGTGCAAATGTTGGATAATTGGACATGGTCCCATAATTCTCAACTTTATCACTTTTTTACTGAAAAAAATATATGGGATAATTTACCAACTTCAGCCCATGAGAATTACCAACCGATAAATTTGGCCCCTGCAGGTAGAGCTAGACACAAACCAAGCAAGCTTGAAAGTTCAGTGAGAGCTGCTTTGAAAAAGCTTGGAATAGTTTGAATGGAAGTTCAAACTAAATCAAGGCTTAATGTCAAGCTTTTTAATGTTTTTGTTTTTGTTTTTTTTTTGTTTTTTTGTTTTTTTTTTAATAACCAAGCTTAAACCAGGGCAGTATCGGATTGAAGCTCGGCTTGATTCGGCTTGATTTGACTCGTAAATTGTATGTACATGGTTTCCATGGTGTGATCCACTAGAGCTTCAGATATGGTTCAATTTTGGAATCATGTCCTAAAATGATATATAAAAATGATGGACAACATATACATGAATGCACACAGTTTCCTATGATTTGGCTCATTTGAGCTTTGGATATGATTCAATTTTGGATCATGTCCTAAAATGATATGTAACAACAGGCGGATGACTTGGATAATACATATCTATGATAGTGAGCTCAAAAAAGTTTACTCAGCCCCTTAAAGTGGGATTCAAATTGGCTGATTACCTTAATAACCACTACGTAGTTGGTATCAAAGCTCTATGGGCCCTCTCATGATATTGTTTATTCTAAAAAATGAGTTGACTTTTGTTCAAACTTAGCTCGGATCAGCTCGTATATTTGGACCAAACCCAATCAACTTCAATTCCGAGTAATCTGAATCAAACAAATTTCAAACAATAGAGATATGCTCCAAGATCAGCTCGTGTAATGCTTGAACATAAGATGCCACATCAATAAGTCAAACCAAACTTGGATCAAACTCAGTTTAGCCCAACTCATATCATATACAACTTTACGTGGAGGCAATATTTTGTAAAATGCAAAATTAAGATGAATACTGCGTTAAAATAAATAAAAATACATTTCCTTTGAGAGAAAAAAAGAAAAGAAAAAAGAGAGGCAATCTTACCACAAAATTATCTGGGAATTCGTATTTTAATAAATAATGCCTATTGGATAGGAAATTACATAGAGATGCTTTCTGAGGAAGGAAATTACCAAAATACCTTTCTATTTTTTCTTTATAAAGGTATTAAAGTCAAGATTTATAAAGCCTACGTGGTGATGTATCACATCCAACCCGTCCAACATGTGCATCCCACTATAATGATAGCCTGAACCAAAAATCTGACTTATGGACCTATCAGATGAGCCACACTTGAATTTGGATACATTTGAATGGAGTGTGTGTAGATATATTAATGGTTTTGCTTGCCTTATCATTGGATCTCTTCTATTTTTGGTTCTTCTGACTAACATGGCGAGATGCATTTACTGGAAGAGCTGGATGGCAAACACGTACAACGTGGGCCCCATCATTTTCAATTCTCCACGTATCCAATAAAGGATAATAATAATATTATTAATAATAAAGGAGGCCATGTTCATATATAATTTCCTTTTTCTAAAAGCACATTTCAGGAAGGCAGATGAAAAGCCCAACCATGTGAGCCTGAAACCTTTTCTGCCGATAATTGCGGTGGCATGGTCCATCTACGAATCCTATGCACCGGAAGAGGCTGGACTAACATCTATTAAATGACATCAACCCTGGCAGACATGATGTTGACTAAAAGCCAGGAGCAATCCGGACCGTCCAATTGATAAGCTGCCTTACGGATGACATGTTCAAAACTTTCGGCTATTGGCTGTTTCTAACCGTTAATCTATTGACTCATTCTAGACCGTTGCTCCCATATGGACAGTCCAAAAATGGATGATCCGTCAGATAGACACTTCTAATTGGAAATTTTTTGAGCTGAATTCCATCAATAAGGTTTCTCTCTAACTGATGGCTCAGATTCATTATCAAGTGCACCAATCAATAGTTATACAGCAATCCAGACCATCAAAACCTCTGCCCACTTGTTAATGAATACAATCCAACAACCACATTTTGACAGGATTATAGTAATCATTTGATTCGTCTTTATATTTCGATTTCTCACCAGTTTACTTTGGACCATCCATTTAATATCTATAATGGTCAGGAATGCTTGGTCAGTGACGCTCGACCCACACGCGCTACACAATTTGGATGGTCAGTATCACACCTGGATAGGATGTCCTAAACACGTTACTGTGTTGTCCCCACCAAAACTGCAGTCATGAAGACAGGTGTTGGTGACGTGGACGCATGGTTCATGGACGCGGATTGCGTCCTACCCCCGCCCGGACGGTAATGATCCGTCCGGGCAGGGCTCTGTGGGGCTCACCGTGATGTAAGTGTTTTATCCACGCCGTTAATATTTTTTCTCAGATCATTTTAAGGAATTATAAAAAACATGACGCAGGTATAGGTCTTAAGTGGACCACAAAGTGGGGATTTAATGTTCACCATTAAAATTTTCTTGGAAGATAGAGAAGTTTCAGATCAATCTGACATATATTTTTTTTCACTTCATCCACGTCTACATGACCTTATTAATAGGTTGGATGGTATAAAAAAAACATCAGTGTGGCCCTTAGAAAGGTTTCAACGGTGGTGTTATTATTACTGCAGCATCCTTTGGTGTGGTCCACTGTAGCTATGGACCTGCTTAATTTTCATAATATTTTCTTAAAATTATCTGAGAAAAACGATTAACGGCATGGATAAAACACTTACATCATGGTGGGCCCACAAATCCCTGCCCGGACGGTAGGACGCAATCCGCGTCCCATGGTTCATGACCAAAAACCTCGTAAGGCATCATGATGTATGCGCCACATCCACGTCACAGAAAACATTGAAGGTAGGAAACGTTGGAAACGGATTGGCAACTCCCCAGCCACTAGCCCGGTGGCTGATGGTCGGTGCTCTGTGGGCTCATCATGATGTATGTGTTTCATCTATGCCGTTCATCCATTTTTGCAGATAATTTTATGGCTTAATTTCAAAAATGAGAGGGATATCAATCTCAGGTCGACCACACTACAGGAAAACAATAGTGATTGGATATCCACCATTAAAATCCTCCTAAACCCTACTGTACTGTTGATTTGGCTGTTGATTATGTCATACAGACCTCGATGAGAAAGAAAGAACAAAGATCAGCTTGAGTCAAAATTTTTATGGCCCTCAAAAAGTTTTTAATGGTCTACGTTCATTACACTATTTCTTGTAATGTGGTCCATTTGATATTGGATATACCTCATTTTTGGCCTCATACCCGAAAACGATCTATAAAAATAGATGGATGGCATGGATGAAACACATACATCATGGTGGGGCCCACAGAACACCGACTGCTCGCCATTGGCTGGTGGCAAGGGGAGTAGCCAATCCGAAAACCTTCCTTGGGCCCACCTGCTCCCATTTTAGGGGCTTAAATCACCTTCCGAAAGCGGCCAAAACATAAGGGCCTGTTTGGAAACGTGGATTTGAAATCCCATGGATCAGGAACCCTCGAATTTCAAATCCTCTCATTGTGTTTGGCAGCTTGGATTCAAAATCCCCTCTAGGTCCAAAGTAACTTGTATAATATATTATTAAGGGATTGAATTTAATTACTAAATCAACTTTAATATCTCTAATTAGCATACATATGTAATGTTTGACACAATAGTTGTAATAATCCCGTTAAAGTATATACTTTGCCTAAAAATGAAGAAATTTCAAGTCTCGAATAGGCCACAAGCACAAGATCACATCCGAATGATTAACCAATGATTTTTAACCATTGGTTTACTGGGACAATGTTTCAACGGCACATATCATCATATTAAAGTGATTATAATGATGCAATTGACAATACGATGGTTTTGGAATATCATTAGTGGGCCATGTGCCATTAAATTAATAGCCTAGTACTCTAATGTTACATATGCAACACGTGGAAGGATTTTAATCAGATGTAATCTAAGCCTTCCGCTTGGATTTCAAACCTCCTCTTTTGAGGGGATTTTAAACTCCATTTGAAACCCCCGATTGCTTTATAGTGCCAAAGATATAGAGGATTTGAAATCACTTAAAACCCCTTGTCTTGACCTGAGTCCGGTGGACCACTGACTATTTTTTTGCACAAGTTTTGTAAAGGGAGTAGATTAGTTATTACTTGAGTAATACCTTAATGTGTGTTACCATAATTGCATGGGGTGGACCTTGATGTGTTTGTTATATATCCATGTTGTCCAGTTATTTACATCCAAGTCCGTAGCTCAAGTGGTAGACTGAGTGAAAGATACCTCGTTTCAACACTGGGGTCTTGGTATCCATTCCCCAATGGGGGTGGCTAACACTGAAGTGTGAACACAGTGTGTACTAACAAGCTAACAGAAAAAAAAAAAAAAAAAAAAAAAAAAAAAAAAAAAAAAAAAAAAACAGAGTAAAATTGTCCATTTATTTTAACATCTCAATGTACAATGGGATCCCAAACCTTATAAAGATACAAATCTCAAGTAAAGCATGATACTAGAAATAGTGATGAATGACAACTAAAAACTTTTTGTGATCTAAAGAAGTTTTGGATCAAGCTGTTCTTTGTATTTTCCCTTAATCCATATGTTCTTGACATTATCAGCATATTATGGAAAATAGACATTACTAAACATTTTCACAACGCCTTGTAGATTTTTAATGTTGAGGCACTCAATCATCGCCATTTCCTGTGGTGTGGTCAACCTGAGATTTAGGCCTGCTTAAGTTTTTGGACCACAATATAAAATAGTCTGTAAAAATGGATGGATGGCGTGGATATACAACACATTATGAAGGTAGGCCCTATGTAACCCACTAACTGATCTGCTCCTCTCCTTAGAAGTTGCTACGGGCTCACTCCCATGGCATTAAGAGACAATCCACCCACAAGTGCATTTATTGCATAAAAACAATTACATCCCACTTAATATCATTTAATTTCATGTGTCAAATGCCCCCTTATGGTATTGCCTACTTATATAATATGTTGCATATCCACTCAGTCCCTTCATTTTCCTAGCTCAGTGTAGGACATGACTCCAAAAAGTAAGTACGTTCAAATCTCAGGTGGACCACACCACAAGAAACGGTGATGATTAAATGTTCACAATTAAAAACTCCCTAAGGCCCACTCTAAGAAAATTAGTAATGTTTTTTTATCATTCAAATCATTGATAAAGTCAACCAAAATTAGACAAAGAGAAAATATAAATATTAGCTTAATACAAAACTTTCATGACTCGTAAAGTTTACCTTCACTCAATATTTGGATCTACTTAACTTTCGGGATAAAAACCTTAAATGATGTTAAAAAATGGATGAATAGGGTTAAAATGAAACAAATTTGTGAAGGTGCCCATACGGTAGGAAACGGATTGGCTAGTGTACCTCACACGAGCTATATAGCTACTGTATTGACGTTAGCAAGTTCTGTGGGTCATATCATGAGGTATGTGTTATATCCAAACCGTCCATCCATTTGACGAGCTCCTATTAACGCTTGAGACTAAAAATAAGACATGTAACTATCAAGTGGACCACACTGAAAAAAGCAGTGGGGGATTGAACGTCTACCATTGAAACCCTTTTGGTGGTCACAGAAGTTTTGGGTCAATATGAAATTTGTTTTTTACTCTTCATTCAGGTCTTTGTGACCTTATGAACGGATTGTATGGAAAATAAATGTTATGGTGTGAAATTGTGGTTTGGACCACTATAGTAGAAGTATGGAATAGGTCGAAATGTTATAGAGGGGAGGTGAATAGGACTTTATAAAATATATGCCAATTTAAAATTCTAATTCCCTAATCTTGACCTAAAAAGAAATTAATCAAGATGTAGCAACCTTAACTTCACAGGCTTCCAAGCCAAGTAGAGGATACAAACAATAGACTACGTAGGTAGAACAATTTAAACAATTAGTCTATGTAGGATGTATGAGTGTGTGGGATGTGATTCCTATTAGTTCTAATCATTCACATGTATCAATTTAAACAACTAAGATAAGCATGATCAAATGAGTACACAAATAGCAATCCCAAATACAATCATATATACTGGTTCAGCTATGTGCGTACTCCACTCCTGGCAGACGCACTCAACCCTTGAGTGTACCGAATTTCTCTCACAAAGGTTAAATCAGGTTCACCTCAAACCTTTACAACCTACACAAGGTTAACACTATGACCTACACAAGGTTCCTAAGGAAGCCTACACAAGGCAGCCACACATGCCTACACAAGGAAATCAGTGCCTACAGTAGGCACTCAAATGTGTCTACACAAGACAACTAAAATTGTCTACACAAGACAACTAATCATGCCTACACAAGGCAATTAGTGCATACACAAGGCACTCAAATGTGTCTACATAAGACAACTAAAAATGTCTACACAAGACAACTAATCATGCCTGTACAAGGCATAATAAGTACTACACAAGGACACTATACGTATTCTCCAATTGAAGGCTTATAAAAGGTCTTAGTGGGTTTGTGACAACACAACTTGAGGATCAATTCTACACAAAAAAGATCCCCAGATTCTGTGGACTCTTAAACACTTACCTGTAAGTAGGTGAGTCCCATTTAGCACATGATGAAGACGATGTCCCTTGATGACAAAGATTCTTTAGCTTCCTTGAACCGCTACACTTGAAGATGTTTCAATATAAGTAATCAGGGTTGAGATAAGGTTTTTTGGTGGAACCTACTCTATTAAATGTGAATCATTAAGAGACAGAGTAAATCCAAGGTTTGTGCATTTAAGAGATTCTCTAGCTCAATGAATTGCCATTAAGTATATGTTGGAAGCTCCTTAAATAGTGAAGTTCATTCTCTAATCCGATCTATTAAGTATTCAATAAATAAGAAATGGTTGGAGAATGAACTTCTATGAGAAGAACGATTAAAGATGGTAGGTAAGAAGTTACCCCCTTGGAACTCACTTTTTTTTCTCAATACAAACACTAGAACCAAGCTTCTATTTATAAAGGCAAAATGTCCAATGGTAATATAATTGTTAGAATGTGACTGCGTTGATGTCATTGAAATTTAAATTTCAATGTTATCGAATCTAGTTCGAATCCTCGAATTTATGCATGATTTTTCATCAAAGCTTGCTGGACGATTTCGTATACTAATTCAATTTCATCGAACCATATTTGATGTCATCAAGGTTTAAATCTTGATGTCATTGAATTTAGTTCGATTCCTCGATATTTTTAAGAGATTTACCTTTGAAGCACGCTGGACATTTTCTTGGCCTTTTTTCGAAGTTTGAATCTCAATGACATCGAATCTAGTTCGATTCCTCAAAATTTTCAAAAGATTTACCTTTGAAGCTTGCTGGACAAAAACTCTAAGTTCTTTGAGTCAACGAATCACCATCGATGTCATCAAATACACATGTTCGATATCATCGAAGGTATGTTCGATGAATTGAATTTTCAGTCCAAATATATATGTGGTTGTTGGAAATTTGAGGGTCACTTTTTGATGTCATCGAACCATGTTCAATGTCATAGAACACAAGTGTTCAATGTCATCGACCCACACTCGATGGCTCGAAGTGACATGTATAAAACTTAAAAAATTACCTATTTGCACCAAGTTTTCAAGTTTTGATTTCCTTTGTGATTTTACAATTTTTAAAAGGAGTTATATACTAAGGTGTTTTGGTCATGGGATGTGAGGTTTAATTTTACCTTTGATGTTCCTGGATCACTCATTCAGTTGAGGCAACATCTTGTATTGTCTTCATATGGGGCTCACTGGACTTACTAACTCAACCATCATGCTAATTGACAAACAAAGACACTTTCAATCTTGCCATTTGTCAATTACGTGACAAAATACCTAGAATAACAACCTACATTGTGTGTACATTAACTTACACAATTTTACAAAGATTCTAGTTAACAAACACAACCATAGTGTCTTTTCTTGTAGATGCTCCCCCTATCATCCTGCAACTGCTCCCCCTATCAACCTGCATCACCATGCTCTTAAAACATACAACCATAGAGTTTACATGGTAGGATTGTCCTCCCCCCTTTTGTCAGTGATTGGCAAAGCATTAGTGTATAGCAATATCATATAGTATGACTGAAGTTTCACTTGTAAAGAGGAGAATCAATAAATAGGAGGAGAGGGAATGTATTTAATCAGCATTTCACTGTGTATTAGATAGATATGCATTTAGACATCATTGCACAATATATAACTTTAGTTCCAAGCATAGTTAACAGAGATATCATTAAAGTAGATGTGCAATTTACCGCCCAAGCTTGGCAGTCATTCATTATTAAACATCAAAAGAGAATATCCAAAAAAAAATCCCCAAACCAGAATATTCAGCTCGTCCATGGGCATAACCAACCAAAAAGAATAGTCTTAAACATTTAGCTCCTCTATGGGCATAACAAAGAAAATTAGCTTATCAAAGTCAGTGAATCATCACATATACACACATATACTTAGGGCATCCAAAAAGATATCTATGCCCTAAGCATCAATTGTCAATCAAGTGTATGTGATGAGGTAAAAAGGTTGCTACAGCGCTAGAGCCGTATCGTCATGCCAACAAGTCAGCAAATCCACGATTCGTTAAGTTGTGCATTGTAGTGCTGCAACCATCTGCTTTAGTCCGGAGAACCTCTCCTCTGTACGCCCCATGCGCTCCTCCTATCTTTCAAACCTGTCCTCTACCCGCGCCTGTCCACGTAGTGTCGCCCCAACATGATCATGATGGCACTTGTGGCGTTGTGTATGCATGGAATCAGGAGTGGTTGGGATAACAGGCGGTGGCCATGCCTCATCCTCTGTTGGTGCAGCTGTCTCTCCCATCTCTATCTAGGCTTATGTTTCTTCCTCATCCGATTCTCCCGGAAGTGGATGAAACTTGAGATCCATTCTTCTGATATTTAGTTTAGTGAAGCGTTGCAAAGGACGCTCAGGATCATTTGTCATAGACAAGCCTAACTCATTGCTCAAAACATTAATAAGGTGTGGAAACGGGAGATGAGTGGGTCTAGAAGTGTGAACAACGATAGTAAGTTGGTGAACAATCAAGGAAGGAAGGCACAATTTTATACTAGATGCAACACTATAGAGGACTAGAAGCATGAATTGGGTTGGGTCGACACGATTTGTCCCTCGTGGATATACATTTGTAGAAAAGACACCATGAAGAACACTATATTTTGGTAGTATGTATTTGGTCTTGAGAGCATTCCCTTGGTGCCAAGGGACGTCTCTACCATAACACATAAACTTTGTCATTAGGGAACGGATCGTGGGATCATCGATATCAAGTTCAGACAGACCAATCGGGGATAGAGTGAGACCAAATTGACTTGCAATAGTTTCGGCTGTGATTTTTACACTAGTCTCCCCAAATGTGACTGTTACAAATGGTGGGTCCAAAACTAGAGAATGACAATATGCAAGAAAACGATAGATTCTTTCATCATGACATGGCCCTCTAAAATCCAACAGTGGGGTCCAGTCAACTGCCGACAAAAGGGGTTCAATTTCAAACACTCGAATACACTCCCGATCAATTTGTCTCTCATGCACGAATTGTCTCCCAGTATACCTTTCTAATAGGTTGGCATTTGGTGGAGGAATCAATGGTCCAGCAGGAGGTGCGGGAGCAGCAGACGGGCCACCGCTATGCGACAGATATCAAGCAAGGTTGTCGCGTCTAGATGCAGGAGAGCCTTGATCAGGTGCCCTAGCCCTTTGTTTAGGGGCTAGGGTTTTCTTCCTTGTTGGCCAAGAAGACTCTCCTTCGGCCGGTACTTTGCCTTTATCTTTGGCCATGAGTGATAAGACAAAAGATTTCCAAAACAGAGAACAAACTAGGAAGAAGAACAAGATTTTGAAAGAAAACTCCCAAAATTCAACGTAGACACAATAAAATCTAGATTCAACCTATTTGTGCAAAATATAATGAGGAGATGTGGGGTTTTACCATGAAAGACTTTGATTTGAGCTCAAAACCACCACCACAGCTTCAATGGATGAAGAGAAATAAAGAAGATGACTTTCTGTTTAAAATTGAATTTTCATGCTCACCTGAACTTTTATAAGTCAAGGATCTTCGATATCATTGAAATTTATTCGATGACATCAATCATCTAAATAAGGTGTCATCGAAGAGGTGTTCGATGATAGCAGGCAGTGTCCAATGTTTTAGTTCCTATTATTTCTTTGATGTCCTCAAAATTTTCTTGATATCATCTGTAACACCCCGAACTTTCTAGTACTCAGGTGCTACCTTGTAACCTAACTTAGTATAAATACAAACCTAGCCTATTTGAACATTTACCTTGATTATAGCATAAATTGACCATTAAAAGTAATCTCTATCCAAAGATTACGCCATCTGATCGTTAATTTAGGAGATCCACCGTAGATCTTCATCTCAGTAGTTACAAAGTCTTGTGAGCCACTCAAATAGCAAATTTAAGGTCACCAGATTTGTTATCCTTGAATAAGAGAAAATATAAATGATCAAATAGAAATTAAGTGGTAGGTTAGGACTTATCTAATGTAGGTTATTTGTATCGTCACATCCAACCGTTAATCTGAAATAAAATAAAATAAGTGTAATAAATAAATAAATAGATAAATTAGTTTGAAAAAGCCTATATTACAACTCCTAAAGATAGAACCGTCATATTTGAATATAAATATTCAATGATTAAAAATTTAATAATAATAATAATAACAACATTATTAAGAATATTGTAACAAAAATATTTAAAATTATAAATGCATATTAGAGCATCTTATCAGTAATCCAACCATTGATTTCTAACTAAGGGGCCCTTGGGACCATTTTGACCATTGACGTTCAATTTTAGAATGATCCAATCATTAGATAGATGAAAATCGTCAGTTAAATCACAAAAACAAAATAAAATGGCCCATCTGAATTTTAGATCTGCCTCATCTTCGATACTCTACCCTAATATGGTCTTGTAAAATGAACTGACGGTCTGGATCTGTCAAAGACAATCATATGGGCCCCACTACATATGCATGTGTATGAGATGTGCATGCATTCACATTGCACCAGACCCATCAACACGGTCAAACTAGGTTTGACCCGATAAAATCCAGAAGTAGGAAACTTCTTTCCTTCTTTCTTGTTTTCTCGCCAGCAAATAGATGGTGTCCGTCTTTTGAAATAGGACTCACCATCCGATCATGGTTAGATGATCCAAACCGTTCATCTCATAGAGGATGTAAATCAGACCAAACCCATTAAAAGAACATGTTGATACATCTGTATGTACACACCATTTTAGACGCAAGATTGAATGCGTGCGAATGTTTTTCCTAAAACAGAATTCTGTTGCACTACCAGACTGGCAAACCAAGCTAGCTAGACTCCTTCGATCTCGGCTATCCATTCAAACAAATCTAAGAGTCTAGAAAGCTCTGTTATAGCAATTGAGGTTTTTCTTCAAACAACTACTTAGGATCGGTTGTGGCGAAAGAAATTCATGCCTCATCTAAGATTCCTTCATAGCCTTCCAAAATGTGGACCCCACATTGATCTCTAGTCAAATCCAAGCCATCCATATGCCTCAGATCACGAGTTTAGCCACCTAATGAGAACTTACCTTGAACGGCCACACCTTCTCCAACCGATGGGAAAAACCCATCGTCCTTAAGTGGACCCCACCCTTGATCAGAGCCATTCATCTGGTGTACCATGATATTAGAACCCCATTTGTGGTAGTAGATTGCAACTATGCAATCAAATCTAGACGTACCATCAAAGAAATTCCTGCGTTTAGATCCGCTAGTGCAGAACTAATCCAGCGATTAGTTAGGCTCGAACTTTCCAGAATAGGATTAAGGATATCCTATTAAAGGCCGCCTTTTAGGGCAACCCTTTCCAAAGATGGAAAGCTAGAAAGAGAGAGAAAAAGAGAAACGAGAGGGTGCCATTTCTGGTGTTGCACTACGCCGAGTTGACTCGTCGACTCGTTCGAATCTTGCACCAACCCACACCATGTAGCTGGTGTGTCAGATGCAAGAGAACAAGGAAGAAAAGAAAGGAGAATCAGGCAGAAGAAGATCAGCAGGAGAAGAGAGAGGGGGTGTGTTCGTCCCTGTCTCACTGATCGTGCCACATTGAGTTGACTCAGCCCGACTGGAACTAAGTCAGATCAGCTTGGGCATATGTTACTAGTTGTTTCCAGCAAGGAAACAGAAAGAGAGCAAGGAAGAAGGAAATGGAGAGAGGCTGGTTGTCACTCGGGTTTGATTCTGAATCTCAGCGACCTAGTTGCATTAAGTCCAACCAAGTTGGCTAGGTTGCGAGTTGAACCATTGTGTATCGCGTGAGTTACGTCTAAGGCCAGACCCCTGGCTAAGTAGGATGAAGAATGAAAGAAAAAGGAAGAAGATTGTGAGAAGAAGGAAGATACATGAAGCAACGGGTATTCAACTCGCTGAGTTAACTCAGCCTAGTTAAATTAGAGTACTACTGAGTCAAATCGCTTCAGGACATTTTTGATCTAGCAACTCAGGCCTGGGTCGGGCTTGGTATAGAACAACAACTGGGCTCGATCGAGCTCAAATTTGAACCGGGTTGTGTAGAATCCATTTTGCCGAGTTGACTGAGTGAGTCTTCACTGAGTCCTTGATCTTTGTGGATCAATTTAGGTCAATGGTCTCAATAGCAATAACTGACCTAGCCAGGTTGGATCGATCGTGCTTGGGCTCGTGTTATCTCACCGGTTCCTAGTCGAAAGGTGAGGATTACCTTCAAGCTTTTTCTACATCATGATAGTTAGCTTGTTCATTCACCTTCATTCATTTATCTTATTAATTGCTTAATGTGATTCATTTCTCTTATTGATTTTGATTCCTTATAATTGATTGATGAATTGGATTTAAATTTATATATATGAACACGCTATGGATTACAAACATTATAGTATAGTTTAAGATAAGTAACTTAAATGTGAAATTGCTATCGATGTTGTTCGTGGCTTATTTTACCACGTGAGGTTACTGAATGATGTTCTAGGAAATCCTTGAACTAGTGGCCCCTGTGTAATGAATTAAATAAATTTACATCGTGGACTTACCACCTTATGGATCATTTGTGCCTATGTGGCTTTTGAGGAATAATCTCTTTTTATCACATCATTATGTGGAATATTTGGTCCGTGTAGCTTTTATGGAATAATTACCCCACGTGGCTTTAATTGATTATTTTATCTAACTTTACGGTGGTAAGTTTCACTTGTTGGACAATGTTTGGCCACTAGTTGGAGAGTTCTACCCTTAAAATATTATGTTTAATAGTCTCATGAGCCAGGGATGGTGGAATGAGACATTATGTTTGAGTTGTCGGCCTATGCTAGGTGACAAACCCCCCCATAGTGACCTTTGAGCTTCCTTAAAATAATTGTTTAAAATTGAAATAATAATGGTTGGGCTAATCATGCATCTTCATGGCATACGGACTTCACTAGGTGGTCGATACAAGACGCGGAGTTTTCTTGGGTCACTACGGGCTGTACCATAGAGTATTTTACCTGGTGATCCTAATTTTTTGTTGCGTGTATTCAACTACCATGGACTGTCCTTTTTGCATGGGCTTTTTCGGGTGTCTAGTTTTCCTTGGAAGTACATAATGTACTCTTCTAGGAAGCTAGGTCACCTTGGGTGTCCTTTTCGCATGGTCCTTTCCAGGTAGCTAGTCATCCTTATGGCGTACCTTTGGGTACTTCTTCCAGTGACTAGTTCTCCTTGGGTGACTTTTTACCAGCTGGATGTGCATTCCCAAGTTTGTGAGCATGTGCATGCATATATGTGTTTAAACAAGATTATCTTCATGAAATTTAATTAATGAATGTGTATCTGATGAACTTTATCTGATTCCTATGATAGTCATTATAAATATTTGTGATACCTTATTCTTAATAATTATACTTAATTATCTTGATGGTACGATAAATTTTAAGGGTTATACCTTACTAGGATAGCCATCGACACTATCAAACTGTATTCAGTATGCAGGAGACACAGATGATGCGCATGTTGGTGTTTGTGTGGTATAGGAGGAACCAGATGGTCCTGCAACTCTCTATTCCTAATTTCACTTCCATTTAATTTGTACCGTTATGTTTTGTAAAAGTTAAGACGTTGGTTTGTATAAGTTTTCGGGTAACCACAAGAATATTTGGTTATGTATATTTGAACTCCCTCTATTACTTGATTTATTTCTATTCCACTAGTTTACTAACTCTCATAAAGAAGAAGAAAAAAAATGTATATGAAATTTTAGCCACTGTTAGAGTTTAACATTTGGGTTCTTGGAAAATGAGTAGTGTACTCGGGTTTCGGGAACTGGGGTATTACATCATCGAATATATCATCGAAGCAGTAAGCTCAACATTGTTTTGAGCACTTCGATTAGTTCTAAGGAGATGTACAACATAATGTTGTTTCTTGTCAACTTGTACACTCAACAAAAATTTATACAAAAGATGTGAGAGCCAAAATTATAAACATTTCCAATGTTTATGTTCAAAAGGAATTTAAAGGCATGAGATCCTCTAATATATCATGAAGATCACAAAAAAAAAAAAAAAGAAAACCATTATTTCACACATATCCAAGTCTTGATCCCTTGACTTGGGCTTATTGTTCTGGGTCACGTGGTATTAGATAGACGGATCATTCTTACTATAACTTTCAATTACGTAGCAGTTGTTACTTGTGTGAAGACCCTTCATAATACATTGTCCTGATAGGTCTGAGATCTTGCACTCTTCTTTGGAGAATATAACCATATGTTCTTTGTCACAGATTTGTGAGATACGTGTTTCAGTTCTTTTATGCACAAAACATCTTCAATCATGGTCATCCCAGGTCCAACAATTGTTTCTTCTCCAATTATCTTAGCAGAGCTCCCATCTCCAAATGTAATAGACCCGCCAGCAAATTCTGAATAATTGCAGAAGTGAGTTTGGTCACCAGTCATATGTCTGGAGCATCCAGTATGAAGATACCACTTGGAACCATTACCTGTATTAGAATTAGAATGAGTTATCATTCATATGTTCTTCTTTTTCACTACGCATTTAGTGACAACTTTTCTTGGTGAAGATGCTTTATCTTTACCATGGGCTTGTTTGGATTTTTCAGGCAATTGAATTAGATTCCCTTGTTTCATCAATGCTTTGATTTTTTGATTTAGTTGAGCGACCTGATTCAATAACTCCTTCATTCTTTTTGTCATTTTTGGAGGAGTAGGATGTTTCCTTCCTTCTTTTGGTATGTATATTGAAAGACTCTTGACATTCTGTATTGTTCTTTCGGTTAGTTTGAATTTACCAGAAAAATTCAAACTAGAAGTGGAGTGAGACCTTCCAAATGTAAGACATTCAAATTTGTAATATCCTAAGTCTCCACATAAATGACATATAGGGTTGTCCCTAGTATTGCTTCTAGATGTCACATTTTTCTTAATCATAGGAGATGTAGGAAAGGAGTTTGATTTACAAGATTCTTAGCCTAAGCCTCTCTTATCCTTCTGTGTTCTCCCCATTCCTAGAAGTCTTTCTAGTTCGCTGCTTTGGGAGAATCTATGATTGAGTTTAACAGATTGTTTTGATTTTTCTAAATAAAAAATGAGTTTATGATTTTCATTCTTTAGGTGCATATTTTCAAATTCTAAGAGTTCAATCTGTTTGTTTAATTTTAGCATTTCAGATGTGAGGGAAGTAGTTTTCCTTTCTAGTTTGTCATTTTCAATATGGTATTGCTGAAGATCATTTATTAAATGGGTATTGATTTCCAAAGTTTTGTTCAAATCATCTTGTAACTGTTTGTTTTAATTTTCAGCAACACCAAGTTTCTTGAGGACACTAATTCTATGAATATAAAGTTGATCATAAGCATCATGGATATCATCCTTTTCTTCTTTTTCTACTTCTTCCTCATCATCAGACGGATGTGTCTCTTTGGTTTGTGATTCATTTCTTTCCTCATTAACCCTTGAGTTGGGAATAACTGCAGTGGTAAAGGCCATAAGTATTTTAAAGGACTTTTGGTCTCCATCACTTTCAGAATCACTGTTTTCAGAATTGGATTCATCTGTGTCATCCCATGTAGCTGTCATAGCCTTTCCTTTTAATTTATTGGCAGGACAATTGGTAGACAAATGAACATATTCCCTGCAGTTATAACATTGAGGTTCCCTAGACTTTTTAAATGGTTTGGCTATTTGGTGCTTGTTGTCCAATTGTTTCCCTTTGTTATTGTATGAATTTTCACTATTCTTGTTAAAGAATTTTATGAATCATTGAGCCAAGAGAGCTACCTCCTCATTATTGCCTTCATTCTCACTATCCTCTTCCTCTATTATAGTCTTGTTTTTAGAGGTCTTGAGAGCATTATTTTTGGACTTGGTGTGTGGTTTGAGGTGTAGTTCAAAAGTTTATAGGAAACCTACTAGTTCTTCTACTTTCATTTTCTCAATGTTCCTACATTCTTCTATAGTGGTGACCTTGGGGTTAAATCGTTTTAACATGAATCTCAAAATTTCCCTTCAAATTTTAGATACTAGAATTCTTTCCCTAAGACCCCCCACGGAGTTACATATGCCATTTAATCTAGTGAAAAACTCCATGAATGTCTCATGTTCTTCCATCTTTATGTGCTCAAATTGAGATGTCAGAAGTTGCAGCCTAGACATTTTTACCGTGTTAGTTCCTTCATGGGTAGTTTCTAATAACTCCCATGCTACTTTTGAGTTTATGCACATATTTATCTGACTGAACACATCTGGTGAAACTCCACAATAAATTTCATTCATAGCTTTAGCTTCGTACATCCTCATTTCTATATTGAATTGAGTCCACTTCTCTTTTGGTTTGGGTTTAGATATAGTTGTACCATTTTTAAGTATCACATATTCAGTGGGAGCAACATATCCATTCTCAATTATCTCCCAAACGTCATAATCTAATGTCTGTAAGAAGTAGATCATTCTTGCTTTCCAATATGCATAATTTAAGCCATTAAAGATGGGAGGACGTGAGACTGATGCTCTATCTCCTTTGCCCATAATTCTTACATCAGTTAAGATTTTCCTCCAGGTGATTAAACCCTTCAAGAGGAACTCGCTTTGATACCAATTAAAATTGTGGTTTAGACCACTATAGTAGAAGTATGGAATAGGTCAAAGTGTCCTAGAGGGGTGTTGAATGGGACTTTATAAAATTTATGCCAATTTAAAATTCTAATTCCCTAATCTTGACCTATTGTGAAATTAATGAAGATGTAGCAACCTTAACTCTACAGGTTTCCAAGCCAAGTAGAGGATCCAAACAATAAACTAAGTAGGTAGAACAATTTAAGCAATTAGTCTATGTAGGATGTATGAGTGTGTGGGATGTGATTCCTATTAGTTCTAATCATTCACATGTATCAATTTAAACAACCAAGATAAGCATAATCAAATGAAAACACAAATACTAATCCCAAACAAAATCATATATAGTGGTTCGGCTATGTGCGTACTTCACTCCCAGCGGATGCACTCAACCCTTGAGTATACCAGATTTCACTAACAGAGGTTTTAAATCAGGTTCGCCTCAAACTTTACAACCAACACAAGGTTCCTAAGGAAGCCTACATAAGGCAACCACACATGCCTACACAAGGCAATCAGTGCCTACACGAGGCACTCAAATGTTTCTACACAAGACAACTAAAAGTGTCTACACAAGACAACTAATCATGCTTACATAAGGCAATCAGTGCCTACACAAGACGCTCAAATGTGTCTACACAAGACAACCAAAAATGTCTACACAAGACAACTAATAATGCCTACACAAGGCAATCAGACATGCCTACATAAGGCATATAACCAATGCCTACACAAGGCACAATAAGTCCTACACAAGGACACTATAGTATTCTCCCATCGGAGGCCTATAAAAGGTCTTAGTGGGTTTGTGATAACAGAACCTGAAGATCAATCTTGCACAAGAAAGGATCCCCAGATTTTGTGGATTCTTAAACACTTACCTGTAAGTAGGTGAGTCCCATTTAGCACATGATGAAGACGATCTCCCTTGATGATAAAGATTCTTCAGCTCCCTTGAACTGCAACACTTGAAGATGCTCCAATATAAGTAGTCGGGGTTGGGACAAGGTTTTTTGGTGGAATCTACTCTATTAAATGTGAATCATTAAGAGACAGAGTAATTCCAGGGTTTGTACATTCAAGAGATTCTCTAGCTCAATGAATTGCCATTAAGTAGATACTGGAAGTTCCTTGAATGGTAAAGTTCATTCTCCAATCTGATCTATTGAGTATTCAATGAATAAGAAAGGGTTGGGGAATGAACTTCCATGAGAAGAAAAATTAAAGATGGTAGGTAAGAAGTTACCCCCTTGGAACTCACTCTTTTTCTCAAGACAAACACTTGAACCGAGCTTCTGTTTAAAAATTCAAAATGTCCAACTATAATATAATTGTCAGAATGTGACTGCGTTCGATGTCATTGAACTTCATTCGATGTCATCGAAATTTGAATTTCGATGTCATCGAATCTAGTTCGATTCCTCGAATTTATGCGTGATTTTTCTTCAAAGCTTGCTAGACGTTTTTGTGTACTAATTCGATGTCATCGAACCTGATTTGATGCCATTGAGGTTTGAATCTCGATGTCATCGAATCTAGTTTGATTCCTCGATCTTTTTAGGAGATTTACCTTTGAAGCACGCGAGATATTTTCTTGGCCTCTTTTGATGTCATCGAGCCTTATTCGATGTCGTTGAAGTTTGAATCTCGATGACATCGAATCTAGTTCGATTCCTTGAATGTTCCAAAAGATTTACCTTTGAAGCTTGCTGTACAAACACTTTTAAGTTCTTCGAGTCATCGAATCACCATCGATGTCATCAAATACACTTGTTCCATATTGTAACACCCCTTACTTTCTAGTACTCTGGGTGTTACCAAGTAACCTAACTTAGTACAAATACCGACTTAACTTTGACATTCACATTCATTACAGTTTAAATCCAACCACTGAAGAGAGTCTCAATCCATATATTAAGCCACCCACCCATTAATGTTGAACTGAAACATCACATCATCAGCACAATCCATTTTAGGATTCCAACCACCCTGATGGACCAATCACTTTAATGGATAAATCAAACCATCTGTTGTCGACATCAGACCTTGAACAAACTTACTTTAAAAGGGACTACCAATGTCAAGCACCGTTGACAATAAGGTTTGAGTGCAACCTAGCCATTAGATCAATGAGAATCCATAATTATATACCCAGATCTAAAACTACGGCCCATAACCCCCAATCTAGTAATCTATCGTTTAATCATCACCGTTAGAACATTTAATTATTTAAGATACCATTGATTACAACGTGAGAAGCCCCTAGGACTATTAATGACTAAAGATTAGTCAATTCAACTGCTGAATTATTCGAATCATTAGGATGTTGGGAGGGGATGAGTGAACGTTCACCTGACATGGCCCACTTACAAACTCAAATAATCTAATTTTTATAATCAAAGACTTATAAAAGACTGAATGAATGAATAAATGGTCCTAATCGGGCTGTGACCCACATGAACAATATATATATATATATATATATATATATATATATATATATATATATATATATATATATATATATAAATACAAATAAATAATTTATCTTTGAAAAATGTACAGAACATCTCCAAAAGATATTATAAATATAAATAATTAATAATCAAAAATATAATATTAAATTCAAATGAAATATAAAACATTACAAAGAAATGATATTATAAATATACATTAGACCATTTAATCCATAACCCAACCACTAATTTCTAGCTAAATGGTTCCATAGACCCTTTTAACTGTTGAGGTTCAAATCCAGAACGATCCGATCACCAATTCAATAGAAACCCTTAATTAGAGCTTGTAGCTAAGAGTATGGCCCACCTAAGCTTTGAATCTAACCAATCTTCAGTCAGAGGCCCTTAGTGGGGTCTCTAAAGGGAATGGACAGTGGGGATCTCACATCAGCATGATGGTGGACCCCACATTGAGTCACGAGTGCACGGGAGGGACGTGCACTTGCTGTGCACTGGACGGAGTTGCTCGGTCAAACACCGGTTGACCAAGCTTTTCATAAAAAGAGAAACACACACTCTCTCCCTCTGCTCTCGCTAGCAGATGGATGAACATCCATTTTTTTATCAGTGGCCCACCATCAAGTATCACCTTGATGATCTAAACCTTCCATCCGATATAGGGTCCACGTGAGACCAAAACCCACAAGTTTCATGCGATTCAGCACATGTGTATGCACACGATTCTGAGTGCAAACAAGACCTAAAAACATAATGATTCCAAAAATGGAAACCTTCTACTGGCAACAGAGTGATCCACGTGAGGAGAAACCCTCTAATCCTAGCCTTCCATCCAAGCTTATCTCATCCGTCCATGTCGTTGTAGAGGTTAGGGTTTTGGGTAGAAAACTAGCAAACGAAGATAGCTCTCCCCTAACCGTTTTCTTCTTCCTTCAAAACCACCACCCAAACGTTCATGGAGCTTTGATTTGAGTAAACCTCATAGCAATGTTTCAGACCCTCCAACACGTTCGTTTCGAACGAACGTGCTTAGTAGTGGAACCTGCCATTAATGATGGGTCTTCTTCCTCACCAAGAAACAACCATCGTTTGAGTTGTGGGGCTATTGAAATGTCCATCAGTGTGGGCCTATAGCTTCACAACCAAAGAGAAGAAGGAAGAGAGAAAGAAAAGAGAGAGAGAGAGAGAGAGAGAGAGAGAGAGAGAGAGAGAGGAGTGTGGGTGCATGCATTCCATCCTAAGTTTGAGTCAAGCTCGATCGAGTCAGGTAACTCCTTCCCCTCCATCTTCTTGAACTCCAAGCTAAGCTAAACCCATCCCTCTACAAGGCCCTGAATCGAAACCGGCCTCAAACTAGGGTTGAAGATCGGCCACAGTTTTGAGCCTAGGTTTGCCACAAACCCGAGCTAAGAGTAAGCCATGCACTGAGCTGAAAACGTCCTTCGACCGGCTCACAATCTAATCTGAAACCAGGCTGCTAGTGGGTCGTAAATGGAGTTGGAAACTGGCCTTGAATGGGTAAGAAACTGATCCAAATTAGACCTTCATTTATGCTGCTAACATCCCGCCAACAGAGCCCTTAATTGGACTGAAAATGGGCCACAATCTCAATCGGGATCAACCCACAATCTGGACTGAAGGTGAGCCATTAATCTAACTATGATCAAAGCTTTTAGAGAGCCATGAATGGGGCTAAAATCAGGCCTCAGTCAGGCTTTGAATCAAGCCCAAATCAAGCCTCAACTAGGCCTCCAATCTGGGCTGAGATTGCTGCGTGGTTGGGCTGAAAGCAAGCCTTTAGAAGGCCTGTGTGCTTAGCTGAAAATATCCTTCAGCTAGACCTGGAATGGGCTGAAAACATCCTCCTAGCTAGGTTGTTAATTGGACTAAAGTGGGGCTGAGACTGGTCGAGAAAATGGGTTGTAAGGTGGGCTCAAGACAACTCCCAGATGGGTTGTGGAAATGAAGGGAACGGGCCTTTGCATAGGCCGTAAAAGGAGCAATAGATGGGTGGGCCAAACCATATAAACAGATAGGTGGGCCGCACCTAAGCCAAAAATAATTGCGCCGCACCAGAAAAATAGTGGGTCGCACTCCCTGTAAAATCAGGTGGGCCACATGTAAAAGTCAGGTGGGCCGCACCACATACAAAATCTCAGTGGGTCCATAACCCACGGGCTGGCCCCAGATGCTGGGCCACTCCCCTTAGACAGCTAGTGTCAGGGCCAGCTACAATAATGGGCTGCACTTGAGAAATGACACTATGGGCCACATTGTAAAGCTCAGTGGGCCGCACCTAGCAGTGCTATGGCCCAACCCTTCGAAGCCAGGAAGTGGGCCCAACCCCTTCTTGCAAACCAAATAGTTTGGGCCTATTTTTCATAAGTTTGAACCCAAGTTCATAGGTTGGGTAAATCCCTATAAGCCCACCTAGTTGTGGTTAACCATTAGTAGGTTAGTTTTGCTAGTATTAGTTAGCATAGATAAAAGCCACAACTTTAGTTATTAGAATTCTTAAATATTATCATTGATGGTAGGAGTGTACTGATTACTACCAGTATAATGATTATCATTGCCATGATTAGCTAATATTAATTCTATTATTAATATTAATAATTATGTTATAGTTATAAACTAACAAGACAATTAATTTTACATAAATTAGCATTCAAATCCAACAATCTAAGCTTAGAACCAAACTCTGGGATGAAAACCATAAATCTAAGTAATCAAAACCTCAAGTTATAATCTTAACCATAAGTAGTGTGCTAGGGTTGAGCTAATGGTAGAATTTCATAATTCCTGATAGATCGTAGTATCCATTATCATGACTAGACTCATTATTGATAGTCATGGCTATTAGCATTAGAAAATATTTATCATTTTCCTTATGGGATTAGTATGATACTCATTAATATAATTGTTAGTATTAGTCCTTATTATATTATCATTAGTAAATATTTTATTATTATTACTTGTATTATTTAAGAGATTATAATCATTATGAGTATATTAGATGATATGGTATGTTTAAATACAAACTTATGAACCATCATTACTAATATTGATGGATTAATACTCCTACAATGAATATTATTTAACCTTTTGTACAATAATAATAATAATAATAATGATAATAGTATTAATAATAATAATTTAGGATTCAAATCCTAAAATCTAAGTATGGGGCTAGATTCTAGGATACAACCCTAATTCTACATCAAAACCCTAAGTAGTCTAAACCCTAGGACAAAACCCTAAATCTAAGTTATCTGAACCCTAGGTTATGATCTTAACCATAGGGAAAGTATAAAACGTGTATCTGACCATACAATTTTACAATTCATGGTAGGATTGATTCTAAGGGCACACGTGCTTCCTAGAAACATTAATGACAAACTATAAGGTGATGATTCTTCCCCTTGAGCTTTTCATTTTTCCATTAGCTTAAGTTATAGTCTTTATTTTAATTTATAATCGATATTTTCATTTTGTAATCACATGTGTTAATTGTTGGAATTGAATTGCTATATTACATGCTTAAAGTTTTTCTTGCACATTTATTTCATGCTTGTGGATTATTTGCAGATTGCTTATGGACTTAAACTGGTACATTAGTGGGAAACCCACACCTATGAATGTACACCCATGATTGGGATGTAACTCGATTGGTTGTGATCGTAATAGACCTTCGACTTTGTAGTTATTGAGTAGTGGTTTAAATTGATCATTGATGTGGGCCTACCCTCTAGAGTTGTTGTGTCCCATGGTTTTTAAGGACGGTTTCTTATCGCATGGTTTTGATATTACCCCTACGTGGCTTAGTTTTAATAATTACACTGTGGCTTAGTTTTGACATCTGCCCTACCTGGCTTTGTTTTAGTATTTTCCCTAGATTGGTTTGACGTTTTATTTTGTGCAACCATGCATGGTAAGCCCCATATACTAAATATGATTGGCTACTAGTCGATTGGGTTCCATTAAACATCCTAAGGTGGTAGCCTTATAAGCCAGGGATGGTGGAATGGGACACTATGCCTAAACTGTTCGCCTACGCTGGTGACGAGTCCCCATAACGACCTTGAGCTTATCTAAACTGTAACTGGACTAATAATGGTTTGATAAATCATACGTTCATAGCATATTGGCGATGATGAGTGGCTAATAATGGACGTTATATCACATGCCCTAAGCTTATCGGGGTATCATTTTGCTAGCTCTCAGCCATCGACTATCGGCCTATTTTCGGGTGACGAGCCCAAGTTTGACTGGATGAGCATTTCCAGGTAAATGATTGCATGGGTGACGAGCCCAAGTCCAACTGGATGAGCATCCCCAGGTTGATGTGCATTCACACATCCATGTATTTAAAAAGGTTACATCATGTGTTGTTTTGAACGCCTCGTTATTTTTAACTATGCCTACCTAATGCGATGGTGTGTAATCTTGAGGGGAATTCACACTGAGTTGGCCACTCATCCATTAAATTATAACCGTACAGGTAGCACAGGTGGCTTAAGTGATTTTTAGGTTCAGACTTGATGAGGAGTAGGGTACAAGTGCCGGGGGGCATGGCTATATCTACTTTGAGAAGCTGTGCGATCTCGCGGCTTTTATTTATATACATTTCATAATTCCCTTGTATAAACTATGTAATTATTGTATTTGTTTTATCGAGACATTGGTTTGTATAAGTCATTATGAGTAACCTCTTGTATATTCTAAATATAAATGAAAAATTTTCTTTACACTGACTTGTTCATTCTACGTTTATCTGCTAACTCTGACAAAAGAAAAAGATTATATATGAAATTTGGCTCTTTTTAGGTTAACACTCAGGTTTTTGAGAAACGGGTCATGTACTTGGGTCTTGACAAATGGAGCGTTATAGATATCATTGAAGCTATGTTTAATTAATCAAATTTTTAGTCCAAATATATATGTGGTTGCTGGACATATGAGGGTCACTTTTTGTCACGCACCGAAATCGGAAACCGGGCTCACAAAATTTTCGATCGCCGAATCCAGTGCCGACAGCCTCCATTGTACTCCATTCTCGGCTTCCAGCACCCATATACCAGATTTCGATCCTGAGATGCTATAAGAAGGATTTCAAACACGATTTGATTCGTAATGAGCATAACCACAAGCATAACACACGAACAATAACCATAAGAACACCATCACAAAATCCACTATAATCAAAAACTTTAAGTACAATGCGTAAGAAAGGAAAATACAAGATAGTGACAATAACAAAAACTCCAGAAGCTCTTCTACACGCTCCAACGATGGTGAGACTAAGGCTGCGTCCTGGCGTCACCTGCACGCATCAATCGTGCATAAGCTTATAGAAAGCTTAGAGGGTGGTGTAAGTGTGTGCACAATATAAGCGTGCTCAGATTGAAAGGTCAAAGAAATGCAGAATTGTGCTGATGAATACATGAATGCAATCAGCCATACTAAGGCTATGCGGTGCAAGATATGAATGTTATCGGCCATATCCAGACCACGTGATGAGAGATGCAATTCAAGCATGTCAATCCTCATCATATATCAGTACAGTTCTTATTCTGGATAATCACCGGGGTCTAGTACACTCTAGCCAGCTTGTCGCACCTATCCAAACGCACAACTGGGAGAGTGGAAGAGACCTCACTATCCGCCTGCCGATATCGGGCCCGACTC
The DNA here is from genome assembly GCA_037074715.1 of Magnolia kwangsiensis. Lineage (NCBI taxonomy): Eukaryota > Viridiplantae > Streptophyta > Magnoliopsida > Magnoliales > Magnoliaceae > Magnolia > Magnolia kwangsiensis. Next base: position 79,490,994 of record CM073586.1, on the reverse strand, counting down.
GTCAATAGCGGACCTATTCCTCAAGCTGGTCAAACTCAACCTAGAAATTGCCCCCTCACTCAGGTGAGTAAGGTCACACCCCTTTCCAACCGACCACGACACAGTGAGAGACGCGACCTACTGGTATACGGTCCTTATACGCTCGTGTATCCACTCAGTCTCGACGTTGGAGTCATCCTCTGGTACCATCGGGTTTAGAGATTTTCACCCAGGGACATCTATGGCGCCCGTATGCTAGAACTAAATATTTTCGGTATCTAATTCAGTCACCCACGATGTGTCTGTGGAGGCTATGGCCCTGATGTTACTAAGGCATGTAATAACCATAATCATATAAATACAAATGCATGAATCACCCTACCAAACATGTAACAATCCTGCATTCGCCACATGCTCATGTAGGGCAACTCCGCCTATCAGGGAGCCCATAAACAATCCATCCGAAGGCATATGCTATGATCAGTCACTCGTCATATCAGACATACATATGATGCGTATGATCATGAATCATGGATCTATACTAAACATGACATAGGATGATGGGCTTTGCACATAATGAATATGGGCCTAGACAGCCTGCTTACTACAAATATGGACCTATCAGCGGGCCTTAGGGAGAGAGTGACAATGCGGACATTTAACCAACATTATCCCTACAATGTGGGCGTCAAACCATCATTGCTCCAAAGGCTCGGCTTACCTTAAATATCATTAAATAAATCATGGCGAAATCACACATTGCAATGTGCCTTAGGTACATCCCATTGGGCCTCAAATACATCTAATGGGCCGTATCTCATGGGCTTTATATTCATCAAGTGGGCCACCTCAATGAGCCTCACCAATGGGCCTTAGGTACTTTACACTGGGTCATCACCCATGGGCCTTAGAATGCATTAAAATGAGCCCAATCACATAAGCTTTATGTGTATTAAATGGGCTTAATCATATAGGCCTTATATATATATATATATATATATATATATATATATATATATATATATATATATATATATATATATATATATATATATATATATATATATATATATATATATATTAAAGTGGGCTTCAACAATGGGCCACAAATACATCAAATGGGGCTCATAATGTGGGCCTATATATATCAAGGTAGGGCCCAACAACGGGCCTATAAACACATCAAGATGGCCTACATACATGGGCCCATATATACCAAAGTGGGCCTCAACATTGGGCCTATATACATGCCAAGATGGGCCTAAATACATGGGCCCATATTTACCAAAGTGAGCCCCATGTGAGGCCCACCATAATGTTTATTTTCCTATCCAATCTGTTGATAAGGTCACATGAATAGGAGGTCCACCAAAATGTCTATTTTTCAGCCAACCTATTGATATGGTCACATGGACCAAGGGGCCCACTGTAAAGTTTATTTTCCAGCCAACCTGTTGATGAGGTCACCCGGATAGGGGGCCCACCATAATATTTATTTTCCATCCACCTGTTGATGAGGTCATACAGATGGGAGGGGCCCACCATAATAGTTATTTTCACCCAACCTGTTCAGAGGTCACAAGGACCAGGGGCCCACCATAACGTTTATTTACATCCAATCTATTTAGAGGTCACAAGGACCAGGGGCCCACCATAACATTTATTTACATCCAATCTGTTTATAAGGTCACGTGGACCTGGGCCCACGGTAATGTTTATTTGCAATCCAAACTGTTTATAAGGTCACGTGGACCTGGGAGCCCATCGTGATGTGGTTCACAATCCAGCCCACCCATTAAGTGCGTCCCACTTGGCTGAGGGTTCAGTCCAAGGTTCAGCTGCATCCAGATTTCAGGTAGGCCCACCACGTGATTTTATATGTTCTAGGCATGTCTTCACGTGATTTTAGATGGCATGGCCCACCTAAGTTTCGTATACAGCTGATTTTTGGCAGGGGGCCACTGCCCTATGGGCCCACCCAATGCATGGCGTTGATGTTAAAATCGCATCATGGTGGGGCCTATAGCTAGGGCCGTGAGGCCCAGTTGGCCCATCCGCCCGCCCTCTGACAGTGGCAGCAGCAGATGCTGCTGTTGCTGTTTCCTTTATTTTTTTAAAAAAAAACCAATAATCTCATGGTTTTTGATAGGTGGGACCCGCATTTGAAAAATCCGGTCCGACCACTAGATTCTATGGCCCCTAATCAGCCTAATGAGACCAATATGCATCATATTTTTGACGAATAGAACAATCAAAGTGGATTTTAATGGTAATATACTATTTCCTATAGTGTGGCCCGCTTGATTATCAGGTCAGCCTCATCTTTTGGCTCAACGCCTAAAATGAGCTGAGAAGTGAAATGAACGGCGTGGATTATATACATACATCATGGTGGGGTCTGCATGAGCAGCCCACCCCAAACCCCTTTTTTTTAACATACTGGCGCTGCCAGTGGAGCGTCCAGAGACACTAGACGGCGTGCATAAACAGATACATTTCAGTGGGTCCCACAGGGACGTGCATCATGGTGGGTCCCACTCACATTAGCCACCTCTACTAGGGATAGATACCAAGATCTCAAGTGTTGAAACGAGTATCTCCACTCACTCTACCAGTTGAGCCATGAATCTGGATGTGTTACATGGTGGGTCCCACCATTCATGATGAATGGTATGAATGGAACACTAAATGGTGGGGCCTACTACATCAAATGGATAAAAAGAGAGAAGAAGAAGAAGAAGAAGAAGAAGAGAGAGAGAGAGAGAGAGAGAGAGAGACGGTGAAGGAGGGACCCCACCACTATGGGTCCCTCATGAGTGTATCATATACATCCAAGTGGGTCCCACCAACAAGTGGACCCTTAAAATTGAAAACAACGGTAGATCACCCACCTCTAGGCCTCTTTCTTACTCCCCTAGCTTCCTTAGCTCCTTGCCTTCGGGTTTAACGGTGGATGATGAGATCTTGATGGTGAGGATGAGAGATGAGAGAGTGGGCCACACTTGGCCTTTGAGATTTGCTTGAAATGTTGGGACGTATGGAGCTTGGGGGCTGCTTAGGGAAATGAGAGAGAAAGAGTGAGGGGATGGGTTAAAGGGATGGGTGATGTGGTGGTTGTAAGAAAGGGTATGGGTTGAGTTGAAAAACTTGTAAAAGAAGAATGATGAGGGAGGAGAGAGAGTTGACATTGGGTAGCTTGTGTAAGAGAGAGGTATGGGCATGGCATGGGTTAGTTGTACTTAACTTGATGTGTGATGTGTACTTGATTATGGGATAGGTCGTAGAGATTCCCTCGATATTTGCAACGCGCGGTGTTTTCTCGAAACGAACGTGTGTACACATCTTCTAGTACGGGTATTGGTTCGGTGCGCGAGTCGCGACGTTAGAACCGCGGTGACGGTACGGTTGTTAAGGTACAAGTTTCAGGTCGAGTCAACTCTGATATGCGAGACTCGGCTTAGGTTCGTGCGTAAACGTCGAATACAGGTCGAAGGTTGCCGAAATTCAACCGGAAGGACCGTGGAAGAATACGAAACGGTACGGACTAGGATACGAGTATTACAACTCTCCCCTCCAAATAAAATTTCATCCTCAAAATTTACACAGTCAATGCAAGTAATCATAAGTTATAATAGAAGAGGAAGCAAAGTATCGTTATATAAAATTGGAGACAGCATACAAGATACGATATACGATCAATCATCAAAGAGGTGGGGATAACGCTCTTGAATCTCAGCCTCGCTCTCCCAAGACGCCTTATCAACAGAATGGTGACCCCACTGAACCTTCACCAAGGGAATGACCTTGGTCTGGAGGACTGCTCCTTCCGATTAAGGATACGAACTGACTGCTCAATGTAAGAAGCGTCCATACGAACCTCTAGCGGCTGCCAATCAATAATAGGAACTATGTCTGACCACACTTCCTCAGCATAGATACATAGAAAATATTGTGGATGCCAGACAACTGAGATGGTAAGGTAAGCCAATAGGCCACGCTGCCAACACGCCCAGTGATCTCAAAAGTTTCTATAAATCTCAAGGCAAGCTTGCCCTTCGCTCCAAATCGCACTACGCCCTTCATAGGAGAGACCTTAAGATATACTCTGTCCCCAATAGTGAACTCCAAAGGACGATGCCGACGATCAGCAAAACTCTTTTGTCGGCTCTGAGCTGTGTGCATCCTTTGCCTGATGATATCGATAGCCTCTAATGCCTGCTGCACAAGCTCGGGACTTAGGAGACGCCGCTCTCCGACTTCGGTCCAATAACTTGGAGATCTGCACGGTCTGCCAAACAATGCCTCAAAATGAGCCATGCCAATGGTCGCCTGATAGCTGTTATTATATGTGAACTTAGCCAATCGCAGATGCTCATCCCTACTACCCCCGAAGACAATCGCGCAGGCCCGAAGTATATCTTCAAGTATCTGATTGACCCACTGGTCTGGCCATTGGTCTGCAGATGATACGCAGTACTGAGCTGTAAATCGGTGCCCATCTCTCAAAACTGGGATGTGAACCTTGAGTCTCGGTCAGAAACGATCGATACTGGAACGCCATACAGTATCACTATCTCCTCAACAAATATCCTGGCGAGTTGGTCCGTATGCCAAGTCTCACAGATCGTAAGAAAATGTGCCGACTTCGTTAGACCATCCATGACAACCCAGATAGCATCATGACAGTGCTGAGTCCTCGGCAAACCCATAATAAAATCGATAGATATATGCTCCCATTTTCACATTGGGACACTTAACGGCTGCAATAGCCCAGGGGGTCTCTAATGATTGGCCTTGACAGGCTGGCATGTGTCACACTCGGCCACAAAACTGATAATTTGGCACTTCATTCCCACCCAAAAATACTGTCTCTTTATATCGCGATACATCTTCGTCGAGCCAAGGTGGATAGAAAACTGCGATCGATGTGCCTCGGTCATAAGATCTCTACGCAACTCAGGAATATCCAGGACACATAATCGACCTCTGAAGTGAAGTCCACCATCAAAACCAATCTTCCAATCTGTCTGACTCTCGAATGCTGCCTCTGCTCGATAATCCTATAATGACTCATCTGTCTGTCGAGCTTCGATCACCCTTGCGACAAGAGAGGGTTGAATTGACAGGCTCGATAGCTGAACTATAGAAGATTGCAAGCCCAAGTTGAAGTCATATTCTGTTATATCCTCGAGCATCCTTCACTCCTGAATCATCATATGTGCCACCAGGCCTCGTGGCTGACGGTGAGGGCATCCGCCACCACATTCTCCTTGCCTGGGTGGTATTGGAGGTCAAAATTATAGTCCTTCAGAAGTTTCATCCAGCGTCTCTGCCTCATGTTCAATTCAGACTTAGAAAATAGATATTTTACGCTCTTGTGGTCGGAGAAGAGTTCGAACCTAACCCCATCGAGATAGTGTCTCCACACCTTCAGTGCGGAGATGACTACAGCCAACTCCAAATCATATGTGGGGTAGTTCAGCTCATGAACCTTGAGCTGACAAGACGCAAAGGCTACTGGTCTACCGTGCTGCATCAGGACAGCACCCAATCCAATACGCGAGGCATCGGTAAATACAACAAATCCATCATTCCCAGAGAAAAGAATGAGGATAGGAGCGGATGTCAGACGGTCCTTCAACTCCACGAATGCCTGCTCACATGCGTCAGTCCAAACAAAATCTATGCCCTTCTGAGTTAACCTGGTCAACGGGATTGCAATACGGGAGAAACCCTCAAAGAAACGTCGATAATAACCCGCCAAGTCAAGGAAACTGTGGATCTCGGACGCAGTCATGGGCTGGCCCCACAGACGCACTGCCTCAACCTTCGAGGGGTCCACTGCGACACCCTCCCTCGTCACCACATGACCGAGGAATCTCACTTCCTTCTGTCAGAACTCGCACTTCTCCATCTTCGCATACAACTGGTGGGCACGAAGGGACTTCAATGTAATCTCCAGATGCTGCAAATGGTCCTCACGGGTCCTCGAATATATCAGAATGTCAGCGATGAAGACCACAACAAACTGATCAAGGTATGGATGAAAGATCTTGTTCATTAACTGCATGAAGACCGCGGGTGTATTGGTCAGTCCGAAGGACATGACCTGAAACTCAAAATGACCATAACGAGTCCTGAAAGCTGCCTTCGGGATGTCCTCCTTTAGGACTCGAATTTGATGATAACCGGAATGCAAGTTAATCTTTGAAAAGAACTGTGCACCCTGCAGCTGATCAAATAAATCGTCTATCCTAGGGAGTAGGTACTAATTCTTGATCGTGACCCTGTTGAGCTCGCGATAATCTACGCAGAGCCTCAACGAGCCATCATTTTTCCTAACGAAGAGCACCGGCGCTCACCAAAGTGAACTGCTCGGACGAATAAATCCCAACTCACGCAACTCGTCCAACTGTCACTGCAGCTCACGTAACTCCATCAGTGCCATATGATACGGGGCCTTCGAGATAGGTGCAGTACCAGACACAAGATCAATCTGGAACTCAATGTGACGGCGCGGCAGCAATCCTGGAATCTCCTAGAACACGTTGGGGAAGTTACAGACAACCGGCAACTGGTCAATACATGCTACAATAGGCTCCTCAACGGCACAAGACATCAAGCATGACAATGGCTCTCCTCTGAGCTCGGCAATAAACTAAAACTGCGGCAAGCTTGGTATGCAGAATATGACTATCCTCGCGGAGCAGTCTAAGATGGCGTAGTACTCAGTAAGCCAATCCATGCCCAAAATAACCTCGAAGTCTGACATCGGCAGCACATACAAGTCGACGGGCAAGAAAATATCACCGACTAGAACTGGTTAAGACGAACAAAAATAGCCCAATATTGTGGTCTTCCCCAAGGGTCTCAATATAGTCAATCCCTCACTAGTAGAATCTATCGGCAATCCATTCGACCAGCAAAAATCCTCAGACATGAATGAGTGTAAAGTACCGAAATTAAATAGTACACGTGCGATGCATGAAGAGACTGAAAGTATACCCTCTACGACCCCTCCAGATGACTGCGGGTCTGGCTAAGCAGCATAGAATCTAGCCTGAGCTGGCTGGGGAGGTGCCTGTCCCCTCTGAGATCCCTGATGCTACTGAGGTCGCTGGGGCGCTCGAAATTACTATCTCTGCTGCTATGACCTTAGAGGCTGGTGCTGCTGCTGAGGGGGCCTTGGTGGTGGAATCTGCTATCGCTGCTATTGCGGAGGCTGCTACGATACTCTCGGCTGCTGCTGTGGAGGCTGTTGTGGTACTCTCGGCTACTACTGCCGAGGTCGGGGACACTCCTACCTACGGTGTCTTATCCCATCGCATCCATAGCAAGTGTCAGAAAGATGTCTTTGAGGTGGCGCAGCTGAGGGTGCCGACGGTGCTACTGGTGCCCTGGCGGATGGTGGCTTCTGTATCTCTATGGTCGTCGATGCTGCTGCGAGCTATTGGAGAGGGCCTGCCTCTTCTGACCCCTCCTCTGATCTCGGTCGCCCTGCGTGTCGACTCACTCAGTCTCATAAATCTAAGCCCTCCACACTACTGCCTAGAAAGTCCGGTGCTCATGCCCAATGACACGGCCTCGAAGACCGTAACGTAAGCCGTTCTCGAAACAGCCGGCCTTTCACCCCTCATCATCAACCATATATGACGCAAACCTCGATAGCGCCACGAAACGGCTGCGTACTACGCCATAATCATGTCCCCCTGCACCAAAGTCTCGAACTCCAGTGCTCTCTGACGTCGAATGTGGTTAGAGAAGTACTGCTCCTCGAATCGATCGATAAAGTCCTTCCATGTCCAGACAAGATCAGGTCCTGTGACGCGGGTAACGGAGGTCCACTAATGCTCGACCTCACCCTAGAGAAGAAATACTATCATCCAGAATCGCTTCTCGGTCGTACATGACATAGTATCAAAAATCTTCTCCACATCGGAGCGCCACCTCTTAGCTACTGTCGGATCTGGCTCGCCCTGAAAACATGGAGGATCGAGCTATTTGAACTCGCAAAGAAGGTCGCTCCCGCACTTCTGCTCTGCCTAAGCTGGAGAAACAACCGGGCGCCTGCCCTGTTCCTAGAGTGCGGCTGTCACAGCCTGTAACATCTGCTATAACTGAGAGGCACTCACAGGTATAGTTGGCTCCTCATCGGCCTCAGGTGGAGGAATGTCATCCTTATGCAGGGAAGCAGGGATCTCAGGTGGTGGAACGGGAGGCACAGGTGGTAGAACTGGAGCCTCAGGTGGTGGAGCGGGGTGCGCTCGAGTCGCTCTCCTGGGCGGCATGTCCTATAGGAAAGAACAATAATGTCAATTAACCTCGAGAATCGCACGTTAGGGAACTCAATCAGAAGGTTTCGCACTTGGAACCTAATCTTCCTAAACTCATAGCACACATGTGATGTTGTTCTCGGTTATTCCCAAGTTATGCTCTGATACCAACTTCTATACGCCCCGAACTCAAAAATCGAGCTCACAAAATTCCCGATCGCCTAATCCGGCACCGACAGCCTTTGTTGTACCCCATTCTCAGCTTCCGGCACCCATATACCAGATTCCTATCCTGGGATGCTACAAGGAGGATTTTAAATATGATTTGATTCATAATGAGCAAACCACAAGCATAATCCACGAACAATAACCACAAGGACACCATCACAAAATCCACTATGATCAAAAACTTTAAGCACAATGCATAAGAAAGGAAAATATAAGATAGTGACAATAACAAAAACTTTAGAAGCTCGGCTGCACGCTCCAACAGCGGTGAAACTAAGGCTACGTCCTGGCATCACCTGCACGCATCAATCGTGCATAAGCTTATAGAAAGCTTAGAAGGTGGTGTATGTGTGTGCGCAATATAAGCATGCTCAGAATGTAAGGTCAGAGAAATGCGGAATCGTGTTGATGTATACATGAATGCAATCAGCCGTACAAAGGCTATGCGGTGCAAGATATGAATGCTATCGGCCATATCCAGACCATGTGATGCGAGATACAATTCAAGCATGTCAATCCTCATCATATATCAGTACAGTTCTCATTCTGAATAATCACCGGGGTCTAGTACACTCTAGCTAGCTTGTCGCCCCTATCTGAAAGCACAATTGGGAGAGTGGAAGAGACCTCACTATCCACCTGCCAATAACGGGCCCGGCTCGTCAATAGTGGACCTATTCCTTGGTCAAACTCAACTTAGAAATTGTCCCCTCACTCAAACGGGTAAGGTCACACCCCTTTCCAAACGACCATGACATAGTGGGAGACGCGGCCTACTTGTATATGGCCCTTGTGTGCTCGTGTATCCACTCAGTCTCGACGTTGGAGTCATCCTCTGGTACCATCAGGTTTAGGAATTTTCACCCAAGGACATCTATGGCACCCGTATGCTAGAACCAAACATTTCAGGTATCTAATCTAGCCACCCACGATATGTCTGTGTAGGTTATGGCCTTGATGTCACTAGGGCATGTAATAATCATGATCATATAAATACAAATGCATGAATCACCCTACCAAATATGCAACAATCTTGCATTTACCGCATGCTCATGTAGGGTAACTCCGCCTATTAGGGAGCCCATAAATAATCCACTCGAAGGCATATGTTATGATCAGTCACTCGTCATATCAGACATACATATGATGTGTATGATCATGAATCATGGATCTATACTAAACATGACATAGGATGATGGGCTTTACGCATAACGAATATGGGCCTAGACGGCCTGCTCAGTACAAATATGGGCCTATCAGCGAGCCTTAGGGAGAGTGACAATGCGGACATTTAACCAATATTATCCCTACAATGTGGGCGTCAAACCATCATTGCTCCAAAGGCTCGGCTCACCTTAAATATCATTAAATAAATCATGATGGAATCAAACATTGCAATGTGCCTTAGGTACATCCCATTGGGCCTCAAATACATCTAATGGGCCGTATCTCATGAGCCTTATATTCATCAAGCGGGCCACCTCAATGAGCCTCACCAATGGGCCTTAGGTACTTTATAATAGGCCATCACCCATGGACCTTAGAATGCATTAAAATGAGCCCAATCACATAAGCTTTATGTGTATCAAATGGGCTTAATCACATAGGCCTTATATATATATATATATATATATATATATATATATATATATATATATATATATATCAAAGTGGGCTTCAACAATGGGCCACAAATACATCAAATGGGGCTCATAATGTGGGCCTATATATATTAAGGTAAGCCCCAACAACAGGCCTATAAACACATCAAGATGGCCTACATACATGGGCCCATATATACCAAAGTGGGCCTCAACATTGGGCCTATATACATGCCAATATGGGCCTAAATACATGGGCCCATATGCATCTAAGTGGGCCTAAAAAATGGGCTAAAAAATACATCAAGATGGGCCTAAATACATGGGCCCATATTTACCAAAGTGAGCCGCATGTGAGGCCCGCCATAATGTTTATTTTCCTATCCAATCTGTTGATAAGGTCACGTGAATATAGGGTCTACCAAAATGTCTATTTTCCAACCAAGTTATTGATATGGTCACATGGACCAAGGGGCCCACTGTAAAGTTTATTTTCCAGCCAACCTGTTGATGAGGTCACCCGAATAGGGGGCCCACCATAATATTTATTTTCCATCCACCTATTGATGAGGTCATACGGATAGGAGGGGGCCACCATAATATTTATTTTCACCCAACCTGTTCAGAGGTTACAAGGACCAGGGGCCCACCATAACGTTTATTTACATCCAATCTGTTTAGAGGTCATAAGGACCAGGGGCCCACCATAACGTTTATTTACATCCAATCTGTTCATAAGGTCACGTGGACCTAGGCCCATGGTAATGTTTATTTGCAATCCAAACTGTTTATAAGGTCACGTGGACCTGGGAGCCCATCTTGATGTGGTTCACAATCCAACCCACCCATTAGGTGCATCCCACTTAGCTGAGGGTTCAGACCAAGGTTCAGCTGCATCTAAATTTTAGGTAGGCCCACCACGTGATTTTATATGTTCCAGGCATGTCTTCACATGTTTTAGATGGTATGGCCCACTTGAGTTCCGTATACAGCTGATTTTTGGCAAGGGGGCCATTGCCGTATGGGCCCACCCAATGTATGGCGTTGATGTTCGAATCACATCATGGTGGGGCCCACAGCTAGGGTCGTGAGGCCTAGCTGGTCCATCCGCACGCCCTCTGACAGCGGCAGCTGCAGATGCTGCTGTTGCTGTTTCCTTTATTTTTTTTAAAAAAAAAAACCAGTAATCTCGTGGTTTTTGATAGGTGGGACTCGCATCTGAAAAATTCAGTCCGACCACTGGATTCTATCACCCCTGATCAGCCCAATGAGACCAATATGCGTCATATTTTTTACAAATAGAATAATCAATGTAAATTTTAATGGTAATCTACTATTTCCTATGGTGTGCCCCACTTGATTATCAGATCAGCCTCATCTTTTGGCTCAATGCCTAAAATGAGCTGAGAAGTGAAATGAACGGCGTGGATTATATACATACATCATGGTGGGTCCTGCATGAGCAGCCCACCCCAAGCCCCTTTTTTTTAACGTACTGGCGCTACCAGTCAAGCGTCCAGAGACGCTGGATGGCGTGCATAAATGGATACATTTCGGTGGGTCCCACAAGGACGTGCATCATGGTGGGTCCCACCCACATTAGCCACCTCTACTAGGGATAGATACTAAGATCTCAAGTGTTGAAATGAGTATCTTCACTCACCCTACTAGTTGAGCCATGAATCTAGATGTGTTCCATGGTGGGTCCCACCATTCATGATGAATGGTATGAATGGAACACTAAATGGTGGGGCCCACTACATCAAATGGATAAAAAGAGAGAAGAAGAGACAGAGAGAGAGAGAGAGACATGGTGAAGGAGGGACCCCGCCTCTATGGGACCCTCATGAGTATATCATATACATCAAAGTGGGTCCCACCAACAAGTGGACCCTTAAAATTGAAAACAACGGTAGATCACCCACCTTTAGGCCTCTTTCTTGCTCCCCTAGCTTCCTTAACTCCTTGCCTCCGGGTTTAACGGTGGACGATGAGATCTTGATGGTGAGGATGAGAGATGAGAGAGTGGGCCACACTTGGCCTTTAAGATTTGCTTCAAATGTTGGGACATATGGAGCTTGGGAGTTGCTTGGGCAAATGAGAGAGAAAGGGTGAGGGGATGGGTGATGTGGTGGTTGTAAGAAAGGGTATGGGTTGAGTTGACAAACTTACAAAAGTGGAATGATGAGGGAGGACAGAGAGTTGACTTTGGGTAACTTGTGTAAGAGAGAGGTATAGGCATGGCATGGGATAGTTGTACTTGACTTGATGTGTGATGTGTACTTGATTGATGGGATAGGTCGTAGAGATTCCCTCGACATTCGTAACGCGTGGTGTTTTCTCTAAACGAATGTGCGTCCACATCTTTTAGTACGTGTATCGGTTAGGTGCGCGAGTCACGGCGTTAGAACTGCGGTGACGGTGCGGTCGCTAGGGTACAAGTTTCAGGTAGAGTTGACTCTGATATGCGGGACTCGGCTTAGGTTCATGCGCAAACTTCGAATATAGGTCGAAGGTTGCCGAAATTCGACCGGAAGGACCGCGGAAGAATACGAAACAGTACGGTCTAAGATACGGGTATTACACTTTTTGATGTCATCGAACACCAGTGTTTGATTTCATCGACCCAGGCTTGATGGCTCGCAGTGACATGTATAAAACTTAGAAAATTTACCTATTTGCACTAAGTTTTCAGGTTTTGATTCTACGATTTTTAAAAGGAATTATATACCTGGGTGTTTTGGTCATGGGATGTGACGTTTAATTTTACCTTTGACATTCCTGTATCACCCATCCAGTTGAGGCAACATCTTGTATTGTCTTCATATGGGGCTCACTTGACTTACTGACTCAATCATCACACTAATTGACATACAAAGACACTTTCATGGTGGGCCCTACGAATTGTTTAACGATAAAAATTATTATCTCTACTATTATTTGTGGTGTGGTCCAGATGATCTTTGGATATGAATCATTTTTTGGATAATTCTCTAAAATGATCTCTAAAAATAGATGAAGGGTGTAGATATAATAAATAAATCACTATGGGCACATGTAACTTTGATCTCCTTTGAACCATTAGTACAGCTCGGAGCTCGAGGAGCATCGGTGCTCGTCTTCGTATGAAATGTACCGATAGCAGCTATATTGCTGCTATTATTATATATTAATTTTTAAATATATTTATAATAAAAAAAATTATATAAGATATATAAAAATGGTTTATAAAAATCCATTTTTTAGTGTTTTGGGAATAGTCCTACATTGGAAAAAAGAGAAGAGAAATTTTAGGTATATATGAGAATGGTGCAGTATAATTATGTTTACCCACCTAGTCTGAGGAGAATCGAGGTCGCGTGCAGGCGCGCTCGCGCTCGGGCTGGGTGCGAGGGCGTGGACATGTGTGGCTGTAGAGGTGCTAGTGGCGCACTTCGCGTGTCTCGATTGAGGACGTGGGCATGTGTGGTTGTAGAGGCGCTAGTGGCGCACTTTGCACTTCGTACGTCCTCATCATGTCGTAGAGGGTCGCTCCTTCACGACCTTCGAGTTGTGACTAAGAGGTTACAACAGACAGATGGCTGGAAGACTATAGGACTGAATGAGGTCCCTTTGTGTGTGTGTGTGTGTGTGTGTGTATATATATATATATATATATATATAGGCTGAAAAAAGAGCTATTGCAGAGAGGCCTGGATGAGTTTCCAATCAATCACAACTCACTCCAGCAGAACTCATACGAACCATAGCCACTCCACTCCTATAGACCAGAGATTTCAATAAGACAGCAAGGTTCATCTTAACCATCGCCTGAAGATTAGACTATTAGTGTGGTCTAAGAATGGTTCATTTGAACCATTAGCTGAAAAACAAACCAGTGCAGTGGTCTAATTCATACTTATTCTTCTCTCTTTTTTTCTAGGATTTTTCCTTTTATTTTCTGCCAGATACTGTGTAACAGAGTTCCATTGGTGGGCCTTCGTGTTTGCTAAACGCGGACCCACACCAGGCTCATTGTATCCTAGAAGTAATTTGCCTATAACCTTTTTAGCATACTCAATTTACTTAAGTAGGGGCAAATAACACTTTAAGGACAGTGTTCAAAACATGTTTCAACACGTCCTTATTTCAGATTAATTTGGATTTTTCAGTTTCCATATTTTATAGAAACTCATTATTTCTGTTATTTTTCTCAACAATCTTAAAGCGTTATTTCTAATGGAAGTCAATAGTGTATTGTCTATCCAGTTGATAAATCAGGACTTGATTCATCTTGACCAGTTCGATGGAACCAATTTTACTAGATGACAAGACAAACTCAAGTTTTTTCTGACAGCGCTAAAGATCTTCTACATCTTAAATCTAAATTTGCAGCCATTGCCTAAAGCAACTGAAGTAAACACACCTGAACAGATCGCCGCCCGCACCAAACAAGTTGAAGACGAACTCTTGTGTCGTAGACACACTCTGAATGCACTTTTCAACTGACTGTACGATCTATACACACAAATGTCATCAACTAAAGTAATCTGGACCGCTCTGGAATTCAAATACAAGGCTGAAGAAGAAGGTACCAACAAGTTTCTGATTGCTAGGTATTTTGACTATAACATGGTAAATAATAAATCGCTGCTAGCCCAAATCCAAGAACTGCAGCTAATAGTTAACAAAATCAAAGCCATTAAGGGTGATCTTCTTGAATCATTCTAAGTCGGGGCTATTATCACTAAATTTTCATCAATGTAGAAAAACTATAGAAAGAAGTTGCTGCATAGTCCAAATTCAAGAACTGCAGCTAATAGTTAACAAAATTAAAGCCATTAAGATTGATCTTCCTGAATCATTCTAAGTCGGGGCTGTTATCACTAAATTGTTATCAATGTGGAAAAACTATAGAAAGAAGTTGCTGCATAAGACTGAGGACTACACACTGGAACAAAATTCAGAAACATTCCAAAATTGAGGAAGAATCCTTTAACCTTGTTAAAAAGAATAACAATGGGAATTCCTCGTCCAAAGTGCATACAGTAGAAAATACTAATAACAAGAATCCCAAGAAGGACAATTCCCTAAAACCTAATAAAGAAAATTTTAAGAAAAACACCCAAAAGAAGAACGAAAGTTCAAAGGCCCATGTCATGTCTGTGGGAAAAATGGGACACTATGTTCGTGTCTGTCAATATTGCAAATCTATAAAAGAAGCAAAAACCTCATTTGATCTAATTATGAAGATAAAAAAGAATAATGGAAGAAGGTTATAAAATTGGAATATGAGAGTGCTATAGGGAGTCTTATCTATACTATGCAATGCACTGGACCTGATATCGCATATACTGTGGGTAAACTTACTAGGTTTAGTAGTAACTTCAGTACTGACACCGGAATGCAATCAGTAGAGTCATTAGCTACTTAGAAGTAACAAAAGACTTAGGACTATTTTATTCAGAGTTTCCTGCCGTATTGGAAGGATATACTAATGCGAGTTGAATATCGAGTGCAGGAGACAATAAGTTTAATATAAGGTGGGTATTCACCCTATGAGGTGCAGTTGTATCTTGGGGATCTAAGAAACAGACCTGTATAACGCACTCAACTACGAAGTTTGAATTTATAGCCTTGACTGCAATGGGCAAAGAGGCTGAGTGGCTAAGGGATCTTTTATTAGAAATCTCTTTCTGTGTAAAGCTTATATCTGCTGTGTTACTACATTGTGATAATGAAGTCAAATTAGCTGGAGCATATAGCGACACATATAATGGTAAGTCTAGACATATAAGTCTTTGACATGATTATGTCAAACAATTGATTCAAGATGGAATTATTGCTATTTCTTATATGAAATTAAGCAATAACCTAGCAGACCCATTTACCAAACTTCTATCAAGAGACTAGTAAAGGAAACATATAGACGGATGTAGTTAAAACTCTTCAACCAACGTTCCACCAGTGATGGTAACCCAACCTAAAATCAGAAAATCTCTAATTTCGGGTTTAATGGGTAAAAATAAGTTACTAATATGTGAAGCACTAAATTATTTAAGATCGCATCCATAATAGATAAGTGTTGAGCGTTACGAAAGAGGGTTGAGTCTTATAAATCTTAATGAATCTAGTCTAAAGGACAAATGTCTTATAGTAACGAAGACACTGGAAGGATTTCACCAATATGAACGTAGAGATGGTGCTATCTTTCATGAGAGATGAAGTTTTCTCTCAGGATCGTTCATGAAATATGATAAACACATGCCCTTTAATTGTGCTTAGCAAGATTGTGGGAAATCTAATTAACACATATTGAATATGTGTGTGGTTTCTTTAGCTTTATTATCTAGGAATAATTGGATCAATGTTACGGCTACCAATTATTTCGATAGAGCTCTGAGATATTTATATTAAGAGAAGATTCAAATCGAAAGATATCTTTCTCTATGCATATAAGCTATTTATTCTGGCAAAAAAAATTTCTGAAAAAATATATTTTAAAATTAAGTGGGAGATTGTTATTATATATTGATTTTTGAATATATTTATAATAAAAAAATATTATATAAGATATATAAAAATGGTTTGCAAAAATCCATTTTTTAATGTTTTGGGAATAGTCTTAAATTCGAAAAAATCGAAGAAGAATTTTGGGTATATATGAGAATGGTGGAGTATAGTTATATTTACCCACCTAGTCTGAGGAGATTCGGGCTTACGTGTTCCAGTGTACCCCCGCACACGCTCGGGCTCAGTCTCAGTGTGAGGGCATGGGCATGTTAGGAAGTATGGTTGTAGAGACGATAATGGTGCACAGAGAGGGTGTAACTGTTCATGCACTTGATTGTTGACCATGCAGAAACTACTGCATGTGGCTAGCCCAACAGCTAAAAATGACTAGCTAGTATCTCACAATGGTCAGAAACAGCTGCATGTAGTAGCCATTACACTACATATACAACAGCTAGAATCTGCCAATAACGGTTAGTTTCTCCAACAAATAGAAAATGGTTAAATGGAATTTATTTCCCTAGACGATAACCCCCAGCCACGAATGCCTATATAAACAAGGCCTGGATGGGTTTCCAATCAATCACAACTCACTCCAGCAGAACCCATACGAACCATAGCCGCTCCACTCCTATAGACTAGAGATTCCATCAAGACAGCAAGGTTCATCTGAACCATTGCCTGAAGATCAAACCATCAATGTGGTCTAAGAACTATTCATCTGAACCATTAGATGAAGAACAGACCAGTGCAGTCTTCTAATTTATACTTCTTCTTCTTTCTTCTGAAATTTTACCATTTATTTTCTGCTAGATACTGTGTAAAAGAGTTCCATTGGTGGGTCTTTGTATTTACTAAACGCAGACTCACACCAGGCTCATCGTTCCCCAGAAGCAATTTGTCTATAACCTTTTCAGCATACTCAATCTACTCGAGTAGGGGCAAATAACGCTTTAGGGACAACATTTTAAACGTGCTTCAATATATTCAATTAGAATTTTTTAATTTTCATAATTTATTAAAATTATTATTTCTGTAATTTTTCTTAACAGTTGATGTATAATGCATCAGCCAATCCTCCTCTCATATGGTAATGGTAACACTCACTGGGCTACTATCCAAGTAAAAGCTAATCTGCTTCAGGTGATAGGGATGCACGTTATTACTGACCAACTCTGTATTTTTCAATTTTCTTTTTCTAAACGCGCACTCGCGCATGGACAACCACCTACCTTGTGGGTCTGATGAGTTAAGAAGATGTCGTACACCGGACATAGGTTGTAATGGATGGAAGCGGATCGGCTGGTGTACCATGCACCACCGACCGGACTATACTTGTCATGTCGAGACAGGTGATGTACCACACACCAGCTATATATCTGCTATAGGTATCTGTCGTGTGAAGAGTAGCAATGACTCTCCTCTAGCTCCAAGTTGTACGAACAGTTTAAAGGAGATAAAAGTAACATTCCCTACAGTGATGCATTTGTTATGGGAAGATCTGAACCCATAATAGATCTAAGGGTAAGTCAAACTGATTCAATCAAAGTGCATGAATGACCGAGGCAACGCTCATCCGACATGATATGTGCGTCCTCGAAGAAGTCAAGCTACAAGGGTATTATTACTCCGAGGTTGCAGATCGGAATGACTTTACACCGTTTGAGGAAAAGACAGGAGTCACGCTCTGATTGGATATGCTAGACTGTCCATCCACCTTGTGACGGAAAACGAGTGATCCAACTATTAACATCAACTGCAGGGGATCCAACTTGACGAGGCAGATCCAACACCCAAGCTTGGATCTCAAAGAGAAGGTGTCCAGAGCACTTGATAAGCTAGAAGCTGGGTCCTCTAGCTTAGTTCAGAGTTCCGCTCGGACTAAGGAAGTGTTCCTCTTCAGCAAACTAAATGGCCAAGGCTAGGTGGCGTCTTGTCAAGACGAGACGAGCCGGGGCAATACGTTAAGGCGGGCACTTATTCTGCCAAATTCAGAAACTACCATAAGCAAACGTGGCCGATTATTTCGCTCCCAGATACGCATTATCCACCTAATGCATTACACGATCCACGGATTGTGTATAATATCCGTACGATCTTAGTATCTCGCTGATTGAGTAAATCGTGCCGACAATAGCGGACCAAGACCGTCCAATAATCAGGTATAAATACATTGAGACACCACTGCTACAGGTACGCAATATCTTTCACTCTCCCCTACTCTCCACTTACACCCGGATTCTCTTGACCTGACTTATGCATCGGAGGGTCCCTTGGCTTAGTCAGGGTCACCTTTGCCTGTTCTTATTGCGTAGGTTCAAGACGCTGAAGTACTCCAAGGTTCGAGAGACTGAGGGGAGAGCCGTCCAAATTTTGACCTCAACATTTTTTGGCACCATCTGTGGGAATCTGATACGAAAGGTCAGGTTCTTATTTTTGAATATAATGGTAAGAGGAAAGAAGAAAGCAGTAGTTGTGCAGCCAGAACTGAATGAGCAAACCCGCTCTTCGTCGCTAATTCACGCCGAGTCAGCTTCAGGGCCTTCTCAGCGTTCTTGCAACCGGGTGAGTAAATACTGAGCCATGCAAAATGAAATTTAGGCCCTACGGGATGAAGTAAACAGAATGAAGCGACGACAGGAACCACAACCAATCCAGGAGGATCCCGTTCCCGAGCTGGTCGGACTGTTCGTAGAGGCTCACTCTGTGCCGAGGAGTATGAGGCCCGAGGCACCCTAACACTCTCGGGTCAGAATCCTCCTCTGGTATAAGTTAGAGTCTTGGTAAATAATACCGCTACTTACGATCCCACCAACAACTCGATCATCTCGGCCCTGGCACCTACGGACCTCCGCTATCAACTAGAGCGGAGGAAGGAAAGGAGGACTCCAAAAATAGAAGATGACCAAGAGATTGTCACTGAGAATAAAGATCCCTAGAAAGCCCGGTTTGTGGAACTCAATGATAAGTTCTTAACCCTAAAAAGGAAGCAGCAATTGTCGACAGTTCCCTCCACAGTTCAGGCAATGATGGAAGAGACCGAACCTCCCTTCACCTCTACCATCATGGATGAAGTGATGCTACTGAGGTTTTGGATACGTCCTGTCATCCAATATTCTGGGTTTGATGACCCATCTAAGCATCTAGAAGCCTATCATTCGTGGATGTAGATCTAGACAGTAACGAATACGATGATGTGAATGGAATTTTCTATCACCCTTACAGGATCCACTCGGAGCTAGTACCGTCAGCTCAAACCTAATTCAATTGGTTCCTTCACAGAGCTAAGCCGACTATTCCTTACCTAGTTTATAAGTGGTAAGAGAAGTCAAAAATCCAATACTCACCTACTCACCATCAAACAAGGGCCAAAAGAGTCGCTAAAGGACTACATTGCTTACTTCAACGAGGAAGCATTACAGGTAAAAGACTATGACGATAAAATGGTGCTTGCTACAGTATTCAATGGTTTGAAGGAGAAGAGGTTTACTTTCTCCATTGGAAAGAACCCACTGAAGACGTTAGCGGACTTCTTTACAAGAGCTTAGAAATACATTAATGTCGAGGAGTTCACTAACGCCTGCAAATGCGTGTAAGTAACTGACCCGACTAATAAAGGGAAGAGGCCTAGGAACGAGGAATCTCAGCCGACCAGTAAAGGGTTGGATGATCTCGCCCCTTGCGATTGTCAACCTAGCCGGAGACCGAAAGGGAAATTTCACTCTTATACACCCCCTCGATACGTCAGCCAAGTAGATTCTATTAGATATCCGAGGAGAAAAACTATTGAATTGGCCTGTTTGCCTGAAGGCCGACCCGGAGCATCAAGACAGATGAAAGTTCTGCCGCTTTCACCATGATCACGGCCATAATAGGAACGATTGTGTGGACCTAAAGGATGAAATCGAGTCCCTCATCTACAAGGGACATCTGCGTCGATACAATAAAAGAGAGAGAGCTGCTCAGAAAGATGAACGGGAGTAAGAGTGACCGAATAACCCTATGGAAGAGCCAGCTGAAATCCGTACCATTTTCGGGGGCTAGGCTGCGGGAGGAGATTCTAATAGGGCTCGAAAAACCTACTCTTGGAAGTTTGATCCAAAACACTAAGTCCATTTAACCGAGCGGCCTAGCAAGGAGCTCTGAATCAATCCGTGCAGCTTAACCTTTACAGAAGATGATGCGCGCGGAATCCAGCATTGGCACGATGATGCCCTGGTGGTCACAACGACCATAACAAATCACAAGGTATACCGCATCTTGGTCGACACTAGAAGTTCAGCAGATGTGATATACTTTAAAGCTTTTAAAAGAATGGGGGTCCCCCAATCATGCCTCTGACCTATAAAGACCTCCCTGTAATACTTTACCAAAGAGAGAGTGATCTCCGAAGGAGCCATTTCCCTCCTAGTAACTGTGGGAGAAGGGCAACACCAAGTCACCCTTATGGTGGATTTTCTTGTTGTCAACGTACCATCGATGCACAATGTCATCTTGGGCCAACCCTCCCTTAATGCGATGAGGGCGGTTGTCTCTACTTATCACTTAATAATAAAGTTCCCTGCTGAGGGCAGACTAGGCTACCTCCGAGGACCCGCCAGAGATGTTATACAATAGCGGTTAAAAAAGGGTACCTTAAGCAAGAACTTAATATCAACACCCTAGACCCCTGAGGACCCGCCAGGAACTCGTCTGTAGAAGATCTGGAGAAGGTACCCCTTGACGAAGAAGACCCGAGCAAGACTGTTCAGCTTGGAACATCATTAAGTCCCGAACAATGGATTGAAATGCTGACCTTTTTAAGGCAACACAGGAACGTCTTTGTGTGGTCGCACATAGATATGTCAGGGATCTCCCCTGATGTTTTGGTCCATAGGCTGAACGTGGACCTAGATCATAAACTGGTAAAATAAAAGAGAAGACCATTCGACGCCGAGCGCTACGAGGCTATTGCCGAGGAGGTCTCCATCCTACTCGATTCCAGCTTCGTAGAGGAAGTATATTATCCCGATTGGATTGTAAATGTAGTGCTTCTCAGAAAATCCAACAGGAAGTGGCGGGTCTGTGTAGACTACTCAAACTTGAATAAGGCATGCCCCAAGGATAACTTCCTATTGCCTCAGATCGATCAACTGGTGGACAACACAGTTGGTCATGAGTTACTGTCCTTCCTGGATGCCTATTCCGGGTATAACCAGATTATGATGCATCCCCCAGACAGGCAGAAGACTACCTTCGTCACGGACAAGGGACTCTAGTGTTACCGAGTCATGCTATTTGGCCTGAAGAACGCTGGGACGACATATCAGAGGTTGGTATATCAAATGTTTGCCAAACAAATCAGACGCACCATGGAAGTATATGCTGACGACTTGCTGGTGAAAAGTATTAAGACGTCTAATCACTTAACAGATCTCAAAGAGACATTCAGTGTCCTCCAAGAATAACAGAAGAAATTGAACCCCGCAAAGTGTGTTTTCGGGGTTAAATCGAAAAAGTTCCTTGGGTTCCAAGTCAGTCAGCGGGGCATCGAGGCCAACCCTGATAAGATCAAGGTGCTCATTGACATGAGTTCGCCTCAGACCGTCAAGGAGATACAATGTCTCACAGGAAGAGTCACCGCACTTGGACGTTTCATATCCAAAGCAACAGACAAATATCTCCCATTCTTTCAACAAATGAAGGGTTATAAGAAGGCAGAGTCGACATCAGAATGCGAGCAAGCCTTCCAGTAGCTAAAGTAGTACCTGGGCTCACCCCCCTCCTATCCAAGCCTGAAGAAGGTGAGCCCCTGTTCTTGTACCTCACGGTCTTGACATTGGCTGTCAGCTCAACCTTGATCAAAGAAGTCGGGAATAAGTAATACCCCATATATTACATGAGCAAGGCGATGGTACCTGTAGAAACAAAATATCCTTCCCTAGAGAAGTTAGCACTCAGCCTTGTTGTTTTAGCCTGGAGGTTACGTCCGTACTTCTAAGCCCATTCCATCATTGTATTGACCGACTATCCTCTAAGAAAAGTTCTTCAGAGACCCGAAGTTTTAGGACAGATGACCAAGTGGGCCATTGAGCTCGAAGAGTTCGACATCCAATTTCGACCGAGGACAGCAACTAAGGGCCAAGCAGTGGCGGACTTTATTACGGAATTCACCACTCCGAATGCAGAAGAGATCGACACCGAAGTTGAGATGACCCCGCTTGTCTCCCTGGGTGACCAAAAGGCAGTATCGGACCTGGGATGGGTCCTCTATGTTGACGGGTCGTCCAATGCCAAAGGAGCTAGAGCCGAAATTGTCTTGGTCACTCCCGATTCTACGATTATCCAATATGCGATTAGACTCGGGTTCAAAGCCTCAAACAATGAGGCGGAGTATGAAGCCTTACTAGCCAGACTCAGGTTGGCAGCAAGTCTGGGCATTCAGTCTCTCCAAGTTCGATGCGATTCACAGCTGGTGATAAACCACATTTCCACCGAATATGAAGCCAAAGAGACAAGGATGATCACGTATCTCGACGACGCAAGGAAGTTGATTGAAAAATTCTGGAGTTGCATTATCCAGCAAATCTCAAGAGCAGAGAATTCATGGGCCGACGCCCTTGCGAGACTCACCTCTGCCACGGAGGGGAAGATTCCGCGATTCGTCCCTGTTGATTTCGTAGAACACCCGAGCATAGGCCAGGCAGAGAGAGTCAATCCAATGCACGCTACTCCGAGCTGGATGGACCCAATCTTTAATTACCTCACGTCCAGTGAAATCCCCTCAGATAAATTGGAAGAGAGACAACTGAGAGTTAGACCGGTTCGATACGTCATCCTGAATAGTATGTTGTATAAGAAGGGGTATTCCCAGCCTTACCTCAGGTCCCTCCGACCTAATGAAGCCGTTTACGTGATTTGAGAAATTCACGAAGGAATCTACGGAAACCACTCCTGTCACTTAGCCCTGGCCCAGAAGATACTTTAATAAGGATACTTCTGGCTGACCCTTAAACAGGACTCGAAGGACTATGTTCAAAAATGTGATAAGTGACAACGTTATGCAGCTGTGCCGAGGCAACGAGCAGAGGAAATGACCCCCATGAGCGGTCCTTAGCCATTCGCCCAGTGGGGAATTGACATCATCGGCCCCTTACCTATAAGGAAGGGGCAAGTCAAGTTTGTCATCGTCGCAGATGACTACTTCACAAAGTGGGCTGAGGCCGAACTTGTTGTGAAAATCACAAAATAAAAAGTGATTGATTGTCTGGAAAAAACTTATCTGCTAGTTTGGAATTCTGTGCACCATCGTATCTGACAATGGTCGACAGTTCGATAACGACAAGTTCCGCGGCATGTGCTAGGGGCTCGGCATCACAAATGCATATTCTTCGCCTCAGCACCCATAATCCAATGGACAAATGAAAGTGGTTAATAAGGTCATCAAACACCATCTCAAGACAAAATTAGAAAAAGCGAAAGGAAATTGGGCCAAGGAGTTTCCATTACTGATGTGGGCCTACAGGACCACAGCTCAGTCCTCAACTGGAGAAACTTCATTCTCGCTCTCCTATGGCTTGAAAGCAATGGTGTCAGTAGAGATCGACCTTCTTACTGCTCGAATTACCAAAAAGGCCGGAACTCCAATCAAATCGCAGTAAACCTGGATCTACTTGAGGAAGTCAGACACATCTCGAGGCTCCGAGTCGCCGCTCGGCATCAACAGGGGGTGAGCTTCTATAATTTCAAAGTTAAGGTCAGGCGGTTCCGCCCAAGGGACTTAGTCCTCCGCTAAGTCTTCCAGAAAATCGCTGAGCCCGGGGCTGGAGCACTCAGGCCAAACTGGGAAGGATCATATCGAGTGGTCCGATCAACAAAGCCAGGCTCCTACCACTTGGAAGACCTTGAGGTCCGCCAACTCCCTCACCCTTGGAATGCCAAGCACCTGAAGATCTACTATCCCTAATGTATCAGCCTTTAAGGCCCACAATAAAATGTGTGCCTCTGAACGACTAGCCTTTAAGGCCCCTAATAAAGTGTACGCCTCCGAGCGACCTGCCTTTAAGGCCGTCAAAAAAAATTTATGATTTATTTTCTACACGAACGAATTTATCTACTAAGTAAAAGTTATCTCTCATATTCAGAGGCGGACTGAACGGACTGATACCTTAGAAAAGGGGTCAGAACATAATCCTACAAAAACTCGACACGGCATCCCCTCCAAGTCAGGGGAAAAGCCAAAAGATGACACGACTCCCTAGCAGGGTAATCGGCTCATCAACCGACTAACGCACATAGCAGAGGTTTCTCATCAATCGTGGGACGAGCCGAACCCCAAGGGGTTCAGACTCAACAATAACCAGGCCAGGAAGGCTTAAAAGATCTACTAAAAGGCGTTAGAGGGAGCCGACCTGTCAAAGGATTGGCTCAGCTCGACCATGTATGGAGACAACTAACAGGTCAACGATTCAGTTCGACAGTCAACAATCAGCATCAAACATCCAAAGATTGACCAATTAACACGAGAAAAATCATCATCTGATTACCCTTTTCAAAGGGTCAAAAATAATTATCCACATGCCCCCTTCAGAGGGCCAACAAGATATTATCCAAAAAAATAAAAAATAAACAAGAAGAAAAAGGGCTATGCAGTAAGGGCGCTTATGAATCAGGGGCTAGGTCCAGGCAAAAGTCTTCAGTAGGCTTCTCTCCAGTATTGTTGGACAACAAGAGCTCAAGGTTAAGGTCCGAGTATAAATCCTGGACCGCATCAATACAGGCATCAAAGCCACAGTTGTAAAACTTGGTGGCTTCGTCATCCCTTTCCTTTGAAGCCTTGAAGGCATCAATAGTAGCAGCCACTGCTCCGACTAGGGAAGCCTCATCTTCGGCCCGTTGAGCCTCCCTTGCTTGAGAGACTCGGCTCCTTTCTTTCGCTGCCTTAGCCCTAGTCCATTCCAGGACTTCTCCCAGTCGGGTAACCTCCTTGGCTAGCTGTAACACCCCGGATTTTGGCTAACCTGGGATTTGACGTCCTTAGGCAGTGGGTCAATTAAAACACCTGAAAAATCGTTCAGAACCCAATTCCATAGCCAAAGAAACCACTTAGGATAAATTTCTTTAGAAACTAAGCATAAGTTAGCTAGCGCAACGTTGGAGTGGCTGGGAAACAGTCCCTGATTACTTTAAATACGTTCTACAAGGCCCAAAGCGAGTGGAACCAATGGTGCTATAATGCTCTAAAACCTCGGACCAAACTCTAAACAGGTTTGTTCTCTGGACCACTTTGAATCTTTGTATTGGATCTAGACCGCACGTCGAAAGTCCGATACCTCCTATCTTAGACCGTTAGAACCGTCTAGCTGGACTTGACACTCATTCCAAAAATCAAGTCAAACCGATAATCACAGGCTATTTCATTGAGCCCGGACCGAAGAGAGTGAGAATAGGGTTAGAATTGGAATTTGAAATTCAAATCTGGCACACAATTTGACGCATCAGTATTGAGCGTTCTGACCGTCAGAATACAGCCAAATTACACCCTTGGATCAAGAAAAATATCTATTATATATCACGAGACTTATAGGCCTGATCTTGGTGCGGTGACCGTTAAACTGAAACTGGGCCGCCACGTGCGATCTGGGAACCCAACCGGTCTGAAAACTGGATGCGTGCTAGATCCAGTATGCATGAGCTTAAGTCTGACCGCATTTGGCCTGGGGACCTTCAGAAATGCCCTTTTGGACCGAAACGGCTCCGATTTGGTTAGGCACCAAGTAAACATTGTTCCCAAGCCTATTTTGGGCATGTTGTAGGCTATAAAAGGGGTTGAAACCCTCACTCCTCTCTCCCATCCGAATTTGAGAGAAGCCCTAGCTTGGGAGAGAGAAAAAGGTGGGAGATTGTGAGAGTGTGGGAGAGTTCTTCCTGCCACTTGTGCTACGTGTTGTACGTGCTTAAGCAACACAACTCTACCGCTTTCCCGGCGATTCCACCGCGATCCTAGGTAAGTAAAAATCCTAAATAGTTGTTGATTTGAGTTTCCCTTGTTTCCATAGCGGTGTAGCTTATGGATCTTGTGTATTAGGCTCCTTACTCGCCGTAGACGAAGCGTATACACTCCGTTTCAATTCCCGAGTCTACAAGACATAAGGTGAGGATTTTAGACGCTTTGATTGACGGTTCCCAACGCTTTCAATGTCGTTTAATAGTAGATTCTTGACGGCATCGCCGTTTGACATGTACAAAATGCTCTCCGTTTCCCGTTTCGTAAGCTAACGAAGAATATGAGATTTAGGGCATTTTAGTCATTTGTAGGAAGTACTGTTTACATTCATATTTTGCTGATGTGATTGACATGGTTTGTTGTCGCATTAGGAAGTTAGGAATGCGTGCATAATTAGTTTGGCGAAGAGATTCGCCTAGTTGCGCACTTTGGGTCGACATACTATTTGTAGACTCAAGTGTGTAGTGTATGTGTTTGTATAAATGCTTGTATTAGTATGTATTGAATTAAATGATGTTATTTGATAGTTTGTGATTGATTTTTCAATTATTATGCTGACCTAAATGATTTTCTACATGTTGACAAAATGCATGATTTCATTACATGCATGGAATGTATGTGCTTGAGGATTTGCTTAAGTTGAATATGCATGGGAAGTATGCCTTGAAGATTTGCTTAAGTTGAATGTTATAACATGTGCTAACATGCTCACATGATGTATTTCAATTCCAATACCTTTTTATAGTGTTAATGTAATTCCATAGATATGTGGGACTTGACTTAGTCCAGGCAGTCGGTAACCGAGCGAATTCGTGGCTGACTGGTCATAGCCACGAACGACGCGTCGATGAATGTGATTCGTGTTGAGAGTTAGCGGCAGTGGTTAGGCCACGCGAAGTGTTTTACGCACTTCATGTCGTTCAATTCGAGATGCGAACGCGCTAGTCGAGCCCGTCAAGTAACCCGACTGGCCGATGTTTGTTCACCTTGTATGTATCATAACTGCTTGAACCTAGGGTACTGAACTTACCATTGTAAACCCTATTAACCGTGGTACCTTGATCCACGAAGACTCATGAGCCGGGCATGGTGGTATGGGACACCGTGGTCGAGCTGTCGGCCTACGCTGGGGCCACAAACCTCCCCGTAGTGACCAGTGAGCACCTATGACTCGTGAGCAGATTATGGTGGTATGGGACACTATATTCTTGCTGTCGGCCTACACTGATAAGGTGATGGGGGAGCGGTGCAACGAGTGCGAGCAACAGCCCTGGCAGCCCTTTATAGTGACCGCGAGCGTATTCTGAGTCTACGGGAGGCGACGACCCTTCCGTAGCAGTAGAGTACAGTAGGCCTGTATTGATAAGGTGATGGGGGAGCGGAGCAACGAGTGCGTGCAACAGCCCTGGCAGCCCTTGCAGTGACCTACAAAATATACATCGTATGAGATTACTAGGAGTGACGACCCTAGACAGGATCTGTGTTGGGATTGATATAAGGGAGGTACCTTAGTTTCCCAATATTACTGTATGAAAAGGACTAATAACAACTCGGTAATCATATCACCATGACATTGCATGTGCCTGGAAGATGTGGAGCACTTGAGGGAGTGCGGCATGCCACGGTCGTAAGATGGTGCCGTATGAGGGAGATCGTCGGTGAGGGCATACATCACGTCATGTCATAACTGCATTAACAACAGTATTAGGATTGTTTGATTTACTGCTTTACTATTATCGCATGATTGATTTGAGAACATGTTAATCCTTGCTCTATTATTCCACTGAGTTAGCTACTCACTCCCACGTTACGGGACGGTGTTCCGGACACCCACCAGACCTTTTTGTGATTGCAGATGATGGCGCGGCCTGTGAGGCAGAGCCGGACTTGATGATGATGAGGAGGATCCCTCCTTTATGCGTGTTCTGATCGACGGGATTACAGGGAGGTTGATTAGATACTTTGACATTTGTCATTTTATATTTTTAGCGCACTCATGTATATTCGTTTCATCTACTTTTGGAGTATACATGTATGTGTATAACCTGGTAACATGTTCACACTCTGGAGACATACAACAGTTTATATATGTTATACATACTATTACAGACTTCCGCTGGTTAATTTAACTGTCTCTGGAGTATGATATGCGGTTCTAGCTTAATCTCACTCATGTCTAATACATTATCACAGACAACATTCAATCATACATATCTATGTTGCATAAATAACATTTTGGAACTCGGGAGTTGGGTTTTTACTCGACCCCCCGATTTTCGGGATGTTACAGATGGTATCAGAGCATGATTTGGATTAAACCGGGCCTAGGTTATGGTCACGCGACGTACGCTGTCGCTTCCTTTGACTTAGGTGGGTGCGAGAAGGGTCTAGAAACACGTCCAGGATCACAGATTCGCCGATAGGCGAAGTCTATTAGAATCGATCGCAAGATCGAGCCTGTAACACGTCTCGGGTCGCGTAGAGCAACCCGAATAGCTCCTAGGTTGTAGGTAAGTGGGTTGAGCTGTTCTTTGAACAATTCTAAACCCGTTAATGTGAATCCTTGGGCCGTGGGACAACCACGACCCCTGTATTCAATCGCCAGAACTTAAAAACCCCCGTTTCACCGAAAATCTTCGAAATTCTTCCTCTCACCACCCCAATCTTCAATTATTTCTTATCCATTTCATATTAGGCATCAATAATAATGTTCAAATAACATAAAATCTTACTTTCACGAAATTTTACAGTGAATAGTAAAATTTCATGAAAAATGGCCATAAGGCCATTCTAAATTCACTTTCTTTAGCAACTAATGGGCTATATGGATGTACTAGATCCTTCTACCCCAAAATCATATGCTGCATGATAGGGTTTTGTATTCGAGATTGAAGATTGGACCCGAAAAGCCTCGAATGGATGTTAAAAATGTATTGGCCTCCCTAGGGCAATCTACAATGAACTAGAGTGTGCACCATTCCTTTTTGGAATCCTTAGGGAAAGAGGAATCCATCCCATATGGCCTCAGAGGCCAGTTTTCAACTTCACCGGCAATGCCATCGCCGGTTCGGCGATGCATCGCCGGTCAAACTCTTCGAATTGGTCTAAACTTTGGGCTGGAGGATTTTGGGGGCTAGGGTAGCCCCCTGGTATGCGGTCCGTACCTTGAAACCCCCTAAAAGATGTACTTCCTTCACAAACGGCCCCCATTTCAAGCTTCATTTTCGTTTTTGCTGCCCTATTCCAAAAATCGTGACTTTAAATCACTCCTAAATCCATCCTTGGTTGAAAAAGACCACTTTCCACCATTCTATTTCAGTTTGCAGCCCTTCCTCTTGAAGGTTTCATCGTTTGGAGCTCTTACAACGCCCAAATCGAGCTGAAATCGTGAGGTGCTCCATTCCCCTTTTTCATTCTCTTTTCTTTCTGAAAATACATCCTAGGGGAGCTTGAAGCATCCCTCTACAACGCCTAGATCTCCCTTTTCTAGTTTGGTTAGCCATTTCCTTGCATTTCCCCCATTTTCCATGGCTATTGTTAAGCTGTTTTAGCCTTTTTCTCTCTTTTCACCATCCTCCCTCTCAATCCTATTTTCTCCATTTTCTTTGCTTAAGGGATACTGAAAATATATGGCCGAGAGAGCTCTAGTGAGCAACAGACAGTATTAGACTCGACAGGAATAAAGAAGGTAAGTCGGGACTGTGGTAAAGTCCTTTGGTAGAGTTAGGCATCTATGCCTTTGCCCTGTAGATTGTTTGATTTTTGTTTTAAGGATTTCTGTGTTTTATTGTTATTGGGTCTAGTGATGTCACTGGTAGACAATGTGTTATGTCAGTGGTTTGGGCTTAGCATAGCCGAATGCATCTCTGTCATAATCCATGTGGAACTTTATTCTACATATTGTGACGAAATTTGGTTAGATGGAATACATGCCGTTTCATTTCGCTGTCAGGTATGGTCCCTAGATTGGGAGTATTATAACTCTCGGGATTCAGCCTACAAATTAGATTTTTATCCCACCCCACCCTCCAACCAAGCATGCCACTCCCTATCCCGCTATGGGACTAGGAATGCGGTTCCATTTAAGATAACTAAGCGCTACCGGCCACATAGGCCCTAGGCGTTTGGAACCTAGTGTTAGCACTCCTAGATTTGAAGGATCTGACGACATAAGAAATCCAATTCCAGTTAGACAAATCTTGACCCTAAGCAATAGAAGAATTCCCTGTAGTAGAACTGGAATAGAAAGTCATTTACCGTATAATCTTAGGCTTTGGATTATAGCTACTGAGTTACAGACTAGCCTACTAGTTACCTAGAGTAGGGTAAAGCCTGTATATGTTAAGGAATGATAGATTAGTTTTGATTGGAATGGGACTCCCTTCCTTCGGTAGATTCCTTTATGGCTTATAGACTTCTGTTGTTGCCCATAGGAAGGAACCATACACTCTAAGGGAACATTTATAACTCCCTCAGATTGAACTTAGAATGTACTAGCACACCCCTTAGAATTGCCTTCCCCAAGGACTTATTGCATTCGGGAATGCGGAATAAAGGAACTACATGTAAGCGATGTATTCGCGGTTTGAATCGACTTCTTAATCCTAGTGGTTACCAATAAATCCAATGCCCTGATCAAGCAGAGGATCGGCGTCGACTCGGAGTAAGAACTGATACAACGCATTTTCTGTCCTGATTAGACAGAAGGTTCAACGTATCCGGCTTAAACCCACTATACAACCTTTCTTCTGTGATGGCCCAACCATCTACGACTAAACAGGATCACATTGTCTTTGAGAATGGCGAGGACTTAAAGCCAGTAGAGAATTAGACATCTTGCCACCAACTCATACCTGCCCCTGAATTCAATCATAATAGAGATTAGGCTCATCTCTATGGTCATAGGTACCAATGCCATAGAACGCATCATTAGCAAGGAAGACCATATAGAGAAAGGCTGTTTCCATTTTAGGTTAAGGATAGCCCCTAAGTTGCGCCTCGTTCCGATATACGGATCGATGCAAATATTCTTCAACCTTAAGTAAAACCAAGTTTTAAGGGGGGTAGAACGTATTAAGTCCAATCCAGTTAGGATTAGTCAACACTGTCGTTCGATCAATGTGGCGCAGCGGAAGAGTGGTTGGCCTCTTTCCCACTGGCCCAGGATCGAAACATTTGATTTAGGTTATATGTACGATTAGGTTATTAAATAGGATTTGAACCTTCCTTAGAGAAAGTACTCCTAACCCTTCGCCAATGTCGGGGACGACATTGTGTTTTAAGGGGGGTAGATTGTAACACCCCGGATTTTGGCTAACCTGGGATTTGACGTCCTTAGGCAGTGGGTCAATTAAAACACCTGAAAAATCGTTCAGAACCCAATTCCATAGCCAAAGAAACCACTTAGGATAAATTTCTTTAGAAACTAAGCATAAGTTAGCTAGCGCAACGTTGGAGTGGCTGGGAAACAGTCCCTGATTACTTTAAATACGTTCTACAAGGCCCAAAGCGAGTGGAACCAATGGTGCTATAATGCTCTAAAACCTCGGACCAAACTCTAAACAGGTTTGTTCTCTGGACCACTTTGAATCTTTGTATTGGATCTAGACCGCACGTCGAAAGTCCGATACCTCCTATCTTAGACCGTTAGAACCGTCTAGCTGGACTTGACACTCATTCCAAAAATCAAGTCAAACCGATAATCACAGGCTATTTCATTGAGCCCGGACCGAAGAGAGTGAGAATAGGGTTAGAATTGGAATTTGAAATTCAAATCTGGCACACAATTTGACGCATCAGTATTGAGCGTTCTGACCGTCAGAATACAGCCAAATTACACCCTTGGATCAGGAAAAATATCTATTATATATCACGAGACTTATAGGCCTGATCTTGGTGCGGTGACCGTTAAACTGAAACTGGGCCGCCACGTGCGATCTGGGAACTCAACCGGTCTGAAAACTGGATGCGTGCTAGATCCAGTATGCATGAGCTTAAGTCTGACCGCATTTGGCCTGGGGACCTTCAGAAATGCCCTTTTGGACCGAAACGGCTCCGATTTGGTTAGGCACCAAGTAAACATTGTTCCCAAGCCTATTTTGGGCATGTTGTAGGCTATAAAAGGGGTTGAAACCCTCACTCCTCTCTCCCATCCGAATTTGAGAGAAGCCCTAGCTTGGGAGAGAGAAAAAGGTGGGAGATTGTGAGAGTGTGGAAGAGTTCTTCCTGCCACTTGTGCTACGTGTTGCACGTGCTTAAGCAACACAACTCTACCGCTTTCCCGGCGATTCCACCGCGATCCTAGGTAAGTAAAAACTCTAAAGAGTTGTTGATTTGAGTTTCCCTTGTTTCCATAGCGGTGTAGCTTATGGATCTTGTGTATTAGGCTCCTTACTCGCCGTAGACGAAGCGTATACACTCCGTTTCAATTCCCGAGTCTACAAGACATAAGGTGAGGATTTTAGACGCTTTGATTGACGGTTCCCAACGCTTTCAATGTCGTTTAATAGTAGATTCTTGACGGCATCGCCGTTTGACATGTACAAAATGCTCTCCGTTTCCCGTTTCGTAAGCTAACGAAGAATATGAGATTTAGGGCATTTTAGTCATTTGTAGGAAGTACTGTTTACATTCATATTTTGCTGATGTGATTGACATGGTTTGTTGTCGCATTAGGAAGTTAGGAATGCGTGCATAATTAGTTTGGCGAAGAGATTCGCCTAGTTGCGCACTTTGGGTCGACATATTATTTGTAGACTCAAGTGTGTAGTGTATGTGTTTGTATAAATGCTTGTATTAGTATGTATTGAATTAAATGATGTTATTTGATAGTTTGTGATTGATTTTTCAATTATTATGCTGACCTAAATGATTTTCTACATGTTGACAAAATGCATGATTTCATTACATGCATGGAATGTATGTGCTTGAGGATTTGCTTAAGTTGAATATGCATGGGAAGTATGCCTTGAAGATTTGCTTAAGTTGAATGTTATAACATGTGCTAACATGCTCACATGATGTATTTCAATTCCAATACCTTTTTATAGTGTTAATGTAATTCCATAGATGTGTGGGACTTGACTTAGTCCAGGCAGTCGGTAACCGAGCGAATTCGTGGCTGACTGGTCATAGCCACGAACGACGCGTCGATGAATGTGATTCGTGTTGAGAGTTGGCGGCAGTGGTTAGGCCACGCGAAGTGTTTTACGCACTTCATGTCGTTCAATTCGAGATGCGAACGCGCTAGTCGAGCCCGTCAAGTAACCCGACTGGCCGATGTTTGTTCACCTTGTATGTATCATAACTGCTTGAACCTAGGGTACTGAACTTACCATTGTAAACCCTATTAACCGTGGTACCTTGATCCACGAAGACTCATGAGCCGGGCATGGTGGTATGGGACACCGTGGTCGAGCTGTCGGCCTACGCTGGGGCCACAAACCTCTCCGTAGTGACCAGTGAGCACCTATGACTCGTGAGCAGATTATGGTGGTATGGGACACTATATTCTTGCTGTCGGCCTACACTGATAAGGTGATGGGGGAGCGGTGCAACGAGTGCGAGCAACAGCCCTGGCAGCCCTTTGTAGTGACCGCGAGCGTATTCTGAGTCTACGGGAGGCGACGACCCTTCCGTAGCAGTAGAGTACAGTAGGCCTGTATTGATAAGGTGATGGGGGAGCGGAGCAACGAGTGCGTGCAACAGCCCTGGCAGCCCTTGCAGTGACCTACAAAATATACATCATATGAGATTACTAGGAGTGACGACCCTAGACAGGATCTGTGTTGGGATTGATATAAGGGAGGTACCTTAGTTTCCCAATATTACTGTATGAAAAGGACTAATAACAACTCGGTAATCATATCACCATGACATTGCATGTGCCTGGAAGATGTGGAGCACTTGAGGGAGTGCGGCATGCCACGGTCGTAAGATGGTGCCGTATGAGGGAGATCGTCGGTGAGGGCATACATCACGTCATGTCATAACTGCATTAACAACAGTATTAGGATTGTTTGATTTATTGCTTTACTATTATCGCATGATTGATTTGAGAACATGTTAATCCTTGCTCTATTATTCCACTGAGTTAGCTACTCACTCCCACGTTACGGGACGGTGTTCCGGACACCCACCAGACCTTTTTGTGATTGCAGATGATGGCGCGGCCTGTGAGGCAGAGCCGGACTTGATGATGATGAGGAGGATCCCTCCTTTATGCGTGTTCTGATCGACAGGATTACAGGGAGGTTGATTAGATACTTTGACATTTGTCATTTTATATTTTTAGCGCACTCATGTATATTCGTTTCATCTACTTTTGGAGTATACATGTATGTGTATAACCTGGTAACATGTTCACACTCTGGAGACATACAACAGTTTATATATGTTATACATACTATTACAGACTTCCGCTGGTTAATTTAACTGTCTCTGGAGTATGATATGCGGTTCTAGCTTAATCTCACTCATGTCTAATACATTATCACAGACAACATTCAATCATACATATCTATGTTGCATAAATAACATTTTGGAACTCGGGAGTTGGGTTTTTGCTCGACCCCCCGATTTTCGGGATGTTACACTAGCGAATCGGCATGAGCCCTAGCTCGTGTCAGCTTAGCCTCCTCCGCCCTACATCAGACCTCGAGATCACCTGCAACCTTCTACAGCTGAAGCTCTCTGGCCTTCCCATCCTCAAGCTGTCGTCACAGCTTGCCCAACTCAATTTGGAGAAGAGTAGCCTCATCCCTAAGGATTTTCACCTCATTTTAGAGTGCCTCCACCCCAGCATCCCTCCTCTCAAGTTACCATATTCTCTCCCGAATCGAAAGGAGCTTTGGGATAGTCTGAACGGAAATAGAAAAATGAGCATGTGGATGAGGCAGAAATAAAAAGAAGCATAAAAACAAAGAGTAATACCGTATAGAAAATGAAAGCCATGTCGTTCAGGAAGGAGCTGTCGGACTTGGTGAGAAGTTTGACTATCTCCTCTTTGAGGGCATGTTTGGCGGCCCAAGGCGTTAAGCAAGACAAGTGGTAGCCCGAATAAAACCTCCCGCCGATCGTCCCCACCTGGGCTGAGCTCACTGCTTCCTCAGCCCTAGTTCGACTGCCTGCTGAGGTTTGAGCCTCGGCCCCGAACTCATTCTCAACTTCTGGGGGAGAGAGCATATCGTCAGCTATCCAAATGGCCTCCTCCCGTTTGGAGGAAGAGGACATGACAATACAGGGCTCGGGGGCTACAGGTGGGCCCTCCACGGTGGGAGGAATGGTGGTGAGAGGAAGGGAAGGAGTTATGGTTGTAGCTGAGGAAGGAGTAATAGTTACTGAAGGGGGAACAATGATTGCTAGAACCCGCGTATCGGCAAGCACTACAGTTGGAGCTACCCGCATATCGGCAAGTACCACGGTTGGAGCCGCAGCAACAGAAACGGGACCAGAAGGTCCCTCCCCTCGAGGGGCAGCCTGCCTCCTCTGAACATTAGTCTTCGTCCGATACTCGGCCATCAGCATCTCTTCTGCTGTTGGAGCAGCCTTCCTCCTCCAAGAACCAGACGCCTTGGCCATGCTTACACGAGAAATAACAGATCAACACCAAGTGAATGAAGTTGATCTCACCAAAGGTAGTAAGAGGGCAACTTACTGAAGGATGTGGGGAGAGGCTGAGACTTGCAAAGCTCGGACCAATGAAGGTTGGCCGCAGTAATCAAGTCAGTCCAAGAGTAAAGTTTCCCCGATCGCGCCCTAGCCTTGGCAATGCGGTTCTTCTGGGCCGAGTTAAGGAGCGGCGTGCCCCTCGGGAAATCTACAAGGATAAAGAGAGCTCTATCCTGACTGAAATGAAAGGAAGTTTAAAATAAAAGAGGAAGGAAAGCGAATTAAAGTCCGACCAGGTTTTGAAAATCGAGTAGGAACCCGAGTCGACAGAGTCCCAAGCTTCGTCGCTGGCGCCTCCCACTCACTTGTAGCCCAGAACAATTTATTCTTCCAATCCTTATTGAAAGACGGAAGGTTTATCACCAGCCCCGACCCTTTGCTACCTCGGGTCACAAAGTAGTAACATGGTTCTTGGTTGTCGTGCTTAACCAGGTATATGCTCATCAACTCCTCCGGGGTCAGCTCTGAATTTCTGACTTAGCGCCAGATGATGAAGGAAGAGATTAACACCCTCCAAGCATTGGGGGTGAATTACCCCAGGGTAACTCCGAAGTAAGCTGTTATGGAGGGAATAAAAGGGTGTAGGGAGAGCTGAAGCCCACATTGCAACGCATAGAGGAGGATTGTAACTTCTCCCTCAGCAAGGGCGCCAGCAGTATTGAGGGGCTCGGGGGCCCTTATCTGAATAGAGTTTGGGATCTGAAACTCCGAACATATCCATTCCATTTGAGACTCCAATAGAACGGAGCCTCCAGGGACTACCTCCGAGGCTCGGCCACTCGTGGGCATTCCAACAGCCCTGGTGGCAGTGGTCTGGGGGGCTCAGGTAGCTTTCTTCTTGTCAGCCCGTTGAGTCCGAGCACCTGCCTCCTTCTGTCTTCGAGGCGGAGGGTATAAAGGTACAGTTTCAAAGGGGCCTTCTGAGGCCCCCCCTCCCGCCATTGGAGCTCCTCGGCTCGGAGTCATCACCATACTCCCAAATGGTCTCGAGATCGGACGACACTAGGAAAAACAGTAAAAAGAGCGACGAGAAAGACTCACCGGATGGTCACCAAAAATCGTCTCTGCCGAAAATGCTTGATCGGTTGGAATCGCCTACCAGAAACTCCTAGTCAATCGGAATCGGCTTCACCGGATATCGCTTTCTCCGACACGCGTTTGAATTTCGAATCCAAGTGAGAAGGGCGGATTCGAAAGAGGCTTAAATAAGCCACAGAGAATCCCTACATTAATGGTGAGGAATGATAGCCATGGCCGAATCATCTCGAGCCGATTCCTGAGCACACATGGTTGTCCACCATTGGACAAACCCCCGCCGAAAAGTACAGTTTCGACATCAAACGATGTGCTCCGATATACGAAATAACACCTAAGTAGGTGAAGCCGTCACATGGACTCTTCCTCGAGCTTACGTGGTGACTTGTCATAGGCTGAACCATTATTCGAAATCGTAACCGTCACTACGCGTCCATTAGCTAACAGCGCACAGGCGTGAAATCCTGGGGATATGACGGCTGGAATTTGAAAATCATAATGGGGCGATCTTCTATGTAATTACTCTTCGAGTCCGCAGTCGACCTCAAAGAGTAGGGGGCTTCTGTTATGGGAAGATCCGAGCCCATAATAGATCTAAGGGTGAGTCAAACTGATTCAATCAAAGTGCATGAATGACTGAGGCAACGCTCATCCGACATGATATGTGCGTCTCCGAAGAAGTCAACCTACAAGGGTATTATTACTCCGAGGCTGCAGATCGGAATGACTTGACACCGTTTGAAGAAAAGATAGGAGTCACACTCCTATTGGATATGCTAGACTGTCCATCTACCTTGTGAAAGAAAATGAGTGATCCAACTATTAACATCAACTGCAGGAGACCCGACTCGACGAGGCAGATCCAACGCCCCAGCTCGGATCTCAAAGAGAAGGTTTCCAGAGCACTTGATAAGCCAGAAGTTGGGTCTTCTAGCTCAGTTCAGAGTTCGGCCCAGACTAAGGAAGTGTTCCTCTTCAGCAAGCTAAATGGCCAAGGCTGGGTGGCGTCTTGTCAAGACGAGCCGAGCTGAGGCAATATGATAAGGCGGGCACTTCGTCTGCCAAATTCAGAATCTACCATAAGCAAACATGGCCGATTACTTTGTTCTTAGATACACATTATCCACCTGATGCACTACATGATCCACGAATTGTGTATAATATCTCCACGATCTTAGTATCCCGCTGATTGAGTAAATTGTGCCGACAATAGTAGACCTAGACCGTCCAGCAGTCAGGTATAAATAAATTGAGACCCCACTGCTGCAGGCACGTAATATCTGGCACTCTTCTCTACTCTACACTTAGACTCGGATTCCCTTAACCTGACTTAGGCATCGAAGGGTCCCCTGGTTTAGTCAGGGTCACCTTTTCCTGTTCTTATTGCGTAGGTTTAAGACGCTGAAGTACTCCAAGGTTCGAGAGACTAAGGGGAGAGCCGTCCAGATTTTGACCTCAACAGTATTTATTATATTTGTGCTGCAAATCTATTTTTAAAGATCATTCTAAAGCATTATCCAAAAAATAATCATATCCAAAATTCATGTGGACCACACCACAAATTGCAGATGATGATTTTCAGCGTTAAACAATTCATATGGCTCACTATAATGTCTATTTTCCATCCAATCTGTTCATGAGATCACAAAGACCCGAATTAAGAGGCAAAACAAATTTCATATTGTTCCAAAACTTCTGTGACCCCAAAAAAGATTTCAATGGTAGATGTTCAACATCCCATTACTTTTTGTAGTGTGGTCCACTTGATAGTTAGATCTGCCTTAATTTTCATCTGAAGCCTTAAGACAAGCTCACCAAATGAATGAACGGTTTGGATATATTACATGCCTCATGATCACACCCACAGAACTTGCTAACTCCAATACAACAGCTATCCAGCTGGTGTGACGTACACCGCCAATTCGCTTCCTGTGCAAACGAACAAATATGGACGCTGCGAAAGGCCTTCGCATAACCTCCTGCGACAGTAAGTTATGTGGGACCAACTGTGATGTTTATAGGAAACCCAATACATTCATGAGTTTTGCAAGATCATGTTATGATATGGGCTCATTAATAATGGAAATCCAAATCTCATATGGGCCACACAACCAGGATTGGATGTCCGCCGTTTAAACACTTGTAAGGTCACAAAAGATTTGAATCAGAATAACTTTTATGTTTTCATTTCATCCGAGTAGGAATTACTTTATAAATGGTATGGGTGATATATAAACAACACAATAGAGCCCAGAAAGGTTTCAACTGTATTAATTTACCTACACACATTTACCTGATATACAGCTCACATGAGTTTTGGATTTGGATCATTTTTAGGGATACCTAAAATGATTTTAGGAAACTGATGAATGTGATAAATTTATAGTAAATATGCCTCACCCAACTTCCGGTCGCAGTAGTTTTCCGCAAAGGTTTCGGGAATCCGCGTCCTTCCGATAGCTACTGAGATGTTGAGCATCAAGACTTGCTAATGAAGTGCGTCATCAAGTTACGTGGGTCCTACTTTGGTATATATTTTATATCAACACCGTCCATCTAGAAATCATTTCACAGTGTGAGTTAAAGAATAAGTCAGATACAAAGCTACAGTAATCCCATCACAGAAAAAAGTGGAGGAAGTGACGCACAACGTTAAAAACTTCAAGGGCCACAGAAGTTCCCGATGCATCTGATATTTGTATTTTAACTTATTTAATATCTGTTTATTTATGAATAAATTGTATCTCAAGTAAACATTACAGTGGATTTCAACTGTGGATGTTACTCTCTCCATTATAGGTTTGGATCTGCCTCATTCCTTGGATAATGCTTTAAAATGATCTCTTCGAATTGATGAATGACGTGTATACAACACATACGTCATGGGAGGACCTACAGAAATTAGTTGCGTCACTTTAGTTGCGAGTCTGGTTACTCAACCTGTCACTAGCTAATCCATGTCGGTCAGCAATTGGCTGGTGTACCATGTACCACTGATCTGGCTGGTGTGTTGATGTTATACCTAAACCTTGGATCTCGTCCTAAGATTTTTGCTGAAAAATAAGATACATCGTGGTCTACTTGAGCTTAGGATATGAGTCATTTTTGGAGTCATACATTAAAATAATCTCCCCAAATAGATGAACGGTATGGATATAAATAAATACATTATTATGAGCTTATATAACTTTGATCTCTTTTGAGCCGGTTTGTACGACACAGTTCAAGGAGCATCACCGATCATGTCTGTAAGGGAAACGGATTGGCTACTCCCCCTGACACCAGCCAATGGCTGGTGGTCAGTACTCCGTGAGCCCAACCATGATGTATGTGTTTCATTTGCCGTCCATCTATTTTTACAGATCATTCTACAGTATGAGAGATACATTTCAATCTTAAGTTGACTACATTACAGGAAACAGTGTTGAATGAGCGTTGACCATTAAAAAACATTTTGGACCATAAAAGTTCTGAATCACGCTGAATTTTGTTTTTTCCTTTCATCGTCTGGCCTTATTAACATATTAGATGTCAAATAAACAGTACAGTGGGCCTTAGGAGGATTTTAATGATGAATATTCAACTACTATTGTTTTCATGTGGTGTGGCCCACTGAGATTTATATACCTCTCATTTTTGAGAAAATGACCACTGTAGACAAAACCTTTTACCCAGCGGTTTTTATTGCGGAATAGAAACTTAAGTTATCAAATTAGACTAGCACGTGCGGACAGCGACGTTGAGGACGAAACTACCCCTCCTTTTTACTGCCGTTGCTTTTCCTCTCCCTCCCTTCTCTCGCTCCATTTTTAAAAAAAAAAAGGACGAAAACTCCACCGCTACATCTGTTTCTTGGATCGCACCACGCTCTAGCTGGATCCCACCTAGGGGTGTACACGAATTGAGCTAGCTCGGTTAGCTCGCTCTACTCAATCTGAAAAAAGCTTGATTCAGTTCGGTGTTGAGTTCAAGCAAGGTTGAATTGATTTTTTGAGCTTAAAATGAGTTCGAGCAGGCCAGCTCAACTCGACGCGGATCAAATCTAGCTTGAATCAAACTTGGATCGAACTAGTTCGGTGACTTGGTTACTTTGTCATTAATGTTGCTCACCAACTGTTTGATAAAATGACTGAACGACATGTGGCTGGTGGCAATGAAGGTTTGGCTAGTGGCAAGGTGGATAGGAAGGTATGTACATGGAACAAATACTTTTTTTTCTCTTTAGTATTATTATTATTATTTAGAAGGTGTTTGAAA
Organism: Magnolia kwangsiensis; assembly: GCA_037074715.1. Taxonomy (NCBI): domain Eukaryota; kingdom Viridiplantae; phylum Streptophyta; class Magnoliopsida; order Magnoliales; family Magnoliaceae; genus Magnolia; species Magnolia kwangsiensis. Next base: position 79,449,475 of record CM073586.1, on the reverse strand, counting down.
AAATACCTATAAAATCATTGCCTTTGTAGGTAAAACAGTGGGATTTTGAAGTTGCAATTAAGGTGTTTGTGGAAATGCCTTAATAGCAAACTCGGTTCGATCTTAGCTCGAACTCAGCCCGAGCTGTTAATTGAACTGAGCTGAGCTGGCCAATCAGGCCCGAGGATCGAGATCAGCCAAGTTCAAGCTGAGGTTAGCCACTGTTCGAGCCGAGTCGAGCTGAGGCCAACTCAACTCGGTTTGACTCGATGTACACCACTAATCCCACCCTCTTTATTCATCAACATTATCTCATTTTTCCTGAAAATGTTCCCTCACGGAAGACAGTACGCATGACAGGTATGATATACATTTACCTAAACGGCGTAAATTTTTTGTGGGCCATTGAAATGCCGAATGAAGCTCCCATCTTGGTTTTTGGTTCATCCATGCGAAAATCATCCTATGGACATGATGGATTACAAGTAAAACATCATTGTAGGGGCATAAAAAGGTTTCCACGGTGGAAACACTGTTTCCTATGGTGTGATCCACTTGATATTTCAATATGCCACCATTTTGGGCTGAAACCCTTGCTTTAGATGGAAAAATGGATGAACGTCATGGATAGTCCACATACATTCAAGGTGGGCCTAACTCAATATTTTTAATTTTTTAATTTTTTTAATATTTTACTATTAATTTTTTAAAAAAAGTTTTTTTAGGTTAGGTTATTAGTACACACCCATGTCAATACACACACTCCATGTTAGCCACCCCTGCTAGGAATCGATACCAGGACCTCAAGTGTTGATATGAGGTATCTCTACTCAGTCTGCCAATTGAGCTATGGATCTGGGTGTGCCCAACTCAGTTAACTCAGCACTATAAGTGCGTACTGAAAATTTTATGAATCGCTCGGTCAATTTCATTAATTGCTCGATCAAATTCACCGAAGAGAATTTCATGTAAATCTCGGTCAATTTCATTAACTGATCGGTCAAATTTAACAAAGCAAATTGTTAGGCTAGGTTAATTACATTTAAAGTTCATTCTAATTCATGTTAGCCTCACCCAATTTCAAGCTTGCCTCGCTCAAATTGATGTTTCCCTTGCTCAATTTCTCAATTGTCTCGTTGAATTTTTTCGTTGCCTTGCTCAACTCCTAGGTTCCCTCGCTCAATTTTTAGGTTCCCTTGCTCAATCCTTGCTCCAATTTTTACGTCGCCTCGCTTGCCTCGCTCAATTTCTAGCTTTCCTTACTCGATTTTTAGCTTCCCTCGCTCAATTCCTAAGTTGCCTCACTCCAATTTTGATGTTCCCTCGCTCAAATCCTAGGTTGTCTCGCTCAATTTCTAGCTTCTTCGCTCAATTCATAAGTTGGCTCGCTCAATTTATAGGTTCCCTCGCACAATTTGTAGCTTCCCTCGCCTCGCTCAAATCCTAGGTTGCCTTATTGAATTTCTCAGTTCCCTTGCGCAATAACTAGAATTCCTTGCTGAATTTTTACGTTACCTCGCTCAATTCCTAGCTTCTTTCGCTCAATCCCTACGTTGTCTCGCTCAATTTCTAGGTCGCATCGCTCAAATCCTAGGTTCCCTCGCTCAATTTCTAGCTTCCCTCGCTAAAATCCTAAGATTCCTCGATCAATTCCTACGTTGCCTCGCTCAATTCCTAGGTTGCCTCACTCAATTTCTAGGTTCCCTCACTCAATTTCTAGCTTTCCTCGCTCAAATCCTAAGTTGCCTTGCTCAAATGCTAGGTTGCCTCGCTCAATTTCTAGCTTCCCTCGCTTAATTCCTAGGTTACCTTGCTGAATTCCTACATTGCTTCACTCAATTCCTAGGTTGTCTCGCTCAATTCCTAGGTTGTCTCGCTCAATTTCTAGGTTCCCTCACTCAATTTCTAGCTTTCCTCGCTCAAATCCTAGGTTACCTTACTCAAATCCTAGGTTGCCTCGCTCAATTTCTAGCTTCCCTTGCTCAAATCCTAGGATTCCTATCTCAATTCCTACATTACCTCGCTCAATTCCTAGGTTACTTCGCTCAATTTATAGGTTCCCTCGCTCAATTTCTAGGTTGCCTCGCTCAATTCCTAGGTTCCTTCGCTCAATTTATATATTGTCTCAATGAATTTCTAGCTTCCCTCGCACAAAAGCAACATAACAAAAAAATAAATAAATTCAGTTTGCCCCGCTCAATTTTCAATTTGGCAGGGCAAACTGAAAATTGAGCGGGGCAAACTAGAAATTGAGCGGGGTAAACCGAAATATATTTTTTTTGCTTTTGTAGGTCCCATCATGATGTATGTCTTATATCCAAACCGTCCATATATGAGCGGGGCAAACTGAAAATTTAAGTTTAGGGTGTAAGTTTAGGTTTAGGGATTTGAAAATTTAGGTTTAAGGTGTAAGTTTAGGTTTAAGGATAACAATTTTTGATACACTTTAGCTACGGATTATAACCGTAGCTATAATTGCGTCAATATAATTTTTGAATTTGAGAATGGGTAAGTTATGGGTTTTGGTTTTGATTTTGATTTAGGTTATAGGTTATAGGTTTAGGTTAAGGTTATAGGTTTTTGGATTTGAGAATGGGTTCAGGTTTAGGTTATAGGTTTTTGAATTTGAGAATGGATTCGGGTTTAGGTTATAGGTTTTTGTTATAGGTTTTGGTTTTGGTTTTGGTTTTGGTTTAGATTATAGGTTTTTGGATTTGAGAATGGGTTATGGTTTAGGTTTAGAAAATCGGGTTCAGGTTCGGGATTGGGTTTAAGTTTGAGTTTTTAAGTTTAGGTTTACATTTATGTTAGGGAGCTGAGATTAGAATTAGGTGTGGGTTTCACTTTAGAAAATTAAGTTTAGGTTATAGGTTTAGGAAAAGGTTAGGTTTAGGTTATAGGTTTTGGGATTTGGGAATAGTTTTAAGTTATAAGTATAGGTTTAGGTTAGGTTATAGGTTAAGGTTTAGGGATAGGTTATAAGTTTTGGTATTCGAGAATGGGTTCAGGTTTAGGTTATAGGTTTTGGTTTTGGTTTAGGTTATAGGTTATAAGTTTAGGATAAGGTTTAGGTTTAGGTTTAGGTTATAAATTTTGGGATTTGAGAATGGGTTCGGGTTTAGGTCAATTTCATGTTTGTCCCGCTCAATTTCCAGTTTACAACGCTCAATTTCTAGTTTGCCCCGCTCAATTTCCAGTTTACCCCGCTCAATTTGCAGTTTGCCCCGCTCAATTTCTAGTTTCTCCCGCTCAATTTTCAGTTTGCCCCGCTCAATTTCTAGTTTGCCAAACTAGAAATTGAGCGGGGCAAACTGAAAATTGAGCGGGGCAAACTAGAAATTGAGCGGGGCAAACTGCAAATTGAGCGGGACAAACTAGAAATTGAGTGGGGCAAACTGCAAATTGAGCGGGACAAACTAGAAATTGAGTGGGGCAAACTGGAAATTGAGCAGGGCAAATTGAAAATTAAGCGGAGCAAACTAAAAATTGAGCAGGGAAACTGAAAATTGAGCGGGACAAACTAGAAATTGAGCGGGGGAAACTGGAAATTGAGCGGGACAAACTAGAAATTGAAAGGGGCAGACTGATTTTTTTTTTTTTTTTTTTTTGCTATGTTACTTTTGTGGGTCCCATCATGATGTATGTGTTATATCCAAACTGTCCATATATTTTACGAGCTCATATTAAGGCTTGAGACGAAAAATAAGATAGATCTAACTATCAAGTGGACCACACTGTAAAAGGCAATGGGAAATTGAACGTCTACCATTGAAACCCTTTTAGGGGTTACAGAAGTTTTGGATCATTATGAAATTTTTTTCCTCTTCATCTAGGTCTTTTTGACCCTATGAATGAACTTAGATGAGGATGATTTCTCATAAACATCACAATGGGCCCCCTAAAGGTTTCTAATGGTTGACACTCATTCAACACTATTTCCTGTAATGTGGTACACTTGAGAACTGGATATATCTCATTTTTGGTCTCATACCATAAAATGATCTGGAAAAATATATGAATTGAGTGAGACAGCCTACGAATTGTGCGAGGGAAGCTAGAAATCCAGTGAGGCAATATATAAATTGAGCGAAGGAACCTAGGAATTGAGCGAGACAACCTAGCAATTGAGCGAAGGAACCTAGGAATTGATCGGATGGACTTCATTTTTTGTTTATTTTTATAAATTTCTTGAAAATGTCATTTCCATTTCCCTCATTTCCTGAAAAATGCCCCCTTTTAGTTTCCTTGCCTAGACTGGCAACAAATTTTCCATGAATATAGATTTGTAAATGAAGAAATTTTTTCATGAAAATCTTGCTGAAAGACAATCGTGGGAAACAAATTTTCATTTTCGACTGTTTTCTAGATTTGGAGTTTCTCAAAAAACTCCATTTTCTTCAAAAATAAAAAAGAAAAAATTCACAAATCCAAATAATCCTTAAAGTAGGCTTGAAGAGATTGCTCGATTCATTGATAGCCAGTCAAATTAGATTAAAGAGTTTGAAGCAGAGAGAGAGAGAGAGGCTGATACGATTGCATGAAGATAAGAAGACAGAGCTGAAGTGGAGGTATTTGGAAGAAGAAGTGGAACTGGAGAAGGAATTTAATGCTAAGCTGACCCAACTGATGGACAAATGACTATTGTAAATAAGTCCAATCTTTGTCTTTTTTCTATCAAATTTCGATTGTTGTTTCAGCTTTTTCTTAACCGTCTGTTTGCAAACCATCGGTTAAGAAAACAGTTGGTTAGCAAAAAGATGCAAGAACAGTCCCTGGTTTAGTGAGCTAGGCTGTTAATCTAAGCTAGCTACAGATGTGCTAGCTGCAAACAGATCATTAAGAAAATGCTGCAACAATATTAAATCTTCCATTTATTAAAGAAAGATCGAGTGATCTTTTTAAAAAAAAATAAAAAAATTTACTGTTAGTTTTGTCTAAAAATTGATCGATTTCACTTTTAGCACAATATTGAACTTGATATGTAATTATGGATCCTGATGTATGTCAAAACAATATGACTTGTGGGCCTTGGTTCTTGGATGCTCTCTACGTTAAATGAGTTCAAGTCATGAGACAAATTTATTCATGTGCAACGCTTGTTTTCTTTGTTCAGGCTAGTATATATCAGGAGGAGAAGAATCTCATAGACTTGTCTATTATCCTTCTCAGATTTTCAAGGTAAAGAAAGTATCATTATGAGAGTTTTGCTTGCCTTTTCCTTGTTTTTATTGTCGCTTTCTCATTGTTGTGGAGTATTGCTTTTTGAATATTCTTCTTTTTGTAAATTTTGTAAGAATCATATATTTTACAACTCAATTGAATGGAGCCTTGCTGCTACCTTGAGGTTGTGCATTCAATTTGAGACTATTATCACATGTTTCATTTGTGATTTTAAAGATTGTGCATTCAATTTTACGCCAGTTGTGGTTTCCACTTGTGGCAAATCAGAATGTGAGCTTACTCTACATGTCATCAGTCATCAGACAGACGATCATATAACTCCTCTTGGTTTGTTTTCAATCTCATAAAAGATTACTGATTTTTCAAGCTACTTCTGGCTTACCGATTCGTTAGGTGTCTTCTAATTGGTAACAGATTTTGTAATTTTTCATTTGGTAGAACTGATTGTTTGAATATCTTGTTTACATACTGAGATTTCTCATTTTTCTATTCCGTAGTGTTTTTTGTGATTTTCACTTTGTACAATCTTCTTTGAATTCTTTTATAATAGTTAGCATCTTGACAAATAGTTCTTTGTGGCATTGACAATCGAATTCAGCTCACTTCTAAATATAAGGCATTATATTGAATGGATAGTCAAATTTTGGTGTAAATATTTTTATAAGCAAATTTTTTCTTTCCTTTTTTTTCTTAGGTGCGTGTTTACAAAGAGCCATCATTCATTGTGGTTATAGTTATTCATTATGTGACAGGTTTTCAGGTGAGATGAACGAGTTTTAAAAGAAAACAGTCTGCGGTTTTGAGAAGCGATTCCTAATGCCATTTTATGTTTAAATGCATATTTCAGATTCAAGCATCTGGTACGTCTCTTGACTCAAGAATGCACATGATTGGAGTGGTCTGGCCATTTGGACAGACCGTGTTTATGTATTTACTCAAAATTGATGGAGCAGACCCGGATGTGCGTCGGAGCTATCCGGAAGAGCGGGGGTCCCTGGAAGGTGGGAACCGCTGTTATGACTATGATGAAATTGTCCATTTCCTATGGACGGCATTGGAAGGGCCTGGCAATTTGGACAGACCATGTTTATATTTGTATTTGCAAGTACCATACCCTTAACCTAAACCCGAACCGATTCTCAAACCCAAAAACCTATAACTTAAACCAAAACCAAAACCAAAACCTATAACCTAAACCAAAACCAAAACCTATGACCTAAACCCGAACCGATTCTCAAATCCCAAAACCTATAACCTAAACCAAAACCAAAACCTATGAACTAAACCCGAACCCATTCTCAAATCCTAAAACCTATAACCTAAACCTAAACCTAAACCTATAACTTAAACCCGAACCCATTCTAAAATCCCAAAACCTATAACCTAAACCAAAACCTATAACCTAAACCCAAACCCATTCTCAAATCCTAAAACCTATAACTTAAACCAAAACCAAAACCAAAACCTATAACCTAAACCTGAGCCGATTCTCAAATCATAAAACCTATAACCTAAACCAAAACTAAAACCAAAACCTATGACCTAAACCCAAACCCATTCTCAAATCCTAAAACCTATAACCTAAACCAAAACCATAACCAAAACCATAACCTAAGACCTAAATCCGAACCCATTCTCCAATCCCAAAACCTATAACCTAAACCAAAACCTATAACTTAAACCCGAGCCGATTCTCAAATCCTAAAACTTATAACCTAAACCAAAACCTATGACCTAAACCCGAACCTATTCTCAAATCCCAAAACCTATGACCTAAACCCGAACTCATTCTCAAATCCCAAAACCTATAACCTAAACCTAAACCTATAACCTAAACCCAAACCCATTCTAAAGCAAAACCTATAACCTAAACCAAAACCAAAACTAATAACCTAAACCAAATCCAAAACCTATAACCTAAATCCGAACCCATTTTCAAATTCTAAAACCTATAACCTAAACCAAAACCCATTCTCAAATCCAAAACCTATAACCTAAACCTAAACCTAAACCTAAACCTATAACCTAAACCCGAACCCATTCTAAAATCCCAAAACTTATAACCTAAACCAAAACCTATAACCTAAACCCATACCCATTCTCAAATCCTAAAACCTATAACCTAAACCAAAACCAAAACCAAAACCTATAACCTAAACCCGAGCCGATTCTCAAATCCTAAAACCTATAACCTAAACCAAAACCTATGACCTCAACTCAAACCCATTCTCAAATCCCAAAACCTATGACCTAAACCCGAACCCATTCTCAAATCCCAAAATTTATAACCTAAATCTAAACCTATGAACTAAACCCGAACCCATTCTCAAATCCTAAAACCTATAACCTAAACCTAAACCTAAACCTGAACCCATTCTAAAATTCCAAAACCTATAACCTAAACCAAAGCCAAAACCAAAACCTATAACCTAAACCCAAACCCATTCTCAAATCCTAAAACCTATAACCTAAACCAAAACCATAACCTATAACCTAAACCAAAACCTATAACCTAAACCTAAACCTTATCCTAAACCTATAACCTATAACCTAAACCAAAACTTATAACTAAAACCAAAACCAAAACCTATAACCTAAACTAAAACCAAAACCAAAACCATAACCAAAACCTATAACCTAAACCCGAACTCATTATCAAATATTCCAAAAACCTATAACCTAAACCTAAAACCATAACCTAAACCTCTAACCTAAACCTAAAACCATATCCTAAACCTCTAACCTATAACCTAAACCAAAACCTATAACCAAAACCAAAACCAAAACTAAAACCTAAGACCTAAACCCGAACCCATTCTCAAATCCTAAAACCTATAACCTAAACCAAAACCATAACCAAAACCTATAACCTAAACCCGAACCCATTCTCAAATCCCAAAACCTATAACCTTATCCTAAACCTATACTTATAACCTAAAACTATTCCCAAATCCCAAAACTTATAACCTTATCCTAAACCTATAACCTAAACCTAAACCTATAACCTATAACCTAAACCCAAACCAAAACTTATAACCTAAACCCGAACCCATTCTCAAATCCCAAAACCTATAACCTAAACCAAAACCAAAACCTATAACCTAACCCGAACCCATTCTCAAATCCCAAAACCTATAACCTAAACCAAAACCTAAAACATATAACCTAAACCCGAACCCATTCTCAAATTCTAAAACCTATAACCTAAACCCGAACCCATTCACAAATCCCAAAACCCAAACCCAAACCTAAACCTAAACTTAAAACCTAAACCAAAACTTATAACCTAAACCAAAACTAAAACCTATAACCTAAACCCGAACCCATTCACAAATCCCAAAACCTATAACCTAAACCTGAACCTATTCTCAAATCCCAAAACCCAAAAATCAGTGGGGATTACAACAGGGAAAAGGAAAAAAAAAATGAAAAATGAAAAAGAAACCAGTAAGTTGGGGTCGACCGGCCTATGGCTACGGATTATAACCGTAGCCATAGCTATAATGCTCTGCACTTATTTTTCTTTTTTCTTTTTTATTTTTTATTTTTATTTTTTACATGGAGAACTTTATTGTACCTACATTTTTCTTTAATACATGTTTATATAAATATGTGTGTGTATGTGTATATATATATAAATATAAATTTTTCTCCTTTTTTTTTCATTTCTTTCTTTATTCATTTAACAAGAATATCTTCTAAAATAAAATTAGTTACTTGACGTACCACATATGATTTTGGGATAGGAGAAGCTATTTTAGCCAACCAACTTAGTTATTTTCCAAGATTCCATCAGGTCGATGGTCGAACATACATTTCATTCACTTCACGGTCAATTTCAATCACTTCATGGTCAAACTAGAAATTGAGCGAGGCAAATATGAAATTGAGTGAATAAATTAAAAATTGAGTAGGACAAGGTATGAATTGAGTGAGGGAAGCTAGAAATTGAGTGAGGTTTAGGCTACGTTATAGGTTTAGCATAAGGTTTAGTTTTAGGTTTAGGTTATAGGTTTTGGGATTTGAGAATGGGTTCGGGTTTAGGTTATAGGTTTTGGTATTGGTTTAGGTTATAGGTTTTTGAATTTGAGAATGGGTTCGGGTTTAGGTTATAGGTTTGAGATTTGGGAATGGGTTCGAGTTTTGGTTACAGGTTTTGGTTTTGGTTTTGGTTTTGGTTTTGGTTATAGGTTTTTGGATTTGAGAATGGGTTATCGTTTAGGTTTAGGAAATCGGGTTCAGGTTCGGGATTAGGTTTAAGTTTGGATTTTTAAATTTAAGTTTACATTTATGTTAGGGAGTTGAGATTAGGATTAGGTGTAGGTTTCACTTTAGAAAATTAAGTTTAGGTTATAGGTTTAGGGAAAGCTTAGGTTTAGGTTATAGGTTTTGGGATTTGGGAATAGTTTTAAGTTATAATTATAGGTTTAGGTTAGGTTATATGTTAAGGTTTAGGGATAGGTTATAGGTTTTGGTATTCGAGAATGGGTTCGGGTTTAGGTTATAGGTTTTGGTTTTGGTTTTGGTTATAGGTTATAGGTTTAGGATAAGGTTTAGGTTTAGGTTTAGGTTATAGGTTTTGGGATTTGAGAATGGGTTCGGGTTTAGGTCATAGGTTTTGGTTTTAGTTTAGGTTATAGGTTTAGGCCAATTTCATGTTTGTCCCACTCAATTTTCAGTTTGCCCCGCTCAATTTCTAGTTTGCCCCGCTTAAGTTTCAGTTTGCCCCGCTCAATTTTCAGTTTGCCCCGCTCAATTTCTAGTTTGCCCCGCTCAATTAAGCGGGGCAAACTAGAAATTGAGCGGGGCAAACTGGAAATTGAGTGGGGCAAACTAGAAATTGAGCTGGGTAAACTGAAAATTAAACGGGGCAAACTAGAAATTGAGCGGGGTAAACTGAAAATTGAGCAGGGCAAATTGGAAATTGAGCGGGGCAAACTGAAACTTAAGCGGGGCAAACTAGAAATTGAGCGGGGCAAACTAAAAATTGAGCGGGATAAACATGAAATTGACTTAAACCTATAACCAAAACTAAAACCAAAACCTATGACCTAAACCCGAACCCATTCTCAAATCCCAAAACCTATAACCTAAACCTAAACCTAAACCTTATCCTAAACCTATAACTTATAACCTAAACCAAAATTAGAACCTATAACCTAAACCCGAACCCATTATTAAATTCCAAAACCTATAACCTAAACTTAACCTTAACCTAAACCTAAACCTATAACCTATAACCTTAACTAAAACCTATAACTTAAACCCGAACCCATTCTCAAATCCCAAAACCTATAACCTAAACCTAAACCTAAACCTTATCCTAAACCTATTACCTATAACCTAAACCAAAACCAAAACCTATAACATAAACCCGAACTCATTCTCAAATCCAAAAACCTATAACATAAACTTATAACCTAAACCAAAACCTATAACCTAAACCAAAACCAAAACCTATAACCAAAACCTAAATAAAAACCTATAACCTAAACCAAAACCTAAACCTATAACTTAAACCAGAACCCATTATCAAATCCCAAGACCTATAACCTAAACCAAAACCTATAACCTAAACCTGAACCCATTCTCAAATCCAAAAACTTATAACCTAAACCTAAACCTTAACATAAACCTATAATCTAAACCTAAATCAAAACCTATAACCTAAACCAAAACTAAAACCTATAACCTAAACCGGAACTTATTATCAAATCCCAAAACCTATAACCTAAACTGAAACCAAAATCTATAACCTAAACCCAAACCCATTCTCAAATCCCAAAACCTAAACCTATAACCTAAACTCAAATCCCTAAACCTAAACCTAAACTAGAAATTGAGCGGGGTAAACTGGAAATTGAGCTAGGAAAACCGAAAATTGAGCGGGGCAAACTGGAAATTGAGCGGGGCAAACTAGAAATTGAGCGGGGCAAACTGGAATTTGAGCGGGGCAAACTGAAAATTGAGCAGGGCAAACTGAAAATTGAGCAGGGCAAACTCGAAATTGAGCGGGGTAAATTGGAAATTAAGAGGGGTAGACTAGAAATTGAGCGGGGCAAACTGGAAATTGAGCGGGGCAAACTAGAGATTGAGCGGGGCAAACTGAAAGTTGAGTGGGGCAAACTAGAAATTGAGCGGGGCAAACTAGAAATTAAGTGGGGGAAACTGGAAATTGAGCGGGGCAAACTGAATTTTTTTTTTTTTTTTGCTATGTTACTTTTGTGGGTCCCATCATGATGTATGTGTTATATCCAAACCGTCCATATATTTTACGAGCTCATATTAAGGCTTGAGACGAAAAATAAGATAGATCTAACTATCAAGTGGACCACACTGTAAAAGGCAATGGGAAATTGAACGTCTACCATTGAAACCCTTTTAGGGGTTACAGAAGTTTTGGATCATTATGAAATTTTTTTTCCCTCTTCATCCAGGTCTTTTTGACCCTATGAATGAACTTACAAGAGGAGAATTTCTCACAAACATCACAGTGGGCCCCCTAAAGGTTTCTAATGGTTGACGCTCATTCAACACTATTTCCTGTAATGTGGTACACTTGAGAACTGGATATATCTCATTTTTGGTCTCATACCATAAAATGATATGAAAAAATATATGAATTGAGCGAGAAAACCTACGAATTGTGCGAGAGAAGCTAGAAATCCAGTGAGGCAATATATAAATTGAACGAAAGAGCCTAGGAATTGAGCGAGACAACCTATCAATTGAGCGATGCAACGTAGAAATTCAGCGAGGCAACTTAGGATTTGAGCGAGGTTCCCTCACTCAATTTCAACGTAGCCTAAACCTCGCTCAATTTCTAGGTTCCCTCGCTCAATTTCTAGATTCCCCCGCTGAACTCCTATATTACCTCTCTCAATTTCTATTACCTCCTTCAATTTCTAGCTTCCCTCACTCAATTCATACCTTGTCCTACTCAATTTTTAATTTACTTACTCAATTTCATATTTGCCTCGCTCAATTTTTAATTTGACCATGAAGTGATTGAAATTGATCGCGAAGTAAATGAAATGTATTTTCGACCATCGACCTGATGGAATCTTGGAAAATAACTAAGTTGGTTGGCTAAAATAGCTTCTCCTACCCCAAAATCATATGTGGTACATCAAGTAACTAATTTTAGTTTAGAAGATATTCTTGTTAAATGAATAAAGAAAGAAATGAAAAAAAAAAAGAGAAAAATTTATATATATATATATATATATATATATATATATATATATATATATATATATATATATACACACACACACACACACACACTCACACACATATTTATATAAACATGTATTAAAGAAAAATGTAGGTACAATAAAATTCTCCATGTAAAAATTAAAAATAAAACATAACAAGGAAAAAGGAAAAAAAATTCCATAGCATTGTAGTTTTGGCTACGGTTATAATCCGTAGCCATAGGCCGGTCAACCGGGTTGACCCGGTCGACCCCAACTTGCTGTCTTCTTTTTCACTTTTTTTTTTTCCCTTTCCCAGTTGTAATCCCCACTGATTTTTGTGGGTCCCATTATGAGGTATATGTTATATCCAAACCGTCCATCTATTCGGTGAACTCGTATTAAGGCTTGAGATGAAAAATAAGACAGATCTAGCTATCAAGTGGACCACACAGTAAAAGGTAATGGGGAATTGAATGTCTACCATTGAAACCCTTTTAGGGGTTGCAGAAGTTTTGGATCATCATGGAATTTGTTTTTCCTCTTCATCCATGCCTTTGTGACCTTATGAATAGATTGGATGGAAAATAAATGTTATGATGGGCCTTACAAAAATTTTTAACAGTGAACCCGCTGCTCTTTGTGGTGTGGTCCATTGATTTATGGATATGATTTATTTTTTTTTGGGATAATGCTCCGAAATGATTTTGAAATATGGATGAACGTTGTGAATATGATAAATACATAGCTGTGGGGCCCTGTAACTTTGATCTCTCCTAAGCCGTTCGTACAACTCTCAGTTGGAGGAGCGTCGGCTCTCGTCTTCGCAGTGAAAAGGAGGGGTAGTTTCGTCCTCAACGTCGCTGTCCGCACGTGCTAGTCTAAGTTGGTAACGTAAGTTTCTACTCCGCGATAAAAACCGCTGGGTAAAAGGTTTTGTCTACAGTGGTCATTTTCTCCTCATTTTTAGGATCAAACCATAAAATGATATGTAAAAATGGATGAACGGAATGGATGGAACACATACATCATAGTGGGGCCCACAGAGCACCGACCACCAGCCACAGGGCTGATGTTGGGCGAGTAGCCAATCCGTTTCCGTCTGTAAGACACGTGCCCACACCAGCCAGGTTGGTAGTGCGTCGTGCATAGCCAATACGGGACGGGGATTTCTGATGAAATCACTTCGCAGGCCTCCTGCGCATGGTTTCAGTGTGAGTCCACTGCGATGTTCGTGAGAAAGACACTGCTCATCCGGTTTTTGAGTTCGTTTTAGAACATGCTACCAAAATTGAGGAGTATCCAAAACTCAAGTGGGCCACACGAGTTGACACAATAGAGAAAGGAATTCCCACCGTTGAAAACTTCCTAGGCTCCACCTTGATGTTTATATTCCATCCAAGCTATTTATAAAGTTATTTTCAATGACTTAAATTGATACAAAACTTTTGTAATCATATAAATGTTCCAATGATGGTCACAAATTTCTCATTGTTTCCTCTTGTGTGGCTCCCTTAAGTTTTAGATCCTCCTTATTTTTTGTCACATGTCTTTAAATGAGTTTGAAAACCAGATGGTCGGAGTGTCTTTCTTAAAAATATTGCAGTGGCCCTGCACTTAATCCTTGCGCAAGAACTTCATGTCAAAGGCTTTGGCAGTAAATACGCGTCTGCCAATCCGCTTCCCTCAGTTGTGGGAACGGTGCGAGGGATATCAAAGTTACATGGGTCGAAGGTCATGTATTTATTGTATCCACACGCTTCATCCATTTGGCAACATTAGTTTAGAGCATGAGTATAAAACTTATTCATATCCGAAGCTCAAATGAACCAGGCTGCAAGTAGCACTGGGGATAATAATTTTCACAGTTAAAACATTCACTGGGCTCCCCGTAACATTTATTTCCCATTTAATCTTTCATAAGGTCACACAAACATGGAAGAAGATGAAAATAAATATCATATTGATCCACACCTTCTGTGAACTCAAAAAGGGCTTCAATAGTATACGTTCAATCACACACTGCCTTTTGGAATGTGGTCCACTTGAATTTTTTATTTTTTCCCCTGTTCAAGCTTTAGGATGAGCTCTCAAAATGGAGGGATGGTTTAGATATAATACATACCTCGTGATGGAACCCATAGAATTTGGTGACATCAACACCCCATCCAAGTCAGTGGTGTGTGTTACACCAGCCAATCCTCTTCAGATTAGATTTTAGTAGTGGCCCCCATGCTGTGGGCCTCACCAAGATGCATGTGTTTCATCCATGCTGTTCATCCAATTTTCCAGCTCATTGTAGGAGATGAGCCCAAATTTGAGACAGGTACAAATCTCAGGTGAACCACATCACATGAAACAATTATTATTGAAGGCTTGCCATTAAAAAATTATTAGGGCCTACTGTAGTATTCAACTGCCATAAAACTTCTTGATTAAGACATGCATAGCTGGATGAATAAAAAACACAAATGTCCACTTGATTCAAATCTTTTGCTCTCTTCATGAAGTTTTTAATCGTGGCCATTCCATCACTAATATTATTTCCTTTGGTGTGGTCATGACGTAGAGCCATCCCAGACAATTTCATGGCTAAGATGGATCAAAAAAGGCCCGGTCAACAATAGAAGTCATCGAGACCATCAAAACCTTAAAACAGACATATCTCATAAATTGGAACGAGTTACTCAACGTACCATATATGATTTTGGGGCAGGACAAGCTACTTTAGCCAACCAACCTGACATAGCGGTTGCGAGATTCCATCGTATCTTCAGCCAAATTCAATATTTATTTCTATTTTTACTATTTTTAGTAAGTTTTAGTTTGATTATAACTCTTCATCCATTGGGCTTCAGGAGTTGTGTCCAACATGAAAGTGTTTAGAAAAATTAGGAGAATAACATCGTTAAGCTAGATAAGGAACTTATCATAAAAAGTAAATTTATTATTTATAATAAGTTATGAATTTTAGGGAGTTTTAATTATAGTTTGCTTCTAGTTTCTCAGTGTTTGGTATCCCTATTTAAAGGATTGTGAACTCGTTTATATCATTCATTAATTAAAATTTGAATTTATTAAAATTTATTTCTTTTTTCTTGCTTTTTTTCCTTGTGGATTCGAGAAGTTTATATGAGTCCAGAGAAGCTCCGTAGATTCAGAGTAGTTATCCTTGAGGAAGACGGCATTCATCCTTCCATCAGGTCTACTAGGCTAGTGTTCTACTATGAGCTGAAAAATTAAATGGACAGCACGGATAAAACACATACATCATAGTGGGCCTATAATACCAACGAATATGAAGCCACACTATCCTCATTTTTATAAATGCCCTTTGACTTATGGCTAATTGGATAGTAGTTTTTAATGGTGATGTGGGGGCATGTTATCCATGATTAGAATTTTACAGCAGCTAGATAGATAGGTAAAAAAATAATATAATTCGTTGGTCAAATATAAATAAAATATAAAAAGTAAAACAATCCATTACAGCCTTAAAATCTTAAATATTGAATTAATTATATTTTTTATTTGACATTAATAATTTAATAATATAATCACTATGGTATTGTCATTCCTATTTAAATGTAGAATTTCTCCGTTAAATTACCTTCCAATCATGAGCAAGGTATCACAATTTATAATGACTATAATAACACAGCACGTTCTACCACAATCTACTCAGACAACATAGACCCGCCAATCAAACCAACCCAATTCCTATACGTGGCAAAAGGTGTTGCAATCGTGACCACCATTTTCAAGTATTCCAGAATGAGTTTTGTTGGGGGAAAAAATATAATAAGTTCTTGAGTCAGCTTGAGGGTCAGAAGAATCAGTAAAGCAATGGCTTATACTTGTCGGGTGCCGAGTCCGGATAAAGTCCAAAGCCCCAAACGATGAATGGAGAAACGTAGCTCGGATCGTGAGGCACCTAGCCCGACCATATCCTGAATTTCCTAAGCCATAAAAGTAAAACCTCAAAGGGAGGAAGTGTTGTTGTGTTTTTTAGAATAAAAATAAATTTCAAAAATAAAAGTTATTTTTAGAAAGTAAATAAATATATTAATTATTTAAACTTTCCATAAATAGTGTGTATAACCAGCTGGTAAGAGATGAGGTTTTTGCTTATGTAACCAGGGTTCAAATCTCCTCGAGGACGGTGCGAAGCACCGTCCGTGCACGCGCGCACATGGCGTGGGCTGTAGGGCTGCTTGGGTTCTTTTTGGCGCTTTATTAGGCGCACTTCGCACGCTCACATCGTCGCAAAGAGCAAAAAGTGCCTTAGTCTTTTTGGCACATGGTCCAAATTTTTTTAGCCATAGTACTGCTGGAATTGAACTAGGGTTTATCCTGATGGTTTATTACCTTTTGTTGATTAAGAGTAATTGTGACATGATTGTACATGTGGCACCTAGGCCATGTGTCACTTATGTGGATACAGTTTTTCCTGTTGGATAACTGTTTCTGTCTGAATGGGTACAGAAATAACTGCCATAGGACAAACAAGTTATGTCCTTTCATGAAAGGCAATTATTTGATGTGAATGGGTGTGAATTTCTTGAAGAGGCTCTATAGCTCCTCTTTAGGAAGAAATTCATAACCCTTCAATTGATATAAATCCTGAATTCTATAATCCAGATGAAATACTCTTATCCATAAGATTATATATCTTCTGTGCAATTACTCTCGATCTAATCTCTTGCTGAATTTTTTTGAACGTGTACAGCATATCGATGTCAAAATTAGAGATCTGTTCAACACTTAAATGTGCAAATTTTTGTATTGAAAATCAGATTGAGAGTTCATTGTATCCTGAAGACAATTTGTAAATTTTCTTCATTTGCACTTATTGAAAAATCCAAAAAAATGGCAGCAGATCTATCTTGAGAAATTGACTATTCAAGTCAAGCCTTGAACCCCGATAAATCTGATCGTTTCGTTATTATTTTCTTCTATCCTCCGTTGTGTACAAGTACTACAGTTACTAACATTCAAGATAGACTTATATTATCTTTTCACAATGTAGGCAATTCATTCCATTCAAATTATGAACCAAGACTTTGTACGACTGGATCGTTTCGACAGTCAATTCTTCTCAAGATGGCAGCAAAAGAAAATTTTCTTTCTGACTACTCTCAAGTTATCCTACATTCTAGATGATGATTTGTCTTCTCTACCCGAGCCAAAGGAAGACGACTCAGATCAAGTGAAGGAAGAACGAAAGAAAAGGAAGGAGGATGATTTTTTATGCAAAGGTCATATCCTAAACGCCCTCTCTAATTCAATCTATAATTCGTACCGTAAAATATCCTCTGCTAAAGATCTGTGGACAAAATTGGATCAAAAATATAAAACCGAAGAGATCAGTACTCAGAAATTTCTGATCGACAATTATGTCCACTTTAAGTTTAAAAATGATCAGTCAATTCTCTCTCAAGTAACCGAACTACAAAACTTGGTTGATGAATTGAAGATTGGTGGGATAGATCTTTCTGAAGAATTCCTGGTCGGTGTAGTAATTAAAAAATTACTCTCATCATCGTTTGATTATAAAAAGAAACTGAAACATGATGAAAGGAAGTACACTCTTGAAGGGCTTCAAAGACATCTTCGTATAGAAGAAGAGTCCATAAACCGAGATAAGAAAGAATGTGCTTTGAAAAATCATTCCAAAGTAAATATATTAGAAGATGACAAGCCAAAATCTCAAAACTCTAAATCTCGTCTCCCAAAGAAAGATACAGAGTTTAAGAAAAATGAAAAGAAAAGGGCAAGTGTCACTTCTGCAATAAGCCTGGACACTACATAAAGGAATGTCGACACAGGAAGAAACAACTGAAAGCTTAAGCTAACATGGCAGAAGATCAATTTGTAGCAATGGTTACTGAAGCTAACACAGTAATATCTAATGTTGGATGGTGGCTAGATACTGGTGCAGCCATTCATATATCGAAGGACCGAAACATCTTCAAAACCTATGAAGGTATAACAACTGGACAAGAAGTGAAGATGGGTAATAACGTTCGTGCAAACGTTGTTGGAAAAGGCACAGTAGAGCTTTAGTTTACATCAGGCAAAAGACTGACACTAACAAATGTATTGCATGTACCTGATATGTCTAAAAATCTAGTGTCAAGCGATCTTCTCAATAAGAGAGGATTCAAAATAGTGATTAAGTCTGAAAAGTTAGTTATCATCAAGAATGGTATGTTTGTAGGCAAAGGATATTCATGTAATGGTATGATTAAACTGAATATTAATAATAATAATGATATTTCCATTTATATAGTGAATTCTGTATCTTTATGGCATGCTAGACTAGGTCATGTTAATTATCATTTAATGAAAAGAATGATGATCCTAGGCCTTATACCAAATCATGAAATTCAAGGAAAATATGATGTGTGTGCCCATTCTAAAATAACCAGAAAACCATTTGGGACTGGCATGAGAAAATCACAATCCTTGGAGTTAATTCATTCTGATATATGTGATTTAAATAATACCTTAACTCGTGGAAGAAAAAGGTATTTTATCACATTTATCGATGACTTCACTAGATTTTCCTATGTATACTTGATAAAATCTAAATATGAATCCTTTGAAAAGTTTAAGCTTTATAAAGACGAAGTGGAAAATCAATTGAATGTAAAAATTAAAGCCCTCAGAAGTGATAGAGGGGGTGAGTACTCTTCTAATGAATTCAACGACTTCTGTGAATTAAATGGTATAATCCATGAATTTATGGCACCTTACACACCTCAGCAAAATGGCCTAGCGGAATGCAAAAATAGGACATTGGTTGAGATGATCAACTGTATGATATTAAATTCTGGATTACCTCTAAATTTATGGGGGGAAGCATTATTAACAGCAAACCGTATTCTAAATGTTATCCCACACAAAAAATTGGATATCTCCCCATATGAATTATGGAAAAAGAAGAAACCATATCTTCATTACTTCAAAGTGTGGGAAAGTATAGCAGAAGTCAGGATTATTGATTCTAAGAGAGTAAAGTTAGGTCCTAAAGGAATCAGGTGTGCTTTTGTAGGTTATAGGAATCATAGTCCCGTATATAGATTCTTGGTTCTAGAACAAACTTCTTTTGCTGACAAAAACATGATTATAGAGTCTAGGGATGCTATATTTTTTAAAAATACACTATACAAAGACTATATGAATAATCATACAAAGAGGCAAGTTGATGAAATATAATAGAACCAATGAACGAAGAGCCTAACAACTTTCATGATAAATCTAAAACTCATCCAGAAAGAAATGAACCAAGGAGATCGAAAAGGACAAGAAAAGAAACATCTTTTGGCCTATATTTCTATATGTTCCTTATAGAAGGGGATAGAAATGAAATAAGAATGGAGATCACTCTACCACTAAGTATTGAAAGTGATCTATCAACACTTAGTGAAGCTCTCTCATCTCCTGATGTATAGTTTTAGAGGGAAGCCATCGACGATGAAATAGATTCCATAGTCTCCAATAACATATGGTGTTTGGTCGATCTTCCACCAGGTTCAAAGCCTATAGGATGTAAGTGGATTTTTAAAAGAAAGTTCAATCCTGATGGAACCATAAATAAGTTTAAAACTCAATTGGTAGCCAAAAGATTTAGACAAAAGGAAGGTATCGATTTTTTCGATATATATGCTCCTGTTGCTCAAATATCTACTATTAGGACTTTGATTGCTCTTGCAACAATTCACCACCTAATAATCCATCAAATGGATGTCAAAATGACATTCTTAAATGGTGATCTAGATGAGGAAGTCTATATGGAACAACCTGAAGGGTTTGCTCAACCCGGACAAGAGAAGAAAGTGTGTAAACTGGTCAAATCTCTCTATGGGCTCAAGCAAGCTCCTAAACAATGGCATGAGAAGTTTGATCAAGTAGTACAATCTAATAGTTTTAGAGTAAACCAAGAAGATAAGTGCATATATATTAATGGTCAAATCATTATCTGCCTATACATAGATGATATGTTAATATTTAGACCAAATGAGGACTATGTAAAAGAAACTAAAAAGTTTCTAAGTACCAACTTCGACATGAAGGATATGGGCAAAGCCGATGTAATATTAGGTATTAAAATTTATAATCTTAATGATGGAATAGCCTTAACACAATCTCATTACCTAGAGAAAGTGCAAAAGAAGTTTAATCATTATGATAGTAAACCGGTTTCAACCCCATTCGATCCAAGTATCAAATTGGTTAAAAATACTGGTAGATGTAAAGCACAACAAGAATATGCGAGTGCTATTGAGAGTTTAATATATGCAATGAATTGTACTAGACCCGATATAGCATTCACAGTAGGAATGCTAAGAAGGTATACCAGTAATCCAGGACAAGTACACTGGAATGCGATTTCGAGAGTTTTAAAATATCTAAGAGGAATCATAGACTATGGACTGCATTATAAATCATATCCCGCTGTACTTGAAGGGTACAACGATGCAAGCTGAAATGCAGATAATATAGAATCTAAATCTACAAGTAGCTGGATATTCACTCTTGAAGGAGGAGCAATATCATGGGCATCTAAGAAACAAACGTGCATATCTCACTCTACAATGGAAAGTAATTTTATTGCACTTGGTGCTGCTTGTAAAGAAGGTGAATGGTTAAGATACCTACTGTTGGAAATCCTGTATTGGCCAAAACCTACTCTTGTCATATCTGTCTTTTGTGATAGTCAGGCTACTCTTTGTCGTGCAATGAGTAAGACTTATAATGGTAAGTCTAGAAATTTAGGTTTAAGGCATAACTTTGTTAAAGGATTGCTCAGAAATAGAGTAATCACGGTGAAATATATTAAATCCATCCTGAACTTAGCAGATCCCTTGACAAAAGGTTTATCAAGAGATCAAATAAGAAGAACCACTAAAGGAATGGGACTAAGATCCATAAAGATGTAACTTTCACTCTTGATGGCAACCCTACCTATGTTTTGAAATATAGGCTAGGTTCAAAGGGACAAACAAGTCAAGTATGTGACTGAAACATACACTAGAAAAAGAAAATCAGAGTCTCATTCTTAAAATTCTAGTGTTTGGTTTCTACATTTCATAAGAGGCTGAGTACTAACTCTTAATAGATCTATAAGCAGACTTTGTTGAGATGAAGCAGAATCATCTTAGATAGATTTACCTATATGAGTAGAGAAGTGAGGCCACTTTTGAAGAGATTGGGATCATCTCTAGAATACTCATAAAATAGGGATACGCACAAGGCTAGAAATATGCGAACTTTTAAGATCTCCAGTTATGTATGAATAGATGTGTGTTATGTATCCGGTGAGTCAAATAAGGTTCTTAGTTCAAGACTAATGGGTCACTAAATACCTGACACAACTTTGATACGTATACACTAAAATAAAGGTTCAAATTCAAAAGATACCTTATGCACCTATTTATACTAATATGTCATTCGTTTCAGAATCAGATTTTATTTTTGAAATTGTGGGGGATTGTTGTGTTTTTTAGAATAAAAATAAATTTTTAAAATAAAAGTTATTTTTATAAAGTAAATAAATATATTAATTATTTAAACTTTCAATAAATAGTGTGTATAGCCAGTTGGTAAGAGAGGAGGTTTTTGCTTATGTAACTAAGGTTCAAATCTCCTCGAGGACGGTGTGAAGTACCATCCGTGCATGCGCGCGCGTGGCATAGGCTATAGGGCTGCTTGGGCACTTTTTGGCGCTTTATTAGGCGCACTTCGCACATTCGCATCGTTGCAAGGAGCAAAAAGAGTCTTCGTATTTTTTTCACATGGTTCAAATTTTTTGGGCCATAGTACTGCTGGAAGTGAACTAGGGATTATCCTGATGGTTTATTACCTTTTGTTGATTAAGAGTAATTGTGACATGATTGTACATGTGGCACCTCGGCCATATGCTGCTTATGTGGATACAGTTTTTCCTGTTGGATAACTGCTTGTCTGAATGAGTACAGAAATAACTGCCATAGGACAAAAAATTCATGTCCTTTCATGAAAGGAAATTATTTGCTGTGAATGGGTGTGGATTTCTTGAAGAGGCTCTATAACACCTCTTCAGGAAGAAATCCATAACCCTTCAATTGATATAAATCCTGAATTCTATAATCCAGATGAAATATTCTTATCCTTAAGATTATATATCTTCTGTGCAATTACTCTCGATCTAATCTCTTACTGAATTTTTCTGAACATGTACAGCATATCAGTGTCAAAACTAGAGATCTGTTCAACACTTAAATGTGTAAATTTTTGTGTTGAAAATCAGATTGAGAGTTGTATCCTGAAGACAATTTGGAGATTTCCTTCATTTGCACTTACTGGAAATTTCAAAAAAAGGGCAACAAATCTGTCTTGAGAAATTGACTATTCAAGTCAAGCCTTGAACCTTGATAAATCTGATGGTTTCGTTATTATTTTCTTCTATCCTCCGTTGTGTACAAGTACTACATTTACTAACAAGTGCACATCAAGGCTCAATTGAAAGCCTCACAGAGGAAAGCCCAAACCGGCCAATGATCAGTCAGTCCTATAGTCGCCCAAGCTTTAGGCCGACCCATAAATTGAGTAGGTCAATAGAGTGGGCGGAGATTAAATGTAAAACTTATCTCGGTATGACTATGTTGAAGAGATAAGGTTAGCCGAGCTATATTGCTCCATATCCGGAAGTTACCTAATAAAACTCTGGATCTTCACTCGAGAGTTTTGGGAGATAAACTAAGATCCCCAAAATTCAGGAATATCAAGGACACGGATCCTAAGAGATTAAGATCTACTCTAATTGCGGAAGCCCTACGGGGTACGATGCCATTATAAATGAGAACACCTTCATGGAGATAGGTATGCGAAAACTCTCGCCCTAAAACCTTTATTGTAAGACCCTGATTCTGACATAAGCATCGGAGGGTCCCCTAGTAAAGTCAGGGTCACCTTTCTTCTTCTTCTAGTGTAGGTCCAGAGGCCACAAAGGGGGCGAGTCGAAAATAACATTAACAGTTTGGCGCCGTCTGTGGGAAATGATACGAAAAGTCATTTCTTTAGAGCACCGAATAATCTCCAATGGCGAGAACAAGGAGAATCGTCCAGAATGAACCTAGCGAGGTCCCTGTCACTGGACCACCGGCGATAGAGGGCCCACCCAGTACGAATGGAGCCCAAGGGGCCCAGAATCAACCAGATAATCGTCAAGGCTTTGCTGCCCATCAGGTAACCTCCATTTCGACCAGGCACACTCAACGGAATCGAAGAAATGGATAATTGGATAAGGAGGTTCAGGAACTCAAGACTGATATAAACTACATAAAGGAGATGCTGGAACAGATTCACCGCTAGCAGGTAGGGCTGTTCACGAGTCAAGCTAGCTCGAAAAACTCGCTCGACTAGGCTCGAGTCAACTCAGATTGACTCGGCTTGAATGGCCTATTCGAGCCAAACCAAGCTAATTATTTGAAGCTTGAGTTGAGTTCAAGTCGAGTTCGACCAGGGGGCATTTCAACTAGACTTGACTCGAACTCGACTCAACTCGAAGCTTGAACTCGAGCTCGACTCGGCTCAATTAATAAATATATTATATATTTTATATTATATATATATTATAATATATAAATATATATACATATATATATATTAATATAAGTTTTAACTTTTAACTTTTTTTATATATATAAAAAAAAAGGCCCTAGAGTCTCTACCTGACCGCACGCACCCCCTTTCCCTTTCCCTTTCTTCTCTTTCTCTACCCACTGTCAGCCGCACACCTGCCCGGACCACCACTACCAAATTTCATTTTAGCTCCACAATAGTATGATTTCAATCTCTTAAGATATACTTCTTGGGCGAGAAACCCAAGAAATTCGAGATGGGTTCTTCTCAGATTTGTTAAAGCTTCAAGGAAATCCAATGATCTAATTGGCTAGAGCTCTTTACTTGAATTTCTGATGCGTTCTTCTCTGTTTCTTTTTTAGTATTTGGATTTTTGCTAATGGAAGAAGATCGAGAACAGATCGGTTCTTGCAAGCTTCCTCATCCGATTCGAAGCTTTACTTGATTTTTTTCATCGGGTTTTACTTTAATTCTCCTAAGATTTTTGAATTTTTCATCAATGGAGGAGGATCAAGAACAGAATCCATTACTCTCTCACCTAACAAGCTCGAGATTGACTCGAGGTAAACTCGACTCAACTTGAACTACTAGCTCAACTCGAACTTAACTCGACAGCTTTGGCAAACAAGCCAAGCTTCAATGTTGAACTCGAGGCCGAGCTTAAACTCGAGTACATCATGGACAAGCCGAGCCGAGCTTAGCCCACCTCGACTCGACTCGGCTCGATGCCCACCACTACCACCTAGTCCAGCTGCCTCAACAGGACGATGGTCGAACAAAGTCCTGCAACAGTTAGTCGACCCTTAACTCGTTACCCCGCGAGTTGTTCCCCAGCAAAGTCAACATTAGGGTCTGGCTGAGCCTGCACCTCCCATATCTCCGGGACCACCCCACTACCTGTCACTGATCTACGACATGAAATAGATCAGAGAAGGCGCAGTAGGCCCCCGGCTAAGGGTACAACTGATAGCGATGAACCTTGGAAGGTGGAGCTCCAGGATCTATGGAAGGAAATGCGGGATGAGATCGTAGATATGAAACAAAGTCGTTGGGCCAGTTAGGCAGGGCCCGAAGCGAAGGCATCCTCAATTAAAGACGAGATCATACAAGCTTGACTATTAGAACGATTCCACCTTCCTCAGATCACGCCCTTCACCTGCAAAACCGATCCAACTGAACACATTGAGTCCTTTCGAACTTATATGGAGTTGCACGATGCCTCGGATGTTATAATGTGTCGGGCCTTCTCTCTTACATTGGCCAATGCGGCTCGGCTTTTGTTCAAACAATTGAAACCAAAGTCAATCAGCTCGTTCACTGAGCTCAGCGATACATTCCTCACTAATTTCATCAGAGGGAAGAAAAAGTTGAAGTCATGCCTGCACCTAAACAATATAATCCAAAAGGAGGGAGAGTTACTTAAGGATTATATCATGCACTTTAATTTCAAATCAGTCCAAGTCTGAAAGCATTCGGACAAGACAGCCCTCAATTCTATTATGTAAGGAGTCAGAGATAAGTCGTTTCTTGCATCCCTGGATAAGAACCTGCCCACTACTCTGGCAGAATTTATGGCTCAGTCGAAGAAGTATGCAAATGCCGAAGAAACCCGAATCCTGCGCAAGGCCACTTAAAATGCTAAAACCTCGGCTAAAGAGCCAGCCAAAAAAGAAGTTGACTCAGTCGGTGGTAAAAAGTGAAAAGATAACCGGTCCCACGATGATCGCAGAACGGGCAAGTGGCCCGACCATAAGTTTTTAACATACACTCCGCTCAACAAGCCAGAAGAGCAGGTCCTGATGGAAATCAAGGGCGAAGGATTCGTTAACTGGCCAGACAAACTCCGAAGCAATCCACACCGATGAAGTAAGAGTAAGTACAATCATTTCCATCGTGATCATGAAAATAACACAAGTGACTGCTACAATCTAAAGTAGGAAATTGAGAGGCTTATCCGAGAGGGCCACCTCGGCGAACACGTCGACCTAGGAGTCGGAATCACGAAAGAACGCCCAAATGATAACCAACCTATTGAGGATATCCAAACTATTATCAATGGCCATCTGGGCGGTGGCAACTCGAATAATGCTTGTAAAAATCATGTGAGAAATGTTGGTCGTCCTGAGTCCTAAATTATGATTCTAGCTCGGCCCCCAAAGGAGAGAAAGCTCAAAAAATACAGTGTAGCATTCACTAAAGCGGATGTAAAGGTCATTCATCACTCGCACAATGATGCTCTGGTCATCACCGAAGTGGATGCAAAGGGCATTCAGGGTCCTTGTTGACACAGGCTTATCTGTGGACGTACTGTTTACACAAGCGTTCGACAAGATGGGTGCCAAACATTCGGCTCTGAGGCCTGTAAGGACTCTATTAATTGGATTCTCGGGTGGACAGATTCTTCTCGAAGGAGCGATTCAACTCCCACTTGCTGCCAGGGATGTGTCAAATCAAGCTACTGTCATGGTCGACTTTCTGATAGTCGATCAGTCTTCGGTCTATAATGCGATCCTCGGTCGACCTTCCCTCTGCCTCCTCCAAGCCATCGTTTCAGCCTATCACCTTTCTATGAAGTTTTCGACTGAGAGGGACATTGGGATCATTAAAGGAGATCAACACGCTGCTCGACGATGCTACGCTACTGCTCTACGGGCACCTGGAGAAATTCTGACGATTGAAACCTTGGATCTGCATGACGAATCTCTTAGACGCGGCTAGCCTATGGAGGACCTCATCCAGGTGCCATTGAATGAGTTGGATGTCTCGAAGACCATCCCGATTGACTCATCCCTAGCAACGCCGTTAAAGGAAAAGCTGGTAGCCTTGCTCCGCTGATACGCCGATGTCTTTGCATGGACTCATGAAGACATGCCAAGCATTAACCCTTCAGTCATGACTCACCGCCTTAATATTGACCCAACTTACAAGCCGATCCGTCAGAAATGGCATGCACTCGGTCCCGAGAGGTACGCCGTAAGTGAGGAAGAGGTTAGAAACTCCTCAAAGCCAATTTCATTGAAGATATATACTACCCTGAGTTGGTGGTCAACGTTATGTTGGCCAAGAAGGCTAATAGGAAGTGGCAAGTCTATACAGACTATACCGACTTAAATAAAGCCTACTCTAAAGATAGTTTTCCTCTTCCTTGGATCGATCAGTTAGTTGATAGTACCTTTGGGCATGAGTTACTTAGTTTTATGGATGTTTACTCTGGTTATAATCAAACTGTAATGCATCGGTTTGATAAATTAAAAACCACCTTCATCACTAATAAAGGTCTTTATTATTACCTATTGATGCTGTTCGAATTGAAAAACACTGGAATGACCTATCAAAGGTTGGTAAACAAAATGTTCGCTTGATTAATAAGACGAATAATGGAAGTCAATATCGACGACATATTCGTTAAGAGAATTAAAGCAACCGACCATATAGCCGACCTAGAGGAAATATTCCTCATCCTCCAAAAATATAAGATGAAGCTCAACCCAAGCAAATGTGTATTTTGCGTAGGATTGGACAAATTCCTTGGGTTCTTAGTCAACCAACAAGGAATTGAAGCTAATCTGGAGAAAATCAAGGCTTTGCTCGACATGGAATCCACGAAGATGATTAAAGATATTCAACGGTTGACTGGAAGAATAGCAGCACTAAATCACTTCGTGTCACGAGCTACCGACGGATGTCTCCCCTTCTTCAAACAATTGAAGGGCCGGCAAATTGTCAATTGGACAGTAGAATCTGAGATCGACCTTCAGTAACTCAAGGAGTATTTAAGATCGCCACCATTGCTTTCTAAGCCTGAGTCAAGTGAGGCTGTGCTGATTTATTTAGCAGTATCTGACGTAGCCGTAAGCTTGGCCTTGATCCGCGAACATGAAGGTAGACGGTTTCCTATTTACTACAATAGCAAGGCCCTCGTCCCGACAGAGATGAGGTATACGACCCTAGAAAAAGTGTCCTTGGCACTAGTCATATCGTCCCGACGCATACGGCCATAATTTCAAGCTCATTCGATTATCGTTATGACCGACCAGCCTCTCCACCAAGTACTACAGAAACTGGAAGCTTCATTATGACTCACAAAATGGATGATTGAACTCGATGAATTTGACATCCATTACAAGCTCAGGGTAGCAATTAAGGGACAAGTCCTGGCAGACTTCATCGTCAAAGTCACAGTACAAACAGAAATCTCTTCTATTAACCCATGGACATCATCTTATCAATCCCCACCCACCCAACCCGTCTTGTCTCTATACATGGATGGCTCATCCAACTTTAAGGCAAGCGGGGCAGGGGTAGTTCTGGAGACCCCTATTCACACGGTTATACAATATGCCTCGAGACTTGGATTTTAAACCTCCTATAATATAGTAAAATACGAAGCTCTGTTCCTAGGACTCCTGCTAATAGCCAGCTTAGGAGTCACTCATCTAAACGTGTATAGCAACTCCCAACTAGTCGTCAACCAGATAGCTGATATATATCAGGCTAGGAAGGAGATGTTAAAAGTATATCTGATGAAAGTAAAAACGCTGATCGCTGGATTCCACCAATGTTCCGTTACCCAAATTTCGAGGGCCGAGAACGTGAAAGCCGACCTCTTAGCGAAGCTCGTCTTAGCCAACGAAGACGACATCCCTAAGTTCATTCCCATTGAATTCGTGGCCAAGCCAAGCGTCGAGGAAATCGATCCCTCGGCCCTGCTCCCCATCAATTTTGAGCTATCTTGGGTCGATCCGATCATCAGATACCTTGAGACTGGCGTTCTCCCCAAAGATCGTGTCGAAGCTCTACTACTGAAGAACTGCGCAGCCCACTACACCATGCTCAACAAAGTGCTATATAAGAAAGGATACTATGCACCCCTCCTGCGATGCCTACGGCCGAGTGAAGCTGATTATGACCTGCGTGAAATTCATGAAGGCATTTGCGGTAATCACTTGGGAGGCCGATCCCTGGCTCACAAGGTTATTTGGCAAGGTTATTACTGGATGACCATTCAGTAGGATGATTGGAGCTCATTTAGAGTTATGATAAATGTCAGACGTTTTCCACTCTCCCCCGACAAGCACCTGAAGAACTGACAGCAATGGCCAGTCCCTGGCCTTTCGCCCAATGGGGAATCGGCAACATCTAACCATTTCCTTTAGGGAAGGGTCAGATTAAATTCACCGTCGTTGTCATGGATTAATTCACCAAGTGGGCCAAAGTTTAGCCCCTGGTCAAGATAACCGAGCAGAAGATCACAGACTTTGTTTGAAAAAATATTGTCTGTCGATTTGGAATACCTCGGACCATTGTTTCCGATAATGGGCGACAGTTTGACAGCAAACAATATCGGGAAATATGTAAGAACCTCAGAATTAGGAACGTTTACTCGTCCCCGCATCATCCACAGGTGAACGAACAGGTTGAAGCCGTTAATAAGGTTATAAAGCAGTACCTTCGAACCAAGCTATACCGAGCCAAAGAGGCATGGGCTGAAGAGCTTCCTAAAGTTCTTTGGGCCTATCGAACTACTCAAACCACAACAGGAGAAACTCTATTCTCTCTGGCGTATGGCTTGGAAGCAATTGTCCCCGTGGAGATCGGCCTACCTACAACGAGGAGCTGCTGACTCTTAACCTCAACCTCCTTGGCGAAATCAGGGAGTTGGCTCGTCTCCAAACAGCCCCCTATCAACAGATGATATTCCGATCCTATAATACCAGAGTCAAAGTCAAGAGATTCCGAGCGAGGGACTTAGTCCTTCAAAAAACTTTTCATAATACCAAGGAAAGTGGTGTGGGACACTAAGGCCCAATTGGGAGGGCCCTTACATAATCGTAAATACTGTCCGACCAGGTACCTACCGACTAGAAGATATAACAAGGCAGCTCCTGCCTCATCCTTGGAATGTCGAGCATCTCAAAATATACTATCCCTAGATCGGTTGAGGAGCAACCCACACTCGGCTCGTTTTCTTTTAACACTTAGAAAAATCATGAAAAGAATGTAGAATGCGCAAATAAATAGTAAAAAATATATATTCATTGATCAGTAAAGTGTTACATTGTCGGTTCAGTGTTTATAATTGTATCATATTGACAAACTGGTAAATGCACAATGCTCGGACATCAGTAAAGGACGACGCTCGCTGCTGTTGACATGCTTGGCCCAGAAGCTTGGTGTGCCTTGAAGCGTGGTGTGCTTGAAGTAGATGTGGGGAGCAAAAAGGAATTTTACTCCACCACACTAACTTCAGGGCTCGGCCTCACCTGCCGCACCAGGAGCTAACCCAGAAGATACTGATGGAGCTGCATTAGGAGCTGATGGAGCTATATCAGGAGCAATTGCAGAGGCATCATAAGTGTATGCCTTGGGATCTGCCCCGACCGCACCACCAAACCTCGACTCGCTCTCCTCGAATCCAGACAGATCTAAATGGGGAAAGGCTTCTTTCATCACCTTAATACACTCTACATAGCCCTCTGGATAGATAAGGACTCGCTACTCCTCATAGGCTGAAGATGAGAAATACTCTTCCACCGCATCAACCTTCGGGTCGCGAGAGCGGCCTTGGTCCCCACCGCAAGCTCCTGAGCCTCTTGTAAGCCGAGGCACGCTCCATGGCGGCCTACTCGAAGGCCACCCTGGCCTCTTCCAATCGCGAGGCCACGTGGTCCCTTTCCGCCATGACCTTCTCAAAAGCAGCCTTTGCCTTCTTGAGCTAGCCCTCTACAAAGATAGCCAGAGACTCGGTAAATGATTGTCAAGCCTTTACTTCTAACCGTTGAGTCTCAGCATCCAACAGCCAAGCTTTCGTCTCTCCAGCACGCTTAGTCACTACAGTTACCTCGGCACGGGCCTTCAGCATGCAAGGGGTGAATTGCAAAAGAAGGAAAGCTTTAAAAATAATACATGGGAGTCTGAAGCAAGATGAGTAAGGGGAATTACACTGTTACCTCAAGCAAAAGCATCTCAATCCTACCAAGCGTGTCTTCTGCAGAGGGTGAGCTCAGAAGACCGAGGAACTCTCCCGCGAACACCTGCTGGCTCGCCCACGGAAGGATCTCTTCAACCTTCCGACGGAAGACTATCCTCTCTTCCTCACCTACTCCCTCCCTGATTAGTCCCCTCTCCTTGGCCATTGGGACAATAGTGGCCTCGGCCAACTTTGGCTCGAGAGCCTCTCGAGGCTGTTCAAAGGCCTTTGTTGCCGCCTCTGTTGCTTTCGTCTCCGTCTCTCCCCCTATCGTCACCTCTGTACCTTCCTCAACCTCGATAACAGTCGGGGGAATAGGAGGGGCAGTCCTCACCAGGCCTTTCGAGATCGTCTTATGTCTCTTCGAGGCTCAGGAGCCAAGGCGGGGTGGGGGTCGAACCTAAGACGGAAGGTGAAGAGTGGGTCAAGCCTCAGACATGTTTGCATTCAAAGGACAAACGTCGATATGGTCAAATGTACAAAAAAATAATAATAATAAGAAAATCCTAGGTCCCTCACCGGTCACAGCTAAGTTGAGGCCCTACTCGAAAAGAAGCTCCAGTTGGAGAAGCCTCTTACAAGATCTCCTTTCCAGACTCAAGGCTCAGAAACTCTGAATCTAAGTCAAGGTCCGGAGGATGTTTAGGTATCACTGAAAGGAAGAAAGAAGTCGCATCAGTAATTCGATGAAAATTCAACTAAGTAAACGCAGTAAGCTTAATGTCAGCATTACCTACTGCACAGAAAGTTGGAGGGACGAATGGGCGGATAAGCCCTGTTTCTGCTGACTCCCATTGACCGAGGGCCCAAAACCACCTGTCCCTCCAATGCTTGTTTGATGAAGGAGTGTCGGTTATTAAAGGCCTATTGGTATTTTGCCCAGAGCAGAAAAAGAACCAGTCAAGATGCTAAGTGTGTACCCGCACTTGGTACAAGTGAAGAAACTCATTCACACTTAGCTCGAGGTGCTGCATCTCGGCTTAGAGCACCGTGCAACCGAACAAGTTTCTCTACCCATTCGGCACAACCTGTCCTAGGGTTATGCCTAAACTACTCAGCAGATCCTGAGCAATCTTCTAAAATGGCAATCGAAGACTGCATTGCGGTGAGACATGGAAAATAGCAACTGCCCCAGGAAGAGGCTAGTCGGGTAGCTCTCCTGGTCGAGGGAGGGTCAAGATGACTCAGTCTGGAATATGATATCCAGCCTGAATTTTGGACAGCTCCTCTGCTGTCATTACAGAAGGCACGGGCCCTTTAACCCGTCCTTCGGCACCAACTTCCTCCTCACCACCTTCCTCAGGGTTGGAGTGACCAGAGGAGCCTTCAATGGCCACATGCTCGGGAGGTGAGTCCGGCGATGTCAGAGGAGCCTTCAACGGCCACATGCCTGGGAGGTGAGTCCGATGCCCCCACTGACGTCGCCTGCCAGAACAGGACGTTTGCCTCTTCGGCAACCTCTGCCAACAATGAAGGTGATTTCGTAGCCGCCCAAAAGCTGCTCGCTTCACCCTCACCGCTGTATTCTCCCTCCCTAGGGCTTGCGGGGCCTAAGATTGTTGAAAGAAAAGAAATGGAGGAAGAAGGAGCTCACTGAAAGAAGTCCAAGAGCGCCTGAAACAGAGAAGCAAAAGGCTCCTGTGCTCGAGTCTGCAAAAGAAAGCGAGGAGATAGAGGGAGAAGTGAAAGAGGCGCGAAAATGGCGAATGTGTGCTTAGGGCGACTCTCTTTTATAGAGTCATCACGTGTCTCCAACATTAAATGAGGAGCTGAAGCGACATTCCCTAGGGCACCCCAGCTACACACGTGGTGACACCCCATGTGTTGTCATCGAGTACTCCGCCGCCCGTCCGATCCTCATATGTCCTGATGCCCAAACGATGGCCGCTTCGCTCATGCAGCCTCAATTAACGAACTGACGCATAGTCAAGCGAGATGCTTTACCTCAGAAGCCGCGCGAACCACCCTGCAATTAATATATGTTTCATCATGACCTCAGCTCAAGTACAACCCGACCCAGTTCCAAGATACTCCTCGACCGCCTTAAGGCGATACATGGAGTAGGGGGCTCACTGTTGGGGGAAAGAATATGACAAGTCCTTGAGTCAGCTTGAGGGTCAAAAGAGTCAATAAAGCAATGGCTCGGATTCGTTGGGCGTCGAGTCCGGATAAAGCCCAAAGCCCTCAAACACTGAATGGAGAAACGTAGCTCGGATTGCGAGGTGCCTAGCCCAACCGTAGCCTGAATGTCCTGAGCCATAAAGCGAAACCTCTAAGGGAGGAAGTGCACCTCAAGGCTCAATCAAAAGCCTCATAAAGGAAAGCCCAAACCGGCCTATGATCAGTCGGTCCTAGAGTCGACCGAGCTTTAGGCCGACCCATAAATTGAGTCAGTTAATAGAGTGGGCAGAGATTAGCCATAAAACTTATCTCAGCATGAACGTGTTGAAGAGATAAGAGTCATCCGAGCTGTATTGCTCCATATCCGGAAGTTACCTAATAAAACTCTGAATCTTCACTCGAGATTTTCGGGAGATAAACTAAGATCCTCGAAAATCTAAAAATATCAAGGATCACAGATCCTACGAGATTAAGATCTACTCTAATTGTGGAAGCTCTATGGGGTACAACACCATTTTAAATGAGAACACCCCAATGGAGAAAGGTATGCAAAAACTCTCTCCCTAAAACCTTTATTCTAAGATCCAGATTCTGACTTAAGCATCGGAGGGTCCCCTGGTAAAGCCAGGGTCACGTTTCTCCTTCTTCCTGTGTATGTTCAGGGACCACAAAGGGGGCGAGCCGAAAACAGCATCAACAAGTTTGAATTATTAATGGCCGGAATATGAAAGTAGGTAGAGCTTTTTGTTTTGAGATGCCTAGGGGTAGAGCTGTACACGAATTGAGGTAGCTCGTTTAACTCGCCCGACTCGGCTTGAAAAAGCTTGATTTGACTTAGCTCAAAATTGATTTGGAGTCAAGTCAAACTGATTTTTAGAGCTCAAAAAAATTTCGAGAATCAAACTCGGATTGAACTAGTTTAGTGACTTGGGTATTTTAATATTGATGTTTCTCACGAAGTGTTCAATGAAATGACTCAACGAAGTGTGGGCCGATGGTGAGGAATGTATGGATATAAAAAAATACCATTGTATTTTGATTTTAATGTTGCCTACTGAGTGTTGGATAAAATACATGTAGACTACTACTGTTTTATATACTGTGAGAAAGTGAAGTGCACTCGATGTGTCTGAGAAAATACCGCATAAGCTCGATCTTGATTTGAGCTTAACTCGAACTAGCCCAAGTTGTTGATTGAACGACTCGACTCGAATTCAAGTTGGGTCAGCTAGTGGCCGAGCCAAGTCGACTTGTACCAAGCTTGACTCGTTTGACTCGTGTACAACTCTACCCAGGGGGTTGGCTCTGGGAGAGAATGAAAAGGTGATCCCCACCTCACAAACTAATGTGGTGCACGCCTACTGGATATATCCTCACCATTCATCAAGTGAGTTCCTCCATGGAGATGGGACATCTCTCGAAAATCAGCAGATTAGGATACCCATACATGTACATTGAACATAGGACGTGGATCATTATTTTCTTTACCACCCTGTTTTACCTCTCTTTCTATCCAGCTCATGAGAGGTCTTGTCTGATTCTCGGGATGGACATGTTAAGAGTGGGCTCACTCCATAAATGGACAGGATATATATATAGAGAGAGAGGAACGTTCAACTATGCACTGGTTCGCACGTCATTATGTGCGAACTTTCCTATCAACCGTTGAATAAGGTAGACGGTCTGGATGAAGGCACACTTAGCGCTAGCTTAAAAAAAGTGAGTTTTCTTCTCCCGCACGCCTCTTCACCTACTATCCGAAAGATGCGGCGAAAGCTTTGTCACATAAAATTCTTTCGTTGGGATACTAGATGGGTCCCACCAAGATGTTAATAATAAATCCATGTCATCCATACATTTTTAAAAATAATTTTATGGTATGAACTCAAAATTGAGGTAGATCAAATTCTCAAGTGGGCCACATAGTGTTGATTGAACTCTCACCATTAAAACTTCCTGGGGTTACCAAATTTTTGGATTAAGCTGATATTTGATTTTTTCCCATCATCCAGGTCTACATGACCTAATCTACAATTTTGATGTCAAATAAATATCACGGTGGCCCCTAAAAAATATTTAACGATGGGAATCATTATCACCGCTGCTTCCCGTGGTGTGGTCCACTTGAGATTTGGATCTGCCTCAGTTTTGGGATAATGCCCTGAAATGATAAGGAAAAATGGATGGACGGGGTAGATTTCTCAAAAAGAACATGGTTGGCCCTGCCTAAATTTCTAACAAACTTTGCAAATTGCATGCGTAATTAGGGACAGATTTGATTTCCCATGAAAGCCTTTCGCAAGAAGATGCTGGGTGGGGCCCACCACCATGTTTTTGGAAAATATATTCCGTTCATTCGTTTGTCAAGCTCATTTTAGGAAAATTTACCAAAAATGAGGTGGATCCAAAAGTAAAGTGGGCCACACGAGAGGCAAAATTGGAGAAAGAAATACCTACCGTTGAAACCTTCCTGGGCTCCGCCTTGATGTTTATATGCCATCAAAACCGTTTATAACGTCATTAACACAGGGATGAAGTGAAAGTATAGAAAATTTATCCTTAAAAAAAAAGCTTTTATGATCATAAAAATGTTTCAATGGTTCTCACTGAAACCCTATTATTTCCTCTCGTGTGGCCCAAACGAGTCTTGGATCCACCTCATTTTTTGTCGCTTGTCCTAAAATTAGCTTGCAAAATAGATGAACGGAATATATTTTTCAAAAACATGGTGGTGGGCCCCACCCAACATCCTTGCCCAACTTCCTGCCAAAGGCTATCGCGGGAAATACATGTCACCATAGAGGTTGAGGCGGATTGGATACTGGTGTAGGTTTAGCTAGAGACTGCTGGAATGACGTTACCAAGTTCTATGTGCCCCACATGATGTATGTGTTGTATCCCCACCGTCCATACATTTGGAGAGATCATTTTAGGATATGGTCCAAAGAATGAGGTAGATCCAAGGTTGGGGTGGACCCCACCATAGAAAACAATGGGGAGAGTGATGCCCACCGTTGAAACCTTCAAAATGTCCACCATAATTTTTATTTGAGATCCAATTTGTTCATGTGTTAACACATACATGAAAGAAGGGAAAACATAAATATTAGCTTGATCAAGAGCTTTTGTGGCCCTTGGAACTTTTTAATGGCAGTCATCACTCTCCCCGCTATTTTCTGTAGTGGGGTCCACTAGATCTTTGGATCTAACTCATTATAATCTCCCTAAATGGATGGGTGGTGTAGATACAAAACATACATCATGGTGTGGCCCACAGAATTTGGTGACGTTCACTTCGTCAAAGAGTCTATGGACGGATACCGCGTCCTACCTCTGCCCATCTCTGCAGCAGGAGATCATAAGCGTCCTACCTCTTCTCGTCTCTGCAGCAGGAGATCATAAGCGTCCTACCTTTGTGGACGCATACCGCGTCCTACCTCTACCCATCCACAGACTCCCTGACGAATTGAATGTCAAAGTTCTGTGGGCCACACCATGATGTATGTTTTGTATCTACACCGTCCATCCATTTGGGGAGATCATATTAGGGCATGATCCAAAGAATGAGTCAGATCCAAAGATCTTGTAGACCCCACCACAGAAAATAGCAGGGAGAGTGACGCCCGCCATTAAAAAGTTTCGAGGGCCACAAAAGCTCTCAATCAAGCTAATATTTGTGTTTTCCCTTCTTTCATGTCTGTGTTAACACATGAATAGATTGGATCTCAAATAAAAATTATGGTGGATCTTTTGAAGGTTTCAACGATGGGCATCACTCTCACCACTGTTTTCTATGGTGGGGTCCACCCCAGCCTTGGATCTACCTCATTATTTGGACCATATCCTAAAACGATCTCTCCAAATGTATGGACGGTGGGGATACAACACATACATCATGTGGGGCACATAGAACTTGGTAATGTCACTCCAGCAGTCCCTACGAAAGCCTTTATCAGGAAGTTCTTAGGCAAGGATGTTGGGTGGGGCCCACCACCATGTTTTTGGAAAATATATTCCATTCATCCATTTTGTAAGCTAATTTTAGGACAAGCAACAAAAAATGAGGTGGATCCAAGACTCAACTGGGCCACACGAGAGGAAACAGTAGGGTTTCAGTGAGAACCATTGAAATATTTTTATGATCATAAAAGCTTTTTTTCAAGATAAATTTTCTGTATTTTCACTTCATCCCTATGTTAATGACCTTATAAATAGTTTTGATGGCATATAAACATCAAGGTGGAGCCCAGGAAGGTTTCAACGGTAGATATTTCTTTCTCTAATTTTTCCTCTCGTGTGGCCCACTTTAGCTTTGGATCCACCTCGTTATTGGTAAATTTTTCTAAAATGAGCTTAACAAATGGATGAACGAAGTATATTTCCTAAAAACATGGTGGTGGGCCCCACCCAGCATCCTTACACAGGAACTTCCTGCGAAAGGCTTTCATGAGAAATCAAATCTGCCCCCTAATTACACATGCAATTTGCAAAGTTAGTTAGAAATCTAGGTAGGGCTAACCATGATGTTTTTGAGAAATCTACCCCGTCCATCCATTTTTCCTTATCATTTTGGGGAATTATCCCAAAACTGAGGTAGATCCAAATCTCAAGTGGACCACACCACAAGAAGCAGCGGTGATAATGATTCTCACTGTTAAATATTTTTTAAGGGCCACCGTGATATTTATTTGACATCCAACCTGTAGATTAGGTCATGTAGACCTGTATGATGGAAAAAAAAAAGAAGCAAATATCAGCTTGATCTAAAAATTTGGTAGCCCCAGGAAGTTTTTAATGGTGAGAGTTCAATCAACAACGTTTGGCCCACTTGAGAATTTGATCTACCTCAGTTTTGGGTTCATACCATAAAATTATTTTTAAAAATGTATGGACGGCATGGATTTATCATTAACATCCTGGTGGGACCCACCTAGTATCCCAGCGAAAGAATTTTATGTGAAAAGGCTTTTGCCTCATCCTTCGAATAGTGGGTGAAGAAGCGTGCGAGAGAAGGAAACTCGCTTTTTTAAGCTAGCACTAAGAGCGCCTTCATCCAGACCGTCTACCTTATCCGATGGTTGATAGGAAGGTTCACACATAATGATGTGCGAACCAGTGCATAGCTGAGCGTTCCTCTCTCTCTCTCTCTCTCTCTCTCTCTCTCTCTCTATATATATATATATATATATATATATATATATATATATATATATATATATATATATATATATAGTGCAGATTGTCTGTGTGGTAAAGGCACAAGAAAATTTAATGTCGTTCATCACCGATGACTCTCGTTAATGAGATACGCTACACTGTATGCTTCACAACATGACTTTTAACGTATGGAATTTCTCTAGCCCGGCCATGGTTAATGTTTTAGATTCACAAAGTACATCTATTTTTACAGACCATTATAGAGCGTGAGCAAAAAAATGAGGCACATCCAAACCTCAAGCGGACCACACCACACCATGTAAAGTAGTAGGGATTGAAGAACTACCGTTGGAACCTTTTTAGGGTCCATCATGAGGTTTATTTGCCATCTGACCCTTTTATAAAGTACGTGGATGAAGGTAAAACATAAATATCATCCAAGGCCCTAAGAAGTTTTCAACAGTAGACATCTGATTCCCACTCCTTCTGTAGTGTGGCCCACTTGAGCTTTGGATGGAAAATAAAGACTATGGAAAAAATAAGGTGAGCCCGAAGAGGTTTTTAATGGTAGGGTGTCCAATATTCACCATTGTTTCCTATAGTATGGTCCACTTAATAAATGTATCTTCTTAATTTTTGGTATCTTTGAATGCCTTCCCTAGTGTGAGTACAGCAATGCCCTCACTTCATTGGCTTTAGTATTGATTTGTTAGTGTATTTAAAGTATAATTATTGACTCAAATGTAAAATTGCATTTGATTTAGAGTCACCACTAATCAAATGAAATTCAAATTTTATGGCTAACTAGAAACTGTAGAATCACTTAAGGGTCAGGGAATCTTATTATTCCCTAACTCAGTTGACTCATGTAGTTGGTCTGGGACTATAGAGTTTGAGTAAGGTCCTTGGTGATGAAAAATGAAAAGATTAGGCACACTTTTTCGCCCGCACAATGTGCAGTCTTTACTTCACATGATTTTACATTTTTTTAAGGATTCAATAGAATTTTGAATATATATATATATATATATATATATATATATATATATATATATATATATATATATATATATATATATATATATATATATATAGTCATACTTTGCATAACCCATAAGGGCCAAATATGAAAAAATAAGAAACATCACTACCAGAAAAAGGGGCAAAGGCTACGAATAAAATTCATAGCCTTAGACATATGGCTACGGTTCTAGTCCGTAGCACGACCGTAGTCGTAGGTGTCATAACAAGAGGTCTGAAACCTATAGCTACTAATTTAATCTGTAACTATAGATTACAACAGCTACAGATGTAATCCGTAACAATTATATCTGTAGCGATAAGTATAAATAGCTACGGATATTATTTGTAGCTAAAAGTCCGTAGCAATATGCCAAATTTAATAATGACTACAGCTGTCGGATTAACGGATACGGTCAATATCCGTAGTTATTTTTTACATTAAAAATATATATATATAATCATTTGTTCATTCAATTACCACCTGCATAATCATTCATTCATTCCATTACAATCAATTATAATAATTCATTCATTCTATTACAATCAATTACAATCCTTCATTCAATCAATTACAATTACAATTACAATTACAATAATGCTAAAAATACAAATCTTTAGCCTCATTAGGTAAATTTGCTCGACTTCACCTTGAGATTTCAATGATAAAGAATTGAAAGAGAAGATATATTTTGACGGTATGATATTTTTTTCACAAGTAAATAAGCCTTTTTCAGCCATCACCCACCTGAATAATCAAAAACCGATTGTTGTCCAAATCCACTCCTTTTCCTTTCAATTTCTTAGTGACCTCTGTAAAATTACTTCCACGGTCATTTACGTTTTACTTTGAAGAGTTGTCTCAAAATGCAACTCTAGTAATGGCAAAGTCACTTCCTGCAACAGCTTCGTATATTCCACTATCCTACAAATAGTCATGACATTCATAAATTAGAATGACCATTGGGGAAAAGAAAAACAAAGTGAAAGAAGTGTATCATGTATAACTATTTTTTTTTTAATTTCTTAATGAATTAATAAAAACTCAAAGAGGGATGAAATTGACACAAAAGGAATGGTCTCACCATATGGTTTGTGGGGCCAAAATAAACATCTAGACGATTTCCGCAAGGAGGACCATTGGTAGCCATAAGTACCCACTTCCCAAGGAATGGTCTCACCATATGGTTTAGGTTATAAGTTTATGTTAATGTCGTAGGTTATAGGTTTAGGTTTAGGGATTTGAGAATACATTTACGTTTTAGGTTTAGGTTTAGGGATTTGAGAATACATTTACATTTTAGGTTTAGGTTTAGGTTTAGGTTTAGGTTATAAGTGTAGGTTATAGGTTTAGGTTTAGGTTAGGTTATATGTTAAGGTTTAGTGAATTGAGTTTAGGTTATAAGTTATATAGGTTATAGGTTAAGGTTTAAGTTATAAGTTAAGGTTTAGGTTTAGGTTATAGTTTTAGAATTTAATAATGGGTTTAGGTTATAAGTATAGGTTTAGGTTAATGTTGTAGGTTATAAGTTTAGGTTATAAGTTTATGTTAATGTTGTAGGTTATAGGTTTATGTTATAAGTTTAGATTTAGGCTTAGGGATTTGAGAATACATTTAGGTTTTAGGTTTAGGTTTAAATTTTAGGTTTAGGTTAAGGTTATAGGTTTAGGTTAAAGGTTTAGGTTTAGGTTATAGGTTATAGCTTTAGGGAATTGAGAATAGGTTAAGGTTTAGGTTTAGGAAATCGGGTTCGGGTTCGGGTTCGGGATCGGGTTTAGGTTTAGGTTTTCAAGTTTAGGTTTAGGTTTAGGTTTAGGTTAGGGAGTTAAGATTAGGATTAGGTGTTGGTTTAGATTTTAGGTTTAGGTTTTAGGTTTGTTTATGTTAGGTTATAGGTTATAAGTTTAGGTTATAGGTTATAGGTTAAGGTTTAGATTATAGGTTTTGGTTTAGTAAAGGTTATAGGTTTAGGTTAAGGTTTAGGTTTAGGTTATAGTTTATAGCTTTTGGGAATTGAGAATAGGTTAAGGTTTAGGTTTAGGAAATCGGGTTCGAGTTCGAGATTGGGTTTAAATTTAGGTTTTCAAGTTTAGGTTAGGGAGTTGAGATTAAGATTAGGTGTAATTTTAGATTTAGGGATTTGAGAATACATTTAGGTTTTAGGTTTAGGTTTAGGTTAAGGTTTGGTTATAGGTTATAAGTTTAGGTTATATGTTAAGGTTTAGGTTATAGGTTTTGGTTTAGGTCAAGGGTATAGGTTTAGGTTTAGGTTTAGGTTATAGGTTTAGGTTAGGTTTAGGTTATAGGTTATAGTTTTTGGGAATTGAGAATTGGTTAAGGTTTAGGTTTAGGAAATCGGGTTTGGATTCGAGATCGAGTTTAGGTTTAGGTTTTCAATTTTAGGTATATGTTTAGGTTAGCGAGTTGATATTAGGATTAGGTGTAGGTTTAGGTTTATGGATTTGAGAATACATTTAAGTTTTAGGTTTAGGTTATAGGTTTAGGTTATAAGTTTAGGTTTAGGTTAAGGTTTGGTTATAGGTTATATGTTAAGGTTTAAGTTATAGGTTTTGGTTTAGGTTAAGGTTGTAGGTTTTGGTTTAGGTTAAGGTTATAGGTTTAGGTTTAGGTTATAGGTTTAGGTTAGGTTTAGGTTATATGTTATAGGTTATAGGTTATATGTTATAGGTTATAGTTTTGGGGAATTGAGAATTGGTTAAGGTTTAGGTTTAGGAAATCGGGTTCAAGTTCGGGATCGGGATCGGGTTTAGGTTTGGGTTTTCAAGTTTAGGTTTAGGTTAGGGAGTTGAGATTAGGATTAGGTGTAGGTTTAGGTTTAGGGATTTGAGAATACATTTAAGTTATAGGTTTAGGTTAAGGTTGGGTTATAGGTTATAAGTTTAGGTTATAGGTTATATGTTAAGGTTTAGGTTATAGGTTTTGGTTTAGGTTAAGGTTATAGGTTTAGGTTTAGTTTAGGTTTAGGTTTTAGGTTATAGGTTATAGTTTTTGAGAATTGAGAATTGGTTAAGGTTTAGGTTTAGGAAATCGAGTTCGGGTTTGGGATCAGGTTTAGGTTCGAGTTTTCAAG
This sequence comes from Magnolia kwangsiensis, assembly GCA_037074715.1. Classification (NCBI taxonomy): domain Eukaryota; kingdom Viridiplantae; phylum Streptophyta; class Magnoliopsida; order Magnoliales; family Magnoliaceae; genus Magnolia; species Magnolia kwangsiensis. The sequence goes on along the minus strand of CM073586.1, from coordinate 79,407,131 downwards.
TTTAGGTTTAGGTTTAAGTTAGGGAGTTCATATTAGGATTAGGTGTAGGTTTAGGTTTAAGGATTTGAGAATACATTTAGATTTAGGTTTTAAGTTTAGGTTAAGGTTATAGGTTTAGGTTTAGGTTATATGTTATAGGTATAGGTTTTGGGATTTGAAAATAGGTTTAGGTTAAGGTTTAGGTTTAGGTTTAGGTTATAGGTTATAAGTATAGGTTTATGTTTAGGTTAAGGTCTAGGTTTAAGTTATAGGTTTAGGTTAAGGAGTTGAGATTAGGATTAAGTGTAGGTATAGGTTTTGGGATTTGAGAATAGTTTTAGGTTATAAGTATAGGTTTAGGTTAGGTTATAGGTTTAGGTTTAGGTTAGGTTTTAGGTTATAGGTTAAGGTTTAGGTTATAGGTTATAGGTTATAAGTATAGGTTTAAGTTTAGGTTAAGGTCTAGGTATAGGTTATAGGGTTCGGGTTCAGGATCGGGTTTAGGTTTGGGTTTAGGTTTTAGGTTATAAGTTACAGGTTTAGGTTTGGGTTATAGGTTAAGGTTTAGGTTAGGTTTTAGGTTATAGGTTAAGGTTTGGGTTATAGGTTAAGGTTTAGGTTATAGGTTATAGGCTATAAGTATAGGTTTAGGTTTAGGTTAAGGTCTAGGTATAGGTTATAGGGTTCGGGTTCGGGATCGGGTTTAGGTTTGGGTTTAGGTTTTAGGTTATAGGTTATAGGTTTAGGTTTGGATTATAGGTTAATGTTTAGGTTAGGTTTTAGGTTAAGGTTATAATATAGGATATAGGTTTAGGTTTAGGTTATAGGTTATAAGTATAGGTTTACGTTTAGGTTAAGGTTTAGGTTTAGGTTATAGGTATAGATTTTGGGATTTGAGAATAAGTTTAGGTTAAGGTTATAAGTATAGGTTATAGGTTAAGGTTTAGGTCTAAGAAATCGGGTTTGGGTTCGGGATCAGGTTTAGGTTTTAGGTTATAGGTTATAGGTTAAGGTTAAGTATAGGTTTAGGTTATAGGTTATAGGTTATTGGTAAAGGTTTGGGTTATAGGTTATAGGTTATAAGTATAGGTTTAGGTTTAGGTTAATGTCTAGGTTTAGGTTATAAGTATAGGTTTTGGGATTTGAGAATATATTTAGGTTAAGGTTACAAGTATAGGTTATAGGTTAAGGTTATAGTTTAGATTAAGATTATAAGTATAAGTTATAGGTTTAGGTTTAGGTTTATGTTTAGGTTAAGGTTTAGGTTATAGGTTTTGGTTTATGGTTAGGTTTAGGTTATAGGTTATAGGTTATAGCTTTAGGGAATTAAGAATAGGTTTAGGTTATAGGTTTAGGGTACAGTTTAGGTTAAGGGTGTGGTACCTGCAAATACAGATATAAACACGATCTGTCCAAATGGTCAGTCCCTTCCAATGTTGTCCATAGGAAATGGACAGTTTCATCATGGTCATAACAGCGGTTTCCACCTTCCAAGCACCTCTGCTCATCTAGATAGCTCCGATGTACATCCAGGTCTGCTCCATTAATTTTAAACAAATATATAAACACGGCATGTTCAAATGGCCAGGCCCCTCCAATGTTGTCCATAGGAAATGGACAGCTTCATCATGATTATAACAGCGGTTCCCACCTTCTAGACCCCCGCTCATCCGAATAGTTCTAACCCACATCCGGATCTGCTCCATTAATTTCGAACAAATACATAAACACGGCCTGTCCAAATAGTCAGGTCACTCCTCCTATCCATAAGAAATGAATAGTTTCATCATGGTCATAACAGTGGTTCCTACCTTTCAGGGACCCTCGCTCAATATCCGGATAGCTCCGACGCACATCCGGGTCTACTCTAATTTTTATAAAATTATACATGTCCTGCTGTAACATCCCGAAAATCGGGGGGTCGAGCAAAAACCCAACTCCCGAGTTCCAAAATGTTATTTATGCAACATGGATATGTATGATTGAATGTTGTCTGTGATAATGTATTAAACATGAGTGAGATTAAGCCAGAACAGCATATCATACTCCAGAGACAGTGAAATTTGCAAGCGGAAGACTGTAATAGTATGTATAACGTACATAAACTGTTGTATGTCTCTAGAGTGTGAATATATTACCAGGTTATGCACATACATGTATACTTCAAAAGTAAACAAAATGAATATACATGAGGGCGCTAAAAATTCAAAATGACAAATGTCAAAGTATCTAATCAACCTCCCTGCAATCCTGTCAATCAGAACACGCATAAAGGAGGAATCCTCCTTCTCATCATCAAGTCCAGCTCCGCCTCACAGGCCGCGCCATCATCTGCAATCACAAAAGGGACTGGTGGGTGTCCGGAAATACCATCCCGTAACGTGGGAGTGAGTGATCAACTCAGTGGGATAAGAGAGCCGGGATTAGCATGTTCACAATTCAATCACGTGATAATAGTAAAGCAGTAAATCAGACAATCCTAATACTGTTGTTAATGCAAGATGACATGACGTGATGTATGCCCTCACCGACGATCACCCTCATGCGGCAACATCTTACGACCGCGGCATGCCGCACTCCCTCAAGTGCTCCACATCTTCCAGGCACATGCAATGTCATGGTGATATGATTACCTAGTTGTTATTAGTCCATTCAAACAGCAGGATTGGGAAACTAAGGTACTTCCCTTGTATCAATCCCAACACCGATCCTGTCTAGGGTCGTCACTCCTAGTAATCTCATACGATGTATATTTCGTAGGTCACTGCAAGGGCTGCCAGGGCTGTTGCTCGCACTCGTTGCACCGCTCCCCCATCACCTTATCAATACAGGCCTACTGTACTCTACTGCACGGAAGGGTCGTCGCCTCCCGTGGACTCAGAATACGCTCGCGGTCACTACAAAGGGCTCGTCGCCTGATCAGTGTAGGCCGACAGCTAGAATATAGTGTCCCATACCACCATAATCTACTCACGAGTTTAGGTGCTCACTGGTCACTACGGGGAGGTTTGTGGCCCCAGCGTAGGCCGACAGCTCGACCACGGTGTCCCATACCACCATGCCCGGCTCATGAGTCTTCGTGGATCAAGGTACCACGGTTAATAGGGTTTACAATGGTAAGTTCAGTACCCTAGGTTCAAGCAGTTATGATACATACAAGGTGAACAAACATCGGCCAGTCGGGTTACTTGACGGGCTCGACTAGCGCGATCGCATCTCAAGTTGAACGACATGAAGTGCGTAAAACACTTCGCGTGGCCTAACCACTGCCGCCAACTCTCAACACGAATCACGTTCATCGACGCGTCGTTCGTGGCTATGACCAGTCAGCCACGAATTCGCTCGGTTACCGACTGCCTGGACTAAGTCAAGTTCCACACATCTATGGAATTTCATTAACACTATATACAAGGTATTGGAATTGGAATACATCATGTGAGCATGTTAGCATATGTTATAACATTCAACTTAAGCAAATCTTCAAGGCATACTTTCCATGCATATTCAACTTAAGCAAATCTTCAAGGCATACTTTCTATGCATGTAGTGCAATCATGCATAAGGTAAGCATGTAGGAAATCATTTAGGTCAGCATTTTAATCAGGAAATCAATCTCAAACTACTACATAACATTATTCAATACAATACATACTAATACAAGCATTTATACAAACACATACACTACACACTTAAGTCCACATATAGTATGTCGACCCAAAGTGCGCAACTTGGCGAATCTCTTCGCCAAACTGATTATGCAAGCATTCCTAACTCTCTAATGCGGCGACAAACCATGTCAATCACGTCAGCAAAATATGCATGTAGACCGTACTTCCTACAAATGACTAAAATGCCCTAAATCTCATATTCTTCGTTAATTTACGAAACAGGAAACGGAGAGCATATTGTACATGTCAAACGGCGATGCCGTCGATAATCTACTATTAAACGACATTGAAAGCGTTGTAAACCGTCAATCAAAGCGTCTAAAATCCTCACCTTGTCACTTATGGATGTTGAAATTCGAACGGAGCGTATACGCTTCGTCTACGGCGACTAGGCAACCTAATACACAAGATCTATTAGCTATTTCTCTATGGAACCAAGGAATCAGCAAATCAGCAACTTTCTAGGGTTTTTCTTACCTAAAAATGCGGAGAAATCACCGGCAAAGTGATCGGAGTGCGTTACCTAAGCACGTGCAGCAGCAGCAGGAAAAGCTCTCCCACCTTCTCTCACAAACTCTCACTTTCTCTCTCAGTCTTGCTAGGGTTTCTAGCAAATTCGGATGGGTGAGAGAAGTGAGGGTTTCAACCCCTTTTATAAGCCCAAATGTGCCCAAAACAGGCTCCAGGTCAAGGTACACTTGAGGTATGTCCAATTCGGGGCTGTTTTGGCCCAAAAGATGTTTTCTGGTGGTCCCCTGGCCAAATGCGGTCGGACTTAAGCTCATGAATACTGGATCTAGCATACATCAAGTTTTCAGTCCGGCAGGGTTCGCAGATCGCACGTGGAGGACCAGTTTCAGTTCAGCGGTCACCGCATGTAGATCAGGTCTGCAAATCTCATGATATGAAATAGAAATTTTTCCTGATCCGAGGGTGTAATCTGGATGAATTCTGACGGTCAGAACGCTCAATACTGACGCGTCAAGTCGTGTGCCAGATTTAAATTTGAAATTCCAAATCCGTCCCTATTCGCGGTCGCTTCAGTCCGGGTTCAACGAAATAGTCTGTGATTATCGGTTTGACTTGATTTTCGAGATGATTGTCAAGTCCAGCTGGGCGGTTCTAACGGTCTAAGATAGGAGGTATCGGACCTTCGACGCGCGGTCTAAATCCAATATAAAAATTCAATGTGGTCCAGAGGACAAACCCGCTTAGAGTTTGATCCGAGGTTATAGAGTATTCTAGAGTCATTGGTTCTACTCGATTTGGGTCTTGTAGAACGTATTTAAAGTGATCAGGGACTATTTTCCAGCCACTCCAACGTTGCGCTAGCTAACTTATGCTTAGTTTCTAAAGAAATTTATCCTAAGTGGTTTCTTTGGCTATGGAATTGGGTTCTGAACGATTTTTCAGGTGTTTTAATTGACCCACTGCCTAAGGACGTCAAATCCCAGATTAGCCAAAATCCGGGGTGTTACACCTGCTCATGAGCATGCCTAATATTGCCAATGCATGAGATTCAGCAAAAATACCTTTTCATGATTCAAAGAAGGAAACTTGAGGTTTTTTCTTACCTTCCATTGTATGCTTCCAAGGTGCAGATGGCCCCTGAAAGACACATATATCCAGGGAATCGCTTCTCAAAATCACGGACTGTTTTGTTTTGAAACTCGTTCATCTCACCTAAAAATCTGTCACATAATGAATAATTATAACCACAATGATAACTATTGTGACTGCACTATAATGAATAAATTATTATTATTATAGATAACTATAATTACAACATAGATATCATACACACGATATCACATAATATATTATTTGATGAACTACACATGTGCATTCTTGACAAGAGACGTACCAAATGCTTAAATCTAAAATATGCAGCTCCAATCCTCCCACATGCAACATCCACCTGAAAGAATGTGCATAACCATCATGCTTGAGTAATTAATATAGGAATGTACAAGTAAAACCATAAAACTAGAGATACTGCATTTTCAGGATCTCCTCCATAGTTAACGATCTCATTATAAAGCCCTTCTCCCTCCTCCTTTACCCAGGCTTGGGATCGGCAATGCAAGGAGTTACATTGTGGGAGTTAAAAAAGGGCTTAGGCTCCATTTATTTTTTTAAAAAAATATATTTTCATAAATACTAATGTGATGACCAAATGGAACCTAAGACTATAAATACGTTCAAATATAGAGTACAAAATTCATTCAATATAGAGTGCCAAATTAGTTTAAAATTAGTTCAAAATGCACACTACACATTTAAAATTAGTTTAAAATGCACACTACACATGTTCAATTATAAAGTACCAAATTTATTCAAATTATTGAATTCTCAAAGCCTCTTTCCACCATTGCACAAATGATCTCGGATCATGTCACGCCCCAAACCCAAAAATCATATTCATATGAATCCTGAATGCCGAATTCGGTGTCGACAGCCTCCGTAGTGCCCCATTCTCAGCTCCTGATAATCAAATGCCAGATTTCGATCCTAGGATCCTATAAGGAGGATTTTCAGAATGAATTTTTTTTTGTAATGGAGCATAACCACAAGCATAACCAAGTCACAAAACAACATCACCACATATCCACTATATCAAAAACTTTAAGTACAATGTAGAAAGAAAAATACACGGTGATCAAAAAACTCCAAAAGGTCCTGATACGCACTCCTGCCTCAGCGCTGCTGTTGTTCAACGCTACCTACAAGCAACTATCATGCATAAGCTTACAAAAGCTTAGAGGGTGGTGTAAGTGTGTGCGCAAGGCAAACGTCGAGTGTACAATATTAGGTAATGCGGAAGTATGTGGTAAGTCCATAAATAAAATCAACCACACCAAGGCTATGTAATGCAAGGCATGAATGCTATCAGCCATACCAAGGTCATGTGATGCGAGATATGAATGTCATCGGCCACACCGATGCAATGTAAGGCATACATAACCGAATGTCATATGTGAAATACAATCCAAGCAAGTCGGTACTCATCAAGCACACATATCAGTATAGTTCCTCTCTGGATATCACCGGGGTCTAATACACTTCGCAGTGACTGCCACCTCCCTAGCTGCACAGTCAAGTAAACGGAATAGACCTCACTATCTGCCTGACTAGTAGTCTATCAATACCTACCTGGCTCATCGATAGCGGACTCATTTGTGAGATGGTCAAACTCAGCCTAGCTTATAGCCCCCTCACTCAGGCGGATAAGGCCACACCCCCTTCCAACCGACCACGACACAGTGTGAGACGCGGCCTACTGGTATTCGGTACTCGGACGCTCGTGTATCTACTCGGTCTAGACGTTGGAGCATCTCCTGGTACCAAAAAGGTTCTGGGACTCTCACCCAAGGACATTCTAAGTGCCCACAGTGCTAAAATAAGTATTTTCGATATCCAATATGACCATCCACGATGTACCTGTGGAGCCACGGCCCTGATGTCGCTAGGGCATGCAGTGATCAAGTCACACGTATACGAGATACATGAATCATGCCGTCAAATCATGAAGAAATCCAGCGCGTACTGCGCGATCATGTGGGCACCCCGTCTCATAACGGGACCCATAAGTGGTTTGCCCAATGGCATATGCTATGATCAGTCGCTACTCAAACCAAGCATACATATGATGCGTATGGGCATGAGTCATGAGATTATACTAAGCATGTTATAAGGTGATGGATAACAACGAGCATAGGCCTATCAATGGGCCCTAAGGGGAGTTACAATGCGGACATTTAACCAACATTGTACATACAATATGGACGTCAAACCAACATTGATCCCTAAGCACGACCCGCCATAAATATCATTACATGAACCATGAGAAACGTACATTGCAATGGACCCTAAGGACATCCATTGGGCCTCGATCCATGGCCATAGATATATCAAATGGGATGAATCACATGAGCGTTACATTCATCAAATGGCTGCATTAATGGGCCTCACCAATGAGCCTTATGTACATTGCAATGGTCCATGACCCATGGGCCATGAAATGTATCAAAGTGGGCCTCATAATATGGGCCTTACATCTATCAAAGTGAGCCTCAATGGACGACCATAAGTACATCCACAATGCATATATATACATGTGAATGAATCATATCAAAAGATCAATTGGACTGTACTCCAATTAACAGTGGTGGAGATACTTGCCACCATTAAAGTTCTCAAGGCCCAATGTAATATTTATTTTTTATATAATCTGGCCATAAGGTCACACGGACTTGGATTAAGAGGAAATGAATTTCCTACTGATCCAAAACTTCTGTGGAAATAAAAGTATCCAAGTGGCAGATACTCCATCTCCACTGCTTTTGCTACATGGTCCACTTGATCCTAGATATGCCTCATTCTTTGAGCTCAAGCCTTAACATGAGCTTCCCAACTGGCTAGATGGCTTGGATGCATCACATGCATCATGGTGGGCCCATATAGATGGGCCGCATGAACACAGCACACATGAGGGGGGGGTCACATACATCAAAGTGGGCACCCACCATCTGCCTGGACGGTGGGCATAAAACACATCACTGTGGGTCCCATGTGGGGCCCACCATAATGTTTATAATCCATCCAACCCGTTGATAAGGTCACAGAGACCTGGGTGTAACACCCTGAAAATCGGGGGTCATGTATAAACTCAACTCCCGAGTTTTAAACCGTCACTTATGCAACAAAAATGATTATGATTCAATGTTGTCTGAGTTAAAGCATTCACATGAGTAAAAGTATACCAAAACTACAATTCATACTCCAGATTTAGTGATAAAAGAAAGCGGAAGACTAAAGAATATATATATATCACTGTATGAAAAACAAAGTAGATCTCGACTGTCACTAAAGTATGAATACATCTTTGAGTCTCATATACATGTAAATAACAGAAATAAATGTCCAAAATAGTCCCACTGAGGAGTCCCATCAACCCAGGTCACCTAAGCAAAGCCGTCGTGGAACTGCATGTATGAGAACTCGTCCTGGTCCTCATCGTAGTCCGGCTCTACCTCCTGGATCACTGCCTCACCGGCATGCAAGACAGGATCTGGTGGGTGTTGCAAACACCATCCTGTAACGTGAGAATGAGTAGCTAACTCAGTGGAATAATAGAGCAAGGATTAACATGTTCTCAAATCAATCATGCGATAATAGTAAAGCAGTAAATCAAACAATCCTAATACTGTTGTTAATGTAATATGACATGATGTGATATATGCCCTCACCGACGATCTCCCTCATACGGCACCATCTTATGACCGCGGCATGCAATCGTCCCTCAAGTGCTCCACATCTTCCATGCACATGCAATGTTATGGTGATATGATTTCTGAGTTGTTATTAGTCCATTCAAACAGCAGGATTGGGAAACTAAGGTACTTCCCTTATATCAATCCCAACACAGATCCTGTCTAGGGTCGTCACTCCTAGTAATCTCATACAATGTATATTTTGTAGGTTGCTGTAAGGGCTGTCAGGGCTATTGCTCGCACTCGTTGCACCGCTCCCCCATCACCTTATCAATACAGGCCTACTGTACTCTCACTGCTACTGAAGGGTCATCGCCTCCCGTAAACTCAGAATACGCTCGCGGTCACTGCAAAGGACTCATCGCCTGATCAGTGTAGGCCGACAGCAAGAATATAGTGTCCCATACCACCATAATCTGCTCACGAGACGTAGGTGCTCACTGGTCACTACGGGGAGGTTTGTGATCCCAGCGTAGGCTGACAGCTCGACCACGGTGTCCCATACTACCATGCCCGGCTCATGAGTCTTTATAGATCAAGGTACCATGGTTAACAGGGTTTACAATGGTAAGTTCAGTACCCTAGGTTCAAGCAGTTATGACTCATACAGGGTGAACATACAACGGCCAATCGGGTTACTTGACGGGCTCGACTAGCACGATCGCATCTCAAGTCGAACGACATGAAGTGCGTAAAACACTTTGTGTGGCCTAACCACTGCCGCCAACTCCAAAACACGGCTCGCGTTCATCGACGCGTCGTTCGTGGCCAAGATAAGCCAACCACGAATTCGCTCGGTTACCGACTGCCTAGACTAGGTATAGTCCCAAACACATATGAATTCACATCAGCAATTCAAGTAAGAGTATTCGAAATGAAATACAACCATGTGAGCATGTTAACACATGTTATAACATACAACTTAAGTAAATCATCAAGCACATGCATTTCATACATATAATGAAATCATGCATAAAGCTAACATGTAGGAAATCATTTACATCAGCATATTAATTGAGAAATCAATCTCAAACTAATCCATAACACCATTTAATTCAATACATACTAATATAAGCATTTATACAAACACATAAACTACACACTTAAGTCTACATATAGTATGTCGACTCGAAGTGTGCATTTAGGTGAATCTCTTCGCCAAACTAATTATGCACGTATTCTTAACATTCTAATGCGACAATAAACCATGTCAATCACATCAGAAAAATATGAATGAAAACAGTACTTCATACAAATGACTAAAATGCCCTAAATCTCATATTCTTCGTTGGTTTACGAAACAGGAAACGGACAGCATGTTGTACATGTCAAACGGCGTTGCTGTCGATAATCTACTATTAAACGACATTGAAAGCTTTGAAATCAGTCAATTAAAGCGTCTAAAATCCGCACCTTATCTCCTAGAAGCGTATCGTTTCGAACAGAGCGTATACGCTTCGTCTACGGCGACTAGACAACCTGATTTACAAGATCTATTAGCTAACATGCTATGGAACGAAAGGAACACTAAATCAACAACTTTTTAGGGTATTTTCTTACCTAAAAATATGGAGAAATCACTGACCAAGTGATTGAGGTGTGTTGCTTAGGCACTTGCAACAGGTAGCAAAAGCGGCAAGGAATTCTCCTCCACTCTTTCTCACAAACTCTCACCTTTTCTCTCCTCCAATCTAGGATTTTTCTCAATTTCGGATGGGAGAGAGGAATGAGGGTTTCAACCCCTTTTATAAGCATAAAAATACCCGAAATAGGCTCGGGAACAAAGTTAACTTGATGTATATCCAAATCGGGGCTGTTTCGGTCCAAAAGACCATTTCTGGTGGTCCCCTAGCCGAACGCGATCGGACTTAAGTTCGTACATGTCGAATGTCGCTCACATCCCATTTTCAGACCATCAGTGTTTGTAGATTGCCCGTGGAGGTCCAGTTTCAGTTCAGCGATCACCGCACGTAGATCAGGTCTGCAAGTCTCATGATATGAAATAGAAATTTTTCTTGATCCGAAGGTATAATTTGGCTGAATTCTGACGGTAAGAATGCTTAATACTGACACGTCAAGTCGTATGCCAGATTTGAATTTCAAATTCCAAATCTATCCCTATTCTTACTCTCTTCAGTCCAGGCTCAATGAAATAGCCTGCGAATGTCGGTTGGACTTGATTTTCGAACTGATTGTCAAGTCCAGCTAGGCGGTTCAGATAGTAGGTAATGGACTTTCAATGCGCGGTCTAGATCCAATACAAAGTTTCAAAGTGGTCCAGAGAACAAACCTACTTAGAGTTTGATCCGAGGTTTTAGAGTATTATAGAGTCATTGGTTCTACTCGATTTGGGTCTTGTAGAACGTATTTAAAGTGATCAGGGACTATTTCCCATCTACTCTAGCGTTGCGCTAGCTAACTTACTCTTATTTTCTAAAAGAATTAATCCTACGCGATTTCTGGTCGAGTTGGTACTCAAGTCCAAGTACGGATTTTTCCAGGGCATTACAATCTACCCCCCTTAACAAATAATTTCATCCTCAAAATTTGTACCTTTTCGTACTCCTCGAGAAGCTGTGGGTAGTTCTTTCTGATCTCGGCTTCTGTCTCCCAAGTAACCTCTTCCTCAGAGTGATGCGTCCACAATACCTTCACAAGGGGAATCACCTTGCTACGCAGTACCTGCTCCTTCCTATCTAGGATACGTGTCGGTCGCAGGATATATGTAACATCCTCTCCTAACTGCACCTGCTCCTATCTGATGATATGGGAAGGATCAGAAACGTATTTCTTCAGCATGGAAACATGAAATACGTTGTGAACGCTCGCGAGAGGCGTGGGTAAAGCCAAACAGTACGCCACTGCTCCCACATGATCAAGGATCTGGAATATACCAATGAATCATGGTGCTAGCTTCCCCTTCTTCCCGAACCGAAGGACTCCCTTCATAGGAAAAACTCGTAAAAATACATGATCCCCAACTGTGAACTCTAGTGGTCGTCGTCTCGTATCGGCATAACTCTTCTGTTTGCTCTGCGCTGTGAGAAGCCGATGTCTAATAATATCAATCTTCTCCGACGTCGCCTGTACTAACTCTGGGCCAATCAAGCTACACTCACCGACCTCTGCCCAGCAATGCGGTGCGCTACAAGGTCGCCCATACAGCGCCTCGTAAGGTGCAATACCGATACTCGCCTAAAAACTGTTGTTATACGCGAACTCCACATATGCAAGACAGTCATCCCAACTGTCCTTGAAGTCCAATGCGCAGGCTCGCAACATGTCCTCTAAGATCTGGTTCACCCGCTCTGTCTGTCCGTCTGTCTGTGGGTGGAAGGTCGTACTGAACTTCAACTTCACACTCATAGCCTCCTGAATGTGAGTCCAGAAAATAGAAGTGAACCGCGTTCTCTTTCCAACATGATCTCCAACGGAACTCCATGCAGACGCACGATCTCTCTGATATACAGTCTAGCCAGCTCGTCTGCAGAGTTCGTAACTCTGATCGGTAGGAAGTGTGCCGACTTCCTCAGATGGTCGACGATCACCCAAATGGAATCATGTCCCTTCCTCGTCTTCGGCAGCCCTGAAATGAAATCCATGGAAATGAAATCCCACTTTCACTCTGCGATCGGCATAGGCTGCAAAAGTTCAGGTGGGCGGCGATGCTCTGCCTTCACCTGCTGGCAAGTGAGACAACGGGACACGAACTCAGCTATGTGGGTCTTCATACCTTCCCACCAATAAGTCCTCTTCACGTCACGATACATCTTCGTACTACCTGAATGCATCGCGAGTCTGGTACAATGCGCAGCTTCGAGAATCTCTCGTCTCAAGTCAGGGACATCTGGGACGCATAGGTGGTCACGATAACGTAAGCCTTCATCCATGCCAACTCGCTACTCGGCGTCTGCATCATCACTGGCCTGCTCTCGAAGCTCAGTCAGATGCGCATCATCCATCTGCGCCTCGATGACCCGGTCATCGATCTGAGATCGCACCTGCACATGTGCGATGAACTCATACGGCTCCTCTACGGTGAGTTTCTGCTCAAAGTCTCGCAAAAACTCAACCATATCCCACTCAGCAACCATCAGCGGAGCTGCAAACTCTATCGCCTTCTTGCGGCTCAACGCGTCAGCCACAAGGTTCGCCTTCCCAGGATGGTAAGAGACTTCGAACTTAAAGTCCTTCAAAGTCTCCATCCATCGCCGCTGCCTCATATTCAAGTCTCGCTGCGTGAATATGTACTTGAGGCTCTAGTGGTCGCAAAAGAGCTCGAACTCCTCTCCATAGAGGTAATGTCTCCAGAGTCTCAGTGCGAATATGACGGCTACCAACTCTAGGTCGTGTGTAGCGTAATTCTCCTCGCGCTTCCTTAATTGTCTCGAAGCATACGAAATTACCCTTTCCTTCTGCATAAGAACACAACCCAGACCAACGCTAGACGCGTCAGTGTATATAGTGTACCTAATCCCCTGCTCTGGCAATACTAGCACAGGGGCGGACGTAAGTCTGTCCTTCAGCTCCTGAAAAGCTGACTCTGCCTTGTCATTCCAGGCGAACTTCACGTCCTTCCGTGTCAACTGAGACAAGGGTCTCACGATATTCGAGAAATCCTGAATGAAGCACCGATAATAGCCAGTGAGACCCAAGAAACTCCTCACCTCAGTGATAGAACCAGGCTGCTCCCAGTCCTGAACTGCAACTACCTTAGACAGGTCAACTGTCATACCATCCTTGGACACCACGTGTCCCAGGAACTTCACTACCTGCTTCCAGAAGTCACACTTCTTGTACTGTGCGAACAACTGATGCTGTCTCAGAGTATCCAGGACCAAACACAAGTGCTCCTCATGCTCCTCTCGACTCCTGGAGTATACCAAAATGTCGTCAATGAACACAACGACGAATCGATAGAGGAAAGGCTGAAATACCCGGTTCATCAGATCCATGAACACGGCTGGTGCGTTCGTGAGACCGAACGACATCACCAGGAACTCGTAGTGGCCAAAGCTGGTCCTGAATGCTGTCTTCTGCACATCTTCATCCCTGACGCACAACTGATGATATCCAGACTGAAGATCAATCTTCGAGAAGTACTGCGCTCCTCTCAACTGATCAAACAAGTCATCGATCCTGAGTAAAGGGTACTTGTTCTTCACCGTGATCTGGTTCAGCCTGCGATAATCAATACACGATCGCATCGAACCGTCCTTCTTCATTACGAACAGAACTGGTGCTCCCCAAGGAGACACACTAGGCCGTATAAGGCCAAGCTCCAACAGACCATCAATCTGTGTCCTCAACTCCTCCATCTCACACGGTGCCATGCGATACGTCGGCAGTGAGACGGACGTGGAACCAGGCACCTGATCGATAGTGAAATCAATCTCTCGTCTAGGCAACCCAGGGATCTTCCTGAACAGATTCCCAAACTCACAAATGACTGGCGTATGCTCAAGTATCTGGGCACCAGCGTCTCGTAGTAAGGTAGCGTAGCTAAGTATGCGGAAGGAGAGATTTACCTGCACTGGGAACGTGAAGGATGCACTCTCTGGCTCGTACACAGTCACTATACGAGTCTCGCAGTCAATCTCGGCCCTCGCTACATTCGACCAGTCCATGCCAAGAATGACGTCGAGATAAACAAGAGAGGGGTCGACAACAAGATCAAGGGCCATCGTCTTGCCCCCCAAATCCACCAAACAGTCCTCACACATCTGGGTAGCATCTGTAAAGGACCCGTGAGCTGTATAAACTTGCACCCCATCCATAGTAATAGTCTGTAGCCCAATACGTCTGACTATAGCACGTGATATCAAAGAAATCGTGGATCCTGTGTCCACCATCACGAGTATAGGAATACCTCCAATGTGGGCAGTGACCTCAAAGGCCGAATGCTGAGGAGTCTCTGTTGCGGCTGCCTCAGCTGTCAAGGCATGTACCCGTGCCTGCTGTGGCCGGTTCGGCCGCTGTGCCGTGGGCCGTAGAAGCTGCCTGATCTGAGATGCTGAGGTCTGAAGGAAGGGTGCGCAGGAGCCAACCGTAAGGGTGGTGCTGATATCGCCTGTGAGCACGTACGGTCGATCTTCTGCGGCGGTGAGAACCCAATGTCCCGCATCTGAGCAAAACAACTCTGCGCTAAGTGGCCCGACCTCCCACAATATGTGCATAAAAAATTAGGGCGCCGTATCGGTGGTACTAGAGCTGTAGCCCTAGTAGGAGGGTCGGCGCGGGGCCTCTTGCCCGCGAAGGGCCTGTCTGGCAACTCTGGTCGTGGCCTAGGAGCAACAAGGCCACGAGATCGTGCAAGTCGATCCACATCCTGCTCTGCCCGCATGGACATGTGAATCATCTCCGCATAGGAGGAAATGCTCAAGCAGCATATCTTCGACCGAATATCCGGTCGCAAACCCTCTGAAAAGCGCCGTATGCGCATCTGCTCATCTGCCAAAATAGTCGGGACGTATCTGCCCAACTCGGTGAACCGATGCTCATACTCAGTGACTGTCATGCCTCCCTGTCTGAGGCGCAGAAACTCATTCTCCCGCTCATGCCTGTAGGTCTGGGGATAGTATTTCTCGTGGAAGCGGAACTCGAACGCTGCCCAGGTCTATACATAATCGGCGGCAACGGTCCGCAATACACTGTCCCACCACAAGCTGGCCTCTCGCTCGAACAAGAACGTAGCCAACTCGACCTGCTCAGCCTCTTAACAGTGTAGCATCCGCAGTATCTTCGACACACGGTCGAGCCAATACTCGGCCTCCTCGGGTCTATGAGAACCCGTAAAAGTGGGAGGCCGTAAGCGCTGAAATCGCTCTAACAAGCCCCATGTGTCTGCGGCATTCCTCGCAAGGTAAGTAGGTGGTGTAGGATGAGTCATGCCCCCATCCTGGGTATATATATCAGCATCCTCAGCTAGATGCGCAGGTGGTGCAGGTGGTGCAGGTGGTGCAGGTGGAGGCACACTCCCACCCTGGGCTAGTGCCCCCACAATCGTAGTCAGGAGCTGCTGCTGCTGCTGCATTATAGCCATCATCTGCTCAAATCTATCTGAAGGTGGAGCAGGCTGTGGTGTGTACTGCGTCGAAGAAGACGCGCGGTAAGGCTCTCTGACGGGCGGTGTGAATGGCGGTGGTCCAGCTGTAGGACCAGTAGCAGGCTGAGACGCACATACTGTCTCAGGAATCGGGCCCACAGCAGGGTCCGCATGTGCATCAGACTGCGAAGGAGCCTGATCCATAGGCTCACTCAATGTAAGCCGAGTTATGCTCCGTGTAGCCTTCGGTGGCATTCCCTATATTCAAAATAGGGCGCAACCTTGTCAGTCTCAATAGCACAAACACATCGCAATCATTCACATTAAGAGTCAAAGGCATTCCATGCATTTCATTTAATCAAAATTGTCACAATACAAGGGATATCTCCTTACAAGCATCATGACAAAAAGTACATGGGAACTAAGACAGTTAAAGTTACAACAGCAACACAAGCAAACTACTAGCCTTAACAGGCTTACACAATTTAAAGCAGGAAACAACAAACTACTAACAATAACATCTTAGATCTCATCGCTAGTCTGAGTCGGGTGACGGAAGAGGAGCACCCTTATCATGCAAGCAGCACAGGATCACCTTCAAGGTGCGAGTCACCTTTCTAAATTTTCTCTTCGTAACGGCCTTGGCAAGGTGACCTGGCTCTACTCAATTCGAACAATGCGATCATCGCCAGTAGCCTGAGCAGAAGGAGGAGGACTCTTATCTGTATCCTGAGCCTCCTCTTCTGCCTCTTCCTGGACTTATTCCTCAACTTCTGCTCCAGGTTCTCCCTCACTTAGATCCTCTTCGTCATCAAAATCATCCTCGCTATCCTCCTCAAGATGAGTCTCATGGTACTGAGACTCGATCTTCATCTTGAACATGATAGACTCATCAATGCTGTGAATCAGAATTGGCAACTCCGGCCCAAGTCTGTAAGCAAACTCAAGCGCGATCTTGCATATCAGTCGGCCAAAAGGAAGCGATTCAGACGTTCTACTTGATTTCGCTATAAGGATAATCTGTCGCAAGATGAAAGTGGCCATACACACATTCCCTCCCTGGGCCACTAGATACAAGAAATCAATCATAAGGCACGTACACTCAATGCGATTTGTCGACCTGGGATACACGTTGAACGTGCAAATGTGGTGCAGCAGGCACAAATCATCAGACATATGAGATACCTTGAGGCTATTATTAGGCTGTCATGGAACCAGTTTATCGCATAGAAACCTGGTACGGTGATCTCGCTCATGCCTACTCCTCAAATTCTTCGCACTAGGATGAACATCACCAAGAGGCACGTTCAGAAGTTGCGCAATCAGCCGAACATCGATCGTAGCCATCCAGTCCCTTCCAAAAGGAATCTTGAACTGCAATGGCTCTAGTGTAGGATTCTAGATACGAGCGTAGAAGGCACGAACGGTGCTCACATTAGCACGAGCACGAGCTTCAAAGAGCGGACCCCAATGCGTAGCTTCAATGCCCTCGAACAACAGGAATTCGCTGAAGAGTTATCCTTCCACGTCCGCCTCAAACAACATCTTACGGTCAGTGTATTCACCGTGAGGCATCTCTGCTAAAATCACTCGCCCAAGTTGAGTATGGGGATCCAAATCCCGCTTTGTATGGAACTTTCGGGCTGTAGTTGGACTTGCGGCGGCACTTGAGCTACCGGTGCCACCCCGCGGTCTTCTTGATTGAGCAGGGCGACTAGGCCCAGCCTCATCCGCTGCGGTCTTTCCCTTTCCCATCAAAGAGAGGATGGTAGAGAGAGATAAAAGACCCAAAATGGCTTCAACAAAAGCCACGAAAAATGGGGGAAATGCAAAGAAATGGTTGTCCCAAATGGAAAAGGGAGATCTAGGCGTTGTAGAGGGATGCTTTAAGCTCCCGTATAATGTATTTTCAGAAAGAAAAGAGAATGAAAAAGGGGAATGGAGCACCTCACGATTTCAGCTCGTTTTGAAGATTGTAAGAGCTCCAAACAACGAGATTTGCAAGAGGGAGGGCTGAAAACTTCAATGGAGTGATGGAGTGTAGTCGTTTTCAACCAAGAATGGGTTTAGGAACGATTTGGAATCACGATTTTGGGTTAGGGCAGCAAGAAAATGAAAATGGGGCTAGGGAAGGGGCTGTTTGTGAAGGAAGTACCCCTTTTAGGGGTTTTCTATGAACGAACCGTACATGGGGAGTGTACACGACCCAAAATAGGGCGAGCGCTCAAAAATCACATCAAGTGGGCCCCACCGGACGGCGATGCATCGCCGAACCGGCGATGGCATCGCCGACCGTCCCATGATCTGGTCGGTGGGACCACATGGGTCTGGTCCCCCATGGTCCAGGGACCCCAAATAACTATGGGCCCCACCTTGGTTCATTGTAGACTACCCTATACAGGCCCAAACATGCGTTCGTGGCTTTCCGGGGCCAGTCTGCAATCCTAAATACAATTTCCTATCATGCAGCATATGATTTTGGGGTAAAAGGAGCTAATACATCCATCTAACCCATTAGTTGCTAAATAAAGCAAACTTAGAATGGCCTAAGGGCCAGTTTCCATGAAATTTTACTATTCACTGTAAACGTTTTGTCGAAGTATGATTTTATGTCATTTTCACCTTGTAACACCCTAAAAATTGGGGGTCGTGTATAAACTCAACTCCCAAGTTTCAGACCGTCACTTATGCAACAAAAATGATTATGATTCAATGTTGTCTGAGTTAAAGCATTCACATGAGTAAAAGTATACCAAAACTGCAATTCATACTCCAGATCCAGTGATAAAAGCAAGCGGAAGACTAAAGAATATATATATCATTATATGGAAAACAAAGTAGATCTCGACTGTCACTAAAGTATGAATACATCTCTGAGTATCATATACATATAAATAATAGAAATAAATGTCCAAAATAGTCCCACTGAGGAGTCCCGTCAACCCAGGTCACCTAAGAAAAGCCGTCGTGGAACTGCATGTATGAGAACTCGTCCTAGTCCTCATCGTAGTCCGGCTCTACCTCCTGGATCACTGCCTCACCTGCATGCAAGACAGGGTCTGGTGGGTGTTGCAAACACCATCTCATAACGTGGGAATGAGTAGCTAACTCAGTGGAATAATAGAGTAAGGATTAACATGTTCTCAAATCAATCATGCGATAATAGTAAAACAGTAAATCAAACAATCCTAATACTGTTGTTAATGCAATATGACATGACGTGATGTATGCCCTCACCGACGATCTCCCTCATACGGCACCATCTTACAACCGCGGCATGCAATCGTCCCTCAAGTGCTCCACATCTTCCACGCACATGCAATGTTATGGTGATATGATTTCCAAGTTGTTATTAGTCCATTCAAACAGCAGGATTGGGAAACTAAGGTACTTCCCTTATATCAATCCCAACACAGATCCTGTCTAGGGTCGTCACTCCTAGTAATCTCATACAATGTATATTTTGTAGGTTGCTGTAAGGGCTGTCAGGGCTATTGCTCGCACTCGTTGCACCGCTCCCCCATCACCTTATCATTACAGGCCTACTGTACTCTCACTGCTACTGAAGGGTCATCGCCTCCCGTAGACTCAGAATACGCTCGCGGTCACTACAAAGGACTCGTCGCCTAATCAGTGTAGGCCGACAGCAAGAATATAGTGTCTCATACCACCATAATCTGCTCACGAGACATAGGTGCTCACTGGTCACTACGAGGAGGTTTGTGGCCCCAGCGTAGGCCGACAGCTCGACCACGGTGTCCCATACTACCATGCCCGGCTTATGAGTCTTCGTGGATCAAGGTACCATGGTTAACAGGGTTTACAATGGTAAGTTCAGTACCCTAGGTTCAAGCAGTTATGACTCATACAGGGTGAACATACAACGGCCAGTCGGGTTACTTGACGGGCTCGACTAGCACGATCGCATCTCAAGTCGAACAACATGAAGTGCGTAAAACACTTCGTGTGGCCTAACCACTGCCGCCAACTCCAAAACACGGCTCGCGTTCATCGACGCGTCGTTCGTGGCCAAGATAAGCCAACCACGAATTCGCTCGGTTACCGACTGCCTGGACTAGGTATAGTCCCAAACACATTTGAATTCACATCAGCAATTCGAGTATTGGAAATGAAATACAACCATATGAGCATGTTAACACATGCTATAACATACAACTTAAGTAAATCATCAAGCACATGCATTTCATACATATAATGAAATCATGCATAAAGCTAACATGTAGGAAATCATTTACATCAGCATATTAATTGAGAAATCAATCTCAAACTAATCCATAACACCATTTAATTCAATACATACTAATATAAGCATTTATACAAACACATAAACTACACACTTAAGTCTACATATAGTATGTCGACTCGAAGTGTGCATTTAGGCGAATCTCTTCGCCAAACTAATTATAAACGTATTCCTAACATTCTAATGCGACAATAAACCATGTCAATCACATCAGCAAAATATGAATGAAAACAGTACTTCCTACAAATGACTAAAATGCCCTAAATCTCATATTCTTCGTTGGTTTACGAAACAGGAAACGGACAGCATGTTGTACATGAGAAACGGCGTTGTCGTCGATAATCTACTAGTAAACGACATTGAAAGCTTTAAAATCAGTCAATCAAAGCATCTAAAATCCGCACCTTATCTCCTAAAAGCCTATCATTTCGAACGGAGCATATACGCTTCGTCTACGGTGACTAGACAACCTGATTTACAAGATCTATCAGCTAACATGCTATGGAACGAAAGGAACACTAAATCAGCAACTTTCTAGGATATTTTCTTACCTGAAAATGCGGAGAAATCACTGACCAAGTGATTGAGGTGTGTTGCTTAGGCACTTGCAACAGGTAGCAAAAGCGGCAAGGAATTCTCCTCCACTCTTTCTCACAAACTCTCACCTTTTCTCTCCTCCAATCTAGGATTTTTCTCAATTTTGGATGGGAGAGAGGAATGAGGGTTTCAACCCCTTTTATAAGCACAAAAATGCCCGAAATAAGCTCGGGAACAAAGTTTACTTGATGTATATCCAAATCGGGGCTGTTTCGATCCAAAAGACCATTTCTGGTGGTCCCCTGGCCGAACGCAATCGGACTTAAGTTCGTACATGTCGGATGTCGCTCACATCCCGTTTTCAGACCATCAGTGTTTGTAGATCGCCCGTGGCGGTCCAGTTTCAGTTCAGCGGTCACCGCACGTAGATCAGGTCTGCAAGTCTCATGATATGAAATAGAAATTTTTCCTGATCTGAGGGTGTAATTTGGCTGAATTCTGAAGGTCAGAACGCTTAATACTGACACGTCAAGTCGTGTGCCAGATTTGAATTTCAAATTCCAAATCTGTCCCTATTCTTACTCTCTTCAGTCTAGGCTCAATGAAATAGCCTGCGAATGTCGGTTGGACTTGATTTTTGAACTGATTGTCAAGTCCAGCTAGGCGGTTCTAACGGTCTAAGATAGTAGGTATCAGACTTTCGACGTGCGGTTTAGATCCAATACAAACTTTCTAAGTGGTCCAGAGAACAAACCTGCTTAGAGTTTGATCCGAGGTTTTAGAGTATTATAGAGTCATTAGTTCTACTCAATTTGGGTCTTGTAGAACGTATTTAAAGTGATCAGGGACTATTTCTCAGCTACTCTAGTGTTGCACTAGCTAACTTACTCTTATTTTCTAAAGGAATTAATCCTACGCGATTTCTGGTCGAGTTGGTACTCAAGTCCAAGTACGGATTTTTCCAGGGCATTACACTGGGTGAGGATGAAAAACAAATTTCAACTTGATCCAAAATTTCTGTGGACCCCAAAAAGGGTTTCAATGGTAGAATTCAATTCACACTATTTCTTATGGTGTGGGCTACCTAAGCGTTAGATCACCCTGATTTTTGGAGGGGGGCCACTTCAGTGGGTGGCCAACCTAATGAACGGTGTGAAAACCCAACATACGTCTTGGTGGGGCCCACGGCCAGGCCGTGGGTCTGCTGCCCCGTCCATCCGCCAACAGAAGGTAGTGCCTGCGTCACTGACACAGCAGCAAATGCTGCTGTGTACATATATATTTTTTTTAAAAAACTCAAATTTTTGAGGTTTTTCACGTGTGTGGCCCACCTCAAGTAAATCCACTCCGTCCATTGTATTCCCAAGACTAAAACAGATCTATCAAGACCAATATCGGCCCCTTTTTAACATGTAAAAATAATTCTAGGTAGATTTCAATGGTAAGGGTACAGTTTTTGATGCTATGGCCCACCAGATACTTTGATCAACCTCATTTTTTGGCTCAACGCCTAAAATGAGTCAGGGAGTGAGGTGGACGGCTTGGATTGGATGCGTGTATCAAGGTGGGTTCTGTACCAATGGCCCAACTCATAGGCTTGAAATCAAGCCCATATTTGTGTTTTGTTCCAGCGACGTCCAGCGTCTGGATGTTTTTTTTTTTTTTTGGGGCTTGTAAAACACGTTCAAGGTGGGCCCTGTTTAGGTGGTCCACCATATGATGGATGATGCATTTAAGATGGGCCCCACCCATGGAGGGCTTGGATAAGTACATATTTCATGGTGGGGCTCATTCAAGTGGGCCACATGGCCTCATCAACATACAAGAAAATAAATAAAAATGAGAGGGAGAGAGAGAGGGAGAGAGATTGAATGACACACGTGCATGGAGGGACCCCGGCACTATGGGCCCTTCATTTCAACCATCCAAACATACATCAATGGGTCCCATTGCATATGGGACCGTCCAAAGAAAAGATCAACGGTGGAGATCCCTCTCCATCCAAAATGAACGGTCTATATGACCTCTTAATGCAAGAAAAGTAAACATCATGATGGGGTCCATGGAGAATGGCCCCATCATGGAATGATTTGATGATCAAGATGGGCCATCGGCCACATCTTAGGACCATTGATCGGTTGGCCTCACTTGGCCCATCTTAAAAATATGAAAAAGGAGCCTATGGAAACACCCACCACTTGATCTTCTTCGTTCGTTGGAATACTACTCTCTTAGAGCTTCACTTTGATGGTGGAGATGAAAAATGGATGGCTAGGATGATGGGTTTTAGAGTGGAAAGTGGGCCACCAAAATCACCTCTCTCACATGGGAAGAGCTTGGACGTGGGAGTGCTCTTTCCTTGCTTGGGAATGGTGAGAAATGAGAGAGGGAGATGGGATGTAAGGAGGAGTGATGGGGTGATGGTTGATGGATGTGAGTGATGGGTGAGGTGATGTGTTAGTTGACTTTGGTGGTTGCTTGACTTGTGGAGAAAGAAAGCATGGTTGCTTTATACTTGACATGAGAGGTGATTGATGGGATTAATTGATGTGATTGATTTGACACTTTGTAGAGATTCTCTTGGAAATGTAAACGCACGGCGTTTTCTCAAAATAAACGCCGACCCACATCTCTTAGTCAGGGTATTGGATCGATACATAAGTCGCGACGTTGGAACTGCGGCGACGGTGCGGTCGCAATGATACAAGTCTTGGATTAAGCCGACTCAAATGTATAGGATACGACTTACGGTCGTACGCAACGTCGATTACAGGTCACGGATTGCCGAAATTTGACGAGAAGGATCGCGGGAAGCAACGGAACAGTACGGATTAGGATACGGGTCTTACAAATCGGCCTCTCCAAGTGTAGATGCAAACCCATCTTCTCTCCACAAAGGAGCTTGAGGTTGTATAACCTCAGTCAGGACAACAACAAAAGCTTCATCCTCCAATGGTTCGCAATGGACAGCTGCATTTGGATTAACTTCGTGTACTTCACCACGCGTAACTACACCATGTTTTCCAAAACCAAGCAAGTCGCATCTCTTACCAATATATATAATATCCGACTAAATTTACACATAAAATGGCATTAGTATTGTTAGTGTTTATAATATAATTGTAAGCTCAATACAGTAAAAAATTTATACTTGCATACCAACGATGCCTGAGTAGATTTAGCGACTGTTGGTGATGAGAGATTTTGAGTATAGTCTCTCTTTCTACATATTCACTAATGTTTTCTTCATCTCAACTATATCTTGAGTCATATCATCCAATTTTTTTTTCACCTGAAATAACTCTTGAGTTACGCTCTTTTTTTCTTTTGTCACATTCTCTACCTTTAAACGAGCAGGGGCAGACTTCTTCAATCATAGCTTGCTTTTTGAGCAACCTAGACCCCGCATTCGCCCTCTATTATCAGAACCAACCAACTGTAAAATATTGTAAATCAAGTTATGAGGATATTCATAATTACCATAAAACTTAAGTAATTTTTAAATTTTATTAGTACCTCTGTAAGGGCATCATCCATGCCAGTCATCCTAGAAGGAGGGAAGGAGGATTGCAATTATAGAGCTCATCTAGTTTTGCCTGTGAAAAAATACAAATGAATGCAATATAATTCAAAGTTATACATAGGCTTTTCATAAGGGTACTAGTTAGTGGTATGAGGGATACACTTACAACAAGATCAGGATATTGGACAACTTTGTCCTTTCTTGAATGGGCTCTTAAGAAGACTTCACATCTACCTATCTCGGCATCAGAGGAAAGATTCTTCTCCATCGCCTTTGGCACATTATATATCATTCAACTACACATTATTAATAGATTTAGATGAATGATAATTCAAATTTAAATTCAATTTTAAACTATAATATCTATTTTTAAATACATACCATCTTATAGTGAGTAACAGCCATGCTGTGCCTTCCAAGACACACAGGTCCTTTTAGCTTGGCCCAATTGACTTTATTCCTTGGGCTTGCCCTCTTGAATTCCTCAGTGGTATGTTGATCCACGAAGACCCTCCATTCCTCCATAGGGATACCTGGGGGGGGGGGGGGGGGGGCAGGACTATCTCGCACAGTAATAAGATCCTTATTTTTAATATATTTTGTAGTCAATTTTCACTTGTAATTCCTCCACACTTCATTGATGCGTTTTATAACGTAATCAAGACTTGCATCCCAACTTTGACCCTCAAACTCATAAAAGTGTGACAATCTTTCTGTAACCATATGAATTTGTTCATGAGGCACCTGGCGAAAGTCCACGTATATGATTGGGATATGAGAACGGGTAAGGACACCGACATGTGATGCAAAGTCTCTGTGATTGGAACAGTCTTTATTCGATTGCCCAAATTCATTCATCTTTAGGACTTTTTTCTTATCAGGTTGCACAAGTAAAGACACCCCCCTAGTAATGCCTCTCTTTCTAGATAAAGAAGAAGCTGACACAATTACATAAAAAGAATAACAGTTATATATACACATCATTGATTACCGCCAATATATAAGAAAAAGGAAATTTACATATATAATTAAGGAGAAGTATCTTATTACCTTTAGTGTTGCTTGAATCTATACTCCCAAGCACCTGCGCACCCAATACCTCTAGTTGTGAATCTATGTGCATATTTCTTTCCTAATATGAAAAGAAAAGAAGAAAAAAAACTAATGGTTAAGAAATAATTTAGATCACAGATAGTACAAAAAATTCACTGTATTATCCAAACCTTAATTAGATTTCCTCCAATAAATATCATTTTATTACATGCTTAGAAAATACAAACAAATCAGTAGATTCTCTTTGATCATTTTCTTTTCTTTGTTTTCTCGACCACAACACTGATGTCTTCAGATTCATTGAATATCAACTCATCAATAATTGCTAATGAGGTGAGATCAAGTCCTACATCGGCATTACTTACAGCCTTTAATCGTTCCGATAGAATGCACGTCTCTTCTTCGACGAAAAATTTTTTTGGAACCTCCAAGACCACATGCCAGTCAAGATTTTTTAGATCTCTGGAGTAAAAAACGTACGCGGCATGCTCTATAAGAATGAAGGGCTCATCACCGAATTTGTCTGAACTGTAAAGATTAAACAAATTTACTAATCTCAAATTTGCTTCGACATCAAAAGAAACACCATGATATGTCACTTTCACCCAATCACACTTAAATAGGATGGGCTTTTATCCTATTCGGTACTCCAATTGGATAATTCTACGAAAGACTCCCTAGTAAGGTTGATTTTCATCCACTGTATTGATATCCTTAGCACTTGATCGGAAGGTTATCATACCCTCTATCCTAACCCCACCATTTGGTTCATTTTATTCTACTCATAGTCCTTAGTGACAAAGAGGAAACCATTAATACAATACTTATTATATTGTATAGAATAAGCTAGAGGTCCTCTCACTACATCTTTAAATTCATTATCGTCATATCAATGAACTCTGATAGCCTCTTCAACCAAGATATGAATTCATCTTCGCTAGGCACCTTGTTGGTCCTCTTATAGCATCTCTGTAAGAAATCTTTGTGCTTCCTACATGATATTCGATAACATTGTTATATTGAAATCGCATAAAATAAGAAAGATATATATATACACATATATATATATATGAGCTTATTGTTAATACCCTTCCCACTCGTCGTAGCTGGGATGACTCTTCAGTACCCATATATGAACTTGTTCGTATTCGATACCTGCTATGATAACACTTTGACTCGAACCTACTGGACCAACATCGTCATCATTAGGGTCATCATCAATGATATCTTCTAACTTACGTAATCCTAGAATGACTCCATTAAACCATTTTTCCAGCTTTTCCAGTAGGCTTATTTTCTGTTTTCCTTTATATTGGTTGCAGAATATAACTGTCTTCTCTTGGATGTACTACTCTGCAATACAACTCTCAAGTCGCGTCTTGTTATGGACATAGGCCTTGAATATCTTCATGAACCTGACAAAGTTAATAGTGCATTATATATACATGAAAATGTAGATGTTAAGCCGATTTATTCTTATGAATTTCACAGCGTATCTTTCAAATGGATACATCCATCGATAATATACAAGACCACATATGCGAGCCTCATAAGCCAAATGGATCAACAAATGCATCATAATGACAAATATCGATGGCGGGCATATAGTTTCAAGCTGACATAATGTCCTAGCCATGCCTCTCTCGAGAGTAAGGAGTGTTTGAAGGTCTACAATTGTCGAGCACAAGGCATTAAAGAAGGTACAAAAGCTTATAATTATAAGACGAATGACCTTCCTATCCCTGAATGCATGTTGGATGAGAACTAGGAGCAAATGTTGCATCAACACATGGTAAGAATGAGACTTCATTCCCTTTAAATCCACGCAATCTTCATTTACGATGGTCCTCCAATTCGCACTAAAACCGATCGGAACACGCAGCTCATGTAAAGTCTGGATGAAAAGGTTTTTCTCTTCTTTTCTTAAACAGAAAGGACCTTGTTTCTGAGTCACTTTACCATTGTTCTTTTTCAGCCATAGACACATCTAATTTCCAATTGTTTTAGGTCCCTACGTGCATTAGCATCATCCTTAGTTTTGCCAGGCGTGTTCAACATCAAGGCAACAAGGATTTCACATATATTTTTCTCAATATGCATGACATCAAGGTTGTGACTCATGGGAATATCTTTCCAATACTCCAAATCAAATAATATAGACTGTTTAAAGAACTATAGTGATTCAACATCATCCACTAGCTCTTGTTGACCTCCATCAATACTCCTTATATTACTCTTCACAGTCTTCCTCCACTACATATTCAAGTTTGTGGTTTGTCTTTTGACCTCAATCTCATCCAAATGGATCGGTTGACGTCGTATCTCCACCTTCTTATTGAATGTGTCAGCACTTGTGTCCTTCCTAGCCTGTTCTGACATTGGCAACCATTGTCAGTGGCCCATATGAACATGTTTCTTTCCATATTTGAGTCACAAAGAATCTATGTTGGGACCACATACAGGACAATCACACTTACCATTTGTCCTACAAATAGAAACGTTACCATATGCTGGAAAGTCATGGATTGTCCAAAGCAGAATGACACGCATGTTGAATTTATTTTTATGGTATACATCGAACGTCGTGACCCCTTCTCGCCATAACTTTTACAGTTCATCAATCAATGGTTGAAAATAAACGTCAATATTCTTTCCTAGTTATCGCGGTCCCTCAATGAGCAAAGTCAACATAGTAAACTGAGGTTTCATGCAAAGCTTTGGTGGAAGGTTGTACGTCACACACATAACGGGCCATAAACTATGCGATGTAATAAAAGCATCGAATGGGTAAAACCCATCTATAGCCAAACCCAATCGAACATTGCGAGGCTCAGCTGAAAAATCTGTATACTTGTCATCAAGATTCTTCCATGCAATAGAATCGGTCGGATGCTCCATCTTTTCATGTTGAAATTTTCTGGTTGAGTACCAAGACATTTCTTTCGCCAACCATGACACACTTAATGTTAATGGAAAATACCTTAACACTTTCCTAGGTATTTGAGATTGTTTTCTCTTAAAATCCATTTCAGTCTTGTTCCTAGAAGTTTTATAATTTGGACAAATGGTTTTCATCTCGTTCTCTCTCCTATATAAGATGCGGTCATTTGGACAAGCATGGATTTTCACATAATCAAGACCTAACTTTGTAATGATCTTCTTCGCTTGGTAGGTATTAGTTGGGGCCTTGTTACCGGAAGGTAACACCTTCTTTAATAGTTGAAGGAGCTCTATAAAGCTTTTTCACTCCATCCATGATTCACCTTTAATTTGAAAAGCTGTATAATGAAAGTCAGCACGGTGAAATCTTGGGCCCTAGGGTATAGCTCAGTCATTATGTCTCATAGATGTGCTTCAAAGTCATTAGTTTCATTTTCTCCAAAGACTCCTTCAACTATAGGGATCACATTCGGCTCATCCTGTACAACTTCATCTAGGTTATTACCACCAAGTTCTTGAACGATCACGTTGTAAACCTCATTTAAGTTCGAGACACTGTGGTATTATTGGGAACTTGATTCACGTACAGTACACTTAGGTGATACATATAAGACCCGTATCCTAGACTGTACCATTCCGTAGACTTCCGCGGTCTTAGCGGTCGAATTAAGGTAACCTTCGACCCTTAGCCGATATTTACACATGACCTGATTCATATGCTGTCAACCCGTATCGACTCAACCCAAGACTATTACCCTAGCGACCGCGTTGTCACCGCGGTTCCAATGCCGCGACTCGCGTGCCGAAGCGATACGCAGGTCGAGAGTTGTAGGCCGACGTTCGGTGTGAGGAAACGCCGTGCGTTCCAAGGGAATCTCTACAATGTGTCACATCAATCCCATCAATCCATCAATCAATCAACCCATCACATGTCAAGTACATGTCAAGTACACATCACCTTTCACCCATTCCTAAGCAACCAAAAAAGTCAAGAATTTCTTACAAGACTCATACCTCTCTTACACAAAAAGCCTCTAAAGTCAAAAAGTTCTTACACCTTCCATGCCTTTCTTACACAAAAGGCCACAAAAGTCAAGGTTTTCTTACACAACCATCATTCACCACATCCATCCATCCCCCATCTCTCTCTACAACACTCTCTCTCTTTCTCATTTCTCATCTCATTCTCTCCAAGCAAATTCCATACGTATGAGAGCTCTCCAAGCCTCTCCCTCCCTTTCAAAAAAACTCCAAGTGTGGCCCACCTTTCCTACCCCATGATCTCCCCATCCTAACCTTTCATTCCCCATCTCCTCTATTCAAATCCAAGCTAAGGTGCTAAGAGACCCTTAGGAGCAAGAAGATCGGACGGTGGGTGCATGATCGTAGTAGTTTTTCCTATTTTTGAGATGGGCCAAGTGAGGCCAACTGATCAATGGTTTGGATCTCACTTGGGACCCTAAGATGTGACCGATGGCCCACTAGGATCATCATGATCATTACATGATGGGGCCATTCTCCATGGACTCCATCAAGATGTTTATTTCATTATGAAGGTCATCTAGACCGACTATATTGGTGGGGAAAGGATCCCTACCGTTGATTTTATATTTTAGTGGTCTCATGTGTTAAAGGACCCATTCGATTGTATGATTTCTTCAAGGGAGGGCCCATAGTGTCGGGGTCCCTCCATCACAAGCGGGTCCCACTCTCTATCTCTCTCTCTTTCATGTTCCTTTTTTTATTTTGATATGGTTGTGTGGCCCACTTGAATAGACCCATCATGAAGCATGTATTTCTACCCCAAGCCATTTACAAGTGGGGCCCACCTTATATGTGATCATCCATTCATGGTGGCCCACTCGAGCAAGGCCCACCTTGTATTTATACAAGACCGTCCACGTCCAGGGACGTCCCTGGACGTGAAATAGAAACACAAATATAAGCTTTGTTCAAGCTTTGTAGGTGGACCATCGGTGTAGGCCCTACCTTGATGTATATATCCAATCTAAGCCGTCCATCCTCTTACCCATCTCGTTTTACACGTTAAGTCAAGTGATGGGGCTGGTTGGAAGGTCTGGTGAGCCATAGCATTAGAGGGTTGCACCCTTACCATTCAGGATCATTATTTTATTTTATTTTATTTTCTAAACACTAAAAAAATTTGAACTTTACACTCATTAGGACGGCCCCGAGTCACTGAACACAATGGCCGGGGCGTATTTTTGCAAAGCGGACCCCACGCTCGAAAAATCCCAAAAAAATGAGTTTTTTTCCCGATTTTTAAAAGAAGCAGAGCCTCTGCCTCTCTCTCTGTCAGAAGCAGCGGCTACACGCTGCTGCGTGCAGCGTGAGGCGGGCGGGCGGACAGCCACCCACGGCTGCCGTCGTGGGCCCCACATGATGTATGTCTTATCTACGCCGTTCATGAGGTGGGCCCCCTCCTCAGGTAGGCCCCCTCCAAGTTTCAGCCGGATCCAAAACTCAGGTGGCCCACACCACTCGAAACAGTGTGAATTGAACTCTACCATTAAAATCTTTTTGGGCCCACAGAAGTTTTGAATCAATATGAAATTTGTATTTTCCCTTCATTCGGGTCTGAGTGACCTTATGAACAGTTTGGATGACATCTAAATATTAGAGTGGGCCCCACATGGGACCCACAATGTTGTATGTGTTTTAAGTCCACCGTCCGGGCGGACGGTGGTACCCACCTTAACGTATCTGCTGCCCCCACCGTCCAGCGGACGGTGGGGCCCATTGTGATGTATGTGCTCTATCCGCACTGTCCACTGGACAGTGGGACCCACCATGATGGGTGTACAACATCCCAACCGTCCACCCACTTGGGAGGACCATTTCAATGGCATGAGCTAAAGAATAAGGCAGATTTAAGATCAAGTGGACAGCCTATTTTGGGTGTGACCCACTTGAATTATTTAAGGCCTATGGGTTAGGCCCATTTGATTTATAAAAGGCCTATGGGTTTAGGCCCATTTGAATTATAAAAAGCCCATGAGTTAGGCCCCTTTGATTTATAAAAGGCCCATGGGATTGGGCCCATTTTGAAGCATTCTAAGGCCCATGAGATTGAGCCCATTTTGAAGTATTCCAAGGCCCTCGGGATTAGGCCCATTTGATTTAGTTAAGGCCTATGGGTTTAGGCCCACTTGATCTATATAAGGCCTATGATTTAGGCCCGATTGATGTAGTCTAAGGCCCATGGGTCGAGAGCCAATTGATGTAGTTTAAGGCCGGCGGGTTATGACCCATTGCAATGCACATAAGGCCCATTGGTGTGGCCCATTTATGTGGCTCAATTGAAGAATAAAAGGCCCATATGACATGGCTCATTTGATGTATTTAAGGCCCAATGGGATGTACCTAAGGTCCATTGCAATGTGTGATCCTAACACAGAATATGAGCGATATTTATGACGATCGTGCCTTGGAAGAAATGTTGGTTTGATGTCCACATTTCGAGTGTAATGCTGGTTGGATGTCCACATTACGACTCTCCTTAGGGCCCATTATTAGGCCCGTACTTATTGTGTATAGGCAGCCCAGGCCCATCTGCATTGTAAGGCTAGTTCATCTCATTATAACATGTTTAGTATAGCTTCATGACTCATGATCATACGCATCATATGTATGCTTGATATGAGAGTGACTGATCATAGCATATGCCTTCAGGCAGATTGTTTATGGGACCCCGATTAGGCAGTGTTGTCCTGCATGAGCGCACGATACATGCAAGGAATTGCTGCATGATTGGATAGTGTGATTCATGCATCTCACATCGTATGATATGGTTATTGTACGCCCTAGCGACATCGAGGTCGTAGCCACCACAGACGCATCGTGGTTGGGAGGATTGGATACCGAAAATCTTATTCTACATGGGGTGCTATAGATATCCATGGGTGAAAGTCCTTAAACCCTTATGGTACCAAGAGGTTGCTCGAACATCTAGACCGAGTGGGTAGATGAGCGTTGAGTGCCGATTACCAGATGGTTGCGCTCTTCACTGTGTCGTGGTCGATTGGAAGGGGGTGCGGCCTTACCCGCCTTAGTGTAGGGGAAAATGCTAAGCTGAGTTTGACCAGCTCGAGGAATGGGTCCGCTATCGACGAGTCGTGCCCGATATTGGCAGACGGATAATGCGGTCTCTTTCACTTACCTTATTACGCGTGATGTGGCGGCGATTTGGTTTAGAGTGTACTAGACCCCGGTGATATCCCAGATTTGAGCTGTATTGATGTGTGGACATAGATGAGGATTTGTATGCTTGAGTTGCATTTCACATCGCATGGTCTTGGGATGGTCGATATCATTCATGTCTTGCATCGCATAGCCTTGGTACGGCTCATGATATTTATGGATCCATCTGCATATTCCGCATTACTCTGATATTTCATGATCATATTACTACCTTGCGCACACACTTTCACCACCCTCTAAGCTTTCTATAAGCTTATGTAGGACCATTGCGTGTAGGTGACGTTGGGGCGCATCAGCCTGAGGCAGGAGAGCGCTGTAGATCGCTTTAGAGATTTTGCTTCATCATCATTGTATTTCCCTTTATGCTCATTGTACTTGTAAAGTTTTTGATCATAGTGAAAATGTAATGGAGTTTTTGGTTGTTGTTTATGGATTATGCCTTTGGTTATGCTTATTACAAATCAAACTGACATTGAAAATCCTCCTCATAGCATCCCAGGATCGGAACCTGGCGAATGGGAGCTAGGAGCCGAGAATAGGGTTCTACAGAGGCTGTCGGCGCCGGATTCGGCGATCAAAAATTTTGTGAGCCCGGTTTCTGAGTTTGGGGCGTGACAGAAGTTGGTATTAGAACATAACTTGGGAATAACCGAAAACCACATTACATATTTGCTAGGAGTGTAGAATGGCTAAGTTTCAAAGTTCAGATAGCTTAAGGATCTTCCGTTGCAGTTACAGACCCTTAACGTGCGAGCCTTCGAGAGCTTTCAAGTTAATAAGCACCTTCACTCTTTCCTATAGGACATGCCGCCCAGGAGAGTTACCTGATCGACTCCCTCACCACCACCTGAGGATCCCACACCACCACCTTTGACTCCCGCATTACCACCTACGATGCCTGTTCCACCACCAGAGATTCCGATTGCCATCCTGAGTATCATGCTCCTCCACCAGAGACCGGAGCGGAGCCGACCGTATCCGTGAGTGCTTCTTAGTTGTAGCAGATGTTACAGGCTATAAGAGCTGCACTCCATGGGCAGAGCAGGCACCCCGTTGTTTCACCAGCACAAGCAGAGCAGGATCGTGTGAGTGCCCTTCTTCGAGACTTTCGATGGCTCGATCACCCGCATTTCCAGGGTGAGCCGGACCCGACTATAGTTGAGAGATGATGTACTGATGTGGAGAAGGTATTTGAGACGATGGGATGTACGACTGAGCGGCGAGTTCGACTGGTCGTATTTCTTCTTCATGGTGAGGCTAAGCACTGGTGAGCATCAGTCTCTCGAGCAGCAGGCGCTGATTTTGTGTGGACTTGAGAAGATTTTGTGGATCGATTCGACCGATAGTACTTCCCTGATCACATCCGACGACAGCGAGCGTTGGAGTTCGAGGCCCTGGTGCAGGGCGATATAATAGTGGCTCAGTATGCAGCTCGCTTTGTTGTACTATTTAGACTTACACCCTATCTAGTTGATGACGAGGAGCGGAGAGCCCGTCGCTTTGAGGATGGCTTGCGTTACGGTCTTCGCAGCCGTGTTATTGGCCATGAGCTTCTGACTTTTGAGGAAGTGGTGCGGAAGGTAAAGATTTTTGAGACAGAGTGGGCCGGTTCTCAGTCCGATCGCGGTCAGAGGAGAGACCGAAAGAGGCAGGTTCCTTCCAGTGATTCCTAACTACGCTGACCACAGCAGCAGAGGCGCATAAGTCGTCCAGCCTTCCGAGCACCAGCAGCACCTCCACCACCACCTCCGAGACAATTCACCGGCGCTTATTTTAGGTGCGATGTGACGGGACACCGTTCGTGGGAGTGTCCCAGCCCCCAGCAGCAGCAAAGAGGTCCACAACAGCCTCCACCGCAGCAGCAGCGACAGCAGTCCCCACCACCTAGGCCACCTCAGCAGCAGCATCAGCATCAGCATCAGCCTCAGAGGCCGCAGCAGCAGAGACAGCAGTTTCGACCTCCTCAGCGACCCCAACAGCACTAGTAGCACGTTCAGAGGGGACAGGCACCTCCCCAGCCAGCTCAAGCTATATTCTATGTGGCTCAGTAGGATCCGCAGTCGTCTGGAGGAGTCGTTGAGGGTATACTTCCAGTCTCTGTATGCATTGCACGTGTGTTGTTTGATTCCGGTGCATCACATTCTTTTGTGGCCGAGAGCTTCTGTCGATCGACAGGCTTACCATTGGAGTCGGCTGGTGAGAGCCTATCAGTATCGACTCCCTTGGGGAGGACTGCAGCGTTGGGCCGATTTTGCTCGTCTCGCCCCGTTCTAGTTGGGGATACCTTTCTTCCTGCCGATCTGTTTGCATTGCCGATGTCTGAGTTCGACGTCATCCTGGGCATGGATTGGCTCACCGAGTATTATGCCATATTGGACTGCACTGCGAAGACAGTCACTTTTTGTACATCCGACGTGCCGCAGTTCCAGTTCATTGCAGAGCCCAGAGGAGAGTGATTGTCTTGTTTGATGTCCTGCGCCATAGAGGAGCCTGTTGCCACTTGTATCGATCATTTACCCATGGTTTGAGATTTTCCTGATGTGTTTCAGGAGATTTTGAGATTATCGCCTCGTCGACTCACCGAGTTTCAGATGGATCTCGTGCCCAGTACCTCGTCTATTTCGAAGGCCCCATATCGTATGACACCGTTGGAGTTACAGGAACTGCAGAAGAAGTTGGACGAGTTACGAGAGTTGGGTTTTATCCGCCCGAGCAGTTCGTCGTAGGGAGCGCCAATACTTTTCGTGAAGAAGAAGAATGGTTCGTTGAGGCTCTGCGTTGACTATCGCGAGCTCAACAAAGTCACGATCAAGAACAGATACCCGCTCCCTAGGATTGATGATTTGTTCGATCAGCTGCAGGGTGCACAGTTCTTTTCGAAGATAGACCTGCATTCCGATTATCATCAGATTCGGGTCTGAGATGAGGACATTCCGAAGACAGCGTTCAGGACGCGATACGGTCATTTTGAGTTTCAGGTCCTATCCTTCGGACTGACCAATGCACCCACGGTCTTCATGCAGTTGATGAACGAGGTCTTCTGCCCTTATATCTATTAGTTTATTGTAGTCTTCATCGACGACATTTTAATCTATTCGAGGACCCGAGAGAAGCATGAGCAGCATTTGAAGATTTCTTTGCAGACCCTCCGAGCACACCAGCTGTATGCGAAGCTAGAGAAGTGTGAGTTCTGGCAGGAGGAGGTGAAGTTTCTCGGTCACGTGGTGACGAGGGAGGGCGTCGCAGTGGACCTCTCGAAGGTCGAGGCAGTGCGTCAGTGGGGCCAGCCCACGACTGCGATAGAGATCCGTAGTTTCCTTGGTTTGGCGGGCTACTACCGGCGTTTTATTGAGGGCTTCTCTCGTATTGCAGCCCCGCTAACCAGGTTGACTCGGAAGGGCACAGATTTTATTTGGAGTGACGCCTGCGAGCGAGCATTTACGGAGTTAAAGGACCGTCTGACGTTCGCTCCTGTCCTCACTCTTCCCTCTGCGAGTGACGGTTTTATTATATTCACTGATGCCTCATATATCGGTTTGGGTGCTGTCCTGATGCAGCACGAGAGACCAGTGGCCTTTGCGTCTCGTCAGCTCAAGGTCCATGAGCTGAATTATCCCACACATGACTTAGAGCTGGCTGCAATTGTCTTCACACTGAAGGTGTGGAGGCACTATCTTTATGAGATTAGGTTCGAGCTCTTCTCTGATCACAAGAGCTTGAAGTACCTCTTCTCGTAGTCTGAGTTGAATATGAGACAGAGGCGCTGGATGGAGCTCCTGAAAGACTATGATTTTGACCTTTAGTACCACCCAGGCAAGGCGAACGTGGTGACAGATGCTCTCAGCCGTCAGCCACGAGGCCTAGTAGCTCATATGATGATGCAGGAGTGGCAGATGCTTGAGGATGTCACAGCGTATGATTTTGAGTTTGGCCTGCAGTCTTCTCTCATGCAATTATCGAGCCTGTCGATTCAACCCTCTCTTGTCGCAAGGGTGATCGAAGCTCAGCAGGCTGATGAGTCGTTGTAGAGTTATATGGCTGAGGCTACATCTGAGAGTCAGGCAGATTGGCACATTGGTGCAGATGGTGGACTTCGCTTCAGAGGCCGATTATGTGTCCCGGATATTCCAGAGTTACGCAGAGATCTTATGACCGAGGCACATCGATCGCGATTTTCTATCCACCCGGGCTATACGAAGATGTACCATGACATGAGGTGACAGTATTTTTAGGAGGGGATGAAACGACAGATTGCCAGTTTTGTGGCTGAGTGTGACACGTGTCAGGGTGTCAAGGCCGATCATCAGAGACCTACTGGTCTATTGCAGCCGTTGAGCATCCCGATGTGGAAGTGGGAGCACCTGTCGACTGATTTCATTATGGGTTTGCCGAGGACTCAGCGTGGTCATGACGTCGTTTGGATTGTTGTGGATCGCCTGACGAAGTCGGCACATTTTCTTGCGATGCGTACGACTTAGTCTTTGGACTGGCTGGCGAGATTAATCATTGAGGAGATCGTGAGACTGCATGGCGTTTCGGTCTCTATCGTTTCTGACCGAGACCCGAGGTTCACGTCTCAGTTTTGGAGGAGCTTCCAGCGAGCGATGGGGACTGATTTGCAGCTCAGCACCGCGTACCATCCGCAGACCGATGGCCAGACTGAGAGGGTCAACCAGATCCTTGAGGATATGCTTCGGGCCTGCGCGATTAATTTCGGGGGTAGCTGGGATGAGCATCTGTGATTGGCTGAGTTCGTATACAATAATATCTATCAGGCGACCATCAGAATGGCTCCTTTTGAGGCACTATATGGCAGACTATGCAGATCACCGAGTTATTGGACCGAAGTTAGAGAGCGTCGTCTCGTAGGTCCCGAGCTTGTGCAAGAGATGTCAGAGGCTATTGATATCATCAGGCAGAGGATGCGCACAGCTCAGAGCCGACAGAAGAGTTTTGCTGATCGTCGGCGTCGTCCTTCGGAGTTTGATGTAGGGGACCATGTGTATCTCAAGGTCTTACCCATGAAGAGCGTAGTTCGATATGGAGGGCAAGCTTGCCCCGAGATTCATAGGACCTTTTGAGATCACTGGGCGCGTTGGCGCCGTGGCCTATCGTCTTGCCTTGCCATCGCAGTTGTCTGGTATCCACAACGTTTTCCACGTCTCCATGTTGAGGAAGTGTGGGTCAGACATTGTTTCCGTTATTGATTGGCAGCCACTGGAGGTTCGTGAGGACGCTTCTTACATTGAGCAGTCAATCCATATCCTTGATCGGAAGGAGCAGGTCCTTAGAACCAAGGTCATTTCATTGGTGAAGGTTCAGTGGGGTCACCATTCTGTAGAGGAGGCTTCTTAAGAGTGTGAGGCCGAGATTCGAGAGCATTATCCTCATCTCTTTGATGGTTGATCATGTGTTGTGTTTTGTATGTTACCTTTGATATTATATAGTGTTGTTATGTCTCTTCTTCTTCATGAATTATGCCTAGTTGTGATGATTGTATAAATTTCGTGGACGAAATTTTTATTAGAAGGGGAGAGCTATAAGACCCGTATCCTAGACCGTACCGTTCCGTAGACTTCCGCGGTCTTATCGGTCGAATTAAGGCAACCTTCGACCCTTAGCCGATATTTATGCGCGACCCTGATTCATATGCTGTCAACCCGTATCGACTCAACCCAAGACTATTACCCTAGCGACCGCGCCGTCGCTGCGGTTCCAATGCCGCGACTCGCGCGGCTAGGCGATACCCTGGTCAAGAGTTGTAGGCCGACGTTCGGTGCGAGAAAACGTCGTGCGTTGCGAAACCCAAGAGAATCTCTATGATGTGTCACATCAATCCCATCAATCAATCAATCAGTCAACCCATCACATGTTAAGTATATGTCAAGTACACATCACCTTTCACCCATTCCTAAGCAACCACAAAAGTCAAGAATTTCTTACAAGACTTATACCTCTCTTATACAAAAATCTTCTAAATTCAAAAAGTTCTTACACCTCCCATGCCTTTCTTACACAAAAGGCCATAAAAGTCAAGGTTTTCTTACACAACCATCATTCACCACATCCATCCATTCCCCATCTCTCTCTACAACACTCTCTCTCTTTCTCATTTCTCATCTCATTCTCTCCAAGCAAATTCCATACGTATGAGAGCTCTCCAAGCCTCTCCTTCCCTTTCAAAAAAACTTCAAGTGTAGCCCACCTTTCCTACCCCATGATCTCCCCATCCTAACCTTTCATTCCCCATCTTCTCCATTGAAATCCAAGCTAAGGTGCTAAGGGACCCTTAGGAGCAAGAAGATCGGACGGTGGGTGCATGATCGTAGTAGTTTTTCCTATTTTTGAGAAGGGTCAAGTGACGCCAACCGATCAATGGTTTGGATCTCACTTGGGACCCTAAGATGTGGCCGATGGCCCACTAGGATCATCATGATCATTACATGGTGGGGCCATTCTCCATGGACCCCATCATGATGTTTATTTCATTATGAAGGTCATCTAGACCGTCCATATTGGTGCAGAAAGGATCCCTACCGTTGATTTTATATTTTAGTGGTCCCATGTGTTAAAGGACCCATTCGATTGTATGATTTCTTCAAGGGAGAGCCCATAGTGTCGGGGTCCCTCCATCACAAGCGGGTCCCACTCTCTATCTCTCTCTCTTTCATGATCCTTTTTTTATTTTGATATGGTTGTGTGGCCCACTTGAATAGACCCATCATGAAGCATGTATTTCTACCCCAAGCCATTTACAAGTGGGGCCCACCTTATATGTGATCATCCATTCATGGTGGCCCACCTGAGCAAGGCCCACCTTGTATTTATTCAAGACCGTCCACGTCCAGGGACGTCCCTGGACGTGAAATGGAAACACAAATATAAGCTTTATTCAAGCGTTGTAGGTGGACCATCGGTGTAGGCCCTACCTTGATGTATATATCCAATCCAAGCCGTCCATCCTCTTACCCATCTCGTTTTACGCGTTGAGCCAAGTGATGGGGTTGGTTGGAAGGTCTAGTGGGCCATAGCATTAGAGGGTTGCACCCTTACCATTCAAGATCATTATTTTATTTTATTTTATTTTCTAAACACTAAAAAAATTCAAACTTTAGACTCATTGGGACGGCCCCGAGTCACTAAACACAATGGCCGGGGTGGATTTTTGCAAAGTGGGCCCCACGGGCAAAAAATCCTGAAAAAATGGGTTTTTTTCCCGATTTTTAAAAGAGGCAGAGCCTCTGCCTCTCTCTCTGTCAGCGGCAGCGGCTGCACGCTGCTGCGTGCAGCGTGAGGCGGGAGGGCGGACAACCACCCACGGCTGCTGTCGTGGGCCCCACATGATGTATGTCTTATCTACGCCGTTCATGAGGTGGGCCCCCTCCTCAGGTAGGCCCCCTCCAAGTTTCAGTCGGATCCAAAACTCAGGGGCCCACACCACTCAAAACAGTGTGAATTGAACTCTACCATTGAAATCTTTTTGGGGTCCATAGAAGTTTTGAATCAAGATGAAATTTGCATTTTCCCTTCATCCAGGTCTGAGTGACCTTATGAACAGTTTGGATGACATCTAAATATTACAGTGGGCCCCACATGGGACCCACAATGATGTATGTGTTTTAAGTCCACCGTCCGCCCCCACCTTAACGTATCTGCTGCCCCCACCGTCCAGCGGACGGTGGGGCCCTTTGTGATGTATGTGCTCTGTCCGCACTGTCCACTGGACAGTGGGACCCACCATGATGGGTGTACAACATCCCAACTGTCCACCCACTTGGGAGGACCATTTCAATGGCATGAGCTAAAGAATAAGGCAGATTTAAGATTAAGTGGACCGCCTATTTTGGGTGTGACCCACTTGAATTATTTAAGGCCTATGGGTTAGGCCCATTTGATTTATAAAAGGCCTATGGGTTTAAGCCCATTTGAATTATAAAAAGCCCATGAGTTAGGCCCCTTTGATTTATAAAAGGCCCATGGGATTGGGCCCATTTTGAAGCATTCTAAGGCCCATGAGATTGGGCCCATTTTGAAGTATTCCAAGGCCCTCGGGATTAGGCCCATTTGATTTAGTTAAGGCTTATGGGTTTAGGCCCACTTGATCTATATAAGGCCTATGATTTAGGCCCGATTGATGTAGTCTAAGGCCCATGGGTCGAGAGCCAATTGATGTAGTTTAAGGCCCGCGGGTTATGACCCATTGCAATGCACATAAGGCCCATTGGTGTGGCCCATTTATGTGGCTCAATTGAAGAATAAAAGGCCCATATGACATGGCTCATTTGATGTATTTAAGGCCCAATGGGATGTACCTAAGGTCCATTGCAATGTGTGATCCTAACACAGAATATGAGCGATATTTATGACGATCGTGCCTTGGAAGCAATGTTGGTTTAACGTCCAAATTTCGAGTGTAATGCTGGTTGGATGTCCACATTACGACTCTCCTTAGGGCCCATTATTAGGCCCGTACTTATTGTGTATAGGCAGACCAGGCCCATCTGCATTGTAAGGATAGTTCATCTCATTATAACATGTTTAGTATAGCTTCATGACTCATGATCATACGCATCATATGTATGCTTGATATGAGAGTGACTAATCATAGCATATGCCTTCGGGCAGATTGTTTATGGGACCCCGATTAGGCAGTGTTGTCCTGCATGAGCACACGATACATGCAAAGAATTGCTGCATGATTGGATAGTGTGATTCATGCATCTCGCATCGTGTGATATGGTTATTGTACGCCCTAGCGACATCGGGGTCGTAGCCACCACAGACGCATCGTGGTTGGGAGGATTGGATACGAGAAATCTTGTTCTACATGGGGTGCTATAGATATCCCTGAGTGAAAGTCCTTAAACTCTTATGGTACCAAGAGGTTGCTCCAACGTCTAGACAGAGTGGGTAGATGAGCGTTGAGTGCCGATTACCAGATGGTTGAGCTCTCCACTATGTCGTGGTCGGTTGGAAGGGGGTGCGGCCTTACCCGCCCGAGTGTAGGGGGCAATGCTAGACTGAGTTTGACCAGCTCGAGGAATGGGTCCGCTATCGACGAGTCGTGCCTGATATTGGCAGACGGATAGTGAGGTCTCTTTCACTTACCTTATTGCGCGCGATGTGGCGACGATCTGGTTTAGAGTGTACTAGACCCTGGTAATATTCCAGATTTGAGCTGTATTGATGTGTGGACATAGATGAGAATTTGTATGCTTGAATTACATTTCATATCGCATGGTCTTGGGATGGTCGATATCATTCATGTCTTGCATCGCATAACCTTGGTACGGCTCATGATATTTATGGATCCATCTGCATATTCCGCATTACTCTGATATTGCATGATCATATTACTACCTTGCGCACACACTTTCACCACCCTCTAAGCTTTCTATAAGCTTATGCACGACCGTTGCGTGCAGGTGACGTTGGGGCGCATCAGCGCTGAGGCAGGAGCACGTTGTAGATCGCTTTGGAGATTTTAATTCATTATCATTGTATTTCTCTTTATGCTCATTGTACTTGTAAAGTTTTTGATCATAGTGAAAATGTAATGGAGTTTTTAGTTGTTGTTTGTGGGTTATGCCTTTGGTTATGCTTATTACTATCAAACTGACATTGAAAATCCTCCTCATAGCATCTCAGGATCAGAACCTGGCGAATGGGAGCTAGGAGCCAAGAATAGGGTTCTACGGAGGCTGTCGGCGCCGGATTCGGCGATCGGAAATTTTATGAGCCTAGTTTCTGAGTTTGGGGCGTGATAATACATGCTCCTCATGCATGTTCCAAACCCTATAGCTTGGGTCGAATCCATTTTTCATTAGATGTATTTCCATATCATTATAAGAAATCGAAAAACGTGCACTTCTACAAGTGGTGCATGGACAAGGAACGGATTCTCTACCAATAAGGCTTTCTTGTGCAAACTTTGAAAAACTTCTTATTCCATAAATAAAACGTGGGTCTGGGTAGCTTAGTGTCATCCACTCCCTATTCATTACGGTCGAATCTTGATTAACCAAGGGGTCCATTTTCAACCTGCACCTTACCAAAAATTAAAGTTAGAAATTAGCCTAATGCACCATCCTCCTCAAAGTTGGAAATGAAGGAAGTGCTATCAGATGATTGGATCCAGACAGATATTATCTACCCAATGCAATGTATTAAGGAGTTTGCAATCATTGTATTCTTACAATAAATTAATAATATAATTTATAAGTAAAATCTTAAACCACTTGCATAGATGAAAAGTCTCGCATGCAATTCTAATATATCATGTA
The DNA here is from genome assembly GCA_037074715.1 of Magnolia kwangsiensis. Lineage (NCBI taxonomy): Eukaryota > Viridiplantae > Streptophyta > Magnoliopsida > Magnoliales > Magnoliaceae > Magnolia > Magnolia kwangsiensis. Next base: position 79,364,345 of record CM073586.1, on the reverse strand, counting down.
CTTATAAATCTTTATTGAATAAACATGACTATTCACACCCATAAATATATTTTTAAAAAAATAACTAGTATGTCCAAGATTATTGTTTTTTCATACATACTCATACTCTTCACATGATCTTTAGCAACTTCACAAGTAGATACCACATTTAGTAGCATCACAAGCAAATTGGGTGAGGGCAGTATCTACCAATGGGAGCAGACATGTTATTCTACAAACATTGGAATTGTGTGCTTAGGGATTTGAATAATCATTTACTTTATTCCAATGCATAGAGCATGATGATCCTAAAGCTCCAATCTTCCAATCTTCCAAAGATACCCATTAGAACAGTAATATAGTGAAGAGTAGAATCCTTCTTCTTATTCTTTTTTCACTCTCGCTTTTTGTTGAATCTTAAAGGGAAATTGATCGAATGTTACATGCGGCACATGGTTACATTTGAACTTGTTACCATTCGCATCAACATGGTTACATTTGAACCTATTAACATTTGCATCAACAGTCAATCCATTTTTTCAGCTAATTGTCAAAAAATGAGGTAGATTCAAATCTCAAGTAGACTACACCAAAGGAAATATGGTAATTGAACACCCACCGTTAAAAAATTATTAGGGCATTAAAGTTTTGGATTAAGATGATATTTATGTTTTCCCTTCATCTAGATCTGTTTAACATAAATCAACATGTTGGATAGCAAATAAACATTGCACTGGACCTTTTTTTTTTAAATCCAAAACTTATATAACATGCCATAATGCAAATTATTTTAATGCATGCATAGTGAAGATGTAAATAATTACTACTCATTTACAGTCAACTACACTTGCAACCAATCAAACAAGTTTTCATGGTTAGCATGGCTTGTTTCACCACAATTTTTAAGGGTGCAGACCACACCATAAACAATACACCTCGCTACAAATGGAAGCACCTCCCAAGGTTGACTTTAATCTCACAATGCAAACGATTAGAGACATACACAAACGTTATTGTGTATATGACAACAGATCCAAAAACACACCTTTAAAAAAAAATTCAAAAATCATAAAACGAGGGATTCTTGTGACCTTAGGAAGTATTTAAGGGCCTGTTTGGCCAGGCAGCTTGGATGGGATTGGAAGGGATTATAAGGGATTGGAAGATAGATCCCGGATTGACCTGGCGTGCAAAACAGACACGGGATCTTGATCCCGGGATGTTGCAATCCCATGGATCTTAAGACAATCCACTGACATCACCATCATTACCTTTAAATCCCATCCAATCTGCCCTAATCCCTTCAAAATTGTTTGGGATGTGTTTGGTTCAAGGGATTGAAAGGGATTAGAAGTTTAATCCCAGGATTGGCCGAGCGTCCCAAACAAACCGGAAATAGCAATCCCATAGATCTTGCACCAATCCACTGGTGCAGCTATCATTAGCTTGAAATCCATGCAATCCACTCTAATACCATCCAATCTGCCCAACCAAACAGGCCCTAATGGTGGGCGTTCAATCACCATAGTTTCCTATGGTGTGGTCCACCTGAGATTTGGCCCTAAAATAAGCTAGAAAAAACGAATGGCCCGCATACACATATTACGGTGGAGCCCGCAAAGCATTTTTGGATTTTAGAAATAGATAGAGGGAAATGCGGATTGAAGGATTGAAAGATTGAGCATAGGTATTGAAGGATTGAGCATCCAAACACAATAGATTTGAGAAACAGATAAAGAGAGAGAAATAGAGAAACTAACTGTGCTCCTTCTTCTTCTCCTTCTTGCAACGAAAGGGGTTTTTGAAAACAGAGAGAGGGGATGAGAAGACCTCACACAACAACTAGTTGGTCCATAGTGTTATTGTCCAATGAGCTCATAATTATCAACATGCATGCAACATCCAACTTAACCACCTGATGAATTGATTAGTTTTGATCTTTACATTACATATTTTTCATAGTGGGGCAACCTTTCAATGGGTTAAATGTCACATACACAAGACATATAGGCAATTGTGCAGTAGGTGGATAATAACACTATCATCCAATTAGTTAGGTGTCAATGCAACTTGTTGGACATTAAAATATTCATCCAAGTAGAGCATAATGGCATTGTCTCATGCATGAATGACATCCAATTCATCTAAAAGGTTGGGCCCACCATGAAGATTATCTACCAAAAAAATCGACCAGTGGCTCAGAGTTTAAAGCAAGGTTTGCCATAACAGCTGTTACGGTAACAGAGGCAACCATTACATGTTATAAGATTATAACGGTCGTTACGAAACAAAATGACCCGTTACGGAGACGAAATAGGTTTTTATCCCCCAAAAAAAAAGTCATAACAGTCATCACTGCCTATATCATAATGGTAACAGTGGTAGTTGTTACGGCCACCATTACAGTTACAGATACCTTAATTCAGTGGTGCTACCTTTTTTCTATGGTTTAGCCCACATGATGAGTGGACTGACTTAATTTTTGGAAGATTTGTTCTTTAAGGTGGGGTCAATCCTTTTGGATAGGTAAGATGCAGTGCAGTCATATGTTCTCCCCCCCCCCTCCCAAAAAAAAATAAAATGTTTTGTTTATTTAAAAGTCGATTTCCTTTAAAGAGAAGATATAATGGAAAATCTTTTTGCTTACTTTAAAAGTCAATTTTCTTTAGAAAAAGAAGATATCAATGAACTTCTTTGATGCAATTACACTAATGCACTAGCTGAACCATAATTCATCTTCCAACCAGTTACATGTGAGACTCCTCTTTAAATAGTTTAATAGCTAGTTATCTCAGCCTGTTATCCAGAATAGACCTGATATGTCCTCATAATGCCGACATAAAACCTTGGATAGAGTAGGTGAAACTAGTATATGGTGGAGTCATGCATCCCCCACAGTAAACGGGGCAGGGTGCAATAACAATTGGACATAATTCATCTTGTGGCCACTGCCGGATGGAAAATCACATTGTTTGAATCATCTGAGCAATTGAATCATTCAAAATCAAGGTCGAAACAAAATATGGTTGACATTCAGTGCAGAAAAATTGCAGAAGTAATGGCTAGGATTATGCGACAAGTAAGTTACAATGGTCCATCAAGGATAATTAATAGAGCCAAGTCGACAGACAGTTCCAGTTGCCATGTTTACCCTGTCATGAGTACTGTGGGGAAACGGAACTGCCACATTCCAGGGCCATCATCTCAACCAAACCATTTCCCTTGCAAATAAGATTAGTCCTATCATGAGTCTGGATGGATTACATCTTATCAAATTTTTATATCATCAACACGGCATAAACAGATAGCATGTCATTTCATCTAGCCATTTCATCAAACAGATAGCATGTCATTTCAAAAAATAGTTAGCATGTCATTTCATCAAACAGATAGCATGCGTGAAATCTAGTCATTTCATCAAACAAATAGCATGCATGAAATCTAGCCATTTCATCTAAGCATACATGTAAAGCAAAGAAAAAAGGGAGGGGTAGGCAAATTTGGGCGGGGTTTATTTGAGTATCTAAACCCATTCTTCATCCATGTAACCATCTCGGGTACACGAATTCCATCCTTCAAAAAAGGAAAACATATGAAACACTAACCCTAGAAACAAAGGAAGGGAAACAAAAATCAAATACTTGTATGTGGATTCTTTAACTTCTTCAGCAATAGGGAAATGGGGGTGGAAGTAGCGGCAGGGGTAGGTAGATTTGAGGGGGGTTTATCCTCTACAGCAGCGGGAGTGAGATCGAGTTGGGATTAGAATTTGGGTAGGTGATTTGAGCAAGGGCTGTGATTTTGACAAGGGCAAGGGCTGTGATTTGGGGAGGAGCTTCATGGCTTCATTAGAGAGAGAGGGGGGAGAATGAGAGAGATGGAGCAGGTGAGGAAGGGAAAAGGAGAATCGGGAGAGAGAGAGAGAGAGAGAGAGAGAGAGAGAGAGAGAGGATTGGGGTTTTGGATGGGCGTGGCTCTGTTTTGAGTGCGCGCTAATTGAGGGAGTCGAATTTTAAGGATGACGGATAGACGATCCTATCAAGGGCTACGTGGGGCCCACCATGACATATGTGGTTTATCTATGTCGTTCATTAATTTTCTTAATGTTTATTAGTTCATGATCCTAAAACTCAGGTAGATCGAAGGCCCAAGTGGACCACTCCATGGGACGCACATGTGATTTAATCTCCATATTTCCTACCATGTGGTCCAGTTGAGCCTTCGTCTACCTAATTTTTGGTTTCATGCCTCAAAATAATATTTCAAGACAGATGGATGGCTTAGATAAAATACATATATTTTTGTGGGCCCTATAAAGCCCTTTACACGACCGTTAATTATTAATGGTGTAACAAGCCTTTAGCTACAGATGAAATCTGTAACGCCCGTGAAAAATCCATACTTGGGCTCGAGTACCAACTCGACCCGAAATCGCGTAGAATTAATTTCTATGGAAATTAAGCGTAAGTTAGCTAGCGCAACGCTAGAGTAGCTGGGAAATAGTCCCTAATCACTTTAAATGCGTTCTACAAGACCCAAATCGAGTAGAACAAACGACTCTACAATACTCTATAACCTCGGATCAAACTCTAAGCGGGTTTGTTCTCTGGACCACTTTGAATTTCTGTATTGGATCTAGACCGCGCGTCGAAAGTCCGATACCTCCTATCTTAGACCGTTAGAACCGCTTGGCTGGACTTGACAATCATTTTGAAAATCAAGTCAAACCGATAATCACAGACTATTTCATTGAGTCCGGACTGAAGAGACCGCGAATAGGGACAGAATTGGAATTTCAAATTCAAATCTGGCACACGACTTGATGCGTTAGTATTAAGCATTCTGACCGTCAGAATTCAGCCAGATTACACCCTCGGATCAGAAAAAATTTCTATTTATTATCATGAGACTTTCAGCCCTGATCTACGTGCGATGACCGCTGAACTGAAACTGGTCCACTACGTGCGATCTGCGAACCCTGCCGGACTGAAAACTTAATACGTGCTATATCTGGTACGCATGAGCTTAAATCCGATCGCAATCGACCAAGGGACCACCAGAAATCATCTTTTGGATCGAAACAGCCCCGAAATGGATAGGCACTAAGTAAACTTCGTTCCGGAGCCTGTTTCTGGCATTTTTAAGCTTATAAAAGGGGTTAAAACCCTCATTCCTCTTTCCCATCCGAAAATTGCAAAACCCTAGATTAGAGAGAGAGGAAAGGTGAGAGTTTGAGAGAAAGAGTAGAAGGGATTTTTCCCGTCTCCGAGCCATCGGTTGCTAGTGCTGTAGCAACACTTCCTGATCACCAAGCCGGTGATTCTCCCGCATTTTCAGGTATAAAACAACCCTATAACTTGCTGATTTAGGGTTTACTTAGATTCATAGCGTGTTAGCTAACGTAACTTGTAAAATAGGTTCTCCTACTGCCGTAGACGAAGCGTACACACTCCGTTCAAAATCACGCATCCGTAAGACATAAGGTGAGGATTTTAGATGCTTTGATTTACGGTTTACAACGCTTTCAATGTCGTTTAATAGTAGATTACCGACGGCATCGCCGTTTGACATGTACAACATGCTCTCCATTTCCTGTTTCGTAAATTAACGAAGAATAAGAGATTTAGGGCATTTTAGTCATTTATAGGAAGTACTGTCTACATTCATATTTTGCTGATGTGATTGACATGTCTTGTTGTCGCATTAGGGAGTTAGGAATGCGTGCATAATTAGTTTGGCGAAGAGATTTGCCTAGTTGCGCACTTTGGGTCGACATACTATATGTAGACTTAAGTGTGTAGTGTATGTGTTTGTATAAATGCTTGTATTAGTATGTAATGAATTAAATGATGTTATGTGGTAGTTTGAAATTGATTTCTCAGTTAATATGCTGACCTAAATGATTTCCTACATGTTGACTATATGCATGATTTCATTACATGCATGGAATATATGCGTTTGAAGATTTGCTTAAGTTAAATGTTATAACATGTGTTAACATGCTCCCATGATTGTATTTCAATTTCAATACTCTTACATAAATTGCTGATGTGATTCCATAAGTGTTTGGGACTAGACTTAGTCCAGGCAGTCGGTAATCGAGTGAATTCGTGGCTGACTGGTCATAGCCACGAACGACGCATCGATGAACGCGATTCGTGTTTGGAGTTGGCGGCAGTGGTTAGGCCACGCGAAGTGTTTTACGCACTTCATGTCGTTCGGCTTGAGATGCGATCGCTCTAGTCGAGCCCGTCAAGTAACCCGACTAGCCGATGTATGTTCACCTTGTATGAGTCATAACTGCTTGAACCTAGGGTACTGAACTTACCACTGTAAACCCTGTTAACCATGGTACCTTGATCCACGAAGACTCATGAGCCGGGCATGGTGGTATGGGACACCGTGGTCGAGCTGTCGGCCTACGCTGGGGCCACAAACCTCCTCGTAGTGACCAGTGAGCACCTAGACTCATGAGCAGATTATGGTGGTATGGGACACTATATTCTAGCTGTCGGCCTACACTGATCAGGCGACGAGTCCTTTGTAGTGACCGCGAGCGTATTCTGAGTCCACGGGAGGCGACGACCCTTCCGTTGCAGTAGAGTACGGTAGGCCTGTATTGATAAGGTGATGGGGGAGCGGTGCAACGAGTGCGAGCAACAGCCCTGGCAGCCCTTGCAGCGACCTACATAAATATACCTCGTATGAGATTACTAGGAGTGACGACCCTAGACAAGATCTGTGTTGGGATTGATATAAGGGAAGTACCTTAGTTTCCCAATCCTGCTGTTTGAATGGACTAATAATAACTTGAAAATCATATCACCATGCCATTACATATGCCTGGAAGATGTGGAGCACTTGAGGGTCGATTGCATGCCGCGGTCGTAAGATGTTGCCGTATGAGGGAGATCGTCGGTGAGGGCATACATCACGTCATGTCATCTTGCATTAACAACAGTATTAGGATTGTCTGATTTACTGCTTTACTATTATTGCATGATTGAATTGTGAACATGTTAATCTTTGCTCTATGATTCCACTGAGTTGATCACTCACTCCCACGTTACGGGATGGTGTTTGCAACACCCACCAGACCCTGTTGTAGATGCAGGTGAGGCTGAGATCCAGGAGGCAGAGCCAGACTTTGACGAGGACCAGGACGAGTTCTCGTACATGCAGTATCACGACGGCTTTGCGTAGGCGACCTGGATCGATGGGATTTCAGTGGGACCATTTTGGATATTTATTTTGTTCATGTATATTATATGAGACTCAGAGATGTAGTCATACTTTGGAGACAGATGAGATTTACTTTGTTTTTCCATACAGTGATATATATATTGTTTAGTCTTTCGCTTGCTTTTATCACTGGATCTGAAGTATGAATTGCAGTTTTGGTATACTTTTACTCATGTGAATGCTTTAAATCAGACAGCATTGAATCATAATCATTTTTGTTGCATAAGTGACGGTCTGGAACTCAGGAGTTGAGTTTATACACGACCCCCGATTTTCAGGGTGTTACAAAATTCGTAGTAAATATAGCTACGGTCTATATCCGTAGCAGAAAACTACCATAGTCTGTAGCCTTTGCTTAATTTTTTTGTAGTGAATAAAACTATCTAGCCTTACATCGTAGAGCCAAGTGACCCCGGGCAGGTAAATAAAATAAAAATGCATTAAGTAAAATGAAATGCAAACTATCATTATTTCGTGGACCTAAATAACAACAGGTAGGCAAATGAAATAACATGAAGTAAATAAGATAAAGTACGAACTAGCCTTGTTTCACAAGATTTAAGATCTTGGGTAGGAAAACAAAATAAAAGAAAATGAAATAGGGAGATTAATGCAGAATGAGATAGAAAAAAATGTGAATGCATTTGATGCACTTGGAATGTATGGAGTGAAATACAATTTAAATGAAGGTATATTAACTCATAGATTTAGTGACTTCTTTGTTGTTTTTTTATATCCTATGTTTGGGTGGCATGTCAGCATATTGAAAATCTTTAAGGTACTTTAAGCAGCACCTCTAGGTGAACTCCAACCCTAAGACCCTCTCTGTATTTTCTTATATCTCTTTTTGCTCTTTGTTTCTTTCTCTTTCGCTCTCTCCCTCTCCGTCTTACTTTCCTCCGTTTGTGTTCTCCTTCATTTCCTCGTGGCAATGAGCTTCTTATATAGACATTGGCTACCGCAATTTGCTGCCATAATTTTTAAGATGGCCACTACTTTTAGAATTGCATTGTGGGTTCCCACTGTTTAAGTTATAAAATAATATATTATATATCATACGTCTAACATAAAGTAAAGATTTTAATATATAATATATAATATTATATATATAAATTAAAAATAATGATGACTTCTCTTAAAATATTTATTTTATAATAAAGAAAAGTAATAATTACTATATATATATATATAGAGAGAGAGAGAGAGACACACACAAAACGTTATGATTAGTTTTTGTCTTTTTTTCATATATATAAAAATAAACTGTTTAAATATTTATATCTTTTTCGTTGTTCATCCGTTTTCGATAATCTTACTCTCATTGGAAAGATAATAAGATAATCTTCCTAACATGACTACAATCACTTCGATCAGCTTCCATTTGACATGTCGAAGGTATGATCGTCATGTATATGAAATTAGTTGTCTACAATTTGACCGTTTGTCCATTTTCGATGATCTTTGGTTAGAATCACACTTCAGTTGATACATACAGAGAGTTTTCAAGACTAGAATCACATATCAGTTGATACATGCAATTTGACTAATCATTCAGTATAAGCTTCCTAACAAGACTAGAATCACACACTAGAATCACACATCAGTTGATACACACAGGAAATTTTCAAGGTTCTGGAGTTTAGATGCACGGCCATGACTAAGTAGCTACTAGATTTGGCGCTAACAGATTGGGTCTATCGGTTGTTTTTGAGACATGCCAAGGATGCTCCCTATTTGACCGGTTCATATTTTCTATGATTTCTAAACCAATAGGAGATAATTTTATCGAAGTCAAGTTGAAGCTCAAAGTATGACTTATCATCATTTTAGGTAGGGTGTCTATAGTATTATGCTCTAAATTAATATGAAAAAAAAAATGGATGGATGGAGTGGATACAAAATACACACATTAAAGTGGGCCCCACTGTAAGGGTTGTACTATCTTAGGTAAGGCCGAGGTCTCACCTAATCCACTCCTGCACCACACAACAAGCAAAGGAATTTCTTGAGGTGTGAAATTTACGTGGCCCCAAGATGATGTATTTCTTAGATCCATACTGTCCATCCATTTTTTTCAAATCATTCTAGGCAACGGGCCCAAAAATAATGCATATCCAAAACTCAAGTGAACCACACCATTGAAGACAGTAAGAAATAATGCTATCGGTGGAAAAAAAAAAAAAAAACTTCTTGAGACCCCAAAAGGCCCCAGCTGATATTTATAGTTTTACTTCATTAGGGTATAAGTGATCTTACGAGCAGTCCGGTGGAAAAATAAGCCTCACAGTTAGTCTTTGGAAAGTTTAAACGGTAGTTTGCCCAATCCCTACTACTTTATGTGGTGTGATCCACTTGAGCTTTGGATGTACTTAATTTTTAACTCATGTTTAATAATTATCCTGAAAAAGATCTAACAAAAAATTATGGTGGACTCTTCCACACGTTAAAGGTCATAATACGGAGCACACAATCTATTTGGGAGAGAGAAATCTGGTGCATCCTGTCAGCTGGAGTCAACTACGATGACTGGACCAACGAGAAGCGACATCACTGAATTTTCCTGCGCCTCGAAGGCAGATGATCCGCACTAAAAAAAAAAAGAGGTAATACCCTCACAGAAGTATTTAGACGTCCAATTAATTACAAATTAGCTCTAAATAGTAATAATAAAAAACAATCTTGTATAGATAAAAGTTATTTCAAAGAAAGGAATTGTTAACTGTACTATAAGTTAATGTAAAATCCAATCGATCATCCAGATGAGTAGAAGCAGATTGCGTCCTACCCGCCTGTCCCTACCTAAGAACATGCAGCTCTATGTGAGGCTCCGCCTTGATGTGTCTGTTTATTCACGTCATCCATGTTTTTTTTTTTTTTTTTTTTTCGGATCATTTTAATGCATGAGCCCAAAAATAAGTAGATCCAACGCTAAATTGAACCACATTACACATGACACTTGGATTTAATGCAAACCAAGTTTTCTACTTAGTTTGGCTCACTTGAGCGTTGGATCTATCCCAATTTTAGGCTCATATTTTAAATCCATATGAGAAATTGGATAGTCAAAATGGATAATTAGATACGTAATGATGGGCCCCTAAGTAGAAATGCCTGTTGGTGGGACGGGCAGGGGGAGGCCGCAATCGACTTCCCAAGTGACTAATTACCTCATGTTAGAACCATCTCCAAAAAGTCAGTCCAATCCATGATTCACGTGGACCACAAGATTAGAAACAGTTTATATAAAACGTGCACCCTCCAAAGTGTTTCGCGTAGTGTGGCCGCTTAAATCACTTATATGCATTAGGCCTAGTTTTTGGTGTGACATTTAATGGTTGGACTGGATTTCACATTCTCACCACAGTGGGCCTTACAAAAAATAAAGTGGATGTCTCTTTCCTACTTGAATCACAACTCAAGTCTAATGTTTTAATTTTTTATTTGGCTTCGAGAGAGAGAGGGGGGGGGGGGAAGGGACCAAAACAGAATTTATATACAATTTCAGTCCATTCCACGTGCATGAATGGTCCATCTAATATGCTTTTGGTGATGGAAAATGTTTCACTAACACGATGGCTCCAATGGATGGCTGTACATGAACCGAATTAGCTTGAATAGCTCACTCGGCTCAACTCGAAAAAGCTCAATTCGACTTAGTTTAAATTGACTTCAAGCCAATTTGAGCTGATATTTTGAGCTCGAAAAAATTTCGAATCGAGTTCGAGCTTGTCTCAGCTCGACTCGACTCAAATCGAACCCTAGTTCAAATTTAACTCGGATCAAACTAGTTCAATGGTTCAGCTACTTTGATATTGATGTTGCTCACCAAATGTTCAATGAAATGACTTAACGAAGTATCAATTAGTAGCAAGGAAAGTATATATATATGAAACAAATATAGTTTTTTTGATTTTGATATTGCATACAAGGTGTTAGAATAAATTCCTATAAAGTTATTGCTGCTATTTTACATGCAGTGAGAATATGAATGTACAGCTTATGTGTTTATGAAAATATTGCATCAGTGAACTCGACTCAATCTTGACCCAAACTTAGCTTGACTTGACACAAGCTGTTGATTGAACCAAGCCGAGCTGAATTCAGACTGAGGTCAACTAGTGAATGAGTTACAGCTCATAGCATGATTCGGCTCAACTTGTGTACCTCTATACGGGATTGATAGAGTCATGGAAACCCAGTGACACTGCCTCTTCGGGGAGCCACCCAATGGTGCTTTTGTTTTATCCATGCTGTCTATACATTTTAGATTATAATTTTAAAATATGACCTAAAAAATATATAATGAAGCGGATCTAAATCTCGTGTAAATGGCACTACAATAAAATAGTGGTGATTGAAGGCCCACCGGTAAAAGCTTTTCAAGGGTCGACTGTAATGTTTATTTGCCATCTAACCGGTTAATTAGCTCTCACTCACATGTATAAAAGGAAATCACAAATTTCAACTTGAACAAAACTTTTAATTAGCTCCCACTCGCATGTATAAAAGAAAATCACAAATTTTAACTTGATCCAAACCTTTTGTATTTCACTTGTAGTTTAGAATTGCTTAATTTACGGTCTTATGCCATAAAATTATACGAAAGAATTAAAAATAAAAATAAAAAATAAAAAATGGAAGGAATAGATAAAACACATATATCACCGTAAGGCCCCAAGCACCGACGGGCACCGAGTCGCTCGTGGCAGCGTCAGCGTACAAATCCCGTGGCAAAACGGATGGATAAAACTCAGGGAGCTGCGACGCAGCTAGCTGTCCTGTCAGCTGCTGAGGTCACTCTCCAAATTCCGTCCGACATAGCACAGTACATTGAATGATAAAGGCTTGTGAGGTCCAGGCGGCGGCAGGCTTTTGGAGTTACACAGGGCTTCTACTGTGACACGTGGTTTCCTATTTTCTCACGTTTCACACCGTACGTGGATCATGCGCCAAAAATCCCATCAATGAGAGAACGATAACCTCTCGATATTTGCCTTAAAAATAGACGGTTGAGAAGGCAGACACGTCGCCAGAGAAAGATACTATGATTTGTGTGTGAAAGATTTTCCAATCTTGCGTATTCTCGAAAATCCTAGTGTCATGTACGTATGATTATCTTTTTAACTGTCGACCACAAAATCTATTTAATTTTTAAAAATGAAAAAATGCCGTAATCATACCCATGAGTATCTTTTAAACCATTGGCCAAGGAGAAAATGTTGTAATTGCTGATGCAAAAATCTCCATATCCCTCTTCCAAGGTCCTAAGCACCTCATTTTATTCTCCATATCCCTCTTCCGAGGTCCAAGCACCTCTTAAAATGAATTACACCACCGGATAGGCTAGGAATATGGGTCCTGGGGTAGATGGAGTTTTGAGCGAAAGATTTTGCATACCTAATTCTTTGAAGTGATTTTGTATTTATAGTATAAATAACATGTTGTGGTTCTATCACCTTCAGCATGATCTCGTCTATTAGGCGAGAAGTGTGGAAGTAATCACATCGATGGTTACTCTGTGATCGTGCATGAGGCAGTTACTCTTATCGAGCGTTACTGGAGTGGATCCTGCCCTATTGGTAGGTTGTTAACTACTCGAGCCGAGGTTACCTAGTCGACTAAATGATATCCATGCCAAGCCTGAAAGGGTCGAGCCCAACCTAAGTGGACTGAGCTCAGCGACCTGCTGATGATGACCAAGCTCGGACCAAGCCCTGTTGAACTTAAATGGGCCGAATGGGCCGAACTCGGGCAACGACTTAGTTCGAGCTAGGGTCTGAATAGATCATAGCTCGACGAAATTCCTTGTTTGTTCTGTACGCTAACTCGGGACGGGAGAACTTACACGAATACTATTTCGAGGTCGGAGGCTGATGTCACAATAGCCCTGTTGTTCATAACCTTAAATATATGGTCGCAATGTAGTAATAATCTCAGTGAGATCAAGGTCGAATCCACATGGACTAATCTTGTGTATTTATTATGAGAGTAATTAGAATTAAAACTAGGAAAAGATCTAACTTAAATCAGGAAAGTAGAGAGTAATTGTGAGATGATGAATTTAAAAACTTAAGAATTTAAAGGTGGGAAACAAGATTTTCTAGGGATCCACTTGCAGCTATTAAGATGTTTTCTTATTCAATTCAAGGCACTTAATTGGAATTAGAGTCCTATCCTGTCCAATTGAAAGATATTCAATAAGATAAAAGCTGACCTTCCATTGACCTAATTCTCAACGGATGAAAATTTTAAAGATTAGAAGTGATTTCATCACATAACCATGCCCAGAAAACTATAGTAGACAACATGATATAACAATCCAACAACCAACATAGGAAAATTGTGAAGAATAGAAAGGGGTTCCCTCACTCAACCATGTCCAAGGGACGATGAAGAACAACAAGATTTCCTATTTTCACAAACTCTAAACAGAAAAAAGAAGATACTTCAAACTATTATAGATCCATTGTAATTTCAGTCATAACAAATTATTAAACACTAAAAGTATTCCTTAAATATCAAACTAGAATCAAATGAGTTCAACAATAACAAGAATCAAACAAGAAAAACATCTCAACCACGCTACAAGCTTCACCCCTTAGTCATAGTTAAGGGATCTAGCTAACCATAGACATGATTGGATTAAAAACCCCAGAAGAAAACATTAAAAATTAAAGAGAAGGGAAGAAGAACTCTTGGGAAGTGGTTCCACCCTTTTACTCTGCTCCTCCAAACCCTAGATATCCTATAAAGTGCTTAAAAACTCCTATTTATAAGCAAAGTTCTGCAAAATCACAAAACCAGATCTAATTTACGCAGACTACGTAAACCTTCGATGTCATCGAAGGAGTTTAAATCTAAAAGTCGCGCATTTTCTTCTTTCGCGCTGCGTAAGTCTCTGATAAAAATAACTAAGGAAAGGGAAGAAAAACTCTTGGCAACGGCTTCTTCACACTTTTACTCCACTCCTCAAACCCTATATGATGCCTAAGGACGCCCTGGGGACCCCTATTTATAGTTTTGCATCACCTCCTTTTACACCAAGTTAGAAATTTTTGAAAACCATCTCAAATTTACACAGTCTGCTCAAAATTTGCATAACCCTCGACTGGTCGAGGACAGCCTTCAACTAGTCGAGGATGACGGGATTTTTGAGAATTTTTTCACTGGAGTTTGAGTCGAGGTTCCTTCGACTAGTCGAGAAGGATCCTTCGACTGGTCAAGGAAGAGCTTGGACTAGTCGAAGGAGGCGGATTTTTATGGTCCTTTTCTTCACTTCAAGTCTTTAGTTCCCTTCATGCTTTCCAATCCAAGCTCTTATATTCACCTTACAACACAAACATGATTAAAATAGAACATTAAGCATTATCATGTTCATAAAACTAAGTAATAAATGGGGTCCAATATGCAATATTTAACCCTCAACAGTACGTTGTGGTGGTAAATGGTGAGGAATTAGAGCCATTAGACATTTCTCCAATTTCAAGGCTATTACTTAACGAATTTAAAGAATTATGGCCCGAAGTGTTACCCGATGGATTGCCCCTCATGAGAGACATTCGACATAACATAGACCTCATCTTTAGGGCTAGCTTGCCCAACTGCCCTCAATATCGAATGAGTCTAAAAGAGTGTGAGATACTTCAAGAGTAGGTGAAGGAATTAATTTGTAAGAGTCTTTTGAGAGAGAGGGTGAGCCCGTGAGTTGTGCCAACTTTATTAATATTGAAGAAAGATGAGAGCTGGTGCATGTGTGTCGATAGCGGGACAATTAACAAGAATACCATTAAATATCAATTTTTGATGTCATAGTTATACGACATGCTTAATATGATAAAAGGTACCAAAGTGTTCTCTAAACTAGATCTAAGGAATGGATAACCTCAGATTCATATCCAACCTAGTGATGAGTAGAACAGTATTTAAGACCAAGAAATTATTGTACAAGTAGTTAGTCATGCTCTTCGGTCTATCGAACGCACTAAGCATTTTTATACATCTGAAGAATCAAGTGTTAAAGATGTTCATTGCCTGGTTTGTGATAATATATTTTGATAATATCCAGATATATAGCCAGGGTTTAAACGGAGTGCATGGAACACCCTAGACAGGTGTTACAGGTCTTATCAGTTAACAAGTTTTAGCTCAACTTAAAGAAGTGCAGATTTTTAACAGATAACTTGTTGTTCTTAGGATATATTGTGATGTCCACAGGCATCCATGTCGATGATGAAAACGTGCGAGCCATTAGGGAATGACCAATTCTAATGAATATTCATAAAGTGGGAAATTTTCATAGGTTGACAACATTTGATTGTCGATTCACGCAAAATTTTAGCACTATAGTCGAACCCACTATAGATTGCATGAAAAAAATGCCCGTGTTAGTGGACCAATGACGCTGACAAGAGCTTTGCTGAAATCAAGCTTGATTATTTAGAACACCGGTCTTAGTTCTTCCCAATTTTGATAAGTTGTTTGAGGTTGAGTATGATGCCTCATATGTCAGAATTGGAAGAGTCTTATCATAGGAAGGCAGGCTGGTAATCTTCTACAATGATAAACTCAACGAAGCCCAAAATAAATGATAGACATATGAGCTTGAGTTGTACACAGTGGTTCAAGCACTGCGACATTGGCGGCATTATCTGATTCAAAGAGAGTTTATTCTCTACACTAACCATCAAGCTTTAAAGTTTATTAACATTCAGGCTAATGTGAACCGTGTGCATGCTAGATGGTTAAGATTTTTATAAGAATTCATGTTCGCTTTGAAGCACAAGTCAGGGCAACAAAACAAGATGATTAATGCACTTAACCACTATGCATCACTACTTGTTACGATGAGTAATTACGTGGTTGGCTTCGACTGTGTCAGGGAGTTGTATGACAAGGATGGAGACTTAAATGATGCATGAATGAGGTTACAAGAGGGTCATCCCAGTGACCTACATATGCAATAAGGTTTCCTCTTCAAAGAAAATCAATTGTGTATCCCCCAAAGTTTTCTGAGGAAGCAGATTATCTAAAAGTTATATTGAGGTGGCCTTGGTGGACACCTTGGGCCAGACAACACGCGAACTCTTATTGAGGAATGAAATTACTAGCTGCAATTGGTACTTGATGTGGGTAAAGCAGTGCAACACCGTCATATTTGTCAAACCTCCAACGGGCAATCTCAAAATACGAGCCTCTACACCTCATTACCTGTGCCTAACAACCCTTGAGAAGATTTGTCTATGGACTTCGTACTTGGTTTCTCATGAACACAACGTGACTTGGATTTGGTGTTTGTAGCGATAGATTGTTTCTCAAAGATGACACACTTTATCACATGTAAGAAAACCTTCGATGCAACACACGTGGTGAATTTATTTTATAGAGAAGTCGTGCGGCTACACATGGTTCCCAATAGCATTACTTCTAACCATAACATAAAGTTCATTAACCACTTCTAATAGACTTTATGAAACAAGTTTGGTACGCGACTTCAGTTCAGTAGTTCTTACCACCCATAGACCGATGGGCAGACTGAAGTTGTGAATTGCAAGTTGGAAAACTTCCTTCAGTGTATTTTAGGTGACAAATCAAAGTAGTGAGATTTGACATTGTCTCATGCAGAGTTTGTATTCAAGAATATGGTGAACAACTTGACAGAGAAGTCCTCGTTCCAAATTATTTATGGTCGAGAGTCATGTTGCACACTTAACTTGATCCCCTTGCCCAAGCTCCCAGGCATGGGCATTGCAAGAGAACATATGATGGATTGAATCATGGGCATTCATGTGGATATGCAATCCAAGTTTATAGCTTCGAACGAAAAGTACAAGGAGTAAGCCGACAATCATTGATGACAAAAGGTGTTTAAGGTGGCCATGTGGACAACCATGTTATGGTTCATCTACACAAGGAAAGATTTTCGACCGAGACCTACAACAAGTTGAAGAACAAAAAGATTGAACTAGTACTGATTTTCAGAAAGATCAATGACAATACTTACATTGTTGAACTTCCGAATGACATGGAGATCTCGTGTACTTTTAACGTTGTAGACCTGACTGAATATCATAAACTGAAACTAAACAAGAACTTGAGGTCGAGTTCTTTTGAAGTGGAGGGGACTGATATAGAGCTGGTTGCAGACACTTTTATACCAAATATGGACTAGAGAAGGCCTGATCGGAGGAGAAAATGATCTGGACCATCAGAACCTTAAAACAATCGTATCTCACAAATCAAGATGAGGTTTTTGACATATTATATATGATTTTGGGATGAGAGAACCTACTTAAGAAAACCAACCCCGCTATGCCAAGTTTCCCATCCCAGATTTGTGAGATTCCATTAGATCCATGGTCAAAAGTCCCATTTATTTTCGTTGTTATTATAAATAGTAAGTTTAAGTTTGCTTATAACTTTTGATCCTTTGAGTTGAAAGAGTCGTGCCTATCATGAACACTTACTATTGAACACTTACTATTTTAAACCAAAAATCATGAAGTCTAATAGGAATAGAGGTCGTATATAAATAGTAAGTTTACTATTCATAGTAAGTCATGTTTTTAGAGTGTTTGAGTCTAAAACTCGGTTCTATGTTTGAGTCCTATATTTAAAGAGTTGTAATTTCATTTTTTTACAATCAATCAAGTTATTTTGAATTTATTAAAAACTATTTCTAATTTTATTCTTCGTGATGCAAGGAAGCACTGCGTAGAATTCAATGAGCTCCATATATTCAGAGTGGATAACCCCTGAGGAATACGGTGAACAACCTCTCCCCAAGGAAGTTGGTGATTGACCTCATCACGTCCCTCCCTGCATCCGATTGTCTTATATTTTACTTACTTGGAACTGTAAGTCATTTCACCTGCTGGATTTTTCCCATCGAACGTTTGGATGGGCCATGTTGACACACCACCAACAAGACCTACTTATGCATATGGTGCTCAAGCACCCATTTTATGAAAATTTCATACATGCGCCTTACCATTAGGTGCGTATTTCATCTACACTTCATACATTTATCCAAAGCATATATCATTAACCGGCTGATAATTTTCCACATTAAACATCAATGTGGATTAAACAGAGAGAATCAACTATCACTACATAATATTTTTAGTTCATCGTTCAACTGCAAAATAATGTGGACATATAAAACCATAGTTTCCTATTTCATAATTCATAAATAATGCGTTATACTCTAACTATAAAACAACATGTGATAGGTATAAATAAATGACAACAACAGCATGTCAAATAAAATCCACAGATATGAGTCACATACCTGTTATGAAAGCTAAGTGTCAGTATATCACTTACAGATACCTGTCCCTGTCGAGATATTTAAATAGTGCATTCAAAAAGAAATCTATTACAAATCTACTCTATCCATTATTTAGCAAGATTACTCTAAGACATGAATCTAATGTTGGAATATTTGGTTGATTAAATAAACTATTAAAAATTGAGAACCAAAAAAGAAAATAAAATATGAGAAAGAAGACTTATTGAACTGAGTCAAGGCGCGACGTGAGTCACTCGGCTTGAAACGAATTTGCTCCCCAACAAGTTTTCAGAGTAATTGACCTCCAGGATACAATGACTATGACCCAATCCCAGTAGTGCACTCACTGTACGCAGGCTCGAACCACTTGCAGTTTAACTCGAAAGCGTTGAGTTGACTCAGCAATAAACTCAACAACAACAAAAACTTATAAAACCAATAAACCAGAACAGAGAGAGTTTTATAAGAGGAGAAAAGATTTTTCATATTTTCAAATATGAATTGGAAGTCTTTATATAGACTTCGAAGTGGTGCATAAGCACTCTTTAGAAAGGGTTAGGTCCATTGGGTTTAAACCCAACAGGTGTGATCAATAGGAACGGACACATCTCTCTTGTTTAAAACGAAAAGGCACAAGTGCGAGTACACTCTCACAAATAAAGTCTCGCGAGTACCCATACACACACTCACGCGAGTACACTCACACTCACATTGCACCCTCGCCCACGCCCAGCTCAACCCGCCTCTTCGTGTCATGCACATGGACTCGGCTCAGCTCGGCGTGCGCGTGCGTGTGTGGTCAATGACATAGATTAGAACTATTGGCAGTCCCCCCCTCCCCTCTCACAGGACCAAATTCACATACCCCTTTGTCACGCCCTAAACTCGGAAACCGGGCTCACAAAATTTTCGATCGCCGAATCCAACGCCGACAGCCTCCGTAAAACCCCATTCTCAGCTCCTAGCTCCCATTCAACAGGTTCCGATCCTGGGATGCTACGACGAGGATTTTCAACGTCAATTTTTTTGTAATAAGCATAACCAAAGGCATAACCCACAAACAACAACCAAGAACTCCATTACATTTCCACTATGATAAAAAACTTTACAAGTACAATGAGCATAAAAGGGAAATACAATGGTAAAGAATAAAAACTCCGAAACGATCTGCAACGTGCTCCTGCCTCAGCGCTGCTGCAAACCAATGTCACCTGCACGCAACAGTCGTGCATAAGCTTATAGAAAGCTTAGAGGGTGGTGAAAGTGTGTGCGCAAGGTAGTAATATGAACATGCAATGTCAGAGTAATGCGGAATATACAAATGGAGCCATAATATCATGAGCCGTACCAAGGCTATGCAATACAAGACATGAATGGTATCGGCCATCCCAAGGCCATGCGATGTACAATGCAACTCAAGCATACAGATCCTCATCTATGTCCACACATCAATACAGCTCAAATATGGGATATCACCGGGGTCTAGTACACTCTAAACTAGATTGCCGCCACATCACGCGTAATAAGGTAAGTGAAAGAAACCACACTATCCGTCTGCCAATATCGGGCGCAACTCGTCGATAGCGGACCCATTCCTCTAGCTGGTTAAACTCAGCCTAGCATTGTCCCCTACTCTCGGGTGGGTAAGGCCGTACCCCCTTCCAACCGACCACGACACAGTGGAGAGCACAGTCAACTGGTAATCGGCACTCAGCGCTCATCTACCCACTCGGTCTAGACGTTGGAACAACCTCTTGGTACTATAAGGGTTTAGGGACTTTCACCCAGGGATATCTATAGCACCCCATGTAGAACAAGATTTTCGGTATCCAATCCTGCCAACCACGATGCGTCTGTGGAGGCTACGGCCCTGATGTCGCTAGGGCGTACAATAACCATGTCACACAAATGCGAAATGCATGATTCACGCTATCCAGTCATGCAACAAATCCTGCGCATATCGTGCGCTCATGTAGGGCAACACCGCCTAACCAAGAGCCCATAAACAACCTGCCCGAAGGCATATGCTATAATCAGTCAATCCTCATATCAAGCATACATATGATGTGTATGATCATGAGTCATGAAACTATACTAAACATGTAAATGAGTGATGAACCATTCTCACAACGCAGATGGCCCTGGAAGGCCTATACATAATAAGTACGGCTTAGCAGTGGGCCCTAAGGAGAGTCGTAATGTGGACATCCAACCAACATTACACTCCCAATGTGGACATCAAACCAACATTGTTCCCCAGGCACGATCTTTTTAAACATCGCTACATAATCTGTATTGGGATTACACATTGCAATGGGCCTTAGGTTCATCCCATTAGGCTTTACATATATATCAAATGGGACATATCTTATGGGCCTTTTATTCATCAGATGGGCCACATAAATGGGCCACACCAATGGGTCTTAAGTGTGTTGCAATGGGTCAAAACCCATGGACTTTAGATTGCATCAAATGGGCCTAATCTCATGGGTCTTATATGTAATAAATGGACCACACCCATTGGGCCCCAAATGTACGTCAAATGGACCTTAATCCCATAGGCCCTAGTACATCTCAGTGGGCCTTAACCCATGGGCCCCTGAAACAACAAATGGCCTAATCTCATGGGCTTCAAAATACACCAAATGGGTCCAATCCCATGGACCTTGGAACACATCAAATGGGTCCACTCCCATGGCCTAGAGGCCCACTGAAATGTTTATTTGCCATTCAAACTGGTTGGCAAGGGGCCCACTGTAATGTTTATTTGCAATCCAATATGTTTAAAAGGTCATACGGACCTTGGGCCCACAAATAAGATATGTATAATAGTATACATACATTATAATTATAACAGCAACTTATACATTATGGGCATGAATGTATATATAAAATATCTATATATATAGTTGTTGCTGTAGCTTTTAAAGCATTTTTGAAGGGAACAGAGGTGGGTCCCACGTAGGGCCCACCGCCATATATATATATATATATAATAGGTATAATATATGGTATATATAACATAATATATAATATAATGCATATATATATACATAAATATAATGGTGGGACCCACAAAAAAACTCGCTGTTGCTGGGGACAGTGGACCCCACCATCAAAACGGATGGATGGCAAGGGAGAACACAAACATCATTATGGCCCCACCGCAAACTGGACGTGGACAAGGGACACATACATCACTGTGGCTCCCATGTGGGGCCCACCATTAAGTTTATAGGCCATCCAGGCCGTTCATAAGGTCACTCAGACCTGGATGAAGGGAAAACACCAATTTCAGATTAATCTGAAACCTCTATGGCCCCTAAACAGAATTTCAATGGTAGAGGTTCAATTCACTGTTTCCTGTGGTGCGGGCCACTTGAGTTTCGGAATCAGCTGAAACTTGGAGGGGGCCCACCTGAGGATGGGACCCACCTCATGGACAGTTTAGATGGCATATAAGAATCAAGGTGGGGCCCACGGCTGGTGACCGTGGGTCCACGTCGTCCGCCCGCTGCCTGCAACAGCGCAGGCGTTGCCTGCGCTGTCCTGACACAAGCAGCAGCTAGCTGCTTCATCCTCCCTCTCTCTCCTTTAATTTTCATTTTTTTGCCAAAAATCATGTATGGGGCCCGCTACTTGGAAATCCACTCCAGCCATAGAGTTCTACAGCTCGCAACAGACAAAAAGAGTCCGAAGTTCGAATTTTTTTATGATTAGAAAATGAAATAAAATAAAAAAAGGATCCTTGAATGGTAATGATGCATTCTTCGATGCTATGGCCCACCAGGTCTTCTAATCTGTCCCAAACTTCTACCCAATGGCTAAAATACTGTACGTAAGAGGATGGATGGCTTGGATTGTTTAAATACATTCCGATGGAGCCTAAGTAAGTGGACCACCCAAAGGCCCTTCTTTTCTTCTTTCTCTTTTTTTTTTTTTTTAGAACGTCCAGCGTCCCAGACCCTGGACGGTTTGGTTCTTTTAGAAATACATTGTGGTGGGCCCTGATAAAGTGGGCCACCACTAATGTTTGACGTGGGTACAACATATAAGGTGGGGCCCACTTGAATAAAACTTGAACAAAATAAATATCTCAAGGTGGGGTCCATTCAAGTGGGCCACACAACCCCATTGCATAAACTAAAATAAAATAAAATAAAAGAAACAAAAAGGGAGAGAGACATGGAGAGTGGGACATGCTTTGAGATGGAGGGACCCCGACATTATGGGCCCTCCCTTAAAACCAAATCATACAATCAAAAGGGTCCCTCAACACATGAGACCACCAAGATCGAGAATCAACGGTGGAGATCCTCTCTCCACCAAAATGGACGGTCTAGATGACCTTTTGCAATGAAATAAACATCATGATGGGGTCCATGGAGAATGGCCCCATCATGGAATGATCATGATGATCCAAGTGGGCCATCGGCCTCATCTTAGGGTCCTAAGTGAGATCCACACCATTGATCGGTGGGCCTCACTTGGCCCATCATAAAAATAAGAAAAACTACCCTATGGAGGCACCCACCGTCCGATCTTCTTGCTCCTAGGGGTTCCTTGACACCTTAACTTTAACTTCAATGGATGAGATGAGGAATGGAGGGTTGAGATGGGAGATGGTGGAGTAGGAAAGTAGGCCACTTGGAGCTTAGGAATGTTTAGAGAATTCCATACGTGG
Organism: Magnolia kwangsiensis; assembly: GCA_037074715.1. NCBI lineage: Eukaryota > Viridiplantae > Streptophyta > Magnoliopsida > Magnoliales > Magnoliaceae > Magnolia > Magnolia kwangsiensis. Next base: position 79,341,153 of record CM073586.1, on the reverse strand, counting down.
GAGCTTGAAAATTTTTTTGGTTGCTTGGAGATTTGAAATGAGAAAGAGAGAAAGAGAGAGAGTTGTAAAGGGAGAGAGAGAGTGATGGATGGATGTGGTGAGTGATGGTTGTGTAAGAGCTTTTTGACTTTTGAGGCCTTTTGTGTAAGAAAAGGCATGGGCATGGAAGACTTTTGTAGCATTTGTGTAAGAAAGGTATGGGTTAGGAAGACTTTTGTGGTTGCTTGAAAAAAGGGGTGAAAGTGATATGTACTTGACATGTGATGGATTGATGGATTGATTGATTGATGGGATTGATGTGATTGATGGGACACATCGTAGAGATTCTCTTGGGTTTTGCAACGCACGGCGTTTCCTTGCACCGAACGTTGGCCCACATCTCTTGACCAGGGTATCGCCTCGGCGCGCGAGTCGCGGCATTGGAACCGCAACGACGGCGCGGTCGCTATGGTATTGGTCTTGGGTTGAGTCGACTCGGGTTGTCGGCATATGAATCCGAGTCGCGCGTCGATATCGGTTAAGGGTCGAAGGTTGCCGGAATTCGACCGGTAAGACCGCGGAAGTTTACGGAAAGGTACGGACCAAGATACGGGTCTTACACCCTTGAATGGGACTCAAGCTCCAATGCAAAAAGCCTATCTTATATACAAGAAGATTTTCTTTGAAAAATTCAATGTGGGACAAAACCCACAATCCAAAAGCACCAAAATTTCAAATGTAGAGGGAAACCGAAAAATTTAAAAATCAAATTTTAATATTTATTTTGAAACAAGATACAACATCTAAAAATCAAGGAGATCTAAAACTCACGTGAGCCATGCCATGCCGAATAATGGGGATTGAATGGCTGGGATGATAAAATTTTTATATCAAGATGGTATTTGTGCTTATGGTTTATCTAAGTGGTAATAACTTTTAAATGGTTTGGATGGTAAGTAAACATCATGGTCAGCTTAAGAGAGGTTTTAACAGTGAATGTCTCCATTCCCATTGTTTCATTAGTGTGGTTCACCTGAGTTTTGGATCTTTTTGATTTTTACATTCTTGTCTTATGTGGTCTTTTAAAACAGATGAATGGAGTGGATTTGTCACAGACATCTTTATGAGCCCACACAGCCTGGAAAATAAAACCAAGCAGAGGAAGCTCCTCCGTTAGCCTTTTGGGCTGTGTGGAATTCACAGAGATATCTGTGACAAATTAACTCTGTTCATTTGTTTTGAAAGAACATGTTATGATAGGAATTTAAAATCCAAGAAGATCCAAAACTTAAGTGGGCCACACCAAACAAAATAGTGGGAACGAACATGTCCGTCCACCATTGAAACCTTCCTGGAGCTTATCATGATGTTTATATGCCATCCAAACTGTTGATAGGGTTATTACCACTTAGATAAATTGTAGGCACAAATATCATCCCCATACAAACAAAACTTCTATCACCCCAGGTGTTCAATCCCACTATTTCGTTTGGTATGACCCACATGAATTTTGGATATACAAATTTTTAGAATATTATCCTATTATAGTATTGCAAAATAGATGGACGAAGTGGATTTTTTTGGAATCTCTGTGAGCCCCATAAAGCCAGTTCAAGCTGCTTGCGCTTGCGACCTTGGCACATATTCTTTGATAAGTCTAATAGTGACATAAGGCTCTATTATATTGGGTTTGGCGCATGGCGTAGGATCCTCTAAATGGGCAAAATGTTTAGGTTAGTGAGGCTCATTGTAGTGTGCATCTATGCCTGAAGCCCTTAGTAATTTAAATGCTTATCATTTTACAAGCGGTAAAAATTTGTCTATGCATGTCATTCACATGTGTCGTGGGATATTTATAGCTCTATGGGCCCCTATTTTGTCAGGTTAGGAAGCTTTGGATTTGTTGTGTAAGTACCTCTATGCCTGTCATGATAGTTTGGCCTTAAGGGCTCTGCGCATGGAATAGGCTTTGTTGAGCAGCCTAGTACTAGGGGTGGGCATCGAGCCGAGTCGAGTCGAGGTGGGCCAAGCTCGGCTCAGCTTGTCCATGCTGTACTTGAGTTCGAGCTCGGCCTCGAGCTCAACATTGAAGCTTGGCTTGTTTGCCAAAGCTGTCGAGTCGAGTTCGAGTCGAGCTAGTGGTTCGAGTCGAGTAGAGTTTACCTTGAGTCGAGATCGAGCTTTTTCATATGTTAACTTATTAAAATTTTGGCAAAAAAATACAAATTAAATGTCTCATATCATATGCCACCATTACTAAGACATAAACATCTAGATTTTGATGGAGATGATTCTTAGCATGTATGGTGCCCCATGAAGAATCTCACCTATTGAACGGTTCGAATTCTACATACACATCATGAATGGGGTCCACAGCTCAAACGCATGCATGTGATCTTTTCACCCTTTTTAAACTATCTGTAGCTAGAAATGGTAGGATTCTCCTAAGGAGATTCTTATATTGTGGCACATCCACCACCAAACCAGATAAAAATAATCTGGACCGTCAAACCATGGGCCCCACTTTTAAAAACCAACTATCCAACCATATAATTCCTCAAGTCTAACTTTCAATGAAAACCCAATTTCATTTTTTCTCAAAATCCTTATTACTTTTCCATCTCCTTGTTACAAGGACCTCGTGATATAACAAGAGCAGTCGTTCATCCTCCTAATCCATCTCTAATTGCTTAACCGTGTCCAAATCTGAATCATGGTTGCATTAGATGATTTGGAAAAGAGGCAAAAAAGAGGATGATTTGGAAACTATGAGATGAGAAAGCCAAAAAAAAAAGAAAAAAAAGACAGAGTAATTTCTTAAAATAAAGGCATGGATGTGCCAGGATACAAGTAAGTGCTAACCAAGTCAGGATTGGACGCGCGGCCGTGCGGTCTTCGGCGAGATCGAGCGGGTAGGTAGTGTGCTGGTCATGCGCCGGTGGTGGTGGTCCGGTGGATTTCTGCTGGTCGGGTGCTGGGCGGGTGTGCGGCGGGTAGAGAAAGAGAAGAAAGAGAAAGGGACTACTTGCTAGGGTTAGGTGGGGTCAGGTGTTTGAGTGATATATATATATATATATATATATATATATATATATATATATATATGTAACACCCCAGATTTTGGCCAATCTGGGATTTGACGTCCTTAGGCAATGGGTCAACTAAAACACCTGGAAAATCGCTCAGAATCCAATTTCATAGCCAAAGAAACCACTTAGGATTAATTCCTATGGAAATTTAGCGTAAGTTAGCCAGCGCAACGCTGGAGTAGCTGGGAAACAGTCCCTGATCACTTTAAATACGTTCTACAAGACCCAAATCGAGTAGAACGTATGACTCCATAATACTCTATAACCTCGGATCAAACTCTAAGCGGGTTTGTTCTCTGGACCACTTTGAATTCTTGTATTGGATTTAGACAGCGCGTCGAAAGTCCGTTACCTCATATCTTAGACCGTTAGAACCGCCCAGCTGGACTTGACAATCATCTCGAAAATCAAGTCAAACCGATAATCACAGACTATTTCGTTGAACCCGGACTGAAGCGACCGCGAATAGGGACAGAATTGGAATTTCAAATTCAAATCTGGCACACGACTTGACGCGTCACTATTAAGCGTTCTGACCGTCAGAATTCATCTAGATTACACCCTCGGATCAGGAAAAATTTCTATTTATTATCATTAGACTTTCAGCCCTGATCTACGTGCGGTGACCGCTAAACTGAAACTGGTCCGCCACGTGCGATCTGCGAACCCTGCCAGACTGAAAACTTAATATGAGCTACATCTGGTACACATGAGCTTAAGTCTGATCGCAATCGACCAGGGGACCACCAGAAAGCAGCTTTTGGACCGAAACAGCCCCGAAATGGATAGGCACTAAGTAAACTTCGTTCTGGAGCCTATTTCTAGCGTTTTTAAGCTTATAAAAGGGGTTGAAACCCTCATTTCCCTCTCCCATCCGAAAATTCCAAACCCTAGAGAAAAGGAGAGAGAGTTTGAGAGAAAGAGAAGAAGGAATTTTTCCCGCTTCCGAGCCACCGACTGCTAGTGCTTCAGCACTTCTTCCCAATCACTTGGCTGGTGATTTCTCCCCTTTTTCAGGTATAAAATAACCCTAGAACTTTCTGATTTAGGGTTTACCTAGATTCATGGTGTATTAGCTAACGCATTTCATAAATCAGGTTCCCCTACTGCCGTAGACGAAGCGTACACGCTCCGTTCAAAATCCCGCTTCCGTAAGAGACTAAGTGAGGATTTTAGACTCTTTGATTGACGGTTTACAACGCTTTCAATGTCGTTTAATAATAGATTATCGACGGCATCGCCGTTTGACATGTACAACATGCTCTCCGTTTCCTGTTTCGTAAATTAACGAAGAATATGAGATTTAGGGCATTTTAGTCATTTGTAGGAAGTACGGTCTACATGCATATTTTGCTGACGTGATTGACATGGTTTGTTGCCGCATTAGGGAGTTAGGAATGTTTGCATAATCAGTTTGGTGAAGAGATTCGCCTAGTTGCGCACTTGAGTCGACATACTATATGTAGACTTAAGTGTGTAGTGTATGTGTTTGTATAAATGCTTGTATTAGTATGTATTGAATTAAATGATGTTATGTAGTAGTTTGAGATTGATTTCTTGATTAATATGCTGACCTAAATGATTTCCTACATGTTTACCTTATGCATGATTGCATTACATGCATGGAAAGTATGCCTTGAAGATTTGCTTAAGTTGAATGTTATAACATGTGTTAACATGCTCACATGATGTATTTCAATTCCAATACCTTTGCATATAGTGCTAATGTGATTTCATAGGTGTGTGGGACTAGACTTAGTCCAGGCAGTCGGTAACCGAGCGAATTCGTGGCTGACTGGTCATAGCCACGAACGACGCGTCGATGAACGTGATTCGTGTTTAGAGTTGGTGGCAGTGGTTAGGCCACGCGAAGTATTTTACGCACTTCATGTCGTTCGACTTGAGATGCGATCGCGCTAGTCGAGCCTGTCAAGTAACCCGACTGGCCGATGTATGTTCACCTTGTATGGGTCATAACTGCTTGAACCTAGGGTACTGAACTTACCATTGTAAACCCTGTTAACCATGGTACCTTGATCCACGAAGACTCATGAGCCGGGCATGGTGGTATGGGACACCGTGGTCGAGCTGTCGGCCTACGCTGGGGCCACAAGCCTCCCCGTAGTGACCAGTGAGCACCTAAACTCGTGAGCAGATTATGGTGGTATGGGACACTATATTCTAGCTGTCGGCCTACACTGATCAGGCGACGAGCCCTTTGTAGTGACTGCGAGCGTATTCTGAGTCCACGGGAGGCGACGACCCTTCCGTTGCAGTAGAGTACGGTAGGCCTGTATTGATAAGGTGATGGGGGAGCGGTGCAACGAGTGCGAGCAACAGCCCTGGCAGCCCTTGCAGTGACCTACGAAATACACATCATATGAGATTACTAGGAGTGACGACCCTAGACAGGATCTGTGTTGGGATTGATACAAGGGAAGTACCTTAGTTTTCCAATCCTGCTGTTTGAATGGACTAATAACAACTTGAAAATCATATCACCATAGCATTGCATGTGCCTGGAAGATGTGGAGCACTCTAGGGAGTGTGGCATGCCGCGGTCGTAAGATGTTGCCGCATGAGGGTGATCGTCGGTGAGGGCATACATCACGTCATATCATCTTGCATTAACAACAGTATTAGGATTGTCTGATTTACTGCTTTACTATTATCGCGTGATTGAATTGTGAACCTGCTAATCTTTGCTCTATTATTCCACTGAGTTAGCTACTCACTCCCACGTTACGGGATGGTGTTTCCGGACACCCACCAGTCCCTTTTGTGATTGCAGATGATGGCGCGGCCTGTGAGGCGGAGCTGGACTTGATGATGAGGAGGAGGATTCCTCCTTTATGCGTGTTCTGATTGACGGGATTACAGGGAGGTTGATTAAATACATTGACACTTGTCATTTTATATTTTTAGCGCCCTCATGTATATTTATTTTGTTTACTTTTGAAGTATACATGTATGTGTATAACCTGGTAATATATTCACACTCTGGAGACATACAACAGTTTATATATATTATACATACTATTACAGTCTTCCGCTTATTAATTTAACTGTCTCTGGAGTATGATATGCTGTTCTAGCTTAATCTCACTCATGTTTAATGCGTTATCATAGACAACATTCAATCATATATATCTATGTTGCATAAATAACATTTTAGAACTCGGGAGTTGGGTTTTTGCTCGACCTCCCGATTTTTGAGATGTTACAATATATATATATATATATAACAAATTAATATGCTTATTAAACGAGCCGAGTTGAGCGAGTTAGTCGAGCTAGCTCGACTCGTGAATAGCCCTACCTAGTACTTAGTGGGTGAAGCTCAAAGTTGTAATTTTTATTTTTTATAAAGAAAATGTGATGACTTTATCTAGTACAATGATAACAGTGGACTCATGAAAATTCATTTTGCTAAGTGTGTAAATTCTGTGTAAAGATTGCTCCTTTCAATATTTTGCATGATTGGTTTTCTTATCACACTTGGTGGGACCGTGCTTCTCATGAAAGGGGATTGAGCCTTCCATCTTTTGGATGTTACCACTGTCCATTCTTCATCATTCTATTGCATCGTTGGTAAAGCGGAGTCACCCCAGATATTACCTGCAGTCATCTGTTTCTAGTTGCAGCTGACTCAGCTTTCCCTATAACATTCTTTGATGGCGATCGCATATTGCCAATATAATCCACAATGAATCCATTAGCTATGAAATAGGCGATCACGTTGATCGAAAGGAAAGTCATTGAGATTGTGTAAAAACGAAGTTTATGACTACCAAAACAGACTATTAGTTATTCCGATTAAGTTGAATAGTACTTTGTTTTAGAAATGAATGAAGGATGTTCTCGCTGAGAGTCATCATTTTAGCGCTATTATGGCGCCAATTGATGATTAATGTTCTTTAATCATTCTATTATTAATATTAAATATTGATATTCTAATCAAAGATTATGGGTTTGATCCCTAGCAATGTCACCATTTTATTTCAACAAGAAATAATTATTGGGAATTGAAATATTTACATTCAATAATAAACAAAGGAAAATTAAAGAACATACATCATCATTTATTTTATTAATTTTGAATTCTTATTACATCCTTCGCATTGCTCTTGATTCTAAAACAAAGTATATTTGATCAATGTAATGAAAAGACAATGTAATGATGATTCTAGCAGCATCTCAGCTCATATGATGTCCGTCGCAATGACATAAGAGTTATGCGGGTTGAAATTCTTGCTTCGTGCCAATATATAGAGAATATATACATAAGAGAACGAATCATGGACAAATCTGCACATTTGCACAACAAATAGGCCATCGGGCCCTGTTGTGTGACCACTGGAGGCCTTGTTGCTCAGGCACACAATAGGCCAACATGATGCGATGCTCAAGTATTCTGCCTTCTTTTTTTCTACTTTTTGTGGAATACTTGATTGGGGCGCATATTAGCTACTAACAGGTTGAGTACCGACAGGTTGAGTAGCGAGACTCGCTACTGAAGTGACATCACTAAGTTTCGTGGACTTCACCATGATGTATGTTTTGTATCCACTCCGTCCATCAATTTTGAGAGATAATTTTAGGGCAAGATCCAAAGAATGAGTTAAATCCAAAGCTCCAGTGGACCCCAGCACAGAAAACAGTGAGGGCAGTGACGCCCACCATTAAAAACTTTTAAAAGCCAAGAGAGTTTTAGATCAACTTGATATTTGTGTTTTCTTTTCTTTTATGTCTTTTTTAACTTTTGTATTGGTTGGATTTCAAATAAACATTATGGTCGGCCTTAGGATAGTTTCAATGATAGGAATCACTCTTTCCACTTTTTCTGTGGTGGGGTCTACTATAAATTTTTCTCCACTTTATTTTTTTAGTTTATTAAAATAATATCTTAAAATGAACGTACAATAAGGACACAACATATATATCAAAGTGGGGCCACAGGTGGCGCAGCAGTGGCCTACTCGCTACTCTACCTCTCAGTATCTAATCCGCGACCGCCTGATCGATGCCATTCCTAACTCCGAGAGCTCCTTAATGCTTTCTGAATCTGTCTAATCCCTTAAATGAGATATAAATGAGGATTTTATAAACCTCCACGCATATGAGCTACATCATCCATCAGATACATTACCCTTGCGAGGTCGCATAATGCCCTCCTTTTGTGCGAAAGCACAACAGGATGTTGCGCTGAAAACTGCGCTACTTTCTCAGTGCCCAATCCTGCAATCCTTTCTCCACTGCGTGTCTAGACAAGTCACCTATCCTGTGTGACCACGCAATTATTAGATTTTTATACTCCAACTCCTGCCAACCCTTCAAAATCTCCGGGATATTTATACATATAGGGAGAGATGCTGCACCAACCGCCAACGAGCACTTGGGATACCCTGGTGCGAAAAGAATAGCCACCACCATTTAAAAAATAGTAATAAACTCAAATAGGAGTCCCCTTCATTTTAACCATTGAGGCAGTGGATTGCGTCCGACCCAGGCTCCGTTCCCGGGGCTGTGCGGCCCCAAAGGGGTTTCTGTGACGAATCTGCTCCTTCCATCCGTTTTGAAATACCACAAAATGATAGGAATCTAAAACTCATGCAGATCCAAAACTCATGTGGGGCATTTATACGAAATTGAACACCTGGGATGATAGAAGTTTTGTATCAGGATAATATTTGTATTTGCAGCTCATCTGAATGGTAATAATCATATGAACAGAAACATCAGGGTCAGTTCGAAAAAGGTTTCAACGGTGGACATTTCCATTCCGACTGTTTCGTTTGGGGTGGTCCACCTGAGTTTTAGATGTGCCTGTTTTTTATAATTCCAACCTATTGTAGTCTTTAAAAACAGATGGATAGAGTGGATTTCTCGTATACATCTCTTTGAGGCCCACACAGCCCCTGGCACATGTGTATCTCTGTTCCTGGGGTCACAGGCATTCCGCTCCCGAGGACTCACCATTCAAGGTGCTCATGCGAGTCACCTTATGAAATAATAGTTACCACACCCTAACCTAACAACCCCTCATCTCTATAAATTGGTTTCGCCCACACACAAGCTAAGGTGGCAATTTCATTCCACCAATGGCTTTCTCTCTCACACTCTCTCTCCTCATTCTCTTCATCTCTCTTCTGGCCTTCAAGCTCATCCTACGGCGCAGATACAAGCTCCCTCCGGGCCCCAAGCCCTGGCCCGTTGTTGGGAACCTCTACGACATAAAACCAGTAAGGTTCCGGTGCTTCGCGGAGTGGGCCAGCACGTATGGTCCGATCGTGTCTGTATGGTTCGGATCGACGTTGAACGTTGTCGTGTCGAGCTCTGAATTGGCTAAGGAGGTGCTCAAGGATAATGATCAACTGCTGGCTGATAGGCCGAGGAATAAGTCCGTCGAGCTGTTTAGTAGGAATGGTCAAGATCTGATATGGGCTGATTATGGGCCCCACTACGTTAAGGTGAGGAAGGTTTGTCAGGTGGAGTTGTTCACTCCAAAGAGGCTTGAGGCACTTAGGCCCATCAGAGAGGATGAAGTGACGGCTATGATTGAGGCTATCTTTAGAGATTGCACCAAACCAGGTACGTGTATAAGACCTTTTCTCTCTTAAAATCTAGACTATCCAAATGGGTGGGCCCACTGTGGATTGAGCATACCTGAAGAAAATTGCAATGAGAATTAATATTAACAATCTTATTTTCTTTTTTTATATGCGTTGATCGGATGGTTAGGATTTCTGGGTCAGTGTGATTTTCGAGATATGCTACGTCTATAATGGGACTCACAATTTGGATGGTCTGGATTGCTGTTCTAAAATGACATATTTGAGACGGATGAGTCTCCCCCAATTTTAGATGGTGTAAAACTAACACAGTAGGCTAGTGTTTATGCATCTATTTAAGACATTTTGCTCGTTTTCGCATAATATCTCACTGCAGACGGACGCGGATTGACCTTCCTGCGGTCGGAAGCTAGGTTGGCCCATCGCGATGTTTGATGGAAATCCATCCGGTCCATCCGTTTTTTTAGCTCAATGTTAGGGCATGAGCCCAAAAAAAATAAGGTAGATACAACACTCAAGTGGGCCACAGGACAGGAAAAGGTGGGGTTGAACGTCCACCGGTCAACCATTCGTGGGGCCCATAACTTGTAGTGCTATGAGAGCAGTAGGGCGCGGATTAGGTACTGCCCCCGCCTGTTTGGAGTTCGGTACAGGCGGAGGCTCCTATGTCTACTGAGGGGCCACCGTGATGTATTACTTCTATCCACACCGTCCATTCATTTTTTTCATATCATTTTAGTGCACTGTACCAAAAATAAGGCAGATAAAAGGCTCAAGTGGACCACACCACAGGAAGCAGCATTGCTAAGGACGCCCACCATTGAAGCCTTCTTAGGTCCAATGTTTCATTTATTTTCCATCCAACCTGTTCATCCGGTCATATACACTCGGATGAAGTTAAAAAACAAATCTCATCTTATCTTGATCCAATACTTCTGTAGTCCGTAAGAAATTTTCAACCGTAGGAATTTAAACCCCACCGTGTGGTGCATTTGAAACTTGAATATTAACTAATTTTGGAATCAAAATCTACAATCATATGGAAAATTGGATGGACGGTGTGGATAGAATTCATACGTTATACTGACCCCTCAGTGGCCCATGGATCCTCGGCCTGTCCCGAGCTCCGAACAGGCGGGGTAGAACCTAATCCGCGCGCTAGATTTTGGAATTCGCGGTCTGTCCATGTTGGATCCGTCACATCAATGTCTTGAAAACCAAACCATGGGCCGCACAAAAACGATATTTTTCTTTGATATTGTCGGGTGCGGCTTCGATCCATCCACCGAGGTGGGTGGAATCCCTGACCGTGGGGCCCACCACTATGTATGTGACTTATATACACGCTGTTCATCCGTTTTGAAAACTTATTTCATAGCTTTTATGGAAACGGATTGGATACTCACCCTGCCAGCAAGCCAGTGGCTGGTGGTCGGTGCTATGTGGGCCCCACCATGATGTATTTGTTTCATCCATGCCGTCCATTTATTTTTTTAGATGATTTTATGAAATGAGACAAAAATCAGATATATAACCATGTCAAGTGGACCACGTTACAAGAAACAATGTTGAATGAACGACCATTAAAAACTTTGTGGGAGCATAAAAGTTTTGGATCAAGCTGATCTTTATTTTTTTTCCCTTCATCTTGTCCGTATGACCTAATCAACATACTCAATGTGAAATAAACAGTACAGTGGGCCTAGGGAGGATTTTAATGGTGGACATTTAGAAACCGTTGTGTTCCTGTTGTGTGGTCCACCTAAGATTTATATTCCTCTCATTTTTGGAATCAAGCCCTAAAATGATACGTAAAAATGGATGAATGGAATAGATGAAACACATACATCATGGCGAGGCCCACGGAGCACCACCACCTGCCATCAAGTTGGTGGGGGAGTAGCGAATCCATCAAGTGAGCGGTACAACATAAACAATGAGGATTGAACATTCACCGTCCATCATTAAAACTAGGGGTGTACAGGAGTTGAGCTTTGCCCAGCTTGTGCTCAACTCGGACAGCTTGAGTCTTAGCTTGTATTCGGCCTTCAAGCTTGGAACAGCAGCTTGTGCTCGGCTCAGCAAGCAGCTCGGTCTAGTTTGAGTCGAGTTCGAGCTGAGTTTTCAAGTCGAGTGGTCGCTGGTCGGATGGGTTGGTCCGACTAAACTAGATGTTCATCCGACTATACCAGAGCCACCCGGCCAGTGGTCGTTGGTCGGATGAATTTCGCTACTCAGACGGACGTTAAAAATGGAGAGGAGAGGAGAGGACTCACTTTGGGAGAAGAGGTCATCTGGACAAACACTGGAAGGAGGAATTTCATTGGGCGGTGGAGAACAAAGAGAGTATTGGGCGAACGGACAACCGATTCAAACGAAAAGAAGGGAGAAATGAGTTAAGGTTAGGTGATTTGGGTGCTAGACGCTCACTGGGTTAGGGTTGGACAAAATGGATTAGGGTCGAACGAATAAGGGGTTTTTTTTTTAAAGCCCTTATATATGTATTTAAAACTCGATCCAAGTTGAGTCGAGCTCAATACTGAGTCCAGTTAGGTCTAGCTTGGACTTAACTCGAAATGTTCCGAGCTCTCAAAAAATAGCTCGACTTGGTTCGAATACAGTTTTGATCCGAGTCGAGTCAAGTGAGTTACCAAGCTAACGCTGCTCGTGTACAACTTTAATTGAAACATTGGGTTTTGTATAGGCTAATATTTTTGTGTTTTCAGCTCATTAAGAATGGCTTATGAACGGTTTGGATGCAACATTACAGTCGACTACAGGAGGTTTCAACGGTGGGTACCACTGTTTATGTCATGTTACCCACTCAAGTTTTGGACCCGTCCCCGTTTTTGGACCCGTCCCCGTTTTTGGACCCATGTCCTAGGAAAAAACAGATGTCCATGGGGATTTCTTACAAACACCACGGTGACCTCACTGATTCCGTACCTGCCAATTCCTATCACATAAATTAGGAATTGCTTACCTGGCATACAAACAATTCAAACTGAACTGTCCAAATCACGGCCGTGCAGTTTAGATATATCGCGAGACCGAAATTATTCTTATTTGGTAATCAGAATATTAGATTACTGTCCATTTATTGGACGGTTAGAAATGAAAAAGATCGGATGCTCATTTTTTAGAAAACAAACCTCAACGAATCAGAGGTTAGGATTGTTCATTTATTCTGACTTTTATACTATAACAATTTACTCAATTTAATTTGGGTTAATATGCACCACATGTAGACCTGGGCATTGAGTCAAGTCAGACTGAGTTAAGGCCGACTGACTCTATCTGGTTTTAAAATAGGCTTGAACTGAATTTGATCTGACTTGATGTTGAGTCCAGTATGCCCGACTCGATCCGAGTTCGGTGTGGCGTGGACTGATCCAGACCGAGTCCAATTCAGTCAAAAGTACCGAGTCGAGTTGAGTTGGCATCGAGCAGAATTAAGAGAGGAGGGATGGAGAGACCAAAAGAGTGGAGAGGAGAGAGAAGAGGAGGGTGATGGTGGTGTGTGGTTGCTGGGCTTTGAAGTTGAAGAGGATGAGGGAGGAGGAACGAGAGTTTGGGATCGGATCAGGTAGGATGCAGCGGATAAGGTTAGAGATACACACACACACACTCAAACCTGACTTTGAACTTGACTCGGTTTAAGTTGAGATTGGGCGAAGGCGAATCCTACTTGGTTGGACTGACTCACCCATTTTGTTTGGGTTAAGCAGGATCTGAATGAGTGGGACCAGTAGTTGGCCAAATCAAGTCGTCTCGTGCCGACCTCTAACCAAATGTGCCATTCCTAATGCCCGCGTATCGAACGTCATGCGCAACCCGAGTCTTAACCAACTCCCCATTCTGAAATGTATTTGCGGACAGTCAGAGACTAGTAGGTGGATGGCCGTCAGTCGTCATCGGCCATCTACTCTCTGACGTGGATGACGACAGATGGCCCCATGGGATGTAGATGATAGAGCCATTTCACTTGCAGTACATATGGCAGGAAACTTATCAATAGGGACCGTTCATCTAGTTTCTCTTGCGGTGTGTGTATGATGGGTCAAAATGCATGTAGATTGGATGGTCCGAATCATCCAATCAACCATCCAATCAGTGGTCTTTAAGGCAACGGAGTAAAACGAGGATCGGAAAGGATGACTTTCCCCAAGAAGAAAATGGGAGATGGAATTGTCTCGTGAGTGTGATTTTTGAAACATGTACCGTCAATTGCTGGGCCCACTAGCTAGGCAGCCTCACATGATAATTTGTACCCTCCTTTGAAAAAAGGCAGATTCCATGAGGATGCCTTTTAAAAAATTAGTACAGTACATGTTTACCTTTTGGATAACTTTTTTACTATAGACGTAATCTTTCATTCACCTTCTTTTTTTCGACCATAACAAAATTTACTTACCAATTTAGAAATATATCCGTATGGACAACTTAATAAAAACAAAAATATCTCTACTTTTTCAGTTGCTTTTATTTGAAAACTAGAGGTATTTTTGTCCAAAATCCTTTTTTCGTACCTAAAAAATTTATTTTTGTAATATAAGTTTTTGGCTGTTAAAAAAAAAACACATACAAAATAAGCGTCTAAAATGCTAATTTTTTCTTACTTTTAATGTATTTTTTTTTTGAACGGTCGAAAACTTACGTTACAAAAGTAGATTTTTCAAATACGGAAAGAGGATTTTGGAGAAAAATATCTCTGATTTTCAGATAAAAGTAGCTGAAAAAGTAAGGGTATTTTCGTCTTTATTAGTTTGTTCGTACGGATAGAGGTCTAAATTGGTAAGGTAGGTTTTGTTCTGGTCAAAAAAGGAAGGTGGATGGATGGTCGCGTCTACAGTAAAAAATTGAAAAAATTAGTACTATAGACACTTCCCTTTTATGCCTTTTTTTTTTTTTTTGACGGTCGAAAACTTATGTTACGAAAGTAGATTTTTAGAGTACGGAAAGAAGGTTTTGCATAAAAATACTTTTGGTTTTTAGGGTAAAGTAGCTGGAAAAGGTTGAGGTATTTTCGTTTTTATTGGTTCGTTCGTATGGGTAGAGGTCTAGTTTGGTAAGGTAGGTTTTGTTTGAGTCGAATAAAAAAAAATGGGTGGTAGGTCGGGTTTATAGTAAAAAATGGATACTTTTTTAGTATAGATCTGATGTACTACTCACATTTTTTCATTCGATCCGAAAAAACCTAAATAACTAAATTAGACTTCTATTCGTGCGTACGAAATCAAAAAGATAAAAATATCTCTGCTTTTTATAACTGTTTTACCTTAATAGGTAAGGGTATTTTCATCAAAAAACTTATATCCGTATCCTAAAAATTCACTTTGGTAAGATAGGTTTTAGGCGGTGAAAAAAAAAGAGCATAGTACGAACTCGTCTACCGTGCTAATTTTTTCGTAAAAAATTACCTTGCATGGAGTTCCTGCACGAGGATGCCTGATGGGGCCCACAGAGATTTTTATGAGAAATTCATCCGTCCATATGTTTTGAGCGCTTATTTTAAAAAATGCAACAAAAAATGAGGTAGACTCAAAATGCAAGTGGGCCACACAAGGGGGAAAATTGAGGAAAAAATTTTCTTCAGTTGAAACCTTCCTAGGCTTCATCCCGATGTTTATATGCCATCGAAACCATTTATAAGGTTATTACCACCGGGATGAAGTTCATCTCGATGTTTATATGCCATCGAAACCATTTATAAGGTTGTTACCACCGGGATGAAGTGAAAATACCAAAAATATTGTGGCCTCTAGGACGTTTCAACGATTTACTGAATCCCCGCTGTTTTCTCCCGTGTGACCTATTTAAATTTTGGATACACATCGTTATTTTGTAGCATGTCCTAAAATGAGCTCTCAGAGTCGATGAACGGGGTGGATTTCTAACAAACTTCTCGGTGGGCCCCACCCAGAATCCTTGCGCAGTAAGAAATCCGTGTCCGTCGACTCCCAACTTTTAGAAAGAGACTTACCGACTCCCGGGATTACATGGAACTTCCTAGTCTCGCTTTCCACGTGGCCCTTAGACGACTTCACCTACCAGATGAACGGTTGAAACTAGTAGATGGTCATGACAAAAGAATAATCAACGGCTATTACTGTAATATAAGAAATCTGGCAAGATGCTTTCTCTTAGTCGTCAACGGAATTGTCTTGAGATGGGACCACAAAGGATATGAGCGTACACCACTTTCAACGGTAGGAATGCCGTTAGGTACACGTGCGTGAGATTAGAGGCCACTCGTTGTCACCGTTAGGTAGATCCCTCGAGTAAGAAATAGACCTTGTCGTATAGTTGGTGTACAACGGTCCAAATTCAATTTTTTATATCATATGGTTAAGATCATGCAATTAATGTTTGGTTCAATATGTACCATCGACAAGGAGCCTAACTGTTTGGACGGTCTAGATTGCCATAAATGCACGCCAGAATTATAGATAAGCCCGCCATGTACAAAATGCCTACCCAACCACCGCTTCTGGGTTGTCCTGCGCGATTAACGTGGAAAAGTAAAGTCGACAGCTACTGCGTTTTAAAGGAATTCAATCCGTCCGTCACGTGCGTGCCATAATGTTGCCATCAGTAACAGGATTCTGGACCATCCAAAATTCAGGTGGTCCACACCACAGGAAAGAAAAGATGTGCAGATTAAATGTGGGATCATCGTTTTTTTATGCACCATCTAATCAATTTAGGAGATGCTTCCATCTGGATGTATGGAAATCGAAATGATCAAGCCATTTCAAACTTTAAGGAGGCCTTCACACATGATTTTAGGGGTATTAAGCATGACTTTATAAATGTTGTGGCCCACATGAGAGTAGAATTGGATAACCGAAATTGAGTGGTGATGCGCTGTGGGCCCACCATGATGTATATGTTTTATATCATTGTGTGCATCCTTTTAGTCATCTTATTTTAAGACATGATCCAAAAAATGAAACAAATTTAAATATGAAGTGGACCACACCATAAGAAAGAGCGGGAATAATCACACCCATTTGTTGAAACACTTCTAATACCCACTTTTAATGTTTATTTGCCATCTAATCTATTTATAAGTTTATATAAACGCAAATGGAGGGTTTGCCATTATACTGGTTGATAAGTTCACATAAACCTGAATAGAGGAAAAACATAAATATTAGCCTGGTCCAAAACTTCTGTGGCGTTGAAATTTTTAGTGAGTGTCTAATCATCACTTTGTCCTTGAGATTTTAATACGTTTTTTTATTTTTTATTTCTTCAACTCATGTTTGAAAAATGAGTTAGCAAAGCAGAGAATGCAGAAAAAATACATACATGATGGTGGACCCGAGCACCTGGGTGGTGATGGGTCACGATCCAATCCGCTCCTTGAGTTAACTAGATATGGATTGCTGCAGGTGAGATTTGATTAAGATACATGCCGCACAAAATTTGATTGAGTCATATACTGCCGTCAGGGATGATTAAATTGTCTAGCAAATTTTGATTGAGTCACGTGGTGTTGTTCAAATGGTTCATTTTCTGGGCATGGATTAGGAGCTATTCCTGTCAGTTTGGAGCTCAGGACAGGCAAATGATTTCGAAAGCCACTGAAGGGCCACTGTAATTTAAGAGTTTTATCTACACTATTCACTCGTTTGCACGTATCATTAATATAATGAAGCCAAAAATAGCAAATGTCCAATGCACAAATGGACCACACAATGGGAATTAAATCCCTACCGTTTAAAATTTCGTAGGAACCATAGAAGTTTTGGATCAAGACTATATTTGTTTTTTCGCTTCATCCAACTGTATATGACCGTATCAGCAGGTTGAATGGAAAATAATCCACAGAGTGGACCTGAAGAAGGTTTCAATGGTGAGCGTCCTTAGTACTGCCACTTCTAGTGGTGTGGTCCATTTGAGATTTAGATCTGCCTTATTTTTTGTTCAACAGTATAAAATGATATGAAAATACGGATGGACGGTGTGGATAAAATTCATAAACCGCGGTAACACATCGGTGATCGGAACCTCACCTCTGCCCGTCCGGAGCTCGGAACTGGCGGCGGGGGTAGTACCTAATCTGCGCCCTCATTTTCTACAGCGGCATGCGAAATCCAGCTGTGTTTTTCGATGACTTTGATGTGAAATAACATCAATAGTCTCCATGCATGATAAATGCATTGACTGCCAAATGCGATTAACACATGTCCAATGTCCAAGTACAATGGTGTGATGATGTTAGGTGAGCCCTTCCATGCATATCCGATGAATTGAATGTGAAACGACATTCATGGGTTCTAAACGCATAAATGCAAGTTAACCATGAAAGACAAGCGACCGCAGAGTGGGATCAGCACATGTACAAGTACAGTGATGTGCTGATGTTGGGTGCACCCTTTCAAGCGTTTGTATTAAGGTTGGTGAATGAATGAAGCCTTTGAGACCACTATCAGAGTCTGGTACGCATTTGTTGGTTGTATCCATCACAGTGGGCCCTATATTCACTTGACAGACATCCTCAATTTTAATGTCCAAAAGTTGAGCAGTTAACGTGGGCCCAAGAAATAATGGGGTAATTCCTGATAAGTAATTATTACTCATTTACTGGGTATTTATCATTTCCCTCCAAAATCAAATAGGCTCTTAACGATGCTAGGCCCTTGGGGCTTGTTTGATTTTTATCGTTTCACCTGAAAATGGTAAATACCGAAGAAATGGGTGATTATTACCGTTTCACCTGTTTGTATATTCACGGCGATTTCACTTCTTGGAAACCGGTTCAAAAGTAGTGGTGGCCATTTTAAGACCCCATTTTGATGTATATGATATATCACTTCGTCCATTCATTTTGTTACAACATTTTGAGATATTAGAAGAAAAATAAGTTAGATCCAACACTCAACTGGCCCGTACCAAAAGAAACAATGACCACGAGAAGTTTTTAATGGTAAGTATTTAATTCACATATTTTTATGGCGTGGTCTACTTGAGCATTGGATATACCTAATTTTTTGGCTTATATCATAAATTTATCTGACATAATAGATGAACAGTGTGGATATATGATATGCATCATGGTGGATTCATAAATGTTTTATACTATCTGCCATTTTTATCTCTAAAAAGTAGCCATCAAATCAATTACGGAGAAAAGTGCGGCAACTATGGAGGGAAATAATTATTATTCTTTTTCTAGGTATTTACTATTCCACTGGGCGTGTTTGATTTTCCAATTCACTGGGAAATACCCAGGTAAATGGTAATAATTATTTCCCCCCGTAGTTGCCGCACTCTTCCTTGTAACTGATTTGACGGCCTACTTTGTAGAGGTTAAAATAGCAAATACCGTAAAACATTTGTGGGTCCTACCATGATGCATATCATATAACCACACCGTTCATCCATTATGTCAGATAAATTTATGATATAAGCCAAAAAATGAGGCATATCAAATGCTCAAGTGGACCACGACATAAAAATATCTGAATTAAATACTTACCATTAAAAACTTCCTGTGGCCATTGTTTCTTTTGGTATGGGCTAGTTGAGTGTTGGATGTAACTCATTTTTCTTCTAATATCCTAAAATGTTGTGATAAAATGAATGGACGGAAAAGGTATATCATATACATCAAAATGGGATCCTATAATGGCCACGGCTACTTTTGAACCGGTTTCCAAGAAGTGAAATCCCCTTGAATATTCAAACAGGCGAAACAGTAATAATCACTCATATCTTGGGTATTTACGATTTCCGGGTGAAACGATAAAAATCAAACAGGCCCTTAAGGATGCCAGGGGTGAAGAGGGCGTGGATTGGATACTGACAAGGTAAGTAGCCAAATCACTACCGAAGTGATGTCACCAAGCCCTGTGGACACATCATGATGCATGTGTTGTATCCATACTGTCCCACCATTTTTAGAGTTCGTTTTATGGCATTACATTGAGAATGAGATGGATCTAAAGTTCAAGCGGACCCACCATAGAAAATAGCAGGGACAGTGACATCCACTGTTCAAAACTTCTTAGGAGTTAGAGTAGTTTTCAATCAAGCAGATATTTTTGTTTTCACTTCATTTATCTCTATGTTAACTTATGAATAGTTTGGATCTTAAAAATATATCTTGGTGGGCCCTATAAATGTTTTAACAGTGGGTGTGACTGCTCCGACAGTTTTATGTGGTGGGTCACTTAAACTTTAGATCTATCTCATTTTCTTTTTAATGCCATAAAATGATCTCTAAAAATGGTTGAACGGTATGGATACAACACATGCATCATGGTGGGGTCCATAGAGCTTGGTGACGTCATTTCAGTAGCCATTTGGCTACTGACCTTGTAAAGTGTCCAATCCGCGCCCGCCCTGGTGGGATAGCATGGGAACCGGAAACGGATTGGCTACTCTCCCTGCCACCAGCCCCATGGCTGGTGGTCGGTGCTCTGTGGGCCCCACCATGATGTATGTGTTTCATCCATTTTTACGGATCATTTTAGGGGTTAATTCCAGAAATGAAAGGATGTAAATCTCAGATGGACCATTAAAATAGTGATTTGATATCCATCATTAAAATCTTCCTAAGGCCCACCGTACTGTTTATTTGACATCCAATCTGTTGATTAGATCATACAGGCCCAGATGAATGGAAAAAAAAAAGATCAGCTTGATCCAAAACTTTTATGGCTCCTAAAGGTTTTTAATGGTCAACACTCATTCAACACTGTTTCATGTAATGTGGTCCACTTGAGATTGCGATATAGCTCATTTTTGTTCACATACTATAAAATGATCTGGAAAAATGGACGGATGGCATGGATGAAACACATACATCATGGTGGGGCCCACATAGCACCGACCACCAGCCATTGGATGGTGGCAGAGGGAGTAGCCAATCCGTTTCCATGGGAGCCGGTCAGCCTATTTCAATCCTGATAGAAATTGTTTGATACTCTGGCTGAGTACAACCTTTGATACACAGGCACTAAGAAATCTGCACGGAATTGTACACTAACCTAAATTAAGTGCCAACATAGGATTAGTTTAGAAATCCTGAGCTTTGGTCCGGGTATGCATGTTTCTTGAATTAGGGTCCTTGGATTTTCATGGTGCCACGATGAGAGCGTAGAGATGTAGAAATGGATGATTGGTAGAAATCTTATATTTATTTTTGATAATTGTTACCTCGTATTTTGAGGTAACAAAATATGATCAGGCAAGCTTGTTTGTTATGGCCTATCACGGGTCCAAGATGGACTTTGGATTAGGTTTTACTTTGCAGGCCAAGATTGGACAAACCTTAGCTTGGCCCAAACTTAGTGGTCCTAGCACTTATTGCCTAATCACAAGAATTCAATTTCTTTGAATTTGGATTATAGCTTGCCACAAATAGAAATTTTGTATTTGTTGCAATGAGATTAAGCCATATTATTAAATATTGTATTTAATGCAGTAATGCGAACAATATCAGTGATGATATTGACCAATCAAAATATAGGAAAATATAAAATTTCTATTCGTGACAAGTAGATAATTCGAATTCAATCTACTTTATCCTTTGGGCATGTGGAATTCAAAGTATGGACATAGATAATTGTAATAATTATATTTTTCAACAATATTTACTAGTGTATTCTTGAAGGAAAGTCTATTTAGATATTAGGTAAAAATCTAATTTTTTATTAGAAAATGATAATCTTGTATGTGAAGCCAAATGTGAATAAGTGTCATGATTATAATCTGCAATCAACAGTTTTCTTTACAATTCAAACTATCTAACCTTGTATCTCATTGTGCACACGTTCACAAAAAAGCCATTTGCATAGAAGGAGAGTTAACAAATCATGTTACTTCACAGGCAATCATGGGAATGGCGTGGCAGTGAGGGACTACTTATCACCTGTATCCTTCAACAACATAACTAGATTGGCTTTGGGGAAGCGATTGATGGACTGGGAAGGGAGGATAGACGATCAGGGCAAGGAGCTCAAGTCAATTGTCACAGAAGGCATCAAGATCGGCGGGTCTCTCCCCATAACCGAGTACGTCCCATGGCTCAAATTGTTCGATAGGACCAACGAAGTCATACTAGAGAAACGTGAGCTCCGTAGGAATCGACTCACCAAAGCCATCATGGACGAACACACGCAAGCTCGTCTAAAAAATGGCGCCAAACATCACTTTGTTGATGCCCTCCTAACCCTACAGGATCAATACAACCTCAGCGATGACACCATTATCGGCCTACTATGGGTGAGTCACTGTCTTACTAGCTTATGATATATGGCCATGCTTGTGTGCCCCTTCAATCCAATAGCTTATATCATTGTGTGGAATGATAGCCTTGCAAATAATTACCATAAACAACTTTGCACCTAGGTGTTGAAAACTCAGTGACTCAGCTGAAAACACTCGACTGAGTCAACCCTACTTGATGAGAAATCGAGATAGAGTCGCTATGAAACTCACTAGCAAGATTTGATTCAGACTCGGTATGACCCGTCAAGCTGGCTCGCTTACTTGGTTGGCATGACATGACTTGAAACGAGTCACTCACTGAGTTCCATATTTGAGTCACGACCAGACCCATTTGGATATCAAGTCGAGTTTTTTGAGTATTTAAACCATGCTTTGCCCAAATTACGAGCTACTTTTGTGTATTTTTTACATGAATTAAGGCAAGGGGCGTCTGGGTCGCGCCATGACCTATATAGGCCTAGACTATAAACTAACAATCGGATCATGGCCCGATGGTTAGGAATCAGGGGCCCATCCTATATAAGTCTGGGAGTCAAGTAACGAACCTAACAAACTTAGTTGGGCTGGCCCAACCATCTGAAATAAGTGATTGGGCTTGACGTCACGGCCCAAGATCATCTCCAGTCCCATCTAACAAGCCTAATCAGAACCCATCTTGCATTTTGCACTTACGCTATTTGATTAAACTTATTTTCAGCACTTGTCACTTATTTTTAGCATTTATGCATTTCAGATAGTTCAAAAAATTCAAATTATTAAGGGCTTAAATTAATTTTCACTAAAAATATGAGTTTGTTTTTAAGCTGCCGAATGTTGAAAGTGGCATTGCATTATAATTTCATTTCACCTTTGGTTAAAATATCCCTTGATTTATAAAATTATTTCAAAATTACAATTCAGAACTTTTTTTGTACAAGTAATTAATATTGAACCATCGAAATTGTGAGGCCTACGTTAGATGGACCACATTCCAAAAAGCATGATTGTTTGGTTTTATTATCAACTGATTGGTGGTCATTTAGTAGACGGTTCCATGGAAAAAAAAAAAAAAAATTCTAATTCAGCGAACAAGTGTCCACAAATCGTAGGTTAGGGTCGTTCAAAACCAAACTGATTTTATGTTTAAGGGCTATCTATAATGGGTCCTTCAATTTGGGTGGTTTAGATTTTATTATGTATACACAAGTACGGTTTCTGATCTCTCGTGTATCAACGATCAGTCTCCGTCGGAGTAGAAAACCGTTCTCTAAAGCATTTTGCAATAACAGGCAGTTAAATTCGTTTCCTTAACCAACTTGCTTTTCTAACCGAAACACTTCTTTCCATTAATTAAAATTTCTGTAGGACATGGTAACTGCTGGCATGGATACAACAGTCATAGCTGTGGAGTGGGCCATGACAGAGCTAATCAAGAACCCAAGGGTGCAACAAAAAGCCCAAGAGGAGCTGGACGCAGTGATCGGCTCTGATCGTGTCATGACAGAAGCCGACTTTCCCAATCTCCCCTACCTACAATGCGTCGCCAAAGAGTCCCTGCGCTTACACCCATCCACACCTCTCATGCTCCCTCACAAAGCTGCTAATCGCGTCAAGATAGGTGGCTACGACATCCCCAAGGGCTCGATCGTGCACGTCAATGCATGGGCCATTGCTCGTGACCCAGCTATCTGGAAGAATCCATTGGAGTTCAATCCCGAGCGTTTTCTCGAGGAAGATATTGACATGAAAGGCCATGATTTCCGCCTGTTGCCTTTCGGTGCAGGCCGGCGTGTGTGCCCTGGGGCCCAGCTGGGAATCAACTTGGTTCAGTCAATGCTCGGCCACCTGTTACACCATTTCAACTGGGCCCCACCAGAAGGTGTTAAACCAGATGATATCGACATGTCGGAGAATCCTGGGATGGTTACTTTCATGCATACACCACTTCGAGCCGTTCCAACGCCTAGATTGCCTGCTCATCTCTATAAGCATTTCTAATTATGTCTATGCTTGCTTTAATCTTCGTCTTGTTTTGTGTTTCTTTTCTTCCTTTTTCATTTTAGTTTTCCACTGTGTTTGTTGTGTGATCGGACATAAATTATTTATTTGACTATGGCATGCAATCTTCAACGTAAGCTGTGTACGGTGGTTATGGTGATGGAAAATTGAATCCATGTGTAAACAATCTATACCATCCAAATGGGGTCACGGCCTATTTATGTGGACCTCTGATTGACCGCACACATCATACTAGTGTTTCCATCTACGACAAGATTTCTTGCCCACACTTTAAAAGGGGTTCTATTTGGAACGCTCAATAGCCTACTTCAATTTCTATGAAGACTGTCGAGGGGATTAGGGGCCTGTTTGGTTTTCCAATTGCAATAATAATTGACTGAAGATGACTAATAATTGCTTCTCTGTAATTGTGGTGACATCACTTACATTTAATGACAAAGAATATATTATATCATTGTTTGTTTCAGACGGAGTCATTATAAAAATATAAAAATATAAAAATGGGCCTTTTGAGGTTATATATGCATTCGACTCTTTTATATTTTGATAAAAATATAAAAATGGGCTTTTTGGGGTTATATATGTATTTGACTCTTGTTTTTTATGCTGTAAGTCTTTCCTAACCAAATGCCCAGGAAAGATAATGATAACTTATTCACTCTTAATTAAATCATGAAAACCAAATAGCCCTAAAAGACTGTAAAATACCCCATGTAGAAAAAGAGGGATTTTCAATTGTTTCGCTCCTAGGTATAGTGTCAGAGTATTTGAACAAATATAAATTTTAAAATAGTTGTTTTTTAAACTTTTGATTAAAATTACTTCCTACCTTTTTATTTTTTAAGTGTAAAAGTTTTTGTTCCAGGAAGCATAGGGATAAAGAGTGGAGAGTGCTTATAAAACACCTCACTCTCCATTGGTTGTGAAAATGCTTACATCATACTTTAGTTTATATATACTCAAAGTGAGCCTGATGGGCGAATTAGCTGATAAATTAATTAACCAGGCAAATTCATATGGTACTTATGCATGAGAGATTCTTCTGTTCTTTTCTTTTTTCTTTTTTCTTTTTTTTTTCTTCTTTCGTTTTTTTTTTTTTTTTAAGTTTTAATGGGCTTGGTTTTGCTAAAATCTATAATAGATTCTTTTCATTATTATCATAACTATTGGATGTGGCCCGTTACTTAAGATCATTTTCATTGTGAAAGATGTGTTTCCTTATTTGGGTGTATTTTAATGGATTTAACGATTTAGCAATTGGGATATTTGTTAGAGTTTTGATAAAACAAGGAATTTTTGCTCATGGCCTATTTGGATTCATGAAAATAGCAGGAAAAGAGTCGTTGTTTTCCTTGTTTGCTTTTCAACAATATTTTTCTAGAAATTTAAGATCAATTTTCAAATTTATTATTTGGCAAAATGATTTTAAAAAAAATAAAATTCTAAGTAATTACTAGCACATACAAAATTAACACATGTGGTATATGTGAGATGCTTGAAGATGGATAGTGATACATGTAGCATAGGTACGTAGCATATGTGGGCACTTAAAGTTGAGTTGTGGCACATGTGGCGCAAGAGATGTATTGGCACATTTGACACTTGCAAACTTGCAGTGACACTGGAAAGAGTGTGAAGGGATAATGAGAAAGATAACTATTATGAAAAATGTAGTCCGACCACTATCGGCTCGGCTCGGTGGCTTTACCGCTGAAGGGAGTAACATATAGTCAGAATCTAACCCAACCAGTATGTAGTTCCGAGTAATGTGAAATACCAAGCTTTTGTTCAATATTAACTTTTCAAAAGGCAACCCATCAGAGTTAAAGAGCTGCCCTGACGAGCAATTTGGATGGATAATCACGTCTAAGCTGAAATATCTACTTGTCACATCCTGTCCATGCTAGGATAAGATGTGTCACGCTCAGCCAACTGATGAAGCTCAGCACGGGTGAGCCCGACTCGAGGACATCCTAGGCAACTCGATGCTAAGCTCGGCTCGGAAGATCCTAAACCGACAAGCAAGGCGATATTCACTCCAAACATGCACGATAAAAGTAACTGACGCACGATCTTAAGCTAACTGTCGATTCCATCACTTGCGCACGTTCCACCTGAATTGCTAAGATTGCATCGAGGATTGCGGGCCACCTCAACTGGGAAACATTATAAGTAAGGGGGTGATCTGCATAGAAGGGTATGTAAAATCTCTAACCTGAAACCCCGTCTACATTACTTAGACCCAGATTCCTTACCTGACTTTGGCATCGGAGGGTCCCCTATATTAGTCAGGGTCTCCTTTGTCTCCTTCCTATACAGGTGCTTGGCTAGTCTAACAACTCGGTCAGGGTGAACCAGATTTTTGCATTAACATTTTGGCGCCGTCTGTGGGAATCGGACATCTAAGTCGTTCCTGCTACATCAAGAGAGTGATGGTGAAGGGAAGAAAGAAAAATCTCTCTCAGGTTGTAGCCGCCAATCTTGAGCAGGCAGCACAACCTAACTCATCTTCTCAACTCCAAGCCAAAGCAGCCCCCATGGGACCAACGCAGCGATCCTAAAACCGAGGAGGATGATACCTTTCATTACAGAATCGAGTGGAAACGTTGGCTGATGAGCTTGACCGAATGAGATGATTACTGGAAAGACAACTCCCCCTCCCTAACCAGGAGGCAGTGGCCCCGACGGCTATGGGGGACTCTGCGCCCGTCGGTTCCAGGAGAGAAGGATCCCGAGCCATGTTTACTCGGGCACCCTCCCATGTTTTTGGGACATCGATTTTGGCCCCCTCTACCCCCCTCTAACTTACACCATGAATTAGAGAGGCGTTGATGCGGAAAAACGCCCAAAGCGGATCCAGCCCCCAAAATTATTGCTGAAAACAAAGACCATTGGGAGACACAACTCAAGGAACTATGAGGCCAGATCGGTATCATACGCCAATCTTACCAAGCTCAGGCTCTGACTGCGATAGATGTGATGATGGAGGAGACAGAGCCCCATTCACCAACAAGATCATGAGCTCTATTATGCCCCCAAGGTTCTAGATGCTGCCCATCACACAATATTCCGGATCTGGAGATCCAACCGAATATATAGAATCTTACCGATCATGGATGGAACTCTAGTTAGCCTCCAGGCCAATCATGTGCCGCTCTTTTTCTCTAAATCTCACAGGAGCTACTCGAGGTTGGTACAAACGGCTAAAATCGAAGTCAAATAGCTCATTTGCCAACCTCAGCAAGGCGTTCTTGACACAATTTATCGTTGGGAAGCAAAGTCGAAAGCCATCCACTCACCTACTGACCATTAAACAAAAGGAGGGAGAAACATTGAAGGATTATATTCTCTAGTTCAAGGGGGAAGCGATGCAAGTCGATGACAATTCCGACAAGATTGCTCTAATTGCGATGATCTCCAACTTTAAAGAAGGAAGGTTTCTCTTCTCGATAGGAAAACACCCTCCAACCACTTTAGGAGAGCACAAGAATCGAGCTCAGAAATACTCGAACACTGAAGATTCCTTCAGCTATCGAAAATGTACATGGAGTACGGAAAATTTCACGAAGGATAAGAACCATAAGGAGGAAGCCCCCAACCTGGACGTCCTCAAGGAAGATTCGGTCAGACGAAGACAAGTCACACGGCCAAAGACCAAGCAGACATCCCGAAAGTTGATTCAGTTCGTAACTCCCCTTAACGCTTCTTCAGAGCAAGTTCTCCTAGAGATGCGAAACAAGAAGCTTCTAAGGTGGTCGAGTTGTATGAAGACAAACACGAATCAATGAGATAAGCGCAAACATTGTCGTTTTCATCACGATCACGGTCACAACACCAGGGATCGCGTTGATCTAAAGGAGGAAATCAAAACCCTTATTTGCAAGGGACACCTGCGTGAGTACGTTAAAGAGGATAAACAAGCTCAGAAAGATGAGCAGCCGAGCAGAACTGCCAATGACAACATTGAAATCCGAACTATTTATAGTGGACCTTTAAGGAGTGGAGACTCGAACCAGGCCCAAAAGGCTCATGCTCGGAGTGCCGATCCTGAACACTATATCCACCTAGCAAACAAGTCAGGCAAGGAACCATGAATGAGTCCATGCAGCCTAACATTCTCTAAGGACGACACACGCAGTATTCAACACCTCATGACGATGCTCTGGGTCATGGCCATGACTATAGCCAATCAAAAGGTTTACTACATTTTGGTCGATACAGGCAACTGAGCCAACTCCTCAAGCAACTTTTGCTCAATTTATGAGAGTCGTGATATCTACGTACCACTTGATGATGAAGTTTCCCTTCGTAGGAGGGGTCGGCTACCTCCGAGGAGACCAGCGCGAGGCTCGGCATTGCTATTCAACCACAATAAGGAAAGGGACGCCCAAACAAGCTCTTACAGTCAACATGCTCGATCTTAAGGAGGATTCCTCAAAGGGAAGTTCTCCTTTGGAACATCTTCTGACCATTCCACTCGATGAAACCGACCTCACCAGGACAGTCTAGCTCGAGTCGTCTTTGGCCTCGGATCAATGAGCGCAAATGATGGAGTTCCTCTGAGAGCACAAACATGTCTTCGCTTGGTCCCATCCAGATATGCCGAACATCGACCCTAAGGCGAAGGTCCACAAGTTAAACGCAGATCCAAACTGTAGGTCAGTCAAGCAAAAGAGAAGGGTGTTCGAGCCTGAACGATACACCGCGATTGCTAAAGAGATTGGCAAACTCTTGGACGCGGGGTTCATCTAAGAAATTCATTATCCAGAGTGGATCACCAACGTGGAAGAAATCCAACGGGAAATGGCGAGTCTGCGTCGATTATTCTGATCTGAACAAAACTTGCCCTAAGGATAACTTTTCCCTCCCCAGGATCGACTAACTGGTTGACAGCATAGCCGGACATAAACTTCTGACATTCATGGATTCATATTTAAGTTATAATCAAATAGTGATGTACTCCTCAGACAAACAGAAGATAACCTTTGTCACAGATAAAGGTCTCTACAATTACAAGGTAATGCCTTTCGGGCTGAAGAATGCAAGGGCAACATATCAACAATTGGTGAACAAAATGTTCGCTTAGCAGATCGGTCGGACTATGGGGGTTTACATCGACAACATATTAATAAAAAGCATTAGGGCGGCCGGCCATATAACTGATCGACCTCTATCCTGAGAAAATACAAGATGAGGCTAAATCCGACCAAGTACGCATTCGGCGTCAGCTCAGGAAAATTCTTCGGCTTTCAGGTCAGCAAGAGAGGAATCAAGGCGAATTCAGACAAGATTAAGGCCCTGTTAGACATGAGATCTTCTCAGACTTTCAAAGAGATCCAGTGCCTCACCGGAGAGTAGCCGCCCTCAGCCGATTCGTCTCCAGAGCAACTGATAAGTGTCTCCCCTTCTTCTGACAATTGAAAGGTAATAAGAATGCAGAATGTACCCCGGATTGCGAATGGGCGTCCAATAGTTGAAATAGTATCTGGGGTCGCCCCTACTATTGTTGAAGCCAGAAAAAAGGAGAACAGTTGTTGCACTACTTGGTGGTATCTATTTCAGCCATAAGCTCAGCCCTTGTCCAAGAATCCAAAGGGAAGCAACATCTTGTGTATTACGTCAACAAGGTGTTGGTCCTTACTGAAACTCGATATCCAAGCCTTCAGAAGCTCGTTCTAGCCCTGGTTGTTTCTTCCCGGCCACTTTGCTCCTACTTCTAAGCTCGCACTATAGTAGTCCTTACCGACCAGCCTCTTCGTCAAGTGTTTTAGAGGCCTGAGGTGTCAGGACGACTGACCAAGTGGGCAATCGAGCTCAGCAATTTGACATTAAATACCAACTTAGAATTGCCATCAAGGGCCAAGCAGTGGCCAATGTCATTGTAGAGTTCACTACTCATAGCGACAAAGTAGGAGTGGGCAGCTCGGAAGAATCCATCGACCTCGTAGAGAATTCCAATCAGGATGTCGGGATTCTCCAAATTATTCGCTCGATCAAGGATGCTAAAGCAGAAAATGCGAGTTCAAACAAGTAGAACCTGTATGTGGATGGGTCATCTAATTCGAAACAAGAAGGAGCAAGGAGCAAGAATTGTCCTCCTAGCCCCTGACTTGACAACCGTCTAGTATGCTATAGGGCTCGGCTTCCGAGCCTCAAATAATATAGCTGATTATGAAGCATTACTGGCAGGGCTCAGGCTAGCGGTCACCATGGGAGTTC
Organism: Magnolia kwangsiensis; assembly: GCA_037074715.1. Taxonomy (NCBI): domain Eukaryota; kingdom Viridiplantae; phylum Streptophyta; class Magnoliopsida; order Magnoliales; family Magnoliaceae; genus Magnolia; species Magnolia kwangsiensis. Next base: position 79,311,053 of record CM073586.1, on the reverse strand, counting down.
AAACTCTCGAAGCTTGATGCGACTCACAGCTCATTGTCAATCAGATATCAACAGAATACCAGGTAAAGGAATCTAGAATGATGTGCTATCTGAGCGAAGCTCAGAAACTTATCAGTAAGCTTCAGAAGTGCAGTATTAACCAGATCTCGAGGGTGAAAAACTCGTGGGCCGATGCCCTCATGAAGTTAGCCTCGGCAATGTACAGGGATGTTCCGAGGATCATCCTGATAGAGTTCCTCAACAAGCCAAGCATCGATCACATCAACCATGAAATCATTCAACCCGTACATGCGACCTCAAGTTGGATAGATACAATTGTTGAGTACATCCGAGAAGGAAAGCTGCCCATGGATAAGTTAGAAGTGCGACGTCTGAGGCTTAGAGTGGTTCGACACATAATCATTGAAGGCGTTCTATACAAGAAGGGATTCTCTTTTCCATATCTGAGGTGTCTTAGGCCAGATGAGGCGGACTATGTCTTGTGAGAAATTCATGAAGGAATCTGCAGCAACCATTCTGATGGTTGAGCCTGGCTCATAAGATCATCTGATAAGGATACTTCTGGCCGACGATCCAAGATGACTCTAAATGTTTCATCCAAAAATGCGACAAGTCTCAAAGGTTTGTAGCCGTCCCCAGGAACCCCGTAAAAGAGCTGACCCCGATGAGTGGACTGTGGTCATTCGCTCAATGGGGGATTGACATCATTGGACCATTGCCTCAGGGTAAAGGGCAAACCAGATATGCGATCATGACGGTTAACTACTTCATGAAGTGGACGGAAGCTGAGCCCGTTACTAGAATCACCGAGCAGACGGTGACCAATTTCGTGTGGAAGAATATTGTCTATTTGTTCGGCATCCTGCATACCATTGTATCAGACAATGGGAGACAATTTGATAATGATATGTTTAGAAGTATGTGCCAAAGGCTCGGTATTCGAAATGCCTATTTGTTACCTCGACACCCTCAGTCGAACGGGCAGGTCAAGGCAATAAATAAGATAATAAAGAACCATCTCAAAACCAAACTTGAGAAAGTGAAAGGCGCCTGGGCCGAGGAGTTCCCATTCGTGCTATGGACATACAGGACAACAACACAATTTGCAACAGAAGAAACTCCATTCTCCCTCTCTTATGGAGCGAAGGCAGTCGTCCCAATCAACATAGGGCTCCCTATGGCACGAGTATGATCTTATCGGGAGGACCAAAATGTCGAGCAGATGGTAACAAGCCTTGACCTCCTCAAAGAAGCAAGGGATATAGTTAAGCTCAGGATCGCGGCTCGGAAGCAGCAAGTCGCTCGATTCTACAACACTAGGGTCAAGACGAAGCAATTTTGACAGGGAGACCTCGTTCTCTGCAAGACATTCCAAAATACTATGGAGCTCGGAGCAAGGACCCTAGGACCAACCTGGGAAGGACCCTACCAAGTAGTCAGCATGAACAAGTCTAACTCATATCAACTTGAAGACTTGGAGGGTCGACCTTTACCGACCCGTGAAATACCGAGCATTTGAAGATCTACTATGCCTAGAAAAGATTATAACAAAAAGCGAATAAGGTCGGCACCTATTTGTGAAGCATATACTCTTTAATAAGATGTACTCCTCGACATGAAAACTTCTAACCCTATGCACTATGTTCCCGCCTACTCTACGAAGGGTCTCTTATTAGAGAAAAGCCATCTAATGAAATGAACCTTAAAGAAGAGGCCGGCTCATTAAAAACTAAACAATCCACAGAGGATATTCTCTCAAGTGCAGAGAATTGATCCTCCGACGACCTGACCCTTAAAGAAGAGGTTGGCTTGTTAATTATAATCAACAACAATGTTAAAAATAAAACAACGTAAACAACCATTCCATGACCACAATCAAACACATAGCATAACTACTAAACGAGTATATAAAAATAAAGTAAAAATGTTCTCCAAAATATAGTATCAAATTGTATAAAAATTTTCAATAGGAAGTAAAAATAGATGGATCTCAATTTGCATGAGGGAGACGTTAATCAGCAGAAGGGGCTTACTCAGAAGGCCCGTCCATAGCCTCCTCATGAGCAAGTACATCCATGTTAAGGGCTGGGTGGAGCTGCTTAACATCTTTTAGGTAAGCATCATAGTCGCAGTGGTAGAAGGTCTCGGCCTCGGTAGTTCTTTCTGCTGAGGACTTGAACTCTTCGACGGCGGTAGCCCTAATCGTTGTAGTCGAAGCATCAAACTCGGTTTGCTGAGCGGTCAAAGGCCTCTCGACCTCGATAGCAGCATCAACTTTCACTTGCTTTAGATCCGCCATCAACTTGGTGGCGTCGTTAACAACGAAGGAAAGATGGGCCTTCACCCTCACCAACTTAGCTTTAGCTATGTCCAGGTGGGACTTAGTCTCGTTAAGCTCGGTGATTACTGAGCTCTCCTTCTCTCGGGCTTCCACCATATGGGTCCTCAGAGCATCCTATTCCTCACTAGTGAACATCAGTAGAGCTTTAACCTCAGCTTTTTCCTTTCAAAAAGTTTTAATCTCTGTCGCCCTCTCCTGGAAAGTCGCCTCAGTCGCCTCCCTCTCCTTAGTCGGCTCCACCACCTTCTTCCAAGTGGACAGGAACATAGGGACCTCCTGGATAAAAGAATAAGGATAAATCAGCTCGTAATCAAGGGAAACAGCTCAGATAATGTAAAGAACTTACCCTATAGAAGATTGATGCAATATCAGTTAGGAAGGCCTTGGAGTGATAGGTGAAGAGCTTGGTGATCTCCAACTCTAGAACGTGCTTCGCCACCCAATCGACCAAATAGGATATATGGTAGCCGGGTGGGAGTACCTCAACGTCCGAAGGTGAAGGGGTAGACCTAGCAGCTCTGCTAACGCCAAAGGCTGCAAAAGCCTGGGGCTCAGCCATAGGCACTTCGGCACCCATGATCGGCGAGCTAGCTTTGTTGACCAACTAGTTGACTTCCACATGTGTAAGGCTGGGGATATCCTCTGCTACATCCTTGGCCGCCCTCCTGGCCTCTGACAGGAAGGGAGCGGCTGGTTCAGGAACCGCTTCTCTTTGCATCCCAGGCAAGGAGGATGGAGCGGCTAGAGGCTCCTCAGCAACTTGGGCGGGGTCAATGTCCGATCTCGGCTTGATGATGGAAGAAACCACATGAGCGGCAAGGGTTCCCTTCTTTTGGATAATAGTCTTAACACGAAACATCTCCACAATGGAAGGAGGTTGCTTCCTCTTCCCGGCCCTTGAGGGTTCAGTCATACCTACAACATAATTTAAGTCAGGAAAGTATTAACATTAGATTTCTAAGTGGTAGACGAACACTTACCAAGAGTAGAAGGGAAAGGAGTAGATATAAAAAATCCAGATCGGTGGAGGAGATCTGGAGTGATGAGCTAGTGCCAAACGCGGAACTCCTCTTTCAGTACCCTTGCCTTATCGACTTGGGCTCGAGGAAAGGAGAGAGCTCAGGCAGACCCTTTAAGTAAACTGTAGGATAATACAAATCAACTCGGCATTCTACAGAAATGCGAAGAAAAAAAACAAAGAGAAAAAAACTCTTCCTGAAATCCGACCTGAAAGAGAAAATTTGGTGTGCACTCTGACCCGAAGACTACCGAGCTTGGCGGAAGACACTTCTCATTCTCTCGATGCCCAAAATCACTTATTCTTCCAATCCTTGTTGGAGGATGGAAGCTTGACAACGAGGCCCGGACCACGGTGCGCTCTTGTCCAAAAATAGTACCAACATGGCTCCATTTGATCATGCCTGGCTTGATACAGGAACATAAATTCATCTGGTGTCAACTCTTTATTCTTGAGCTGATACCAGATAATGTAAGCAGCAAACAGCGACCTCTAGGCATTTAGGACGAGCTACCCTGTAGCCAACTTCAGATGCAAGATCATCATCTGAACGAACGGATGGATCGAAAACTGAAGCTCGCACTGGAGGGCGCAGATGGAGATAGCAACATCCCCTTCAGTCGAGTCCCCGGGGACGTCGAACGGAGTAGGGGCTCGAATAATCACAGAGTCCAGGATCTGAAACTCTGAACGGACTCCGGCCATTTCGGCTTCGATCAAGACTGACCCCCCAAGGACGAGCTCAACAGGTTGTCCAACTTGTGGCTCAGCAGCCACCCTCGCAACCGTAGATTGGGCTACCTTCTTGGTACCTTTGGGCCAAGCAGTAGCCTTCGGGCCCTTGGCCTTCTTAGCCCAAGGACGAGTAGTAGCCTTAATAGGCTAAAGGGGCATGACAGTTAACACCTCTGCTGAGGCCTCGACCCTAGAGCTTATGCTCTCTGGGTCGGTGTCATCACCAAAGGCATAAACCTCATAAACATCTTCTGAGTCGTTCGACATCGAGGTCTTGACGAAAAAAGGTATAAAAGCAAAAGGAATGAAACGGAAAAGACCAAGAAATGGGAAAGAGTCACCGTAAATCATCTGCTCTGGAAGCTTGTCTGCAACTAAAGTCTCTGAGCAAATAATGAAATCATCAGAGGAAGAAATTGCTTTTATAACAAAGATCGACAAGATGTAATCATGGCAAGAGTTGATTGCTGAAGGCAAAGAGCCACATCTCCGAGCTCCTCCTTATATGTGGCAGCGACCGGTTAGCCTGGCCGATACAAATTCTCAAGTCAAAATAACAGCATTAAATGCAACAAGTGAAGAGTCATTTCCTCATCCACCACACTACACGTGGCAGCTCTCAGTCCATCCCACTACTATGCATTCTCGTCCTCTACCAAGCGTCCTCCCGCTACAGGCCTGTAAATGAAAAGACTGCTGCCGCAAAGTATGACACCTCGATAACGCCAGGCCATCATTGCGAATCCTCCTCGATCCTATGGCTAGCACTAACCATCAGGAAAAGTGTAACAAACTATTCATCAATGCATTTACTCCTCAATTTCGCACTGCAAACTCAAGGAATAGGAGGCTTCTATTATGGAAAATGTAATTCGACCACTATCGACTCGGCTCGGCGACTTTACCACTGAAGGGAGTAACGTATAGTTAGAACCTGACCCGACCAGTATGCGGTTCCGAGCAATGCAAAATACCAAGCTTCTATTTAATATTAACTTGTCAAAATGCAAGAGACCCATCAGAGTTAAGGAGTCACTCTGACGAGTAATCTGGACAGACAGTCACGTCTGAACTGAAATATCTACTTGTCACATCCCATCCATGCCAAGATAGGATATGTCATGCTCAGTCAATCGACGAAGCTCAGCACAGGTGAGCTCGACTTGAGGACATCCTAGGTAGCTCGAGTCGAACAGTCCTCAGTTAGAATGAGCTCAGCTCAGAAGATCCTAAACCAACAGGCAAGGCTAAATTCACTCTAAAAACACATGATAAAAGTAATCGACACATGATATTAAGGTAACTGTCGATTCCATCACTCACGCACGTTCCGCCTGAATGGCTAAGTTTACGCTGAGGATTGCAGGCCACCTCGACTAGGAAACATTATAAGGGGGTGATCTGTATAGAAGGTACGTAAAATCTCTCACCCGAAACTCTATCTACATTACTTAGAACCAGATTCCTTTCCTGACTTTGGCATTGGAGGGTCTCCTGTACTAGCCAAGGTATCCTTTGTCTCCTTCCTGTGCAGGTGCTCAGCTAGTCTAGCAGCTCGGTCAGGGTGAACCGGATTTTTATATCAATAATAACCATTTTCCTCAAGTGATTAGAACCTTGAATCCATAAGGGTATTTTCATCAATCCATAAGGAAAAAATAATTGAATTTTATTAATTACTAATTGTCTCATGTGTATGTGTCTCACTTACACCATTAATAAGAAAAAAAAAATCAAAATTCATGATTATCAAAAATAGCAAAATTCTAACTCTAATAAAAGTCGTAATTCTAGTTAAACTCTTCTAAAGCCTAATTTCTAAAAATAAAAATTCTAAATAAACTTTTGTTAGAAGGGTCCTATCATAATGACAAGTTATTTTTAGAAAAAGAAGAAAATCTAAAACTCTAAAAATAAGAAAATATTTTAAAAATTGAAATTACTAAAAATAGTAATTTTTTTCTAAAATTTCATTTTTGAGCTAAAAGTACATGTTTTCTTGTGAAACGGATAGGCGCGACCCACTTAATGAGTCGGTTCACCCTAGATGGCCCATTATAGTAAAGATTGATAGGTTATGCATCTTGTAACAATACCCTGATTAAAAGTTATGGCCAATTTACGATCTACCTTCTTTTAATCCAACATCAGACTCATCCACTTGAAAAAAAACTCATTCTCGAGTTACATAAGGAACTTTACTTATGATATTGAAATAATTTCTAGCACCAATGTTTATCAACATTTACTTTGCATTAGGCTCCTGAATTGACACAACACATGTACTCATGCTCTTCTTCACCTGTATGGATCAATTCCTCCACTTTTACATGCAAGATATCACACTCTTTCTGAGAATGTGGGTAATTAAACAGACTTCTCCCTAAGATAAGATCAATGTGGTTTTGTATATCTCGAATGAGAGGTAACTTTTTAGGAAGTTCATCGGGCATAATTGCTTGAACTCTTGCGACACTAGTTTCAAATCCTTTAAGATGTTTATGGGCTCCCTGTCATTTTCAACTAAGGCATCTACATCTCCCATTTCAGATTGTTTGACGAAATTCTATCCAATTACGAGAGACCGCTCCTCAACTTTAGAAGTTTTGAGTTGGTTCACCGTTCCCGGAGGGGCGATGATAATATTTTTACCATCTTTAATAAATATAAATATATTATACTTGCCTTTATTTATAGCATCAACATTATATTATCATGGTCGACCAAGTAACATGTGATAAGCTTTCATGTCGACTACGTCACATATTACTTCATCCTTATAATATTTACCAGTGGAAAAGGATATACGACATTGTTCGATTATCTCTATTTTGTTGATCTCCTTAATCCAATCATGTAGGGAGAGGGATGCTTTTCTATTTTCAGTTGCAACTTTTCCACCATTGTTTTCAATACGAGATCCTCGCTACTCCTGACATCGATGATCACATTATAGACCTTTTGGTTTACATTGCACCTCGTTTTTGAGCTGTTATGGTTAGAAACTCCATTTCGTTTCCATCTTTTCTTAGAAACCCTAACCACCCTAGGATTTGATCATGCTAAGACTTGGGATCCCAGAAATTCACTAGGAGCAGCTCATGCTCTTTCAGGAGCTGTAATTGACCTTAGCTCCGTTAGGGTTTTGGTTATGCGTCGATTCTAAGCCCTGATTCATCAAATCAAGTTGAGAGGTCATCTCAATCGAGTTAATTAAGCCCTAATTCATCATTTAATATTTAATTAGGATTAAATTCACATCATTAAATATAGTTTTATACTTTAATTTAGGTTTAAAGCATTTAAAAAAAATTTTGACGTTAAGACCACATCTGAGTTAAGGATTTTGACTTTAAGGCGAAAATCTACCCTCAAGCTTTTATTTGACATTTTAAAGTAATTAGATATATTTGTTTGTTATTTGGTTGATAACATGCTCGATAAAATGCTTGAATGCTATAAAACTCTTAATATTAGAACTCTTTGATATTAAATTCTAAGAAATATTATTATAATTAAATATATTGTATTGATGTGTTTTGAATTGTATTGAATTGTACCTGTGTTCAGTTTGTATACCATGCCATGGTATTGAATTTCCTTGTGATTGCATTTTTGTAGTGGATAAATTCAAATTATTATTATGGTGGATCAAGCTTCTTAAATTATTTAAATATGCAGATAGCCCTCTTTAGGGTGGGTAACCCAGGCTTATATGGCCGATTGAAGTTGAACACAGATGATTGACAGTAGTCGAAACAACACAAGATGTCTTGCACCCAATGCAGGTTTTTTCAAGGTCCTCCATAGTCGATCACATTAGTCTAATGTAGGGCTTAATCATTCTTGTGCTTGGTGATTGTATACCATTCAATAAAATTTAGAATACCATTATTATCCTTAATTTAAGTCTACTAATAACCATTAGTACGTTACTATACTACAAAGACTCATAAGCCATGTATTGTGGTATGGGACATTGTGTCTGAGTTGTCATCTTACGTTGGGGTGACGTGCCCGCTATATAGGCAAAATATTGGGTGACAAGCCGTCCATGTTGGTAAAATATTGGGTGATGAGCTTCCCTGTAATGACCATCGAACACCGATGAATGTTGCAACCCTACCATGTTGTTAATGGTTTGGGTAACGGGCCTTCTCCACATTCGGGTGGGGGTAATGACCTTCACCCTAGATTTGATTGTCCTTGGTTGACAAGCCCTAATATTAACCCAACTATTTGTATGGACTATTAGGTGATGAACCCAAATTTGGATCAATGGACACTAGTGAGGGGTCGCTACGTGCCGCCACGAGCTACGTGAATCCATTTAATGTCTATTGATAGAATGACAGTATCATAACTTTATCAACCTGCTATTTGAACTAAACATTAATAAATACTCGGCTAACCATGAACTCTATGACATTTGGTGGGTTGTGCTTTGAAGTAACCATTGCGCGTATGTTAACTCCTCGGTAGCAATAACATTTATGTAGTTCTGTATTGGTATCGTTGAATCACGAGTCATGCATACGCATATTATGTCATTTATGTATTTAAAGAACTATATTTATAACTCTATTTTCTTTATATTTTGATATGTTATTGTTGCCTATGTTAGATTGTGTTGATAATATGTATAACTTACTTAGTATTTGTGTGTTGGAGATAACATGCTTAAGAGTATTATATGTAGAAATATGTATTTATAGTGAATATGTTTATCACTAAGATGTCCCAAGTATAATCTTGGGGATATTTCTTCAGTATGTTGACGTTTGACGCCTTCAATTTAACATATGCAAATAACTTAGGAATATAACCATATGATGGTGCGCTCAGGGCACCCCAGTAGACTCATAGCTCCATCACTTTGGGTAGTTATACTTTTCATAAATATTTGTATTTATTGTGATTTGTATAATTTTCATATGGACGGACACCACATTTGAAATTGTATATTTGCATATTAGCCATATTGTTTTGAATTTTATTATTTCTACCTTGCTTTGGATCTGCTAATCTAAAATACGTTACTCTAATTATTTGTGCATGAAATGAATGTGAATATAAATGAGGACACACATGCATTTTTATTAAGTTCACACTTAAAAACTTGGGATCGGAGTATCTATACTTGGGTACCGATTTTTTGAGTGTGACACTCAACCATTCCTGTATTTGGCTTAGTGGTGGTAAAATCACAATGATAACACTTTACCTTTACATTGTCAACATAATTGGCAAAACAAACCAGCCTTACAAGAAAAGTAAAAAAGCCATGAGATGGTAAACCTTACCCTCATCATAGAGTAAGAAATGAAAATTGGAATATGGTCGAACAATATTGCTATATTACATCTAAAGGATTATCAGATTTGTCCATCAAAGGAGGCCCTATATGGATAGAAATTAAATTCACAGTAGTATAAATTTGATGATCGTATCTATCTCAGTCGTCACCTTTAAATTCTTTACACACACATACACGTGTGCGTGTGTGTGTGAATTAGAATATAAACTAAAGATCTTAGAAAAGTGTGAGTCGATGGATTCTAAAAATTCATAACAAAGATTATCATATATCCTCATAATAAAATTAAACGCGAAACCTAGAAACCTCCTTCTGCTTGAAGTGAAGGTAGGGGCACAAGACTACCTCATCACTCAACATGCACCTCTTTCTTGGGCAGATCAAGGAAAAAGAAGAGGAACGAGGGCTTTCCATCTCACATAACCCCCTAAACCCCAACCATGTTATTAACGATCAAGAAAGTTATCATATGAGAATCAACCTTATCCTGACATCGCCTGAATGATGTATGAGTCTCGAAAATCCTCTACTACATACTTGAGACCTCCCCACCTAATTTGTAGCTTTGTGGGAAGTTATTTGCACCAACAAATGATATAAATACTACTATTGCTTTAGCTAACCCATGTCAATGGCATATTTCTATGCGGGTTTTGGAGGGTGAGATATTGTTTTGCATAATAACCTTACTCTCCATCCCTCATGGTTTCTTGTGACCCTGTGACTAGGAGAGTTGGGGAGAAATCCAGTATAAGCTGGATCTATCGTCATGGCGGAAGACTTTTTGAAGGTCTGTCACCAACATCAGAGGTTTATTAATCAATGAACCCTCCAAACCCACTTTCTTTTCTGACCATGTTAACTAAGCTAGAACAAAACTGCCATGGTCATGACATATTGTTGATATTGATTGAGTTAGGACTTTTGCTGAATGAATCCATCCATCAAATTAGACCTTGGTACCCTTTGTGCACAAGAGTTCCAACTTATGTTAAAGTGTCTGCTGGATTGCTCACTACCTATCATACGATAGCTAATGCAAGAGGACTAGGGTGGAACTGAGAATGTCAAATCATATATACCTCCTTGTCATTCACGAAGCCACTGACTCTATTGCCTTGTATCAATGACCATGCATATAGCCTAAAACACATCCATCTCATGAAAAAGTTGGTGCATGATACGTACAACAGCAGAAGAGGTCTCTCAGGCACCAGTGGAGATAAAACAGAGGATCTCTCTCTCTCTCTCTCTCTCTCTCTCTCTCTCTCTCTCTCTATATATATATATATATATATATATATATATATATAATGCTCACATGCAACTAGCTGCATGTCCAAAACCAGCTGGCATGGGGGGCCCACTATGGTGTTTCTACAACATTTTTCCCATCCATTAAGATTATCCCATCATGAAAATGAGAAGCCCCAACAAATCATGTTGGTCTAACTATTAAGTGTGTAAGTGCCATACCCCATAGAAAATCATGAAACAACACTTAAAAACTCTACATTCACGTGGAGCATTCCGTTTTCATGGCTGTATCGTCCTGATTTTCGGGGGCATCCTATTTGTACGGTGGGATAACCTCGCTAGACGAATGAGATGCACCATGGAGGCCCCTCATGCCAACTAGTTGTGTGGGAGCATTTCTTTGCACTACGCACTTTGATAGTCCAATTACTGTAATTTTTGAAACATTGTCCATCCATGATGAGACCGACTAGCTTAACAGCGAAGGTTGATGATAACCTGGCCACTGGTAACTTATAAAAATGGCTCTACCGTTTCCCTGAATTTCTAGTTCTAACGCTTCTGTTCTTATGCTAATAGGGTTCTGAGGGTACAATTGAAATGGAAAAAAAGTATTACTGTAAGTTTGACATTTCCCTTAGCTACAAGGTTGAGTAGGATTATTTGGTAAATCAGAGAAGAGTACTGAAACAAAACGAGAAATAGGATTTTGGTTTGGAAAACAAAACAAGGGCCGTTTTGGTCCTAAACCCTAGGACGAATCATAAACCCACATCCACACATCCACGGATGATAGGAAATGTCCATCTTGAAGCTATGATGGATGAGCCATCATCGAAGAACCATGTAGACTGACCGTAGATATTTGCAGATGAATGTGGACCAAGAGATATTTGCAGATGAAGGTGGACCCTTGAAAATCAAAATTTCAAGGGTTCCTTGCTTAATTCACAAAACTACCTCTAGGATCATCCTTTCTGCCAGATTATTGGATCATGCCCCACCTATAGGATGTGCTGTCCAGCAATCTGATCATCTGTATGTGTGAACACGGGACGCGTATTGGCTTGTGACAGGCAGGGTCCTGAGGGGCCTACTGTGATGTATGGGCTTTATCCACACGGTCCATCCTTCTTTTTTTTTTTCCATATCATTTAAGGCTACAATCCCAAAATTGAGTAAAATCTAAGTCTCAGGTGGACCACACCAAAGGATGCAGCGCTGATAAAGAAGCCCACCATTGAAACTTTCCTATAGCCGACCGTAATGTTTATTTGCCATCCAACCTCTTTACAGGATTACATAGACCTGGATGAAGAGAAATTGCAAATATCACCATTGATTTTTTAAAAAAATAAAAATTGCACCTCTCGAGACGTTTTAAATGGTTAACGTTCAATCCCCACTACGTGGTCCACTTAAGCCTTAGATCTTCCTCCGTTTTGGGATTACATGCTAAAATGATATGAAAAATTGGATGGACGGTGTGGATAAAATACATTCATCACGATGGGCCCTTCAGATCCCTGCCTGTTCCAAGCTCGGGACGGGGCTAGTACCCAATCGCCGTCGGTGAACATGTGGGACGATGCACCCTCGCGATCGCTAGGGCTTAGATTCGGTGGGTGGTTCCTTGACCGTGGAGCCCACCTTGATGTATGTACCTGACATCCACGCCGTCCATCTGGGCGTAATCCCAAAAACAAAGCGGATCCGAATCTTAAGTTGACAACATCACAAGAAACAGTGGTGATTGAAAGCCCATCATTAAAAACTTCTTGCAGGCCACTGGAATATTTATTTGCCATCCAACCCGTCGATGAAATTCGACACGAATGTCTGCTTATACAAAACTTTTGTGGCTTAAAAGAAGTTTTTAACGGTTAATCACCACTGTTTCTTATGGTGTGGTCAACTTAAGATTAAGATCTGCTTCATTTTTTGAATTATGTCTTAAAATTAGCTTTCATAACAGATGGATGGCATGGATGTAAGGTACATAGGTCATGGTTGGCCTACAGACAGAGATGCACTGGTATCCCCTTGATTTATGTGTTGTATGTCACCGTGGTCCATTTATTTTTCCAGCTCATCTTATGGGGAGCGGATTGCGTACTAACTCAGTACGCTAAGCGTGCTGAGTAAACTCTGTGGGGTCCACTGTAATTCATATATTTAATCCACGCCTTCCATCTATTTTAAAAGATAGTTCTAGGGCTTTAATCAAAAAATTAAGAATATCTTAAGCTTGAATGGACCACACCACGGGAAATATCATGAATTGAACTTCTACCGTTGATAAATTCTTGAGACCATAGAAGTTTTGGATCAAGCGTATATTTCTGTTTTCCCTACATCCATGGTTTTTTTTTTTTTATCTTATTAACAGGTTGGATGACAAATAAACATCACTGTGGGGCCTGGTAAGGTTTCAACGGTGGAAATCATTATTCTTACTATTTCATCTGGTGTGGTCCACTTGAGCTTTGGATATGCTTTAATTTTGGTCTCAACCCCTTATATGAGTTGGGAAAATGGATGGACGGCATGGATTAACCACATGCATTCACGATTGGCCCAACAGAGTTTACTCAATACGATAAGAGCTTACTGAGTAACTCAGTACGCAATCCGATTTCCATCTTATGACACAAGCTAAAAAGCAGGGCAGTCAATGGGCCAGTCTGGCTCAACAGGCCTTTGGGTTTAGCCCACCTCAAGCTGGGCTGGGGTTGGAGTATCAAGTCCTGGAGCTGGTATCACACTTAAAACTTCGGCCCGTTTGTCCAGCTGGCTGACCTTGCACTTACCAGTCCAAAAACCCCCAGTGCGGCCTGACCTGGCCTAGCCCATTATTTTTAACAATTTTAAAATCTAAAGCTAATTTTCTTTCTCTCATTTTCAAGGACTTCCTTATTCATCATCATCCCCCATTGAAAATTACCAACTCTAACAATCTCCTGCCACACCACAAACAACCTTTCTTCCAGCCGCACTACCTAATCATCGTCTCCAATGAAGAAGATCGAGTTCCCCAACAGCTCAAGCGCTTTTCAAGAAGAACCAGATCAATTGTATAATGGGGCCCAAGGCGTTTTGTATCTCTTCCAAATACTCGGCATTTGTTTGCTGACAGTAATTGCTCTTAAATCATTTTTCTTTTTATTTTAAATTTCATCTTTTTGGATGTTTTTCAATTTGGATTTTAGAAGATTCGTTGGAAGATTGATTGTTTAGAGAAATTTTCTTTTTTAATTATTATGGGAGGCTTCGTAGCAAACCTCCTTCCTCACTGTCATGAAAAACCTCTCTTTTGGGAGGGGGTTTAATTTCGGGCTCCAGCGTGCCCTGTATAACCAATTTTGGGCCAGGCCCGGGCTGTACTATTTATCCATGTCACAGTAACTGGCTGGATTTGGGCTTCACCTGAAAATTACAGGAAAAAGTTCGTTGGGCCTAGACCTAATCAGGGCCATTGATACCCCCGCTAAAAAGTTATATATATATATGGGAAAAGGTACAATGTGCTCGACTTCACGCTCCGTCCCATGCAGTTGAGCTGTGTGGGCCCCGCCGTGATGCCTTTCGAATATCTACCCCATCAGTCAAACGCACCATTCCCTCATGGGCCTAGGCCTCAAAAATCAAGTCAATCCGTGACTTGTGTGGGTCACACCACTTACAGAAGTGTAGAGGGGCCGTGCCCCATTAAAACATTCATAATCATTATGTGGTTTGCAAATCCAGCCCATCCATTATGTGTGTCCCATTTGTATAAGGGTTTAGACCAAGTTTCAGCAGTATTCAAAACTCAGGTGGGCCCCACCAAGTGCTTTTATATGTTTTAACGGTGTTTCACATGATTTTAGATGGTGTGGCCCACCTGAGTTCCATATATGGTTGATTTTTGGGATATCCCATAATTTAAAGGGTACCCATCAAATGCACGGTGTTAATGGTCGACATGCATCACTGTGGGGCCCACACAGCTTGACCTCATGGAAGCTTACCGTGAGGTCAAGCACATAGTACCTTTTCCCCATATATATATATATATATATATATATATGAAATAGTACTATGGGTTGACCTCATGGGAACTTCCCATGAGGTTGAGCTATGTGGGCCTCTGTGTCAAACATCTACCCCAGCAGTCAGATGCACCATTCCATGGTGGGCTATGGGCTTAAAAATCAATTCAATTTATGACTTGGGTGGACCATACCACATATAAGAGTTCAGAAGGTTACCCTCCCGTTAAAACATTCATTATCATTTATTGGCTTCAAGAAGATGTGGTTCGCAAATTCATACCATCCATTGTGTGTGTCCCATTTGGTTGAGAAGTCATACCAAGTTTCATCTACATTCAAAACTGAGGTGAGCCCCACCAAGTACTTTTATAATTTTTAGTCATGTTTTCACTTGGTTTTAGTTAGTATGGCCCACCCGAACTCCGCATATGGCTAATTTTTGAGATATCTCATAACTTAAAGGTGACTCATCAAATGCATGGTGTTGATGTTTAACACAGATGACGGTGGGGCCCACACAACTCAACCTTTGATACAAATAGTAGCATATAAAAGCCTAAATCCAAAGTATATTTATATCTACTGAACCCCACAGGTAAGTGATGGTTCCTCAGATCAGAAGAGAGGTAGTGCAGCATGGTGTAAAACAGATGCCTTCACTGCGCTGCTCGACTGGTTCAGTGGTCTGCTCGACCGGTCGAAGGGCGCTGCTCGATCGGTAAAGTAGCCTACTCGACTGGTCGAAGGAGCTGCTCGACCGGAAGGAGCCTACTTAACCAGTCAACGATCACTCGACTCAAAGTCCAACAAGCCATGACTTTTTTGCCTGACCAGTCGAGGGTTACATACATTCAGTCCGGATTTGGTGCAAACTGCGTAAATTTGAGGCAGTTTTCGCAGAGGTGCGGAAATGAGTTTCTTAAACTATAAATAGGGGTCTTGTCACGCCCCAAACTCGGAAATCGGGCTCACAAAATTTTCGATCGCCGAATCCGGCGCCGACAGCCTCCGTAAAACCCCATTCTCGGCTCCTAGCTCCCATTCGCCAGGTTCCGATCCTGGGATGGTACAAGGAGGATTTAAATATCAGTTTGATTCGTAATAAGCATAACCAAACCCACAAACAACAACCAAGTACTCCATTACATTTTCACTATGATCAAAAACTTTACAAGTACAATGAGCATAAAGGGAAATACAATGGTAAAGAAGAAAAAAAAACTCCAAAATGCTCTGCAACGTGCTCCTGCCTCAGCGCTGCTGCGAACCAACGTCACCTGCACGCAACGGTCGTGCATAAGCTTACACAAAGCTTAGAGGGTGGTGAAAGTGTGTGCGCAAGGTAGTAATATGAACATGCAATGTCAGAGTAATGTGGAATGTACAGATGGAACCATAACATCATGAGCTGTACCAAGGCTATACAATGCAAGACATGAATGGTATCGGCTACCCAAGGCCATGCGATGTGCAATGCAACTCAAGCATACAGATCCTCATATATGTCCATACCTCAATACAGCTCAAAATATGAGATATCACCGGAGTTTAGTACACTCTAAACTAGATCGCCGCCACATCGCGTGCAATAAGGTAAGTGGAAGAGCCACACTATCCGTCTGCCAATATCGGGCGCGACTCGTCGATAGCGGACCCATTACTCGAGCTGGTCAGACTCAGCCTAGCATTATCCCCTACGCTCGGGCGGGTAAGGCCGTACCCCCTTCCAACCGACCACGACACAGTGGAGAGCACAGCCAACTGGTATTCGGCACTCAGCGCTCATCTACCCACTCGGTCTAGACGTTGGAGCAACCTCTTGGTACCATAAGGGTTTAGGGACTTTCATCCAGGGATATCTATGGTACCCCATGTAGAACAAGATTTTCGGTATCTAATCCTGCCAACCACGATACATCTGTGGAGGCTACGACCCTGATGTCGCTAGGGCATACAATAACCATGTCACACAAATACGAAATGCATGATTCACGCTATCCAAACATGCAACAAGTCGTGCGCATATCGTGCGCTCATGTAGGGCAACACCGCCTAACCAGGAGCCCATAAACAACCTGCCCGAAGGCAAATGCTATGATCAGACAATTCTCACATCAAGCATACATATGATGCGTATGATCATGAGTCATGAAACTACACTAAACATGTCAATGAGTGATGATCCATTCTTACAACGCAGATGGGCCTGGACGGCCTATACACAGCAAGTACGGCCAGTAATGGGCCCTAAGGAGAGTCGTAATGTGGACATCCAACCAGCATCACACTCGCAATGTGGACGTCAAACCAACATTGCATCTCAGGCACGATCTTTTTAAACATTGGTACTTAGCCTGTAATGGATTTACACATTGCAATGGACCGTAGGTTGTTCCCATTGGACCTTACATATATATCAAATGGGACATATCTTATGGGCCTTTTATTCATCAGATGGGCCACATAGATGGGTCACACCAATGGATCTTATGTGCATTGCAATGGGTCAAAACCCGTGGGCCTTGGATTACATCAAATGAGCTTAGTCTCATGGGTCTTATATATGACCAATGGGCCACACCAATTGGACCCTATATGTAGATCAAGTGGGCCTCAACCCAATAAGCTTGCATGCATATCAAGTGGGCCTAAACCCCTAGGCCTTATATATATCAAATGGCCTAAACCCGTAGGCCTTGAATAAATCAGATGGGCCTAAACCCATAGGCCTTAAACAAATCAAATGGGCCTGATCCCATGGGCTCTAAATTACCTCAAATGGGCCTAATTCCAGCTTTGGAATACATCAAATGGGTCCAATCCCATGGGACTTGGGATATATCAAATGGGCCTAGTCCCATGGTCTTGAAACGTATCAAGTATGCCTAAACCCATAGGCCTTAGATAACAAGTGGGCCTAAGCCCATAGGCCTTATATCCATCAAATAGGCCTCAACCCATGGGCCCAGAGGGCCACTAAAATGTTTTGTTTTCAATTCACAAGGCAAGGGTCTACTGAAATGTTTATTTTCAATTCACAAGGTAAGGGCCCACTGAAATGTTTATTTTCAATTCACAAGGTAAGGGCCCACTGAAATGTTTATTTTGAAGCCCAGCCAGGGGAGGGGGGTGGTGTGGTCAATACGTGTGCAAGGTGGGCTCCACCATCTACTGGACAGTGGAGGTGAAACATGGAGAGAGCCACCGTCCACGGCCTGTGTACGGTGTGAGTAAAATGTATACATTACTGTGGGTTCCACAGATGTGGCCCACCATAATGCATAAATGCCATCTGAGCCATTCATAAGGTCACTCGGACCTGGATGAAGGGAAGACATAAATTTCAGCTTGATCCAATACTTCTGTGGGCCCCAGGAAGCGTTTCAATGGTAGATGTTCCTTCACACTGTTTCCCATGGTGTGGGCCACCTGACTATTGGATGGGGCTGAAATTCGGAGGGGGCCTACCTGAGGATGGGACCCATCATATGGACGGTGTGGATGGCATATAACAATCAAGGTGGGGCCCACGGCAGCAGCCGTGGGTGGCCTACTGGACGCCCGCCCGCCCGGGCGCTGCACGTTGCCGCGTGCAGCGTGCTGCGGCTGACAGTGGCAGAGGCATGCCACCTCCTCTCTCTCTCCTAAATTTTGATTTTTGCCAAAAATCACGTGTGGGGCCCGCTTCTTGGAAATCCATTCCAGCCATAGCGTTCTACAGCTCGCAACAGACAAAAAGAGTCCGGAGTTCGAATTTTTTTGATGCCTAGAAACACCAGAAAAATTCTCAATAGTAACCGTCAATGTTTCTCATGCTATGGCCCACAAGATATTCAGATCAGTCCCATTCTTTTACTTGACGGTTAAATCGATGTGGGTAAGGGGATCGACGGCTTGGATCGAACATATTCATCAAGGTGGGGCCTACACTAGGGGGCCACCCCAAAAGCCTTCTTTCTTTCCTTTTCTTTTTCTACTTTCCTTTACAACGTCCAGCGTCCCAGACGCTGGACGGTTCATTATATATATATATTTTTTGAAATGGTGGGCCCTGATGAAGTGGGCCACCACATGATGGGTGGCATGGGAATAACGTCTAAGGTGGGCCCCACTTGAATAAAATAAATACATCAAGATGGGATCCATTCAAGTGGGCCACAGAATCCTATTGCATAAACACAAAATAAAATAAAATAAAATAAAATAAAAAGAAATAAAAGAGAGAGAGAGAGAGAGAGACATGGAGAGTGGGACACGGCTTGTGATGGAGGGACTCCGACATTATGGGCCCTCCCTTACAATGAATCATAAGTCAAGTGGGCCTTAAAGCATGAGTGACCATCAAACTTAAAATCAACGGTGGGGATCCTTTCCCCACCAATATGGATGGTATAGATAACCTTTTTGTAATGGAATAAACATCATGATGGGGTCTATGGAGAATGGCTCCATCATGGAGTGATCATGATGATCCAAATGGGCCATCGGCCACATTTTACGGTCCCAAGTAAGATCCGCACCATTGATCGGTGGGCCTCACTTGGCACATCATAAAAATAAGAAAAACTAGAATGATGTAGCACCCACCGTCCGATCTTCTTGCTCTTAGGGGTCCCTTGGCACCTTAGCTTCAACTTCAATGGTTAAGATGAAGAATGGAGGGTTGAGATGGGAGATTTTGGGGTAGGAAGGTGGGCCACTTGGAGCTTAGGAGGGTTTGAGAAACTCCATACGTATGGAGCTTGGAAGTTGCTTGGAGGTTTGAAATGAGAAAGAGAGAAAGAGAGAGAGTGATGTAAAGGGAGAGAGAGAGTGATGGATGGATGTGGTGAGTGATGTTTGTGTAAGAAAAACTTGACTTTTGAGGCTTTTTTTGTAAGAGAGGTATGAGTGATATAAGAAAAGCTTGACTTTTGTGACTTTTTGTGTAAGAGAGGTATGGGTTTGGGAGACTTTTGTGGTTGCTTGGAAAAATGGAATAAAGTGATGTGTACTTGACATGTGATGGCTTGATGGGTTGATTGATTGATGGGATTGATGGGATTGATGTGACACATCGTAGAGATTCCCTTGGGTTTCGCAACGCGCGGCGTTTTCTCGCACCGAACGTTGGCCCATATCTCTTGACCAGGGTATCGCCTCGGCGTGCGAGTCGTGGTATCGGAACCGCAATGACGGCGCGGTCGCTATGGTATTGGTCTCGGGTTGAGTCGACTCGGGTTGTCGGCATATGATTCAGGATCGCGCGTCGATTTCGGTTAAGGGTCGAAGGTCGCCGAAATTCGACCGGTAAGACTGCGGAAGTGTACGGAAAGGTACGGACCAAGATACGGGTCTTACAGGTCTCTATGGCTTTTCTAGGGTATTTAGAAGGCTTTCTAAAGCTATTGCACTAAAGTTTTTTCACGGCAAAGGTGAGAGAGAGAAAAGAGAGAGGAAGCTTGTGGAATGGAGGATTCTGCTCGTAGAAGTGATCTACTTCGTAGTCGATGTCAAGCGCTTCTATTTCCTCGTGATCGGTGAGATCTCTCCATTTTTCATTATTCTCTTATTGTTCATCCGCTCCTGCGTGAGCGAAGAAGGTTTGATCCAAGCAGTGTGTGCTTGTGATCGGTTATAACGTTCTACTTCATGGTGGATTGTTGCTTTAGACTAGGTCCCGTGGTTTTTACCTCTTTGAGGGTTTTTCACGTAAAATCCTTTATATCGCATGATTTATGCTTTGATTTATTTCATTGCTTTATTATATCCCATAATTCTAGTATTTTTTGGGAGGCGAGATCCTAAGATTTTTGTATAAAGCTCCTAACCAAGTGGTATCAGAGCGTTCAGGTTGGTTGAACGGAGTGGGATCAGTTCTGAATTAGAGAAGGTGGCTCATCAAGGATGATCAGTCTCAATGGTTCTAACTAGACCATATGAAAAACTAAGATGGAAGACTTGCTTTATTGCAAGGACTTATATACTCCAATTCTAGGCATATCAGCAAAGATAGAGGATATGTCAGATGAGGATTGGAAGAAGTTAGACCAAAAGACAGTGGAGTTTATTAGACAATGGCTGGACGATTTTCTATTTCACCATGTGTCGATGGAGACCTCAGCTATTAGCTTATGGCTGAAATTGTAAGGGTTGTATGAGAGGAAGACAGCCGGCAATAAAATTTTTTTGATAAGACGACTTATGAATCTCAAGTTCGAAGATGGTGGTTCTGTGGCTGAGCACATGAATGAGGTCAGCATCATATTGAACCTGCTCTCCACTATGAAGATGGTCTTGGATGATGAATTAAAGGCTTTGCTATTGCGTAGCTTATTGCCTGACAATTGGGAGACATTGGTGGTGTCTCTCAGTAACTTTGCTCCAGACAGAAAGGTGTCCATGGAACAACACGTCAAACGAAAAGGTGTCCATAGAACAGGTAACTAGTTGTCTCTTCAATGAGGAGACAATGAGGAAGTCTCAAGGGTCTACTCAACAAGAGACCCTTGTGACACAAGATCGAGGGAGATGAAAGAATAGAAAGGGCGAGAAGGTCCGAGATAAATTAAGAGGCAAGTCGAGTGTCAGAAAGGATGTTGAATGCTGAAATTTTGGCAAGAAGGGCCACTACAAGTATGAATGTCATAAGAAGAAGAATGACAAGAAAGGAAATGGAAAGGAGAAGAAAGATAAGTCAGACTAAACTGCGGTCGCTTCAGATGGCGACGTTGTGGTTATTCTTTCAGCAGATCATGATGTTTGTCTCACGGCTACGAGTCAGGCCAACGACTAGACAATAGACTCGGGAGCCTCATTTCATGTGACTCCACGTAAGGATTTCTTCACAAGCTACAAGTTAGATGACTTTGGAACCGTGAAGATGAAAAATTCTGGCATATCGAAGATCGTAGGGGTCAGTGATATTTCTGTGAAGATCGATGTGGGCTGCACATTGGTTCTCAGGGATGTGAGGCATATTTTAGACTTTCGCTTCAACTTAATGTCGACAAAAAGGTTGAATGATGATGGCTATGAAAGTCGATTTGTTGGTGGGTGCTGGAAGCTCATCAAGGATTCGTTGATAGCAGCTAAAGGAAAAAAGTGTTGCACCCTTTACAACGTAAGTGTCAGTATGTGCAAAGGCGGATTGAACGCAGCGGAAGATTCAGCTACTGACATGTGGCACAGGCGTCTAGGCCACATGAGTGAAAAGGGGCTTCAGCTACTAGCGATGAAGCGGCTCCTTCTAGACGTGACAGGTATACCTCTCAAAACTTGTATTAACTGCTTATCAGAGAAACAGTATAGAGTTTCATTTGTTAAATTTATTTCTCATGTTAATAAATATACATGCATTAGATTTAGTTTATTCTAATATTTGTGGTCCTATGAGGATAAAAACCTTAAGTGGGGCATTGTATTTTATCACTTTTATAGATGATGCATTTAGGAGGATTTGAGTTTATGCTTTGAAATCCAAAGATGAGGTCTTTGGTGTGTTTAAAATGTTTCATGCTATGGTCGAAAGAGAGATACAGGTAGATCATTAAAGTGCATCCGCACTAACAATGGTGGTGAATATATTGGTAACTTCCATGAATATTGTAAGTCCCTAGGTATACAGCATGAACAGACGGTTCCCAAGATCTCTCAGCATAATGGTGTGGCTGAGAGAATGAATCGCACTATTATAGAGAGAATCGAATACATGTTATCCCATGTAAAGTTGCCCAAGATGTTCTGGGGAGAAGCAATGCACACGGCAGTATATTTGATAAACAGGTATCCATCAGACCCGTTGAATGGAGAAGTACCTGAGAAGGTGTGGACTGGACAAGATCCATCATACAGTCATCTCAGAGTGTTTGGATGCAGGGCATTCGTTCACGTACCAAAGGACGAGAAGTCCAAGCTCGATACGAAGATCAGATAATGTGTATTCTTAGGATACAATGATGAAAAGTTTGGCTATGGATTGTAAGATTCGACCGAAAAGAAGCTCGTCAGGATCAGAGATGTGATTTTCATTGAAGATCAATGTATAGAAGATATTTGTAAGCCAGAGAAGACCCAACCTAGCTCAAGTGAGCTAGAGAACATGGATCCAGTTACTCCTCCTATAGTGCCTGATGACGGGGGAGTACAATAAGGTGCAGAAGATGAGGGAGTTCGTACTGATGATGGATTAGGGGAGCAACCCCCACTTGATCCAGTTATTGAGCCATAGGTGAGGAGGTCATCTAGGGATAGACATCCATCCAAGAAGTACTTGGCACATGAGTACATTATGCTCACTGATGAGGGAGAACCAGAAGATTATTCTGAGGCCCTAACCGACTGGCATAAGGGGAAGTGGTTGAAAGTTATGCAAGAGGAGATGAAATCCTTGCATAAGAACAACACCTATGATATGGTGAAATTTTCTAAGGGCAAGAAAGCTTAGAGCAACAAGTGGGTGTTCAGAAAGAAGATTAAGCAAAAGAATTTACAAATGAGGTTTAAGGCCAGACTTGTGGTGAAAGAGTTTGGTCAGAAGAAAGGTATAAACTTCGAGGAGATATTCTCACCAGTGGTAAAGATGACATCTATACGGGTGTTGTTTGGGTTGGCGGGTAGCATAGATCTAGAGATAGAGCAATTAGATGTTAAAATCGTATTTCTCCATGATAACCTGGAAGAAGAGATCTACATGCACCAACCAAAAAGATTCGAAGTCAAGGGCAAAGAGCATATGGTGTGTAGGCTAAGAAAGAAGTTGTATGGGCTAAACAAGCTCCAAGGCAATGGTACAAGAAGTTCGACTCGTTCATGTCAAAGTATGGATATGATAGAACGAAGTCAAACCATTGTGTGTTCAAGCGCAAGTTCTCAGATGGTGATTTTTTAGTTCTATTGTTATATATTGATGACATGCTCATCATGGGTAAAGACATCAAGAAGATTAATAGGCTAAAACAGGAGTTGACCAAGTCGTTTGCGATGAAAGACTTGGGCCCGGCTAAATAGATCCTAGGAATGGAGATAATCCGTGACAGAAGCAGTAGAAAGCTTTGGTTGTCAAAAGAGCGGTATATTGAGAAAGTTCTAAAGTGGTTCAATATGAATGTAGCAAAGTCGGTCAGTACTCCACTGGATGGTCAATTTAAATTGAGCGACAAGCAGTGTCCAAAGACGAAGGCAGAGGTGGATGAGATGAGGAAGATACCCTACACATCAGTGGTAGAAAGTTTAATGTATGCTATGGTGTGTACGCGCCCAGACATAGCATATGCAGTTGGTGTTGTCAGTAGGTATCTTATCAATCCTGGTAAAGAACATTGGGCAGCGGTAAAATGGATATTGCGATATCTAATAGGCTCATCTAGGTTGAGCCCTATGCTATGGTGACAGAAAACCTGTGTTAAAAGGCTACACAGATGCAGATATGGCAGGTGACATAGACTCAGGAAGTTTACATCAGGGTTCACGTTCACATTTGCAGGGGGAGCGGTCTCTTGGCAGAGCAAGCTAAAGAAGGTCGTAACATTATCGACGATAGAGACTGAGTATATTGCAGTCATAGATGCATGTAAAGAGATATTTTGGATGAAGAGGTTCCTATAGGAACTTAGCCTAAAGCAGGAGTAGCACATGGTCTATTGCAATAGTCAAAGTACTATACACTTGATCAAGAATCCAAGTCAGCACTCCAAGTCGAAGCATATAGAGATTCGGTATCACTAGATAAGGGATACTTTGGAAAAGAATGTGTTATAGCTTGAGAAGGTCTACACGGACAATAATGGGTCAGACATGATGAACAAGGCATTGCTCAAGGACAAGTTTGAGGTTTGTAAAAATCTAATTGGCTTGAAGAAAGTGAATTCCTCCTAAGTCGAAAAGGAAAAGATTTGATGGGATTTTCCTCCTCAGTTCAGAAGAGAGGTAATGTAGCATGGTGTAAAACGAATGCCTTCACCGTGCTGCTCGACTGGTCAAGTGGTCTACTCGACCGGTCGAAGGATGCTGCTCGACCGGCCGAGGGTCGCTCGATTCAAAGTCCAGCAAGCCATGATTTTTGGCCTCGACCAGTCAAGGCCTTGCTCAACTAGTCGAGGGTTACGCAGATGCAATCAGGATTTGGTGCGGACTGCATAAATTTGAAGCGGTTTTTAAAGAGGTGCGGAAAGGAGTTTCCTAAACTATAAATATGTGTCCTTAAGGATTTTCTAAGGTATTGAGAAGGCTTTCTAAAACTATTGTGTTAAGGTGTTTTTACAACCAAAGTAAGAGAGAGAGAGAGAGAGAGAGAGAGAGAGAGAGAGAGAGAGCTTATGAAATGGAAGATTCTACTCGTAGAGGTGATCTACTTCGCAGTCGACGTCTCAGCGCTTCTACGTCCTCATGATCAGTGAGATCTCTTCATTTTTCATTATTCTTTTATTGTTCATTCGCTCCTGTATGAGCGAAGAATGTTTGATTTAAGCGGCATGTGCTTGTGATCGGTTGTAATGTTCTACTTTATAGTAGATTATTTCTTTGGACTAGGTCACGTGGTTTTTACCTCTTTGAGGGTTTTCCATGTAAAATCCTTTGTGTTGTGTGGTTTATGCTTTGATTTATTTAATTGCTTTATTATATCCCATAATTCTAGTGTTTTTTGGGAGGTAAGATCCTAAGGTTTTTGTGCAACACTCCCAGCAGTAAGATCTCCATACCTTGCAGAAGGGTTGAGAAGAGAATCTAATAATTATACTTATATCATTCATAATACCTCATGTAACCTTCTCGTGTTCATGTATTGATCAAATCGTCACCCGTCAAAATGAATTGTCTAGAATCTACGGTCCATTAGAATCCATGAAATTGCCTAGAGATCGGAAAAATTGAAGAATTTCATATTCGAATGACTCTTGGATAGGTTTGTGTCATAAATTTTGGTTAGGGCCTCCATTATGGAAAAAGGAAAAGGTTAAAGAACCTTTTACTGCCCGTGTGAAATACAGTCTCTACGTTACCAGGATATATGCTTTAAAGGGGATTCAAGGAAGTTCTACTAAAATACTATGATTAAATGTTTAAACTATATAAAATAAACTAAAAATGGAATGAAAACAATAGAATATATATATATATATATATATATATATATATATATATATATATATATATATATATACGGAAAATAAAAAGAATACATAGTTTTCGATTACTCCTTTAAGTCACATTTTCTGATACAAAAGATTCTTGAAAGAGGTAATTGTAAATTATACTTTATGTGATTTCAGAACAAATCTTACTACCTCGCGTGTTCAAAGCAAAGCATGGGGGTTGGAATGCATAGAGTGAAAAAGAATTAGATAAAAAATACAGCATTATTTTTGAAGTTGTAGTTTGAGAGAACTAATCCAAATGAAAATAAAAAATAAAAAGTCAGGGACAATATAGAGTTAAGAGTCTTTATCTCTCTTGGCAGAACACTCTGATTCTCCCTTTGGACAAATGCTCCCTTAGGACTGACGCTCCCTTCATACTTCCCAATGATAGCTTTACCCCCCTTTTACAGGTGTTTAAGGGTGGGGAGGCTCGGCTACCACGACCCACAAGCTTGAATGAGTCAAGAATGGATCATGGAGGAGTGAGGACATGTGTCGTGTCATGGGTGAGGGCTGCTATGAGCTCATCCATACGTCAGGAGCGAGTGGAGGGCCGGAACCGATAAAATCCACTAACAAATGATCGTTTTTTTTCCAGGCATCTTTAAAGCAAATATGGAATTAGTACTACCATCTTTGTGCAAGGGCGGTGCTCGACAAAGCCGACGCTTGGATCGGTGCTGGGACACCATGGCTCGATGCAGACTAGATCGGTGCCAGGACACCATGGCTCGATGCAGACCTTTGGTTTTCTTTTTGCGATGGTTTTAACCATTTAAATCAAGGGCGTTACAATGCCAAGTGATCATGTTTGGATTATGGGATTATGGGGGGGTTTACGTATAGGCTCTATGAATTTTTAATGAATGGGTGACGTCATGTGTCATGTCATGGTTGATCCCAGCTAGGTGTCTGGGAGCAAGTGAAAAGCCAGAACCCACAAAATTGGCCAATAAATGATTCTTTTAGGCATCTTTTAGCAAATACGGCAGCCCCCCATCTTTGTTCAATGATGACGCTGGACAAAGTTGGCACTTAGCATGGTGTTGATCTACACATTAGCTTAATGCAAACCGTTGGTTGTCTTTTAGGAATAATTTTAACTGTTAAAATCGATCGCCCACTTAAATTACAAGGCCAAGTGATCACGTTTAGATCATAAGGTATCTACAAGTAGGCCCTAGAAATTTTTAGTAGTATCCATTCAATTACCTATTTTCCTTGATGTGGCCAACCTAAAATTTGGATATGCTTCCGTCTTTGGCTAATGCATTGCCTGTTTGGCCAAACTGATCCCACGGTATTAACAGGGTGGCATTGCCAAATCCCGGGATATGCATGACGAGCCAAACCGACCCTGTGAACTTGTCTCCGAGTATAAGCAATCCCACGGATCTTAGAACAATCCCCTGACATTACCATCATTACCTTAATATTGGTCCCATCCCTTGGTTGGACCGATTGGAAGGTAAAATTCCAGGACATGCTGGGAATGCTAAACAGATCCAGTGAACTTGTCCTGGGTTGTAGCCATACTATAGATCTTAAACCAATCCTCTGACACCTGGGTCATTTCCTTTCGCTGGGCCAAACAAGCCCTAAAATGAACTGGGAAAATGGATGGATGGTATAGATATATAATACACAAATGAAGATGATCCTACCATATGTAGAGGTCCCGTCACTAAACAAGCCACCCTCAGGGCCTGTTTGGCCAGGCAGATCCCACGGTATTAGGAGGGATGGGATTGCCAATATCCTTGGATCGGCATGACGAGCCAAACAGGTGAACTTGTCCCGGGATATAAGCCATCCCATCGATCTTAAGACAATCCACTAACATCACCATCATTACTTTAAAATTGATCTTATCCTTTCGTTGAATGGATTGGAAGGTAAAATCCCTGGACACGGGGCGTGCCAAACAGACCCTGTGAACTTGTCCTGGGACATAAGCAATCCCATGGATCTTAAGACAATCCACTGACATCACCAACATTGCCTTAAAATTGATCCCATCCCTCCTAATACCATGGGATCTGCCCGGCCAAACAGGCCCTCGGTCGTCTAATGTTGGCGTCTCATTGACCGTTTAATAATAATAAAAATCACCACGTGGCACGTGTGACACCATTGAATATCACATCTCTTCAACGGTTAGGTGTCACATCGTGTTTGCAGCTGACAGAATATAAAAGTAGATCCGGGAAAGAAAACATTGTCCGCTGCCCTCTCAACCACACACCTTACCAAACCCCTCCCGATCAGCCACCTGATCTCGGAAGCGCGCAGCTATATAGCTGCTATAGGTACGTGTTGTGCGAGGACGAGCACTGACGCTCTTCGAGCTACAAATTATACCAACGGTTCAAAGGAGATGAAAGTTAGACGGCCTCCAGAGTTATGTATTTATTATCTGTACTTGTTCATCTATTTTTAGAGGTTATTTTAAATCATTATCCGAAAAATTAATCGTATCCAAAGATCATCTAAGCCACACCATAAATAGCAACAAAGATAATGATTTGCACCGTTAAATAATTTGTAAGGCCCACCATAACGTTTATTAGCCATCTAATATGTTTATAAGGTTACAAAGACTTGAATGAAAAAGAAAAACAAATTTCATATTGATCCAAAGCTTCTATTACTCCAATAGACATTCATGATCCCACTGCTTTTTGCAGTTGTGGTCCACTTGATAGTTAGAACTGTCTTATTTTTCATCTTAAGCCTTAAGACAAGCTCGCCAAATGGATGGACAATTTAGATATAACACATACCTTATTATCAGGCTGACCGAATTTGCTAACATCAATACAACAATTATATAGTTGGTGTGAGGTCCACCAACCAATTCACTTTCCCTGAATTCTGGAAAGAGGACCTTACCATGTTTTCTTCCTACCCCTTTACTCTTTTTATTCTTATTCTTGTTCTTTTCATTTTTTTCATTAGGCCGGGGCACAATGTTGGAAGCAGATTGCCTGGTGTACCACACACGAGTTATATAGCTGTTGTAGGTACGTGTCATGCGAAGATGAGCACGGATGCTCCTAGACCTCTGAGTTGTACGAACGGTTCAAAGGATATCAAAGTTACATGGGCCCCACAGTGATGTATTTATTATATCTACACCGTTCATATATTTTTAGAGATCATTTTAGAGCATTATGAAAAAATAAATAAAATCATATTTAAAAATCATCAAGACCACACCACAAATAGCTGCGGAGATAATGATTTTCACCGTTAAAAAATTCGTAGGGCCTACTATACCGTTTACTTTCCATCTAATCTATTCATAAGGTCTAAAAGACCTAAATGAAGAGGAAAAACAAATTTCATATTTATCCAAAACTTCTATGACCCTAAAAAGGGTTTCAATGGTAAACATTCAATCCCACATTTCTTTTTGCTGTGTGGTCCACTTGATAGTTAGATCTGTCTTATTTTTTGTCTCAAGCCATAATACGAACTTGTCAAATAGATAGATGGTTTGGATATAACACATACATCCTGACCAGACCCATAAAACTTTACTTAGTCCACTTATATTTTGGATCCCTGATTAATAGATAACTGGATATAGCCCCAGAACGGTCGGATAGATAGCAACCCACCTAATAGTTTGGAACAATGTCATTATAGCTATAATCTATAAATATAATTTTGGCTTTAGAAATATTAGTTTCTGGGGTGCACTTTTGAGGTCCATGGTTTGCTAGTAGTAATATAATCAATTTATTTATGTTGTTGATTGAGAAAATACTTATTTATTATGATTAATGGGGAATTTTTTTTTCTTATACAATATTCAGGCAAAAGCAGCCTTTTGATAAGATCTGAAGTTTTGTCGTATTTTGTGGTGAGCATGTCCTATAGCAGTCTGAGTGCCTAGAATTTGATGAGATTGTCAATCAGATTTCAATGGATATGGAGAATTGTTTGAAGATTTTACGTTCATCTTTTATGATGACAAACTTGATTTTATTAGTTGTGGAGTAGTTCGGGAGGACTCAAAATAAGGCTTTTGCAATTTTAAACTCTAGTTGTTGGTCTTTTTTCTTCTTTTTTTTTCCAAGGAAAGGTGGAAGAGTACACCAGCTAAACTTTGTTAATATGGCAGAAATCTATACAAGCCAAAGAAAACAAAGCTTCAGATGATGGAATGACCTTTGTCATTTGATTCTCAGGAATCACTTGTTTGAATACGTAATTCATAAATTATTAAATAGGACTGACAGAAGATACAAACCGTCAAATTTATTAGGCATATTGTGGTTTGTAAATACACAAAAATTATTCATATCTAAGAATTCCAAACATGGTCCCATAATAAAAGCTTAAGGAAGAGAGTACAACAAATCAAAATTGTTCTATATTATACGGTGACAATCAAAGTTGTTGTAGGGTATGCTTGAAAGATGAATGCATTCGAATGTTCTTGCAAAATATGGTGAGAAGTTTGGCCCCTTTTATTGGGAGTACGTATCTATGTTGTGCATGACAATCCTACTTACCTTTAAATAAACACCTGAGAAGTTTACATATTTCAATGTGTTCATCATATTAACAAGGCAAAAGCAACAAAAAAGGACTCGATTGTTTTCCAGAACTCATACAAAGGAGGAGAAGCTAGAAACATATTTCAGTGTGCTCGTCATATTGTCAAGGCTATGGCAACTGAATCGCAGTAAATTTTTTTTTTAAGAACAAAAAATGAAATAGCCTAGAAAGGTTAGATCACTAGTGCATGTGGGCAACATTCGAGAATGCTTGCATTGACCATGGGTCTCATTAAAGACAACATAGCCCAAATATCACACTAACCAAACAAAAGGGGAAATAATCCAAATTTATTTTCTTCAGCATCTAAGTCACCGGCATTTATATTCAGTTACACATGCAATCCACATTCAACTTGTTAATCATTCAATTACACATTCAATCCACATGAATCACGTATTCAAAATCCAAATCCTACCCATATTGATATCTTACCATTCCTTTTTTCTTTTTTTAAAGGTGGGAAGCACACCACCCAAGATTATTGGGCAGCACTCACGCCTATCATTTAGAACACTATATATATATAAACAAAACAAAACAAAAAACTACACAAGGCCAAATAAAAAAATAAAAATAAAACAGACCCAAAGAAAAAGCCACCAATTTAGCACCCTTAAATCTTCAATGACACCCACCAACTACCATCCCAACAAACCAACTGCACACCATAATAAGACCACCCCAAACCAATAGCAGGCCAAGACAAAATGACTAGGGTGGCTCATATCCAAAACTCACACAACATCAGCCATAGGACAACTGCAAGGAGCAAAAGAAAGCCACATTAATTTGAAAAGAACATGTTGCTTCTGATGCTACATACAAGGGTTGTTGTTGACAACCACATCATGTCTTACGTATGGAGAGCCATGAGGGTTGCGACTACTTCCTGCTATGAAGCCACATGTATCTAAAAAACCCAACAGTGCTGAAGAGCAATGTAATCTTCTCATATACATCTTGTACCATAATTTCAGACATATTGAATTTACTTGTAACATTATCAAACAAGAAAAATTCATCAGGTAAAAAGCATTCTATGCAAATAGACTAGAAGAGAAGTTAGAAATTGGCAAAGTATAATGGATGATACACAGTCAGTTAGAATTTACTAAAACATTACATACATGAATACAAGTAATTCAAACTATCATGTCTTAATTAGATGTATCATTAACAAAATATTATAATTAGTTAGTTATCCAACTATAAGATTTTTGAATGATTATTGGATGGCTAAAATGGAAAATATTGAAATTTCTCATTGAAATACAAGCATCGGCATTTTATAATGTACAAATTCAACTTCACATTGTTGACAAAATTTAAGAAAATTTTTTGGCTCTACATTGTTGACAACTTTGTCAAATTTGACAACAAAAGTCTTATGAAAGTTTTGACTCCACAGTGTTGACTATGACAAAAGTCTTATGGAAGTCTTATTAGTAGGGCTAGCATAAGCATAGTAGCTAGAAAAATGGGTGCTCACTAAAATCAGATGAAATTTTATAACCTGCCAACCTATTTATGTCATAGCTCACCTTCTAAATGGACCACCTTAATTTTTTTGTAGTAGGCCACCTGATGGATGCCTTAAACATTTGAATACCATTATGAGAGTTCCCCCTAAAGAAGCCAAAATCTGCATCTCTTTTCATTTCCTGTATCAAAATTTCACATAAGTAGAGAAAGTATGCTTGTGAAAATCAAATCCTTTCTGCTTCAAAATTCCCATGAAGGATATGGATGGTGCATCAATCCCTTCTTGCCTTAATGTCGCAAACTTTTACACACAAAACACAAAATTTCTTCTTCTTTTTCATTCATTCTGTTAAGAGAAAAGAAAGTAAACATATTTCACCAATCAAACTACAATCTTTTGACTTTTGTAAGAAGAGTTAGAACATACACTCACCTTTTAGGAAAGAAAATCTACTTATTCAAATAGAGGTTGTGTTCTTCACACCACAACGGTTGACTCTTATCACATGGTAATCATGATAACTGCACACGAGGATTTCAAATTTTAATGAATTAGATGTCTTAATATATTAAAAATTAAAAAGTTCAGTCAATACTATGAATGATAGAGATTGATCATTTTACCTACTGAAATGCAATACTTCTAGGTTGTTTGAGGGAATTTGCTTGTACAAGTTTGTGCTTGGTAGCCACAAGCAGCCAAAGGGCCACTCATTGATCCGCTAGGATCAGTCTAAGGTTTCCCAAAACGACTCAGATTAGTACTAATCAAACACTAGCATAGCAAAAACATAGTAATGAAAATTTTAATGAGCACAACTTACATGAATGTCAGCTCCTATGAATGTTACTCTAATATTAGAAATATACAAAATTAAATCACAATTTTACTTGTGGTCCAATGTTTAATAGATTTTGTTGAAACATGCCAAAATGAGGTGCTTGGTATCAAAATTGAACCAATGGTGTATTTATGGATCCACTAGAGCCAGGAATGTAGCCAATCACCATATGATGATTGGGTCCTACATGGGATCCTATTGGTAATTTTGAGGACTCATGGTAGCAATATGTGTACCCTAATGGAGGAAAAAATCAAGAATTTAAAGAATATAAACATGTGACATGACAAGATTTAGTAAATAAGTTCTCACTACTACCTAATTAAGATGGCTCAGTTCAGGAGACAAAATTGAATAATTTAGAGGTTGAAATAAAGTAGGGTGCATTCTGTTTGATGCTTAAGTAGTTTCTTATCTCTCTTGATTTGCTTGTGGCCGAACGGGTTTAGTTCGAGATTTTTTCTTCCATATTTTATCCAGCGGATTTTGATATGCACGACGGTTGCCACCAACTCAAGGCTTTACTTTAATCCCACTTATAGTTTGTTAACTCTAAATATTAACAAAAGTAAATTTTTTTTCAGTGGGCTCGGGGTGTGTTGTTTCTATATCTACGCTTTTAATTGGCTCATGGCATGCACATTTAGTATCAACATTTTCATTTTGTCTAGAGTGTGCACATTTAGTATGTTCACTTTCAGTCAACTAATGGTGTACGCGTTCAATATCTATGCTTTCATTAATTGATTTAGATGACGTTAGTGGAGGTTCAGTCATTCCTTTCATACGTTCTATCATTTCATCATGGAATTTATCTATGTATTTATGAGCGAATTTGAACAACTCATCATGTTCCTCAGCCATTGTTGTAATTTGTTGAAGCCTGCTATACAAATATTTATATCGCTTAACTAAAAGAATATTACACTAGCCTTTTGTTGGTACCCTGATATGATCTCTACCAAAACCTTATTTTGCATCTCTTCTCCATCTTTTCATAATATGCAGAGGATCAAAATCTTTTATATTATAAAAATGTAAAACTTTCAATGCATGACTACATAAGATCCCCACAAACTCAAATTTCTCACAACTACACATCATTGTACCATTTAAAGAGTCAAATCTAATAGTACATCATTCATCTTTATCATTATATCACGATACTCAACCAAGCCAAATTCACTACATTTAAAAATTGAATAACTAAGATATTTTTTATACTCTTACCGAAACATTTCAAATACCTCTGGAGTGTACACCTTTTCCATTTCAATTAAAATCATCACATCGAGTAACATTACTAGGGTACTTTGCCTCATTCCAAAATCAGCCATGAATTCCTTGTATCGTCGATTAGCCACTACCTATTCATAATGAGTGAAGAAACACAAAAGATCGTATTTAGATTTTAGATCAATTTTCAACAAATTATTCATGCTTTCAATTCGTTGTGTGCTTTTCATTATGCATAAAATGTATTTCTTCCATAAACTAAAGTTCAATTTTCTTTTGACTTAAATAGATTTTGTAACTACTTGTTATCCATTAAATTGTACTTCAAAATCATGTTATTCCATGTAGTTAGAAACTCTTCCTCATAGTCATAATTATATATGCATCTATTAAAATCATGTTCGAAACTTGTTAAACCTTTAAATACATTACTAATGTGCTTGACAACATTCTAGTGGATATGCCAAATACATAGGCGATGATATATTATTGGCATTACTGAGGCTATTACATTTTCCATTACAGCATCTTGGTATATAAGGATTGTCATTGATTGTTTTCCAGACATGGCACTCAAAAACATTTCAAACAACCGCTTGAAATATTCAATCATTTCATTGTATAGGAAGGCCCCACCAAATATTATAGTTGCTTATGATAATTCACCCCAATAAATAAGGTAAATGGATGTCCATAACTATTTATTATGCACATGGTATCAAAGAAAATCACGTCTCCAAAAATACTATAGTCCATTATTGATATTGCATTTGCCTAGAATATATTCATGATCTGATCATCTTCATCCACTTGTATTGCATTAAAAAAAAAAAAAGATGGATTATCTACTTACATTTTCTAAAAGTATTGTAAAATGACCCCTGCATCACCCATATCCATCGCTTTCATTCGCTTTTTCCATAAGTAATTTTTGTAGTTAATGGGTTGGAAACTCATATTCTCCCAACCTCCAAATTGTACACTAAAATATTCTACAGCTTCCTTGGGTTTTATTCCCGAGCCATCAGCATTGTCCGATTCATCTTTTTGAGCATCGGTCATACCTTTGTGTGACCTTAACATGTGTACCTTTGTTGGTATGATAACTTTGTGGTTACAACCAAATCCATAGCTCAAGTGGTAGATTGAGTGAAAGATACCCCATTTCAACACTAAGGTCTTGGTATCGATTCCCTAGAGGGGGTGGCTAACAATGAAGTGTGAATTGACAATGGATGTACTAACAAGCTAACCAAAAAAAAACTTCGTGGTTATGCTCTGCAACAAACTTAGTCATACTATATTTTTCATTCATCTTAAGCTCAATCATCACAGATGCTAGGCAATTAGTTCTTGTAATCAAATACCTAAACCTTGGAGGGTCACCTTGTTTTTTATCACATTTTTTCACCTTCTTTAAAACAACAGAATTTTCTCTTAAGTACAATGGTATCACCATCTTCTTTTTTTATCCATCCCTTTCGAGCACTGAACCCTGTATTCTTAGCATACCAATTGAAAAATCGAAATACACTCTCGTCAAAAGTAAACTTCATATCTAGTTCTGGTTCTTCATCTAAATTTTCATCTACATTGACCAATACCTGTTGACTTGCTTCTTGGTCGTTTATTTGTTAGCTTACTTTTTGAACATCTATTTCGGTGTTAAAATCTAACATTCGACCTGATTCATCAAATGCTTGACTCTCCAATGAATTACTATATATTTTACCAGTCAACCTTCAAATTAAAAAAAGCATTCAGAAGCTTGAATTTGTGGATCATCGCTTATTACATATATATTCAAAAAAAAAAAAAAAAATCTTCATCGTGTTGGGTTAATGTTGATTAATGTCTTAAATATATAATTCAACATGCCTGTTGATGACAATTTGATGCCATCGAGCAAACTTTGATGCCATCAAAGTCCTGCTCGATGCCATCACAAAAATCTGATTTTTCTTATGTTGGTTTCTAGACACTTTGGGTGTCCTGCTCGATGCCATCGAGCAGGGGTTCGATGCCATTGAAGGTTGTTCGATGACATCGAAGTCCCATCGAACTGCCATCAGAAAAATTCAAAAAATTCACGATTTATCGCTAGAACATTTTGATGATTAGTTTGATGCTATCGAAGGCTGTTCGATGATATCGAAGGCAGTTCGATGCCATCGAACTATCGAGCAGAGTTACATAGAGTTGCGTATATACAGGATTTGTTTCCGATTTCAATTGTGTTTCTCATAGAGACTATATATATGGGTGTAACTGGGATTAGTGTG
This sequence comes from Magnolia kwangsiensis, assembly GCA_037074715.1. NCBI lineage: Eukaryota > Viridiplantae > Streptophyta > Magnoliopsida > Magnoliales > Magnoliaceae > Magnolia > Magnolia kwangsiensis. The sequence continues at coordinate 79,274,820 of CM073586.1, read as the reverse complement.
TATCTCAAGGCTTTCTAATTCATTCTTAGGATTTTCAATGGCTTGTAAGGGGAGATTCGAGGCTTGTTCGAATCGGGTATTCTATCTCTCTTGTAATTCCTACTTTCATAATGATCATTGTCGTTTTGTGCCATGGTTTTTTTCCCACAAGATTTTTTTCATATTAAATTTAGAGTATGTGTGATTGGGCTTAGTTGTTACGATTGGAGTACTTTGCTTGATTCATCTCTATGTGCTTCCACGGTCTCCCAACAAGTAATATCAAAGAAAATATTGGGGCACAGATTGAATCTAAAAGCATAGTATCAATGGCATTTAATCCCAAGTTCGATGTTGAGAAATATTCAAAGAAAAATATTTTTGAATTATGGAAGGTTAAGATGATTGGGCTCTTAGTTCAGCAAAGATCGGATGATACCATCCTTAAGGATCGGACAAATTCTATGACAAATGATGAATGGAAGAAAATGGATAAAAAAGCGAGAACCTCGATCCAATTGTGTCTAACGGATGAGGTCATCTATATGTTATGAAAGAGAAAACTACAGCAAGTTTATGGGTGAAGTTAGAGAATATTTATTGAATAATCTTCAGGAAAGCGACATGGATCTGCACTTCTACTGAGTTTATTGATACTATCTTTTCCATTAGTTCATTCGTTCATTGATCGAGGTGCATTCCTTCGATAATATTGTATGAATTTATGATTTCATAATTTTTCATTAATATCTTTTAATATTTTTAAATTTATATTTCTAGTTAATAATTTTTGTGCATTGAAACAACATCACAATGCTCCCAAATTAAAAAAAAAATTGAAAGATACCTAGTGAAATGAATCTTTGCTTTCATTCATAGCTTGCTGGTGCATTTTGAAATTTTATTAACATGCGAAAACAAAGGAAAAATTAATTAAGGAGATTTATTTTGGCATGGCCCATTCTTGATAGGATGATCTGTGCAGGGCCTACAGGAGAGGTCTTGTTCGTTGCAAAGGGAGGAATATTTCAGCTTTATTTAGGATAATATTTTAAGTTGAGGGTATGTAAAATAATAGAGTTTTAGTTTGTACAAGTGGGACCCACATCCATTGATCCGGGCCATTGATAAATCATCTAAATATGACTCTACACGTATGTGGAATTAGCAAAGAGATTTTTATAAAATGCCACCTTTGGGTTGGGGGTATAGCAAAGAGGAATTCAAGTTAGACTCGGATTGGGCACCTTGGGTTGGAATCAGTTCAGGTCAGGATGAGGATAGGGTTGGGTCCGGCTCAGGTCGATCTCAACCCACCAAGTTGCACCCTTGGCCAACATTGTTGAATGTTTATTATTACTGGTACACTTACCCCAATTACAGGTACATCGGCAATGTACCAAACTAGGCTAAGAGAATTCTAAATTTTGAATTTGATATAGTTGGAGGCACTAATGGTGGATAGAAAATAAGGTGGATCATCAACATTTACTAAATGGAACAAGTTTATTATTTAATTATAATATTGATGGACATTCATTTTATGTTAATCTATCTAACTCTTTGAATTATACAAACAAGTTACCTGTTGATCAAAGGTTTTGATTGTTCAATCGATATCTACAAACTTTTAAGTAGCCTGCTTACCAACCATCATTCTGTTAGATTACAAATAGCTCCCCAATTCCTTTAATTTTTTTTCCTTTGGACAATTTGAAATCTGAGCTTTTTTCTAGGAATTTTTACCACAATGTTCATTCAAAATTTGTAATTTACGCAATAATGCCATGGAGAATATAAAAGGTGGTGTTCTGCATTTGGGTTTGGAGCTAGAAAATTGTGCCCTATTTTTTTCTTTAAAAAAGAAAGAAAAAGTAATGAGGTTAGGAATTGTAAGGCCCACTTACGTGTATGTGTTGGGGATTTTGCCCTGCGGAATCACACAGATCTAAATCTGGGATAGCAATTCAATGGCACCAAGCACACAAGAGAACACAAAGAACACCCAAATTTAACGTGGAAAACCCTTGCGGAAAAAAAACCACGGCACAAAGCGACGGATCTCCACTATGAAAAACAGAAATTACAAAGAGAGAGAACTTACCCGATTCGAACAACCTCGAATCTCACCCTTGCTACACCCTTTAATTTCCCTAGGACCCCTTTAGAAAGCTTTCTCATTCCTTAGAAAAGCTCTAGGAATACCTATTTATAGTTTACAAAACTTTCCTTTCACATCCCAGTTGCGAAAGGACCCAGATTTAAGATATCTCGCAACAATCTCCACCATGTCTTCAATCTTCAACCGTGTAGCTTCTTGACCTCTTCTCTTATTTCTGCATCACATCATAGCTTCTTGTGTACACTCCGTCCTTCTTTTTTTCCATCACTAAGCCCAGAGAAGTTTCACAGACAAAGATTCACGTGCTCAACCACCTTTGCTCCTGTCTTCTCAAAAAAGGAAAGACGTAATCTTTTTACCATCTCACCACTATCCAATATTTCTTGCCGGGGTACTTGCTCATAACACTGATAGCCTGTGAAATAACCGGTCTAATCCAAAACATGGCATACATTGCCCAACGCATTCAAATAAGGCTCATGAGATATCCTACTTTTCCTCATCTGTTTTGGGACATGTCCTGAGGAAAACTTGAGGAGAGATGCATAGGGAACGCTCTCCGGCTTTACCTGGCCCATCACATCTTTGATCAATACCTACACATAAGGCATTCCTCATGTGATTACCAAAGCCTACTCCTCCTTCAGTCTCAATGCCGAGAGCCATCTTTGCAGCCCCTCGATCCTTCATCCTGAATGTCCCAATTGACCGAGTCTTCAATACATTGATTTCAGACATGTCACAACTGACGATCCACACATCATTAACATACAATACATGACCCACCATGAAGGAATCAAACCACTGCCTAGGTAACAGGCCGAACAACGACCTTCAGCAAAATCTTTTCTCAGCCTCTTTCACTTCGAACTGCCCTGGTTGCTTCATGTAGATTTGCTCTTCACTTTCCCTTATAGAAGTGCAGACTCCACATCCTTCCTTCCAGCTCAAGATCACATTGGCCAACCAGCGCCAATCATTGATCTAATAGACACCTGTTATACCGTCGGCGCGAATATCTTTAAGAAGCCGATCCCTTCTCTCTGAGCATAACCCATCGCCACCAACCTCGTTCTGTATCTATAATGTATCCTCCTAAAGATCCACCTGCATCCAACTGCTTTTCGACCCACTGAAAGCTCCACCCGCTCCCATATGTCGGTCTGGTACAACAAATCCATCACATCGCCCACAGTCATCTTTCACTTCTCAGCACCAGGCTCACCTAGAGCTATCTGAATAGAAGATGAATACTCCTGCGATATTAGAGTCGTCCATGTACCTCGCCGATATCCCGCGATCACGCCATGTGTTTCTTCTCACAAGTGATTGTTCCACCTTCTCTGTATCCCTGTCCGCGTGTCTCAGCCTTCCTACCCTGCCCGCTCATGTGGCCATGCCCAACATGCTACACATGTGCAGAGGTGGAATCCGCTACATCCACTGTAACTCCACCTTTTGAAGTGCTCCCGATCAACTTGTACAAGTTACCGAGTCGTTACGCTTTCATGATTACCCGTGCCCCCTTGGATACTTTAAGAGTATTATCAATACCTATGTACTTACATCCTTTTACCTCAAGCACACCAAGAGAAATCAGATTCTGCTTCAAATCAGGAATGTGCCTCACATCTGTCAAGTTACGCTCCACCCCATCAAACATCCTGATGTGCACAGAACCAACAGTCACAACATTACAGGCAATATCATTGCCCATAAATACCTGTCCACCATCACACTCCCTGTAGCTGGTGAACCAACTCCGATGAGGAGTCATGTGAAAAGATGCCCCTGTGTCTAGCATCCACTCATCCTTACGATCATCGTATGACCGTCTGAGTGAAAATACAGATAAAACATCACCATCACATTCACTCAATCCATCTGACGTGGCAACATTAGCCTCCCTGCATGAAGCCTCAAAATCTTCCCTCTTCGATTTAGAATTTTCACAATCCCTCTTCACATGTCCTTCCTTCCCATAATTCTAACACTTTACCTTTCCTTTGCCCTTGCCCCTAGATTTGGATCTAGAACCAGAAGAACCTGTACCTTGTCCAAAATTCCTACCCACTGTAAACAGTGCATTAGAAGATGTCCCCATGTCGCTGTTCAATTGTCTCATAGCCTTCCCTTGAAGGGCTGAGATAACTGTGTCGACACTCAGGGTTTTATTCATACTGCACATAGTGTCCTTGAATGCCTCATAGGACGCCGGGAGAGAATTCAGCAACATACATGCTTGTTCTTCATCTTTCATCACTTCCTCCATATCCAGCAATTTACAAACCAATTTATTAAAGTTACTGATGTGAGCCTCCAGATCTCCACCCTTTGTCATCTTGAAGTTATACCACTGTCGCTTCAAGTGTAGGTGATTTTCTAAGGATTTCTTTGCATAGACATCCTCTAACTTCGCCCATAACTTAGCCGCAGTTTTCTCCCTCATGACATTGTAGAGAACCTCATCCGTAAGACATAAATGGATCAATGATAAAGCTTTTTTATCAAGAGCATTCCAATCAGCATCATTCATAGTAGACTTCTGCTCCTCAAGAGCACCATTTTTGCCTTGCTTGGTTAATAGGCTAATCATCTTAACCTTCCATAACTCAAAATTATTTTTTCCTGAGTACTTCTCATACTTAGCGCTCGCCATTATTACTAATCCCTCAGATTCAGATTTGTGCCCCAACGATAGCTCTGATACCACTTGTTGGAGATTTTGCCCTATGAAATCACACAGATCTAGATCTGGGATAGCAATTTAATGGCACCAAGCATACAAGAGAACACAGAGAACACCCAAATTTAACGTGGAAAACCCTTGCGGAAAAAAAACCACGGCACAAAGTGACAGATCTCCACTATGAAAAATAAAAATTACAAAGAGAGAGGACTTACCCGATTCGAACAACCTCGAATCTCACCCTTACTACACCCTTTAATTTTCCTAGGACCCCTTTAGAAAGCTTTCTCATTCCTTAGAAAAGCCCTAGGAATACCTATTTATAGTTTAGGAAACTTCCCTTTCGCATCCCAATTGCGAAAGGACCCTTTCGCATCCCAGTTGCGAAAGGACGCGAAAGGACCCTTTCGCATCCCAGTTGCGAAAGGACGTAAAAGGACCCAGATTTAAGACATCTCGCAACAGTATGATAGTGTTGATAGATGCATTCTAGGGTTTGAAGATAGAAAATTGCCCACATTTGTTTTTTTCTTTTAAAAAAACAAAAGTTATAAAGTTAAGAATTATAAGGCCCACGTTGTAAGTGTACGACAGTGACGGATAAATGCATTCTACATCATATAAATTATACCATGCGACTGCCAAATAAATCCAAATTCATGCACAGCTCATCTAATGATTCTATGGATGAGATCTCTTGGTCAAGTGATCATCATGGTAGAGTGCACTTGGATAGATTACATGTCTTGCACCTGCCGCAAGTGTCAACACAATTCTCAACTTTATCACTTTTTTTAAGATAAATATATGGGGTAATTTAGTAATTTCAGCCCATGATAACCATTAGCAGATAAATTTAGTCCATGGAGGCATTATATAGTAAAATCCAAAATTTAGAGGAATTTTACGGTAAAAATACTCATTTTCTTCAGAAGAAAAGAAATGCAGTCTTACCACAAAATTATTCTAAAAGTCATATTTTACCAAATAATGCCTAGCTAATAAAAATTTATGTGGAGATGATTTTTGAGGAAGGAAATTACCAAAATTTTGTGTTTATTTTTATTTTTATTCTTTAAAATGGTGATAAAGGTAATAAAGTCAAGATTCGTAAAGCATACATGGTGGTGTATCACATCCAACCCCTCCAACATGTGCAATCACAGCCACAGTTGAATTTGGATACTTTTGAATGGTGTATGATATTTTTTTTATGGTTTGACTTGCCTTATGATTGGATGACCTGTATTTTTGTTCATCTATAAACATAATGAGATGCATTTATTGAAGTTAGATGTCAAACACATACCACATGATCCCACCATTCTCAATTCTTCGTATATTAAAGGAACATAAATAAATAATGCGTGCTTTCTTTCTTAAAAAAGCATTATCTCATAGAGCAGTTGAAAAACCAAACCACATGAGCCTGAAACCTTTTCAACAGACAATAGTGAACACTGGTCTAGTTGCATTCTCCACTCTGAATCATGCATTTGCATGGGAAGAGGATAGATTCCATTAAGTAACATCTATTTGTCCGGCATTTTTCTTAAAGGTTTTTGTGGTCACGTGAGGTGCATGTGGGTGTGCCAGAACCAACTATGTGGCTCAATTTCAACTGAACACCTTGACCTCGAGCGCCAATATAAGTAGATATGATTACTGTGACTGTATATCTCCATGATATAAGCAGATCAACCATCTATTTAGCCACTTACAAGTTATTTTAAAGAATGATTATGAGGGGTTCTTCCTCCAAACATGAGTTTAGCTTTGATGATCCGTACAAAATGACCTTTTATACCTAGCTATCATCAAACTAAACGAAAATACTCAATAGTCAGTGGAGACGCAACTTTAAGATAAATTTTTGAGTGAAGAACTACTTGTATTAAGAACAAATAAAGTCCGGTGTATGGACATAAACTTGAATTACATCTAAGAGATTACTGCTACTCTTAAAATAAAGCTAAGGCTGAAAGATAATGCTAAAATAAATTTGAATGGATTTGTTAGATTGGTACGAGATAATTTGCTTTGTGGATCTTTGACGCAGGGAAGGACGTGAGGTCGAGCACCGTCTTCCTCAAGATGATAAATATTCCGAATCCACAGAACTTCTCTGGACTCCTCACAGAGACTTCTCGAATCCACGAGGAAAGAAAGTAGAAAATAAGAATAATTTCTAATAAATTCAAAATTGATTAATGAATGACTAAAAACGAGTTTACACCCCTTTAAATAAGGGAACCAAGCAATTGGAAAGAAATCAGACTCAAACTACAACTAAAACTCCTAAAATTCGTAACTTACTATAAATAGTAAACTTACTATTTATAGACGGTCGTGATGTCTACTAGTGCGCAAGGTTCTCGGCCAAAAATAGTAAGTGTCCTATTTGGCTTCACCAAACCTTTCTCCTAATTATCCTAAGCACTTTTCATGTTGGACACAACTCCTAAAGCCCAACGGATGAAGAGTTATACTCAAACTAAAACTTACTATTTATAGTAAAAACAAAATTAAAACGAGGAAACGACCGTCGATCAGGGGATTTCTCACAAATCTGGGCTGCACAACCTAGCATAGCTGGGTTGGTTGGCTAAAGTAGCTCGTTCTACCCCAAAATCATATATTCTGCGTCAGCTAATTCATTCCGGATTGTGAGATACGCCCGATCTAAGGTCCAATGGTCCGGATCACTTTTGTCGCCGACCGTGCCTTTTTTGATCCATCTTGGCCATGAAATTGTCCGCGACCCGCTCTACATCAGTCCCCTCCACTTGAAAAGAACTCGTCCTCCAATTCTCCTCCTGCGCTGGTTCATGATACTCGGTCAGGTCCGCAACGTTGAAAGTCCGTGAGATCGCCATGTCATCTGGAAGATCCACAACATAAGCATTGTCATTGATCTTTCGGATGATCGGTACCGGTCCAATCTTCTTATTTTTTAGCTTGTTGTATGTCCCGGTCGAAAATCTTTCTTTTCGCAGATGGAACATTACCTGGTCGTCCACCTAGAACACCTTTTGTTGACGATGCTTGTCTGCTTATTCCTTGTACTTTTTGTTCGAGGCATATAGCTTAGTCTGCACCTCCGCATGAATACCCATGATCCTGTCTGCCATATGTTCTGTTGCAAAACTCATGCCAGGGAGCTTGGGCAGAGGGACCAAGTCTAGAGTGTGGCGAGGTACTCGTCCCTAAATAACCTGGAATGCGGATTTCTCTGTCGAGTGGTTCACCATATTGTTGAATACAAACTCCGCTTGGGACAAGGCCAAGTCCCACTGCTTCGGTTTCTCTCCTGAAATACATCGAAGGAGGTTTCCCAAAGTGCGATTCACAACCTCAGTTTGACCGTCAGTCTGTGGGTGGTAGGCGCTGCTGAACTAAAGTCGTATATCGAATCGAGTCCACAAAGTTCGCCAAAAGTGGCTTATGAACTTCGTGTCACGGTCAGAAGTAATAGTCTTGGGAACCCCGTGTAGCCGCACAATTTCTCTGAAGAACAGATTCGCCACGTGTGTTGCATCGAGAGTTTTCTTACATGGAATAAAGTGCGCCATCTTGGAGAAACGATCTACTACCACGAACACCGAATCCATGCCACGTTGTGTTCGTGGGAGACCAAGCACGAAGTCCATAGATAAATCCTCCCAAGGGTCATCAGGCACGGGCAACGGGGTATAGAGGCCCGTATTATGAGATTGCCCCTTGGAGGTTTGACAAATATAACAACGTTGGACTGTCCTTCCCACATCACGTACCAACTGCGGCCAGTAATACCGTTCTTCCACAAGAGCTCGCGTCTTGTCTCGCCCAAGGTGTCCACTGAGGCCACCTCCATGTAGCTCTTGGATTATCTGCTCCCTTAGCGAACTGTTCGGGATGCACAATCGATTTTCCTTGAAAAGGAACCCGTCTTGCATATGTAAGTCGCCGGAGTGACCTTCCTGGCATCTAACCCATGCGTCCCTGAAGTCGTCGTCATCGGCATATATGTCTTTGAGGCACTCGAACCCGACAACTTCATTGCTCATAGTTACTAACAAATTTGCACGGTGACTCAATGCATCGGTTACCTTGTTCTGTTGTCCTGACTTATGTTTTAGCACGAACGTGAATTCCTACAAAAACGAGATCCATCTAGCATGTACACGGTTAATGTTAGCTTGACTATTAATGAATTTGAGAGCTTGATGGTCCATGTAAATTATGAATTCCCTTTGAATCAAATATGTCGCCAATGTCGCAGTGCCTGAATTACCGCGTATAACTCGATCTCGTAAGTAGACCACTTCTTGCGTACATCGCTAAGTTTCTCACAGTAGAAGGCTACCGGCCTACCTTCTTGAGACAAAACTCCCCCAATTCCGACATATGAGGCATCACATTCGACTTCAAATAGTTTATCGAAGTTAGGAAGTACAAGAACCGGGGTCGTGGATAATCTGCGCTTGATTTCGGCAAAGCTCCTGTCGGCTTCGTCAGTCCACTGAAACTGCCATTTCTTCATGCAATCTATGATTGGTGACATAATAGTACTGAAATTTCTCACGAATCGATGATAGAATGTCACCAGTCCATGAAAACTTCGTACTTCGTGAATATTTGTGGGAACCGGCCATTCTCTAATTGTCTTCACCTTTTCCTCATCCACTCGAATGCCTGTGGACGTTACGACAAAATCCAGAAATAATAGGCTATTAGTCATGAAGCTGCATTTTTTTAAATTGAGATACAGTTTATTTTCAGTAAGCACCTGAAGGACCTTTTTGAGGTGTTCCATATGGGTAGTTTCGTCTTGACTATATATCAAAATATCATCAAAATAAACCACAACGAATCGCCCAATGAAAGGTTTCAAAACTTCGTTCATCAATCTCATGAACGTGCTAGGCGCATTCAAAAGACCGAAGGGCATGACCATCCATTCGTATAATCCTTCCTTAGTCTTAAAGGCTATTTTCCACTCATCACCTGGCCGTATTCGAATCTGATGGTAGCCACTCTTTAGATCCAATTTAGAGAATATTTTGACACCCTCTAGCATGTCTAGCTTATCATCCAACCGCGGTATAGGAAACCTGTATTTTATGATGATTTTGTTGATGGCTCGGCTGTTGACACACATGCGCCAACTCCCATCTTTCTTTGGAGTTAATAGAGCTGGTACAGCACATGGACTCATACTTTCTCGAATAAGACCCTTACGGATTAACTCTTCCACTTGCCCTTGAAGAATCTCGCACTCATTCGGACTCATTCGATAATGAGGCCGATTGGGTAAACTAGACCCGGGAATAAAGTCGATATGGTGTTGGATATCTCGCATGGGAGGTAACCCATCGGGAAGGTCATCGGGCCAGATTTCTTTGAATTCATATAGCAAGGGTTTTAATCTTTCAGGGATGATGGTAGGCTCAAGTTCTTCTCCTTTTATAATTAATTCATAAGCCTGTCATGTTTCTTTGGATTCTTCCACGAAGTCCCGTATAGTTAAGAGAAAATGACCCTCCACTTTAGAAGTTTCAGGTGGTCCCTCTGGATCCATAGGGGCCAATATGGTCTTCCGGCCATCCTTGACGAAGATATATATGTTATCTCGCCCTTTATGAGTGGCATCACAGTCAGATTGCTAGGGTCGACTGAGTAGTATGTGACATGCTTCCATGTCAACCACATTGAATACTACTTCATCCTTATAATGTTTACCAATTGAAAAGGATATGGTGCACCGTTCAATTACCTTTATTTCGCTGACCTTCTTGATCCAACCGATTGTATATGAAGAGAGATGACGCTCTGTTTTCAATTGCAATTTCTCCACCATGACCTTGGAGACGATATTCTCACTGTTGCCACTATCAATAATCACGTCACAAACCTTTCGATTCACCGTACACCTAGTGCGGAAGATGTTATGCATCTGTGGATGCACTTATTTTCTTGGCGCATATAATAGCCGCCTCACGACGAGCGACTCACCGTGATCTTGTTGAACCCAACCTGAATCATCTGCCTCGTCTTCGGTAGTATGCTCCTATTCTTCAATATCTGGATCTTCATTAGCGTTATCAGCACTACCATCATTGATGGCAAGGTTTGCCACTTTTCGTTGGGGACAAGTATTTGATAGGTTGCCCGGTTGACCACAACGATATCAGTTATCAGGCTTTGGCCAAGCATAGGGGTTCGGGATTCTACTTGGACCAGAAGCAGTTGATACGCCCCTTTGGGGTCTAGCTTGTCCGCTTCCCTGATCTCGGCTCTTAGACGTAGAAGGTTGAGTTCATGCTCCTACGGATTTCTTCCCCTTAGACTGTGGAGCTCCCTGGGGTGGACCCGCTGCAGTGATCCTTGCGGCAGAATAGGGCCGTGTGGTAGAACGTTCAAGTTACGTTTCTGCCCGAGTAGCCAACTTGATCGCATCATTCATCGTCCAGACAGGCTGCATCTGGACCCGATCCTGGATCGTCATACGCAGTCCACCGTTGAATCGGGCGACTTGCTCCGATCCAGTCTCGAATAAATCGTTACGCGCCGCCAGACGGTAAAATTCTTCCGTGTATTCTCTCACCGACCTATTACCCTGTCGACAATTTTTGTATTGTTGAAATAATACTTGATCGTAATCGCTATGGAGGAATCGGGCACGTAGTAGCTGCTTCATCCGCTGCCATGTGCGGATTGGTGCTTTCATCTGTCTGGTTCGTGCGAGTTGCAGTTGTTCCCACCAAGCTGAAGCTCCTTCTTTCAACTTGTAGGCCACAAGCTTGACCTTCTTTACTTCAGGGATATTCATATAGTCAAAAAATCGCTCAACTTCAGAAAGCCAATCGAGGAAATCCTCAATGTCTAGTTGACCATTAAAGTTAGGAATATCAACCCGCATCTTAAATTCTCGATCTGTCCGATCTACTCGATCGCCGTCGGCGGTGGAAGATTACCACCAGGAACACGGAGTTGCCCTAGGGTTTCCGCCAAGAGATTCGTTATGTGGTCCATAGAAGCCTGCAGCCCTTGCATGGCTTGTCGATTCTCTTGCATGGTTGTTTCGAAAATTGCCGCCGTTAGAGGTAAATTCCCCGGGGCGCCGCCCATGGAATTGTTGCCCGACCCGTCGTTGGAAGCCATCAATCTGAGGAGAAACCTCGCTCTAATACCAAACTGACACAGGGAAGGACGTGAGGTTGAGCACCGTCTTCCTCAAGATGATAAATATTTCGAATCCACGGAACTTCTCTGAACTCCTCACAGAGACTTCTCGAATCCACGAGGAAAGAAAGTAGAAAATAAGAATAATTTCTAATAAATTCGTAATTGATTAATGAATGACTAAAAATGAGTTTACACCCCTTTAAATAAGGGAACCAAGCAACTGAAAAGAAATCAGACTCAAACTACAACTAAAACTCCTAAAATTCGCAACTTACTATAAATAGTAAACTTACTATTTATAGACGGTCGTGATGTCTACTAGTGCACAAGGTTTTCGACCAAAAATAGTAAGTGTCCTATTTGGCTTCACCAAACCTTTCTCCTAATTATCCTAAGCACTTTTCATGTTGGACACAACTCCTAAAGCCCAACGAATGAAGAGTTATACTCAAACTAAAACTTACTATTTATAGTAAAAACAAAATTAAAACGAGGAAACGACCGTCGATCAGGGGGTTTCTCGTAAATCCGGGCTGCGTGTCACGCCCCAAATCCGAAAATCGGATTCACATGAATCCCGATTGCCGAATCCGGTGCCGACGGCCTCCGTAGTTTCCCATTCTCGGCTCCTGACAATCAAATGCCAGATTCCGATCCTGGGATCTTGCAAGGAGGATTTTCAGAATGAATTTTTTTTTTGTAATGGAGCATAACCGCAAGCATAACCAAGTCATAAAATGACATCACCACATATGCACTATAACAAAATTTTAAGTACAAAGCAGAAAGGGAAATACAAAGTGATCAAAAAGCTCCAAAAGGTCCTAATGTGCACTCCTGCCTCAGCGCTGCTGTCGTCCAACGCTACCTGCACGCAACTATCGTGCATAACTTACAAAAGCTTAGAGGGTGGTGTAAGTGTGTGCGTAAGGCAAACGCCAAGTGTACAGTATCAGGACAATGCGGAAGTATGTGGTAAGTCCATAGAATCAACCATGCCAAAGCTATGCGATGAGATATGAATGTCATCGGCCACACCGATACAATGCAAGGCCTATATAGCCGAATGTCATATGCGAAATGCAATCCAAGCAAGTCGGTACTCCTCAAGTACGTATATCAGTACAGTTCCTCTCTGGATATCACCGGGGTCTAATACACTTCGCAGAGACTGTCACCTCCCTAGCTGCACAGTCAAGCAAGTGGATAAGACCTCACTACCCTCCTAACCAGTAGTATGCCAATACCTACCCGACTCGTCGATAGCGGACTCATTTGCGAGCTAGTCAAACTCAGCCTAGCTTATAGCCCTCTCACTCAGGCGGATAAGGTCACACCCCCTTCCAACCGACCACGACACAGTGGGAGACGCGGCCTACTGGTATTCGGCACTCCGGCGCTCATGTATCCACTCGGTCTAGACGCTGGAGCACCTCTTGGTACCAAAAAGGTTCTGGGACTTTCACCTAAGGACATCCTAAGTGCCCATAGTGCTAGAATAAGTATTTTCGGTATCCAATACGGTCATCCACGATGTACCTGTGGAGCCACGGCCCTGATGTCGCTAGGGCGTGCAGTGATCAAGTCATACGTATGCGAGATGCATGAATCACGCTGTCAAAACATGCAGCAATCCAGCGCGTACTGCGCGATCATGTGGGGCGCTCAGTCACATAATGAGCCCCATAAATGGTCTGCCCAATGGCGTATGTTATGATCAGTCATTACTCATATCAAGCATACATATGATGCGTATGGTCATGAGTCATGAGATTATTCTAAGCATGTTATAAGGTAATGAATAGCAACAGGTATGGACCTATCAATGGGCCCTAAAGAGAGTTACAATGCGGACATTTAACCAACATTGTACATACAATGTGGACGTCAAACCAACATTGTTTTCTAGGCACGGCTTGCCATAAATATCATTTCACGAACCATGATAGACGTACATTGCAATGGACCCTAAGGACATCCATTGGGCCTCGATCCCTGGGCCTTGGATATATCAAATGAGCCGAATTGCGTGGGCCTTACCTTCTTCAAATGACTACATTAATGGGCCTCGCCAAGGAGCCTTATGTACATTGCAATGGTCCATGACTCATGGGCCATGAAATACATCAAAGTGGGACTACACACATGAGTTTTAAATATGTCCAATGGGCCATTCCATTTGCGCCCCATGCACATCAAATGAGCTTGAATCCCGTGGGCCTTATATAAAATAAGTGGGCCGGATTCTATGGGCATTGCATATGCTAAATGGGCCGAAACCCATGGGCATTACATATGCCAAATGGGTTTAATCCCGTGGCCTTAGATGTGCACCAAGGTGGGCCTGAATGAATGGCCATAAATGGATCAACATGGGCCCTATATGCGTGCCAATAATGGGCCCATTTGAACCATGGATCCACCTCATTTTAATTGATAAATGGATGGATGGTTAGGATGCAACTCATGCATCATGGCGGGGGTCACAGGACGGGCCACCATCATTATAATATCCTATATAATTTATATACAGTATATATATATATATATATATATATATATATATATATATATATATATATATATATATATATATATACACACATATACACATACACATGCACACGCACATGTGCACTCACACATGCATGCACACACACGCACACACATGCACTCACACACATGCATACACACACGTGCACTCACACGCACTCACACACACTCACACACATGCATACACACACGTGCACTCACACGCACTCACACACACTCACACACCGTCCCCTGGACGGTGTGGATATATCATATATATACAGTGGGCTCCACCGTCCGGGCGGACGGTGGGGTCAGGCATATACATCACTGTGGGTCCCATGGGGGGGCCCACCATAATGTTTATATGACATCCGACCCATCCATTAGGTCACACAGACCCGAATGAAGGGTAAAAATAATTTTCAGCTTGATCCAGAACTCTGGTGGGCCTGAAAGAAAATTTCAATGGTAGGGTTCATTTCACACTGTTTCTCATGGTGTGGGCCACCTGAACTTTGGATGTGTCTCATTTTTGGGGACGGCCCACCTCAGAGGACGGGCCATCTTATGGACGGCGTGGATATAGCATATACATCATGTGGGGCCCACGGCAGGAGCCGTGGGTCGGACCCGTCCGCCCGCTAGCATGAGCGCAGGCGCTGCCTGCTCCTCTGACATGCAGCAGCGTCTGCAGCTCCTCTTCCTTTATTTTTATTTTTTTTGAAAACCTGCATTTTCAGAGTTTTTCAAGTGTGGGGCCCGCGTGAGGTGCATCCACTCCGTCCATTGTATTCCCGAGCACAAAATACACCCGTCAAGACCAATATCGGCCATTTTTCAGCGTGTAGGAATAGTTTTGGTAGAGTTCAATGGTAATGGTACCATTTTTTTAAACCATGGCCCACCAAATGCTCCGATCAATCCCATCTTTCATTTCAACGCTTAAAAGGGGGCTCTAAATGGGATGGACGGCATGGATTGAATACATACATCAAGATGGGGCCTATACAAGTGGTCTTCCCCAAAGGCTTAAAAATAGGCCAGTATTTGTGTTTGCATTCCAGTGACGTCCAGCGTCACTGGACTCTTTTGGAACAAAATACAAATTTTAAGTGGGCCTTGCCTAGGTGGGCCACCGCATGATAGGTGGTGTGGGTACAATGCATATAAGGTGGGCCCACTCTTGGATGACTTGGTTAAAATACTTACATCAAGGTGGGGTCCATCCAAGTGGGCCATACGGCCATTTCATCACATACAAGGAAGTAAATGGAAAGAGAGGGGGAGAAATAGAATGAGACACGCGTGATGGAGGGACCCCGGCACTGTGGGCCCTCCGTTTCAATCATCCAATCATACATCAAAGGTCCCCTTGCATATGGACCATCAACAAAAGATCAACGGTGGAGATCCCACTCCACTAGAAATGGACGGCCTAGATGACCTCTTCAATACAAGGAAAATAAACATCATGATGGGGTCCATGGAGAATGGCCCCATCATGGAATGATCTTGATGATCAAGATGAGCCATTGGCCACATCTTAGGGTCCCAAGTGAGATCCAAACCATTGATCGGTTGGCCTCACTTGGCCCACCTTAAAAACATGAAAACTACTCTATCAAAGCACCCACCTCTTGATCTTCTTGGTCCGTTGGATAGCCGGTCACCTAGAGCTTCACTTTGATGGTGGAGATGGAAAATGGATGGCTAGGATGATGGGATTTGGAGATGGGAAGTGGTCCACTAAAATCACTTCTTTCTCATGGAAGAGAGCTTGAACGTGAGCTCTCTCTTCCTTGCTTGGAGTTGGAGTGTTGAGAAATGAGAGAGAGAGGTGTGATTAATGAGAGATGGAGTGATGTGAAGGGATGATGGTTGATGGATGTGAGTGATGGGTGAGGTGATGTGTTAGTTGACTTGGGTGGTTGCTTGACTTGTGGAGAAAGGAAGTATGGGTGCTTGTACTTGACATGAGAGGTGATTGATGGAATTGATGGGATACTTTGTAGAGATTCCTTGGGATTTGCAACGCGCAGTGTTTTTGCTCGAACTGAACGTGGGTCTGTATCTCATCGTCTGGGTATCGGATCGGTGCGTGAGTTGCGGCGTTGGAACCGCGGCGACGGTGCGGTCGTAATGATACAAGTCTCGGATTAAGCCGGCACAAATGAATAGGATACGACTTACGGTCGTGCGTAACGTCAACCATAAGTCGCGGATTGCCGAAATTTGACGAGAAGGATCGCGGGAATCAACGGAACAGTGCGGATTAGGATACGGGTCTTACACTGCGCAACCCAGCATAGCGGGGTTGGTTGGCTAAAGTAGCTCATTCTACCCCAAAATCATATATTCTGCGTCAGCTAACTCATTTCGGATTGTGAGATACGCCCGATCTAAGGTCCAATGGTCCGGATCACTTTTGTCGCCGACCGTGCCTTTTCTGATCCATCTTGGCCTTGAAATTGTCCGCGACCCGCTCTACATCAATCTTTTTGTGTTATTTATAAACTTTTCTACTACACAGGTATATACGTTTCTTCTCTTTACTTCAACCAGTATGGTAGTTGAATCATTGTCACCTTAATTTTTCAGATCATACTGTCTTTTGGTATTCTTCCAATCGGTCCACTTCTCTCAACCGCTTTTTGCTTCTTGAGCTTCTCAGTCATGCCCCATTATCAAATGACATGTATTACTAACTTAGAGCTAACAATACTTTTGTGAAAGTGTTTCAAATATATTTAAAAATATTTTTACATACTTTACTCTCTTTGCGCAACAACACATATCATTCCCTAATTGGTTAATCAGGAATATCCAAAAATAAGGTACAATATTATTAAATGACACCGACCCAGTTAGACATGAGGTTGGCTAAAAGTATGGAGCAATTCAGACCGTTCAATTGATAAGCTACCTTTTGGATGGCCCAACACATATCATTCCCTAATTGGTTAATCAAGAATATCCAAAAATAAGGTACAACATTATTAAATGACACCGACCCGGTTAGACATGACGTTGGCTAAAAGTATGGAGCAATTCAGACCATCCAATTGATAAGCTACCTTTCGGATGGCCCAATGTTCAAAACTTTCGGCTATTGGCTATTTCTAACCATTTATCTATTGACTTATTCTAGACCATTACTGTCATATCCAATAATGGATGATCATTCAGATAGATACTTTCAATTTGTAAAATTTAATCCATCGAAAAGCTTGCTCTTTAACTGATGGCTCATATTCATTTTCAGATTGTCAAAATTTTGAGTTGTAAAGAGGCTTACAGACACTTTCATGGCCAAAATGGATCAAAAAAGGCCCCGTCAACAACAAAAGTGATCCGGACTGTCAGAACTTAAAACGAACGTATCTCAATAACCAAAATGAGTTACCATATATGATTTTGAGGTAGAACGAGCTACTTTCGCCACCTAACCCTGCTATGCCGGGTTGTCCACACCGAATTTGCAAAATATCATTAGATCAACGATCAAATTCCTATTTTAATTTCATTTTTACTATTTATAGTAAATTTTAGTTTGATTATAACTCTTCATCCGTTGGGCTTTAGAAGTTGCGCCCAACATGAAAGGTGCTTAGAATAATTAAGAGAACATCATGGTTTGGCCAATAAACCATGCGCGCTAGTAGGAATCCCAATCATCTATAAATAGTAAGTTTATTATTTATAGTAAGTCGTGATTTCTAAGAGTTTTAGTTATAGTCTGATTTTAAAACTTCTCCTCAAGGTTCGTAGCCTTTATAAACTCATTTTTCATCATTAATAAAATTATTTCAAATATTTTTTAAATTATTTTTGTTTTCTTTTCTCATAAATTTAAAATTTCACGTGAAGAGCCATGGATTCGGAACAGTTACCTCCTTAAGGAAGATAGTGCTCGACCTCATGTCTTTACCTGAGTCAATTTCTAATGAATATAAACCAACGACCACATTGACAAGATTATATATAGTAATCATTTGATTCCACTTCATATTTGGATTTCTCGCCAGTTTACTTTAGATCATCCGCTTGATGTCCCATCAAATATATTGTCAGGAATGCTTGGTCAGTAACACTCCAACCACACATGTGCTGTACAATTTAGATGGTCCAGACATCCATACATGAGCATCACACGTGGAAAAGACATCCCAAATACGTTACTGTGTTGTCCCCACTAAAACTGAGTCGTTTACCTGGTCATCTAGGGCAGATATGAGGGACATTTCCTCCTGGTGTAAGGACAAAAACCTAGTAAGGTCATCGTGATGTATGCAGCACAGCCACTTCATTGATATGTTGTGCCTACTCAATAGGCAATGTCATGGAAAACATTGAAGCCAGGGGACCTTCCCTAAGCCCACCGGCAATTTCCCATTTATGCGGGATTACGTGGTCCTGAAGATTATATTTATATGTCACGTCGACACGTGATTCCCGTGGGCGGTCGGATTCTCTGTTGCACATGTTCTCCGTAAAGGTTGGTAGGCGCTCCAAATAAAGACATCGGTTGGGTGGGAAACGGATTGGCTGGTATGTGGTCCAACTATATAGCTGGTGTATTAACATCAGTAAATTCTGTGAGTCTTATAATGAGGTATGTGTTATATTCAAATTATCCTTCCATTTGGAGAGCTCATGATAAGGCTGGAGACAAAAAATAAGACAGATTTAACAATCAAGTGGACCCCACTGCAAAAAATAATAGGTGATTGCATGTCTATCAATGAAACCATTTTAAAGGTTATAGAAGTTTTGGATTAATATGAAATTTATTTTTCCTTTTCATCGAGGTCCTTTTAACCTTATGAATAGATTGGATGGAAAATATATGTCTTAATAGGCCGTATAAATGTTTTAACGGTAAAAATCATTCTCCTCGCTACTATTTATGGTGTGGTTTAATTGAGCTTTAGATATAATTCATTTTTAGAACTCATGCTTTGAGTGATCTCAAAAAATTGATGAACAACGTAGATATAATAAATGCATCCTTTTGGGAGCCATGTAACTTTGTTCTCCTTTGAACCGTTTCCATGATTCGGAGCTCGAGGAGCTTAAGCACTTATCTTCACACGACACGTACTTACACTAGCTACATAGCTGGTGTGTGGTGCACCAGCCAATCTGCTTCGGCTTAGGTGGTGATAAGGTTGCACGCTATTAGAAAGCTAATTGGTTTGTGTACCACACACCACCTATATAGCTGGTGTATTGACATCAACATGAACCACCATCTTTTGGAGAGTTTTGCAATTCCCGAGCCAAAAAAATAAAATAATTCTACAGGACAAGTTAACCAAATTGAAGCACTGAACGTCCATTATTAAAACCTCTTAGAAGTTTTGGATGATATGATATTTGTTTTTACTCTTCATCGAGTTCCATGTGACCTGCTAAAATATGTCGGATGGAAAATAAAAGTTACGGTGGGCCCAATGTATCTTTTAATGGTTAAAATCATTACCACTGCTGTTATCTGTGGTGTGGTACAGTTGAGCTTTGGATTCGATTCATTTTTTATCTCGTGCTCTAAAATGAAATCGAAAAAAACTGTGGGGTCATGTAACTTTGATATCCTTTGAACCGTTCGTGCAACTCAGATCCCGATTGAGGCTGCACGCTATGTAACGTACTGGGTACAACCAACGAGCGCGAATTAGCTGCGACAAGTTGAGCAGCGAGACAAGCTCCTGAAGTGACGTCACCTAGTTATGTGGACCTCACCATGATGTATGTATTGTATCCACACTGTCTATACATTTGGAGAGATAATTTTAAGGCATAATTCAAAAAATGAGGTAGATCCAAGGCTGGAGTGGACTCCGCCACAGAAAAAAATAAGGAGAGCAATGCCTATTGTTGAAACCTTATGAAGGTCCACCATGATGTTTATTTGAGATCAACCTGTTCATGTGTTAACGTAGATATAAAAGAAAGAAAAACACAAATATCACCTTGATCAAAAACTTTTGTAACCCTTAGAATTTTTTAACGGTGGGCATTGCTCTCCCCATTGTTTTCTATGGTGGGTCCTCTTGAGCCTTTATCTTACTCATTCTTTGGATCATACCCTGATATGATCTCTCCAAATGGATGGTCAGCGTGGATACAAAACATACAGCGGTGCCAACATAAGCTTAGAGAGTCTTGCTACTCAGCCTGTCGGTATCTAATATGTGTCCACTACCAACGTGGCTGGTAAAATGCCCTGACAAGACATTGTTAGTGCGGAATCGGATTGGCCACTCCCCTTGCCACTACCCTGGTAGTCGTGCACAGTAGGTCTTACCATGATGTATGTGTTTCATTCATGCCATTCATCTATTTTGTCAGATCATTTTATGATATGATGCTAAAAATGAAATATATCCAATGTCAAGTGTACCAAATTACAAGAAACAGTGTTGAATGAACAACAGCCATTGAAAACTTTTTGAAGGCTATAAAAGTTTCGGATAAGTAGATATTTGTTTTTTTTTTTTTTCAGTTCATCTAGGTTTGTATTACCCAATCAACAGATTGGACGTCAAATAAACAGTACATTAGACATTAGGATGATTTTAATGGTGCATATCCAATTACTATTATTCTCCTTAGGTGTGGTCCACCTGATATTTATATCCGTCTCTTCTTTCTTCTTGTTTTTTGCATCACCGTCTAAAATAATATTTAAAATTAGATGAAACACATACATCATGGTTGGCCCACAGAGCAACGACCCTCAGCCACAGGCTGGTGGTAAGGAGAGAGTAGCCAGTCCGTTTCCCATTAGTGCGGCTATAAGATGGAGGAGGCTGGTGTATCACACACCACGGATGTCTCCGGTACGTTGTGGTCACCAAGTTCTGTGGGTCCTTTCACGAGTTATATCCAAACCTTCCGTATACTTGGTGAACTCGTAATAAGGCTTGAAATGAAAGATAAGCCCGCTTCAAAAATCAAATGGGCTACACTGTAAAAGGAAGTGGAGGGTTGAACGCCTGCCATTGAAATACTTCGGTGGTCAGAAATTTCGGATCAATATAATATTTATTTTCTCTTCATCCAGTTCTTTGTGCCTTATAAACAAATTGCATGGAAAGTAAACGTTATGGTGGGCCATATGAATGTTTTAACGGTGAGAATCACTGTCCCCACTGCCATTTGTGGTGTGGTCCAATTGAGCGTTTGAAATTACTCATTTTTCTGGATCAAGATATAAAATGATCTCTCCAAATGAATGAACAGTATAGATATGATAAATACATCATTGTGGCACCATGTGACTTTGATATCTTTTAAACCGTTCTACAACTCGGAGCTCTAGGAGTGTTAGCGGTCGACTTCCCCGGCACGGATTAGCCATTGACATTGCTACTGAAGGTTCTGTGGGTTCCACCATGATGTTTTTTATCCATACTGTCCTTCCATTTAGAGAAACCATTTTAAGGTATGAACCAAAGAATGAGTTAGATTCAAATCTCCAGCAGACCCCACCACAAAAAAAAGGTAAAGAAAGTGACACCCACAGTTCAAAACTTCTAAAGGCTACAAAAGTTTTGGATCAAGCCAATCTATGTTTTTTCCATTATTTAATGTATGTGTTAACTTATGAATAGGTTAGATCTCAAATAAACATCACATTGGACTTTAGGAAGGTTTCAAGAATGCACGTCAATCTCTCTGTCGTTTTCTGTGTTGGGGTTCACTATAGCTTCGGATATTCTTCATTCTTTAGCTAATGCCAAAAATGATTTCGCCAAGTAAATAGACGTTGTAGATACAACACACGCACAATATTTAATCTAAACGAAGTGGGGCTAAGAATAGTCACAAATACCAGTAGTCTTAATGAACCAGATTGTAATAGCATTACTCGTATTATCCAACAATTATATTAGTTAACCATTTAGATATTTCTTCAAATTAAAACATGTTTTTCAAAATTATTTTTAATAGGATTAATCATTGACATTAATCAATGTGGCCCAAGTGAGAGAATGTTAGAACTTTATAAGGTGGGTCTTATTGATCAACGATCTAGATTGTCCTAAGGGTTGAATAATGTGATCGGGTGCACCAGCGAGCCCCACTAAGTTGTGATACATCTAGAATTCATGTAAGGGGTGGTGTGCTACTACTTTGATACGCACATAATGTTTTGATAAAACTGGGATTACAAATTCATGTGGAGGCTTTAGGGAGAGGAGTTTTAATGGGTTTCAAACTCCTTTACTGTAACACTCCGAATTTTTTGCTAACCTAGAGTTAGACGTCCTTAGATAATGAGTCGATCATAACACCTTAATTGACTTCTCATAACTCAATCTTAAAGCTTCAAATCCCCTTTCAACTCATTTCATTCAAAATCTCACATTTCATCACCTTATTCTTCAAATTTTTACATGTTCTTTCATATTAGACACTAATCCTAAAGTTTAAATGATGAAGAACAATACTTAAACTAAAACTTACTATAAATGGTAAATATATAAATAAAATAGGTTTTTGACCATTAATATTTTTGTAATCTTATGATATAAATAGGTTATTTGGATATATTAGCTTCTCCTACCCCAAAATCATATATTGCACGTCACGTAACACATTCTAGATTGAAAGATGCACCCATTTCAAGTATTGGATCGATGAAACCACATCAAACGAACTCAGAGGGCCAAACAACAAAAATTGAGGAGACCCGAGGTGAGTCCCGCACATTCCCAGCACCCCCAGGGGGAATGGCATCGCCCCTGGGGTGAGCCATCACCCCAGGGTCCAGTAGTCGGCGAGGACCTCGCCAGTTCCGCAAGGCCTCGCCGCCTAGCGGGCAGCAGCGGGTCAGGCGGCCCATTTTCGGCCATTTTTCTGTACTTTTTTTTCTGACTTCAAAAAGTCATATCTTTCTCGTTATAATTCCGATTTAGGTGATTCAAAATTCATATTGAAGCTAAATGAGTCTAATTTTATATTAAAATAAGTAAAAAATATAATAAAATATTTAATACAATTAAAAGTAATTCGTAGTGACAACTGTCCGAAAATCATTCGTTGGACAGCTGCTGCTTCTGAAATTTTTAGAATTTTTCTACAACATGAAATCTCATGAAATTTAGTGGAGATGAAGTAAATCAATGATGAACTACTTATAAAATAATTAAAATAATATAATAATTAGAAGTGCCAAAAATGAGCATAGAATGGCCCTAGGACCTATTTCTGTCATAATTAGGGTAGAATTTGATTAAGTACTGAACTAAACAATCGATGGATTTAACTTGAACTACTTTAAATATGATCTATAAGACCCAAAATGAGTAGAACCATTAATTCTACATTACCTAAAAACCTAGGATCAATCTCTAAACCCAGTTACTCTTGGGAGTATCATGAAACTTCGTATCGGACCTGTACCGCACGTCAAAAGTCTGATTACTACGAAACTATACGGTTGTGACCGTCTTGCTGGACTTGACAACCACTGTAACACTCCAGATTTTTTGCCAACCCGGGATTAGACGTCCTTAGGCAATGGGTCAACTAAAACACCTGAAAAATCGCTTAGAACCCAATTCCATAGCCAAAGAAATCACTTAGGATTAATTCCTTTAGAAACTAAGCATAAGTTAGCTAGCGCAACGCTAGAGTAGCTGAGAAATAGTCCCTGATCACTTTAAATACGTTCTACAAGATCCAAAACTTGTAGAATCCATGATGCTATAATACTCTAAAACCTCAGATCAAACTCTAAACCGGTTTGTTCTCTGGACCTTTTTGAAACTTTGTATTGGATCTAGACCGCGCGTCGAAAGTCCGATACCTACAATCTTAGACCGTTATAACTGCCTAGCTGGACTTGACAATCATTTCTTAAATCAAGTCCAACCGACATTCACAGGCTATTTCATTGAGCCTGGAGTGAAGAGAGTGAGAATAGGGCTAGATTTGGAATTTGAAATTCAAATCTGGCACACGACTTGACGCATCAGTATTAAGCGTTCTGACCGTCGAAATTCAGCCAAATTACACCCTTGGATCAGGAAAAATTTATATTTCATATCATAAGACTTGTACGCCTGATCTACGTGCGGTAACCGCTGAACTGAAAATGGACCGCCACGTGCGATCTGGGAACCCTACCAGTCTGAAAACTTGATGTGTACTAGATCCACTATGCATGAGCTTAAGTCCGACCGCGTTTGGCCAGGGGACCTCCAGAAATGCTCTTTTGGACCGAAACAGCCCCGATTTGATTAGGTATCAAGTAAACATTGTTCCCAAGCCTATTTTAGGCATGTTTGGGCTTATAAAAGGGCTTGAAACCCTCACTCCTCTCATCCATCCGAATTTGAATAAAGTCCTAGATTGAGAGAGAGAAAAGGTGAGAGTTTGTGAGAGAAGGTGGGAGAGTTTTTCCCTGCTGCTTGTGCTACCTGTTGCACGTACCTAAGTAACACACCTCAATCACTTTTTCGGTGATTTTGCCACGTTTCTAGGTAAGCAAACACCCCAAATACTTGCTGATTTGAGGTTCCTTAGTTTTCATAGAAAAGTAGCTTATGGATCTTGTATATTAGGTTGCCTATTCGCCGTAGACAAAACGTATACGCTCTGTTCGAATCAATCCACTTCTAGGGTAAAAGGTGCGGATTTTAGATACTTTGATTGACTGTTTCCAACGCTTTCAATGTCTTTTAATAGTAGATTATCGACGGCAACACCGTTTGACATGTACAACATGCCGTCCGTTTTCTGTTTCGTAAGCAGACGAAGAATATGAGATTTAAGGCATTTTAGTCATTGTAGAAAATACTGTTTTCATCCATAATTTGCTGATGTGATTGACATGGCTTCTTGTCGCATTAGGATATTAGGAATGCGTGCATAATTAGTTTGGCGAAGAGATTCGCCTAAATGCGCACTTTGAGTCGACATACTATATGTAGACTTAAGTGTGTAGTTTAAGTGTTTGTATAAGTGTTTGTATTAGTATGTATTGAATTAAATGGTGTTATGAATTAGTTTGAGATTGATTTCTCAATTAATATGCTGATGTAAATGATTTTCTACATGTTAGCTATATGCATGATTTCATTATATGTATGAAATGCATGTGCTTAATGATTCACTTAAGTTGTATGTTATAACATGTGTTAACATGCTCACATTATTGTATTTCATTTTCAATACTCTCACATGATCGCTGATGTGGATTCATAATTGTTTGGGACTATATCTAGTCTAGGCAGTCGGTAACCGAGTAAATTCGTGGTTGGCTTATCTTTGTCACGAACGACGCGTTGATGAACTCGAGTCATGTTTTGGAGTTGGCGGCAGTGGTTAGGCCACACGAGATGTTTTACGCACTTCATGTCGTTCGACTTGAGATGCGCTCGTACTAGTCGAGCCCGTCAAGTAACCCGACTGGCCGTTGTATGT
Source organism: Magnolia kwangsiensis (assembly GCA_037074715.1). NCBI lineage: Eukaryota > Viridiplantae > Streptophyta > Magnoliopsida > Magnoliales > Magnoliaceae > Magnolia > Magnolia kwangsiensis. Next base: position 79,248,892 of record CM073586.1, on the reverse strand, counting down.
TCACCCTGTATGAGTCATAACTGCTTGAACCTAGGGTACTAAACTTACCATTGTAAACCCTGTCAACCATGGTATCTTGATCCACAAAGACTCATGAGCCGGGCATGGTGGTATGGGACACCGTGGTCGAGCTGTCGGCCTACGCTGGGGCCACAAACCTCCCCGTAGTGACTATGACTCATGAGCAGATTATGGTGGTATGGGATACTATATTCTTGCTGTCGGCCTACATTGATAAGGTGATGGGGGAGTGGTGCAACAAGTGCGATCAACAGCCCTGGCAGCCCTTTGTAGTGACCGCGAGCGTATTCTAAGTCTAGGGGAGGCGACGACCCTTCCGTAGCAGTGAGAGTACAGTAGGCCTGTATTGATAAGGTGATGGGGGAGGTGCAACGAGTGCGAGAAACAGCCCTGGCAGCCCTTGTAGCGACCTACAAAATATACATTGTATGAGATTACTAGGAGTGACGACCCTAGACAGGATCTGTATTGGGATTGATATAAGGGAAGTACCTTAGTTTCCCAATATTACTGTATGAAATGGACTAATAATAACTCGGTAATCATATCACCATCACATTGCATGTGCCTAGAAGATGTGGAGCACTGTGGGACGATTGCATGCCGCGGTCGTAAGATGGTGCCGTATGAGGGAGATCGTCGGTGAGGGCATCCATCATGTCATGTCATATTGCATTAACAACAGTATTAGGATTGTTTGATTTACTGCTTTACTATTATCGCATGATTGATTTGAAAATATGTTAATCCTTGCTCTATTATTCCACTGAGTTAGCTACTCACTCCCACATTACGGGATGGTATTTTCGGATGCCCACCAGTCCCTATTTTGGTTGCAGATGATGGCGCTGCTTGAGAAGCGGAGCTGGACTTGATGATTATGAGGAGGATCCCTCCTTTATGCGTGTTCTGATTGATGGGATTACAGGGAGGTTGATTAGATACCTTGACACTTGTCATTTTATATTTTTAGGGCACTCATGTATATTCTTTATGTTTACTTTTGGAGTATACATGTATGTATATAACCTGGTAACATGTTCACACTCTGGAGACATATAACAGTTTATATATGTTATATATACTATCACAGTCTTTCGCTTGTTAATTTAACTGTCTCTGGAGTATGATATGCTATTCTGGCGTAATCCCACTCATGTTTCATACATTAACACAGACAACATTCAATCATACATATCTATGTTGCATAAATAACATTTTGGAACTCGGGAGTTGGGTTTTTACTCGACCTCCGATTTTCGGGATGTTACAACCACCTCAGAAATCAAGTACTTATAGTACCCAGAAATACACAACTTGAGCTCAGAGCGAAGTCTGTGAGAAACGAGTATATCTTTAAAAAATGAACTGAAACTTAAGTGAATTGAGTCGGTTCACTTGCGGGCCGAATCTAAGGATTCAGACCATCGAAATCTAACCCAATTACACCCTCGGATCAAGAAAATTTTTTAACACATGTCAATGTACTTGTGGCCCTGATCAAGTACCGATGACCGTCGAATTAAAATTGGTCCGCTACGGGCGATCTGTAAATCCGATCGAGCTGAAAACTTAGCTTGATCAAGATCTAGTGTCAGGAAGATTAAGTCCGACCGCATTCAGAAAATGGGCTTCCAGAAGTGCTCCGTTGGATCAGAACAGACATTGTTTGGCTGTAACCTAAGTATACCTTGGCCCTAGGGCCATTCCCATCACTTCTGAGCCTATGTAAAGGGCTTAAACCCTCTCTCTCTCATTCCATACGAATTTGAAAACCTAGGAGAGAGAAGAGAGCAAAGATAGAGGGAAAGAGAAAGAAAGTGAGAGAGAGAGTTGGGATTTTCTCTTGGGATTCGATCCTTGTTACTCCATGTGCTTAACTACCACTTTTGCATCGTTATTCCAGCGATTCTGATTCCAAAATTGGATAAAAAATTCTAACCCTAATTTGTTTTAGATATTCAAATAGAAGGAATGGTGAAATAGCTGACTTATTTCATACTATAGGTTGTCGTCGTGCTGTAAACAAAGGCTTAGGGTTTAAATTGAATTCATTACGAGTCTACCGATGAAAGGTGCAGACTATAGATGTTTAGGTTATGGTTTTCAAGACCTTCAATGTCAGTAATGATTTATAACTGACTTAATTGCTATTACATATGCTTAGCTTCGAGGTTATCCGTATGTTATGTATGTATGTATGTATATATATATATATATATATATATATATATATATATATATATATATATATATATATATATATATATATATATATATATATGATATGTTGACTTATAATGCATTCCATGTGTTTATTGAAGTGTTTGAATGAACATGGAATATGGATTTGTGCTTACCATGATTATTGATCATAAATACATTATTATTGTGCATGTGGTAACTCCTATGTGAAAGGATTTACCATAATACATGTTATAACTATTTTATTACATGTATGTTAATATGTGTATTCTAAGTGTTTGATAAAATGCTTGATGAAATATGTTTAATGAGGGTATTGAGATAGGATTCTCGATTACCTTATTTATAATTATAGTTTTCTTCATGTGATCTACCTTATTGCTATGTGATATATGGACGAAATGTCTAAGTATGTTGACATGTACTCTATGTGTTTGTTAAAATGCTTAAATGAGATTTATATCTGAATTAGTTGTTCATGCTATCTTGACTAGTGCATATGAATGCCTATTACATTTGACTGTGATTAGGACTACGTTGTAGTCCAGGCAATCGGTAACAATTCCTAGTTGTGTAGCCAAGTTAGTCTCGCCACAATTGATGTGTTCGGTGAATCCGAGTCATATGAGGATCGTCGACAACGGTACCTTGTCGATTAATTCAGCGTACGCTCATACTAGTCGAACTCGTCTAATAAACCGATTGGCCTAATATATGTTTACCATGTACAGACACTACTGCTTGAATCTAAGGTACCAAAATCACCAGTGAAAACCCGTTTAACCTTGATACCTCGATCCGCTAATACACATGAGCCAAACATGGTGGTATGGACACTGTGGTCGAGCTGTCGGCCTACGCCGAGGGAAGAGCTCACCCGTTGTGACCATTGAGCAACCCAGACTCGTGAGCCGAATACGGTGGTATGGGAAACTGTATTCAAGTTTTCGGCCTACACTGATCAGGTGACGAGCCCTTTGTAGTGACCTCGAGCATACTCTGACGAGCCTTTCCGTAGCAACTAGAGTGTAACTAGGCCTACACTGATCAGATGACAAACTCTTTGTAGTGACCTAGAACCACAACATCGTATGAGATTTACTAGGACTGACGACCCTAGGATGGATCGTTATTTGGAAATTGATATAAGGGAGGTACCTTAGCTTTCCAATCTTGCTGTATGAATGAACCTAAGTAAGAACCTGACTAATCACGTGCATGCACAGCATTACGTGTACGTTTGGCGTAGCAGGTCAAGCACTAAGGAAGTGTTTCATGCCACGATCGTAAGATGAAGTCGTTAAGGGAGCGTAGGCGAGGGCATGCATCATTATTTCATATCATTCTTGTATTAACAAGAGTACTTAAGACCTGATTGTTGTATTACGTTATCATTATTGCTTGACTGAATTGATAATATGTTAACCTTTACTTTATTGTTCCACTAATTTGATCACTCACTCCCACGTTACGGGACGGTGGTTTAAACACCCACCAGACCCTATTTTAGTTTCAGATGATGGCGATGCATATGAGGCAGAGCCGGACTTTTATGATGTTGAGGAGGGTTTCTCCTATATGCAGCTATTAGGCGAGTTTATGTAACCATGTTCTAATCGACGAGGTTACATGGATGCTGATTAGATGCTATTACACTTGTTATTTTGCACCTTTAGAATACCAATGTATCTTCATGTTGTTCATTTTTGGAGTATACATGTATATATTTAACCTGGTAACATGTTCACACTCTGGAGACTTACAACAGTTTATATATCTAATATATCTATCACAGTCTTCCGCGTATGAAATTTTAACTATCTTTGGAGTATGATATGTTGTTTTGGTATAATCTCACTCATGTTTAATGCACTAATCTGAACAACATTCAATCATCATTATTTATACTACATAAGTGATACGTTGGAACTCGGGAGCTGAGCTTCTACTCGACCCTCGATTTTCAGGGCATTATATCTACCCTCTACATTATAAATCAGGGATGGGTACCCAATCCAACACCATCGATAGAAGCAGCAATTACATCTCTCTAAGGGGGCGTTTGGTGCATGGTATTAGATGGGATTAGGTAGGATGGAATTGCATTTGGTTCCGTGCCAATTCCACTAAATATTTGGGAAGAATGGAAAATCTTGGAATTAGATTAGATGAAATTGCATTGGGTCCTGTGCCAATTCCATTCAATGTTAGCAAGTTGTGTAGGTCCCACCATAATGTGTGAGTTATATCCACACTGTCCACCCATTTTTCAAGATTATTTTAGAGCATGGGCTAAAAAATTAGGTAGATCTAAAGCTTAAGTGGACCCCGCCATAGAAAGCAGCAGGGATTGAATACCTACCATTGAAAACCTCTTTGGGGCCACATAAGTTTTGGATCTGCCTCAATTTTAGGCTCATGCCATAAAATGAGGTTACAAAACAGATGAACAGTTTGGATATAACACATGTGTTATTCTCAATAGTTTCAAAAGATGGTGGGTATTAGAGCTGGGCATTGGTCCGGATCGGATCGGATTGGACCCAACTCGACCCGATCCGAAAACTCAATGGCCTAACCCAAAATTGATCTGATCCGGGACTGAGTCTGGGTCACCTGGCTCGGACCGATCCGATGTATGGTTGGCCTGACCCGAACCGAGTCCGACTCAGTCAGGGAAACCGAGTCGGATCAAGTTCGGTAAGATTCGGATCGTAGGAATTTAATCCAACTGTTTCATGTGGTGTAGTCCACTTCAGCCTTTAATACACTGCCCTTTTGTGCTCAAGGCCTAAAATGATATGTCAAAATGGATGAATGGCTTAGATAAAACATATACATCAAGGTGAGCGCCACATGGCGCTGAAAAAACTCTCCATTACTGTATCCATGTTTTTACCGAACATGTGTTTACGTGCACTGCACGAAAGCGCAGTGAGCGGTAATGTAACACCGTGAAAATCAGGGGGTCGAGCATAAACTCCACTCCCGAGTTCCAACGCATCACTTTTGCAACATAGATAATGATGATTGAACGTTATCCATTTTAGTGCATTAAACATGAGTGGGATTATACCAAAATAGCATATCATACTCCAGAGACAGTTAAATTTCATAAGCGGAAGACTGTGATAAATATATAAAATATATAAACTGTTATAAGTCTCGAGAGTATAAACATATTACCAGGTTAAATATATACATGTATACTCCAAAAATGAACAAAATGAAGATACATGGGTGTTTCATAAGTACAAAATAATAAGTGTAATGACATCTAATCAGCAACCCCGTAACCCCGTCGATCAGAACACGGTCTACATAGACCTGCCTGATAGCTGCATATAGGAGAAACCCTCCTCATCATAAAAGTCTGGCTCCACTTTGCAAGCATCGCCATCATCTGAAACTAAAACAGAGACTGGTTGATGTTTCAAACACCGTCCCGTAACGTGGGAGTGAGTGATCAACTCAGTGGAACAATAGAGCAAAGGTTAACATGTTATCAATTCAATCAAGCAATAATGCACTCAGGTTCTAAGTACTCTTATTAATGCACGAATGACATGGATGTAATGATGCATGCCCTTCCCTGCGCTCCCTCAGCGACTTCATCTTACGATTGTGGCATGCAACACTCCCTCAGTGCTTGACCTGCTACGCCAAACGCACACATAATGCGGTGCATGTTCATGATTAACCATGTTCTTATTTATGTTTATTCATACAACAAGATTTGGAAGTTAAGGTACCTCCCTTATATCAATTTCCAAACAATGATCCAGTTTAGGGTCGTCAGTCCTAGTAATTCTCATATGATGTTGCGGTTCTACGTCACTACAAAATGGCTCGTCACCAAATCAGTGTTGCTCCTGTGGGAAATACATCACACGCACAGGACGCGACAACTGATCAGTGTAAGCCTAGTTATACTCTAATGCTACAGAAAGACTCGTTACCTCAACGCAGACTCAGAGTATGTTCGAGGTCACTACCAATGGCTCATCGTCAAGTCGTAGGCTGACAACTTGAATACAGTCTCTCATACCACCGTATTCAGCTCATGAGTTTAAGTTGCTCACTGGTCACTACGGGGAGGCTCGTCGCCCCAGCGTAGGTCGACAGATCGACCACGGTGTCCCATACCACCATGTCCGGCTCATGAGTCTTAGCGGATCGAGGTACCAAGGTTAAAAGGAGCTTTTCACTGTTAAGTTTGGTACCTTAGGTTCAAGCAGTAGCGTCCATACATGGTGAACATACATTGGGCTAATCAGTTTAGTAGACGAGTTCGACTGGTATGAGTGTACGCTGAATTAATCGATAAGGTACCGTTGTCGACGATCCTCGTACAACTCGGATTCACCGAACGCATCAATTGTGGCGAGACGACCTCGGCCACTCAAACAGGAATTGTTATCGATTGCCTGGACTACGTCGTAGCCCCAATCACATCCAAACACAATACGCCTTCCTACGCGATAGTTAAGCAACATGTGACAACTAATTTCAGAAATAAATTGCATTAAGCATTCTAACAAACTCATACTATACATGTTATCATACGTAGGCATCCCATACATAAAGCACATAGTAGTAAGATATGATACATGAAAGAAACTGTAACTACAAGGGAGTTGAGAATCCTATCTCAACTCCCTCATTACATACATAAAGACAAGCATTTCCTCATTCAGACATTTTATCAAACACATAGGCTACACATTTCAACATACATATATTGGACTAGTTATAACATATATTCTGGCAAGTCCCTTTTTCAAAGGAATTGCCACATACACAACAAGCATATATTCATAGTTAATAATCATGGCGTGCACATATCTAAATTCCATATTCATTCAGACATTTTTACAAGCACTTAGACTACACACATTACATACTTGTAATAAATTAGTTAAACCACATAGTATGGCAAATCCTTCCACATAGGAGTTGTCATGCGTATAACAATCATGTATTCCCACACATCAATCGTAACAAGCACAAATCATAATTTTATATTCATTCAAACATTTCAACAAACACATGAAATGCATTATATTCAACATAGTCATATATATATGTAATAAATGAAAATCCTTGCATCTAAGCACATGTGATAGCAATCAAGTCAGTCATATAACTGACATTGAAAGCCTTGAAAACCATAACCTAAAACATCTATAGTTTGCACCTTACGTCGGTAGACTCGTAACAAATTCAATTTAAACCATAAGTCTTTATCTACGGCACGATAGCAACCTGTAGCATGAAATAGGTTAACTATTTCACCCTACACTCTATTTAAATCCCTAAAAATAATTAGGGTTAGGATTCCTTACCTAAGAATGAAGTTGAAATCGCTAAAATAGTGATACAGAAGCGGTGATGCAGCCCGAGGAGCGATAAGGAAAGATCCCAGGAGAACAGTCCAAAACTCTCTCTCACTTTCTCTCTCTTTCTTCTCTTCTCTCTCCCAGGGTTTTAGCAAAATCGTATGGAATAGAAACGGGGGGGTTTAGGCCTTTATATAGGCCCAGGACTAACGGAAATGGCCCTAGGGCCAAGGTACACTTAGGTTATAGCAAAAACTCATCTGTTTCAACTCAACGGAGTATTTTTGGAGGTCCCTTTGCTAAATGCGGTCGGACTTAAGCTCCCTTGCCATGGATCTAGGTCAAGCTGAGTTTTCAGTCCGATCGGGTTTATAGATCAGACGCAGTGGACCAGTTTCATTTCAACGGTCACTGAAACTTGATCAGGGCCACAAGTATATTGGCATGTGTGGGACATTTCTCCTGATCCGAGGGTATATTTGGGTAAGATTCTGACAGTCTAAATGCTTATAATTGGCCCGCAAGTGACACGACTCAGATTACTTAAATTTATATTTAATTATAAAGAAATTCACGTTTCTTACTCAATTCACTCCAGGCTCAAGAAAATAGTCATGGGATACCATCTAGACTTGATTTCCGAGGTGGTTGTCAAGTCCAACAAGACGGTCATAACCGTATAGTTTCAAGGTAATCAGACTTTCAACATGCGGTCCAGGTCCGATATGAAGTTTCACGATGCTCCCAAGAGCAACCGGGTTTAGAGATTGATCCTAAGTTTCTAGGTAACGTAGCATTAGCGGTCCTACTCATTTTAGGTCTTATAGATCATATTTAAAGTGGTTCAAGCTGATTCTACTGAGTATTCAGTTTAGTACTCAACCAAATTCTACCCTAATTACGGTAGAATACGGTCCTAGGGCCATTCTATGCCCCATTTTTGACACTTCTAGTTAGTATATTATTTTAATTATTTTTTTATTAGTTCATCATCAAGTTTACCCCATCTTCACCAAATTTTATGAGATTTTGTGTTGTAAAAAAATTCTAAAAATTCCTAAAGCAGCAGTTGTCCAACGAATGATTTTCGGATAGTTGTCACAACGACCTACTTTAAACTATATTAAATATTTTATTATACTTTTTACTTATTTTTATATAAAACTAGATTCATTTATCTTCAAAGTTAGACAAAATGTGCAAAAAAAATGTAGAAACCGGGCCGCCTAACCGCTGTACGGACGAGGCCTCGCCAGTCGCTGGACTTTTTGGCGAGGGCTCGCCCTTGGGAGAGGTCCTCCCCCCCCCCCCCCCCCCCCCCCCCCGAGGATGCCGAAAACATGTGGGACCCACCTCGGGTCTCTCCGAATTGAGTCGTTTGGGCCCACGAGTCCGTCGAGGTATTTATCGAGTCTCATTTACAAACTGGAATGAGTTACGCGACGTACAATATATGATTTTGGGGTAGGAGAAGCTAATCTATTCAAATAACCTATCTACATCATGAGAAAAAATGAAAAAACTGGGCCGCTTGACCGCTGTACGGACGAGGCCTCGCCAGTCGCTAGACTTTTTGGCGAGGGCTCGTCCCTCGGGAGAGGTCCTCCTCCCCCCCTAGGATGCTGAAAATATGTGGGACCAACTTCGGGTCCCTCCGAATTGAGTCGTTTAGGCCCACGAGTCCGTCGAGGCATTTATCGGGTCTCATTTGTAAACTGAAATAAGTTACGTGATGTACAATATATGATTTTGGGGTAGGAGAAGCTAATCTATCCAAATAACCTATCTACATCATGAGATTTCAAAATCTCAATAGTCAAAATCTCATTTTATTCATATATGTACCATTTATAGTAAGTTTTAGTTTAAGTATAGTTCTTCACTATTTAAACTTTAGGATTTATGTCTAATATAAAAGTACTTAGAGAAATTTAAAGAATGAGGTGGTGAAAAGTAAAATTTTTGAAGGAAATAGGTTGAAAAGCAATTTTTAGACTTTGAGATTGATCTCTGAAAGTATTATGGTTGACCCATTGCCTAAGGACGTCTAATTCCAAGTTGGCAAAAATTCGGGGTGTTACAGGTAACTTACTGTAACGACGTTAGAAAGTTATGTGGGTCTGATCATGGGGTATGTGTTATATCCAAATCATCCATCCATTTGGCGAGCTCGTCTTAAGGCTCGAGACAAAATATAAGATAGATCTAATTATCAAATGGACCACATGAAATATTTAACGGTGAAAATCCTTCGCTGCCGATATTTGTGGTGTGGTCCAGATGATCTTTGGATATTATTCATTTTTTGGATAATACTCTACAATGATCTCTAAAAATATATGAACGATATAGATATAATAAATACATCACCGTGGGGCCCATATAACTTTGATATCCTTTGAACCGTTCGTACAACTCAAAGCTCGAGGAGCGTCAATCTTGTCTTTGCACGCCATGTACCTAGCCAGCTAGCCAAAGGCTACAGCAATAGTTGGCGTGTGGTACTGACGAACCACGTCCGACTTCCGAGAGGATGAGTTTCCGCGGGAAACACACCAATCAAGGGAAATGCTACTCAGCTCTCACACATGCCAATTGGGCACGTGTATGCAACGAAAGCAGATCATCAAATGGACCCCATGATCAGATGATCTAAGTCAAAGTCAAGGTTATAGTCTACCATCTTCACTGACACTTTCATATTCGATGGGGACTAATTGTCAATTTCTTTCCATTATTTTCATCCGAGTGTGTCCCACCTAATGCGCAACCTAGCTGGAATTTTGGGCCAAGGAACCTGAAGCTTCTTCCATGTGTCATATCAGTGATACCTAAGCCTGACAGAAACAGATTGGCTACTCCCTATGTTTGGTGATCTGTGGGCCCCGCATGATGTATGTATTTCATCGATGCCGTTCATCCATTTTTACAGATCATTTTAAGGCTGGATACAAAATATTAGAGGATAAAAATCTCAGGTAGACCACACCACAGGAAAACAATAATGATTGAATATCCTCCATTAAAATCCTCCTCAGGCTTCGGGTCGGTTCGGACCGGATCCTTTTGGTTTGGGTATCCGGGTCGGATCGGTCTGAATCGACCTCTATCCGAACCCGACTCGAAATACGATTGGATCTGGGTAGACAAACTTGATCAGGTAGATCTAAGCCGTCGGTTCTGATCGGAATGCTACCAAATCGGGTCTCAAAATGCCCACCTCTAGTGGGTATATCCATTTAATGTACCACCGTATTACAAACATAGCATGAAATTAAGCTTATCACATGATAACAGGGGACCATCCTTGTCATATATAATAATTACATTTTTTAAATCCCATCCCACCTAATCCTTCCCAATACCATGGGCCAAACACCCCTTAAGGGTGTAAAGAGAGAAAGATACGCACTACAGTTTGGTCTTTGCAATTCTGCATGATGCATGATGGGATCCACATTACTCGGTGACGTCACTTGAGTCTCGCTGCTCAAACCAGTCGGTAGTTAATATGCGGACGTGGATTTCGTAGTAAAGGCTTTCACATTAAGTTCTTGTGCTGGGGTCCATGGTAATGTTTGTGAAAAATCCGCACCGTCCATCCTTTGTGGGAGCTCATTTTAGGGTAAAACTGAGGTGGATCCAAAACTCAAGTGGGCCGGACGCAGAGAGAAAATTAGGAGAAAGTTTTTTACCGTTGAAACCTTCCTAGGATCTACATTCATATTTATATGCCATCCAAACCGTTTATAAGGTCAATCTCACACGGATGAAGTGAAAACACCAAAAACTTAACCTGATATAAAAATTTGTGGCCATACGAACGTTTCAAACGGTGGTCACTGAATCTATAATGTTTCCTCTCTTACTGCCTATTTGAATCTTGGATACACTTCATTTTTGGCCTCACATTCTAAAATGAGCTCCCAAAATAGATGGGCGGTGTGGATTTGTCACAAACATTACGGTGTAACCCACCTAGCATCCCAGCCAGGAACTTCCCGCGAAAGGCTCTCGGAGTAAATCCGCGTCCGGCCGATCTGCCTCATTTTCTCGGAGATGCTGTAAAATGGGAAATTGGATTGCGTACTGAGTTACTCACTCAGTACGCTCTTATCGTACTGAGTAAACTCACTTGGGCCCACCTTAAATGTATGCGATCTATCCACACTGTCCATTCATTTTTCCATCTAATTTAAGGGGTTGATCCAAAATTAGAATCATATCCAAAGATCAAGTGGACCATACCACAGGAAACAGCGGGGATAATGATATCCACCGTTGAAACCTTGTTAGGCCTAACAATGATGTTTATTTATCATCCAACCTGTTCATAAGATCGTACAGATATGGATGAAGGTAAAAAAAATACAAACTTGATCCAAAATTTCTGTGACCCCCAAGAAATTTTCAACGGTAGACGTTCAATTCAACTGTTTCCTATGGTGTGGTCCATTTGAACATTGTATGTGTTTAATTTTTTGGTTGAAGCCCTAAAATTATCTTTTAAAATAGATGGACGGAGCAGATAAAATATATAAATCATGGTAGACCATACAGTATGCTAAGCGTAGTGAGTTACTCAGTACGCAATCCGCCCCGTAAAATGGATAGATGGAGTGGATAAAACACATACATCATGATAGACCCACGGAGCTTTGACATCAGCTAGCTGGCCAGTGCTCGTTCACTAGCCAAACCTCGTCGGACATGGCGCACTGAACGATTAAGGCTTGTGGGTCCAAGCGGCTCCAGTACTCTTTGGGAATTACACATAGGTTTTCCACCGTAACACGGGGGTTTCCATTTTTCTAACGTTTCCCACCGCATTGGATCATCCGCCAAAAATCTCATCAATGGGAGAGTAGTAACCTCTCCCTAATTGCCCTAAAAACAGACGGTTAAGGAAGACACATCAATGGTGCACATTCAACCGAGAAAAGATACTATGGTTGGTGAAATATCTTTCAATCTTGGATATTCTCGGAGAATGGTCCATCTAAGGTGGGACCAATAGAGCAATGGTCTGGATTACATAAACATATTTACTCCGCCTTAAAATCAAAATCCTCCGCCTGGCGTATGATTACTCGTAACGTTCCTCATGTTTAAGGCTGCCCCCTCAAAAATCTTTTTCATTCTTTAAAATGAAGAAAATGCCGCAATCATGCGCCATGAGTATCTTAAAGAAAATGCTGTGATCACGTTACATCGCGTGGAAAGAATATATAGTAATCATGTTAGATCACGTGGACTCGATAGTCCCCCAAAACCCTTGCAAATGGTAATTTTATACTCCTTGAAAGTAAAAAATTTCAACTATGATGTAAGTTTCAATAACCCTAAATAAAAAGAAAGGAACTTTTCCACTAGACACTGCCTTTTCATACCTAAAACCTCCCGCTTTTGTATTATTATCCAAATCTCGATTGTAGTTATCACAGCTAGTCATAGCGGTTGGCCAGAACGATGCGAGGTCGAGCACCATCTTCTCCGATAGGATACCTATTTTGAACACACGGAACTTCTTTGTACTCCTCACAAGACTTCTCGGATCCATGAGAAAAAAAATAAGAAAATATAAAATAAATTTTATAAAATTCAAAATTGATTGGTGAATGAAAATAGTATCTATGTACCTGTTACACCATTAGTGTAGGAAAAAAAAACTCAAAATTCATAATTACCAAAAATATTAAAATTCTAATTCTAATAAAAATCTTAATTCTACTGAAACTCTTTTAAAGCATAATTTCTAAAAATAAAAATTTCAAATAAACTTATACTAGAAGAGTCTAGCACATTTATGAGTTATTTATAAAAATGGAGAAAATCTAAAACTCTAAAAATAGAAAAATATTTTAAAAAATCAGAATTACTAAAAATAACATTTTTTTTCTTAAAAATTCATTTTTGAGCTGATAAAGCGCATTTTCTGACGAAATGGATAAATGTGACCCACGTTGTGGGTCAATTCACCTCGGATGGCCTGTTTCAGTAAAGATTGATAGGTTGTGCGCCCGGTAATAATACCCAGATCAAAAGTTTTTTTTTTTAACTCCACCCCACACACTCATGCCATAGTGGGATTTCACCACCTATGGATACTCAAACCCTTGACTGGGTGTTGAAACTACTGGGAATATACCACCTGAGCAAGAATAAGGATCCAACCCAGATCAAAAGTTACGATCAATTTACGGTCCACCTTCTTTTTGGCCCAACCAAGCTAGGAATGTATCTGTGACGCGTTCTACATCAGAACCCTCCATTTGAAGAAAAAAACTCGTCCTCGAGTTACTCAAGGTACCTGGCTCATGATTTTGAAATAACTTCTGACGCCGATGTTTATTAGCCATTTTCTTGTACTTGACATTAGGCTCTTGAACTGACACAATACATATACTCATGCTTTCTTTGACTTAACTTGTATCGATCAGTTCCTTCACTTCTGCCTTCAAGATATCTCATTCTTTCTGATAATGTGGGCAATTAGGTAGACTTTTCCCTAAGATGGGATCAATGTAGTTTTGTATATCTCGTATGGAAGGTAATTTATTAGGGAGTTCATTGAGCACAACCGCCTTGAACTCATGCAACACTGGTTCCAAATCCTCTGGGATATTCATAGGCTCCACATATTTTTTCTTTTCAACTATATATCTTCCATTTCCTTAGATTGTTTCACAAAGGTCTGTTCAGTTATGAGAGACTTTACCTCTACTTTAGAAGTCTTGGGTTGGTTCTACATTCCTATAGGGGTCATATTTTTGCCATTGATGAATCTTGCGGCTTGTCAAGACTCCGTTTCAATGAGGTCATCTTTCGCAAACAAATAATTAGATTTTTCTGTATAACCCATTATTGATTGGCTATCCTGCCAACAATTTTGGTTTCATTGGAATAATACCTTACTGTAATCTCGAGGGAGGAATCGCATGCACAATAACTGCTTCATTCGTGACCACGTGCGAATTGACACTTTCATCTGTCTTGTCCGCTTGAGTTGAAGTTGTTCCCACCAAGTTGAAGCTTCGCCCTTCATCTTGTAAGCCACAAGTTTAACTTTCTTCTCTTCCGTGATTTCTATGTAATCAAAGAAATGTTCGACTTCAAGCAACCAATCGAGGAAGTCCTTGAAGTAGAGTTGGCCGTTGAAACTATGAATATCAACTTTCGTATGAATTCTTAATTTATTTGATCTATTTGATCAATTTCTTGTCCAAAATATTGTGAAATCATGCCTGTTGATGCAGTTTTCCGGCAGACCCTCCACAAGACACCTTCTTGGACCTGCACAGGAGAAGGTGAGAGAAAAAGGAGGCCCTGGCTTGTGCAGGGGACTCTCTGATGCCTAATTTAGGCTTGAGGTCTTTTAAAGTGGGGTAGGATCTCCAGAAAAGAGACAAATCGAATGTTAGGGTTTTTTGTGAACGTACCTCAAACGGTGGGAGATACTCATACATTTATAGGAGAGAGAGGATCCCTCACCATGAGAATCCTTTCCTAATATCTTGGGGATCTGATATGATCCAGGATCTTTCCGAGATTGTAGGTTCCCGCAATTATTGGGATTTGATCTTATCTCCCAGAGATCGAGAGAGAGATCTTCGAGTCTTACAAGGATTCTTTGAATCTATAGTTTGGTTTTAGGTTAGATCTTAATGCAAGCGCTGAGTTGAAAATGAATGATACTGTCTTGATCGACAGATCGGCATTCACCATTTTCAACCATCAAACAAGCCGGAAGATTCATATTTCCTTCATCTGGGTGTTGAGACCTTTAGACCTCGCCAACGGTATCGTCGATTTATGGCCAATCTATAATCGAGCTATGGCCGGTCTGTGGCCGATCTGTGACAGATCTATGATCGATCATATCGATCTATGACCGAGCTATGGTCGGTCTGTGACCAATCTGCGATTAATCTATGACCGAGCTATGGTTGATCCGTAATCGACATGTGGTTGATTTATAGGCGATCTATAACTAACCTTTTTAGCTAACCTATAAATTAGGTCGGTATTTCAACCACTTGTGTGAGCTTGTAAGCTCTTTATGTGTCCTTACAATTGCATCGCTCTCCTTAGAGACTATTTTGTTTCTGGACGTAGAGGCCTTATCAGGCTCGAGTTTCCATGGGCCCATGTTGGTTCAGTAGAGTTAGTCCATTCCATAAGCCAACTTATGGACTTGTATATTTTTCCCCAACAATGCCGTTGAATCCCACCTTTTCGGGTGCAATTCTGCGATTCACTGCCAACATCACCATACGATCAGCGCAATTATAAATTTTAACACCTATTAGGGGTGGATCACGCCATGAATACGGATCTACCCTAGAGTCTCCATCATGTGATTGATGGAAGCCTGCAACCCTTGCATGACTTGTCGATTCTCTCATTGCGCTGCTTCGAAAGTCGTTAAAAAATAATTTTATGGAGCATCGTCCATGGGATTGTTGCCCAACCTGTCGTTAGAAGCCATAGATTTGAGGAGAAAGCCTCTCTCTGATACCAAACTGATGCAGGGAAGGACGTGAGGTCGAGCATCATCTTCTTCAAGAGGATAACTATTTCGAATCCACAGAATTTCTCTGGACTCCTCACAGAGACTTCTCGAATCCACGAGGAAAAGAACAAGAAAATATGAAATAAAATCTATAAAATTCGAAATTGATTGATGAATGAAAATAATATCTATGTACTTGTTACACCATTAATATAGAAAAAAAATCCAAAATTCATAATTACCAAAAATAGCAAATTTCTAACCCTAATAAAAATCCTAATTCTACTAAAACTCTTCTAAAGCCTAATTTCTAAAACTAAAAATTCCAAATAAACTTATGCTAGAAGAGTCCTAGCATATTTACAAGTTATTTCTAAAAAGGAAGAAAATCTAAAACTCTAAAAACAGAAAAATATATATATATATTTTTTAAAATGGAATTACTAAAAATAGTAATTTTTTTATAAAAATTCATTTTAAAGCTGATAGCACATGTTTTCTGACGAAACGGACATATGCGACCCGCTTTGTGGGTCAGTTCACCTCGGATGGCCTGTTTCAGTAAAGATTGATAGGTTATGCACCCCGTAACGATACTCGGATCAAAAGTCAAGATCCATTTATGGTCTACCTTCTTTTGGCCCAACCATGCTAGGAGCGTATCTGTAACATATTCTACGTCATATTTTCTTATTGACGAAAACTGCCTTTACTTTACTGTAATTAACAACCTCTGCTCAAATTATTAAGGTGCTAATTCTCACCCCGAACTTACGTGGGGCCACATTGATGTTTGTGAGAAATCCGTCCCGTCCATCCATTATTCTAGCTCATCAAGGGCATGAGCAAAAAATGAGGCAGATCCAAAGTTCAAGGTAGGCCCATGATCGCCCTAGGGTATTTCAATGGTGGACGATCTTTTCCACTGTTTCCTGTCATGTGGCCCACTCGAGCTTTGGATATTCACGATTTTCTTGCCCATTGCCTAAAATGAGTTGAGTTAACAGATGGGCGGGGTGGATTTGTCATAAAAATATTTGTGACCTACGAATGTTTTAACGGTGAACATTTAATATCTAATCTTCCTTGTTCAGTAGGCCCACTTACCCCTTTTATCAACCACATTTTTGGGCCCATGCCTTGAAATGAGATGAAAAATCTAATACACGGGAGTATTTGTAATTAACATCATGGTAGGCCCCACCTACTCTTAAGCAACCCTACTTGTGGACTTAAATGTCCAACGCCCCTCTAAATGCATTTATTTTACTGACATTGAATGTCCTAAATCCTAAACTTTAAACCCTAAACCTTGGAATTCAAAACCTGAATATAGTGATCCAAATCTGAAGTTTAATTTGAGCATAAATTCTTGTAATTTCATTCCACACACCACACAATTAAACTAATTTAAATATTTCATTAAACTATAACTTAATTCAAACTTAAATTTCTAAACTAACAAATCTTCTTCTACTTCCTATTAAAACAAAAGTTCAATATTTGTCTTAATACATCAACATGAAATAATATAAGACATAAACTAAGGATGACGTTTCAGCAAAAATATCCATCCAAGTACTCTGTCTCCTATGAACTCCTACAAACCTGTGCCTTTGTTTTTGTCAGCTAAAATCCGGTGAGATGACATTCATCCCAATTAGATTTTAAGGAAAGTTCAGACAAATCGATATTGCAGAAATTTATCTAAGTTTACCCTAAGATACTATGCATGATTATGATACCAATGTTATGAATGCATGATGCACAAATAAGTTACTTTCGTCCTGTTTAATTAAGCAGAATAATTTCTCTCCATAACTCGCATGGTATAAGGTGTGTACTTATATTTAAGATCTCATTGGCACTGACATTAGGAACCTCTCGCAATTCTGACATACTCACTAACTGGTCTAGTATTGCAGTAATTCTAACATGCACGCAAGTGAGTAATCTTCGCATACTCACAGATTGATCCTACATAACACTGACATTAGAAACCTTTCGCAATCCGGGCATGCTCACCTAACTGACATGCGTTGTGGCAATCTTGACATGTATGAAATTTTTTGGAGTGGAGTAGGTCTGGTTTTAAAAGCATCGAACCACTATAACTCATTGTGCCTTGTGATGAATGCTTCTTTTTTTTTGTGGTAGATGTTATTTTCATTCTTGTGGTGAATATTGTATTTATTTTATCTTTTCTTACCAGTTTGATAAATTGATTTTAAAGACATTCGTGAAATAATGTTATTCTCCCTAATATTTTAAGTGAAAGTTATCATACAAATCATTTGGAATCAAGGTTTCAATACTTGGACGATTGACATTTTATATTCTTTATATATTTTATTTTTATTTCGATTATTTGTCATTATCCTATTCTCTCTCTCTCTCTCTCTCTCTCTCTCTCTCTCTCTATAGGATATCAATAACTCATATTTTCAAAAACTCGCTCCAGATCGTGTGTTGGCCAAAGTCTTTACATCTCTAGACTCTCTTAACAAAATGTTAGAGTCTTATGTCACTTAGCTATAGCATCGGTAGAGAGTTGCTTTTGACAAAGTTTTAATATTTAATGCTACATAGAAATCTTTTTTTACAGGATTCTAGCTATTAATGCTCAGAGAAAAAGTGAGCGTTACTTTAATGACACTGTTATATTTTACAAAGAGTTCTTTTAATAGATATGTGACATTTTATGCTCCCTAAAATGCATTCTAACTCATCTTTAAAGTCATCTATATTATATGTGTCACGGCTGTCATACGGTGTCTCCTAGACTCTTGATCTAGGTGTGTTAAATCATATGTAAACAATGCCTTTGATATGTGAGTAAGATTTTATCCATCATTTAATATATAGTACCAACACATGGCGATATATCATTAATTCATGTGAGTGTACCAAAAACAAATATAAAAAAAAACTATGTCATGACATGGGATCCCACGATGTGGGTACATTATACACCTATCCGGTGTATCCAATCTTGCCAACTGATGTTAGAAAACGGGTCAAAAATTAAAGCGTGCGGATCTGAATTTCAGGTTTTCCACATCCACTAGAAGCACCATTCATTGGCCATTAAAAGTTTTTTGTGAGCCACAAAAGTTTTGAATCACACTAATATTTATACTTTGCCCTCATTCGGGTTCGCATGGACTTATCAGCAAAAAGTTTAATAGCAAATAAATATGACGGCATCCGCTCAACGACCGGTGTTTCGTGTGGCGTGGTCCATTTAAGAATGGCATCTGCTTCATTTTTTCGGAAAATAGCCTTTAAATAGTTTGGAAAATCGGATGGGAGCGTGGATATACAACGCTTACATCGAGGTGGGCCAACAGTCAGGCCCCACCGACATCACTGTATCCCGAGTTGCAGCTAATACGAGTCATTGAATATGGTACAGGATTGTAACTTGGCATACTAGCCAGGCTTCTTTTTTTAAAACATTTTTTTTTATTTATTAAATAGCTGTGCTGATGTCAGCATAGATGACGTGGCCCAATTAAATTCCAGAAACAGGAAATCCCTGTGCGCTAGAAACAGAAGATCTGGAATCCAAACCTAACCCCTCGTCTCAATATAAGTGGTCTAAAATGGTCACGGTCTATACACCGCAAGATAAGGTGGTGTATGTGTTGTTTCCCCAATGGCTTTCTCTATCCCACTCTCTCTCTTCATACTCTTCCTCTCTCTTCTGGCCTTCAAGCTCCTCCTATGGCGCAGATACAAGCTCCCTCCGGGCCCCAAGCCCTGGCCCGTTGTTGGGAACCTCTACGACATAAAGCCGGTGAAGTTTCGGTGCTTCGCGGAGTGGGCCAGCACGTATGGGCCGATCATATCGGTGTGGTTCGGATCGACTTTGAACGTTGTCGTGTCGAGCTCTGAATTGGCTAAGGAAGTGCTCAAGGATAATGATCAAATGCTGGCTGATAGGCCCAGGAGGAAAGTGGCCGAGCTGTTTAGTAGGAATGGCCAGGATCTGATATGGGCTGATTATGGGCCCCACTACGTTAAGGTGAGGAAGGTTTGTCAAGTGGAGCTGTTCACTCCAAAGAGGCTTGAGGCACTTAGGTCCGTTAGAGAGGATGAAGTGACGGCTATGATTGAAACCATCTTTAGAGACTGCACCAAGCCAGGTACGTGTGTAGGAACTCTCTCTATTAAAATCCAGACTGTCCGAATGGGTGGGACAACTGTGGATGGAGCATATCTGAAAGAAAATTGCAATGGGAAATTTATATTAACTATCTTATTTCTTTTGTTTGAATTTGGGCCGTTGAGTATTTTACTTTTAGTGATTCATTTTATATGCGTTGATCAGATGGTTAGGGTTTCTGGGTCAGTGTGATTTTCAAGATATGCCACGTCCAAAACGGGATACACAGTTTGGACGGTCTGGATTTCTGTACTAAAATGGCACATTTGAGGTGGATGAGTCTCCACCAATTTTAAATGGTGCAAAACTAACACTGTACTCTAGCCCAACAAATCTATTGAAGATTCTATGGAGGGCGGCTTCGGTGGATCCCCGGATCTACCGAGGTGCGTGAGACCCCTGACTGTGGGGCCCACGTTGATGTATGTGACTACATCCACGCCATCCATTCATATTGAAAACTCATTTTAGTACATGATCTAAACAATGAAGCAGATTCAAATATCCGATGGACCATAGTACAAGGAACAGTAGTAAGTGACAATTAAAAGCTTCTTGTGGGCAACAAAAGGTTTGAATCAAGATGATATTTATGTGGTCTATTCATGTAAGTCTTCGTGACATTGTCAACAGGTTGGATGGCAAATAAACATTATTGGTGGGTATTCAATCAAAACTGTTTCCTATAGTGTGGTCATCTAAGAATCGGACCCACTTCATTTTTTAGAACATGCCCTAAAATAATCTTTTAAAATTGTTGGACGGTGTGGATTAAGCTACATACATCACTGTGAGCCCCACAGTCAGGTGCCCCTGCCCTGAAAAAAGGCTGATGAAACGGGTTCACTGCCACTTCCGGGTCACATGTAATTTCTTAGCATTTATTTCCACGTGGCCCTTAGGCGACTTCACGTACTATGCAGCAATAATTGCAGTTAAAAAAACAATAATAAACTGACCATTGATATTGGAATGTGAACCATTGAAAATGTTATTTTTTTAAGGATTCACATTCGTCTACACATGACGATTGTCAGAATGAGCCATTGAAAATGTTATTTTCAAGGGTTCATAAGCGTTTGTTATGATTGTAAACCATCATAGCATGTGGGTCCTAACAAAATGACAGATTTTAGATATGTTTAGTCGCGACAAAAGGAAAAGCTCTCTGGCAACTCAAAAGATACCGTGGAAATTTACATGCCCACCTACCACACCAGATGAAACGTCGTTCTCCTCCCAAGAGAGCTTATTCCTCATCTTTTTCTTTTATGTATTAAATCAAACCAAAAACCTAAAACATGAACTAAACGAAAATTCATAGGATATGTAGAAAACCCAATAAAGATTTTTATTTTTCAATAAAAATATGTTATTTACAGTTTGAGATTAAAGATTTATATTTATTTTTTTTCCTCTTTGAGCTGGCACACGAGCGGATGGGAGTGGTGCACGTGCGGAGCGATGGGTACAGAAAGATGCTCCCATGCTTCCAGATTCTCATGAGAGAGAGCTAGGCATTCGAAGAGGAATAAGTTTTAAAGAGTGCAAGAAGGCGAAATCTGAGGAAAAAATTTATTTAAGGGGCGTTTGAGGGTATTAGATGGGATTGTGTGGGATAGAATTGCATTTGGTCCTTGCAATTCCATCCAGCATTCAGAGAGGATAGGAAAGGTTGAGATTTGGTTGGATGGAATTGCATTTAGTCCCATGCAGGATTTATGTGAATTTCGAAATCCACTACACGTGAGCTCCACACTGGCGCATGCATTTATCCATGCCATCCGTTCATATATATTTTTTATATTTATTTTTTGTTAGCATATTAGTATACCTACTGTCAGTTCACACTTCCTTGTTAGCCATCCCCTCTAGGAAACCGATGCCAAGACCTTAATGTTGAAACCAGGTATCTTTTACTCAGTCCATCCATATGCACTGTTTACACGTGACATTCTAGTAATACATGCATACAAGTGAACCATATTTGTTATGAATTTAGTCCATTGATTACAATTCCATGGTCCACCAAACATGATTTTGCATAATCCAGTGTTGCCTTGTAGCAAATTTGTTACCCCGGACATGGGATTGGATGGCTATAATACCATGGTATTTCCAAACATATAATCATTATATAATAATGATGTTAATCTCATCTAATACAATTCAATACCATTCAATTCCGGGACAGTTAAGTCCAAGCCCAGCCTGCTTGCGAGAAATGAGTTCTAATTTTAAGTCCAAACTCAACCCAAAAGCTAGACACTCTAGGGAAGCCCAACCTGAGGTGGGCCAAGCTTGAAAGCCCGCAAGCCATCCCAACCCATCGACAGCCCTAATGCAAACACATCAAATAAACAAATGCAGAGGCTGCATCCAGTACAATATCTCCAATGTGAGCTCAAAAGTACAAATCAATGACTACTATGTTTTAATGATATTCAATCTATCCATCATGTGTGTTCTCTAATGTTGCCGTTGATGAGCCATCCATTCTAAGCAACACCACAGGGAAGACTTACAAATTGGATGTGAGATCATCGTTTCTTTATGTACCATGTAATTAATTTAGAAGATGCATCCGATTTAGTCTATTTCAAACTTTAACTAGGCCATGTGACACGTGATTTTAGAGGTTTTAATGATGACTTTCAATGTTGTGGCTAACAAGAGAATAGAAGGGTGATAACCTAAATTGGGGGGTGACATGCTATGGGGCCCACCGTGATGTATATGTTTTATATCAACGCCATACATCCGTTTTGCCATTTCATTTTAGGATATGATCCCCAAGACAAAGCAAATCCAAAGCTCAAGTGGATCATGCCACAAGAAAGAATGGGAATAATTATATCCATGGTTGAAACCTTCCTAGGGCTACTGATGTTTATATGCCTCCCAACCTGTTGTCAAGGTCACACAGACCTAGATGGAGTGAAAACACAAATATCAGTTTCATACTAAACTTTTGTAGCCCTAAGAAGTTTTTTTAATGGTGAGCGTTTGATCGCACCACCATGTCCGCTTGAGCATTTGATCTGCTTCATTTTTTGGATCATCTCTGAAAAATGAGCTGGCAATACAGACAATGTGGATAAAACAAATATATGATGGTGCACCCACAGTACCTAGGTGGTGCTGAGTAACTATCCAATCCACTGGTGGAGTATGTGCCACTGCTTGAAATTACCCCCATTGCCTATTACCATTTAATTGGGGTATATGTCACTGTTAGAGATCATCACTGTTAGAGACTGCCTAGTCAAGTACATACTCACTGGGCAACTTTCAAGCTTTGTATGAGCCCCCATCCCAAGCTTGAGTCTCCATCTTTGTCTGCGGCATATAACTCAATCAAATCTCATGGTGTGTTAAGATGAATTGGACATGGGTGAAACAACATTAACAGATTCAAAATGTGTAAATGCAAGTTAAGTATACCGCCAAGCACGATTAGCACATGTGATGTGACCATGTTGGGTGCACCCCTCCATGCATCTGTGTTAAGGTTGGTGAACGGATGAAGCCCTTGTGACCACTTTCAAAGTCAGTATGCCTTTAATGGCGCCTGTGGTGGGGAGCATGTGTACCAGCCAACCTATTTCAGTCGATGGGAATTGTTTGATAATCCGGCTGTGTACAACGTTTGATACATAAGCACTAAGAAATCTGTACATAAATGAATGTAAATTAACCCAAATTAATTGCCAAATTTTGTTTGATTGAGGAATCTTACATGCTTGTTTCTTGAAATAGGATCATTGGATTTCTTTTTAATTTTTTAAATGTCCATGCGGCATAATAAGAATTCATAGCGCAGAGATAGACATGGATAACAAGTAGAAATCCTAAATTTATCTCACAACTGTTATCATACACAAGGATAATGATTATTTTACAGAATTTACTATTTTTCATTATTCTATATAGTGGTTACTAGGATTGGCCCATTGGGCTTTCTGGCTAAGCTTGGGCTCAAAGACTTCACCAAAGGTGCTAGCCCAAGCTTATTGTTGAGATATGTCTTAAATTTGAACGTTCACGACCAATCATGGGTCGGGTTCGACCGGTCGTGGGAACGGCTCAACTAGTCGTAGTCCACTCAACTCAAAGTCCAGCGAGCATAAAATTTTGCGGTCCGAGGTGCTCGACCGGTCGTGGGTGGCGCTCGACCAGTCGTGCAGTCCACTCGATCGGTCGTGATTACGCAGATTCATTTCGCGATTTTGTGCGGATTGCAGATTTTGAGTCCTTTCGCAACTGGGATGAAGAAGGGAAGTTGCCTAAACTATAAATAAGAATTCTTAGGGCTTTTCTAGTAAGATGAGAAATAATTCTAAGGCTTTCTAAAGGGGTTCTAGGAAAATTAAATGATGTAGCAAGGGTGAGATTCGAAGTTGTTTGAATTAGGTAAGTCTTCTCTCTTTGTAATTTCTATTTTCATAGTGGTGACCTGTCGCTTTGTGCCGTGGTTTTTTTCCGAAAGGGTTTTCTACGTTAAATCTGTGTGTTCTCTTGTATGTGCTTGGTGCCATTGAATTTCTATCCTAGATCTAGATCTGTATGATTCCGCAGGGCAAAATCCCCAACACCTTGCACCCCCACACACTCACACCGTAGTGGGATTTCACAACCTATGGGTACTCGAACCCTTCACCAGGTGTTGAAACTCTTCAGAGTCTACCACTGGAGCAAGAGTAAGGACCCAAGCCTAAGCATTAAGCATGTTTATTAATGGGGTTGAGCTCAGGCTAAGCATGAGATCCTTTTAGCTCGGCCTAGCCGGATTAAGGTTTTAAGAGCATTTGTGTCGATATCATGCATGTTGCACATATCTACAATCAGACCGGATCTTGCACAAAAGAAAGAGTCAGGCATGGGCATGGGCTTAGGCTTGAGCTCAAGCAAGACTCAGGCCCGAGCCATGCACAATCATCATGGGTCGGGCAAGCGTTTTAGTTATGGCCTGTCATGGGTTAAAGACGGGCTTTGGCCAAAATTTTACATCGCAGGCCAAGTGTTGACAAACCTTGCCTGACCCTAATCTAGCTCGTTGATAGTGGCACATGTTGTCTAATTACGGGTCCATTTGGATACCACTAAATAAGTTGCTTTTTCTACTTACAACAATAAATAACTTATTTGAGATAAGTTTGGTTCAAGTTTTTTTTTACTTAAAGTTATTTAATCACTTCAGCTTAATAAGTAGAAACCAAGATAAGTAACTTAAGTAAGTTATGATCCAAACAGCCCCTACAAGAATCCAATTTATTTTACCCTTAGCCTGTTTGGACAGGAGGAATTCACAGTGTAGACATGAATAACTGTAATAATTATGTTTTTCAGCAATGTTCACCAGTGGATCCTACAAGGCAAGTCTGGTTAGATATTATGCAAAAATCCAAATTTTCTTTAGAAAATGGTCATTTTGTATGTGGAATCCAATGTAAATAAGTAATCGTATGATTACAATGTACAATTCATGATTTTCTTTGCAATTCAAACCGTCCTACCTTGTATGCCATTTGACATACACTCACACACACATGCACAAAAATGCCATTTGAATGGAGAGAGTTAATGAATCATCTTACGTCACAGGCAACCATGGGAAGAGCATGGCAGCAAGAGACTTCCTAACACCTGTATCCTTCAACAACATAACGAGATTGGCCTTGGGGAAGCGATTGATGGACTCAGAGGGGAGGATGGACGATCAAGGCAAGGAGCTGAAGTCAATTGTCACCGACGGCAATATCAAGTTCGGCGGGTCCTTCCCCTTAACCGAGCACGTCCCGTGGCTCAAATTCTTCGACAGGACCGACGAAGTGGCCCTAGAGAAACATGAGGCCCGTAGAGATCGACTCACTAAAGCCATCATGGATGAGCACACGCAAGCTCGTCTAAAAAATGGCGCCAAGCATCACTTTGTCGATGCCCTCCTAACCCTACAGGATCAATACAAACTCAGCGATGACACCATCATTGGCCTACTATGGGTGAGTCACTGGCTTACTATCTTATGATATATAGCAATGCATGATCTCCTTGCAAAATAACCATCATAAACTACCTTGCATATTAGTTCTGGAAACTTGGAAACTCGACACAAAACCTGGCCGAGTCAACTCAACTCGACGAGAAATCAATATAGATTTGCTATGAAACTCACTATCAAGATTTGATTGAGACTCGGTCTCACCGATCGAGTCAGCTCACCTACTTGGTCGGCATGGCACGACTTGAACCATGTCACTCACTGAGTTCGATATTTGAGTCGAGTCCAACTCAACCTGACCGAGTTGGATAACAAGTCGAGTTTTTTGAGTTTTTAAGCTATGCTTCCACAAGTTACCAGCTACCTTTGTGTATTTTTTATGTGCACATCTGGGCTGGACCATGGTCTATCTAGGCCTAGACTATAGAGTAACAATTGTATCATAGACAGGGCCTTGGCCTGCTAGTCCACTGACGAACCTAGCTGTTTGATAGACTGAAAAATAATTTAAGTGCTGAATTGTAATGTGGAAATAATTTATGGTTATTTCAGTTAAAAGTGAATAATAATAATAATAATAATCATCATGATGCACCATAAGCTAAGTAGTAGAATCAGCAACATCACTTGCATTCTAGAAATGGTAGCTTCGTGGCTCTTCTTGCCTGCTTAAATTGATGTGAATGATCGTGACCACTCTTCAAATTCTTTGAAGTCTAACTAGATATCTCATTGAAACAAAGTTCTTTGGTTCCTAATTAACATCATTTATGACCTCCTACTCAAATAAAGATGTCTCTGACGCAACATTTCAGCATTAAGTGAAGCATTGAGCAGAGGAAAGGGAGCTGAGAAAAAAGTCCATACCTTTTCAGTGAAAATTAATTTAGCATTTAATAAATTAGATTTACTACCATATTTTTCATGAAAATTAATTTAAACACTTAATAAATTGAATTTTTCATAATGAATTATCAAAAAAATATCAAATTTTAGTGATAAGTATGGAAAATAAATTTTATCAAATGACCTCTTAGTTGGGCTAGCCCAGCCATATGAAGTAAGCTGTTGTGCTTGATAACTCGGCCCAAATTAGCTCTAGGCCCGTCTAACATCATGGAACTAAGCCTAATCATAGCCTACCTTGTCCCTTTTGTCACTAGTGGCCATTTGGTAATGCTTATTTTAAGCACTTATACATTGTTTGGCAAATTTAAATTATAAAATGTTTAAATTAATTTTTACTAAAAATATAGGTCTTTTTTCCACCTCGATGAATAAATTGTACATACTATTTATAAATAACTAATATTGAACCATCCAAATTGCCCCAACTTAGATGGACCACATTCCAAAACTATGCTGGTTTGGTTCTATTACTAGCCGGTTGGTGGTCATTTAATGGACGGCTAAGATGGAAAACAGGTATAAAAATCCTAATTCAGTAAACAAGTGTCCACAAGTCGTTGGCTAGGGTCGTTCAAAACTAAACTGATTTTGGGTTCAAGGCCTATCTATAGTGGCTCCTTCAATTTGGGTGGTTTAGATTTTGTTATGTATACACACGTACGGTTTCTGAGCTCTTGTGTATCAACCATCACACTCTGCCAGCGTAGCAAACCGTTCTCTAGTTACAAGTGTGCTACATCAGGCAGTTAAATTCGTTGCTCTCCTCACCCAACTTCCTTTACTGACCAAAAACACTTCCATTAATTGAAATTTCCGTAGGACATGATATCCGCTGGCATGGATACAACAGTCATAGTAGTGGAGTGGGCCATGGCAGAGCTGATCAAGAACCCTAGAGTGCAACAAAAAGCCCAGGAGGAGCTGGACGCAGTGATCGGCTCTGATCGTGTCATGACAGAAGCCGACTTCCCGAATCTCCCTTACTTACAATGCGTCGCCAAGGAGTCCCTGCGCTTACACCCGCCCACACCTCTCATGCTCCCCCACAAGGCCGCTAACCACGTCAAGCTCGGTGGCTACGACATCCCCAAGGGCTCGATCGTGCACGTCAATGTATGGGCCTTGGGTCGTGACCCAGCCGTCTGGAAGGATCCATTAGCATTCCGTCCCGAGCGTTTTCTCGAAGAAGATATCGACATGAAGGGTCATGACTTCCGCCTGTTGCCTTTCGGCGCAGGCCGGCGTGTGTGTCCTGGTGCCCAGCTGGGAATCAACTTGGTTCAATCGATGCTCGGCCACCTGTTGCACCATTTCAAATGGGCCCCACCAGAAGGTGTTAAGGTAGATGATATCGACATGACGGAGCATCCCGGGCTTGTGACTTTCATGCATACTCCACTTCAAGCCGTTCCGACGCCTAGATTGCCTGCTCATCTTTATAAGCGTTTCTAATTCTCTCTCTCTTTTTTCCATCTTTCATTTCAGTTTTCCACTGTCTTTGCTATGTGATGGGGCATAAATTACTTTTTGACTATCGCTGGATTTATGTTATATGACTATTGAATGCAATCCACAATGTAAGCGTGTACGGTGACATTTATGATAGAAAATTTAATTAATGTGCGGACAATCTATACCATCCAAATGGGGTCAAGGCCCATTTATGTGGATCTCTGATTAATTGGCCACCTGACATTAGGGATTCCATCTACAACAAGCCCCACACTTGGAAAATGGAATCTATTTGGAATGCTCAATAGTCAAGTCCAGTTTTGGAGATCTATATGAGGATGATGGCAAGGGGATTAGGGGCCTGTTTGTTTTCTAATTACAATGGTAATTGGCAAAAAAAAATAGTAATTATGATCACTTACCTTCAAAATTGTGATGACATAAGTTACATTTGATGCCAGTGATTAGATTATATCATTGGTACTTTTACAGGGGCATCGCTATAAAAATGGGCCTTTCAGTGTTACATGTGTATTTACTCTCACTTTTTATGCCGCAATTTTCTCTTAACCAAATAACCTTAAAAGATAATAATGGCTCATTTAATTCGAATTAAACTGACAATTAAATAACAAAATAAGGCTAAGTTGTCAAGATAATAATGGCTCATTTATTTGAATTAAACTGTAAATTGAAAAACAACATAAGCCTTGGATGCCAAAGAGTCAAAGACCGCAAAAACCCCAATGTAAGAAAAGATGGATTTTTAATTGCTTGGCTCCTAGGAATAGAGTGTTAGAGTATTTAAAAATTACAATTTTTAGCATAGTAGTTTTTCAATTCTTTTATTAAAATCACTTTCTACATTTTTATTCTTTTAGTGTAAAAGTTTGTCCCACGATTGATAGAGACAAGAAGTGGAGAGTGGTTATAAAACATCTCACTCTTCTTAAGGTTATGAAAATGCTTACATCATGCTTTAATCTATATGCACACCAAGCTGGCCAGATGGGTAAACGGACTAATAAATTAGTTAACTAGCACATGTGCATAATACTTGTGCGCAAGAGGTCCCTCATTTAAAAAAAAAAAAAAAAAAAAAGTCTTGATAAGGCTTGGTTTTTGGTAAAATGTATAATGGATTTTATTTTATTTTTTCATTATTATCACAACTATTGGATATGGCCTGTTACTTAAGGCTATTTCTACCACGCAAGGTGTGGTATTTTTTTTTGCATTGATACAACGGATACGGCCATTTAAGCAATTGGGATGTTTATTAGAGTTTTGATATAAAAAGGAATTTTTGTTTATGCCCCGTTTGGATTCCTGGAAAACATGGAAAAGGAAATAATGTTTCTTAGGAAACCATATTTCTCAAATATTGTGGGAAATGAAACATTTTTTTCTTTGTTTGCTTTTCAAAAAGATATTTTTTAGAAATTTAATATTTATTTTTAAAATTTTTGTTGGATAAAATGAAATTTTTTCTTAAGAAAAACATTTCTAGATAATTAGTAGCATACGCCAAATTAGCACATGTGGTATATATGAATTGCTTAAAAATGGATAGTAGCACATGTAGTATATGTGAATTGCTTAAAAATGGATAGTGGCATATGCAGCATAGCATAAGTATGCATGTGTAGGCACTTAAAGTTTAATTGCGGCACATGTTGTACATGTGAGGTGCTTGAAGTTATATGTAGCACTAGAGATATATTGGCACATTTGACACTTGGACACTTAAGCTAGATGGCAACAGTTGTGCACATTGGCATCACTGAAATATGTGGCGTATTTAGAGTGAATGAAGATGGATGACAACACATTGGACATGTAGAGTGGTTTGCACATGTGGTTTACACATGTGGGGCACAAGAGGAGATGAATGGTGGTATATGTTACACATAAGCACATGTGATGCACAAAAGAAGATAAATGATCTCACATGCAAACACATTAGCATATGCGGAACACTTTGCATATGAGGTGCAAAAGAAGATGGATGGCCACAAATTTGGCATGATGGCACATGTTAGGCATAATCAAAGATGGACAATAACTCATTTATCACATTGATACATGTGGCACATGTGTGAGATAATTGAAGAGGAATGGTGGCACATTTAGGCTTAACCCTAAGAAACCCATTTTCCTTCTGCTATGAAAAAATGCATCTCTTAAGAGTGGAGGTTGTATACGTGCCACTATACCACATATGCCACCATCCATCTTCTCTTGTGCCCCACATGTGTAAAGGGCTCCACATGTGCTAATGTGCCACATGTGTCACCATCCATCTTCTCTTGCACCATACATGTGTTATTCTTCCACATGTATCACCATTCATCTTACTTGTGCCACACATGTGCAAAACATCCCACATGCGCCAATGTGTCACACATGCCATTGTCCATCTTCAATCCCCAAATATGCTATATGCAAATGGTGCCAATGCTTACAAGTATTGTCAGCTAGCTTTTGTGCTTGCATGTCAAATGTGTCAATGCATGCCTTATACCACATGTGTTACCGTATAACTTCAAGTATCTCACATATACCACACATGCCACAATTCAGCTTCAAGTGCTCACATATGTCGTAAATGCCACATGTGTCATTGTTCATATATAAACATTCCACATATGCCACATGCTAATATGACACATGCTAGTGACTATCTAAACAAAATTCCAAGAAAAAAATTTGTTTTGCCAAACAACAAACTTGAAAATAAATCTTAAAATTTTATGAAAATCTTGTTGAAAAGCAAACAAGCAAAATAAATTTCCCTTTCTCACAAATTTCTAAAAATAAAGTTTTCCAAGAAACGATATTTCCTTGCTCATGCTTTTCATGAATCCAGACAGGCCCTTAACAAACAAAATAGAGTGAGTATCGTGGGAAACAATGTTCCTTTCCTTTTCTTTCCTTTCAATTAAACCAAACAGGCCCTCCTTAATTTTAATAACCAAAATACCAATAGTTTTATATGAAAAAAAGCACCCCAAGCCCAACGTGGCTTATGTATGTAAGATCCAACCTAACCAACAAAATGGTCCCAATGTGTAGATGCACTTGGTAAACAATTGGACCATTCTACAAATTAGGTGAGCTACAATTTATTAATAAAATGAATGTATAAGAAAAACTTGGACTAACATTGCGGCACATTGAATGAGTAGATTGGACTAATTTCTACATAAGGTGATTAAATGGTGAGATAAAACCAATGGATCAACAATTAGAAAACTTAAAAGAAAGCCTCTATTGTACCAATTAAATTTACAAATGATACTATATGATAAAGATTGTGCTGTCAATTGTGCATATTTTGTAATATATTTCATAATTTTCTATTTTGGGTTAACATCTATATATAATCTATAATTAGGATTATTAGATTTATTAGATTTCTATGTTTAGCTATGTAATTCATTGTAAATCCTTGTAATTCTTTTTATTTATGAATAGGAGAATATCAGTTATTTCTAGCACTCGTCTTAAATTTATGTTATGTGCTGGTCCTTTTAGTAATCTTTCATATACTACGTGTATTTGATAACAAAGGTTGTAAAATGGCGACTTTTACTACACTTACAGTCAATAAAAGTACCTATGTTTCTCTACACCATTTGAACTCATTCACTCTAATGCTTGAGGCACTGCTCCTTTACCAACTAAAGGTGGCTCACAGTATTGTGTTTT
This sequence comes from Magnolia kwangsiensis, assembly GCA_037074715.1. Taxonomy (NCBI): domain Eukaryota; kingdom Viridiplantae; phylum Streptophyta; class Magnoliopsida; order Magnoliales; family Magnoliaceae; genus Magnolia; species Magnolia kwangsiensis. Next base: position 79,216,574 of record CM073586.1, on the reverse strand, counting down.
CGGGTATATCTTATGCACCATTGCTATGAGTTTTTACATATTTGTTCTAAATTTACTGGTATGATTAGACTCAGTGTCATGCTACAATTGAAGTTTTTTAATCAAACTCTGTCAGTGACTATATTTTCGTTATTTTCGACTTCTTGCCTCTCATGGTACCATTTTGTAATTGTCATATGTAAAAACACAAACTGAATTATATTACAGATAGAAAGAATCAACATATTTTAAAGGTCACCTGCTCATTAATGTTATTTGCTTCTAATAAAAACCTGATCTATTCAAAAGATGACAACCCCAAGTGCAAGGTAGCGATGTAGTTTTAACTAGGTGAGATTGAGATCGAAGCCATATGGACTTGTATTTGTGCATTCTATAAATTACTTTTAGAACTAAAACTAACTATAGAATTGAATTTAATAAAATAATGATTGAACTTAGATCATTTAAAGAAGAAATTAATAAAGCAAAACACTAGAGCACCAAAGATCCATTTCTAACTATTCTTAATGTCTAATTCACCTTATTGAAGTAAATAACTCAATTGGAATTGAAGTCATATCTTATCTAATTAAGATAACTAAGCGGTTAATTCATTATTCACAAACTAAAATCAATCTGAACTTCAATTGATTCAATTCCCACATAAGACACCAAAGTATTGATCACAAGGAATTCAAGGCATTTATTATGCCCTCAATCTACAATAGATCAATCAATTTTACAGAGCAATCCTTTGGAAACCAGATAAGCTATCAATCTTAACTTTTCTAAGCATCCAAAGTATCCGAAGTCGATAATGGATTAAAATAAACTAAAATTAAAGCTATATTCAAACCAATATCAATGAATTATTCAATATTTAAATTAAATAACTTGAATCAAAGTAAACTAGAATATTAAAAACCACTACAAGCTTCATCTCTTAGACCTATCTAAGAGAGTTAGCCAACCATAGTCATGATTGAACTAAACTCTAAGAAAAAAATGAAAAATAACTTGGAACCGAAAGATTAGAAAAGAAGAATGGCTCCTTAGATGCTCCGCAACTCCTTACTGTCTCTCCCAAACCTTAAAGTAATATCTAAATACGTTCTAGGAACTCCTATTTATAATATTTACAAGCCATATTACGCATCACCTCAGAAAAATTGAAACCAACATTAAATTTACCCAACCACGCGCACTGTCGATGGGTCTTTAATGACATTGAACTCCCATCAAACCTCTATTGATTACATTGAAGATCTCCTCAAGAGATTGAGTAGGAACATAAAAAATGCCAAACAATGATTTTTAAATTTTGAGAATCTATCGATGGCATCGAAGATCATTTGATGACATTGAGTAGAAACACATATTTTTTCCAACAAACTTCTAAGAAATTCCTTAATTCCTCAATATATGCTCTATGACATCGACCTCTCATCGAAGTCCCATCGATGGTATCGAACTCCCATCGATAGGATCAAAGGTCTCTGAATTTCTTTTGTTTGCAACTTCAGTTTGAATCTTCACTTCTCATCATCTTTTTGTACTTGGTTTCCTTCATCCTTCATCATTTCAAATTCTCCTTCATGACCTTGGAATCTTCAATTCTTAATTGTGCTTCTTTTAAGCTCTAATTCCTTCACTTGAACTATATTTTTATCATTGAGCTCTAAATCACCTCACATTCGTAAAACATACATAAGTATATCAAATTAGCACTGAAAATTCATGGAAAGCAAATGCAATTAAGAGGATAAATATGCAATATTTGATTCTCAACACATACCCCAACTAGCATTTTTCTAATCCCGAGTAAAATATGCGAAAGATTTTGAATTCAAGAAATAAATTCTTAGAAGAATCAATCCTGCAATCTTAAGTAATTCTAAAAACCAATCCAATCCATAGAGAATTAAATCTATTAATATCGAGCATATCATTCACTTAAACTTCAATACTTAGTAGAATTCTGTTGAGTGTGAAATATTGTATATTTTTTCATTATTGTGCATTGGTTTTATATACATAAGTGTGATTAACTGATCTAATTATGTGTGTTTTGCTATGCGAGGAGATTTAGAGAACTAAGATGAAAGAATGATTAAAGTCAAGATTTAATGCTCAAAGAATAACCAAGAGAATAATTAGAGAATTGAAGGTCATTAATAAATAATTCAAGTGTCAAAGATCCAAGAAGACCAAGTGTAAAGGAGAGAGAAAAGATTGGAAAAATCATAAATTCTATTAACAGAAATAACATACTGTTCGATGTCACTTAAGATTGGTTTGGTCCCACCAAATATGCATAGAAGAATCTAGCAAGAAATTATAATTTTTAGACTTAATTCAGTTTGACACTTAAGTGTGACCAAAGTGATGTCTAGTACCACCGAATGAGGGTTCGATGCAACTTGAAGAAGATAGAGACTTCAAACAGATTTTGATAAAATTCAGCTGTAACCGAAGGAAAATTTGACTGGACTCATTGTGACTTCGGTGCGACTGAAGGTGATTATCGATGCTACTGAAAAGTAACAAAAGCACGTAAATTCAAAGTCGATTCGAAGTCAGTGCAAATCAAGTCTATTTAAATGGATGTTTTAATATTTTTTTAAGTACGATTTAATATTTAAAAGAGAAAGCGAGGAGTAGCGGAGCGTCTACAGAGGCATTCTTCCTCTCTAATCTTTTTATTCTAAGTTTTTTTTACATGTTTTTATTTGGATTTAGTTCAACCATGTCTATTATTAGTTAAATCTCTTATCTAAGCATAAGAGGTGAAGTTTGTAGTAGTTTTTAATGTTCTAGTTTACATTAATTCAAGTTTTTTGGTTTAAATATTGAACAATTCATTGATATTGGTTTGAATAAAGCTTTATTTTTAATTTAATTTTATCCATTGTCGACTTCGGACACTTTTAGATACTTAGGAAGGCTAAAAGTAATTGTTTATCTATTTTGCAAGGGATGATCTATAAAATTCATATATTATGGTATGATCGTTGATGCTTTGAATTCCTTATGATCAGTACTTTGGTGGTGGGAACTGAATTAATTGAAGTTCAAATCTATTTTGGCTTATGAATGATGAATTAACCACTCTATTATCCGACTAGATAGGATGTGACTTTAATTCCAGTTGAGTTATCTAATTGAATCAAGTGAATTTAACATTAAGAATAGCTATAAGTGGATCCTTAACACTCTAATGTTTTTTCTTGATTCTTCTCTTTACTTTTTTCTCAATTACATCATTACTCCTTAAAATCCAATTCCATATGTAGTTAATTTTAGTTTTAGTTCTTATTTTAAAGTATTTTGGAGAACACGTAAGTATAAGTCCCTATGAATTCAACCTCGGTCTCACCAAGTTATTACTACATCGAACCCGACACTTGGGATTGTCATCCTTTTGGATAGATCAATTTCCCAATTAAGTTCAAAGTAATAATATAATTAAATAAATCTCAAAATTGTGTTTTATGAATGCAATCTAGAATTAACACCACTACATATTCAATTTTTCCACTTTCATATCCACAAAGACAATCAAATGAATGATCAAATCAACCAAAGCCCAAACAAGAACTTGTCTTACAATTCAACACTTCTTACTTCTAGTTTTTTTATTTTTCCATTGATGGTTTTCACTGTATTTCTTATTTTCAATTTTTTTTTTCTTTTTTCTATCTATACATTCTTCTTCTTCTTCTTTGTACCAAACAGTCTTTTCATGGACAATTCAATAGATGGCCATTTTGGATAACTTTTTTGTGTGGGTATTTTTCTACTTTTTTCCACTTATCACATGAATATGTTAGACAAATTCCACTAGCTTGGTTCCTAACATTCTCAATAACCATCAAGTTAACAATTCAGTATCCAACTAAAACTCTAATGTATAAATTAATTATAGCATATAACTTTAGGCATTTGAACAGTTCAATGGAATTTTAGACAACATCAATGTCAGAATGCAGTAACTAACAGAATAAGAGACAGTAAGCCGAGTAGGCAAGAGCTCAAGTCAAAGCCTTTAATAGGCTTTTAATGTTTCTCAATGACCCTGATTACCGTCATTATAATATGGAAAGACCCCAGTTTGGCAATGTTCCTCTAGAACTAGGGGTGCACAACGAATCGATAGAACTGTGGAACCGGACCGGAATCGATCCAACAGTCCGGTTTGGTCCGGTTCTAGACTGCAGCAGTTTCGGTTCCGGTTCCAAAAATCCAAGAACCATTGGATACGGTTCAGTTCCAGTTTAGGGGCTTGTAGAATCGATCTGAACCGTAGAACCGATCTGAATCGTTGAACCAAAATGTTGATCCGAACTTGTGATTAAAAAAAAAAAAAAAACTATATGTGAGAGATGGGGTTATGTTTTTGGAAATGGGCGTGGATGAAGGGCCTGTGGTCTGTCTTGTTTAAAGGCCTGATAGAGTGAGGTTTTAGCCACTGTACAAGCACAAACAAAGATAATAAGTAGGCCTAGTAAAGGAGAGTGAGATCAAGTAGAAATGGATAATAGGCCAGGTTTTTAGGCCTTGTCTTTAGGCTAAATGGGCTTGCATGAATATATGTCCACTTTGTAAAGTTTTTGGGCTGGATTTTATAAAGCCTGGAACCGTGGAACTGAACCGGTTTTCACGTTCCGGTTCCGTTTCGTTTATAAGGTGCTAACGGTCCGATTCCGGTTCCGAAAATCCTAGAACCATCAGGAACGGTTCGGTTCCGATTTCACCCCAAAATCGGACCGAACCAACCCGTGCACCCCTATCTAGAACCGCTGAATATACTGTTGGGATTTGTGCTATGAAATCACACAGATTTGGATCTAGGATAGCAATCCAAGAGCACCAAGCAAACACAAGAGAACATAAAGATTTAACATGGAAAACCCTTTAAGGAAAAAAAAATCATGACACAAAGCGACAGATCTCCACTATGAAAATAGAAATTACAAAGAGAAGACTTACTCAATTCGAACAACCTTGAATCTCACCCTTGTTACACCCTTTGATAATCCTAGAACCCTTGGAATACCTTTACGAAGCCTTAGAAATTATTTAGAAAGGCCCTAGGGACTCCTATTTATAGCTTAGGAAACTTCACTTATACACCTCTCTGAAACCATCTCAAATTTATGCAGTCCACACAGAATCTGTGCATTATCTATGTAACCTTCGACTGGTCGAGCTTGGGCTTCGACTGGTTGAAGAGCACCTTCGACTGGTCAAGCCTGTCCCTCGACTAGTCGAAGACCTCGGAAGTTTCATAAACCTTGTCACTGGACTTCGAGTCAAGCAGGCTTCGACTGGTCGAAGGGATCCTGACTTGTCGAGTCAGCCCCTTGATGGTCGAGTAGCACGGTAAAACCAGATTTAAGACATCTGTTTTACAATAATCTCCATCATGTCTTCGATCTTTAGTCGTGTAGCTTTTTGGCCTCTTCTTTTATCTTTGCATCAATCATAGCTTCTCGTGCACACTTCATCCTCCTTTTACGTCATCGCCAAGCCCAGAGAAGTCGCACAGATCTTGAACTTCTCTGTAGGAACGACGTTGGTGATCATGTCTACTGGATCTAAATCCACATGCCTAACAACCTTGCTCCTGTCTTCCAAAAAGTAAAGAGGTAGTCTTCTTACCATCTCACCGCCACCCAATATTGTTTGTCGAGGTATTTACTTACAACACCGATAGCTTATGAAATAACCGGTCTAATACAGACCATGGCATACATTGCCAACCGCATTCGAATAAGGCTCATGAGACATATCCTGCTTTTCCTTAACTATTTTGGGACATGTCCTGAGGAAACTTAAGGAGAGACGCGTAGGGAACGCTCTCCTGCTTTGTCTGGTCTATCACATCCTTCATTAATACCTACACAAGGTATTCTACCTGTGATTACCGAAACCTACTCCTCTTTCAATCTCAATGCCAAGAACCATCTTTGCAGCTCCCCGATCCTTTATCCTGAATGTCCTACTTAACTCAGTCTTTAATACATTAATTTTAAACATGTTATAATTGGTGATCTACATATCATCAGCATACAATTCCTGACTCACCATGAAGGAATCAAACTACTTCCTAAGCGACAGGTTGTACCACGACCTCCTGCAAACTTTTTTCTCAGCCCCTTTAACTTCAAACTGATCTGGTTGCTTCATGTAGATTTGCTCTTTCAATTTTTCTTTCAGAAATGTAAACTCCACATCAATCCTTTCCAACTCAAGATTGCATTGGCCAACCAACGCCAATCATGAATCTAATAGACATCTGTTATACCGTCAACATGAATATCTCTGAGAAGTCAATCCTTTCTCTCTGAGTATAACCCTTCACTACCAACCTCGCTCTGTATCTATGTTGTATTCTCCTGAAGATCGACTAGCATCTAACTGCTTCTTGGCCCACTGGAAGCTCCACCAACTCTTATGTGTCGATCTGGTACAATGAGTCCATCACATCACCCATGATCACTTTCCACTTCTTATCACCAGGCTCACCTAGAACCATTTGAATAGAAGATAGATCCCTTACGATATTAGAGTTATCTATGGACCTCACCGATATCTTGCAATTATGCCATGTAATTCTTCTCACAGGTGGCTGCTCCACCTGCTATGTATCTCTGAACGCGTGTCTCAGCCTTCATGCATTACCCGCTCATGTGGCCATGCTCAACATGCCACACATGTGCAAAGGTAGAATCTGCTACAACCACTGTAGATCCACCTTTTGAAGTGATCTCAATCAACTTGTAAATATTATCGAGTCGTTACGCTTTCATGATTACCCATGCCCCCTTAGATACTTTAAAGACATCATCAATACTTGTGAACTTGCACCCTATATCCTTGAGTGCACCGAGAGAAATTAGGCTCTTCTTCATGTCAAGAACATGCCTCACCCCAGTTGGGGTACGCTCTGTCCCATCAAACATCTTAACACGCACCATACCAACAGCCACAACATTATAGGCATTGTCATTGCCCATAAAAACATATCCACCATCGTATTCTCTGTAATTGGCGAACCAACTCCGATGAGGAGTCATGTGATAGGATGCCCTTGTATCTAAAATCCACTCACCCTTACGATCATCGTATGGGCGTCTGATCGTAGACACAGACAAAATATCACCATCACAACCACTCGATCCATCTGTCGTGGAAGCATTGGCCTCTGTGTACAAATTCTCAGATTCTTCTCTCTTAGATTTAGGATTTGTACAATCCTTCTTCACATATCCTTCCATCTCACGGTTCCAGCACTTTACCTTTCTTTTGCCATGCCCCTTGGATTTGGATCTAAAACCTGAAGAACTTATACTTATTTAAAATTCCTAGCTCTTATAAGCAGTGCATCAGAAGATATCTTCATGTCAATGTTAAGCTTTCTCATGATCTTCCCTTGAAAGGCTGAGATAACAATGTCGACACTCAGAGTTTTATTCATGATGCACATTGTGTCCTTGAATGACTCATACGATGCCAGAAGAGAATTCAGCAGCATACATGTTTGTTCCTCATCTTTCATCACTTCCTCCATATCCAACAATTTGCAAACCAATTTATTAAAGTTACTGATGTGAGCCTCCAGATCCCCACCCTCTGTCATCTTGAAGTTATACCACTGTCGCTTTAAGTGTAGGCAATTTTTAGAGAATTTTTTCGCATAAACATCCTCTAACTTCGCCCATAACTTAGCCGCAGTTTTCTCTCTCATGACATTGTAAAGAACCTCATCCGTGAGACATAAACGGATCGAAGATAAAGCCTTCTTATCAAGAGTATTCCAATCATCATCAATCATAGTAGACTTTCGCTCCTCAATAGCAGCATCTTCGCCTTGCTTAATTAAGAAAATGATCATCTTGATCTTCCATAACTGCAAGTTATTTTTTCCTGAGTACTTCCCAATACAATACCTAGTGCTTCCCATTAATTCTTATCCCTTAGATTCAAATCTGTGCCCCAACGATTGCTCTGATACCACTTGTTGAGATTTGCGCTGCAGAATCACACAAATTTGGATCTAAGATAGTAATCCAAGAGCACTAAGAAAACACAAGAGAATGCAAATATTTAACGTGGAAAACTCTTTCGGAGAAAAAAAAATCACGGCACAAAGCCACAGATCTCCAGTATGAAAATAGAAATTACAAAGAGAGAGGACTTACCCGATTCGAACAACCTCGAATCTCACCCTTGCTACACCCTTTGATAACCTAAGAACCCTTTTAGAAACCCTTAGATTACCTTTAGGAAGTCTTAAAAATTATTTAGAAAGGCCCTAGGGACCTCTATTTATAGTTTAGGAAACTCCACTTACGCACCTCTCTAAAACTGTCTCAAATTTACACAGTCCATGCAAAATCCGTGCACTATATGCGTAACTTCGACTGGTCAAGCCTGGGCTTCGACTAGTCGAAGGGCACCTTCGACTGGTCAAACCTGTCCCTCGACTAGTAGAAGACGTCATGATTTTTAAAAACCTTGTCGCTGGACTTCGAGTCGAGCAGGCTTCAACTGGTCGAAGGGTCCTTGACTAGTCTAGCCAACCCCTCGACTAGTTGAGCAGCGCGGTGAAACCAGATTTAAAACATTTGTTTTACAACATATATATCCACATAATGTTCGGTTAGACCTAGGTTTGATAGGATGAAAAATCATATCTCAAGTGGGCATTAGAAGAAACAAATGAAATGGCTAGCCAAACGGTCAAAAACGAAAATGATTTGAACCACATCAAACCTGTTGGAAAGCAATTCATGTTGAATAATAAAACACTTAGGGGACAAATTCTAATGGTGCAACCTTCCTAAGGCGTACAACCTCCTCAAATAGTTTACATAGGACCTCATGACCCCAAAGGTGGTAGTTTTACAATTACAATTGGTCCGGGGATGAATTAGTTAACTTGATAATTGAAATAATCGACTAACATCATGGTCGTCGTACTAATTAGGTCGACTGACTTACCGAGGTGTCTAGAAGATCTAAAATCTGGGAGTTTATACTTTTTCTGAGATACAAGTCAATCTACCGTGGGACACATTAATCATTTTACTATGCAATGTGGTGAATTCTTGACTAATGAATATTTGAAGCTGAAATGGTCCGTAAATTCATTAATCGACGCTGTATTTTCATGGAATATTAATTTACCGCTGAATTTGGTTCAGAGTTGAAAAGATATGGAATAAATGTTTTATGCTCAGTTTTTCCAAACCGATCCTGGATTTTCTTTAGTTGATTTATCATGCCTGAGACAGTTACCCGACAAATCAGCAGATAGATACATAATCTAATTCAAAAAAACAAAGAACAAATGTCAGGTATTCCTCCCAATAATAAAAATTATCAAATTAACTATGGAAGGTTTAAACATCAAACTTCAAAAGAAATTAGAATGAATGAACTTTAAAGATTCGATCCATCTATCTAATAGGGTGACTAAATACGAATGGCTTTTGCATAAAGAAAACCAATGGAAGAATTCGTCACATGGGACTTTTTATCAAGATATAAAATATGAGTTATCATTGGACATAATAAGTTTCAATAAGCCTTTTATTTGTACGGCCTTGACAAAGGCCAATAACAAAATACCTTTTCAAGGTTATAATATTACCAAAGGAATTTCATAACAGAATAGGTAATGTTCGTTTGATATTACAAAGGCTAATGAAAATTTTGATATGTTGTTAACTAAAAATTTTATTAAATTATTGTTGAAGTAGAGGATTCATTTAGTTAAAGAATTGAAAAAAAAAAAAAAAGGATATTGTAAATGGCACGGATCATGATCTTACTACACAAGAAACTGCATTACTTTTAGGGATGTGATTCTAGATAATATAGATTCTGGAATGCTCAAATTTTCAGAAAGAGAGAATGAAGTCATGTTGGTGGTTAATGATCCATTCCCTCTGGTTATGAGAATCAACAATTTGAGAAACATGGATGCCCCTAAAAAAAGGTGAATCTTACATCAGTAACATAACAATGTAGTCATTGACCAAACCATGTTAATGAGAGATCGAAACTTAGAACAAACACTAAGGGGCAGTGGTATTCTGGTGATGATTCAACAATTAAGGAAAGTCGATTATGCAAACAATGCCATGAAGATGTTGAATAGCAACATTCAACAAAGGTATACTATGCATCGAAGAAACATGTGAATGCACACAGTAATAGCACTATTTAAAAATACTAAACTCCAAACTCAAAGAGAAATTGATTAGGTTGAGAACAAAGAAACACTATTGAGAACTATGATTAAAAATAATAATCAAGAATTGGCATGCCTATCGAGACTACGGTTAACCGATTGGTTAGGGTCATCCATAAAAAAATAATTCTACAATACCCTCTAGAGATGATAATAACTTAAAAGCATCAATTACAATGATAGAGAGTGGGGCAGAAAGTCATGGAAATGTAAAATCGAAGATCTAACAAACCAACAAGACCAACAATGTATGATCAACAACTCGTTAGTCAAAATTAGACTTGAGTGATTAATTTTGGCTAAAAGTAAGCATCCAAAGAGAATGCGTCATCCAAGAATACTACACAAACAGACCAAGATAAACTAGAGCTAGTTGAGAAATTTAAGAAAGAAAAGTTTTTAGAGGAAGTTTTAAGCGACCTAGATTCCCTAAAAGAATGTCTATTGATCGAAGAGATGCTGGCAAACGTAAAGATTCAAAAGAATGATGTTGACATTCAAAAGGCAATGGGTCTGAAAATTTTAAGAAACCATAATGAACAAGGAAAGATGACAATAATTACATTTGGAACGTTGTCACCATTATGGGTAGATTGTAATTTGGTATTCGCACTTCTACTAAATTTCTTGGTTAAGCTGGATCAATCAAGTATTAATGAAGGAGATATCGAAGAAACGAGAGTAACCCTAGTCACAAAAGGGGAAACAACCTATGAGCTTGTAAAATGCAATAGTATGTCTACCATTACCATTGAATCAGGAATACATGTGGAAAAAGTAGTTTTCGACTAGCATTCTTACGTAATGTCACAATATCTTAAGTTATTATTCATATCATCACACATGAATGAATGTCCTATCCCCCACATTATAGTGGATAATAGAGCAATGGTTAACATTTTGTTGAGAAACATCTTGAAGAGAATAGGGACAACTTGTGTTGATATAATCATCGCGGAAGTAATAGTCATTGATTTCTTGGGTGGCATAATAGGCGCGAAAGGAATTTTACCGATCAAATTATCAATTAGAAGTTAGAAAGCATTGATGGCATTTTTCATGGTACCGTCAACTTCAATATTTAATGCTATACTTGCATTAATTCTTTATACCTTGGAATAAAGTGAAGTTTGAATTGGTCTTAGCTGAACAAACCATTTTGTGACAAGTCTAATGCTGCAAAATCTTACTTCTATAAGAATGAAGTTGGGCAGGTGGTTTTCACAAGTCAAGATCAATTTGACTAACCAATGGGAATTTCATCATTAAAGAACCCATTAGTTAAAATGGAGCACCTAAGCCTTGTTGTGAGTAAGGAATTGTCTGCACCGAAAATGCATGTCATGTACCGCCCATAGTCATCTTATTTGTCTAAGAATTGTCATATTTAAGACTGATAATGTTTAAATATTGCATAGTTACCCTCTCAATTATATTATTGTTCTTATCATTTAAGTGTTAATTTGATATAATTATGTACGTGTAGACACCGAAAATTGGCGCCCATGCTGATTTTATATTTGTAAGGGTTAATTAGGGGGTGATAGGCTGATTATGGATGTTGGAGTCGCCACTAGCCGAAAAATCTCAAAATCCCGCGGTCGGCTAGAACCACGAAATACGTAAAGTGAGAAAAATTCAAAGACTTTCCTACCTTAAATTGACTCCTGGTCTGCGATCTAGGATTCTGGGTAAGGGACCTCGGTTACAGAGAGGAAAGGTGTACTCTTTCTGCCCGTACAAACGTACGGTCTCTACTTTGTGTGGAAAAATAATCTCAGGGGATGGATGATGTGGTCGGGATAGGACTAGGCACACATGTGGATTTTTTATGCGACAAGATCCGGGATTTCGATAGGTCACAGAGCATACGTCCAATGACGTGCCTAAAAGGCGGATATGATGATGGTTATGTAAAGATAAAGAAATGGACTAGATCACTAGGAATTTCTGATGTGATAAGATCTGATGTACGGTAAGCCACAGAGCATACGTTCACTAAAGATCTAGAGAAGCAGGGGGGTTGAGAAGAGAGTAAATGTCATGATGGATGCTTGTATGTAAATAGATTCTTGGCTTAATCTTGAGTAGGCTAGCATGTGGGTTGAACCATGATCAACTGGGCTAGATTGGGAGGTTAAGATGGCTAAAAGGCAAGGGAGTGGGCTAAGAAGGTGGCTGAAAATTTTGAACTTTGAGGCTTGGGAGCACCTCCTCACCCTCACTCTCTTTCTTTCTCTCTCCCTCTCACTTTCTTTCTCACTTAAGCTTGGAAGTGAGGAGTTGTTGATGAAAATGTGAAGAGGAGAGGAATATTTATAGCTTTCTCCAATGGCATTGCTGTAATTGCTGGGTTTAAGAGGGGTAAAAGGTGAGGTGGCAAGCTATGGTTGGTTGTGGAGAGAGGAATGCCACATGACACTCTCTCATTAGCCATAAGGGGAGGTAAAAAGGTAAATAATGAAGGTTAGGGATAATTTGGGAGGAAAGTTGACTTTTGGACGCTGGAACAGCTGTCCACATGTGGGCCACGATGGGTGGCACTCGAAGTACTGCAGGCGGCAGTCAAACTGCCACCTGGGCTTCGTTCGGGCCGGGCTTGCGCGTGCGGGTTTTGTATGTTGTGCGGGTTCACCTGGAAGTCTCCTTTTGAGTTTTTTGGCTTAAAAAAGTGGGTTTAGGCTTAGGTGGCAAGGGGTCCTGCTCGGGGTATAGGGTATAGGCGAGGCTGCATATGTATTGAATGGTTTGGATCGTGGTTTTGGGTTGTGGATTGGGAACTTTTTGGTCGGGGTTCAATTTAGGCTGCTATTCTAATTCGAGGTATGATCATGGTTCCCGGATGGTCTTAGCCTTCTCAAGATGTAGCCTGGGTGAAGTGTCTATAGATGCCCTTCTTTGACTGAGGTTGCAAGCAACCGAAGGTCAAAGCGAGTGGACACCCCACCCTTCTGGTCAGAAAAAAAAGGGTAGTGACTCAAATCTGTTACCTGTCATTGTATCATTGTCATTCGACTGTTTGGAAAAGAGATAACTTGCACATATCACGAGGGTTAAGGAAAATATTGTGACTGTCTCCTGTGCATTCGTCGCGGCTTTACGGATCACCAATCACAACCCTTTCACGTCAGATTGTTAATAACATTGTAGGGTAAGTTTGAAAAGTAAGGGCCTCTGCGCATTCGTCACGGCTTTACGAGGATTCCCATACTGCTTGGTCTGTTGTTCATTTACTACATAATCACCTTAGGAGTATTCGGTCTGTTTGATTGTCAAAGTGGTTCGCTGCCCTGCACGTTGGTAAGGCCTTACGGGGTACTTACTACACCGACTTGGACTCAATCAAACTTTTTGAATATCCTGGACTAGGTATGTGCGAGTAATCTTTTACCATGCAGTCTGCTGATTCTTATACTTTAGTTACAATTGATTGTTGCCACTTCGAGTTTAATAGTTCTTTCCAGAGATGGATCCACTCATTTTACAAGCATTTGTACGACTGTCCAGAGATCGAGCCAATCGTACATGTATCATGTACGGATTCGATCGTCCTTCGGGAAAATCAGAAGAGATCAAATCTTATTTAGCTGTGTGCACTGGCCGCAAACTGGAGAATATGTAAGATTTCTTAGTGTACTACGCCGCGTGCGTTATTAAAAACTTTGTTTGAAAGCTATTCCTTTTGGAGCTAAACTCCTTGGGGATTTTATTTGAAAATATATATATTTTTTATTTTTTTTTTGAAAGATCCGTCCGATCTTGCAAAAGGGCATCGTCGTCCGATTTTTATTGAACAAAGTTAAATAGCCTCCACTAATAAATTAATGGGGCTTGATGAGTTAGAAAAAGTGTCCTTTTTGAGGCTATACCCCCTAGGGATTTATTCTATTTTTACTAATTTGGTAACTTCGGGATTTGAAATTTTTTAAAAATTTTGGAGGTTTTTTTTGGGATTTTTTTAGAGATTTTTTAGAATTTTCTGGGATTTTTCAGATTTTTTTATTTTTTTTAGGGTTTTGATTTTTGGGGGTTGTTTTGGTAATTTTAAAAACTTGAGGGTTGTTTTGGTAATGAAAACTTGAGGCTATTTTAATAAAATTTGAAAACTTAGGGGCTATTTTGGTAAATTTTAAAACCTTTGGGACTATTTTGATAAATTTTAAAAATTAGGGGTTATTTTGGTAAATTTTGAAAAAAGTATTTTTTTTATATTATAAAATGGTCAGAGGGTGGGACTAGTCACTCACATCAGTCCTTGGGGGACAGCCCGTTGCCCTATGCTGGCTTTCGGTCGGGCGGCGGTCGGACTACCGAGGCCCGGCTATCGCTGGTTCGTTGTTTGGACCGCTGGTCCGTAAGATGCATCAGTTCGTCCAGTGTGGTCTTCTCCCTTATTTGAATCCAGCTCTTGAGACGTGCAGGGACTCCATTTGTGGTCCCTGGAGCTATCTTGGAGGGGTTTTGTTGAGTTTCTGAGCCTTTATTTGCATTTCCTTCCTTTTTTCAACTTCAGGTAATCTTGGCCCTTAAGTTCTTGCTGAATCTTGTGGGATTGCTCATTTGATGGGTTGGATCTTCCCTTGGGTGTGAAGATGGCCATGATCGGGACCATTGGGCCATCTTGATTGGATCTGATCCGTTGGATCTTTTTGGAATGATTTGTTTTGGGCCAAGTGATGGGCTGGATTATTATCATGCTGCACATTTTATTTTATTTTTGTTAGAGTGGGGTGTGATAAGAAAAGGGGCCTCACCCTTTATTCATTTTGATTTTTTTTTTTTTATGACGATCTGGACCGTTGAATGAATGATCTAAGGCTCACTTGGATGTGTTATTTTTTTGGTAAATGATGGACAGGTGGGATTTTCGAAGTGGGCCCCACATTATGCTCCTGAATGGTCCAGATACATGGATTTGTGGTGGACGGTGATTTTTGAAAATGGTCCCTGGAAAGAAGTTTTTGAAAAATGGGCCTTGAGATGGGCCTTTTGAAATGGGCCTTAAGACGGGCTTTTTGAAATGGGCCTTGGACTTTTTTTGGAAATGGGCCTATGAAATGGGCATTTTTGAAATGGTTCTTCGGATGGACTTTCTGAAATGGACCTTTGGATGGGCTTTTAAAAATGGGCCTTGGGATGGGCTTTCTGAAATGGGCCTTCGGATGGGCTTTTGAAAAATAGGCCTTGGGCTTTTGAAAATGGGCTTATGAAATGGGCCTTTTGAAATAGGCCTCCAGATGGGCTTTTTGAAATGGGCCTTGAGATGGGATACTTGTGTGCTTTGCATGTGCAGCATGCCTCAACGTGGTAAAAATGAGGCTAGTTCCTCACTTCAGTTGGTTGATCCATGTTATGTACCAAGAGAGGGCCGGCATTTCTCTGACATAGCCCGGGAAGGTGGTGCGCCCGCGGTCTTGAGAGGACGTGGGGTCAGGACGCACTGGCCTGATTGGTTCCATGATCCACAGCCGTTATTCTTCGAGGTTTTGGAGCGTACCCCATTTTCTCACTTGTTCTGGGCTCGTCTGAGCCGGATAAATACGTCTCTCTTGTCTGCTTTGGCTGAGTGGTGGCACCTTGAGACCCATACTTTCCAGCTGCCATTTGGAGAGTGGGGTATTACCCCATATGACATATACATGCAGCTGGGCCTTCGGTATGACGAAGGATCTGTCCCCTTCGAGGATGATCTGTCGTTGCCCACTGAAGAAGATTGGATGGGATTATTGGGGATGATGTCAGATGCAGCAAATTTTACCGGTCCCCGTTTCAAACTTCTCTGGCTATCGTCAAATTTTGCCAAACGCATCCCTGAGATCAAAGCGGTGGCCGTGGTGAAAGCTCGTGCCTTGATTTTGTACACTATGGGTGTGATAATTTTCTTCCACAAGAATGATCTGGTGAGTTCTCGTCTATTGTCGCTCATGGCAGACATCATCTTCCCCATATCGTACAACTGAAATGCAGCTCTCTTAGCCCAATTGTACGAAGGGGTAGATAAGGCCAGCCGTTGCATCAGCCGATCCTTGACTGACTTTTACTCAGTCATCGAGGTACTTTTCTTGATCTCCATCTCTGTAGTATTCTCCCTGAGAATGATCTGGTTGGTCCTTTTCTAATCGTAACTTTGCACAGGTTTACTTTTTCGACCACTTTCCCCACTTAGCCCCTACCTTGATCGATCATTCGCCTCCGTTTCCTCATATGATGTTGTGGTACAAGGATAACCATAGCTGCACGCGCTTATTTTTCGATCTTTCCTAGAGGTCGAATATTGATGCCCTTGTTCCGAGTGATGTGAGTGATCTGTCATTTTCTCGTATTGCCCACGTGTTGCTTTCTGCTTATCTCTCAACCCTTGACGTTCTCTTTTGCAGTTTTATACCAGGTCGTAGTTTTGATCGAATGTGGCGCTCACTCCTGAGGCTCAGGAAGCTTTTCAGGCCTCACGGCGACATCGCATTCTGGAGGACCCACATATGACGAAATGGTACCTGGGAGAGAAACTTTTTTAGTAGTTGACCGGTAGTCTCATGGTGCCACTTAGCCCATCGTCTGGTCCTTCTAATTGGAGATCGTTGCCCGAGAGAGAGCTGACTGCTGCATTGAAGGGTTATGATGTTAGCGCCTTCGTTGATCCGGCTAAAGAGTACAGCTCCTGGTGTGAGCAGTACGGTATCAGCCCGATCTTACAGCCCGGCTATGCTCCTGGTGGTGGCGCACGTTTTGTTGGAGGAGGGATCTTAGGGCCCCACTTTTATCACCAGGATATTAATGCTTATCTTCCTGATGATGATTAGTTTGTTGTATCACGTCATCTTGTATCCTTGGATGTGTAATCTTCATATTTATATAAAATCTCAGTTGACCAACATCGCTCCCTTTTTATCCTTATTTTTTTTATCACATTTGTGATCTCGGTTGAGTGCACGGATGTTTGTTCCAGGGTCCTGGCCCTCCGAAGTGGATCTTGTCCGAAACTCACCCGAAAGTGGGCTCGAGCGACAGTTGGATTGCCGTGGGCGGTAATCGAACTGCCGTCCACTGACCTTTTTTCCTCCCATTCAGTCCTGTCAGCGCTGCAGCGATGTAAAAATGTCAGTTCTAAGGGCAGCGATTGGGGTACTGTAGGTGGTAATCCGAGTGCCGCATCCGTTCATCTTTTCTTCCAGGGAGTACCCTTCTTCTCTGTTCATTCTCTTTGCCCCTTTTTGGATATTCCTCCCTGTCCTTGTCCGTCTGATCATTTCTTTTGTCTATTCCTTTTTGTCCCCTTTTTTTGTCATCTTCTTTCTTTGTCCTCTTTTTCCTTTTTTGGGACTGATTATGGTCAGCCATGATGGGGGTATTGATGGGTTCATGAGTGGTGAGGAGGTAGGTGGATCCAATAATGGTGGAGGGAACCTATTTATGGTGAGTTGATGGAGGTTGGTGTGGGGAGTAATGGGCTCCTTTAGGGAGATCAATGTCATTTATGACATTACTCCTACCACCATTAATGGAGGATGTGGGATTGGGTTGGATATGATGAGAGGTTTTAATGGGTTTGATGGATTCATGCTTGATGGGCTGTCAGGATTTATGGATGTTAGGATGAAAGATTTTGGTGGTGAGGATAGTGTGGTGGCAGTAGGGGATGGCTTAATTGATGAGGTGATGTCTATGGGTGCTGTAGATGGTAGTACGACGATGGTGGATGGTGCTGATGGGTTGGATCAGATTTCGGTGGATGGCGGGCCATATTTTGGTGGCCCAAGCGGTTTGAATTTGGCGGGTGATCATTTTCTTGCAGACGGCTTGGCTCAGATCTTTGGCATGAATATCGAGACAGTGTTGGGACAAGCAGTTGTGGTTGGGGCTCAGGGTGTCAGTCCTATCAGCCATTGGGAGACTTTGAGTGTTGCTGCTCCTGGAGCTTGTGTGTTTCAAACAGCTCCTGATGTGGCTGCCGTTGGCGGCTCCAACGCACCTGCTGCGGCTTTTCAGGACACCTTGCGTGATGCGATGGGTGATAACAGATTCTTTCAACACCATGAGATAGACTTGCTGGATGAGGGGATGCCCATTTTTTATGATTCCCCCGTTGACCCGATGATCCAGATTGTGGAGGACACGCCCGTCCGGACCTGTCGATTACAGCCTCGTGATACCTGTTCTGAGCGACTACACCTCTGGATAGAGAGCTTAACCGAGTCCGAGATCTTTGAGCTGAGTTCTTTGGGCTTTTAGGAGGTTCTCCACTTTCACCGAGTTCGCCAAGATTGGAGACTCTTGAGTGCAGCGTTGTATGACTGGGTTCCTTCCCTTAACCTGTTTTCCTTCAACGAGTGCTCCCTTGGACATACTCGTATCCTCCGGGGTTATTGCTCATTTCTTCAGGTATTTCCCATTTTTCCTCTTTCTTTTGCCTGGCGTGGTTATCTGTTTGTGATCTGAGCTTGACTTGCATCTTCTTGTAGGTTTGGTTGTGGGAGCATTTGTTCGCGACTCCTCAGCTTCTGTGGTCGGATTCTCATCATGGAGATGTGCTATGTTTGCTGCTTCATGACCTTTCGCTCGGTGCTGAGGCTACAGAGTCACTTTATCGTTGTATGCTCACTCAGCTTCGAGGGTGGGAGATTAGTTGGGAGGCTACTTGGCTTTGTCATTCGCCGTTGATCTGTAGCACTGCCTGCACTCCTCTTTTGTTGTTTGGCTTACAAAGGTATTGTTCTTACCATCCCGTGCGGTTCCTTTGACAGTTTGTCTTTTGGCAGGACATTCCAGAGTTCGCATTCTCTGGGTTTGGGCACGCCTCTCTTCCTTCTGATTTGACCGCTCTATATAGGCGAGTCTGGATTTCGTGACAGGGGTCCTTAGATGTGACGATACTAGATCTCAAGTCTTGGGCTCCTCCCCTGAAGACAGTTTTGTATCAGCAATAGGTGGCAGAGCAATCACTTTATCGTCAGGTCCCAGGTTGGCACTTGGTGGATAAGGCTGCTAATCAAGACATGGTGGGCGATACCGCTTCCTCCTCCTCTTGCGTGGTTGATTCATTCGAGACATTTGAGGAGCGCTCCTTCATTGATCCATCTTTCCTTTTGGCCACACATGGTCACATGATCTCTGAGATTGTTGTCCTTTGCCACACATGTGAGGACATGGCTCGCCGGCTGGCAGTGGGGCGGTGGTATGAAGAGAGTATGCTTGCGATGCACCGCTTGGAGAGGGATGAGGCCTTCTACCTGCGCATGAAGATAAAGAGTCTCAGGCAGAGGTTGTCGATGTATAGAGATAGGAGTTTACCTGTGGTTCCTGATGTCGATCAACTACTTAGTTATATATGAAACCTTTGTTTTTTGTGTTTTTGGCTTTTTGTGAAAAAAGAAGACAATGTACTTAGTAAGAAAATTTTAAAGGAATGAAAAAAAAATTTATTTGTGCCAAATGTCAGTGTTCACTTGTGTTTGGATTTGTGCTTTGGATGATTGGGATCAGAATCTTGGGCTCAGCCCACGTTGTATGCAGTATTCTATATTGTATCCTTAGGGTTTTGGTTCCCTGAGAGGGTATCCAGGATCGCATTTCATGGATTTGAGTAGAGTTTGATAGAGTACTGATCCGAAGTTGATTTTTCCTTGTATCTCGTTGTGGCACTTGCTGCTTCGGCTTCTTCTGTACCTGCACTTTTATTTTATTTTATTTTTCTTTATTTCTTATTATTTTTACCCATAGCATCCAGCTTTCCCCATCATTTTTGCCCGTAGCATCTTTTTAGATTTTCACTACGTCCCGGCTTTTTGATCTTGCCTGCCCCTTGACAGCTGTACTGTTTTTACCCTTGACGCCTTTTCAAGTTTTCACCAAGTCCGCTACATGCCCGCTGTTTTTACTCAAGCCGCCCTTTCAGGTTTTCAACTCGCCCCTTTTTTCTTAGGCATGCCCCTTGTTTTTTTATTTTATACATTTCTCTTTGGAACACCAGGAGTGACGGAGGAGACAGAGAGACTTCCTTCATAGCCGGCCAACTGGTTACCTGTCAATCATTTGTCTTTGGGTACAATCGTAAGCTGCATGAAGGTTTTGGGGATGGATTTTTTTTGGGGTCTTCTTTTGAAACTTTCTTGTCTTTTCCTTTTTCTCTTTTTTTTTTTTTTTACTTTTGCTTTTCTTTCTTTTTTGTTTTCTTTCTTTCTTCTTTTTTTTGGTTTCTTTCTACTTTCTCTTTCCTTTGTGGGAGGGACAATTGATGTTTTTGATGGGAGAGAAGGTGGGTATATTTTTCTTTTTTTTATTTTTATTTTTTATAGGGAGTGATGGATGCAGCCTCATGATTATAATCATTAACAAAGTCAGGTGGGGTGACCCGTGATAGATTTTTACATTGTCGGCATTGATGGGATCAGGAAGATCCTCTCCCCTCAGATTGGTAAGTTGAAGAGCGCCTCCTGAGAGTACTTCTCGAATAATTAATGGTCCTTCCCATGAGGGTTTAAACTTTCCTCTGGGGTCTAGTAAGTGCGGTGGTAGGATGCGCTTCATGACCATGTCGCCAACTTTGAAACTTCGCTTGCGGACCCTTTTGTTGTAGGTTCGGTCGATCCTTCTCTGATAACTTTGGGAGTGGCTTAGCGCTTGCATGCGCTTTTCATCTGCCAGATGCAGTTAATCGCATCTTGCTTGTAGCCACTCGCCTTCCTCAACTTCACTTTCTACCAGTATCCGGAGTGATGGGATTTTGATCTCGACTGGCAATACTGCTTCCATTCCGTATGTGAGCTCATACGGAGTTGCGCCTGTAGCAGACTATACAGATCTTTGATAGGCCCAGAGTACGTAAGGCAGCATCTCCGACTAGTCGCGGTATGTTTTCACCATCTTCTCTAGTATGCGAATGATAGTTTTGTTGTCAGCTTTAACTTCATCATTCATTTGAGGGCGATAAGGGCTCGACCAATAGTGTTGGATCTTGAACTTGTCGAGGAAATCGTCCATCCTTTTATTGACGAATGAAGTTCTGTTGTCAGTAATGATAGCCTGAGGGACCCCATAATGGCTGATGATGTTGTTCTTCATAAACTTGACCACATGAGATGTTGCGATGATGGTATAGGATGCTGCCTCTATCTATTTGGTGAAGTAGTCTACCGCCACCAGGATGTATTCATGCCCATTTGAAGCTTTGGGGTTGACTTTGCCGATGATGTCTAGCCCCCAAATAGAGAAGGGCCATGGTGATGTCAGGTTGTAGAGTTCGGATGTGGGCGCATGATCTGGTTTGTATGTTCCTGACACTTGAAGCATATCCTAACGTGTTTACAGCAATTTGTCTCCATCATGAGCCAATAATAGCTAAGCCATAAGATCTTTTTTGCCATCATGTGCCCATTCGTGTGTGGGCCGCATAGTCCTTCGTGGACTTCTGACATGACGTGTGTTGCTTCTGTTTCATCCACGTAGCGGAGAAGGACTTGATTGAAGGATCGCTTATAAAGGATGTCGCTGGTAATCACAAACTATGCTGTCAACCGTTGTATAGTGCGGCGATCTGTCAGTGTTGCTTCTTACGGGTACTTCTGGTGTTCGAGATATTCCTTGATGTTTGTGTACCACGCTCGATCATTCGAGGGTGGCTCAGCTCTGTCGATCTGTAGGCAAAATGCGGGTTCCTCCTGAAGTTCGACAGTGAGTTCCCATTCAGCGGCTCATTTTGGGATCTCCAGCATCGAGGCGAGGGTAGCCAAAGCATCTGCCAATTGATTCTTTACTCGGGGCATGTAAGAGAATGAGATCTCTTCAAACTCTTTGATTAAATTCTCCAGATAGATGTGGTATGGGATCCGCTTTTCATCTTTGGTCTTTCAGTTGCCATTCGTTTGATTGATGATGACTTGCGAGTCCCCGAAAACCCATAACTTCTTTGCATTAAGGATTATGGCTTCTCTTAAACCGGCGATACATGCTTCATACTCAGCTATGTTGTTAATACATCGGCATGCAAGCCTCCTGGATATGGGAACTGGGACATCTTCGGGAGAGTAGAGTATGGTGCCTACTCCACTCCCTTTCGAGTTTGTAGCTCCATCAAAGAAGAGTGTCCATTCTCCTACCTTTCTTTCTTCTTCTTCCTCAATTAGGAGGATGTCCTCATCAGGGAAGTCTTCAGTGGTTGATAATCAGGCAGAGAATGTGCTGCTACATGGTTGGTCAGTGCTTGCCCCTTGATTGCCTTCTGAGTGACATAGGTGATGTCAAACTCGGGAAACAATAGCTGCCACTTCGCGATCCTGCCTGTCAGTGCTGGCTTTTCGAACAAGTACTTCAACGAGTCCATGCGAGTGAGCAGAAGGACCAGATGGGCTATCATATACTGTCGTAGCCGATGTGTGGCCTAAACTAGGGCGAGGCATGTCTTCTCGAAGCTGGAGTATTTAGCTTCATAGCTTGTGAATTGTCTGCTTAGATAATAGATCACTTGCTCTTTTCTTCCTGTGTCATCATGTTGGCCAAGAACGCATCCGATTGCTTCTGTTGCGACGGAGATGTATAGAAGCAATGGCCTACCCAGAGTAGGTGGTATGAGCACTGGAGGATTTAGCAGGTATCTTTTGATCTTGTCGAAGGCCACTAGATAGTCGTCATTCCATTCCTTTGGCGAGTTCTTTCACAGGAGCTTGAATAAGGGCTTACAGACCGAGGTGAGCTGTGCGATGAATCGGCTGATATACTGGATCCGCCCGAGAAAACCATGAATTTCATTTTCAGTTTTAGGTGGTGACATTTCGATGATTGCCTTAGTCTTGGTTTTGTCAACCCGGATGCCCTCTTCGCTGACGATGAAGCCTAACAGCTTGCCTCTGGTTGCACCAAAGACACATTTTTGTGGATTGAGTTAGAGCTTGGACTTCTTTAGCTTGTCGAAAAGCTTCTCAAGGTCTTTGAAGTGTCTTTTGATCGTGCGAGACTTAACGATCATGTCGTCCACATAGACTTTCATTTCCTTGTTTATCATGTCGTGGAACAAGGCAGTCATGGCTTGCTGATATGTAGCTCCAGCATTCTTCAGTCTGAAAGGCATAAACCGATAGCAGAAAGTTCCCTATGGTGTGATGAAGGAAGTCTTCTCTCGATCCTCGATGGCCATTTTGATCTGGTTATAACCGGAGAAACCGTCCATGAAGGAGAAGATCTTATGTCCAGCAATATTATCTACCAGCGTGTCGATGTGAGGCAGAGGGAAGTCGTCTTTAGGGCTTGCTTTGTTGAAGTCCTTGAAGTCGATGCACATTTTGACTTTTCCATCTTTCTTTGACACTGGTACGATGTTTGCGAGCTATTCTGGGAAGTTGGAGACTACTAGGAATCTCGCGCTGTATTGCTTGATGACTTCATCACAGACCTTCAGGGCCCATTCTGGCTTCATTCTCTGTAGCTTTTGCTTGACAGGCTTCATGTCTGGCTTTGTTGGTAGATGGTACACCACCAGATCCTCATCTAATCCTGGCATGCCCTCGTACGAGAAGGCAAAGTTGGACAACATTGGTTTCAAAAATTCCATCATCCTCTGCTTGTATTCCGGGGAGAGTGATCGTCCGATGCACACCTCTCTAGGAGATTTTGCTGACCCTAAGTTCACAATTTCAAAGTCGTCTGCTATAACATTGGCCTTTGTTTCGAATAGTTTGAGAGAATCCTCGAATTTGAGAGTTGTATCATCATTTCCCTCTTCCAGGGCTTCATCCAAAACCATGAGTTCGAAGTCCAACTCGAGATCGAAATCATACGAGTCAACCTCAAACTCCTGCGGTGTGTGCGGGATCTTTAACACTGTGGTTTTTGAAAGCTTTTTTATTATTTTTGTGTTTTAAAAATTTTCTGATGTTTTGTGGTTTTGTGGAATATTTGATTTTTTTGTACTTTTGGGAATATATGATGTTTTTATGTTTTGAGATTTTTTTATTTTTTGTGTCGCCTGGGGGTCCCGAACAGGATGGTGTTGCAAACCAAGATTGGTCCTGTCCTAGTCCGGGGTACCAATTGCTATTTATATTGGTTTTTTTTAAGTCAGCATCTACGGAGGGTTCACCGACCGACTCGATTGTCAGGGAGACAGCTGTCCATGGTGGTCCTTCTCCCTTTCAATCCTGTCGTCCTGACTTGTGTGTTCCTGTAGGTCACCTGTCTTGATGACCATGATGTCTGCTGGGCTGGGCTCAGAGTCGGAATCTGATTCGATCTCCTCGCCCAGGAGTTGGAGTTCTTCTGGTTCCTCTGGCTCCTCTTGCGATGGGACCTTGACACTTGTCCAGTCAAGGGCGAGCCACTTTCCTTCGTCAATCCAGTGGATGGGCTACTTCTGCCCCTTGTGTTGCTGAGCTGGTGGCGGGGACGTGTCCCCTTGACTGTGTGCGGAAAGGGGTGTCTCTTCTGTATCTCCTGTAAGGGACACTCCCGGCTTTGGGTCCTCTATGGGTGGACCTGTTTCCATGCCCCTTGCCTCTTATGGTGAGTCTGAGGGATCTGCCCCTAGCGTTATATGTGCTCTTGATGCCTTGAGAATTTTATCCCACCTTATTGGTGGCCAGACGGACTTCGGGTGGGAATGTTCAGAGAGTTGGAGGCGCTGGAAGTGATCCTTAAGGGAAATCACCATCTCCACAAACTATTCCAACTTTGATGAACTTGACGGATGTACACTTAAAAGATTGAACCTTCTTGGGCCTTTCAATTTGATACTCCGGTTTTGGTTGATACCTCAGTCCCTGTCTCTGCACGTTAGCACATGCTGGCTTTACTACTATACTTTTCTCATGAAACTCGGTACAGTAGTTCCAGATTAGTCGTTCAACAGGGGGAATGACATGTTCAGTACTAGTGAGAGGGTGAGGATTAGCGATTGAGTTTACAACTTCGAACTTGAAGCTGTGATATGATACATCACCCTCCGTGTGCTGGATGTCGATCACAGGGATGTCAGTTTCTGGGATATTAACCGTTACTGGTAGGACAGTTTCTGGTTCGACCAACACTGAGACGATTCGATTTTTTTAAGGGAATTTAACCCTTTAATGGAGGGTTGAAGGAATGGCTTTAACAGCATGGAGCCATGGCCGCCCCAACAGAAGGTTAAATGAGGCAGGGATGTCAATGACCTGGAATGTGACAAGGGTCAGGTCTGGTCTGATTTGTAGCTCAATGTCAATTTCTGCCTCAACCTGCCTTCAAGAATTGTCGAAAGCTCTGACGCTCATAGTGCTGGGCCTGAAAGAAGATGGTTCTATCCCTAACCGTTCAGCAGTCCTCAAAGGACAAACATTGAGACTGGATTCATTATCAATGAGTACGAGTGGGATCTTGAAATTCTTGTGGTGAGCTACTATGTTTAGTAAGCGCCCGTGTTTATGGCCCTCAGGTGATGATTCATCATCAGAGAAAGTGATGGCTCGTGGTGCAAGGAGTTGTCTAATCATACTTGCCACCATTTCAGGGGGTGCATCAGGGGAGATATGGGCATTATTCAAGGTCTTCGCAAAGATTTCTCGATGTGATCTTGATGTGCATAGGAGCTCCCAGATGGATATCTATGCGGGAATGGTTTTAAGTTGGGCTGCTATGTCATAAGCAACGTCGATTTTGCAGGTGGTTCCCGACAAAGCTCCCCGGGTTTCTTTTGGGTTCTGGTTATCTCTCCTGAAGTACCTCCCATTGTTATCCACTTTGGCGCATTCTGGGTAATGCCATGGGACTGCCTTCGGGTTGTAAGACGGAAGCGTCCTTCCTTCCAAGTATATTAGTGTTCCTGAGGCTGAGGGGTTGGGGCTGAAATAGTTTGTGGTAGACTTGGTGGTTTCTCTTGAGGTACCACCGAGCTTTAACAAAATTTGACACTGAGGTTTTCTTCCTCCACTTCTTGTGTGGGAGGGGTCCTCTGGCCATGTGCAAGTTGGTGAGGCATTAGGAATTTCAGACCTTGAACCGGGAGTGCCCCTTGCAAGGTTAGCGATGCTAGATCAGGGAGACCTATTGGGAGAATGAAAGGTTTGAAATTCAACCTTTTTGGATGTATTGGTGCGGAGTGTGCCCCCTGGGGGACGAGATGCTACAAGTGCCACCTATTAGATGTGGCTTCAAGGGTTACGAGTGGCTGAACTACTGGTGCCGCTTCCAGAAATATGAGGGGTTGTGTTGCTGGCGCTGCTTCAAGGACTAGCTGTGGCTCTAGTGCTAGTGTGTGTTGGTACCCCCATGTCCGATTTATTGTATCGATCATGATTACTTGTATGGAATGATGTGAAGAGGGGTACATGGATTGCCATTCTTCAATGTGGTTGGCAGTAGAAGTGCTTGATGTACTGGTCCCTGCTTAATGCGATGGCAGAGGATTTTGGAGGATGTTGGCTTGAGACACATTGTTAGCCTATGGAGTGAACGCAATCTTCTGGCTTTCGATCAAATCTTAGACCGCATGTTTCAAAGTGAAGCAGCGGTCCGTCAAATGGTCAGGAACCTAATAACATGCGCAATATTAATTTTCATTGTATCTAGACGGCAAGGGGTTAGGGGTAAGTCGTAGTTGAAGCGGTATCAGGAGTTACTTTTATATTAACATTGTCAGAACCTGACTATATGTTTGTGTTAAAGGGGAGAACTTCCTCCCTAACATTGTCTGTTTGTATGGACTTGGTGCATTTTTCAGAGGTTGTTGATGTTGCTGTTGAGATGGTTGTCCCTGGTATCCCTATTGGGCTTGCTGGGTTGGTACTACTTGTTTGACTGTGGTTGGTATTGCCTGCCTTACTGTGGCTCCGGTTGTGGAGCGTATTGATTGCCTTGAGTGTTAGTGAGGATATTATTAACCTCTGTGGTGCGCTGTGCGGGAGCAGTGCCATTTTCATGCCCATATCTTACAGGTCTCCCCTCGATTTTGTTTCTTTTAATTGAGGGGGTCTGGTGTGGCTATGGGGAAATGGTTCCAGCTTTGATCCCGGCTTCCACTTATTCTCCAGCTCAGATAAGTTGGAAGAAATTTATGTACAGATACGAGATTAGATATCTTGAAATGTTGGGATTTGTGAAGTGTACGATCATGGATATATGCTCCTCGTCATCGATGGAGTTTCTCATTCGGGATAATACCATGGCCCACCATCGTCCCATGTATGCTGACAATGATTCGTTACTTTTTTACCTCAGGGCAGCCAAGTCAGACCTTCTTGGAGCCATGTTTAGATTGTATGAGAATCTATCGATGAATGTCTGGGAGAGTTTTTCCTAAGTTCTGATTTGATGGCTGTCCAACGCGGTATACCAATCCAAAGCATCACCCTTGAGGGACTCCTGGAAGAGTCGTATCAATGCTCCATCATTCTCTGTTATCGCATTAAGTTTCCCACAAAATACTTTTAGATGTGCTATGGGGCACCCACTACCGTCATACTTTTCGAATTTTGGTACCTCGAAGTTCGGAGGTACCCGAGCATTTGGGAAGGGATAAAGGTCCTTAAACTTAGTAGATGGGTGATCCACTCATTGCTGTCTCTGCAGCTAATTTTGCACCATTTGTAATTACTCTCGTAGTTCCTTGATTTCTGACTTGCCTTGTTGCAGGTATCTTACCCCTTGTTGTAGGGCTAGTGCTACTTCTTCTTTATATGGATCAAGGACGGGGTGTTGTTGGAAAAAAGATGGACTCCCAGTAGCGGGAGGTAGCTAGAATTGAACACCGCTTCCTTTCGGAGGAGGGTGTGATGTTCAAAAATGGCTCCCTCTTGTGTTATCTGTCAATTTCGAAATGTTACTCCCGTTAGGGAGAGTGAGTTGGACTCGAAATTGTCCCCCTTCGTGGGCATCCACTAGTTCTTGTCGGTGGTTCTCATTAGGGGGAACCCGTGTTGTGACCTGATTGTTGTGATGTGTTGAGTATAGATGTGCGGGAGGGTTGCTCCCATTTACTTGTTGTTGTTGATCTTGTGCTGACTCTTCTGGGAGAGAGAGCACGGGATTTGCTGGAGGAATGAGGGAGAAGGCATATGGAGTCTAAGGGAGTGAACTGTTTTGTACACTAGGTTGGGTTGCCTGTGTGTTTGGTGTAGCATTTGACACCAGGCGGTGTAGCATCTCTTACACTGCTCGTAGATTCTGGGCCATTTCTTGCATGGTGGTGTTGGCTTGTGGGTCTACTGGAGCCGCGGGTGATGGTAGTGCAGGTACTGGTGCAGGTGCGGGTGCTGATGTTTCGGAATCTAGCTGAGCCGTCGGCTCTTCTTCATAGATAGCTTGCGAGGTCATGGCTGCGCAGGATCGGGTGGCATGGTTCAAACCTATGCCTAAATAGGTACAAGCTAAAGACTTTTTTTATTTTTGTATGAATGCAAATGATGATTTCCTTTGAGATTAAAGTACCACACACTTTCAGTCGGGTCTCAGCTAGTGCAAGCTAGCAATCATCCCCAATGGAGTTGTCATTCTGTAGACATTGAAAATTGACGCTCACTCTGATTTTGTATTTGTAGGGGTTGATTAGGGGGTGATAGGCTGATTATGGATGTTGGAGTCACCACTAGCTGAAAAATCTCAAAATCTCGTGGTCGACTAGAACAACGAAATACATAAGGTAAGGAAAATCCGAAGACTTCCCTACCTTAAATTGACTCCTAGTCTACGATCCGGGATTCTGGGTAAGGGACTTCAGTTACAGAGAGGGAAGGTGTTAGGCATCCTCTCTGCCCGTACAAATATACGGTCTCTACTTTATGTGGAAAAAAAATCTCAGGGGATGGATGATGTGGTCGGTATAGGACTAGGCACACACGTGGATTTTTTATGCGACAAGATCCGAGATTTCTGCAGTTCACAGAGCATACGTCCAACGGCGTGCCTAGAAGGCGGATGTGATGATGCTTATGTAAAGATAAAGAAATGGACTAGATCACTAGGAATTTCTGATGTAATAAGATCCGATATACGGCAAGCCATATAGCATATATTCACTAGAGATCTAGAGAAGGAGGAGGCTTGAGAAGGGAGTAAATGTCATGATAGATATTTGTATGTAAATGGATCTTTAGCTTGATCTTAAGTAGGCTAAGATGTGGGTTGAACCATGATCAACTGGGCTAGGTTGGGAGGTTAAGATAGTTAAAAGGCAAGGGAGTGGGCTATGAAGGTGGCTGAAAAATCTGAACTTTGAGGCTTGGGAGCACCTCCTCACCCTCGCTCTCTTCCTTTCTCACCCTCTCACTCTCCTTCTCACTTAAGCTTAGAAGTGAGGAGTTGTTGATGAAAATGTGAAGGAAGAGGGCTATTTATAGCCTTCTCCAATAACATTGCTGTAATTGCTGGGTTTAAGAGGGGTGAAAGGTGAGGTGGCAAGCTATGGTTAGTTGTAGAGAGAGGAATGCCACATGACACTCTCTCATTGGCCATGAGAGGCGGCAAAAAGGTAAATAGTGAAGGTTGGGGGCTAATTTTGGAGGAAATTTGACTTTTGGGCACTGAAACAGTTGTTCACACGCGAGTCGCGAGGGGCGGCACTCGAAGTATTGCAGGCAGCAGTCAGACTGCCGCCCGGCCTTTGTTCGGGCCGGGCTCGCTTGTGCGGGTTTTGTACATTGTGCAGATTCGCCTGGAAGTCTCCTTTTGGGTTTTTAGCTCAGAAAAGTGGGTTTAGGCTTAGGTAACAAGGAGTCTTGGTCGGGGTATAGGATATAGGTGGGGCTGTATGTGTGCTAAATGGTTTGGATCGTGGTTTTGGGTTGTGGATTGGGGATTTTTGGTCGGGGTTCTGCTTG
Source organism: Magnolia kwangsiensis (assembly GCA_037074715.1). Classification (NCBI taxonomy): domain Eukaryota; kingdom Viridiplantae; phylum Streptophyta; class Magnoliopsida; order Magnoliales; family Magnoliaceae; genus Magnolia; species Magnolia kwangsiensis. Next base: position 79,186,559 of record CM073586.1, on the reverse strand, counting down.
GGCTACTATTCTGGTTCGAGGTATGATCATGGTTCCTGAATGGTCTTAGCCTTCTCAAGATGTATCATGGGTGGGGTGTCTACTGTATGTTTTATTCATACAAGGTGGTTTTAAACCTAAAGATGAATACGAGCTTAAAAGGATGAACTTAGAGCTTAAAAGAATACATTGAAGATTTGAAGATTTGAAATTCATTAATAAAGAATTCACATGCTAATGATCTAAGAAAACTAATAACAAAGGATGGAGAAAAGACTGAAAAAATTACAAGTCAAATAACCGAATAAACGGACTATTTGGTCCCAACAAAGGTTGGTTCGTTCAGACTAAATGTGCACAAAATAATCTAGCAACAAACTGTAGTTTTCAGAGTTAATTTGGCTCAACTTTAGGTGAGACCGAGGCCGGTTATGGTGCCACTGAAGGATCCTTTAGTGCAACCTAAGCGAGATAGAGACTTCATACACAAATTGGAAAAATTCAATTGCAACCGAGCAACAATTCGGTGCGACCATGACATGTTCGATGCAATTGAAGGTTATCCTTAGTTATAGTCAAAGCGTAAAAACAGTGCGAAAATTGAAGTCGGTGCAAATTTTTCTATTTAAATGGATGTTTTAAGTCTTCTAAAGTACCAATTAGGACTTATGAGAAAGACTTATGGGTGCGGAGCTTCCATGAAGTTGTCTTTCTTCTTCTTCTTCTTAGTTTTAGTTTGTCTTTTTTAATTTTTCTTCTTAGATGTTAACCATGTTAAACTAATCTCTTAGTTAAGGCAAAGGGATGAAGCTTGTAATTTAATTCTATTATTTAGTTTATTTGATTCAATAACATTATTTTGAATTATGAAATTAGATTGATTTGATTTGCATTTACTTTAGTTGTTTATTTCTATATTCGTTGTGCACTCCAAGTACAATGAATGTTTTTATTTATTAATTCTTTAGCTTGAATTAAAGAAGGAATTAATTTGTATAATTGATTAATCTAATGTCGCCTTCAGGTGTTGTCACGCCCCAAACTCGGAAAACTGGCTCAAAGAAATCCTGATCACCGAATTCGGTGCCGACAGCTTCCGTAGTACCTCATTCTCAGTTTTCAGTGCCCATATGCAAGGTTCTGATCCTAAAATCCTACAATGAGGATTTTCAGTGTATTTTTTTTGTAAATAAAGGAGCATAACCACAAGTTTACCCATATCACAAAGGCAACATCAACATCACATATCCACTAATATAAACCTTTAACTATAGTGCTAAAAGGGAAATACATATATCGAAAATTAAAGCTTCAGAAGACAGCTGCACGCTCCAAGCCTAACGCTGTTGCGACCTAACGTCACCTGCACGCATCTATCGTGTATAAGCTTATAGAAAGCTTAAAGGGTGGTGAAAGTGTGTGCATAAGGTAAGTGCTAAGCATGCAATATAAGAGCAATGCGGAAACATGCTGGTAAGTCCAAAAATATCATCAGCCTTATCTAGGCTTACGATGCAAAAAATATAATAAACCAAATGTTATGTGATGAGGATGCAATACAATATGCGGTGGGAATGAAATGACCAAGCTGGAGTGTGAAATCGGGATGATAGTAAGTAGTATCACAGGCTATGGGGTCCATCACAAGGGACCTCTACCCAAACTAGTCTCATACCTAAATTTGAATAGCCAGACTCAATGTGGTAAACTCCTGATCTCAGATTGGTCGCGCGCCCCAACCAAAATCTTGACAATTGTAAAAGTACACATAACAATTAGTTGCGCACCACCAGCACGAGTGGATACTAAATGAATGAGTAAAATACTGAATATGCAACTCCTGCTCAATAAGTTCACATATCAGTATTGTACATCTCTGGGATCATCACTAGGGTCTAGTACACTCTACACTAGATCGTCGCCACTAGACATGCAACCATGCAAGTAGAAGAGACCTCACTATCCACCTAGCCAGTAGTTAACCAATATCTACCCGACATGTCGATAACGGACCCATTTACGAGCTGGTCAAACTCAACCTAGATATGCCCCCACCCTCGGACGGGTAAAGCCACATCTCCTTCCAACTGACCACGATCAGTGGGAGCATCGCCTACTAGTATTCGGCATCTGGGCGCTCTTGTTTTCACTTGGTCTCGATGTTGGAGTATCCTCTGATACCAAGAGGGTCTAAAAACTTTCACCCAGGGACATCTATAGCACCCCATGTAGAAAAAGATTTTCGGTGTCTTATCTAGCTATCCACGATATGCCTGTGGAGACTACGACCCTGATATTACTAGGGCATACAGTAGTCATATCACACAAATTCAAGATGCATGAATCACGTTATCAGTCATGCAACAATCTTGCACGTACCGCGTGATCATGTGGGGCAACTCCATCCCACAAAGAGTCCTATAAAAATTTACCCAATGGCGTGTGTTATGATCAATCACTCCTCATATCAAGCATACATATGATGCGCATGGGCATGGATCGTGAAGCTTACTAAGCATGTTATATGATGATGATGTACTTTCCTCATATCAAGGATGAGCCTAGACGGCCTACTCATATCAAGAATAGGCCTAACAATGCCTAAGGGAAGGTCACAATGTGGACATTTAACCATCATTGCCCATTAATGTGGACATTCAACTAACATTGCTCCTAAGGAGTGGCCCTCATAGGGCCAAACATATAATAAGGCCCATGGCCAAACATATAATGGGGCCCATGGCCTCACATAAAACATAATGGACCTCACACAAGAGCCCAATATACATCACAATGGACCTCATACAAGGGCCCAATATACTTCTCGATGGGCTTCATCATACGGGCCTCGTATACATCACAATGGGTTGCATCACATGGGCTTCATATACATTGGTGGGCTACATCACATGGGCCTCATATACATCAAGTGGGTTGCATCACATGGGCCTCATATTCATTAAGTGGGCTGCATCACATGAGCCTTATATACATTAAGTGGGCCGCATCACAAGGGCCTCATATACAACAAGTGGGCTGCATCACATGGGTCATATCCCATGGACCTGAAAACTGATGAATGGCAAGGATAAAACATATATATCATGGTGCGTCTTGGTGGGTCCACACGTGTGGTTCGCCACATGCTTTGAAGCAAGTAGATATTTGTGTTTTCTCTTCTATCCAGGCATGCTGGACGTGTTGTTGACGGACTGCCTAGATGTACACATCATCAAGGTGGCCTCATGTTCTGGATGGTCTGGATGAACACATCATCAAGGTGGCCCCATGATCTGGAAAAATGGATGAACGGTGTAGATAAAACAAACACATCACTATGGTCTCCACCATCCAAATGGATGGTGGGAATAAAATATACATATCACGGTGGGTCACACTGTCCCATGTGCAGGGACGGTGTAAATATAGTACATAACTGTGATCAGACCCACAAAACTTGCTGACGTTGATACAACAGCATATCACAGTGGGTTCTACCGTCCACAGATGGATGGTGGATAAAACATATATCAGGGTGGTCTCACGTACACGTGGACGGTTAGGATAAAACCCATACTCTAGGGCCCCACGTCCTTAGATGTACGGCATGGATGGCGCAGATAAAACACTTACATCACGGTGGATCCCACGTGGTGGGCCATCCCATTGTCACACGTGCTGATAGTGTGGATAAAACAGACCTCATATGGGTCCAGCTGTCACACGTGCTGACAGTGTATACAACACATAAAGCAAGGTGGGGTCCCACGTGCATGAATAAAACAGTCACACCAAGTGGAGCCACATGGATGGCCCACCAACTGGGAGACCCAGTTGTTATTGCATTCCCAAACGTCCAGGCCTGCTGGACAGCCTGGATGAAACACATATCATTGTGGGGTCCATGTACGAACGGTGCAGATAAAACCCATACCCACGTGGGCCACAAAGATGGACAGTTTGGACATAACACACACCTTATGATCAGGCCCGCAGAACTTATTAATGTCAATACAGCAGGTGGGTTCCCACCGTCCAGATGGACGGTTGGGATATAACACATACATTACGAGAGGCCCACATGGCACATTGTCCAGATGGATAGTGTGAAAATACAACGCATATATATTAAGGTGGTCCCACGCCCTTAAAACGGACGGGCTACATGGGTAAAACCCATACATCATGTGGAGTCCCACTAGATTTTTTGAATAAAACTGATATTTGTGTTTTGCATCTCTAGCAGCACCTCCTGCCGGACGGTGCAAATACAATACATAAATCATGGTGGTCCACACGTGTGGATGGTGGATGAAACACTTACATCAAGTGGTCCCACATGTGGACAGTGTAGGTATATAACACATCACGTGGTGTCCACATCAGCGTGGCCTACTCGTTTTGGATCAAAGCTGATATTTATGTTTTCTCTATGGTCCTGGCTAGCCCAAAACGGACAGTAATGGTGGGCCTCGTACATGGCAGTGAGGTGGGCCCCGCTTGGACAGCGGTGCGTCCTACGTGGTGGACAGCATGGATAAAAATACATCATGGTGGGCCACAAGATGGGAAAAAGAGAGATAGAGAGAGAGATGTGAGGCGGGGGAGCTATGCCACTATGAGCTCCCCTAGGTGGGCCATACAACACATACAACAAGATGAGTCCTAAATCATATGGGCCCTAAATTAAAATCACGATCTAGTGCTATGAACACCCACCGATTTCACTTCTTCTTATCTTCTTAATCTCCCAAGCTCCTAAGCTTCCTCTTTGATGGAGGATGATGAGAATTGAAGGGTTGGATGGTGAGATCTTGGGGTGGGAAGTGGCCCACACTTGGCTCCTTGCTCTCCTTGAGAATTTCCTGGAAAATGGTGGAGAAAATGAGATGGGATGGAGTGAAAGATGGGAGAATGGTTGTGTAAGGAGAGATGTGATGAGAAGTTTGGGTTTTTAGTTGACTTTTGGGGGGTGAGGTGGCATGGGGTATGGGTTGCTTGTCTTTATTGGTAAGAAAGGGATGGGAGAGGCATAGGTTGTATACTTGATAGATTGATGTGATGTTTGGGTAGAGATTCTCTCAGAATTCATAACGCGTGACATTTTCCTTGAAATAAACATGGGCCCACAACTCCTGGCCTGGGTATCACATCGATGCGTAAGATACGACGTTGGAATCACGACGACAACATGGTTGTTGGGGTACAAGTTTCGAGTCGAGCCAACTCAGATCTACAGGATGCGACTTAGGGTTGCGTGCAAACACTGATTATAAGTAGCGGATTGTCAGAATTCGACGAGAATGATCGTGAAAGTCTAAGGAATAGTATGGACTAGGATACAGGCCTTATAGCTCTCCCCTCCTAATAAAAATTTTATCCTCAAAATTTACACTATAACGCAACTAAACAGAGCTCATTAAGGAAGAGAAACCATATCATTATATATACAATCAGAACCACCATATACAATCAAACATTGAAGAGATGGGGATTGGTGTCCTCAAATCTCAGCCTCGCACTCCCAAAATGCCTTGTCTACGCTATGATGACCCCACTAAACTTTGGATCCTGGTCTGAAACGATTAAAACTAAGATACTAAGTAACCTCACAATCTCAACGATAGGGAGCTATATTAGAAAGTTTCTAGGTTATTCGAACTCAGGGACTTAATCATTCTAAGTTCTCAACAGTCATAGAGTGTAGAATAGCTATCAACAAATATGTGATGTTATCCTCAAGTATTCCCAATTTATGCTCTAATACCAAATTATGTCATGCCCCAAACTCAAAAAACGGGCTCACAGAATTCCTGATCGCTGAATTCGATGTCGACAGCCTCCATAGTACTTCATTCTCAGTTCCCAACACCCATACGCCAAGTTCTAATCCTGAAAATTCTCCTTGTAGGATCCTAGGATCGAAACCTGGCATATGGGCGCTGAGAATCGAGAATGGGGTACTACGAAGGTTGTCGACACTTGATTTGGCGATTGAGAATTCCATAAGCCCCTTTTTTGAGTTTGGGGCCTGATAGGTGCAATAGATGCTTTTGATACCCCGCGATTGATATTCGAGTACTTCATAAGAGAATCAATCAATTGAATTCATATTATTATTGGTCTTTATGAGTAGTTTAATAGAATTATCTTCCGATTAGATAGGATAGGACTTCGATTCTAATTGAGATATACATTGAATTATCGAATTGGATATTGTAATTGACATGAGTGGATTCTTGATTCCTTAATCTTTGATTTATTTATTATTTTTAAAAAAAAATTTATCTCACTTAATTAAAATTTTAAACAAACCATTAGACTTATATTAGCTTTAGGTCGTGTTCCCCATTCCTTATGAATTCAACCTTGGTCTCACCGACTTATTACTACATCACAACCATACACTTGGGGTTGTTAACCCTTGGGTTCGATCAAAGACCCAAATGAAAAAACAAAAAAATCAAGATCTTGAATTGGTTCACAAATCTCCAACGAGTTTGGGATGAACAGGAATTAGAGAACGGTTGTCTCTTCAATATAACTGTATGTTTATTAGAGCATGATGAGATGGATGAAAACGATGTATCTTTCGAGGAATTGGAGGTTGCACTGACAAAGTTAGATGATTTGAAAACAGAACTAAAAGATCTCTTGGTTGAGGTCGATTTATGAACCGATTAGTGTCCTCAACCAACGTACATTAGTGGATGCTTATCACCTGAAGAATATGAGATAATGTCAGGTTATTGTAAAAATACAAAGATTGATTTGCTTAGGATCATTATGAAATGGCTGGTCTAGATCAAAAGTTAGTCTAGCACTGATTGCCGATAATAAAAATAAAAATAAAAAAGATTTCGATCAATCAAATAACCTCCAAGAATGATGACTATGGATGTCACGACCAAAGTAAAAGAAATCAAGATGTTGCTGAAGGCTGGCTTCATCTAGCCAATTAAGTATGTTGAATGAATATGTCATATAATTCTAGTGGTAAAAAAAAAAAAAAAAGAATAGGAAAATATAGGTTTACATTAACTTTAGAAATCTGAATCATATAAATCTAAAAGATAAATATCCTATGCTAGTCTTGAAAATATCATTTATGAATGGTCATTTTGGCTACAACTAAATTTGTATTAAAAAAATGATATTACAAAAATAATTTTCAAATGTCTAGGGGATATCAACATGTATTGTTGGAAAGTAACGTCATTTGGACTAAAGAATGTTAGAACAACCTAGTTGAGAGCCATGAATACCATTTTCCATGATATAATTAACCAGATGTTAGAAGTATGAAGTGGTTGTCAAATCGTTTGAGTTGGCCAATTATTTTTCTCATTTATAGTGAACCTTTAAGCATATGAGGTTGTACAAATTGAAAAATAAAAAAAAAATCCCTTAAAATGTGCGTCCGGTGTGTCGGCATGGAACTTTCTAGGTTTTTTTATGCATTAAATGGGCATTAAAGTAGACCGAAACAAAATGTGGACTATCATCGAGGCTTAACCTCCAAAGAATAAGAAGGAATTGTAAAAATTTCTTGGTTAGGACAATTATTTACATTGATTTATTTCGAATTTGACATAAAAACTAATGTCTTCTCTCTACGGATCAAGTTAAAAATAGAAGAAACGTTCGTGTAGGAGGAATGTCACCAGCTGACTTTCAACAAAACAAAAGATTATCTGATGAAGTTATCAGTCTTGATCCCACCACAAAAAGACAAATCCCTCTAGCTATGCATATCAGCAAACGAGTCCATTGGAGTATTACTAAATGATGATCAAGAATAACATGTTGTTTATTACTTAAGTAGACTATTAAATGATGCCGAAACACGTTATTCACTAGTTAAAAATTATGCTTACCGTTATATTTCTCAGTCATTAAATCACAACATTATTTCATGTTCAATATTGTTCATACAATTACTTCCACCAATCTCATAAAATATATCTTAACTCAGCCAATTCTAAAAGGCCAAATTGAAAAATAGATTTTACCTTTATCTAAAAGTTAACTTTAATTATGTACCTCAAGATTGTTAAAGGACAAGTTAAATCTAATTTTTTTAGACAATCACCAAGCTAATAATATCAGTCAGGTTCCTTGGGAAGTAATTGATATATGTCATATTAGTATTTCATCCTGTAAACTAATGTTTGACGGTTCAGAAATAAACTAGTTGACAAAAGCATGAATCATCATTACGGCTCCCACCAAAGAAAGACAAGAATTATCCTTTTAGCTAGATTTCTAGTGTATGAACAATCAGAGCAAATACGAGGCTTTGATTCTCATATTAGATATATTATGTGAACTTAAAGCTCGGAATATTGAAGTTTACTGCAATTCTCAATTGGTTGTCAATTAGATCAATGGAGTATACAGATACATAAATGAAATTTTAATTTCGTACTTTGTTATGACAAAACATTGATATTATGTATCTTTAGGCATAGTTTTTGTACCAAAATTTGACAGAATTAGATTAATGGCGCAGATTAAGCCATGTGGCATATTGGACATCTTTAGGCATACACCAAATATATGAAGGACATATTATATCTTCGAGAAACCTTGGTGTTTAAGCTATCTCCAAATAAGGGTGAGTAACCATTCAGGTAACATAAGCATTTGAGTACATTCTGGGTATTCAACGGAGGCACTATAATGTTAAGAAGAAGTAACCACTCTTTTCCAATTGGTTATACGCGAAGGCGCCACATGGACAAGCTGTTATTTTCGTACCTCTCTTGGGGAAGGCTATAAATAGCAGAGGCAAATACGAAGATGATGCACACAATCAATCAACCAATGCAACATTGTTTATCTTTTTTTAACTTACAATCTTTACCGCTCATCAGTCGTAGGATGCTTAGTCTTTGGAAGTAGTCTAGTTCAAGTTTGTCTCTGCAATAACACTGGACTGACTTTAGATATAACCAATAGTTGTAATTTCCCTCCATTTGCGCAGCGTGCCAGATCTAAAGGAAGACTTTAGCTTTATGAACTATCTACCTATGCTCATACACTGGGCCGACAATAGTTATAATTTTTAGTATTGCTTTCACCTCACTCACCAACATACCGGCGAAGCGCCCTGCTACTTCAGCCAAGTTGCTGATTCAGTATCGTTCATTTCCGCATTCATCCTCTATCTATTTCATTCGACCATAGAATTATTGCACATTAAAAGTTCTTAATTCATAAGACAAAAAAGAACTCATAAGAGGAAGAGCCCCAACTTTTTGTTAGCCGCCTAATATGGCATGCACTAGACTTTGTTGGGGGCCTTGCATAAAAACTTAGGATCTAGCCGCCCAAAATAAACCAAAATTATGGGATAATAAAGTATTGAAATAAATCAAAGCATAAATCATATGGCACCAGGGGATTTTACATGAAAAACCCTCAAAGAGGTAAAAATCATGAGACCTCATCCAGATCAACAATCTACTATAAAGCAGAACGTTATAACAAATCACAAGCACATACCACTTGGATCAAACTTTCTTCACTCATGCAGGAGTAGATAAACAATAAGAGAAAAAAAGAAAAATGGAGAGATCTCACTGATCACGAGGATATAAAAGTGTTGAGACGTAGACTGCAAAGTAGATCACCTCTACGAGCAGAATCTCCCTTCCACAAGCTTCCTCTCTTTTTTTTTTTCTCTCTCTCTCCTTTGATAGCCCTAAGCCCTCTTAGAGTACCTTTAGGAAATCTTAGAATACCCTAGAATTATCCCCAATCCCGCATACACCCCTTTATATAAGAATAAAAAGAGGTAAATCAAAATAAGAAACAATTTCCGCAGAATCTGCGTTTCCGCAATCGCATCTACGTAAATCTTCGATGATATCGAAGATCTCTCGATGACAGCCTTCGATATCATCTAAGGTCCTTCAATGATATCGAAATAGGATAAAAAACTGTCCAGCGACTAGGGGTGAAAAATTATGTCAATTATCGATGTCATCGAGCAACCTTCGATGACAGCCTTTAATATCATCTAAAGTCTTTCAATGATATCGAAACAGGACAAAAACTGTCCAGCGACTAGCGGTGAAAAATCTGACAATTATCATCATCAATGATATCGAAACTAGTTTGATTTAATCGAATCCAGCAATGATGAGAAAATCCTCATCAAATCTCTCCCTTTTCGACTCAGGAGGATTCACTTTCTTCAAGTCAGCCTGATTTCTACAAATCTCAAACTTACTCTTAAGTAAAGCCTTGGTCAACATGTCTGACCTATTATCGTTCGTGTGGACTTTCTCAAGCTGTAACACCTTTTATTCCAAAGTATCCCTGATCCAGTGATACCGAATCTCTATATGCTTCGACTTGGAGTGCTGACTTGGATTCTTTATTAAGTGTATAGCATTTTGACTATTGCAATAGACCACGTGTTGCTTCTGCTTCAAGCTAAGTTCCTATAGGAATCTCTTCATCCAAAGTATCTCTTTACATGCCTCTGTGACTACAATGTACTCGGCCTCTATCGTCGACAATGCTATGACCTTTTGTAGCTTACTTTGCTAAGAAACCGCTCCCCCTTTAAACGTGAACATGAACCTCGATGTAGACTTCCTGGAGTCTATGTCACCTGCCATATCTTCATTTATGTAGCCCTCTAACACAGGTTTTCCGTCACCATAGCATAGGCTCAACCTAGATGAGCCTCTTAGATACTGCAGTATCTATTTTACCGCTGCCCAATACTCTTTGCCAGGATTGACAAAATACCGGCTAACAACACCAACCACATATCCTATGTTTGGGCGTGTACACACCATAGCATACATCAAACTTCCTACTGTTGACGTGTATGGTATCTTCTACATCTCTTCCACCTTTGTCTTCGTATTGAGACATTGTCTGTCGCTCAATCTGAAGTCACCATCCAGTGGAGTACTGACCGGCTTCGCTGCATTCATATTGAGCCGCTCTAGGACTTTCTGAATATACCGCTCTTATGACAACCAAAGCTTCCTGCTGCTTTTGTCATGGATTATCTCCATTCCTAAGATTTGTTTAGCAGAGCTTAAGTCTTTTATTACAAACGACTTGCCCAACTCCTGTTTCAGCCTGTCGATCTTCTTAATGTCTTTTCCCATGATAAGCATGCCATCAACATATAACAACAACATTAAGAAATCACCATATGAGAACTTGCACGTGAACGCACAGTGGTCCGACTCTATTTTGTCATACCCATGCTTCAACATAAACGAGTCGAACTTCTTGTACCATTACCGTAGAGCTTGTTTCAGCCCATACAAACTCTTCCTCAGCCTACACACCATATGCTCCCTGCCCTTGACTTCGAACTCCTCTGGTTGGTGTATATAAATTTATTCTTCCAGGTCACTATGGAGAAAGATAGTTTTAATATCTAACTGCTCTATCTCCAGATCCATGCTTGCCGCCAACCCAAACAACACCCGTATGGATGTCTTCTTCACCACTGGTGAGAATATCTCCTCGAAGTCTATACCTTTCTTCTGACCAAACTCTTTCACCACAAGTCTGGCATTGAATCTCGTCTATGAATTCTTCTGCTCAATCTTCTTTCTAAACACCCACTTGTTGCTCAGAGCTTTCTTGCCCTTAGGCAGTTTCACCATATCATAGGTGTGTCTCTTATGCAAGGATTTCATCTCCTCTTGCATAACTTTCAATCACTCCTCCTTATACTCGTCGGTTGGGGCCTCAGAATAATCTTCTGGCTCTCCCCCAATAGTGAGCATAATGTACTCATGCGGTGAGTACCTCTTGGACGACTGTCTGTGTAACGCCCGTGAAAAATCCGTACTTGGGTTCGAGTACCGATTCGACCCGAAATCGCGTAGAAATAATTTCCATGGAAATTAAGCGTAAGTTAGCTAGCGCAACGCTAGAGTAGCTGGGAAATAGTCCCTGATCACTTTAAATACGTTCTGCAAGACCCAAATCGAGTAGAACAAACAACTCTACAATACTCTATAACCTCGGATCAAACTCTAAGTATGTTTGTTCTCTGGACCACATTGAATTCTTGAATTGGATCTAGACCGCGCGTCAAAGGTCCGATACCTCCTATCTTAGACCGTTAGAACCGCCCAGCTGGACTTGACAATCATCTCGAAAATCAAGTCAAACCGATAATCACAGACGATTTCGTTGAACCCGGACTGAAGCGACCGCGAATAGGGACGGATTTGGAATTTCAAATTCAAATCTGGCACACGACTTGACGCGTCAGTATTAAGCGTTCTAACCGTTAGAATTCATCCAGATTACACCCTCGGATCAGGAAAAATTTCTATTTATTATCATGAGACTTTCAGCCCTGATCTATGTGCGGTGACCGCTGAACTGAAACTGGTCCGCCACGTGCGATCTGCGAACCCTGCCAGACTGAAAACTTAATACGAGGTACATCTGGTACCCATGAGCTTAAGTCTGATCGCAATCGACTAGGGGACCACCAGAAAGCAGTTTTTGGACCGAGACAGCCCCGAAATGGATAGGCATCAAGTAAACTTCGTCCCGGAGCCTATTTTCGACGATTTTAAGCTTATAAAAGGGGTTGAAACCCTCATTTCTCCTTCCCATCCGAAAATCATAAACCCTAGGAGGAAAAGAGAGAGAGTTTGAGAGAAAGAGAAGAAGAGAATTTCTCCACTTCCGAGCCCCTGACAGTTGCTGCTTCAGCACTTCTTTCCAATCACCTGGCTGGTGATTTCTCCATTTTTCAGGTATAAAATAACACCAAAAACTTGCTGATTTAGGATTTTCTTAGATGCTTAACATGTTAGCTAACGTATTCCATAAATCAGGCTTTCCTACCGCCGTAGACGAAGCGTACACGCTCCGTTCGAAATCCTGCAACCGTAAGAGACTAGGTGAGGATTTTAGACGCTTTGATTGACGGTTTACAACGCTTTCAATGTCGTTTAATAGTAGATTATCGACGGCATCGCCGTTTGACATGTACAACATGCTCTCCGTTTCCTGTTTCGTAAATTAACGAAGAATATGAGATTTAGGGCATTTTAGTCATTTGTAGGAAGTACGGTCTACACGCATATTTTGCTGACGTGATTGACATGGTTTGTCGCCGCATTAGAGAGTTAGGAATGCTTGCATAATCAGTTTGGCGAAGAGATTCGCCAAGTTGCGCACTTTGGGTCGACATACTATATGTGGACTTAAGTGTGTAGTGTATGTGTTTGTATAAATGCTTGTATTAGTATGTATTGAATTGAATGATGTTATGTAGTAGTTTGAGATTGATTTCATGATTAAAATGCTGACCTAAATGATTTTCTACATGTTTACCTTATGCATGATTGCATTACATGCATAGAAAGTATGCCTTGAAGATTTGCTTAAGTTGAATGTTATAACATGTGTTAACATGCTCACATGATGTATTTCAATTCCAATACCTTTGCGTATAGTGCTGATAGGATTCCATAGATGTGTGGGACTAGACTTAGTCCAGGCAGTCGGTAACCGAGCGAATTCGTGACTGACTGGTCATAGCCACGAACGACGCGTCGATGAACGTGATTCGTGTTTAGAGTTGGCGGCAGTGGTTAGGCCACGCGAAGTGTTTTACGCACTTCATGTCGCTCGACTTGAGATGCGATCGCGCTAGTTGAGCCCGTCAAGTAACCCAACTGGCCGATGTATGTTCACCTTGTATGAGTCATAACTGCTTGAACCTAGGGTACTGAACTTACCATTGTAAACCCTGTTAACCATGGTACCTTGATCCACGAAGACTCATGAGCCGGGCATGGTGGTATGGGACACCGTGGTCGAGCTGTCGGCCTACGCTGGGGCCACAAACCTCCCCGTAGTGACCAGTGAGCACCTAGACTCGTGAGCAGATTATGGTGGTATGGGACACTATATTCTAGCTGTCGGCCTACACTAATCAGGCGACGAGCCCTTTGTAGTGACCGCGAGCGTATTCTGAGTCCACGGGAGGCGACGACCCTTCCGTTGCAGTAGAGTACGGTAGGCCTGTATTGATAAGGTGATGGGGGAGCGGTGCAACGAGTGCGAGCAACAGCCCTGGCAGCCCTTACAGTGACCTACGAAATATACATCGTATGAGATTACTAGGAGTGACGACCCTAGACAAGATCTGTGTTGGGATTGATACAAGGGAAGTACCTTAGTTTTCCAATCCTGCTGTTTGAATGGACTTAATAACAACTTGGAAATCATATCACCATAGCATTGCATGTGCCTGGAAGATGTGGAGCACTCTAGGGAGTGTGGCATGCCGCGGTCGTAAGATGTTGCCGCATGAGGGAGATCATCGGTGAGGGCATACATCACGTCATATCATCTTGCATTAACAACAGTATTAGGATTGTCTGATTTACTGCTTTACTATTATCGCGTGATTGAATTGTGAACATGCTAATCTTTGCTCTATGATTCCACTGAGTTGATCACTCACTCCCACGTTACGGGATGGTGTTTACAACACCCACCAGACCCTGTTGTAGGTACAGATGAGACCGAGATCCAGGAGGTGGAGTCGGAGATCGACGAGGACCAGGATGAGTTCTCGTATATGCAGTACCACGACGGCTTCCCGTAGGCGACCTGGATCGAGGGGACATCAGTGGGACCTTCTTTTGAACATTATTCTTTTGTTATGTATATGTAAATGAGACTCAGAGATGTAGTCATACTTTGGAGACAGATGAGATTACTTTGTTTTTCCATACAGTGATATATACATTGTTTAGTCTTCCGCTTGCTTTTATCACTGGATCTGAAGTATGAATTGCAGTTTTGGTATACTTTTACTCATGTGAATGCTTTAAATCAGACAACATTGAATCATAACCATTTTTGTTGCATAAGTGACGGTCTGGAACTCGGGAGTTGAGTTTATACACGACCCCCGATTTTCAGGGTGTTACAGTCTGTCTCTAGATGACCTCCTCACGTGTAACTTAACAGGTGGATCAAGTGGGGGCTACTCCCCTAGTCCATCTTCTGAAAGAACTCTCTCGTCCTCTACACATTGTTGTACTCCCTTGTCATCAGACATCATGGGATGAATAATTAGATCCATGTCCTCTAGCTCACTTGAACTAGGTTGGTTCTTCTTTGGCTTACCAATGTCTTCTATACACTGATCTTCAAAGAAAACCACATCTCTACTCCTGACAAGTTTCTTCTCAGTCGGATCCCACAATCCATAACCGAACTTTTTATCACCATACCGCACGAATACACATCATCTGATCTTCATATTGAGCTTGGACCTCTCGTCCTTTAGTACGTGAATAGATGCCCTACATCCAAACACCCTGAGATGATTGTATGATGGATCCTGGCCAGTCCACGCCTTCTCAGGAACTTCTCTATTCAACGGGGCTGATAGAGACTTGTTTATCAAATATACCACCGTATGTATTACTTCTCCCCAGAATGTCTTGGGCAATTTCGCATGGGATAACATGCATTTGATTCTCTCAACAATGGCGCGATTCATGCACTCAGCCACACCATTATGCTAGGGGGTCTTGGGAACCGTTTATTCATATTATATACCCAAGGACTTGTAATACTTATGAAAGTCGGTAATGTATTCACCACCATTATCAGTGCAGATGCACTTCAATGATCTACTTGTCTCTCTCTCGACCATAGCATGAAACAATTTAAACACACCAAAGACCTCGTCCTTAGATTTCAAAGCATAAACCCAAACCCTCCTAGATGCATCATATATAAAAGTGATAAAATACAATGCCCCACCCAAGGTTTTTGTCCTCATAGGACCACAAACATCAGAATAAAACAAATCTAATGCATACACTTTATTAACATGAGAAGCAGATTTAACGAATGAAACTCGATGCTGTTTCCCTGATAAATAATCAAGATAGGTTTTGAGAGGTATACCTGTCACGTCTGAAAGCGGTCGCTTTCTTGCTAGTAGCTGAAACTATTTTTCACTCATGTGACCTAGACACCTGTGCCACATGTCAATAGTTGAATCTTTCGCTACGTTCAACTCACCCTTGCACACACTAACACTTGTATGGTAAAGGGTGCAACACTTCTTTCTTCTGACTGCGATTAACGAACCCTTGATGAGCTTTCAATGCCCACCGGCAAACTAGCTTTCATAGCTATCATCTTCCAGCCTTCTCGTCGACATCAGATTGAGACGAAGGTCTGGGATATGCTTCATATCCCTAAGAACTAATGTGCAGCCTACATCAGTCTTCACACAAATATCATCGACCCCTACGATCTTCGATATGTCAGAATTTTCCATCTTTACGGTCTCATAGTTACCTGACTTGTAGCTTGTGAAGAAGTCCCTGTGTGAAGTTTCATGAAAAGAAGCTCCCAAGTCTATTACCCAGTCAGTGTCCTGACTTGTAGCTGTGAAACAAACATCATGATCTATAGAAAGAATAATTACAACGTCGCCATCTGAAGCGACCACAGTGGAATCTGATTCATCTTCCTTCTTCTTTCATTTTCCTTTCTTATCATTCTTCTTACTACGACATTCATGCTTGTACCGACCCTTCTTGCCACAATTCCAGCAATCAACATATTTTCTGGTACTTGACTTGCCTCTTAATTTATCTCAGGCCTTCCCGCCCTTCCTGTTCTTTTCTCTCCCCCGTTTCTATGTCACAAGGGCCTCTTGTTGAGCAGACCCTTGAGACTTCCTCCTTGTCTCCTCATTGAAGAGACAATTGGTTACTTGTTCCATGGATACCTTTCTGTCTGGTGCGAAATTACTTAGAGACACCACTAATGTCTCCCAATTGTCAGGCAATGATCTAAGCAATAACAAAGCTTGCAATTCCTCATCTAGGACCATCTTTATAGCGGAAAGCTGGTTGACTATATTGCTGATTTTGTTCATGTGCTCGGCCACAGAATCGCCATATTTGAACTTGAGATTCACAAGTCGCCTTATCAGAAAAATCTTATTACTGCCTGTCTTCCTCTCATGCAGCCCTTTCAATTTTAGCCATATGCTAGCAGCTGAGGTCTCTGTAGACACATGTGGAATATAGAATCATCCAGCCATTGTCTAATAAACTCCACTGTCTTTTAGTCCATCTTCTTCCAATCATTATCAAGCATATCCTTGGATTTTGTTGATATGCCTAAAATTGGAGAATATAAGTTCTTGCAATAAAAAAAGTCCTTCATCTTAGCCTTCCATATGGTCTAGTTAGAACCATTGAGGCTGATCATCCTTGATAAGCCACCTTCCATAATTCAGAACCGATCCCACTTCGTTCAATGAACTTAGCTTTGATACCACTTTGTTGGAGGCCTTGCACAAAACCTTAGTATTTAGTCGCCCAAAACAAATTAGAATTATGAGATAATAAAGCAATGAAATAAATTAAAGCATAAACCACACAACACTAGTGAATTTTACGTGAAAAATCCTCAAAGAGGTAAAAACCACGGGACCTTGTCCAGATTAATAATCCACTATAAAGCAGAATGTTACAACTGATTACAAGCACACACCATTTAGATTAAACCTTCTTCACTCACGTAGGAATGGATAAACAATAAGAGAACAAAAGAAAAATGGAGAGATTTCACCAATCACGAGGACGTAGAAGTGCTGAGATGTGGACTGCGAAGTAGATCACCTTTACGAGCAAAATCTCCCTTCCACAAGCTTCCTCTCTCTCTTTCTCTCTCATTTGATAGCCCTAAGCCCTCTTAGAGTACCTTTGGAAACCTTATAATACCCTAGAATTCCCCCAATCCCATATACATTCATTTGTATAATAATAGAAAGAGGTAGAATCAAAATAAGAAATAATTTTTGCAGAATCTGCGTTTCCGCAATCGCATCTGCGTAACTCTTTGATGATATCGAAGGTCTCTCGATGACAGCCTTCGATATCATTTAAGGTCTTTCGATGATATTAAAACATGATAAAAAACTGTCCAGCGATCAGGGTTGAAAATTTTGACAATTATCGACATCATTGAGCAACCTTCAACGACAGCCTTCGATATCATCTAAAGTTCGTCGATGGTATCGAAACAGGACAAAAACTGTCCAGCGACCAATGGTGAAAAATCCGACAATTATCGATAATATCTAAACTGGTTTGATTTCATCGAATCCAGCAATGAGGAGAAAATCCCCATCTAGGGGTGCACACGGTTCGATTTGGTCCGGTTCTGGGGTGAAATCGGAACTGAATCGTTCCTAACGGTTCTATGATATTCAGAACCGGAACTGAACCATTGACACCCTAGAACCGAACCGAAACCGAACCGTTAAAACCAGTTCAGTTTCGGATCGGTTCCACGATTCTGGGCTTTTTATAATCCAGCCCAATTGCATGTTTAATTTTATTATCTAGCCCATGTCCATCCATGTTGTGGTCCATTTGATAAATGGTTTAGATATTGTATAAGGTGTGCAAAAATATATTTATGAAAATAATTAAATGGTGCATTATAAATCATAAATCATGAGTCAAATATGGAAATAATCAAAGCATTCTTGGTTCGATTCTGAATTTGGTTCCAGGTTCGGTTCCATGGTTCGGTTTGGTTCCACATACCCCTAAACTGAGAACCAAACCGATGTGACCGGTTCTTTGATTTTTGGAACCGGAACCAGAACCAGAACCGGGGCGCTCTAGAACCGGACCAAACCGGATCGTTTGGTCAGTTCCGGTCCGGTTCCACGGTTCTACCGGTTAAATGTGCACCCCTATCCCCATTAGACAATTGGCTGAATAAACAATCAATCGAATTACAACCGAATATAACTCTATCTCGATGCTAAGTGTCGATGGTCACAATTTGAATTCGATCCAATTAATTTTGATACACTCGCAAACCTCACAAGTGTACTGCATGATTGAATTCAAGACCAACATTCATTAATATATGAAATAAATTGCCTGCTGTCCAAATCACTATGTATATCATTGGATATTTGTAATTTGATTAGGCTACATGTTGCTATTAGAGACGACTAGTCCAAGCATGTAGTCAACTGGACAACTTTCAAACACGTCTTGTGTGGGCCTATTTCTGACGGCAGCACTTCACCTAATGAAATCCTGCCACACTTCACCTGATAACCCCCTCCATTATTATGGAGGTGTGAGCCCAGCGCATTCCCACTACCAGACACAGAAAATTGGACCGAGCATCAACATTGGAGAAATGAAGACTTACAAAAAGAAGATGTTTAAACTGGTAAAAAATAGTTCAACGGTTTGCATGCCTTGGAATCGATGGTCATCGATCACCGATTCAATGACAGTTTTACTTGCTGCCAATCCAGTCTTTTGCTAAAGGATAAGTATCCATCATCGGGCCACCTCTCAGCCGTTTTCAAGTGCTCGTGCAAATCTGATAAGTATGATTTCCAAACCCATTTTGAACTCTAAGCCGTATGATGTGGAGATGCTTGTCTAAGCCATTCATTCATTGATCAGGGCAGGTCACGCCCATAATCTGGCCCACCAGATCAAGATCATAGCCATGGAAATTGGCCCCCACTCGCCCACCGTTTATGATTATAACTGTAGAAGATCATAGCCATAAAAGGCAGGCCCCTTCATCTAATGGGCCACATTATGGACGGGACTTGCCCTGCCTTTTAATGACCATCGGGGGTGGTCAGTGCTATGTGGACCCCACCATGATGTATGTGTTTTATCCACGCCGTTCATCTATTTTGAAAGATAATTTTAAGGCTTGATCCCAAAAATAAGGTAGATCTAAACCTCAGGTGGACCACATAATGGAAAAACAATAGTAATTGAATGTCTACCATTAAAAACCTCCTAGGGCCCATTGTAATTTTTATTTGACATCTAACCTATTGATCAGGTTATACAGACTTGGATGAAAGGAAAAAAAATACATATTAGCTTGATCGAAGACTTTTGTTGCCCCAAAAAGTTTTTAATGGTGGGAGTTCAATCAATACTGTGATGTCTACTTGAGATTTGGATCAACGTTATTTATGGGCTCATAACATAAAATGATCCGGAAGAAGAGGTATAAGGCATGGATGAAACACATACATCGTAGGTGGGGTCCACGTAGCAATGACCAGTAGCCATTGGCTAGTGGCAAGTTCAGTAGGCAATCCATGAATCGATGAAGGCCATCCATTCTATGATCATTAAAAAGATGGGGGCAAGTCCCATCTTCATCTGGTGGGCCACGTTTTGGATGGGACTTGCCTACCTTTTTAATGATCAAGCATATATGCCTTGCTAACCCCGTGAGCATCCCATGGTGAACATCTATGGTCCTTGACCGAGGATATGCAGAGTGTAAACTAGTTTTTCAGTTACACGGGACCATGGTTCAGTGATCCAGACCGTTGGTCAGTTGGGCCCTACCATGGATTGCAGATGAGAAGATCCTATCCATTATTTATAGTCCTCTTTTTCAGTTGAATGTTGATTGCCGTTGAATTTCTCTTCCACCTCGTGCACATTGGATTGACCTGTTGCAAGATGGCCAAGGCAGTTGGTATACTCTGGCAACTGATTAACCGTCATAATCAGTGGATCATGGGCCCATTTCTACCGAATGTAAATCCTAGTGTACGGTGCTATCCCCAGTTCTCCCTTGCGGGTCAAAATACTCTGGAAGAGTCTGACGCTTGATACGCGGGCACTACAAGATTGTACACGTGAAAGACATTAACTCAAATTAAAAACCAACGTCCATAAGTCACGGTCCCAAAATCAGAGCGGGGGAACAATCCTGACCTCTGATTCATGGACACTTGTTTATTGAAATAGGCCAAGTGGATATTTGTAATATCCAACTGTCCAATAAATGTCCACTAATCCAATGGTCAGATAATCAAATTAAGTACAATCTTTAGTTCCCTATGCATATAAACTAGGCGATATAATTTGAACAGTTTAATTTAAATTACTTGTACGCCGAGTATGTAAGTTATAAGTGCATGCGTATCATCCATCACACTCGGCCAGAGTATCGATGTTTTCTTTCCCTCGCAGGTTTAATGATCGTGGCATCCTTGAGTGTGATGTAGACCATGGATTTGTTGGGCCCGCAGCACATCGATGACCCTCAGAATTCACCAGGTTGGAAGATCCTATGCATTAAAAATAGGCAGTGGTTCAGGATCTTCTAATCTCATCAATTATCCACCCATCGAGGGGATCATCAAACGAACGGTCTGGATCACCCAGAGATTGATCCGCATTTAGTAAAAGTCAGAGCCTGAGGATAGGATGTTGTACATATCCTCAGGCCGAGGATCAGAAAATCCCATTTGAGGCGAAGAGGCCCGAATTTACTGGTCGAAAGTCCCGAGCAAGCAAAAATCTCAGAAAGAAAAATCCGCTATTTTCTGTTGCAATCGGCGCTCGATCCGAACTGGGTTTCTTCAGTTGATAGAAGATAGAAAGGGATTGGGATTTTTCGATGGTCGGCATCTGACGCCATGAGGAAGAAACTCGATACCCGTTTCCCAGCCGTATGTTCTTCTTCTTCCTCTCTCTATATATGGTTTTTCCCATTTGAGTGATTGATTTGATTTGATTTTTTGTGGGTTTTTGGGTTCTTTTAATTTCTGATTGTTTTTCTTCGTCTGGGTGATTGTTTGAATTGTGGTTTTGGCTATCGTGATTTTGGTTTGGTTTTTGGGCTTTTTGTTAAAATTTATGATCTGGGTTTTGTTTTATTTGTTGTTTTTCAATTCATTTGAAACTGTATAAGATGTGATTTGGTGTTTGGATGCACTATATATTGCAATAAGATCACAAACGTGAAGTTTTGGTCCTTGATTTTAGGTTTATAATAGTTTGCTTGTGGGATTAATTTGCTGCAAGTGTTTGTTATGTTTCTTTTCTTTTTCTAGGACATGTTTGTATCTGTGGGCTGATTTTCGAAGAAAATTTTGATTTCTTTGAAATGCGTTTTGATATAAATATGTAAAATTAGAAATGGGGTTTTGGAAGTTTCTCCATTTTCGTGGAAAAGGTGAGCTTATTGCCACTTCTTTGACGTCATTTCTGTTAAAGTCCCAATGGTTTAGGGGTCGTTTGGATGCCTGTTACTTTTTAACTTGTAAACAAGTTACACTTGAAAGTGAGTTTAGGTTGTAACTTGTTTACATATCTATTTGGCCATAAGTTGTAAAATACTATATGTAAAAGTTTTTGGTGTTTGGGTAACCCGTAACATGTTTACCAGTAAGAAAGTGCGTATTCACACCAAATAGAGGTTGGAGTGGTAAGTCGCTACAAAATCTTCAAATCACATAAGAAGGCTTGACATAAGATATGCCATTGGGTTGAGCTCATCTAGTTAAATCTTTGAGCCAATCTTGACATAAGATATGCCATTGGGTTGAGCTCATCTAGTTAAATCTTTGAGCCAATCCTTACGCTAAATCGATCATAAGGTGGACCACAAAAGTTGGCCCACAAATTCAAATGATATTCTAACAGAGTATGATGGATGATATGCAAGCACTTAGAAATTAAGTAGTCAATTTAAACTAGCCAATTTATGGTTCCCAGTCTAGATGTATTGTGATCAAGGTGTTCCACAACAGTAAAGGTGGCCGTAATGGTCACCGTAATGGTGACTGACATTAACATTATGATACGGGCCATAATGGTCGTAATGGCCCTAGTAGCGGCTGTTATGCCATTACAAATCGTTGATTCGTTGTGGATAATTTTTTCTATAATGGTGTCTCGTAGTGTGTAATAGTTACCTCTGTTGCCATTATGTAACGGCCGTTACATACCCATTTTGGCTTACCATGATCATTATCCAAAACAATGGTCTTATTTCCACAATAAGTGTCCACTAATGTGTCCCACCATGTAGATGCCCTTGATGAGAAATTAGGCTCATTCACTAATTATTTGGGCTCACAGTTTACAAAGATTATGCTTACTTCAATATCTGACAATCGGATTGGTGGATATTTGTTGGATGGTTCAAAATGAAAAATATGTAGTGATCCTATTTCCAGAAGCGAGTGTTCAACCAATCTGACCTTGGGATTGTTCAACCAATCTGACCTTGGGATTGTTCAAAGTTACATGCATAATTTCTGAGTGCTTGTGGCCTGAGTATAATATAACTCCTCTTTTAAAGATGGGCGTGCCATCCCAACTATTGCCTGTCGTGTGGCCAACCTAATCAAATCGGTCTGCCTTTTATGGCCTGACTTTTATGGGCCGTAAGATGGCATCACAAGATACATTATGCGTGGTTTGAATCTCCTGCGCACGTCAGGATGGGCGACAAATCAGAGTGCACGTGTATCAACCATCGCACTTTGCTTGAGTATCAAAAGGGGGAGCTTTGCAAAGCGCACAAATGTGTGCAATTAAGCTCATGAACACCCCACAAATGTGCGTGAGATCCAATTCATCCATTAGGTTGGTCATACCTTGTAAATGTTTTCCCAAAAAATAAATCAGGCCCACTCAACATGTGGGCCACAATATTGGAAACAGGTGGATGGGTTAGAAAACTTCAGCCACACATTTATCTTGCATATTGTAGCCCACTTGACAAATGGATCAACTTTATGATTGCGCTAGGGCATCAATATAATGGTGCTGTTCTAATAGAGGATTGAATCTTGGACCTATCATGCCACGCTAGCACATGTGGCATGTAAATGAGCTTCATTACATGTGTGCTTAGCATAGCTCAAAAAGGAGAGAGCCTTCTTCTTCACTTTCTTCTCTTCGAACACAGAAGATAGTAACAAGAGACAGATGCTCGCCGGCACCCCTCCGGTCGCCGGAAGTAAGGGAGACAGTGAGGAGCTTGTCAGAAAGTCAGAGAGAGAGAGAGAGAGAGAGAGAGAGAGAGAGAGAGAGAGAGAGAGAGAGAGAGAGACTCACTACAGGTAAGCGAAATCTTTCCTTTTAAAAATGTTTGCAAATGGGCCTTTTTTCTATAAGTCACAGCTTGTAACTCACAAGTGAAATTTCTCATCCAAACACTACCTCTTAGTGAGTTAGATGTAAACCCTTTACAACTAACACAACTTATGGGCATCCAAATAACCCCCTAAGGGCCTAGCTTGACGCGTTCCATCAGTCTGAGGGCTTTCTGTCGTATTGTTTGGGTACTTAACACTTGGTATGGGGTCAATGGAGACCATGTCTTCATCCATGAGGATTCGAAGTGCTTGGATCAATCGAAAGTCTGATTCTATCTAAACTATTCATTTTCAAATGATATCCACAGAGCAAATGCCTAAACCAAAATATGTCATTGCTATGGAGCTTGTACTATTATAGGAGGGATGTTTAGTACCGACTCTAATAGTAGCATTCGGGGAGTCAATATTAGAGCCAACACTACTTTCCGTGGTTGAGTCCTAGAGGAGGGGGAGGGGGAGCTATGGAAAGGATAACCTGGACCAGAGTGAAAGTTGCCACAAGGTGGAAAGGGCTATAAGGACATGAGTAAGGGCTGATAAGGACAAATTAACGGTTACTATAAGGTGGAAGGGCAACTTGGACCAGAGTGGAAGCCAGCCTCAAGGTGGAAAGGTTTACTTGGAAGGCTAGAGCGAGAGTTGCCGCAAGGTGGAAATTGTTACCTGGACATATTCTGTGGTGAGGGGTGCAATGCGTGTTGGATGCAGAGCACTGGTGGTCTATTACGATCTGTAGTGGTTTAAGGGCTTAGTTTGACACATTCCATTAGTCCTAAGGCTTTTATATATATGTTAACCACCTAACATAATTTTAAAAAATGACAATCAAAAGTAGCACTTCTACTTAACACCTAGTGTGTTTGATTTTGTATTTCTCTAATTATTAATGAGTGGCCAAAACTTGGAATTATAGTTTCATTTGAGCTTTGAGATGGATTGATGAATGAATAATGATAAGCCGTTAGGGGAGGTATGGGAAGCGGTTATTGAGAACCATTGGTAAGCCATATGATAAGCCGAAATCATTGAGGTGTTCCATTATGAGAATTGAAATAATACACTTATTACAATTTCAATTCCTAGAATGGGAAATTGGTGTGATAAAAACCAATTAAGTGTGCATATACTTGATTCACAAAAAAGCTCACTTATTTGTAAGGGGCAACCAAATATTTTATTAGAGGAAGATAAAAGGCAAACACAAGTAGATGATGAGACATTATCCCATCAATACAATGAAGAAGAAGCCTCCCGAGAACCCCATAACACATCGATAGGCTCGTTAGCAACATCCTTTTGCATTCTAGCTCAAGCTTTCACCGAAGTCACATCTGACAAACATGACTTATCTTTAAATCTCATTCTATTGCGTGCAAGCTACGCTGTCCGTAGAATAGCCAAGAGAATTAACCTCGATAAGGAAGTCCTCTTTTTGCCTTCCAGCTGCCATGCCAAGCTCGAAAGAGGTCTCCCCTCAAACCAAACATAACCCATTCGATGACGAAGAGCTTGAGGAAGTTCCACCAAATCTACAGGGCAAAACAACTGGGCATGAATAAATGGTGCACCGTGTTACGTAACACCATGTCACTTCTGTGCTCTTGTCAGCACATGTACGCAACTTCTTGTGTAAAAGCCGTAACTCGATACTACCCGAATCGTACACTTTTCAGTACCTTCCGCAGGATGTCCAACATTTCTGGCAGAACCTGAATCGAGCGAGTAAGTATGCACCTAAATAAACAAAACTGTAAGAGCCTGAAACCTACGCCAGCGCCACTGCGCCTCGCTACGAATCCAACAGCGTTGAGGCAAGCACCTGAACTTGAGTTACGACGTGAAGAATGATTGTAGTTCATGTGCACAGGAAGCTCCAAAATCCTTAAATAGTGTTACAAATTCCACATTTTTAAAGAAAATCATTATTAGTTTTTAATAAAGGTATGTGATATTTTCCCATAAAGTCAAAGAATCTCATTGATTTAAGGAGAGAGTGACACCTCATTTGTTCTAAAAAATGGTTAATTTTTGATAAACCATACTTAAGGATCCTAAACAATGTATTCATTATGTAAAGATAACTTTATTTAGCCTAATAAAGAGGTATGGAGCAAAAAGTCAACTAAATCCCTTAAATTATGGGGAGAATGCCAGCATAACTTTTTTAGATACCATTAAGGTCCCATAAGTGTACTTAATTAGCTCGAACCCAAGGCTTAGATGAAAGCTTAATAAAGATCATGCACCAAAGAGTCAACTTTTTTTTTTTCCCATGATTTAAGGGGGGATCAAGTGTTTTGTCCCTCACTTTTCTAGAAAAGAAATCTCATGTGTTATTAGAGGGTGTCATTAGCATTTAAGGATTAGTAAGAACCGAGACCAATCACCCTTAAAATAAGG